>OY101448.1:178072944-179476602 GCA_956483635.1 Panzeria rudis
TCTTATGACCAACCGTTTAAATAATAGGAAATGTATTTCAGGTAAAGGATTCTTGTAAAAAATAAATTAAAAACATTCTTTGCAATAATGTCAATCTTATACGAAAATGTTAAATTTTATTGCCTTGGCTAATGCAGATGACATTAATCGTCGTTTAAATTAACTTACAGCTGAAGAAAAAAAAAGAAATATAATTGAATAAGTTTTTTAAGCAAAATGCCAGATCTTACGATTTTAATAGATTTTTGTATACTCGTAATTCCAACTTAGTTCAACATTCGTATGAGTACATTTTTAGTTTGTTTTTTGTCTAACAAAAACCAAAAATTATTAACAAAAAAAAAACGATTGTTTTAAAGATTTATGTTCTCTGATTACACACAATTGGTAACATTTATTCTATTCATTCTTCGTTCATATTTATTCGCAAAATGTTAGTGTATATCAGCCATTAATCATGATAGGCTGTCTAATGTTCACTAGTATTACTTTTACTATGTAGTGCAATATATTGTTTATTGTGTCTGTCTGTTTGTTTGCCTGTCTGTTGCTGCTTTAAATGTTTGCAACTAAAACTTGATATTACCACATCAACAGTTTTCATCAAACAAAAATTACTAGACGATTTTAACAACGTAACATGTTATTTCTGCTTGAAGCTAATATTTTCCGTTGCCGTTGTTAATATTTTCAAACAGCGGAAATTTTATCTTGTTCATCTACGTCATTGCCATCATCAATGGGATTTTCATCGTAGTAATTGTTCTTATATTTGTGCGTTGCTGGGAAATGGAGGTTTCTTTTTCTTAAGATTAAGTTCTATGGATGTGGAGTGTTGTTATAAGGACACTTAATTTAAAATTACAAAGAAAAAAAATAGAAGGTTCGAAATTCGCTATCGGAAGTGTGCCATTATGAAATCGAAATTAAATGTATCGGCCAAGAAGTATGTATATAAAAATTTTTCAAAAAAGCAATAGGGCTAAAATCAAACTCTTTTCCGCTCAAAGCAACATCGCGACATTTAAGGGTTCCGAAAGGTGGAAATCAAAGACATATATACAAGAGGAATAAAACATTGAGAGTTATGTAGCATGAATTTTTCTTATAGGTAGTTTAAATCCACAAGCAACAGGAAAATAACAAAGAAAATGGCTTTTACTTGGAACTGTGAAGAATCGTCATGGTTGCGGCAACGATTTTTAATAATTTTAATATAATTTTGGACAGCTGAAACAAGTTCTTGCTTCCTTGTGAACTTGAAATTAAAATCAGTCATAAGAGCTGCGGAATGTGATGTCCCTCCCATACATGGTATATAAAGTAATGCATGCTAAAATTCTCATTTAGTTAATATGAAGGTGAACATAAGTAGTTCTGTTTTACATGGATTTTTAATTGAGACAATTTAATTTTAATTGAGCAATTAAATTTAGTATTCACACATAGAAAATTAAGCTTACTCAATTAGCATTTTACTTGCCAATAGTGTAATAAGTATACAGGTGGCCGCATAAGGGCAACGAATACAACAATAAAACAAAAACTAGATAATGGTTGTCAAAAAAATATACGTGTTTGACGTAGCTTATGCACAAAGTTACCAGAGCAGAAAGTAATCATCTGACGTTATACTGCCATCTGTATACTTATTACTCCATAGGCTTGCCACTGTATAAAATGTTTACTTCTCACTAAACATACTTCGCAGTAAACATACTTATCACAAAGGGTTGCTTTTCGAGCTTTACTCAATTTATGAAACAATTTATGAACAAGGTGTATGTCTGAACAGGATATAAAACTTTCTCTGACTCTGACTGAATGACAATTATTTGATGATCTTGTGGGACTATTCCTTTTACTTTCCTTTGCCGTAATTTTTTGGACAACAGTATTGGTGTAATAATAGTTTAATTTGACTGCAATCATATCTTTCCTACCATGTCAAACTATCCAATATGAAAATTTCTACTTTTCAGAAGAGCGCAAAGACCTGTGAATTATTAATTTCTATTCAGCGTGTTCCTGAAACTGCCAGGTTTAAAATATTTCTTTTTCAGTTACCAATCCTCTATGAGAATTTCAGGATTTAGAATCGAGGCGTATTGTATAAATTGGAGTACCAAGATAGCGAATGCAAAAAACAAATTTTGCATATTAGATAGTTTGACTTCTTAGGAAGGATATAATAAATATACTTTTTTTAGATTATGGTTAAAATACTTTACTATGCCCAGACGCACAATGCTTTGTTCCCATATAACGATAGGACAAAAATAGAAGGAGTTGATGCATACTTCTGACTTTTAATACAGACCTTAGTTAAAAATATTCAAGTTTTGAAAAAAATCGGACCAAGGACACGCCTACCTCCCATACATTCTATATTTTAAAATTTAATTTAAGCTGCAGTTATTATCGGAATGTAGCTAAAATTTGTATTTGTCTCTGAAATTTAGCATTCTATTGCTGTAGTAAATTTTATTTCACTACCACCCTCCCATACATCCTTTGTACAAAAACTAAATTTTAGCTGCATTATAATGCACAAAAAATTAATAAATGTTTCTAAAATTATGTGGTTTAGTTTTGTTGGAAATTTTGTTTTATTCGGCGTAAGGACATGACTACCTCCCATGTATCCTTTTTCTCAAAAACTAAATGTTTGCTGCATTTATGTTTATAATGCACTAAAACTTAATAAATATTTCTAAAATTATGTGTTTTAGCTCTTTTGTAAATTTAGTTTCATTCGGTAAAAGGACATGACTACCTCCCATATATCCTTTTTCACAAAAACTAAATTTTAACTGAATTTATAATCAGAATCGAACTACAGGTATTTTAAAATAGCGGAGAAAAAGCGGTGGATGTTATTAATGTTCCTGATAAGTAAAGATCTAGTATAAACTGTCCCATTCTCACTTTTTGCTGATTGCCTTTTATTGAGTATTAAAAAAAAGGTGAATTTTGCAAGTATTTGCAAAAAAATAAAAAAATTTATTTGAAGTCGGATAAAATTTCTATTTTCCAAGTTTTCGTAACAAAACTTACTCCACATAATCTCGTATTATCTAGTTTAGAAAAAAGTATGGCATGATATTAGCCAGGTAAAAATGTAAATTTGAAAATTTTTTTATAAACACCTAAAACCGACAAATATGTAGTCAATCACTTTTGCATTAAAATAATCCAACTTTAAAGTGTCGTAGCACCGTCAAGAAACATTTTCAAGCAAAAATATTTAGTATATGTCTTAAATAGATAATTACCTTTAAAATGGTACCCACTTTGTTAGGTTTCAACACTATGCAATTTTTTATTTTTGTCTATGGGACACAGCACTGTGGGTCGGTGAGAAATATCTATTTCCCTCATTCAATGTCTGTTTATATTTTTCATACTTTTAAGGACAATATTTTCCCATTCTGCCATTAGCTAAATGGTCTCAAGATACTACAGTGGGTATCGAGCGTATCCTATTGACGTTGTGTCTAAATGACCGTCCGTGGACTTTAATAAAATTACGGGGCAAAAAATCTTCCATGCTGAAATTATTTCCTTCATTCATTTCAGTTTTAAACGCAGTTCTTTGTACTTGCATCTGTATTAAAAAGGCCAGATAAGGAAAAAAGCCTCGATAGCCATGAAGAAGAAAGACATCAACACAGAAAAAATTATCATCAAAAAAATTTCAAACAAAAGTTTGTCTAAAAATAAATTTAATTTTCAGTAAATGTTCTGTCCATAATCTATGAATTGTTTGTTTGACTTTTATTTAGAATGCAAAAAAAAAACACCAATAAAAATTGCGTCGTAACAAACCACCCCGATGACGACATACATACAAATAACAACAACAATCATAGCAAAAGGAGTGCAATTGTACCAAATTTGCTTACAAAAGATTTTTGAGTCAATCGATTAGTTAATGTCGTTGCGTTAATTCCCAATCATTTTTTTAGAGTATTTAGATAAACATTCAGACTTGAACACACTTAACACAGTGAAATCTCATAAATCCTTAATGGATGATGATGACACAGACAAAAATTTTTTTTGTATTTTTGTTTGATTAAGTAAATTATTTTGCTTCATAATTGTTAGCATTTTTATACTAATTGTTTATTAAATTCAGACAGAAATATTGTTTGATATTTTTCAGAAAATCCAATAAATATTTTTGTTTGACTTAGTAAATTGTTTTGCCTACAATTTGTAAATACTTTTAGACAAATTGTTTTATAGATTTAAACAATTTGTTCACTGAAAAAAACACGTTTTTTTTCAATGAAATTGTTGCGGTATTTTTGTCTATATTTACAAATTCGTTTGTAGGTCCGTTCATAGACAAAATATTTACTATTTCATTAAATTCCTTTACAGGAAATGAAATTTAGTTTTTTCTGTGAATATTCCCAGTTTTGAAAAACCTGCCACGTGAGTTGTCTTGCCACCGGCTCTTTCCCTCTAGGGAAAGAAAAACAATTTTGAAATCCCTTTCTACTTATTACAACGTGAATGCTATTTAAAGTCGGAAGGAAAACTCGTACATGTACTTCCAACTCGGTCTACGTAGATATTGTCCAAAACTTATGGTTCATTTCAGTTCATATCTGAAATGAACCTGACTTTTTCTTTGAAAAAACGCAAGTTAACATCTTGCTGGTATTTTCGCTTTATGTGAAGAAAAAATGAAAAATCATCTAAAGCCCTATTGAAATAAAAGGAGCTTAGATGAGGTGTATTATACCAGGAGCGGAGAATCTCTTTTCAAAATTTCTTTTATTTGTTTGTATTTCAGCTCGTGTTTTGCTTTCAATAAAATCTGATTGTCTTGAAAATGATTCTTCCAAACTTGTTGAAAGTTCATCACACCTTTTCAAAACGATTGTTTTGAAGTCTGGTGTTCTCTTTGGAATTTCGCTATAAGAATTTTGTAAAAACATTAATCTATTTGAAATATAGTTTTCTGTAGACCTTCAAAGGTAATCTTCAAATTTAATCTGAACTCCTTATATTTATATCCAATACTTCTATGAAAACCGCAACTACCAAAATTTCTTAAAGTTGAAATTTTCCTCACCATAACTCTTTTTAAAATTTCTACTAAACCAAACATAATTTTGCTACAAGTTTCCATATATAGAGGATCTTTCTTTTACTTAATTTTTTCATGTCTTGCCTCTCATTCCTTTTGCTATTTGTGCTCGTGTTCTTTTATGACTGCCCGTTGCTGTAAGAGTTTGTTAGCATTTTCTTTCCACGTTGCTTCTCTTGAATCTTTTTGACAAATTCGGCGTAAAATGTCAAAATATTCCAAAGCTGTCATGTTACTTTAATGTTTAGTTTATTGTTCACTTCACGTACTTGCTTCACATAAACAAATGTTGTATGCATGTACATATGTAAATAGATGTTATTTAAGACTCAACTGTTTCCTTGAAATCATGTTCTTATTAAAGCAAAAGTGGCCAGGCAAAAAGCAATGGGTTGCTTTAACTTAAACAAAATGATATAAACAAACAGCTGGCCACCTCATTAACCAAGTCTTAAAAGTCTATTAGTTTATTTGAACTCATAATTTAAAAAAGTTAAGAAGAAAAAATCTTTTTGTTCTATTTTTTTCTCCTGCTCCTTTGAGAACTCAAGCATCTACAGCTTAGTTAAAATTTATGCTACAATTTCCTTTGAAACATTGAAACATTAATTCTGGATCACCAGGAAAACAAAGACCTATGAAAGAGATGAAGACAAAATAAAAAAGCACATCATTCTTGAAATACAAATAAGACAAATAATTTTAACTACCAACAAACAACAAAAGGCCAACAATAGATACAACATCAACAGCAACATCATTGAACAGCTACAACAACAACAACAAATCGCTGTTCAATGATGATTGATTAGAAACAATTTTCAATTTCGTCCTAAACATTTGCAATAGAACTAAGAAAAAATAAAAATTAAAAAATGAAAACAAACAGCCATGACTTTTTGTCTCGTACAAGGTTGGCGGCTGTAACCCAGTGAAAAGTATTGTATTAAGGAAAAAGATTCGTAGCTTTCGAAAATAGAAATAGCTTATACTTGGTTGGTTGGCTTACATGGCTGCCTACTACACGCAAGGATTCAAGTAGAATCAAGATGATTCCGTTTTGATAGACCACTGCACACGGGAGTGTCAACATACAATGTGTGTCCGAATCCAAGTTTTTGGATCCGGCAATCGGTACTAGATCCATCCTGTTGCATTAAGATATCAAACCAGTTCACCTGGACCAGTCTCTAGTATATTATTACGAAAAAAATGTATGTCTCGAAAGAGATCCAAAGCCGGCGGGTCACTCGTACACAGAAAAAAAATGTGTAAATGCAATTATTTTTTTTGTGTTATATCAATTAAATAATTAATTGATTTTGAACCTACAACGATTTTCGTAAATACAATTACGAAATTGTAAGTTATAGGAAACTCAGAAAATTTTTTTTACAATTTTTTTGTTGATTTCAAATTTATTTCAATTAAGATTATTGTTATATCAACAATGTGAATTGTTGATTTTCCGAACAAATTTTAACTATCATAGTTGTTGTATTAACAATATTTTTAATACACAATCCTTGAAGCGACTTTTTGCTTGTCTGCGAAGAACACTAAATGTCTTTGGGCGGAATCGAACCGGCGACCTCTGGACTAATAGACTAACGTTCTTACCTCTCAGCTACAGAGCGATTCGTTATTAAATATGCAAATAATGAATACACACAAAACGTGATTTGCTTTGTTTCATCTACGTGTGTGCGTTCATTTGTTATATCAACAATGGTGATTGTTAGCTTTTTTTCACAATAGATAACAAAAAATTTGGTTAGTTCAGTTTGTTGAAAAAAATTCTTGATTTGCTTTGTTTCATTTATATGTGTGCATTCATTTGTTATATCAACAATGATGATTGTTAATTTTTTTCACAATACATAACAAAAAATTTGGTTAGTTCAGTTTGTTGAAAAAAATGTCTGTGTTTGTCGTATCAACAACTAAATTTGTTGTATTAACAAAATATATGTTTGAATTTAAATTACATATTAACAATTGAAATTGTTAGTTGCAGTTTGATGATATTTTTTTCTGTGTAGATAAAGTGGAAAACTGTCTTTTCACTATCTTGTTCATTACAACTACAGCAGAACGTATTGTAAGAAAGCATGTATTCCGATCGCCCAGTTTAGTATCACTACGGTTTCTGTCTGTTAATTGTGTTGAAAGCTTGTCGCTGTAGCAAGTCCACATCTTCCTAGCTACCTTACTCAGATTGCGTCATCTGTCTTCAGTTTTTCGAAGATAGAGTTTGAAGATTCGGTTTCTAATAGTGCCGATTCAGCAGTGGAGGCAACAGGAGAAAAGCCATCCCTGGCCAGCTCATTACTCTCATGACCAGCTCATTCGTTGCCAGAGAAATTGGTATGTACGGCAACTCACATGAGAGTAACGTCAGTCTGACCACCTACCCTCAAAAGAAGATCCTTGAGCTTGCGAACTAGAGTAGACAAAATGGTGTTTGACCTTAGGAACAGTAGTGCCAAATGGCTGTCGCAATAAAACGCAGATAGACCGCTTCCCTTATAGCCAATATGTCAGCCTGAAATTCTCTTGCTCCATTAAGAAGTCGGAAGAAGTGTCTTATCCAAAGATCATCCGAAAAAACTCCAGAGCCAACACCACATATCATTCTAGATCCATAAGCATACACTCTGAAAATGTAATCTCCTTCTATATTACATCCCTTCCACTCCCGTCTGGATAGAAGCAAGACTTTGAAAACACTATCAAAGTGAAGTTCCGAAGCTTTACAAAAAGTTCATTAATAGGTTCAACTCGTCACGAGATGGCGACAAATCTCTTGATTGGGTTTATTATTAGGATTTCTGCTGGCAGTGTAGGTAAAAGAGCTCTGAGGAGAATACTGTGGTGGTCTCGAAACATCTGATGTCAGTTCAACCTTCCGTACATCAAAAAAAAAATTTTTTTTTTCTTTGAATGTTCAATATTTACATGCTTTAGAATTTCTTTCTTAAATAAAAAATAATTTAACCCAAAGATTTAATTAAAAACGAACTTAAGCCAAACTAATTAAATAACTTGGGAGCACTATACAGCCAGGATACAGCCAGGGAATACATCTAGGGCAATCGGAGTTGAGTTTAGTATAGTATTCAGAGCCTCTGAAAGAGTAGTACGTAAAAAAAAAACTGTTCTTACTTGTGGCGGACCACCATACTACCGATCCGTAAGTCAGCATTGGATTCTACAAATGCTAGCATCTTAGGGCTTAAGATTTATTTGGAACCAAACAATTCTACGACAGGAGTATTAAGCCACCATGGTCTTTTTAGCCCTGTGTATCGCATTTAGTTTCCACAATAGTTTTGAGTCCAGGATAGCTCCTAGGTACTTTGCGTTGTCCAATGCGACTTAAATCTCTCAAAGAAAAAAAATTTTTTTGTTGCGTAACTTTTTGGAACCAATTTTGCTACATGTGATAATTAATTATTTCATGCCTTCTCTTAATTACTTTTTTTAATTGTCTCTGGTTCTCGAGATAAAAAACAAAGGAAGTTGCATGACTTAAATTAGTATAACTCGAGCACAGGTTGCCCGATTTTGTTAATAAAAAAATAAATAAAACGCGTTTGAGTTCCCTTTAAATCGCACTAACATCATTTTTTTTCTGATCAATAATTTTGGAGATATTTAGGAAGCTGTGGCCGAAAAACTCCTTGCTTATGTAAAATTTGAAAAAAACAAATCATTTTCAAAATTCCATACACAATCAAGAACAATTAAAATTCCTTTCTTACTCTGCAAATATAAAGCTGAATATGTTAGAAATAAAAAGAGATTTATTGCATTGAAATCGATAAACAAAATTTGATTTTATTCACAATTAAAAGACGATACTTCCTTGTCAATAACTACGATATGCATACAATACAACTCAGGCATAAATGCAAGTGTGTTTGTTATTGTTGGATGCATATCTCAATTTTTCTCAATCACTTAATTGTGCATAAAATGATCTATCTTGCCACAATAACTTTCGCAATGGCTAAAGATTTCAAAATTTTTTGCTGGTCAATTTCCTTCTTCCTTGTTGGTCTATCTATTGGTTCGTTGGCTGTCGTTTGGCGTTGTGGTCATGATTGACTGATGTTGAATGATGAAGAAAATTTGTAGCTTTAGGGAGGTAAATGAATACAACAGCATGATTTGATTTAAACATTGTTTGTTTTAATAATTTCTTCCCTTCGCTTTCCACCTCTCTCTCTCTCTATCACACCAATCATTCCAATTTTCGTTAAGTATTTAACGAGTGCTCGATTTAGACATGTCTGTGAAAACTGAAGGGATGTGCGGTTGTTAGAACAAACAATCCGTATAAACTTGTGGAATATTGTAACTTTTTGTAAAGGGCAACGCTACAGTTGTTGTTATTGCTGTTGTTGGTTTGTTTTATGCCTAAAACAAATGCAAGAACTATTTATTAGTTTTTAATTTCATGCTGCTGGATTCACTTAAAGTTAAATGATTTTAATTTAATTTTCTGTCCGCTATTATAAGTCTTAATTTATCTTAAAGGCATGACATAGAATGGAAATATTAAACAAAGGCCTATTCTTTTACGAGGGTTCGTAGTGAGTGGCATGGAAGAATAGATTTGAGAAGGAAATTAATTAATAAATTGTTTAATAAATTGGCTAATAGTTTTTACTCGAAATTCTGATAATAAATCATGTTAAAGTTTTTAGCATTTTATTTGGATAAAACATAGGAACTTCTAACATATTGTTACATTTCTACCTTTTACAATAAAAATGGTTTCGTTTGTTTAACCTTGCTGTTAGGATTGGACTATTTTGTTTAATCTTTTTTCTATTCGCTTTGACTACAGAACGGTAGCTAATGTGGTATTTTTAGATATTATTACTTCTACGAAATTTTTAATTATCTATGATGTAAAGGAAGATAAAAAAAAATTTGTAAATCTTAGGTTAGGATCATTTCGGTCCGTTCATGTTTATTGATATGAACAAAATTTACAAAACATATGCAAAAATTAAAATTTTCTCAGTACGTGATGAACAAATTATTTTTCGTTGTTTTTTGCATATGAATTTGCTTCATATGATTCTCTCACTATCGCACTTAGATTTGAAGCAGATGCAAGTCTCTCGTTTTCTAGCAGATGTCATTTTTGGTAAACCGCTCGTAGATGCTACACAATTACAAAATGATGATCTCATTTCAGTTAGAAGCGATTCCACAAATCTCGAATAGGCTCGAATTTATTGTTAAAAAAAACCATATGGACCATAATGCTCCTTTACCTAAGATTTTACCTAAGAGTTTTAGATTAGGGATGTAACGAATACCGATACCGATACCGATATATCGGCGATACTTCAGATTTTCCGATACATCGGTATCGGCGATATTTTAAAAAATTTATTTATTTTTTTGTTAATTTTACCAAGAACTAAATTAATTTCGCTATTTTTTAAGTCTTATTAATATCAATTTCAAAAATTATATTTTACGCTGTTATTTTGCAAAAACAATAATTTATTTATTGTTAATTTTACCATGAACTCAAATTCAATTCGTTGTTTTTTAAATCTTATTCCCAGCAAAATAAGACATTATAAAGAAATCATGAAAATGTAGCAGTCGCGATCCGGAAATATTGCGAATTTGGATAATTTCTAATTAGTTTCACATTTGCTTGTCATTGCAAGAAGTTCTCTTTTTCTATTACCAATCACCGAATTTGAAGTGATGTTAGGACAAATTTCTTTTTCGGTGTTCTATAATGATTCCTCAAATAATTCTGGAAAAAAAGCCGACTTCAGTATAAAGAGTAATATACTTGATGGCCTTCCATATAAACAATTTTGAAAATCGGTAAGCCAATGAAGGAATTGTGCTCTAATAAATATTTTGGGTGGAGGAGTGGAAGACTTGCCCCACAGATTTTCGTAGAAAAATTATGCGACCAAACTCTAGGCAAACCATTCCAAACAAAAAATAAATTTTGGAATTCGGCCCATAAATGGAGGAGCTATGCGATAATCAATATTTCTGGGGGAAGGGTAAATCCCGCACAGATTTTGGAGAACAATTATGGTACCAACCTGAAGGGGGGTTTGCAGCAAATTTCACAACTGATTTTCGAAAAAAAAACTGTAGTCAAACCCTTTCAAAAAAAAAAAAAATTTAAATTTTGATATTCGGTTCCCAATGACAAAGTTATACATGGTTCCCCCTCCCATTTTCGAAAAGAATTGTGGGGCTAAACTACTAGCGAACCCTTGCAAACAACACAAGAATTTTGAAAAGCTGTTCACAAATGACTTGCTTCTCCGATTTTCGAAAAAAAAAAAAAATTGGGACCAGTTTTTGTCAAACCCTTTCAAACAAAACAAGAATTTTGAAAATCGGTTCACAAATGACAGCGAATTTCCCCCTCCGATTTTCAAAAAAAAAAATAAAAAATTATGGGACCAAACTACAGGCAAACCCTTTCCAGCAAAAAAAGAATTTTTAAAATCGCTTCACAAATGACAGAGTTATGCGTGTACAAACATAAAAGAGTAAAAAAAACACACGAATTGATAACCTTCTTCTTTTTGGAAGTCGGTTAAAAAAGGATGAAAAATTACCCATTTTCAGAACTTATTTCTTTTTATGCGAATTTAAACACAAAACTGTGTTTTCATGTAAATTTAAGTGAATAAATATAAACTTTTAGCATACTTTTAATAATTAAGCTAATAAGTTATTTAGAAGAATATTAGTTGATAAATGTCCTTAAAAAATCAATTTTTTAAAAAGCATGGCGAGTATTTTTTTAAATTATAAAGTAATTACAAATTTGTACTGGCTTTTCTACTAATGATCTGCATATTTTTAATATAGATTCCTTGAAAGCAATGAAAATGTAGTTCCTTAAAAATTACTTCCAATTTTATATACTGTATTAATATCTATTTTAAATATTAATAATCTCTTACACTGTAATTTTGTATAATAAAAAAATTCCCTTCTTGAGTTTTGTTAATCTAAACTTGAACTCAATTTCAATATTCGTATCGGTATCGGAATCGGTACCGGCGATATTTATTTTTAAGTATCGGAATCGGTATCGGATCGGCAAAACGGCGTATCGTTACATCCCTACTATAGATAGGGAATATGCAAATTTTTCTTAAAGCTTTCTTTTAGATAATAATATTATCTACAACTCCACTAAACACATTTTTGTTGTAAATTGTGCAATTAAAAAGTTATAGATAGTAAGAAAAAATGTAACGTGCGCCACAAAGGCTTCACGGCGTTTATTAAAAAACGACAAAATTTTTTTGGCTGCAAAAAAGTTATTTTGGAATTCTCTTATATTCATCTTTCTTTTAGGAATCAGATTTTGTATGCTTTATTATGCAAAATTCGTTAAAAATTACGAAAACACACTTCAACTTTAAAATTTTTTGTAGCGTGCGTCACAAAACTTTGTGATCACTTATTTTGCAACAAATATCTGTTATTCTTTTGCAACTGCTTACTAGTAAACCGAAATTTCTTTAAGAAATTTAGCAGCCTGAATTTCAGTTTGTTTTTTTTACACACAATTCTTATGGCAGCCTGAATTTCAGGCAGAGGTGCATACTACGCTTAAGCAGTATGTGTGTTTGTTTAAAGTATTGTTAAATGATGTCCATATTGAATTGTACGGGATTTTTATTGTACAGTTGACACAAGTGTCGATTCGACTTTTGTACAATGAATTTATGCATTGTTGTTGCATTGTTCTCTATATTTGTTTTACACTCAATTAGAGTTACAACTACAAACAATATTTGCGATAAAAAAAAATAATAATGTACATTTCTAATGGCAATGCGCACACGTTTAGTGTATACCCACTTTTTATACAGTGTTGGTTCCATGTAAATCATACGAGAATATTTATATAGAAATTCTCGAATGAATTGAAAAACTCTGAGTTCACCAGCACTAATTTTATCCTTGTGTACAATGATTTTAACTCATCTGCTCTTTTCCCATTTCCCCTTTTAGTCAAATTTTTTTAGTTTGATTAACAAACTTAAGTATGTAAATTTATTTTACTTTGGTCCAAGTAAATTTCACTTTTAGCTCTTTCCCTTATACAGTTCACGCTATACAATTATAAAATATTTTATTGCAATTAATTTCGTTTTATCAGTTCAGCTTTTTATATCAACTTAAAAGATGCATTCAATTTAATCTATAGATACCAACATATCTTTTAAAATTTAATTAAAGAATATAAAATAAAACATAAAATTTTCACTTATAAACTTGTTAATGTGGCAATTCATTTCTGTTTCTGTTCTTCTCAAACAATGAATATTTAACCCTTTCACATGATAAAGGCAAATTCCTTTTATTTTGTCATCATTATTTCCTTTTTTTTTTTGTTAACTTCTCAATATTATTTCTTAACATTTTGACCAATTTGGTTGTATTGGACAGTTAAAAAGAAGAAGAAGAAGAAAATGAAAAAAGAGACAAAAAATTATGTTTTCACTGAATTTGGTCAGAAGTCATTTACGTGTTTTAAGCAGTAGCGTTTCTTTTTTGTTTTAGTTCATTGCATCTCTGAAATTTGCAGCTGACTAAAGGAAGCTTCCTACCAGCAAACATTAAAGCAAACACACACACACGGCCAAACAACCATCATCCAACATGTTGTGTTGGAATTGTTAATTTCACTTAAATGACCTTAAGACGAGGGCTCATCTGCCATTAAGACCAAAGTTGTTAAAAAATGCAGCCACCAACTATGAATAATCCACGTACAAAACATACACACAACAGAACAAACAGCCAAGCAAATGGGATGCGATGATACCGGTACATTGTGGCAAAATGACAAATTGAATAATGTTCATTTTGGATGAAAAAAATTAAAGGAAAAAAGAAAAAAAAATTGTTAAAAAAAACACATAATACAAGCAAATCCTCAGACCAACATTTTTACACATACTCCAGCGTTATTTTCGCGACATTGACTTGGCCACAAGAAGCTTTAAAATGAATTGTTAGAGTTGGAAAAAAATTAAAGAAAAAATTGTGCTGCCATAAAAATAAATTATAAAGAAAAATCGGCAGGAGTATTATAAAAGAGAGAGAGAGAGAGAGAGAGAACAAAGAACAAACTGATCTTCCTTTTACTTAATAAACTTCAAAATATCAAATAAATATCATGATGTCCAAACTTATAAAAACTGAGCGCAAGACAGGAACAAAATCCAAATAAATTAAAAAAAACGCTTTATAACGATACTAAAGGTCGACTGAAAATAATACTTTCTTCAATCTTTCCGGCAGCATATGCATCTAGCTTTCAAAATAAATGTTCATCTAAGAAAGTGATCCAAGAATCAATTTGATTTTTAGCCCTTTATGTAATCCCAGAAAATATGTATTATTGATCATAGTTGATTATAGTTTATAAGCGGATATTGAAAAAATAGTAATGGATACCTGCCATGGAAGCAAGAGAAGAGGAAAATTACTAGCGTGATCTAATCAGAATCACAGTGTGATACCACGGAAATAGTAGTCCAAGGTACGAGGTGAGTTTTAAGCCTTCTTGAACTGCCCACTAGCCATGCTCTGGGTAGCCATTGTGCCGAAAATATAATAAAGAGAGTTGATCACATATATTTCCTGTGATTTTAACTAGTAGATATTTATCTTTCGAGATTTCCAATAAATTAATGTATTTCCTTCAAGTGTATAAGGGAAAACCAATTCAATGGGCAGCTGGAAGAAAAAGATCATTGAGGTCACATCAGAGCCCTGGTTGGTTGGTTTCTGCAAGTGGCTGTCCTCTACAGTCAAGCAATCAAGGAGAGTTAAACAATTCTGTTTCGACAGCACCCATCTAGTCATCCATCTCAACCTATTAATGCCCGGATCCAAGAACAAGATCTGGTAAAACTTTGTTGTCTCGAGAAATGCAGTGCTTGACACTAGTTGAAATAACTGTAGTGACTAGAAGTTCCAATAGCCATGATGTTGGAAATATATGTAGATTCAGTGACGATGACTACATCTTTCTTTGATGATTTTCCCTGGGAGGTATTTCCTGTTTGATATTCCCAGCAACTTGATGTCTAATGATAAGGAAAAACCAATTCGCTAGCCAAACGGAAGAAAAATATCATTGCAATTATACCCGAGTCCTAGCTGATTGGTGCACGTGGCTCCCAGCTACACTCCATCAATTCGTGTCAGCCGGTCAATTTACGGATCCAAAGTCCAAGACGAGAGAACGATACTAGATCCACCCGGTTGCAGAGTTACCTGATATGGCCGCTTAGACCAATCTCCAATAACTCAGATGACGTCCAGTACATGTTTGGCCAAAAATGTATGTTTGGAGGATCGCGGCGCGAGGCATCGGAATGGATAATGGAAATACGACTCTTCGTATATGTCTTACATATCAGAAACTTATATAGTTTTTTCTCGGAGACACTTTCCATTGGAGACCTCCACCCCAAAATGTATTGATGCATTGCTTTGGAGGAATAAAGAGAACCCAATTTCCAAGAAAACTGGAAATAAAAGATCTTCTTGCTCATATCAGAGTCTCGGTTGGATGATTGTTGGAAGTAGTGCTTGTGCATATTCTATTTGAACCTTTCAACATCGAAAATAACCAAAATAATGAAATGTTCGACTAAAAAAAATTCTCTCTGTAATGCGTATAGCAGTTCTCTGACACCTCGACCACAAATGGATGTGCTCTTGATGAAGAATGTGTTATCCGAAAAATTAACGGGTTACGGTAACAAGTTCCCCGATTTCATTAGAACTCATTCCACTGTAGTAACGATAAGGCAAAGAAACATATTGCGTCAATGCTCCAGCGAGTCATTACAGTTGGCTACCCTACTCTCATCGATGAGCTCCTTTTGAGTAATGAAGTTACTTTGTAGCACCGGTGCTGTATTTCATTTTCAGACGGAGGTGGTATGCACATTAAGAAGATCAGATGGAGTGAAGTTTATCTTACACCGTTTTAGAAGACCAAATGCCTCATTTGAGACTTGAAAAATCTGATCAGGCCATCGATTGTCACCCAGGCTTTTTGTACCGAGAACATCGAGAGCTTCTGATTCCTTAATATTTATACCACCCCTTATTAGAGTTGGAAAATCATGTTCGGTCATACGCCTGTACGTAAGTGTACGACATTGCGTTTTACGAACATTAAAATCTACCGTGTTCGCCTGATGGCTCCAATTTCCAATAATCTTGGCATTTTGCTTAATGATTATGAATGGCAAATACTGCTGTCATCCACGAAAAGGAAGGTAGAGTTAGAAGTTCGACATCTGAAATAACCTTGAACTCGTTTGAAGAGATCCCATCTCCAACAGTTAATAGAGAACGATCCTTGAGAAAGCTCCACTTCACAGCACCACTCCACTCATCCGAGTGAACCTGCCATTAGCTGGATCCAATATACAAGTCCGCTAAATAGTACTGGACCCACGCCGTCACATTGAGGTATCTGATAAGATTGTCTGGATCAATCTCCCAAAAATGTGTATCGAAAAACGTAGTATCGAATTCTTACAGAAAATAAGTTAAACTGTCTCTCCCACAACATGTTCTCGGCAGCTGCGAAAATTATTATAAACATTAGAACTTTACCAACTACCAACCAACTACCGAAGTGACGGCAAGTTCCCCTACCATTGACGTTGACAATATCTCGCGAATTTCCCTCTAAGGCATTTCATCTAGGAGACAGAGAATTTAATTCCCAGAGCAACTGAAAGAAAGACGAGTTTTAGTATTTTTACCTCTGGAATCCAGAGTCTATAATTATTTTGTTGCAGAGAATCTCCGAAAGAGAACATCGTTTTGATGTGGACGATTTTCGTTATTTATTTTAATGATTTGTGGTGGTTGTTGCTTCATTCTCAATGAATATTCATTGCGCTTCGAGAGGTGCTGAAAGTTTTGTAGTTTTAAACTCCTTCATTTCCCTGCCTCTATGGATTTTAATGAAAATATTATCTTCTATACACAGAAAAAAATAGACAAGAATTATATTCAATAAAACCATGTTATTAAAAAAAAATCTGAATTTCAATAACATTTATCTTTAACATAATAAAATATTTCGTTGTAAGTATTTCTTTTCCATGCCGGTTATTTCTTTTCTTTTTATACATAAGTACTTAAAACAAGTTGTATCCCATAAAAAAATAAATGGGATATGGCTCAGCTAGAGAGTGTATGCTTTACGTCCGGAAAGCCCGGGTTCGTATTCCAGCCATGTCAACATTTTTTTATTTTATATATATATTTTTATTTTGAAATAATTTTGTTATCAATATAGGGGAATTCTTTATCACAGGAAATTTGAACAAAAAATTATTGAATACCGGGATTTTTGTTATCAAAAACGAAACTTATTTTTTTCTGTGTAGAAGTGGAAAGCTTTTTCGGCATTTCTTTTACTAAAGGTCGTCTGAAAGCCATTGGCATTTGGAAATATTTGATGAACCAGATTATCAGATTTTCTCAGGTTAAATCTGAAATTTTAAACCTTCCAAATAATTATCTGAACTGAGATGTCAAATGGAGAATAACTTTTTGATATATAATTTTAGAGTTATTACGCACAAAAAAGCGAAAAGTTTATTGAATTTAAGCCTAAAGGAATTAAGCTTAAAGGAATACAAATGAACGCAGTAAAGAAATTCCTAAATTCGAATATATTTGATCTCCGCAAAAAAAGCTCGTTGCTTCGTTCATGATATCCAAATTTTGGGCGGCAAAATTTAAAAGAAGTTTACTGAAGAATGCAAAGCAGGCATTCTTATTGTAGTGAGAAATTGTAGCGTACCCGAAGTTAATTTTGTATCTCTTTTTGCGTAAATGAGATTTAAGTCTAAAAAAGTTGTTCATTTTTTCATTAACTTATTTAAACAATTGTGGCACAAATGAAATTTATGTGAAAATGCCAATTCTTTTACTGTTGCGGGTTTTTTATTTGTTTACATTTTTTTTTTGTTCTCCTCAGACCAGATAAAGTTGCTAAAAACCGACACATACGCATTAAAACATACACACACACACTCACTCGTGAAAAATTCTCTTGCCATGTGGAATTTCTTTTGAATACTCTGAACATGCAACTTAAGGAATTTATTTATTTGTTTCCTTCTGGCCTTTTCAAAAAACTACAATCGAAACGGTATCTGTTTTTTATGCAATTCCTTTAGATTTATTTTTCGGACCCCCAAGGGCGCCATGTAGCTCATACCCACAGAATTTGAAAAATTTAAGTGACAATTTCTACGTAAATCAAAAGTCAAAAGAATAAAGAACAACGAATCAAGGAACAAAGCAACAAACCAACCAACGAAGCGTCAAACAAAAATTAAGTGCTTAAATTAAATAAAAAGCTTAAGATACAATCTGATTTCTTATTATTTCTTTCACTTTTTTCTTCTTTTTTTTTTGGTTTGTTTATTAATAAAAACTTATTACGAAAATTTAGCAGAGAATTTTTGAATGGCGCTTCATTTAATAAATGGAATTTTATTTTCACTGAGACAGTCGCACACACAATTGTAATCAGATTATATATATGTGGCATACTTTTGCATTAAATTGGATTATAATCCAACCATATTGTTCAGAGAGCAAAGCTTATTTTCAAATTCATTTATATGTTACATAGTTGTCGTTTTTGCAGAATAAATATAAAGCACAAATGCGTTATGTTCTCAGTGATTATTTTCTATTTGAAATAATGGAAATATTGTTGCGTGCGAGATTTGCCCTTGGAAAAAAAGTTAGCAGAAATAAATTGGGAAAATCTACTCATATTCAATATGGTCTCTTTTCACATTGATACACTTCCACTATAGATTTAACAAAAACCTCAAAATTAATAGTTTTGCCAATTTTGAATTTTTTTCCCTCAATGTATCCAGAATAGAAACACTAGTTGGTTAGTTCTGAAACCGCCAAAGCTTTTTATGACAGTTTTTAAATTAAAAACTTTTTAATGTCTGTCTACTTTGTCATATTTTTATGAGTTTATAGCAAATTAATAACTTTTTAATGCAAATTTATTCGAAATTCAATCTGTCCAAGTTAGTAAAAATTCAAATATCTCAATCAAAATTCTGGTGTGACACTTGTGCGTTTTTTAATTAAATCTCATAATGATTAATAAAAATTCAATAATTTAGTATTCATAACAGAAAAATAAGTAAAGTATGTGTGTATGTGTATGTATATATGTATGTGTATGTACGAGTTTTGTCATAGACGAAATGTAACACACGTTCGTTTCATGTTACAGTTACAATTGCCGTGCTTGTACTTGTATTAATTGAGCCAATCTACGCAGCATTCATTAATATGCATTTGGTAGAGGATAAAAAAAAATGAATAGATAAAAACGCTATACACCTGGTTCTAGTATGACTACATAGTTTCACGCAATGGTCACACAAACTGCCAGTAGCCTAATTGTTGTATTACTGGCAATTGTTGCCATTGCATCTGGGCAATGTGGTTGTTGTTCTTGTTTTTGCTGGTGGTGCTGGTGGTAACAAATAGTTTTAACGGGGAAAAACTAAAAAGAAAAATAAAAGCACACCCCTTCACTTTAAGATAGTCTGTGAAACAACAAATAAAACCACCAGCAGTTATGTGCCATAAGATTATTATATTATTCGAGGGTTATCTTAGAAGTCATTTAAATTTGTGTAATATTATTTTATTGGATTCTACTTCTTATATCATTAATTCCAGAGTCACGAAAATTCAAAAAATTTTGTTACATCAGATATTTTGTAAAGCCATTTTACATATCCTGCAAAAACTTCAAAGCAAACTTATTATAACTGATACTGGGTATACTAATAGAAGTGCGGCTCTTACGTCTTCTTGGTGGCAACCGGAAGCGAGGTCCAATTTGGTTTATAACACTGGTTCACAAAAAAAAAAATGCACCTCAAAAATGAGATGTTTTTTAAGCTAAATTGGGACTGCTGAACACGAATATGACATTAATTTATTTTTCTTAAGAACCGTTTTCGAGATATTCGCGAAAAACTATTTTTTTTTTGCAGTTTGTAAAGATATTTCCAAAAATCTGGAGTACTGTTTACTTGAATTGAGCAACTTTGGCACTGTTGCATAGATTTGTTTTTCCTCGTTCAGTTCATATTCATACTGTGTTGATCAGATAAAAATTAAAATAAAAATTTTTTGCGTTTTTTCAAAATTCACCATTTTGAAATGCTCCATTAAAGCAAACAAAAAATTTAAAATTTTTGTTTTGACCCATATCTTAAATATAATTTTGTTTTCCAACGTGCAAAATGTAAAATTGTTAACATCGGGCAAACATTCAGAAAGTTACAATAGACTTAGTGAAAACATCCGATTTTAAATTTTAATAAAAAAAAACTTGTATGGAGTATGAGTATAAGAAAAATGCCAGTGGGGTAGAATTAAATATTTTGGAAATATATCAACCATTTCTAATTATTTAGTCCGATCAGTATAAAATTTTACATGGAAATATCAGAGGAGTGTTCTTATTTAATTTAGGAAGATGAGCTTCCAATATTTCTCAGGTTCAGAGGTATGAAGTGCAGAGCAGTACACTTCGGTCATGTAAAATTTTTCAACGGTTGTCATTTCTCTGTTACTCACTCGATTCCAAAAATTTTTTGTGTCCTTATATACCTTGTAAAGTTTTAAAAAAGTGTTTGGTTAAACAAATATCTTGTACAGTTAGTGAGGTATACTCATTTTAATATTAAAATTTCTCAATTTTTCAAATCCTTGGTTCAGTATTTTTAAGATATCGGATCCAAATAACAACCGATTGTCACAATTATATCTTTGTTAGTTACATGACAAAATTTCGAATAGTTAAAAAAATTGTTAATGGAAGTATTCTTTCAGAGTTGGAAAATATACAATCTTTAATTTGAAAATTGAAAAATTTTGAATTTATGTCAATTTTTGCCCAAAAAAGCACCATTATTGTTTTCTCTATAATATTTTTTTCTCAAGGATCAAATAATTATTATATATATATATATATATATATATATATATATATATATATATATATATATATATATATATATATATATATATATATATATATATATATATATATATATATATATGTCACAGACATGATTTTGGAAAAACAGCTTAATCGTATTTACATTTTTGGTGGGCATGCACCCTTTTAAAATCTACCTATTTTTTAGATTTATTGGAACTTTCTTAAGAATTCTAATGATTTTCAGAAACAAATCATAGTTTTCACATAAATTCCTATATAACTGCAAAATTTCATTGAAAAATATCAATAATGAACGATTTTATAACATTAAGAAAAAATTTAATAGGCAAAAAACACCACATAGCACAATTTTTGCACTTCTTTTGCCGTAAGTCTTTCATTAAAATTTAAATTATAAAAATCTGAATACAGTGTTGAAAACTAAACATAATTTTGGTAACTTTGATATGCGACATGTGGACCTTTCTTTTTCAAACAAGTAAAAGTAATGGAAAGGAAGCAAAAACTCGTACTGAGCTGAGGACTAACGTGTGAAAATTAAAATTTTGATGTGTTCACTAAATATGTTGTTACTTTCTCACATTTGGTCCGATGTAACTAATTTTACGCTTGCTATATTTGGAACAAAATTTTCTTTAAGATGTGGGTCTAAAATAAATTTAAAAAAAATTTATTTTGCCTTACTGGAGCGACTTAAAATAGTAAATTTAAAAAAAAAACGTGGAAAAAATAAAGTTTTTTCAAATCTAAAGACCTGTAACTCATTGAATTTTGATCCGATCAACACATTTTGAATATGGGCTGAAAGAGGAAAAACATATCTATGCAACAATGTAAAAGTTGCTCAATTCAAGTAAACAGTACTCCAGATTTTTGGAAATAGCCTTATAAACTGCAAAAAAAAACACGTTCTTCGCGAATATCTCGAAAACAGTTCTTAAGAAAAATAAATGAATGCCATATTCGTGTTCAGTGACCTCAAATCACCTTAGAAAACATT
This sequence comes from Panzeria rudis, assembly GCA_956483635.1. Taxonomy (NCBI): domain Eukaryota; kingdom Metazoa; phylum Arthropoda; class Insecta; order Diptera; family Tachinidae; genus Panzeria; species Panzeria rudis. The sequence goes on from OY101448.1 coordinate 178,095,148, forward strand.
TCATTTTCGAAGTGATCGCAAAAAGTTGAAAATTTGTGAACCAGTGTAATTGGCCAAGAGTGCTGACAAAACAAGTCGCGCGATAAATGACTGGAGTTAACAAAACGGGATTGGAAGCGATGTACCGTAAGCGGTGAAGAGGTTAACCACCGAGTCTGCTTCAGCTAATCTTAAGTTAGAGTTACACAGTTTGCGAGCTCCAGAGTAGTACCACACAAACATGGTGGTCTGAAAGTACCAATACGGTCCTTGAGAAATTGATTACCAGAATTTTCTTGGGCCTGATCGCACTAATCGCTGGCAGAAATTTACCTTTGGGTAGCCCCGAAGTGTAGTGATCAGTGTGCTAGACTATTAAACGGGAGATCGCAGGTTCGGTTCCTGCTAAGACCCTGGGTGTTTCTGCATAAAAGCCAATAAAGGCTTAAGCAGTATATGTGTTCATTAAAAAAATTTAAATTAGGGGCACAATACCATTCGCATAGGCTTCTACTTTTGTGCCCATTCCATCCAGTTTGAAGATAGATGATTTTATTTACGGCAAGATTCCATAGAAACAGAAGTATACCCTGCGGAGTGTCTCGTGCCGCAACCTTCTTCCTCATTTACAGACTGGAAATTATGGTCCTGCCTTTAAGCATGCTTCTTGTCCAGTCTGTGCACACGGGGTCCCCTCAATTTCGCAAAGGGCACCGATTATCGGGAATATATTCACATTAATAAATGCGCCTTCTACCCGACTAGAAATTTTCATGCAAACCCATTTGGGATCCACCTAGGATCCCAATTGGGATGTAACACAGAAACGTATTTGGAAACCGATTGGTTTTTTTTATTAAGAGAGGTAGCACAATCAGGCAATAATTGCCTACCAACAAATTAATTAATATGTTACCTTCTTTGGGAAAGGGATTGTGTGGAGATAACAGGTGGTGAAGTGAGAGAAAGATAGAAAGCTTAATTCATTTACAACTCCGCTATTGGGCATTTTTTTGTAAATTTTTTTTGTAGAACAGTGTTGGAGATCCTCTAGTGTCCAGTAAAGGCATTTATATGTTTAGGCTGTGAAAGCAATTATTAGTTCTTTTACTTCGCCGGTGATTTTGCTACAATACCGACCAAGGTGGGTGCTGTGATGTACATTATTAGCTTATGTCAGCATTAATCGCTGTCAGTATTGCTAAAGTGATCAGTGGCATGGTTTCATCACTTTTAACAGTTCAACAATAATCAACACAATGACGCAGAAATGCACATCAGAAAAATTCATGATGTTGTTGGCTTGCCTGAAACTAGTCTTGAACTCAAGACCTCAGGGTTTGTAGTCAACGCGCTAACCATCACAAGCAACACCACCGTGTGGAAATATCGAAAACTGCAAAAATAAATCGGAAAAATAGCAAACAGTAATATTGATTGAAAATTGCTAAAGTTGTCCAAGAGGTAAAAATAAGCAACAACCACCTCTATCGAAGATGCGAAAAAAATACGATAAAAAATTTTTTTTTTAAATTTTGCCAACAATTTCCTAATAGTTTCCGACTTGGGAAGAACTTATGTTAAACTACTAACTTCTAGATGGGCTACCCCAAAAAGGTCCCGGTCGGATCCCGAACGGGATAACCTAGTCGGGTATATCCAGAAATTATGACATATCATAATCTTTCTTATAAGAATAACATCTATGGTGCCTATGACATCAAGCAGTGCTATCCCACAGTCTTTTCCATTAAGTAGGCTGGTTGTGTGCCACAGAACTTTTGTGACAAGAGAAGTCCACTATCGTGTACATCAACCAGTTTTTCCAGAGTTTTGAGCAATAATGATGACAGACTAATTGGCCTATAGTCCTTCGTGATCCTCTGGTTTATCTTTCCTGCTTTTGGAATTAATACCCCTAAAATTAGATATCAACCATGGTAACCCAAGCTAGCTATATAATGGAGCCTTCCATGTACCACTTCTTTGAAAATCTTGGAGAGTACTTGAAAACAGGATGTCGGTTTGCCCCATCTTTTCAATTCTTGAAGCGAGTTTTCACGAGTAGATCCAAGGTTTCCGAGCTGCTTTCAGTAAAGGTGTCATTCGGCTTCATTAGCTCCTCAAACATGACAGCTCTGGAAAATCGTTCCCATTATTCCTTTTTCGACTTCCTAGTCACGCTCTTGAAAGCATTACAATTATCCCGATAGTTTCCCAATCTATCGGCTCTTTATAAGACTTCGCTTTGTTCGGCAGCCTGTCCATAGTTGCCTAAGTGTTGGAGTCCACCATGATGGCTAATCTTTCTTTGAAGATTCTCGCTGCATACACGACGCATAATAGTGTCTTGGTCAAAGAGGTTACTGGAGGTGACATAATGTTCGCATGACTTATGAAATTATCCCAATCCGTGTTTCTAAAGTTTCTGTAAGTGCTCTCCATATTTGGTTTTAGTTCAGATGGGAAAATAACTCTATTGTGATTAGAGAAAAAGCATTCAAAACCTCCTCATCAACAATCTTAATAGAGTCTTTATCCCTAACCAAAGTTATATCAATGACTTGCTCTCTGATCCTGTTCAAAAACGTTGTCCTATTGTTTTAATTGCAAATCTTAAAACTAGCAAATAAGAGAAAGTGTAATAAGTTCTCACAATGTTGATGATACCCATAGATCACATCCTATATTGGGATCATGGCGCCCTGTATCGCATCAGTTTACGATGGTGCGAACCGTACACAGAAAAAACTAAATTTCGTTTTCTGTAAAGCAATTCAATGAAATAGTAAATATATTGTGTATGAACGGACCTACAAACGAATTTGTAAATATAGACAAAAATAACTCAACAATTTCATTGAAAAAAACGTGTTTTTTTTAATGAACAAATTGCTTAAATCTCTAAAACAATTTGTCTAAAAATATTTACAAATTGTAGACAAAACAATTTACTAAATCAAACAAAGATATTTACTGGATTTTTCTGGAAAATATCAAACAATATTTCTGTCTGAATTTAATAAACAATTAGTCTAAAAATGCTTACAGTTATTAAGCAAAATAATTTACTTAATCAAACAAAAATACAAAAAAAAATTTTTTTGTCTGTGTTATCATCATCCATTAAGCATTTTTGAGATTTCACTTTGCTAAATGAGTTCAAGTTTGAATGTTTATATAAATACTCTAAAAATGAATGAGAATTAACTCAACGACATTAACTAATCGATTCACTCAAAAATCTTTTGTAAAAAAACTTGGTACAATTGCATTCCTCTTGCTATGATTGTTGTTGTTGTTATTTGTGTGTACGTCGTCATGGGGGTTGTTTTTTTACGACACATTTTTTGTTGTTGTTTTTGGTGTTTGCATTCTAAATAAAAGTCAAACAAACAATTCATAGATTATGGACAGAACATTTACTGAAAATTAAATTTATTTTTAGACAAAATTTTATTTGAAAATTTTTTGGTGATAATTTTTTCTGTGCACACTTAGAGGAGGGTTGTCATCGTCGTACGGTATATATGCCGATACCGGGTTTACCATTAGTAGGCCATTGCGTTCAACCGCTGTCCACTGTTAGATCGCCCGATTTGTAATTTGCAGAAATATACCTTCTAACTTTACCCTCAGGGGTCGCATAGAGGAGGATATACTTACGTACCAACTCGCCTCGAAATTTATTGTCACTAGCCAAGGTTCTTGATTTGATGAGAGACCACCTATAGATCCTCCCTCTCCACGGAACGCTGCTTCGGAATGATGCTGATGCGAAATGATGCAAATTAACTTGAAACACTCTCATGCCACTCGGAGTTGCCATAACTTTTCCTAGAAGGCAATATCACCCGCTGCTGATCAAGTCCTCATTTAATTATTCCCGTACTGGGAGCCTTTGTGCCCGTCTACGCCTTTGTAGAGCCCAAATGCCCAGTGATAAGCAAATACACGTGAGCACTGACGATGGAAGTGTAGCGGCTTCCGAAAGTGGCGCTACTCTGTTCTGCTGTGTACGTTGAAAAATTAGGTTGATGTTAATTTTTCCCTTTTTCTTTGGAATATTAATCATGCCCAATTCCTTCTGAATATAAAGTTACGAACATTAGCCTAATAATCAAATTGGATTCACAAAGCAAATACGTTCGAAATAATCATATTATTGACCTATTTTGATTTAGTCTTTTCTGTTTGAAAGGTGACTTGATCGAGACTCTTCTTAGCTATGTTTGAGGAAAATCGATTTAGCCGTTTAGATGACATCACATCTTTCCTAGCGGTATCCTCTTGCATCTGTGAGTCTGTGACAGCGTAGCTCCCAAATGGCTAGATAGATTTTAATTTAGTAAATTTGTTTTAAAGGTGACTTCATCCAAAATCTTCTAATCTACGTTTGAAGAAAATCGGTCAAGCCGTTTTAAAGATATCATCTATTTTCTTTGGGGGTTTTTAAAATGTTGAATTTCATGCTAATTTCTTCTATTCGATTCGATGGAGTTTAACTTTGATTTAATCGGATTTGATTTATTTTGATGTGATTCATTTTAATTTTATTTTACTTATTCCGGTACTGGTAGCGATATTTTGTACACAAATTTTTCCAGATTAGCGAAAATATTTCCTCGGAGCTTGTTCCACAATTTTTGACCTATTTCAACTTCCCTCCTTCCTAAAGAAACCTTCAAGGAATTGTTCGGTCCTACTACTTTATGGTGCTCTTAATTTTTACAATGACTTTTAAGTCTGCCTGCATGTAGAAGTTATGCATATGCATGTGTGAGTAAATAATGCATGTTTGATAAGACAGAAAAAATTTTAAAAATAAAAACATATTTATTATATCAACCTCAAACAATCGGTAAGCGGCAAGTTGGTTGTTGTTGCGGTTTTCCCTGTTTTGGATTCTTGAAAATGTGTGTTTCTAATTTGAACCTGTTCTCTTAACTCTCTTGCACTTTTTTTTTTGTTTATTATGCTGCTGTTGAAATTAATAAAACAAAAAACAAGTGTTTGTCGAGTATAAATGCATGCATGTGGGACTCGTATTTTAGACAGACATACAGACAGACATGGGCATGTATCTAGATACATTAAAGAGTACGTGTGTGACTGACTGAGTGTAATGTTTGGGAATGTATGTAATAAGCCTCCTAATTAGTCTAATTAACCATTAAGCCAGTTTCGATTTATACGTTTTTTTTCTGTTTTATTACAATTTTTTTTTGTATTTGTTTATTTTACTTGTTTGTTCAGTTCGACTTGACTTGCGTTTTCTAATGAAGTTGTTAAATTAAATATAATGAAATGAAATGTTTTATTTGTTAGTCTGTCTATAAGTGGCCAGTATTTGTTAGCCTGAGTATGTGTTTATTACCCAGAGCATGCTGGCTGGCTTGTTACTTTTTTTCTTTTGTCTGTAATAAAAAGCGGCAAGTATTTGCTTATAAGCCGGCATTCAAATATGGTTTATTTGTTTCAGTTTTCTTTTTTGTACCATTTACTATTGAATTTCGAACTTATTTTTCACAAATGCTTGTAAAGTGAACATGGAGAAAATTCGAAATCTTTCGGCTGCTTAATTATTTTACTTAATATTTTTGTATGTAATTAGCAAGATAAGAGAGTTGCATTCTCCGAGGTAGGTTTTTGTGTTCTGCCATGTTTGCGTGGAATTAATTGACTTTCCGTCGTTCCTAGGAAAACAGCATGTGAACACTTATTTCTTAATAAAAATTACTTTGTTTTTTTCGGCAGTATTTTAATTTAATAATGAATAAGGCATATATTATTTATATACCTTCTTCTTATCAGTATTGAAATAAAAAAGTTCTTAACTTCATTATGAAGCAATTTCTTTCAGTGTGCAATACAGTTTGAACTAATTAATATGTACAATTTTCTTATGCATTTTTGTTTTTGTTGTTTAAAGCATTTATGATACAATTAATTGTCACATTGGTGTAAGGTTTTCTTGGGACCGGGGCTTTCTTGTTCTTATCTCTACAGCACTTCTCCAATGCATATTTGAACACTCAGTCATACAAAATGCAGATGGAAAAAATGAATATAATTTGAAAATTTTATGGTATTTTCTCGGATATGATAAATGCAGAAGAACAATCAACAAATAATAAAAGAATGAATAATAACCGTAAAAAATTGTGGCGCTGGCGTTTAAAAAGAATGCTGCTGTTGTTGCTTAATATTTGTTTTATTTTTTTTTTAGCATGATGAGGCAACATCTTATGATTTGAAACAAAAGACAAAAAAACAAACGTATGAAAAATTTCAACTATTTGTTTATAGCTTAGCGTGTTGGTTTTCGTTTATTTGCCGCTTTTTTTGATGTAATTAGTGTTAACCACGGTTGTTTGGTTGGTTGGTTGGCTCGCTGACAGGAGGGGAGACCACAGAAAATATTTTGCGACAAAAAACACAAATTCCTTTTCATCTCTGTTGTAGGAATATTTCAAGACTTATATGCCGTTATCCATCTCTTTATACATATCCAGTCCATACATCCATTCATTCCATGTTAGTTGTTGTTGTGTGGTTACACAAAAATTCTTCCAAAATTGGCCATATCATTGACAAATTAAATAACTTGGAGACAAATGTTAGCGTTGCCAAAACAATTGAATTTTTTCTTCCTCTAGAAACAATCAAGCATCCCAGCAAACAATTTTTTTTCGATTTCGTTCCGAAGTCGGCCAGAAAGTCTGCACAAGATGCGGAATTTGTATCCGATGCCAATCAGAAAATATACCGAAAATCATATGAGTGGTTGACAAGAAACCGGACCTCTTTTTCTGAGGAAATTCTAAAAATTATGACGTAATGTTTAAGAGAATTCTGTACGAATTCTGACAAATTTTCTAGGGAAATTCTAAGGGAGTTTCCGAGATGTCTGAACAATATCGGAAAAATGTCTGACAAAACTTCAGAAAAATTTACGATTTATCTGATACTTTTTACATCCTGTCATATTAATGTCGGAGCTAAAATTAGAAATTTAGCAGAAATGTCGTATAAAATTCTCTTCTGCTTATGACAGATCATCAGAAAACATTTAACCATATTTTATAAGTTTAAAAACTCAAATATTTGTGCATATAATCTCAAGACATAAATGAAAACTATTACGAACACCAAAATCAGGCAATGTGCAGAAGTGACTGCTAAAGTCGTAAGACGTAGATCTTAATATGTGCAGACTATTCTGTTAAATATCTTAAAGGAAATTGAATTGCCTTCGGATAATGTACTAGACTAGTCGAATATTAATCGGATAATATTTCAGAAAATGTGCAGAAATGTCGTACCAGAAAACAGCCGACTACTCTGCCAAATGTCTGAGGAAGTTTTAGACAACTCGGTTGATTGTCTGGCAAAGTCTCAAATTGTTTCTGACATTAGACAGGTCGGTACAAAATGTTGCCTGGGATGTTACTGTTTTATGCAATAATATATTTTGTAGTTGTTGTAATTTTTGACGCATGAGTATTAATAAAATACCAATGTTCAATGGTTACTAATGATCCTAACAAATTGGTATCACATTAGTGCAGGGGCGGATACAATGGGGGAGGGAAAAGGGGATATACCTTCCCCCAACAAGCAAATTTCTATAGAGTTTCTAAAAGTAGTTTGCAAAAATAGTATGTTTTACTTAGAAGTTCCCCCACCCCAAAGCTCAAGATGGATCCGCGCCTGCATTAGTGACTTGTACGTATGTACGACATCGTAATCGCATCACATTGCAAGTAACTTGTAGTAATGTTGCAAGTTATCCGTACTCATGTGTTTTTACGAGTGAAAACTTTTACTGAACTTTTTTTATGCAACGTGTTGTTGTCTTTCATGATGACATCGGCGATATTGTCGAAATCCCGTTAAAGTTGTTACAAATATGCACTTACAATGGGGACCACTAATTTTTTGTAATTGTAACAGATTTTTTATGTTTCTGTTTCTAATCACATATTTTTTTAATGATTTATTTTTCAGTTTTAAATTGGCCATTTGTTTGTTATTGGTAAAAGTTGATTAGTTCTTTTTTTGTGGCAAAGTTAATTTAAAAACAATCATTTAAGTCATTTTGTTTTAATTAAATTTTTTTAAGCTTGCCTCTCTTTTATATGGGGCTTTTTTTAGATGAAAAATAGATTTTGCTAGTTACTGCTGGTTAAGTTGCATTATCTGGCACTAATTTTTCTGGAGTTTACTATATAATCGAGCAACGCACTGTGGTTTAAAAACTTACTTTTTGTTTTGGAAATAATTCGGTAATTCGTGAACCGGGAAATATATCTTAATTATAAAATTAAATACAGATATATTTAAGGTACTTCTGAGATCAGGTGGGAGAACATGGTTTCCTAACATGGGCGTATCTCCAAAGTTGGATACCTCGTACGATAACTTATTTAAAAATATCGCTATCGCACAGTGGTTGCAATAAGAAAAATGGGTAATAAATCTGCATATTTGATTACAAAACTTTAAGAATGTTGAAATTTAGACCAACTTGTTGAAACACACGTTAAGCTAAAGGGTAGTACGTATGAGTGATATGATGATATCATCATATTACTAATACGTACTACTTAGGTACCAAAATATTACTCATACGTAATACACTTTTTCCCCAAAAAAGTTGGATATCTTCAATATTTTTTTTTTTAATTCAAAATTCATAATTCAAAATGCTCGTTTAATATATCGTTAAAATTCTTCAAACATAAAAGGATTGCTATGTTTTAGCGTTCCGTACACCAAAAGTGTCCGTCTGTCTGTCTGTCTGTCTGTCTGTCACAGGCTGTATTCTCGAGAACCGTTAGAGCTACGGACCTAAAATATTCACAGAATATGTAAAACTTTGCTACATTAACAAATATATGATAGTTAAAAATTAAAGGGCGTTCTAAAGCGAGCAACGAAAAATGTTGAAATACTAATGCAATATACAGACACTTATATATGGACACTTAAAATTTTCAAAGGTAGTGTTAATTGGTGTAGTCTGTAGAATAGACTAGAGCATTTAAAATTGATATTTAAAACAATAAACATTAAAGGGTGTTCTATCAGCTAATGTAATTTTGACTATGTATTTTAGACAATTTGATATACCTTGGAAACCGCAAGAGGCAAAATTTTGAAATTTTTGAAATCACTAAAACTAAAAAATTCCAAAATTAAAAAAATGTCAAAACGTAAAATCGCCAAAAATGAAAAAAGCGCTTAAAGAAAAAAAGCACCTAAATAAAAAAATCGCTAAAGCGCAAAAAATCACCAAAACTAAAAAGATCGCCAAAAACCGAAAACAGTCGTCAAAAAAAAAAAGACTAGAGCCTAAAAAATCGTTAAAACTAAAAATATCGTCAAATGCTAAGAAAATCGCCAAAAAAGAAAACAAATCACCAATACGGAAAAAAGCGTCAAAACAAAAAAAAAGCACAAAAACTAAAAAAATCGCCAAAAACCGAAAAAATTACCAAAAAGAAAAAAGTCATTACCAAAAAAAAAAAAATAAATAAAAAAAATAGCTGCAACTATAAAAATTACCAAAGACAGAAAAAACGCCAAAACTGAAAAAAGCGCCAAAACTGAAAAAAGCGCCAAAACTGAAAAAAGCGCGAAACTATAATAAATCGCCAAAAACCAAAATATCGTCCAAAAGCGTAAAAAACGTTAAAACAAAAAATGCGCCAAAGCAAAAAAATCGCCGAAACTAAAAAAATCGGAAAAAACAAAAAAAAAAAATTTGCAAATAACAAAAAATCCCCAAAAAACAAATAAATCATCAAAATGAAAATAGCGCCAAAAACAAACAAAATGTCGCTAAATCAACAAAAAAAAATTTAAAAGTCAAATTAAACGAAAAAGCAAAACGAAAAATTGCTAAAATGAAAAATATGGGAAAAAAACGAAAAGGGAAATATGTATGTATGTGTATCGTACGGAACACTTCGTGTGCGGGCTAAATGCGTTTCAAGTTTTTTGTAAAAATTACACCGAGGCCCAAAATCTTTGGGGGCCCATAACAAAAGTGCATGACTTGGGGCAAAACTGGGAGACACGGGTCTTTTCTTATTGGTCTTTTATCGCGTAGTGGTGTCCGTATATGGTTATATTTTTTCGTGTTGCACTGTGTTAGTAAACATTTCAATCGACATATATTTGCCTTAATATATTTATATGCCTTAATTTATAAAGAATATTTCTAACTTATAACAGATTAATAATAGAAATTTTCATACAAAAATTTGTTTTATAAGCCTCTTGTTAATCAAAAATTTTTTTATGAATTAGGTTGTTAAAATTTTGTTATAATATCCTCAGTCCGTTAAAATTTTATGTAAATTCTAATATTAGACTATTTTCAAAAATATATTATTACATCATAAGATTTTATGATTTAAAGGCAAATAACACAAGTCGAGTTAAGCAGTTATTCATTTTTGCCTCAGATATTATAAAAAGTTAGTTTCAATCAGATATCACACATCATATGTTGCTCCTTGTTTGCTGAGGTGCTCTAGTTTGGGACCATCCACCTTGTCAGTACTTCCAAAGACTCATAAAGTCTTAAGGCTGAATACTGATCTGCTGCCATTAATTAAAATTGTATGCCATTCAGACCAGCCGTATAGAAATGGCTGATTTATTTCCAAATATATTAACTCATTCTCTACAAGAGTACAAGAAAAAGGAGGAAAAGGTAAATAACTATTTTTTCTTCAACTTCATCCCCACAATTCCTGCAGTATACTGTAATTATTGTTAGGAAAGCTCAACCTTTAAAGGTGGAATACCAATTTTTAGTATCTAGGCATTTTTAACTGTTTAGCCCTGTAACGATTTCTCAAACATGAAGTCTTTACGATATTTCTAAGACTTATAATTAATCCGTAAGTTATTTACAGAAACAATAAGTTTTTTATTGCGACAAATCCTATGAAAAAAAAGATGTTTTTGAAAGGATTAGGACAACAATAGAATAAATGAAGCAAACAAACCCAACAACCGTTATTGTAATTTCTATTTTAATTGTTCCTTTATTTACAACTATAATTTATACAAGTAATCAATTTTATGTGTATTCTAATGATAAGAAGACAAGTTCCAGTCAAAAGGCTGGTGCCATTTAAACAAGAAAAACAAACTCTCCTTCATAAATCTAGACATTTTTATAAAAAAAGTTTTTTTTTCTTACTTGATTTTACATGAAATATTTGCCCTCATTTAAATGAACAATAAGTGCAATTAATTTGAATACTTTAGACATTTGTATACATTAAATTATAACATTCTATTTAACTTTTCCACAGACTTTGTTAATGTTGCAATATTATTTAAAATTTAATGGATTTTTACTTATAAAAATGGTAAAGAACGTGGAGAATGTACACAGAAAAAAATAAGTTTCGTTTTTGATAACAAAAATCCCGGTATTCAATAATTTTTTTTTTAAATTTCCTGTGGTAAAGAATTCCCCTATATTGGTAACAAAATTATTTCAAAATAAAAAAAAAAAAAAAAATATATATATATATATATATATATATATATATATATATATATATATATATATATATATATATATATATATATATATATATATATATATATAAATTAAAAAATGTTGACATGGCTGGAATACGAACCCGGGCTTTCCGGACGTAAAGCATACACTCTATAGCTGAGCCATATCCCATTTATTTTTTTATGGGATACAACTTGTTTTAAGTACTTATGTATAAAAAGAAAAGAAATAACCGGTATGGAAAAGAAATACAACGAAATATTTTATTATGTTAAAGATAAATGTTATTGAAATTCATATTTTTTTTAATAACATGGTGTTATTGAATATAATTCTTGTCTATTTTTTTCTGTGTAATAATACCCTGTAGCACATTACTACTTTTATTTAAATATTTTACATTTAAATAATGATATGATTTCTTAAAAAAAAAAATACACCTGTGTGTTTGTTATATTTTTTGCTGCTAGTAAATAGTAGCTGCTAAACTAGACTATACAACCAAAGAACATTAATTATCTTAATTACTTAATTTACTTTTTAATGAACATTTACTTAGTTACAATATTCTATGACTCTATAATGCGAACAGAGGTGCAGGTAGGCATACGTTTGTATCTTTTTCGTATTCATACGAACTTGACTGCCGCCACACAGTGGTTTCAATTGGCAAAAAGTGTAATTAATCTGTACCTTTGAAACTTGCGATCCGATTAGAAAATGATGTGGGAAAAAATCATAGAGGAAGACCTGGGCTTTAACAATGTTTAAATTTGAACCATCCTACTGAAACACACGTTTAGCTACAGGATGTCAAAGTTGACTACCTCGGGCATGTTAAAGCTTGTCGGCCGCATGACTTAAAAATATTATCCGATTTTAAGAAATTTAAGCTTGCTGTAAAGTTTACAAACAGATAAAGAAAATAAAGATTTAAGCTTCCCGCAAACTGTAAGTGTAACTGGAACAATGGCGAATTAAAATTAACGAGCAAATAAATAACCAAACTATACCTCAACACACTGAAGTAAAATATCTCGGTATTCATCTTGATCGTCGTCTAACATGGAAGTCCCACACTAATGCAAAGATGACCCAAATGAAATCAAAAGAATTTCAAATAAATTGGCTCATTGGAAGGAACTCTACCCTAAGCCTAGCTTGTAAGCTTCTTCTATACAGCTCCATTCTAAAACCAATATGGTCCTACGGTATCCAGTTATGGGGCACTGCCTCGGCATCAAATGTAGAAAAAATTCAAAGGCGACAAAATAAAATACTCCGTACGACTACAGCAGCCCCATGGTATGTCACAAACAAGCGAATTCATAAAGATTTAGATGTGCTGCTGGTTAAGACAGTGCTTTCTAAACACGTGACAAGATCATAAAAAAAACTCGAGTTGTACCCAAATCCCCGAAACATCATTAACTTTAGAGACCACACTCGGCTGAGAAGGAGGGACACTCTCGCTCTCAGCCGAGCACGACAGACGTAGACAACCAAAGAACCAACCACTGAAACAAATATTTTTGGCTGGCATTGGCTGGACTTAAAAATTAAAAATTTTTTAGAGTTAAGATTTGATTACTTATTGTTAGTTCAATTTTATTGAAGATACAATAAATAAATATAACCGTTAAAAAAATTAAAGCTCAGGTCCTCCTCTATGATTTTTACATACATTATTTGTAATCGGAGCTTAAGTTTCTAAGTTACAGATTTATTACCTATTTTCCCAATAGTATCCACAGTGCGCCAGTTGGTGGCATAATAGTGTTACAATTGTAATGTTTGTAACATATTTTAGAGTTCACAGGTATTCATTCGCACTTGCCAACATACACAAATTAGGAGTATAGAAATTATTCATGCTCTCAAATATGCAAATAAATAATATTTTATGTTTGTAGAAATATTTGCCTTGGAATAATACAAACAATACAATTAGACCGTTACAATAGCATTACGAATTACGAAATAATTCAATTAAAGATATTTACAGTGTTTCCCTGCGTTGCAGAACAGCAACAGATACATATGTACATATATTGTGTAAATTTTGGTTAATAGCAGTATACAACAATTTCGAACTTTTTTCAAAGTTACAGGGTTCACTAAACCAATTCTGGTAGAGGAGATCAAAACAAAATATACGTGTATCGGCGTTTTGTAATATCACACCAGAATTTAATTTAATGGGGGTTAAACTTTGTCCCCTTTTGGCCTGATCGTGCAGAATATCGGTACATTAAACTATGTGTTTTTTAGATCTGAAGTGTAGGGTATGTTCAGCAACTTTGTAGAAAGTATTAGGTCACAAATTTTTTTGCAGCATTTTAAGCCTCTAACTCTTCATTTTATGGGTCGATTTGTATATTTCTTAAAAAGAGGGCAACAAAACTCCCCTTCAGCGGCGAAACAGCGGGAAAAAATATTCTAAAGAAATGTTCCTCGTGGTTTTGTACATAAAAAAAAGGTAAGCACATCTTATACCTTAAACGTAAGGCTTACAAGATTTTCTATGTCGAGTACGAATTATGCATAAGTACGAAAAACACCATCAAAAAACTTTTTTTAAGTTTTGACTGTTTTCTTGCGTCCGAGTTAAGTCTAGAGTTTGAGTCTCTTTAAAAACCTATAGTAGAATTTTATGACAATTATTTTTGTAGAACACTTCAGCCCCTTATATCGCCGCTGAAGGGGAGTTTTTGGCAATTTTTTTTAAATGTACAAAAAGATCCATAAAGCGAAGAGTTAGGGGGTTAAAATGGTCCAAAAACTATTTTGTAGAACATTTTATCCCCGCAATCCCAGTTTTTAGGGGTGTTTTTTACGATTTGTTACAAAAGAGCAATAAATTACCGTTATGTGGGGGAGTTAAAGGGTTCATATGCTCTACAGAAATATTTGCCCTAATATTTTCTACAAAGTTGCTGAACATACCCTACACCTCAGATGTAACCAATACATAGTTTTATGTACCGTCATGCAAAAAGGAGGGAAATTGAACGCCCTCTAAAATAAAATTCCGATGCGATCTTGCAAAACGACAACACAAGTATATTGTTTTGGTCTCCTCTACCACAATCGGTTTACAGAAACCCGTAATTTTTTTTTCGTGTTGTACAGTGTAATGAAAATTAATAGGAAAGAAAATTTTTTGATGAAAATGTCACATCTCAAAGGTATTTGCCTCTAAATAAACCTCTCTAAATCTCATTGGAATGTGTTCAATATCTTCGGAGATATAAGCATTATAAACTGCTACAAATGCATGCACAAGTTTTGATTTGATTCACAATTTAGTGAAATATTGAAAAAAATCATGATTTCCATAAACTTGTTTGCGTGTGCTTTACGGTTATACAGAAATCCCTACATATTTCTGTCAATGATGTATCGTCACTTAATTGTGAATAAAATTGCAACCTTTATATAAATTTTAATCGAATAGAACTCGGATTATTTGGAACGTATTTAACTCTATGTTGGCGGAGTAAGAATGGAAGTATTGTATTTTTCGTTTTTCTTGAATTTTTGAAAATCTAAAATTTTAAATTTTGTATTAAAAATTTTTAAAATTTAGCTAGAAAAAATTTAATGTCACAAATTTTTTAGTATATTGAAGACTGAAGATCGGATTAAGAAATATTAGCGGGACTTGAAGGAATTTTCTAAGCAGAGTTTTGTGAAATTTTTATACATAAAAAAAAATCGGACGAGTTTTTTTCTACATTTGTAATTTTTCTACATTTGTTTAAAAATAAATTAATTTGTTTCTGTGTAGCCTGTGCTAAAAATAATTACATTAAATAGTTGATATTAGCCACATAACAATTTAAATAAACACCTAAAATCTGCTGAAGGAGTGTAGATGCCTCCGAAGCCAGCAACTTGTTCCTCTATGTCTTCGTGTTAGAATTAATATTTTCTTCTTTTATAGAAATAATTTGAATTAACGAACTCAAGCCTGATTTAATAACTTTAAATTTTAGCACAACTAAATATTGCTTGACACTAAATTCATCTCTTCAGGCCATGTCAACCTAGAGTAATTAGGTCAATTACTTTAGGAAATGGTGTAGCAAATTTAATAGACTTGTAAACTACCTAATTAAAACCATAACAATGTAAATTACGTTTAAAAATAAAAATCAATTTACTACCAAAAAAAAAAAAAAAGCCGTAGCTTAAAAACCTACGCTTCAAGAAAATCTACCACCGGTTGCCTTGTCTTATGCATTAATTTCAAACATTCCTTATCATTTGTCATTTGTTTTGTTACTGTGTTGCTAATACCTTTTATCTAATAAATTTAAATTTATAAGAAGCCAAGCAATATGTTAACGTGTTTGTTGTTTCTGTGTGTGTTTCTTTATAAATTAAAACAATAATTAATTTTGAGATGAAACTTTAAAAGGAAATAAATTAGATAAAACAAGACAACATTTTAATGTTGTCTACAGACAGTAACTAGTAGCAAGTGACACAGGCAAAATTTAGTGTACAATGGGTTTGAAACGCAAATCACTTTAATGGCGTTCGTTGTTTAATATTAATAATGATAATAATGGTGGTTGTTGGTTGGTCCGGTCAGTTGTTTCTAGTCAGCCGCAAAAGTCTAACGAATATAATTTTCATTGTTTCTTTTCCATTTATAATTCCCACATTAACAAAGACATTAATGTTGATTAATTATGTTTTAAATAATTTTTACAAACAAGTTAAATATGTGTAAATGACAAAATTTTTAATAAACTAAAACACATACTAAAAATGGAATAGTTACACAAATTTATAAATATTAACGAGCTGATAAAAGTTAAGGCACTGTGGCGTGAGTGAGCTGAAAACGCAGATAACAATTTTGTAGCTTAATATCTCTGGGTTTTAAAAAGAAAATTTATAATTGAATTCGCTAAGTAAAAAATAACAGAGAAATGAATTGGTTTTCTAGTCTAAATCGAAGCCTAAGTCAAAGTATACATCTAAGGTTAAGTTAAGTCTGATTTATAAAGCTAAGGCTAATGCTTAGCCCAAGGCTGCGTCTACAGCTAGGTCTGAGACTTAAGGGCCCCCTACACTACACCAGTATGCGCCCGCAGTCAAGTTTGGCTGGAGCCAAACTTGACTGCGGGCGTCTATGGCCATTTTTTGCGAACCTTTGCTGTAGCGATGTCAAACAGAGTTTGATATTTTGCTGATGGTACCAGTTTGTGGTATTGTGTATGGCTCAGTTGAGAAATGTTGTCAAAGAGTAAACATCGGGATAAAACACATTTAATTGAATAAATTACTTATAAATTAAGAAAAAAGGAACAAAATATATACTGTAAAATGTTTCTGAAATAAAACAAACCATTCCTAATAATTTTCTAATAAAAAAAAACAAGCGTTTTCCTTAATTTTTATTTTCAAAATAATATCAAAATAAATGCGGTGCGCAATAGGTACAACAACTCATCCGTACAGAATTTTTAAAGAAATGAATATTTCACCAGTATGCTTGTATGGTATGAGGCTCGAGTACGATTCAACATCACTTGTTTATGCCAGTATACTGTGCCTTGTTTCTGTAACTAGTGAGAAGTTCTCACATCGAGCAAAAAATCAATAATTATACTTGTCATCCGATCTCTTATAGGACGGTTTATAGAATATTAGTTGAATTATTATATGACTCACCCTGCAAACATAATATTAATTCAAAAATTATAATTTTTTCTCACTCATCCTGTTTTCACAGAATGGTTATACATTTTTCGATGCGAGAAAATCTCACATTAGTTACAGAAACCAGGCACTGGAGTAATGTATGCTTTGCTTTAGGAAAGTCTAATTTTAAGTTTAAGCCAAGCCCATGTCTATATCTATATCTACATACATAGTCTATGTCTATATTTATGTCTATATTTATGTCAATGTCTATGTCTATGTCTATATTTATGTCAATGTCTATGTCTATGTCTGTGCCTATGTCTATGTCTATATTTATGTCTACGTATATGTATATGTCTATGTCTATGTCTATGTCTATGTCTATATTTATGTCTATGTATATGTCTATGTCTATGTCTATGTCTATGTCTATGTCTATGTCTATGTCTATGTCTATGTCTATGTCTATGTCTATGTCTATGTCTATGTCTATGTCTATGTCTATGTCTATGTCTATGTCTATGTCTATGTCTATGTCTATGTCTATGTCTATGTCTATGTCTATGTCTATGTCTATGTCTATGTCTATGTATATGTCTATGTCTATGTCTATGTCTATGTCTATGTCTATGTCTATGTCTATGTCTATGTCCATGTCTAATGGGACTGGAAGTTCGACAGAGAAATCCATTAAGAAAAATAAGAAATAGGGTAGGAGAAAAAATGGAACCTTGCGATAGCCCTGAATGAACCTGGAATTCGTTTGATGAGATCCCATCTATAACAACTCGTACAGTGCTATCCATGACAAAGAACATTAATACACGTATTTCTTTGTATATTTTATACAATTCGTATCACTGTACTTTCACATGGTAGCGACAACTGACAGCAAGTCTAGTTGTTTTTCTATTATTTTATTATAATTTAGTAAAAATACATTAATACGTAAGTATCAAAATGCCTTTAAAAATGTGTTAATATTTATGAAATAAAAACAAAATATTAACACAACATAAAAGGCCATCATTAAAAGAAAAGGTTATAAATTAAGAACAAAATAAAACTGCATTTTTATTATGATTCAAGAATGTTTGTATAAAAGTCCCAACTTTAAAAATAAAAAAGAACAGCAAAATATTCTTAAACTATAATTTTTTCAAGAATTTCACAACCTTTTTCCAAGAGTAGGCTTTTCGTCGCCGACAAACAATACCAAAAGGTATGATTAGTTAGTTACACACTCACACACAACTTGTGGATGGCCTTTTTTCGGTGCTTTTGTTTAAAAATGTAAATTTTTGTGTCAGTTTTAAAAATTATTTCTCTTACAGATATTTTTCTTTAACATTCTAATTAAAAATGCAAAGTAGTCTTAGAGTAAAAAGAAAAGAGTTCTTTTACTTCTTGACTTAAACTAACAAATAGTTTTGATGAACATGTTGTATTTGATTGCTACATGGGGCTGCCTGCTTTTTTCAATTCTTTTTTTCTTCTTAATACTCTAAAACCACCTCATCACAGAAATCAATTTACATACTAAAGTGATAAAATATGTTAAATTTATGACTCAATTATAAACTTGGTCGCTGTTACCGACTATGTTTTCCTGTTTACAACCACTTAAGTCCATTTTGCATGACAATAGTTGCCTCAAATTAACAATTTTTTTCATTCCTCGTAATTATTATTAATAATTTTTGTATAATTCTTTTGTTTCCAACATTCTTGATAATTTTAACAGAGTCGTTTATAAGCCAATGTTGCTTTTAAGTAATCATATGAGAAATTGCTTCGTATCTTGTTTTATTTTTCGGAATTTATTTTTTCAACTACTTGACGTCATCCATAGTGCCCCACGGTGGAACGGTTCGAAACAAAATAATTCAGATATTGAGATCGTGGTTGATCTCGACAACATCATGATATTAAGTTCCACCCTTGTTTCGTCAAAAATTATCTTTGAGTTTTTAATTATTATATGCTTTAAATATTCATTTCTAAATAAAATAATTTAATGAAACATTAAATTAAGGAACTAAAAAGCCTGAATAACAAATATAACTTTGAGATAAAAACTATTTCCCTTTAAAAATCGATAACCCTTAAATATTAAGCAAATAATGAATTTATGCTTTTACTTTTAATAAGTATGTAGCTGGTGCTGGCCCCTGATTTTAATCATTAAAATAAACAAATTTGATGACACTTCCACTTCTTTATTTAAGGTTTTTTTTTAAATATTTTATTTGCCCTCAAGTCAATTCTTGACAATATTTCATAAATTTTATCTTTATTTAAACAAAAAGATAATAAAAATTCCTAAAACATAATTTTTTGTTTGTATTTTGCTGTCACTTTTGCTTCTTCAGCAACATTTTATTGCACCTCTTACAAAAAAATTTTTTTTGGTTGCCAAAGTGTGTACGTTTGTGTCAAAAAATAAATATAAAAATACTTAATTATCCGAAAATATTGTGTGTGTCCGTCTGTAAAGGCAATAAAAAATCGTATAAAAAATAAAAATAACAAATAAAACATAGTAAAGAGTTTGAATTAGTTTTGTTTATATCTAAAAGGAAACGCACTAAAAATATACAAACAGAACATGTCATTTAACTCGACCTGACGTCTTTTATTACGAAGAAAGACAACAACGATTTGATAGTTTGATCATAAAATGTCCAAAATACCACTATTGCCTACACACTAGAGGGTTGCACAAAATGTCTTGAAGGTGTGTTAAAGACATTTGCTTTGTTTCAAACACTTTCACAACAGTGATAGACTAGTTCAACAGCTCTTTTTAGATACAAACCTATGATCAAACCCATGTAATTTAAATGGGTTTGATCATAGGTTTGTGTCTAAAACGAGCTGCTGAACGAGTTCGAACGAGTTGGACCCAAGTCTAACAGTGATGTTGTGACGACCATGTATTGCAAAGGACTTTTTAAAACACATTTTTAATTAGACTTGGGTCCAACTCGTTCGAACTCGCTCAGCAGATCGTTTTAGACACAAACCTATGATCAAACCCATTTAAAATACATGGGTTTAATTATAGGTTTGTGTCTAAAACGACCTGGTGAGCGAGTTCGAACGAGTTGGATCCAAGTCTATTTCAAAACACATTTTTAATGAACTTGTAGGATGCGAAGATGTTTTCTACATATTAGACTTGGGTCCTACTCGCTCGAACTCGTTCAGCAGCTCGTTTTAATTTAAATTGATTTGATCATAGGTTTGTATCAAATACTACGTTTATACGCAGTGCTTATTTGCAAATAAGAACGGAAAATGCTGCCAAATACTTTTTTATTGTCATTTATTAAATCAACACATATTCAAGACATCTTGTGCAACCCTCTACTACACACCTTTTTTTTTATCACAAAATCGTATAAAGTTTTTTGTGTCTTATTTGCCAAAAAAATTAAAATAAATATAAATTCATTGAAACATAAAAATAACTAATAAAAACGAAAATACACACTGTAATTTTTACGACTGTCTACTTCAGAAATATGACGGTCAACACGAACAGTTTGCAACTGACAAATTAAAAGTTTTTACATCAGCTTTTTAAAGTAAGTTCCTTATTTTTAACCGACTACAAAAAAGAGGAGAGAGGTTATCAATTCTCCATGTATTTTTTATGTGTTTTCCCTCAATTCAGGATTTTTTTATATTTAAAAATATGTACTTCCAGATTGGTCCCGCTGAAAAGTGAAGTGGGCAGAGTCACGCGCATACAAAGTAAATACACATTCCTTTTAAACTACTCTAGTCAACCGATTCTTATAAAACTTTGTACACACACATTAAGCTTCTGTGTGACCACTACATCATGGTTAAAAAAGTAAATACTCTGCTTTTTCAAAAACTTTAACTATATCGATTCTTATGAAACTTTACATACACATTTAGCTATCGTTATACACATTATGGTTAGAATAGTGGGAAGTACCACATCCATGAAGAGTTTAACTACTTCTACTTAACCGATTCTTATGAAACTTCGCACAATTAGTTTTCGTGAAGATACAACATTATGGCAAAAAATTTGGGCATTGCCACGCCTATTTTGTAGCCAGTATTTTTTGCAAGTATTATTTTTAATAAATAATTTATTGGTTAGATAAGATTTCTTGTTGTAGTTTGTACAACATCCTGCATTTAAGGAAATATGTGCAGTAGAGTCCTGCAAAAGATCAGGATGACATCCTTAAGATAATGGCTTTGTCCCAAATACTTTCGCAGCATTATTGTTAAGGTGAACGTATGCTAGAAAACACAATTGAAAAACATTCTTATTGAATTTCTATATTCTACAAGTTCAAAAATTTTTTCAATTCACAGCGTTTTGTGAATTTTGCTGGTAGTTTACAAATATTAACATGTTTCTAAGCAAATGTTTATGTGAAACTTACCAACAGCATTTATGCGATCTACAAAACATACAAGAAATAGCGAATTGGGCAATTAGGGGCTACTCACATGACTTTATTTTAGAGTCTTTATAGCACACAACACCTCCCAAACCTCCCACAAACTTCAAAACTTTAAACGAAATTTGCAGTATAGATTATCTAGTCCTCAACAAATCTTTAAACGCTGCATATTTCAAATGTATGAACATATATATGACATAATGACTACAAAAAAAAAATCTGTCTGGATTTTGTATAGTGAATCCACAAAACTAGAGTAGTTTCGGTATAAAGATACATTTTGGTATACTCGTACTTGATGACTATACTACGAAAAGTTCGAAGTTTGAGAAAAATCGTTACAAGGACATGCCTATCTCCCATACATCCTAAGTTTTAATATTTTAATTTTAGCTACGTTTATTAGCAGCATGTAGCAAAATTGGTATCTTTCCCTAAAATTTTGCATTCCAGCGCTGCTGTTTCATTCGGTGCAAAGACATGACTACCTTAATATATCCTTTTGCACCAAAACAAAATTTTAGATGCTTTCATTGTTAGAATCAACCAAAAATTAACAAATACTTCTAAAATTATGCGTTTTAGCTCTGTTGTAAATTTTGTTTCATTCGGTGTAAGGACATGACTAACTCCCATATATCCTTTTTCTCAAAAACTAAATTTTAGCTGCATTTATTATTGGAATGCATTGAAAATAAATAAATATTTCTAAAATTATGCATTTTAGCTGTGTTGTAAATTTTGTTTCATTCGGTGTAAGGATATGACTACCTCTCATATATCCTTTTTCTCAAAAACTAAATTTTACCTGTACATATTTATAATGAGAATGCACTAATAGTAGTGTTGTCATTCGAATAAAAATTATTCGAATATTCACACAACTTATTTTCATTGTATTTAGTTCGAACGAACAAATATTTTCAATTTAGAATAAAAAATTATTCGAAAGAAAAAGTTTTAAATTTCTATAAATTATAATTTTTCACAAAGAATTAAAGAAGAAAAAAAAAATTACGGCATACATCAAAAGAGACAACATACTTTTAGAATTTAATATCCTTCAAAATAAAATGTCTTGTGTCCTTAGGGTTGTTTTATACGGCATGTTTTTTACATCTTACTTGTCATATTTCCCACTGAAAAAGCAATACATGCCATGTGATCTTTTTGAAATATTGTCTTCTGAAATTTACAGCCCCAAAGTCAGATGACAAAGTGTTCAATTACAGCCTGTTCTATTCTCATCTGACATCAGCTGTTTTGTATAGCCAAGTGTGTGTTGACGTCACTTAGAGGTCATATGCGTTTGAAAGCAAAACTTATAATTAGTCTGTAAATTGAAAATTTTTGCAGACACGCAAAGTTATATGGGGCATCATTTTTGAAGCGGACAACCCTAAAAATTTGTTTACCGCAATTCCTTCATATTTGGCATAATTATAGTTCTAGTAGGTATAAATTTGTATGCAAAAGTTTTTTTGTATAATGTTTATTTGTCGAGTTTTGGGTTGAGAATGTGTTGCTGTTTAAAAAAAAAATTTTTTTTATTACTGTTCCGAACTAGAAAAAATAAAACAAAAAATTGAAATCAAAAAAATATTTTATTAAAAAAAAAACTTTTTTTCATGATCAAAACCAGAAATGACCAAATGAAATTAAAATTTTTCTAAAAATTAACTCAACTGGAGCGCCAGAAATCAGTAAAAACTTAAAATTTATTCACAACTCGATGTGCCCGCTCGCTTTGCGTGCTTGAAGTTCGCTTTATGACTATAAGGTGTCTGTAAAATATAATAATATAACGTTCTTTACATATTGTTATAGTTTCCGTTAGGGATGGGAAAAATATCGATATATCGATATTTTTTCCATATATATCGACAGTATCAAATTCGATATTTTTTTAGCTTTGGTGTTGTTTTTCGTGCAATTTTTAAAAACATTTCGGCACAGTCTTCATCAAATAGAATATTACTAACAAAATCGTTTGTTTTATTTATAATATTTTGTCTATTCGAAAAATTATCATTCCTTAAGTGCAATTTTGTTGATGTACTCGTATGTTCCATGAAATATTGGTGGAACAGTAAGGATCTTGTAAATTAACTCTTTCCAGCTTAATTATTTATAAGAAAGGTATTTTTTTTGTTTTATTTAAAAAAAAATTTGGGGATTACGGTGAATTATCATTGTTGAAAATATCGATATTTCGATATATCAATATTTTTTATTCGATATATATCGATGCCGTTATGCAAAATAAACATTAAAAAAAACAAAAACATCTTTCTAATTTCCAACAACGTTTATATTAGTAAAATAGGGTATATTTTCGTTTTTTTTTCTATTTTAACTTAGAAATGAGATATTATATCGCGGTAAGAGGTACTCTAAGTTTGAATCAGGACTCTAAATAAAGTACATCCATACTAAATTTTATGAAAATCCATTCAGTGGTTTTTGCGTGAAGCGTGTTCGGACAGACAGACAGACAGACAGACGAAAATTCCGAAATTTGGTGTTTTGTTCTCTATATCGATTACTGCTTACGGCACCATAAAAATTTTCAAAAAATATTTCATGTACAGACATGATATATATAGATTAGTTTTTAATGATTTCTGACGTTCCAGTAAAGTTTAGACATTTATTGTCTACAAAAACTTATAACAAAATTTTATGAGGAATAATTGGAGTTTTTTTTTGCATTTTTTCAAAAATGTTCACTGAATTTATTTTTCGTGGACTGTTACATAAAAGTGCTGAGCATACCTAATTCATTAAACCAGGCGCGGATGCAGCTTGATCTTTAGGGGGGGGGAGAGAACTTCTAAGTAAAGCATACTATTTTTCCCAACTTCTTTTATAAACTCTATAGAAATTTACTCGTTTTGGGGGAGGGAAATATCCCCTTTCCCCCTTGTATCCGCGCCTGATTGAGCGCAAGGCTTATACGATATCTTATACCGATTCTCAATAACAATGAACAAAAGCTGGGGTTCATGTAAAGAAATTTTCATAACTTTTAAACTTATGGAGATCCCATTATCAAACTGTACAGTATAATGAGGACACTCTAGGCTAATTTTGGTAAAAAAATAGAATAAATAAAATTGGTCGAGGTTGGAAAAGTTTTAATTTTAACTTGACAAATAAACATCATAGAAAAAAAATTTTGGATACATATTTATACCTACTAGAACTTTAGTTATGCCAATTATCAAGAAATTTCGGCAAAAAAAATGTGGGTTATCCGCTTCAAAAATAATGCCCCATATGTGGGTTGCAAAACTTACAAGTCAGAAATTAAAATCTATTAATACTTTGAAGAAAATTACAGAAATATTTCATATTCATATCATTCACATCGGCTTTCACATGAAGAGGCGTGGCGTAGCTAGAAATTTTTTTAGGGGAGAGGGGTTAAACCCACATTAGCTCCTTTAGTTCACTTATATTATCAAAATTCTCCAAGATATTGAAATTCTAGGGCAGGCTAGAGCGATTCTTTGGGTGGCTTAGCCCCTCCTCCCAGAAAGGCCTAGCTACGCCAATGGCAACAGCCATGATATATTGATACATTTGTTCAGGTTTTAACAAAAAAACAAAAAAATAAAATAAATAAATAAAACTTAAAGCATGTTTTTAATTTTATAAATTCCCATAGTAAAATTATTTTAAAAGCTTTTTTTTTTAATTTTTACACTCAAACAGATCAATAACATTTATTTTATAGTAAAGGAAAATACTAAAATAACAATTATAACAACAACAATTACCAACATAAAAATATCTAATATTTGTTACAAAAGAATTTTTATTAAGTTTTAAAATATTTTATTTTACAACAAGACATAATAAAATCTATTAAAAATTTATTTCTAATTTATGTTCGTTATAAAAATAAAAGAAATATAAGATACTCGTGGCACTTTACACAGGAATAAATTTCGAAAATATTTTGTAGCCCTAAATATGGCCATTGAAAATTGAAATTAGTTTCATGTTCGAATTTGAATTTATGTTAATTCGATTGATTTCTAACATGTTTAAAAGATTATAAAATTACTAAATAGTGTATTAAAAAACCATAAAAAAATAATTTAGTTTAAGAGTTGTTCTTTTATTTAGAAAAATATTTTAGAGCATTTTTATAGTGTCATGCTACATGGTCGAATTTTTCGGCCTAATTTGATAGTATGTATTTAATGATTTACTTTTTAAGTTTTATTTCGTGAACTTTTAGGCATAAAAATTAAACAATTTTGAAAATTTAGTTCATGCATCTGAAGAGGCCTTAAAAACAAATTCTTCATATGGATGAGAATTTTATTTTAAATTTATTGTATTTTTGAAGAAATAAAAATCATTAAGATGGAATGGGATGTAGGTAGCACCATATAAAATATTAATGACCCAATTTTCGAATATGTTAGGAGATAAATTATATAAGGGAGGATGTAGTTGTAAAGGTGCTAACTAAAGATCTAAAGTTCATTAGTAAAACAACAGTAGTAGTCATTGGAAAAATGAAATTATGTAGTAGTAAGTGACTTGATTAGTTAGAACCATTTCGAACTTTACAAATGATTGATTGCAGTGGCTGATTGAACCTTGCACATGATTGTGGTAATAGTCACGCGAAGGTCTACCAGAATGATGTTATAATTGCGGTAATCATGCAAAAGGTATCCAATTTTAATTAAAATTTTCAAGGTTTTTCTTCTAGTCAAATTCTGTGGAAGTAATATCGGGCTAGATGTTGTGATATCAAAACTTTAGAATTTTTCCTTTGTATCCAAAGTCTACATAGATACCCAGCAAAAATGTTGATGGCAAAGTAAATGTTGACCGCAGATATGTAATTGCATGTTTTTTCCTTTATGATGTATGTACACTCTAAAACATTACTTCAAATCGACGATCATATATTGTCTAAATTTGTGTTGAAAATTTCTCCTTGTCTAAAATTACATCGATTTTGTAGTTATTTTATTAAAGAAAAAACTTTTCAAATTAAACATATTTAGTCCAGGTGGAAAAAATGTAACATAAAGTATAATATGGCTATGGCTGAATGGTAAATACGTCATGCTATCAGTCAGGAGGTCGCGGTTCGAGCCTGCACACCGCCAACCTCTTTTTTAAGTAAAAACATTTTGTTGAAAAATAATGCGTGTGTAGTTTTAGGTCGATAATAATCTGTAAAGTGTTGCCGACTATTATCGACCTAATTTTTAACAAAAATATTTTAGAGTGTAGGCACAAATAAGATATTTATACGTTTCAGAATTTTCTAAGAGTTTTGGCATCCATTTGTTGGTGCATATTTTTGCATATTTTACCCTTTACAGCATGTTTTTTTTACATATTTAGGGAATTTTTTCTATTTTTTGTGGCATATTTGGCTGTTTTCCTGTATATATTTTTTTAAATTTTAAAACGCATATTTACAAAAGAACAAAAACGGACTTAAAACTTGTTTTTACAAACATGCACACAATTGAAAAAATCAATTTTGCATGGCCAGGTGTGGAACTACTTATCCTGTGTATGATAAGCCGAGACACTACTACTCTGACAATAAGAGAATAAATGGCTTTTTACCCGACTATTCGATGCAAAGAAGGGTATTGTATTTATAAGCCTATTTATGTACGCATGTGTGTGTTCATTTGCGGCACTATATAAACCGAACACGTGGGCCGATTTTGATGATTCTTACGTCAATCGTTTTGTCTTAATTCTGCGAGTGTCACTAAAAATATGACAGTAGTCAAAATTCAAAATAGCGTCCAACAGACGCCATTTTGTGTCTACGAAAAAAAGAAAAAGTCGGCGAGCTACACTCTAGAACACTTTTGTTGAAAATTAGGTCGATGATAGTTGGCAACACTTTACCGATTATTATCGACCTAAAATTACACACGCATTATTTTTGAACAAAATGTTTTTACTAAAAAAAGCGATTGGCTACGTGCAGGTTTGAGCCGCGACCTCCTGACTGATAGTCTGATCTATCTACCACCATTCAGCCATAGCCGTGTTATATTTTATGTTAAACTTCTTCCACTTGGGCTAAATATGTTTAATTTGAAAGATTTTTTCTTTAATAAAAATAACTACAAAATCGATGTAGTTTTAGACATGAAGAAATTTTCAACACAATTTTAGACAATATATGATCCTAAATGTGAAGTAATGCTTTACAGTGTATATTGAAATGTATATCATTCGACAGCTATTTGAAAATAATCTTTAGGTTTGTCTTATCATTTTTCATTTCGAATGACCATTTAGGATCTGTGACGGTTTAAAGTTCCCTACGGTAATGGAAGTGACACAACACAAGTCATGTGACCGGTCCCCAGGTGGTACGGACCAGTCCGAGTTCTAACACTTCCTATGAAGCGGACCAGCCACTTTTACATGGGGATGCCCTAGGATGGGGTTAATTGATACTTTGTATGCACCTTGTAACTTGTCTCTGAACTATCTTATGGAGTCCTAATCGGTGTAAAATAATATAGATTATATATAAATATTATTTCAAAATTCAGCTGTAATTATCGATTAATTTATTTATTTTTTTATTGTTACAAATCCAAGTAGAAATTGTATTTTATTTTTAAGCGGTGTCTTTGATACGATGACAGGCTAGTACACTACCCACTCGACCACAGGGAAACTTATATTTCAATGTTATAAATAGCAGTTAAGCTAGAGTTAATATCTGAATATAGTTACGGAACAGGTTCCGGAGTGGCATTGCAGTCTCATTGAAGGGAGACAATTAATATCATATAGATACTATGTGATAGGCCTTAGATCCAGGTGCATCGAATTTGTTCAGTGCCGTTTACTACAATACTAGCCGGAGTACCAACTAAATTGACTGAAAATGGTTAGTACACAATACGTCTTTTTTCACCATTCACTACTCCTTATTTTTGGCCCCAGTCTCATATTCTCAAGTCATAGGACGAGTACTTTTGGATCGTTTGTCACCAAATTTCCCGCAGGGTGGTTTAACAACCAAAAACCCAATTGTATAAAAAGTGAACTTTTAACAAAAAATCTAAAACCAAGCCACAGTCTAACCAGACACGTCCACTTTGACAGTAGAAAGTAGAAAATTGCCCAAATCAGATTTGTATGCCGGCCAGTTGAGAAAGAGACACAAAAGAGAAATAAGAAATTAGTTGGTGTTTCATTTTATCCAATTAAAAGTGTTGCACATTTTACAAATGTATGCGTAAAACAAAACAAAAGGCAACACTAATACTTTCTGATTTTTCTTTTGGCATGCTGACCGCGTCGGCTGAGTAGGCAATATCTTCCGGCTCGTGTACCGTCTAGTGAGACTATGACCAAGCTGTCTGTGCCCTAAAACTAAAAAGAAAACAAATAAAAAAATCCGACTGCGTAAAAAACTAAATGAAAAAAAAAAACAAGTCCAGTGTGTGGAACATAGCCACTTTTACAGTCGGGAATCATTAAAAATCGGATCTTCGAATCTTCGCAATAATGGTTCGCGGATGTAAAAGTCGTTTTGTTCCGCACACTGGTCTTGTTTTTTTTTGTTATTTTTTATTATGTTTATTTCATGTTTATATTTTATTATTTATTTACTATTAAGTAATTGATTTAACTGCTGTAAAGTAATGCAGACGATATATAGTTTGTGGTGAAAAGTATGTTGTTTGGTAATGACAACACATTACCAAGTTTTTGCTGGGTAAGCTGCTAAAATTGTGTTACAGAAAATTTCAACTATTAAATGAAGCTATTAATTAACTTGTACTATTACTAACATGTTTAAAACATTTATCACATATTTTCTAAATATTTTTGGTTAGAATTCAACATCCTGTTTATAAACATTCTTTCAAGCAATCACCGGATTATATATATCAAACGAATACAAAGTATTAAGAAAGTCATTGCTAATTGTTTGCTGGTTTACCTCTCCTCCAAACAATGATATCTTGCACACAGCAAAATAATGTTTACTTTGCATATTAAACAAATAACTATATAAATTCATTTCAAAGATAAGTTCAATATCTTTTATTTGTTATTTTGCGGTTTTGCCAGAACATCTCTTTGGTATTTAATAAACATTGCAATTTTTTTTGTGTATATTTTTTTTAATTATAAACAATATTTTTGTTTAAACTATGAAGACTTTAATTAAATTTCCTTTGTGCAAAAAATAATCAAATAATAATGATGAAATTATTTGATGTGGTATTATTGAAAGCTTTGCATATATCGCACTAGTGCCTCTAAAGGGGGTCAGCTTAAAATTTTCAAATGTTCACTTTTTGCCAGAAACCGATATACACTGAAAAAAGCTTACATAGTTTCCTCTACTCTTCGCAAAAAAATACAGTTGTATCCCTCTTTCTGATCCAGTACCCAGCAGCGAACACTGCCTACCACATTAAATCTCTTTAGTATTGTTTGCCACACTTTGTGTTCAATGAATGCTACCTTACAAAGTAAACGACGGTAGTATATGGAAATCACAAAAACGAATTTCGTCCATCTTTTGAATTCAGACATACCTATACATACATATAGTATTTAAATGCATTGTACAATTCTAAGATCTGTCTCCCACCTGCTCACAAAGTAAGCGTGATTGTATTCGATCTGACTACTGCCAACTTACAAAATGTTCGAAGAAGTGTTCAAGACGTCTTCTACCTGCTAACATAGTAAGCTAAATCAGCATTTACAGTCGGCTAAATCAGCCTTTAGACTTGTGACAGGTTAGAAATAAACCCTTCAGCAAATCAATATAATTTTAAATGTGTTTGATCGCAGGTTTGTATATATCCTGAACTATTGAACGAGTTCGATACAAGTGTAAAATTGTCTAATAAAACTAACTTTTTCTGTATTTATGTTTAATAATAACTTAGAGGATAGTTTAATTTTTTCTTTATAATTATAATTAATTTTAATCAGAAAAAATTTAGTAAATATTTTAAAAGAGTAGCGAACGCTTGACGTAATTTCCAAACATATTAATTTTCATCTGAAATAAATTTAATTGTTATTACTGCTGCTAGCAATACTTTCATGCCTGACATGCATTCAACAAATTTTCTTAATTAATATTCATGCTGTTTATTAAATTTATGCTCTGAAATAAACTTTCTTACATATTGCATATTATTTACCCTTTGGCAATTGATCGCAAAATTAACCAAATTATACAATTAACATAAAAAATGTTTGATACAGATGCTGCAGCAAATAAGTCTTTTATCTTACGCCTTTGAGAAAATATCAAAAACAACAGCAATTATTCTTTGAGCTATTAAATTTAATGAAAAAAGAAAAAAATAAGTCTGTAATAAAATTTAAAGTTAAATAATGAAAAAAATTATATATTAAAAAATTATATCTTTTTATGATATCCATGCACATTTCCATAAACACAGACAGCCAGTTCTTTTAAGAGTCTCCAACATTTTTAGTATTTGTGTGCATAAAAGTTCAAGAAGAAATGTGTTTCATTAATTCTTTTCTTTTTTTTAAACTAAAATAAACCACTAAAATGTTCATCAATGCTGCTGCAACTTTTACATGGAGATATGCTAAATATTTATAAAATTGCGTACTACAACCGCATAGTCAGTGCAGTAAGTCAGCCAGGAAGATTTTCCCTTCAACTAGACCACACACATATTGGGAAATAATAGCAAAATTGCAAGAGGGAAATATAAAACGAACGGTCTTTAGAAAAACAAAGGAATGTTTTATAAAAAAATATAAATAAAAAAAATATATTTTATGTACCCAGTGGGAAAATTAAGCTAAAACTACAAACAATTTAAACAAAAACGAAACGAAAATCAGCTAAAAAAGATAATACTGTAAACATGCATATCGTTACCCTAATATAGAAAGGCCCTAAATCATTTTTTTTGCAAAGAGATTAGGGGTTCATCTATCGAAACATGCAAAAAACTCGATTTAAAAAAAAACGAGTTAAGGCATTACTATAACAGGACAACGATATCTTATATATCTGTAAATGAGAAGTAAACTACACCAAGTCACATTTTAGGCATTTTACAGGAAACCACAATCACAAATGATTTGATTTAACCCGAATATTTTATATATGTAACTCTAATATTATTTTATTCTATTGAAGATATCCGTGTTAAAATTACGTCATATACCGTCATATAACATCATCATATACCGGACTTGATGCTCTTTACTTCGGAGATGTTTTTCAACATACTGGAATTCACCCATCGATAGAGGAAAAAATGCTAATTACAACAGTATGAAATAATAAATTAAAAAAAAGGTCACTCGTGTAATTTACCTACCACCTACAGATATAAATAGGCCGCACAAGGTTTGGCGTACACGTTTAAGTATCTTATATTATACAAGTTTAAGTATCACACTATATTTTTTTGCATAGAATTCTCAAAATCTCAAAAGGTCTTGGAACACCACCACAGCAACACCGAAAATGTGAAAATACCTCAGTATGCTTGCCCTACGTCTTCACGAGCCATGACATGAACTTAAACATGACATCAACATGACGCCGGCAGAGCAACTGCAAAAAGTTCATTAACTTCTTTGTTGTGGTGAATACGTGCGGTGTCCATGTTCTGCTTTATCAATGTATTTGGTGGTAGTGCAATAGAAATGGAATATTTAACAATTTCTTTCTATATCTTTTCTTTCTATTTCTATATGGCTGAGCATCAATGGTCGCCATTATGCCATATGTTTGGGCATCGGTGCCAGAGCATGGACGAAACATGGACATGAGCGGTCTATATTAGCCATATGTTTATACCGAGTTCATGGCTAATGTACACTCTAAAATATTACTTCAAATTTACGATCATATATTGTCTAAATTTGTGTTGAAAATTTCTCCTTGTCAAAAATTACATTGATTTTGTAGTTTTTTTATTAAAGAAAAAACCTTTCGAATTAAACATATTTAGTCCAAGTGGAAAAAAATGTAACATAAAGTATAATACGGCTATGGCTGAATGGTAGATACGTCAGACTATCAGTCAGAAAGTCGCGGTTCAAACCTGCACGCAGCCAATCGCTTTTTCTTTGTAAAAAATTCTGTTCAAAAATATTGCGTGTTTAATTTTAGGTCGATAATAATCTGAAAGTGTTGCCGACTATTATAGACCTAATTTTCAACAAAAGTGTTTTAGAGTGTAGACCCCCAGTTAATGTCTCTGAATCGAAAGTTTGGGTTGGGCAAAATAAATGAATAAAGAAATAAAAGTTGATCACACCACGGAAAGTTTTTCAAGCTTTTGGGTAAAAAATAACCTTAAAAAGTACATGATAAACATTTTATTGAAAAACTTTAAATATTTCATAAAAATAGCCGTTAAATCAAATACATACATATGAACTTAACTCGATGTATACATTGATATGCTTTCCACGGATAAGTACCTTAAAACAAGCTTCATCTCATTAAAAAATATATGGTATATGGATCAGCTGTAGAGAGAATGCTTAACGTCCGAGGAGGCCGGTTTCGTATCCCAGCCATATCATAATTTTTTTAAAGTAATTTTTTAATAAATTTTTTTTTATCAAAATTCTCTCAAGTTTTATAAACACTCCGAACACTCAGTAGTCCCTAAGTTTTTAATAAAAATTCTTGATTTCTGAAGTTCATCAAGTTTTAAAAGGATATATGTACATATATATATATAGTACATATCCATGGCTTAATACACTTCATAAATCGAATGAAACAGTTTTGTTAAACTGTTTCACAATTCTAATAAAATAATTCACAATATGTATATGTGAAATCTCAAGAATATTGTGAAACAGTTTCATTGAAATTGCTCTATTAACG
This sequence comes from Panzeria rudis, assembly GCA_956483635.1. Lineage (NCBI taxonomy): Eukaryota > Metazoa > Arthropoda > Insecta > Diptera > Tachinidae > Panzeria > Panzeria rudis. Next base: position 178,128,683 of record OY101448.1, read on the forward strand.
TTCTAGCTTCCTTCATTGGATTTATGGCAACAATATTTTGTCATTTTATGGAAACTCCCCTAAGTTTTGACAAAATATTTTAATGGATAATTAAAATTCTTGAAGTAAAAGTTAAAAACTGATTAAGAAATTTTAGGGGTTTGATTGTCATAAATTCAATGCAACGTATTTCATAGTTTTGATGAAAAATTTCATTAAATTACATAAAAAACATAACTTTTTCGTGGTTATCAACAAGAAAGGAGTACTAAAAAGAATTTTGTATTATTGATATTATTTCACTTTTTCTTATTATAGACTCATAGAACACATTTTTTGCGAGTGCTGTTGGCAGAAGTAGTTGCCTATAAAGCAAATTAGGAAAATCAATTCTAACTGCGATACTGCGATATTGGATCAATGAAATTATTACATTGGATCAATGAAAATATATTATATATTTATTGAACTTTTTATAAAAATATTTTTAACGAAACTTGTTTAATCCAAAGAATTTCTTTTTTCTTTTACTTATTTTGGCTTAAGTTCGTTTATAATTTAATTTTCCGGTTCAATTGTCTTTCTTTCTTTAGTTGGTTCGACGTTGGTCCAGTTTTAATGAAGTTTTTCATTGGATTAATGTCCAACTGAACAGAATTTATGAAGAAAATTATTTCAGTGTATAGAAAAATGTGTTATCAATTTTTATCGAAATCGTAAAACTCAATTCCGTTTTCTGGTCATCAACTTCTAAATACATCCTCTTTCAAGAACTAAGAAAGCTACGGTCTATACAAAAATTAGTCTATACAAAACTCAGCTGGAATATGTTTTTTTAATTTCAATTAATAAAGTTAACTAAAGCAAACAAAAATGTTTACTGAATTTTTTTTCTATATCATACAAAGTTTTTTCTTCAATCTATTTTAAGTATATTGCTTATATTTATAAAGGTTTTATAAAATTGCACTTTGTTAAATCTTTTTATCTTCGTAGGTTTTTATAAATATTCTCAGCATCTTTTTCTTCAAACAAATGTTAGTTTGAACATTTTTTGGTTAGGATTGTTTCGGTGTATTGCAAAAAAAATTTCCATTGGGTTCGTAGTTTGCTTCTGCTTTTTCTAAATGAGGAATTTAGATTATTAATTCTGATATTTAAACTAAAGAAATTTCATATTCAATTTACTATTTATGTATAAATTATATTTTCGATAAAATGTTAAAAATTTGCATGTTCTTTTTCATGTAAAAAATTCTTCTTCTGTGTCGTGCTTTTAAATTACACAGGTCAACAAAAAAAGTGTTTCTTTGTGTATAGCTTCTTGGAGTCTGTAAGACGGCTGTATAATTTTAGTACACAGTTACCAACAATTCTCTCGTGTCTTATGAATATGACTCGAATTCGATATATATTTTGTCAATAAAAATTGAAAGGAATATAAGTAAGTCGTACATATGTAACAAAATTGACTCTAAAAAGTTATGCTACAAAAATAAACTATTTTGTCGGCCTATGTTATTTTATGAATAATTATAGATATTTAAAAATGTTTATTGTATGAGTATTATACAATTAAAATTTGGTTAAATAGCACGCAGCACAATGGGGCAGAGTCAAAATATTTTTTTTTGGAAAAAAGTCTGTAATTTCTAAACTGCTAGTTTCAATAGTGAAAATTTTTAAACAAACATGGAGCAGAGTTCAGTTGAAATGAACTCCTCAAATTGCCAAGAAAGGCTGCTTTAAAATAGGCATTTTTAGCGCTTCTCATTATTTTTTGTTTCTAAGCTGCTGGTTTAAATAAATTTTATGTTTCTTTATAGCACTTACATTTGCGTTAATTATTTCTAAATTCTTCAAAATCTTGGCCCCTATTCGTATGCTGCCCAAACGATTGTCCAAAGTAGTGTTCGCTGTTGTGTTTTTATTTTTCCACCATTAAATTTGATTTAAAGTCTGTCGAACCAAACTGCTATTGTTTCTTCCTACTCGCACCATACATAAATAATAAAAAATCTTTGTCATTTACATATTTTATTTATAAAATATTTTACGTGCTATTTTTTAAAACCTCATAATTTACACCTTTTACTTATTTTTATGATCATTTAAGATCATTTAATAACTTTATTATGATTATTTTGCTTAAGCAAGAGACAGAAGAAAATCCGGTTCAATATTTAAAAGGCTGCAAATAAAATTTTAAATTGAAACTTTAAAACATGTTTTAGTTTCATGTTAAAAGCAGCTTAAATTAAATCTCTCTTAAGTAAGTATTTGTGTATGTTGTGTTTGTGTGTGTTGTGTGTGTGTGGCTGTGTGTGTGGCTGTGTATGGGCTTTTACAGGACAGATGTTAAAATGATTTTTATAGTTAAGATGACAAATATACAATTTCAGACAAAAAGAAATCTTAACACTGTTGTCTAAATTTATTGCGGCTTAAAAAAAATTATATAAAGCAAAAAAAAAAATGAACTCCACAAAGTGAGATCTTAATTTTATTTAAGTTGTCATAAATTTTGCACTTTAAAGAGTTTAATTTTTAAATTTATTTTTACACCTTTTTTACTTGAAATTATGTCCATAAAAACTTGTATGGGAGATATTAGAACTCTACTATTTTTATATTCAAATGGTAAAATTTCAGATAAACTTAAGATCAAGTTATGATGCCAGTTTTCAAATTCTTAACTTTATGCCATAACTTAAAAAATATTTTCGTAGCTAATACACTCATAGAAAAATATATCATCGCATCATTAGAATTCTGACATCAAAGTGATGACAAATGTCATCAATACAACGAAAAACGTAATCATAGAATTTTATCATAGTTTAAGTGTCATAAATGCTGTGACTGGAATGACATCAATGCGATGTCACTTATTATATATTATTAAAGTGTAAAATATATATAAAAGAAATAAGTAAACAATATGTCTGTTCGTTTACTTACTACAATTTACTACTTTTACTACAGCTGGAAGTTTTCCATGCAAAAAGTAAAAAAATTTTTCCAATTGCAGTAAATGTAGTAAGAATTTCGAGGAAACGACCACAGCTAATGTTACAACGTTTGTAATTTATATTTTAATACAAATGTTATTGTTTTATATTTTATTTTTGTGTTGAAACGCATTTTTGAAAAAGTTAAAAAACTTGACATTGCATTGATGTACGCTTATCATCATAACTATGACAGAGGTAATAAAAAAATATGCAATTCTTTTTAAAAACTAACCCAGTACAGCATACTTGCACAGACAAAGCATTGAAGTAAACGATAGTATGACTGACACCTTTTCATCATATTGATGACACTTTGTCATCATATGTACGTTTTATTTTTTAATGTTTATGTTAACATTGTGCTGCCCATATTTTGGATGGTGACATAGCTGAAATGTCAGCGACGTTAGTTTATAAATTTGCGATGATTTAAAGCGCCTGGGATCAAGTCCAACATTAAAAGAAAAAATAAAATAAGAAATAGTAAAACTAAAAGAGGAACAAGTAGAAGTAAGAAAATATAAATATGTATTGATGACACCTGATGTAAAGTTTGACATTACAATGATGAAAAGTGTTATTGGGTCAAAAATGAAGACACGTGATATAACGTTGATGTCAAATTACATCAGCATTATAACGGGGTTTCTATCAGCGACATCATAATGATGACATCTTGTCATTAAATAGATCCCAACTAGTTATTCCCCTAATGTCGATGTGTCATTGCATTGATGATAGATTTGTCATCATTGGCATTGATGATCAATTGACATCGCAATGATGAAAAGTTTCATGAGGTCAAAAACCAAGAGACTTGACATATGATTGATGTGAAATTACATGAGCATTACGAAGGTTTTTCTATCAGTGTAGAAACCAGGGCTTAAATCGTCACATTCGTGATCGTATCGGCAATCGTACTAAAATGAATTACGTGACACGCCAATCGTATAAACTGTATGGGATTACAGTACGTTCTCGTATGTCATAATCCGAAAATGACATTTTTACATGACGAGTTGTACGTTCACGGATGTGACGCTTTGAGCCCTGGATTGGAGACATAGATCGCTCGCGAGTTAGAGCTCAGCAGATCACTCCTGAGCAAGTGTTAAAAAAACTCACTCGCTAGCCAGAATCAAATGAATAAAGTAATATCGAATTAAATTTTAAAACGTTTTCGCAACTTTACTATTCCTCTATGAAACCATGCCAATATTTAACCTTTAGCTTATCTCTGTTATCCAGATGTATTCCTAAAAAAATAACTTATACACATACATAGCATGTAATTACATAATTAAGTTTTCCAAGGTACAAACATTTGAAAACTTTTGTCTAAATTAAATTGCACTTAAAATCCAATAAGAAAATTTGTAGTATTCCTTGTGTTTTATACATATAAATTTGCAATTCCTTGGAAATCATTAAACATTTGCAATTTCTAATGAATTATTAATAATATAGAAGTTATTCATTCGCATATGCACACAAACACATATGCATACATTCAGCGGTAAAACTTACGAGGCATTCATTAAACAGGCCTTTTTAAAGGCCTTCAGAGGTTTTAGTTTAAGATCAAAAACTATTTATTTTCTGCGTTTTCAGTATAGCCTTCTAGAAGGCCTCTACACTCGTTTCTAAATGATGCAATACACATGATGCAAAAATCATGTCCAATTCCTTCTTAATAAATTCACGAAATTTAGCCTCATATGCACTCTAACACATTACTTCAAATTTACGATCATATATTGTCTAAATTTGTGTTGAAAATTTCTCCTTGTCTAAAATTACATCGATTTTGTAGTTATTTTATTAAAGAAAAACCCTTTCAAATTAAACATATTTAGTCCAAGTGGAAAAAATGTAACATAAAGTATAATACGGCTATGGCTGAATGGTAGATACGTCAGACTATAACACAGGCAGGGTGACCGTTGAAAATTTTTAAAAAGTGGCACAAAAAGGGGATTTTGAGGAAAAAAGTGGCACCAAAAAGGGGATTCTTTAAAAAAAAGGGGCAACTTTTTTTAAAAGGGAATAATTTAACCAAATTCTAATATTTAATGAATTTCTAGGGCATATAATGCTTTTGAAATAAAATGAATCAATTTTGATGTTTTTTCGTTCAAAAAACTGACTGCTTTTTATATAAATTTTAGACAAACAATGCAAACAAACCTTGTTTGTATAAAATTTATGTGAAAGGCACTCACATTTTTTTTAGCAATTTCCATAAAAATTTATTACTCAAGTCGCTTGTTTGCATATGGAAACAGCACATTAGTAAAGTATATCGAAAAGCAGTTTCGCTGAGTAAAGATTTTTGCATAGCCGGCCTTCGGTCGGCGAAGCCGCTGAGTATACTGAGAGTAGAAAATCGAAGGCCGCTTTTCAATATACCAAGAAGAAAAAATACTTAAGCCCGGCCGAAGGCCAGCTACGCAAAGAATATTTTGTAGTAAAATAAAATTTCTTAACAATTTTAATTAATTTCCAAATATTTCTTTGAATCGACGATGTCGATTGGACATATTTTAAGCATTGTTGACGCTATTTGCAAATTGTTCTTGATGTTATTTCACTTTTTAAAATGCAATAACGTCAATTGATCTTTTATTACTTGTCACCGATTGCAGAAGTAAAAGGTGAATAGTCAAAAACATGTACATATATTTGAATTTGTTTTCATTTTTGAAAGTGTGGACATTATGACACATTTCAAAGTGTCATAATGGTCATAATAATAATGTCATAAAGTCCATGGACTTATTAAAAGTGTCACAATGCCATTTTTAGCAGTGACATAATGTCTTTGGACACTATATCACTGGATATTGTGACATGGCACCAAAATCTGCATGAAAATAATTTTAAAAATATTTAAAGCTGCGTGATTTTCATAAAAATTTTTAACAAGACGTTCTTGTTCGTGTTAGTGAATCAGGGTGTTATTTTTAATAATTTTAATACAATAATGAATATATATAGATCTAATTTCTTAAACTATTACAAAATAGTTTTTGTCATAAGACTTTACATGATAGACTCAAAAACAAATTTTTGTCTTGGGATTTTTTTATAAAAACAGTTTCGTGCCATAAAAAGCTTATATTAAAACAAGAAGCATCATTTCATAAAAAGGGGCATAATATTACAAAAGGTGGCAGATTTAGGTCATTTTAAAAAAGGGGCACTAAAAGTGGCAAGGCAGTTGAAAAAGTGGCAAATTGCCACTTTAGTCACAAAACGGTCACGCTGAACACAGGAGGTCGCGGTTCAAACCTGCACGCAGCCAATCGCTTTTTTTTTTAGTAAAACCATAAAGTGTTGCCGACTATTATCGACCTAGTTTTCAACAAAAGTTTTTAGAGTGTGTATAAAAAAAAAACTTTGGATGAAAAGAAGGAGTTCGAAATAAACTATCACGATAATCCAAAATATATAAGCCGCTATAAAAATACCCAGACAAAAAATAAAGTACCCCTATGTATGACCTGCAAATAGGCATGCTCAATAATGGGTCGAGGAAGGCCTTGGTCCAGGCCAAGCCTTATATCAGGAATGCCATGTATGACCTGCAAATAGGCATGCTCAGTAATGGGTCGAGGAAGGTCTTGGTCCGCAATGGCATTGCGTGTAAAAAAGATATGAATATGCAATGGGATTGGTAGTACTAAATCCTGCTAAAGAAGGCCTTATAGAAGGCCTCTTTATTCCTTCCATTTACCGCTGGTTCCCTAAAACACACACACACACACATACAATTTCCTAAAACTATACTTTGAGCATTTTATGTTTTAGACCAATCAGTATATTTTGCCTTTTATATTTTACCTTATTTTGCAACGCGTAGTGTGTTTAGTAGGTGTTCAACAACAACATCAACTAATTTATAAAAATAACAACTTTATACATATAATAAAAAGAAAACTAAACATTTTAACAAAAAAATAAAAAAAAAACACCACAACAATAATTGTTATAAAAACATAAAGGAAATCATTCAAGCCTAAAATACTAAAAGGTTTTTTTTATAGTTTTATTTTATTTTATATTTCTTCTGGTGCTGATGTTTTATTTCATTTGAAAAGTTTTTTATAATTTGAACATACAGATATCGTTATATAAAATGCAAAACGTTCTACCTACATTTTTTAAAATTCTTCAGGACAGATAAAAGACTTAATAAGAAACAAACTATTGTTATTATAAAAATAGTTTTTTCAGCATATTATCATTAATTCAGGCTTTATTAATGATGGTATCTAGAAAACATCAGTTTTATAATCACAAAAATTTGCTTTTTATTTAGTTTAAAAACTGTCCTGGAAAGTTTAAAAAAATGTAGATAGGCCATTTTGCATTTTATATGACGACATGTATGTGTGTGTGTGTGTGTGTGTGTGTGTTTGTGTGTGCGTATGCCCGTGCGAGAAAGAACAACAATAATAATACTTGACATGTTTCCAACTAAATTAAGACATTAGTTATATTTTGAACTAGAATGAAAGCAGAAAAAATAAACTAAAAAACGTTAATAACAACATCCATCCATTTGTATTTATGAAAAAAAGATACAGTGGGTTAGACAAATCAACAAATATATCTTTTTATTTACATATATTTTTTTTTATCAAACTGAATGTTATAATGTAAGCTATACGTCAAACTATGGGATATTTCGCAAGAAGACGTTTAAAGTGCTATAACTTTTGATAGAGCCAATTAATTTTTTTTTTATAAATTTTTAAATGTTTTGTTCTTTTGTCAAACTATTTAATTACGACTCTAAAACTAAAACAAAATTCGAAAGGCTACTAAAATAAATTGCCGAGATAGATGACTTTCTTATAAGACTAAAATCTTTTCCCACAAATCATTTGCGCGGCATTCATCTTTCTCAAACAATCCTGAGCTTGATTTAGCTAAAAATTATTTTTGAGTCTTAACTGAATTTTAAAAATTGTATTGCATTTACTAACCCTGCGTTTAGACGTGCAAGTACTTGCATGCAAGTTCTGTGTACGTATTATCAACGAAAATTTTGAAAAAATGCCCAACTGTCTTGCAAGTTGCTTGAAAGTTCATTTTAAAAATGTCGGCGAGAGCAGAACAACTAAAAAAATGTCTTTATTATTGAAGCTAAAAAAGTGTTTGATTTTGTTTACTTTTTAATGCAGAGTTGCCAATAATACAAAAATATTTAATTTTAAGGGAACCAGATAACATTGAATTTTATTCTTAATTTTTTTACGATATTTATGTTTTAAAACTTCATTAACTGCTTGATTTACGTATATTTAAGGAAAATAATATCAAATTAACTTTTGAATTTATTTAAAATCAGTAAAAGTACAATAACATTATATTGCAATCCAGTTAATGTGTACTAAACTGTTGATAGGGTAACACTGTTATATAACTTGTCATTTTACTTGCTGCAAGTGTCAAAAATCACTGTCTTGTAAAATCCCTTGCAAGTGAGCTGCAAGTTGGCTGCAAGTGCGAAAAGTGTAAGTGTATTAGTAAAAAAGTAAGACTGTATTGAGTTTTTCGAACTTGCACCTGCACGTGTAAACGCTAAGTAAGTAAGTGCATTACAAAATTTAAAAATTAATTCTTTAAGTAGAGAAACTGCAATTCTTAATTTGTCCAAATATTTCATTCAACCACTGTATAATATGTTATTGTTGTCAAAACCCTAAACGACTGACACATACAAGGATACAACAATAAAAATAACAATTTTCTTTACGTTTATGTTTGTAAAACTAAAAAAAAAATTAGAAAAATAAATATTAAAAAAAACGCCTTTTTTCGCTAAAATTTCATTTGTTAAACCTGCCGCCAAGTCTAACCCAAAAATAATCACTTTATATACATACTAAAAAAAATTTTTCCTACATACGTAAATATGTACATTAGGGTGGGACGACTTATTTTTCGAGAAATCGTCTAGCAGAAACATAATATACAGACAATTTCGAAAATGAGTTCCTGCCCCGCTCCAGTGATGCCAATTTAGCCATTTTCTAGCTAAATTTAGCCATTTCTCATTCGGTTTAGCGAGAAGAAAAGTTAAATTAGCTGTTATCTATTTTTTTAGTCACTATTATTTTAATTTAGCTATTTTTTTTAGCAATTTTTTCATACATGAAATTTTTTTCAGATTTTTCATAAAAAATTTAAACTCGCAACAAAGGAACACTTATTTACTACCAAAAAATACAACAGAGTAATATGTTATTGTTTTCGCACGCATGAGAAGAAAACAAACCATTTTTCAGAGATGCAAAAAAGGTATTGTGTTTTGTTTGTATTCATAATCGTTCATCCACTCAGAACTTATACCCAGCAAACTTTTTAACAATTGGCAAAAATGAGCGAAAAGTGTTTAGTTTATAGAAATAAAAATCTTCGTTTAGCGCAATAATGGCTAATGGCAATCGATCGGCGGCAAAAATACAATTCAGAAATAGTGGTTGTCACTTTCTGAAATTCTTGCATTCATAAGTTAAACTAAACAAACTTTATAAAAATTTACAAAAATCGCTGAAAAAAGTTTTTGCTAATAAAAAGTAAAAAAACGATAGGGTTTTTTTTTACTTTAGAATATCTTTCCAATTTTATGTAAAAAATAATATATGAATTACTTTTTTATTTTTGTTTAATACTGATTTTTGCATCCGATCTCGCTTAGCAATTTTTTTGCCTTATTTTTGTCTACATTATTTAGCCATTATTGATGAAGGAGTTCTGGCATCACTGGCCCGCGAAAATCAACAAGAAGTGTTGTATATGGTTTAAAACAAATAAAATCATCAAACTAGTTTTCTTTGCCTTTCCGATTTTTATAAAATTTGGTACGAATAGAAGCATCATCATCAGACATGACTACTATTAGTGCAAGATCTTGGCTCATTATTCTTTTGACCCATACAAATCGACCCGCTCTAATGTACATACAGTTTAATAAATATCCCAGAGAACATTTATTAACGACATTTATGATGTTAGAAAAACTTTCAAACAGTACCAGATTGTTGAAAAAAAATGATTGTTCAAACCCAGCAAAAGATTTGCTTACTGGTAGCCAAGAAAGTATATGAGGATTTAAATCGTAACGGCTTATAATTTAATTCGATAACTACATATTTTTGTTTGAGAAGTTCAAAAATAAGGGTACCGCTTAAAAATGTACTTACATTGTCACAGCAATTAACTAGTTATTATTTGCCTTACTTGAAGCTAAAAAATAAGTAGTCAAATAAACAAAATAAAATTAATTTTTTTTATACACACTATATTTGACTTATTATATATTTTCCCAGTTTGTTTTTCTTTCTTTATTTTTGACCCGGTTGGAATACGAACCGTGCTCTTTCAGATTTGAAGACAAGTACTTTACTCACTCAGCTATTGTTGACTTAAAAGTTAAAGTACCAAAAATTAGTTTTCTTATAAAAACACATGTTAACTTAAAAAGTGTTTGTCTTTTATTATTAAAACATAACAACAAATTATAACTAATTTCTGGTCATGAGATAAATTCGTACCAATTTTATTAGTTTCAAAATAAGAGCTTATTTCGGAGCAGTGAACGTGTAAATATTAAAGCTATACAAAGCAATTCCCAGCAAAAAATAATCAAGATTTTGGAAGCAGTACATGTCCTGTTAAACAAATGTGCTTCGTAGTAGTGAACAATGTATTGCCTGAATATATTCAATAATATATGGTACGAAATGCTTAAGCTTTTTACGTTTTACTTGTTCGTCCTCTTAAAAAACACACCCACTTACAGTGGTGCATACAATAATGCGCAATTGTAAGGCAGAGGTTATAAAAATATAAATTTTACGATGAGTAACGACGAGTTACGATCTTAAAACAACAAAACAATAGTATGATTTTATTTCATACTGAATGCGCTGAAATAAGCGTTCAACAATAAATGCTCCTAGGTGGGACATCGCGAACAAATATCATGCAATACGTAAGCAGGTTTGTAAGTTACACCAACAAATCTCTCCTTTACAAACCTGCTTATGGCGAAGCAGTAGTTTTTGCTGGAAAGCTATAAAAAAGCTATACGAAAAGCTATAGCAAAAAAGCTATACAAAATGGCTGATTTCATAGTGCTCGCCCAATGCAGGTTTCTAAGCGACAAAGTTAAGTAGTTTATGTAAGCTTCTTGCTGTCTGTTTGCAACAGTGTTTTTGGTCCATTGGTTGGTGCATTGGATTTCAAACATGTAGGAGCTTAGTTCGACATTAGTTGAAGTTAAAATAAAATAATAATTTAAATAAAGTTATGAAATAGTAAGGATTCAAAATGACTTTTGTACGGATTAGATAATGTTTACTAAAAGTTTTGAAAAAAAGTGACGAAGTGGGGAGGGAGTATAAAAAGTCCAAAAATACCGTTATGTAAATAGGCCCTAAGCACATTCGCCGAAAAATATTTGCTGGGTGTAGACATTAAGGCACACATTTCCAATCCATAAACATACATATTCTTTAAACATTTAACAAACTGACAGCAGCAGCAGGACGTCCTTCTAAATAAAACTAATAATTTTAACTTGAAGGGAGAGAGTTGAAGTTTTTTTGTTAGCAATTTTTAAATTGAGACGCCACACAACATTTAGAGTTGCTATTGTTGTTGTTGTTGCTATTGCAACAATAGCAACACGAAATAAAAAATCACCATCTACGTTTGTTGTTTGGTGTCGTTGCCAATTAGTTGACACCAACTATGGTTTAACTTTATTTCACTAATTGCAGCGACAGCAACAGCAATACATAGCAACAATAGAAACAACATTAAAATGATTGCAACTTAGTATGACTATAGCGTGCGAATTACGCTTAAATAAGAAATAAAATCAAATGGTCGCTCTAATGGTAAATAATCATAAAGAAAAATCCTCTCACTGCAGCAACATAAAGGATAATATTTGTAAAAGAGTTGCCGAATTCGTTGTATAACAAATACAGGGCAAATATTGGAACAGTATGCAAAGCATTTGGGAGTTGTATACATAATAGGAATTCGCCAGCATGCATGACATTTTATCCGCTTAATAGGGAAAAATATGGCATCAGCGGTCTTCAATGAGTTGTTGGATGTATCGCCCAATGAACTTGGAGGCTATTGTACGAACTATATTGTGAGCTGTATAGCGGGGTTTGTTTTTCCAAGTGAGATGTAATCAGGCCGTCGAGGTTCTTCAAAGGTCTGCTTCCTTATTTACAAGTAAGTAGACTCGGTGGTGTTTTACCTCGTTGGTCGAATAATACCAACAATTTAATAATACGATGTGACTTGAGATATACTTCGGCTCTTGGTCGGCTTGACTTTTCACAACTAATCATTGTGAAAAATACGAAATAAATTTCTAAGCTTTCGATCGTCTAACTACGACTCATGATCGGTTAAGTATCCTTAGTTGGGTAAACGTATAGTCAAAGACTATAGATAATAAATAAGAAATAAGATAAAAAATAATCTATTGTCTTTGGTATAGTCGAGATAAGTTTTTCGGCTCTCGATCGCCTACACTATGCAATAAGACAACGAAATATTGTATTAAGTCAATGACAAATGTTATTGAAATTCATATTTTTTTTCAATAACATGGCTTCATTGAACATAATTCTTGTCTATTTTTTTCTGTTTACCAGAATCACATGTTAGAACCTGTGACTTCAATTTACTATGAATAAAATCAATATTTATCCATCGATTTTCCTGCAATAAAAATTTTCCAATTTTGCATAGAAAAAAATATATTTTTCATCATTGCGGTCTCAATAATTCCGAAGCTGTTGAGTATATAAACTAGTAATGTGAGAACATAATTTAACTCCAAGTTTTTCAGTGTTTTTTGTAACTAAATTGGACTAACCCTTCCCAAGTTATGATGAAATCGGTGTAGAAAAAAAAATTAAAAAAAAAAACGTATCCATAGAACTTAAAATTTCGACTGTTTTTGTAGTTAGGGGACCATAATATATCAAAAAAATATAGTGGTATTCAAAAGTCATGACAAAAGTTTCATTATGTTGCATAGTGTTATCTGCGCCAAGCAAATATATGATCCGGCAATATCATCACTTGATCGGATAACCACAATTAATTTGTGAAAACGTGCCGAGATAATTTCTTCAGCTCTCCATTGTTTAACTGCGACAAGCAAATACAATGATCCGACAAGATAACTACATCGGTTCTTGATCGGCTAACTACCCAATAAAAAATTGTCATGTTTTTTGAAGCACTAAAGAAATAAAGCGCTTCATAATTCGCTTTAAAATATGAGCTTGTTCAGAAGTTGATTTGCTTTTTACTCATACAAAAGCTTCCTACACGAACTATGCAAAAAAGCTGATGTTATAGTGCTGATCCAAAGCAGGTTTTTAAGCGAGAATGATGAGTAAGTTTATTTGAGATTCTTGGTGCCATTTTGCAACAGTGTTTTCGGTCGAGTGATTGGTACGTTGGACTTCAAACCTGAAGGTTCTTAGTTCGATACTAGTTGAAGTTAAAATAACAAACATTGAAAATATGAAATTAATAAAAATTCAAAATGGCGTTAACGACGCCAATCCACATCGAACCATTTTTTTCATATATTTTCAGTTCTAGTGCTGAATATGTTGATGATTTTCAGCGCTTCAAAAGCGCTTTTGTGAGCAAAAATGAAGTACTCCAATCCGGGAACTCCCCATACAAAAATGAGCAGCGATATCAGCAGGTTTGTCAGCGCTACTTTTATTCCATAATAGTAGAAACCTGCTTTATTGGAAGCAACTTTTTTACTGGGTATTGTTAGTTGCAATACGCCAAGATAATATCTTCAGCTCTCGATCGTCTAACTTTGGCAAGCAAATACTACGATCCAACAAAATAAATACTTCGGTTAATGTTGTATATGTATTTGGATCAGTGGTTTCCAAACATACACTATCTTATTCTTTGTTTGTGTATGTGCTTCACGGCTAAATATATAAACTGTGAGTCTCACACACAGTGTAGCTATGCTCGCAAGCATAAGAAATTGAGAGATTGGCCACAACTGATTTAGATACTCCGCTACATGTATTGGGTTGGTAGTATCGGTTTTGTAACGCTATGATACAATTGTTAGGCTTCAGCAGACCAATGGGATATGATAAAATAGATGGGACTTTTATGAGAATTATGATCTGGTATCAAAGATACTTTTTCAGAGTCAACATTTTAACCGAATACCTTCGTAACCATGATGGAGTTTGTATACTTTTGTTTATATTTTCGGACAGGTCAGAAAGCTTTCCGTTATTCTGAGATTAGCGGCTGCGGTATTATATTTAGATGTTAAACTGTTTACTGTTCTCTTGATTCTTAAGTCACATACACAAGAGAGGCTTCATCTCATTGCACGAAAAACTGTGATATAGATCCCTCAGTCAGTTGCTATAGAAAATGAGATGGCCACTTAATTTATAGCTTTTTTCGTTACCATACTGGTGGCAAAGAAGGCAGGATTTTGAGCATGTGGCATTCTGGTCTGCCAAATCTTAAACATGCCTATATATATTTAAGAGCAATTTAGCTTATTGACTTTCCAGTCATAGAAAGGATTTTTAGCATTTTACAGTTTGTGCCAAACTATTTATTTATTTAATGCAGAAAAATAAAAAAATTCTAACCACATGGCACCTCTTAACCGTTCATTCTTCCTCCAATTGACTTTTTGACTGAATGAAGTCTGATGTCTATGAACTAAATAAATAAATAAATGTGCAAATTTCATTTGAATTCGTCATCAAACACTAAAAAAAAGCAATAGCAAAACGTCAAGTCATATCAAAAGTAAATCGTGTTATTGTTGTTCTCTAACGTATAATTACCATAAAAATAATATGTGTGAATAAAGCGCCATTTCTTATTGTTGGCATTTCGAATACAACAAATACACCATACAAACAACATACAACATACAATGCATTAACACTTATGCATACAATACGAAATAAAATGTATATGAAATAGAATGAAATGCATTTGCAAAAATATAAATGATGGCTTTTTGGTGAAGCGGTTAATGGTGGCTGTGGCAAAGCAAAGTGCTCTCGTGCTTGTTTTGGGAAATATAGCAAAAAAAAAAAAAAAAAACGAGGTACCACCACATAATAACTTTATTAATACTTTATTCATACTCGCAGCAGAAAGCTAACATACATACGTACATATATGTATGCATACAAAATCCAAAACCAAAACCATAAACCCAAAACCCAACAATGGTAAAGACAAGAAAATTAAAAAAAAAATATGACTAAAACAGAACTAAAATAAACGGAAAGTTAAAATGCAACATTTAAAGCACAGGTAAACATTTTCCAGGAATTATATTAAGCATACACTCAATTCGATTTATAAAAAAATTAAGAAAAAAAAAACTAACTGAAAACACTTTCAGGCAAAAGAAGCAACCAGTGGAAATTATATACGAGTAAATATCATACAAATTTCAAACTAAATATTTCCAAGCATTTCAAATAATTTGACTAAAAAACAGTTAGTCGCTTCAAACTGAATGGCATATTATTGTTTATTTAAAAATTAGGAAAATAAATCGTGTTATTTCACTTTTTTTTTCATCCGACGTTTCGCTGGTATTTTCCAGCTTCTTCAGGCATAATTTTTATTGAATCTGGCAACGATATACAATGGAGGGTATCACATGCCCGTTAAAAGTCCACAAACAGAAGATACAAAGGGGAACGCCATTCTACGGACTGCTCAATAGTTATACGTAGGGTGTTTATATGGTCTACACAGGATCTATGATATCTAAAGCCATTATATTCTTGTCGCAATGATGTGTTAATAGTTGGTGAAATACGTTCGAGAAGAGTAATTGCTCTCCAGTTCCTGTAGACGCTTAAATCTTCCTTCCTTCCTTCCTTCCAATTGGAGGGGATGTTTTTGTCTATCTAAATTTGCTGGACAACTGGATATAATGCGGGAGCGAGAATGTCAGCTTCATATTTGATCAGCTCTGGTGGTACATTATCGGGGCCGGCACTTTCGTGATTTTTCAACTTTTGAATAGACGCCAGAATTTCTTCTAAAGATGTTGGTTCGGTTGAAATATTGGAGCATACACTTGGTGGCATTGAACTTCAACCGCGTGCGGTTAGGATTGGTTTTGGAAGAAATTTCTCCACTGGTTTAATTGTTCTTATTCAGTTGCAAGAATATTACCATCATTATCTTTTAAAGGCTTGATATTGGCGAGGTTGTTAACGGCCTTATATACACCACGTAGATCGTATTGTATTATTCACATATATCCTTTTTACCCGATTGCGCGACGCAAAGAAGGGTATTGTGTTTATCAGCCTATGTATGTATGTATGTATGTGTGTTGCTTTGCGGCACTATATAAACCGAACGCGTAGACCGATTTTGACGATTCTTGCGTCAATAGATTCGTCTTAGTGTCACTAGAGATATGACGGTAGTCAAAATTCAATATGGCGGCCAACAGACGCCATTTTGTTTATACGAAAAAATAAAAAGTAGGCGAACTATATCAAAATGGGTATCAATCGACAGGTATTTGAAAATCATCTTTAGGTTTCTCTTATGATTTTTAATTTCGAATGACCATTTAGGATCTGTGACGGTTTAAAGTTGTTTTCTTTTATTTTTTTCGCAGTCGGGTTTTTTTGATTTTTTAAATTTATGTCTTCTTAGCTCTTCTCTTAGCTTCCTTTTCTATGCTATTATGCGCCGACATGATTGTGACTTTTTCAGATGCATTCGAGATAGTCAAGAATTTTTTTTTGAGTTCTCGTCTTTTCTCGATAAATTCCCATGTAGTATTGCTAATCCATACCTTTCTATGTTGTTGCAGCAAGCCTGTTGCAGCTTCCGCCGCTTCCTTATATATCATAGTGATATTCTCCCAATTATGGGGTTGGTTTGATTCCTGGATCATGTTGGAGAGGTTTCGTTGGTAGTCGGCATATATTCTTGGCACCTGCAGTTTATTCGGATCAATGCGTCTCTTCCATAGGTCTCGTCTGTTTAAAGCAGCTGGTCGTAAACGAAATTATGTGACTATCAGCTGATGATCGCTGTATCTGCTCGATATCAGAACGATATATCAGCTCCACGGCGGGTTCGCACATCCAGCAGTATGGTATGGAATCTTCTACTAATTAATACATGATCAATCTGATTACGTGTGACGCCATCTAAATAATAAGCTAAAAAACAATTACTTAGTACCAGGTACCAGCTACCACACCATTCTCCTCACCAACATAGGGCATTGATTAGACTAAAATAAAACCGTGGAGCGCGTCAAGTTCCGTTATCTATAGTCAGCAACATCCCACGATTTTGTTTTAGTCTGATCAATGCCCTATGCTAGTGAGGAGAGTGGTGTGGTAGCTGCTACCTGGTACTAAGTAATAATTTTTTAGCTTTTAGTGCATTATCTGCATCATTATTATCAGGGCTCGGACTTTCATGCAAATGCATTTTTTTGTGGTGATAGATAAAGGGGTATTGACTAATTAAATATGCGAATTATCAAATTTTAAGTACTTTGGCATCGATTTGTATTTGCATATTTTGGTGGTAAGTGCATATTTTGGCAATAAATGCATATTTTTGAAGTAACAGAAAATTTTTTAATGCATATCACTCAATTTTTGAAAAAAAAATATTAATAGGCCGATTATGGATGGCAACTGAGATCAGTTGGGTTACCAGTTGCTGAAAATGATACTACTGATGGCAACTGGCACTGAGAGCTGTCAATTTCAATTGCTATTTAGTGCCTCTCTGGCAACCACTAATTTTCAGTTGCCGACTGGCAACGCAATTAAAGTTCGGTTCCATGAAATAATAGACCCAATTATGTTTGTTTTACATTTTCTTCTCTAATAATAATAAAAAATTAAAAAATATATTTTCATATTATTTTAGTTTTGATACTTTCTTCCTAGGTAAATGCATATTTTCGCACATATTTTTCATTTTTAGGTGCATTTGTTAAGCGTTTAAAATCTATTTTTAGTTGCATGAAAGTCCGAGCCCTATTATTATGTTTCATTGCAATAAAACTATTTAACTTAAAATTCTTTTTAACTTATTTTACTACACAAAATCTTCAATTAATTTTCCAAGAGTGCTAATCAAATTTTCTCACAAAATTTTGCATTTTCATAAAAGCCTAACTTTAGGTAAAATACAATACACTAATAAATTTTTAAGAGAGCTAAAATAGTATAATACCAATTTTTCTAATTTTCCTATTGGGCGATTCGAGTAACAATTTGCCTTTTGGTTACGTAGCATTTCTAATGGGATGATGTTGAATTATAACTTGTACGTTTAAGTTCTTGTTTTTTTTTTCTTTCTACATAGATTTAGTTGTGTTTTATTTTTTCTAACACATGTTCCATGTTAAACTCACTCGTATGCCTGAGAATATGTGGGGAATTAAGAGCCAACACAACTGGACAGACAGACAGACAGACATTCATATATGTACATATACACGTATTTTTTAGCTCAATTCATTGTTAGTAATTTGCTTTTATCGTGTTGAACAAAAATTCTACATGCCACTTTTGTTGATTAGAGATGGCTGATATTTTCAAAAATATTCATACACACATATTCGCTTACTGTTGGACGTTAGAATAAATCTTTATAAACTAATAAATGAAGCAGTCAGACAAACCAACGAATAATTTTGTGCAAAAATTAGAAATAAAAGATGGAAAAATATCGGTGATTCTTTTTAAGTTTTGCCTACAATAATTTTAATGTCTTAATTAAATGTGAATTTTTTAGGATTTTTGGAATAGAACGAACAGCATCAGAGTTACGTTTGTTTGATCTTGTAGTGTGGCCAAATAAGATTAGACATTTGTTGAATTCATTTAAGACACTACGAAAACAAAGCCAAAAACACTTGAAGTGTGAATAGCACGGAAATTGTAAAGAAAGAAAAATTATTGAAATTAAAATGGATGATTAGAAAAGAATTCGTAATACATAATTCTTTTATTTTTTATTAAAACTAGTTCAAAATCTTTTAATTATGGAAATCATTCAGCTTATGTTAAGTTACAATATGTATTTTTTTTATTAAAGAAAAAATTTCGCCATACAATTTTTCAATAAAAACAAACTTATCACAATTTAAAATTGATTTTAATTAAAAAAGTAATTGAGTTAAATATACTTAAACAAAAATCAAGTCATCCGTACTTAATTACTTAGTTAAATCAAGCCATAGCGATATCGGTATCAGAGTCACTACCTGTGAAAATGTCAAGGGTTTTAATATTTTGTGGTCTATGTATTGTGTGTGTACGTCTTACGGTTATCGCGATAGAAGTCTGTGAGAAACAGACGGACAGTGCACACTGGGAAAAAAGGCCAATCTAACGGCGGAAAAGTCATATCTTCCAAGCGAATAGTCTGATCCACAAAAAAATGTATAGATGAATTATAGGGAAAGATGTAAGCTACAAGGTGTAATAAAACTCTTCAAGCGTCGGAAAGCTTATACCTTCTAAACTAATAGTCTGCTCCACAAAAAATGTATGCATAGAAAGGCTATAGGCTATAAGGTCTGTAAATAAATTAGCTATTTTTGGCACAGTGGGCGCTATATGTTGCTATATACGACCAATTTTAAAAATTCAGAACGCTTTAAAAATTAAATTCAAAGTGTATTCAAATTTCAAAATGTATTAAAACTTTCTCTCAAAAGGGAAAACGAGTACATCATTGGTATTTTCGTTAATGAGCGAGCTGTTGGCTGTGTAGTTAGCGCGTTTGACTACAAACCCTGAGGTCTTGAGTTCAAGACTAGTTCCAGGCAAGCCAAGAACATCATTTATTTTTTCATGTGTATTGGTGTGTTATTGTATTGGTTGTTGTTGGACTGTTAAAGTGTTAAAGTCATAACACTGATCACTTTGGCAGAACCGGCAGCGATTAATGCTAACATATCCTAATGCACATCACAGCACCCTCCTTCGTCGGTATTGTAGAGCAGTCGGCGAAGTAAAATCAATGCCTCTACTGGACACCAGAGGGGCTTGCAACACTGCTCTAAAAATAACGCCCAATAGCAGGGTTGTAAATGAATTAAGCTTTCTATATCTCTCCCACTTCACAACCTCTTCTCTCTACACTATCCCTTTCTCAAAGAAGGTAACACATTAATTAATAAACTGGTAGGCATTAATTGCCTGATTGTGTTACTTGGCTTTAAAAAATAAAAATAAAAATAAAAGTAACAAGT
Source organism: Panzeria rudis (assembly GCA_956483635.1). NCBI lineage: Eukaryota > Metazoa > Arthropoda > Insecta > Diptera > Tachinidae > Panzeria > Panzeria rudis. The sequence goes on from OY101448.1 coordinate 178,149,020, forward strand.
GGTTTCGGAAGCAAATTACAACAAAGTCATATATAGAAGTACAAGCAAGTATGCAAATTTCAAACAATACATAAATTTAAAATATCAAAAAAAACCCCGACTGCGTAAAAAATAAAAAAAAACAACTTTAAACCGTCACAGATCTTAAACGATCATTCGAAATTAAAAATCATAAGAGAAACCTAAAGATGATTTTCAAATACCTGTCCAATGATACCCATTTTGATATTTTTCGCCAACTTTTTATTTTTTTCGTATTCACAAAATGGCGTTTGTTGGCCGCCATATTGAATTTTGACTACTGTCATATCTTTAGTGACACTTAAGGGATTAAGACAAATCGATTGACGTAATCATCAAAATCGGCCTACGTGTTCGGTTTATATAGTGCCGCAAAGGAACACACATACATAAATAGAATGATAAACACAATACCCTTCTTTGCGTCGAGAAGTCGGGTAAAAACGTGTTTAGTTATAAAAACTGATATAAACGTCGCATACGTAACTCACCGCAGATAATTTTTTATACAATATTACTCTATAATATCTAAATTAAAATTCCAATAAATTTTCAGATACTCTCGGGCATACTTTTTTTCTATCTCTACAAAAATTTAGAAAATTAAAAAAAATGTTTTTCGGTATTCACGCTTGTAAACCTTAACTGAAATAGCAAATATATAAAGTAAAGCAGTTTAAAATAGCTAATATAACACTTTATCAAAAAAAGTTACTTTGTCCGACAACGTTCATTATTAGCGATTCAATAGGCCAAAAAATTTAATATAAAAATCAATAAAGAATTACAATCTAATTTTTTTCTCAATGTTTAACAGGCCTTATTTTCCGAACCAGGTCGCATAGTGATAAATAAATTTGATTTTTAAATAAACTGATTTGTACGCTTTGAAACTGCCTTTAAACTTTTTTCAAATTCGATACGTTTTTTTTATATTTTTCCGCCGCTAGATTCACATTTTTTCCCTCTGTGCAGCGTAGCGAAAACAATAGAGTTCTTTTTCACCTTTGCTGTACGGAACCCTAATAAACGAGTTTCATATTAATCAGCCGTGTCACAGATTCCGTTCGGATTGGTTTTGATTCCGTAATTGTCATTCCGAGAAAGTACATTTTGATAACGTTTTTATGCCTTGAGGCGTTTGTTTACTATTTTTTTTATATGAAAAACTCTCATTGAGCTTTTTATTAACATGGAAAGCTCATTACCAATAATTTATTTAATGCTCCTAAAAGTATGCACGTTTTTTAGTATATACTGCAAATGAAATCAGTAGAAAAGTGTTTTTCAATTCCACTTTGAAATTTAAAACTGGTTTGATTACGAAGAAAATTTTCGGTTTTCGTTTTCTGAAGAAGCAACTTACGGAATCGAAACAACTTCCGATCGGAATGGTGCTCTGTGACATGGATGAATATCTCTTTTTAAGTTATGGTAAAAAGGTAAGAGTTTCTGAACTGGCTCTTAAAGTTCATCTGAAATCTGACCTCTTTATAAGTGGAATAAAAGCAAGCAAATGAACCCTTATGAGAGAGTGTAGCGACCTTCGAAAACTGAATGCTGTTACCTTTTGCTTTAGTGTTGTCACAATTAATTAGTTTTTCTTGTAATTTTTTTTTCTTAGTATAAATTATTTAAATTGGCGAACTCAAGTGTGATTATATAACTTTTTGAGCGAATCTAGAAAAGCTTGGTTGAAATACCAGCAACTTAAAGACATTTGTTTCACACCTACGGATTTCTAGGCACGTACATAAATACTTGTACTCGCAACAAAATTTTCGCATAAATTGTTACACAAAATAGTTTCTTAAATTCTTTATGTTCATCACATTTTGTTTTCATTACGAAATGAAATCATAAATCGTTTAAAAATGTATAAAAATTTTTTTTATATCTTTACTGGGACAAATGATGGCAACAACTATTTTTCTAGTCTTCGAGTTACTTTACAACGTTTTGTTGTGTAAAAAACGTGCGAAAAACTTTTAAATTTGTCTAGATTTTTTTCTTCATTTAATTTCGTAATCTAAGCAATTGTCTATTTAAACGAACGTTAAACAAAAAGTATAATAAAAAGGTCTTTTAATAAGGTTGTATGAAATTCATTTATATTTCATAATTGCAAATAGACATGCACATTTCTTAGACTCCTTATTTTAACTACACACACAGTGTTGCAAGTTTGTGACTTGTTGCAAAATGTTTTGGGAACCCCCTCCCTCTTTTTACTCGGTACTTTACTGCTTCAACAAATAAGTTTCTATTCAATTGAAATTATGGTACAAGTGACTGACTGACTAAATGGCTGTAAAAATTAAACTTTATTTTTAAATATTCTTTTTTTCTAGTGGAATTTCAACATGCAACATACGCGTTTTAACATGTTATACTAAAAAAGTCTTAGTTTAGTCAGGCAGAAAAGGAGGATTTTATGTTGTAGTAATAAGAAAAATTGCACAAATTAAAATTGTTTAGATTTTCCGCCTACTTTGATTTAAAGTTAAAAAAAGAAGCAGAAAGAAAAAAAAACTTACAGATTAAACAGCATCTCAGTGCTAAAGTATAAAATATGTATTGAACATGAATGTCTACCATAAATTAATTTATGTTAACATGCTGTAGGACATTAAAACAGCTAAATGTACAAGAGCCAAAACTGATGCCATCCATGGCTGAGTTTAAGGAGGCTTGCCTCATTCATAACCTTCAAATAAAAAGGGAACAAGAGAATTATCACAAGCTGGTGATTAATGTATTTATAACCAGAACATGTAAGACATCCTCCAGTCTAATAAAATAAATTAGTAAAATAAAATTAATACTAAAATGGCATAGTAAATGTAAAGTTTGTTCAAAGTTTTATTAGGAGGCTTTACGTATTGATACTCCTTGTGAACTACTTCTTCGGCAGATGTAAAAAGTCACTAATTAGCTTAAAAAGTAAAATAATAGATAAATAAAAAAAGAAATAAAAATCTTTTTTATTACTTTTGATAAAAATTATATTTACGGCCTGTCCCATGATGTCTTCTAATGTTATTGTTTGCTAAATTTCTAGACGAAAAATATGTGGAACGGCAATCAGTGGGCAAATTAAGGCATTCGATATCGAACGAAATTTCCATTTAAATTCTCAAATGCCTTAACTTGACACCTATTATTTACTTGTGTAGAACATCAAATTTTTTTTATCGTTCAACAGCGTGGGACAGATTGTGAATATATTCACCGAAATAATTATCAACAAAAAATGTTCAAGCAAAAGTTTTGTTTAAAATAAAGCTTCATTTTCAATAAATGTTCTTTATTGACTCAGAGAATTTTTTTGTTTGGCTTTTATTTAGGACGCAAACACCAAAAAGCACAACAAAGAGCATTTTTCAGTGTCATAAAAAACCCAGCCCGATGACGACGTATACATAAATACCAATAACAACAATGAGATCAAGAGGAATGGGATTGTAACACATTTCTTTACTGAAGATTTCTGAGTGAATCAATTCGTTAATGTTGTTGCGTTCATTTTCATTGATTTTTTTAGAGTCTTTAGATAAACATACCGAGTTGAACACATTTAACTTAAAAACATTTAAAAAAAAAGTTTTTCTGACTCAGATAAAAAGTTTGTTTGATATATTACAAAAAAAATCCAGTATATATTTTTTTTATTCAGTAAACTATTTTGTTTAAAATTTTTAACTATTTTTGGACGAATTGTTTTATAAACTCAGACAATAATATTGTTTGATATATTACAAAAAATCCAAAAAAAAAAAAATATTTTTGTTGAATTCGGTAAATTATTTTGTTTACAATTTGTAAATATTTTTACACAAATTTTTTTTGTAGATTTGGACAATTTGTTTACTTAAAAAAAACGGGATTTTCAATGAAATTGTTGAGACAGTTTTATCTGTATTTACAAATTTGCTTGCATGTCTGTTTCTAGACAAAATATTTACTAATTCATTGAATTTCTTTCCTGAAAATGAAATTTAGGGCCCTATTATGATTCACAACTAAATTGATAGTTTAGTCGTAGTTGTCAAATTCTTATTATGGATTGCAACTTTCTTAAAAGTGAGACAACTGTTTTTTGTCAGTTGTGTTTTGGTTTTTATTTTGACTATTGTGTTACTTTTGATTACTTTTAAAATGGTGATTTTAGGCGCCATCTATCCCATTTGTCCATATCAATATTGTTGCCATATCTATAAAACATAAAATCTCAAGAAAAAAATAGTAAGGCCAAAACTATTTAAAATATTTTGTGATGGCTACTATGGTTTAAAAAACAGAGGGTATAGATAAGAACCTTTTTTTCGAAATTTATTTCAAAGACAATTAAAATTAGTTGTGGATCATAATACAAAGAAAAGGTTGAGTTGGGTCGTAACATGGACAACTCAACCAAGTTGAGTAGTGAATCATAATAGGGACCTTATTTTTTTGTACAATAAAGTGGTAGTAAACAATTCAAATTTGAGTTTGGAAAAAATTAGCCTAAAAAAATTTCAGGTCAATCAGTTGAGATTAAGGCGTGTCGCACCAAAGTTGGAGCAAATATTTTTTCCCGGTATTTTATGACCCATAACTTAATAGATATAGTATTAAAAAAAATTTCTCTCAGAAATTTATTGTCTGTGAAGTTTCGAAGAGCTCTTGCCTTACCGACTTTTTGCTTAATCGCATATTTATCAATAAACAACAACATTGAAAAAAGCACATAACAATTAAAATTTCAAACTGATTACAACAACACTAATTTAAAAATTTCGGGTAAACTTTTTCGTTCCCTATAGCTAAAAGCTGGGGCCGAATTACCGCATTCGTTATCGAGTAGGCTTTCGTATCGAATAAAATTTCGTCACGTATCGAATGGATGGATTACCGCATTCGATAGCTAACGTATGGAAATGTTTAAAAAGTGTGCCAAGTTTATACTATACCGGTTGTTGAATCGACTAAAAATTTGTAATACATTAAAGAAAAATTCTGTGTTTCTAGCAGCTAGTACAACAACCAAGTCGATTGGCCAACTGTAATAAGGTGTATAGGTAATGTTCAATGCTTTTTTGCTAACGAGTGGAGTTTAAACAGCAGCTACTCGATTATCGTATGCCGTAATCCCAAAAAGAAAATTTTCGAACAATTTTAGTCGATCACGTATGCGGTAATTCGGCCTCTGTTTCTTTAATTATTTGGGCCGCTGAATGTGACACTGTATTTAACTTTTTTAGCAGCTCTAGTTTTCGAGATATACCGTTATGTCAATATATAAAGCAGCACATGTATTATCATAACTGGAGAAGGGTTTGCCCTATTCAGTAGAAAATAAAAGCCGGAACTCGGCAAGATAATTATCTGTAAGCCAAGCGAGCATTGTTTCTGCTCATTAGTTTCAGAGACATCGTAAAAGTTTTAGCCTAATATTTAAACTTTCATAAATAAATTTAAAAAGTTTTCTTACTAAAGTGCGAATAAAATCAAAATTATTGCACCAATTTCAAGGAAAAAGGATTCGTTTCCTTTGGAGTATATTATACTACGTGATACTGGACAAAAAAATAGGGTCTTTGGTGTTTTTTTATTTTTATGTGATTAAAAAATTTTAATGTTTTTTGAAGCACTAAAGAAATAAAGCGCTTCATAATTCGCTTTAAAATATGAGCTTGATCAGAAGCTGATTCATAGCGTCACAACAATGCAGGTTTTGAAGCGAGAAAATTATTTGCTTTTTACTTCTACAAAAGCTTCGTACACAAGCTATACACAAAAAACTGATTTTATAGTGCTGATCCAAAGCAGGGTTTTAAGCGAGAATGAAGAGTGAGTTTATTTGAGTTTCTTGGTGCCGTTTAGTAACAGTGTTTTTGGTCGAGTGATTGGTACGTTGGACTTCAAACCTGAAGGTTCTGAGTTTGATACTAGTTGAAGTTAAAATAACAAACATTGAGTAAAAATATGAATTTAATAAAAATAAATAAAGTAACGAAATAAGAAAAATTTAATATGGCGCAAACGACGCCAATCCACATCGAAGCATTTTTTTTCATATATTTTAAGTTCTAGTGCTGAAAATTTTGATGATTTTCAGCGCTTTAAAAGCGTTTTTGTGAGCAAAAATGTAGTACTCCAATCCGGGAACTCGCCATACAAAAATCTGCAGCGATATCAGCAGGTTTGTCTGCGCTACTTTTATTCCATAATAGTAGAAACCTTCTTTATTGGAAGCAAGTTTTTTACTGGGTAGTTTCTTAAAAATAACTTCCAATATTTTTCACTGGATTCACACATATCTCACGTTTTGTAGGGAAGATTGAAAAAAAATTTAATTTATTTCTATTTAATTTGGAAAAACTAATTTTATTTATACTTCTTACAATTTCATACCTGTATCCATGTATGGAACTTTTTCAGTTAAATCCTTTTTGTCTTTAACTTCTCTTCAAAGACTTTGTTATTCCTGCTTGAGAAATTAATTTCAAATGAAATATTTTTCTTCATTTGTGCTGGATGTTTTTTTTCGAAAACCCACCACACCAAACCAACCATTCAATTTATTGTATTGATTATAAAGATAAGCGACAGATTTTTCAATTATTTCTGCTGTTGTTTTTCTGTTTTGTTTATTTTCTTCTATATTTTTTTTCTTATTGGTCTTATATGAAAAAATTTAAATCTACTGGTTGCATAGAGAAAATAAAAACCAAACATAACAAACAAAAAAAACATAAAAAATAAAAAATTGCAGCAGTTGCATATAAAAAGTGGCAAGCAACTGGCCTTTAACATACATTTCTTATGGTTCTTTGAATAGTTTTATATTCCTACAAAGAGTTGGTTGGCATAAAGGAAAAATTGTAGCAATAAAAAGCTTTGCTATTTTTACATTAGCACCACTACTGCAAGTGGCAACAGTGGTGATAGAAAAAATGTTTTAAGAACTTGAGTTTTCGAAGATGAACATTACTTGCATGGCTAAATTTTCCGGCAAATAGATATATTTTAGGCATAATGCTACATCGCTTGTGGCAATAGATATTTACGATTTCTATGTCATGGCCTATAATTGGAAACATCGAATGCATTTCTATTTGAACCGCGTAGAATCGAGCTGAAGGGGTCAATTCAACACGCAAAAGGCTAAACTTATTTTGAAGCAGATACACCACCCGCACTTGATTCTGGTACGTGGCCAAGACGTGCCTGGATCAATGTTGGGGTCAAAGGTTGATCAATGAATGTTTCAGGCTATTCAAGAAACAATTTTGTTTTTATCAATACTTTTTCTTTATCTAACCACTGTGCACATATTACTAGTTTTTAGTTCTCTAGCAATATGCTAGCTAGCAAGGTTGCAAATATGATAAATCGCCATCAGTGATTGCAGCGATAAATTATTTTTCGATCGATTGTATAAAACGATAAAACAAAAAGCCGCCTCTCTTTAAGCCAAAAACATATTCAACAGCTATTCAGCTAAGCTGGCCAAAAGCATCCATCCGATCAACTTGCTTTTGCGATAGAAAATATTTCAACGATAAATTGAAAAGTGAAACTTTTTTCTGTGTCTAAATAAATAAAATTGAAAAAGAAAACTAAGCGCAACACTTAAAAAATAAATAAATAAAACCAAAAACGAAATTCATTGGCATATCAACTCCCACTTACCTATTGATCCATCCAATGAATAGGCATTACGTTGCCATGCCCATGTACACAGATCACAGGTTGTTAGACCGTCAGCCGCTACACTCTCATCCAAAAATGGTGGTCTCGGTGGCGGCGGCACAAAACGTCCATTCCAAAGGCCATTTTCGCTGGCATCAAAAGCCAGCGGTGACTTAAATGTATCCTCTTCGATGGCATTTAACCAAAAATCATCCTCCTCATCACTGTTGGCAGGTAAAAAACTATTGCTAATACTACTAATACTACCACTGCTGCTACTGCTTGCGCCACTAACGCCACCGCCTAAACTATTTGCTACATTTCCGATTGCATCATTTATTGTTGCTGTTGCTAGAAAATCTGACGATATCGTTGGATCGTAGGGTGATAACAACTGATTGTTGCCATTTAAGGCCGGCGTTGCTGTTGGCTGAGCGTAATGATGTTGCTGATGATTGTTGTTGTTATTGCTGTTCGTATGATGTAGCGATGTTTGTAGATTGGGATTTGTTATTGAGTCTAAGCGTGAATTTGGAAATGCTGTTCGTACTGTGGTTGTGGCACCCAGAAATATGTCATCTGTTATGGGTCCTGGTAGGCGGGGAAACATTGTCTTTTCTTCTTCTCAACACTTGTACGGGGCGGGCGGGTATATATATATTTTTTTATTATTTTTAATTAATAATTTATATAACTAGGAGACTGAGTTGATTGTTGAGTGGTTACATAAGAAGGCTAGAAAGACAAGTGAAGAAAAACAGAAAAATTTTTAAATGTGTGCAAAGTATAAATGTTAGATACTTAGATTTTAATAGGAAATATTTTAGTTATTTGTTTAATATTTGCTTTGGCGTGTTTTTTTGTGTGGATATAAATAAATCTTTCGTAATTTTCAAAAAAAAAAAAAAAATAGAATATCAAGAGGTTTCATTGCCTGTAAATTAAATAAAAAAATTATAACAAGATGATCACTGATATTTTTCCTCTTATCGCCAATTCGTGAAAAGATTGCTGGGCATTAAAAACAGCTTAATAACACATTAAAACAAAATCAACTAGTTTTTTTCAATTAAAAAGTTCTAACGACTGATTCTGGCATCAAAAAATATATGAGCGTATCGATGTTTTGAAGGCTTACAACTGGGATTCATTTTTGAGGGAGTTAAATTTCCTCCCCTTTTGGGGTTGGTAACGGGATGGACCTGTCAAGTTTCTAGACAAAGCTATAGAACGGTTATAGTCTCGTAGCCAATAAATCTCTTGGGTAAATAAAGGATGGGAAATTACGGGAAATTTAATTTTCAGGAAAAAAATTTCATGTTAATTATCCGAAATAAATAATTAAGCGAAACTTAATTAACCGTGGAATTTTGTTAGAGAAAGCGAGTAAATAAAACGGGGATTCAAATATCGGGGCAAATAAACGTGCGGTAATTAAATGAGTTATGCTGTAACTAATTTTCGCACTCTTTAGACTTGGGTCGAACTAGTAGTTCAGTTTAGATAAAAATCTATGATCAAAGCAACTTAAGTTGTATGGTTTTGATAACAAGTTTGTGTATAAACCTATTTACTGGACAAGTCGACCTAGATTTAGTTATGAGATTTGTGCCGAACTAGTTCAATAATTCAGTGATTTATTTCTATACATTTTGAGAATTACGATTATCAACTAGCTTCGCGCTGTTCCAACCCAACAGAACTGTAAAAAATTGCAATCAATTTTGATTGCAATCAAAATAATTTCAACCAAATTGATTTCAATCTTTGATTTCAAAATGATTTCAGATTTCAAAATGAAATCATGTCAAGATTGCAATCATTTTGAAGTCATTTTTTTTTAAATCATTGGTTGCAATCAATTTGATTGCAGTCAAATTTTGTTCAAATCATGTGATTTCAATCAATTTCCCTGAAATCAATACTAGTGTAAGTCCAACAAAATAAAATAACACTTGGAATCTATCGGCTTACACTAGAATCTGGTGTAAACCTCCAAATTTTCGGTGGAAACCACTAGATTTTAGTGGAAACCACAAAATTTTTGAAGACAACCAACAGATTCTAGTGAAAACATCAGCTTAAATTTGACCAGAAAAATAAAATTAAAAAAATTTCAACGGATAATGGTCTTTTTCACAATGTACGATTCAAACTTAACGTGGACTTTAACGGGAAGTTCGGCATACAAAACTTGCCGTTAAAGTGCACTTAACTTAACTTTTAATCGTACGTTGTGAAAAGGGCCGTAAGTAAATATTATTTACTAAATAATAAAAAAAAATCAATAACCGAACAAAGATTTTGATTCTGATTTTATTTTGATTGCAATCACTGATTTGATTGCAATCAATTAATATAGAAATTAATTTCAAAAAATTGATTGCAATCATTTTTATTGAATTAAATTTCATTTTGATTGCAATCACTGATTTGATTGCAATCAATTAATATAGAAATTAATTTCAATCATTTTTATTGCATGGAATTCATGATTACAAATTGAAGTCATGAAATCAAATTTATGGTTTTGATTGCAATCAAAAACTTGAAATAATTAACATGAAATCATGTGATTGCAATTAAATTGATTGCAATCTTTCGCAGCTCTGCAACCCAACCTTGTTTTAAACCCATTTGGTTTACGTTTACATTTGTGTCGAACTCATTCAATAGTTCAGGATATATACAAACCTTTGATCAAACCCATTTTAAATTACATGGGTTTGATCAAAGGTTAGTGTATATCCTCAATTACACTAGTTCACAAAAAAAAATTCAACTCAAAAATGAGATGTTTTTTAAGCTAAATTGGGGCTGCTGAGCACGAATATGGCATAAGTTTATTTTTCTTAAGAACCGTTTTCGAGATATTCGCGAAAAACTAGTTTTTTTTGCAGTTTGTAAAGATATTTGCAAAAATCTTGAGTACTGTTTGCTTGAATTGAGCAAATTTGGGATTGTTGGATAGATATGTTTTTTCTCCTTCAGTTCATAGTTATACTGTGATGATCAGATAAAAATTCACTGAATTACAAGCCTTTATATTTGAAAAAAAATTTATTTATTGTGTTTTATCAAAATTCATCATTTTGAAATGCTCCATTAAAGCAAATAAAAAATTTTTAATTTTTGTTTTGACCCATATCTTAAATAAAATTTTGTTCCCAACGTGCAAAAAGTAAAATTCTTAACATCGGCCAAAAATTGAGAAAGTTACAATAGATTTAGTGAAAACATCCGAATTTTAATTTTTATAAAAAAAAATTTTTTTGTATGGAGAATTAAATATTTTGGAAATATATCAACCATTTCTAACTCTTTAGTCCGATCAGTAAAAAATTTTACATGGAGATATCAGAGGAGTGTTCTTATTTAATTTAGGAAGATGAGCTTCCCATATTTCTCAGGTTCAGGCAAAGTAGTGCACTTCCGTCATGTAAAATTTTTCAACGCTTGTCATTTTTCTGTTTCTCACTCGATTCCAAAAATTTTTTGTGTCCTTATATACCTTGTAAAGTTCTAAAAAAGTCTTTGGTTAAACAAATATCTTGTACAGTTTGTGAGGTATACTCATTTTAATTTTAAAATTTCTCAATTTTTCAAATCCTTGCCCCAGTATTTTTTAGATATCGGGTCCAAATAACAACCGATTGTCACAATTATTTCTTTGTTAGTTATATGACCAAATTTCGGATAGTTAAAAAATAGTTCATGGAATAGAGTGGGAAAATATACAATCTTTAATTTGAAAATTGAAAAATTTTGAATTTATGACAATTTTTGCCCAAAAAAAGCACCATAATTGTTTTTTCTATAAAATTTTTTCTCAAGACATGATTCAGAGACATGATTTAAAAAAAAACAACTTAATCGAATTTACAATTTTTGGTCCATTTGAAATTGACTTATTTTATAGATTTATTGGAACTTTCTTAGGAATTCTAATGATTATGGGAAACAAATCATAGTTTTCACATAAATTCCTATATAACTGCAAAATTTCATTGGAAAATATCAATAATTAACGATTTTATAGCATTAAGAAAAAATTTAATATGCACAAAACACCACATAGCACCATTTTTCCACTTGTTTTGCCGTAAGTCTTTCATAAAAATTTTAATTATAAAAACCTGAACACAGTGTTGAAAACTGCACATAATTTTGGTAACTTTGATATGCGATATGTCGGCCTTTCTTTATCAAACGAGTAAAAGTAATTGAATGGAAGCAAAAACTCATAGTGACCTAAGGAACAACGAATGCAAATTAAAATTTTGATGTGTTCACTAAAAGTGTTGTAACTTTCCCATATTTGGTCCGATGTAACTAATTTTATGCTTGCTATATTTGGAACAAAATTTTCTTTAAGATGTGGGTCTAAAATAAATTAAAAAAAAATTTATTTTGCCTTACTGGAGCGACTTAAAATAGTAAATTAAAAAAAAAAAAGTGGAAAAAATAAAGTTTTTTCAAATCAAAAGACCTGTAACTCATTGAATTTTGATCCGATCAATACATGTTGAATATGGGCTGAAAGAGGAAAAACATATCTATGCAACAATGCCAAATTTACTCAATGCAAGTAAACAGTACTCCAGATTTTTGGAAATAGCCTTATAAACTGCAAAAAAAAAACACGTTTTTCGCGAATATCTCGAAAATGGTTCTTAAGAAAAATAAATTAATGCCATATTCGTGTTCAGTGATCCCAAATTACCTTAGAAAACATTTCGTTTTTGAGGTGATCGCAAAAAGTTGAAATTTTGTGAATCAGTGTTATTGAACGAGTTCGATAGAAGTCTTTTTAAATTAGAATTGTTGGCTTGACTTGTCTTCAATAGCGCATTTTAGGTCAAAAGAGCGATTGGACACAAGTCTACTTCTAAACGAATTGCACCCAAGTCTGCTAGAAAGGTATTAGTTGAGTTAACCTTTCACTTTAATTAAATCTTTTATTAATATTTTCTTTTAATACTTATTAGCCAAAGTGTTTGTTTTTTTAAATCTAATTCATCCAATATTTTAACCAGTAGTAAAAACTATTTAATTTCTCTGTCTGTTTGTGTTTCCTTTAATATTTTTCCAAAATATCACTTCACTTTTTTGTTTACATCTAACATTATCTAAAGTTCACGTTTTCCATATTATGTTTTGTAGTTTTTTTTTTAATTCTTGTAGTATATTTTTCTTTCCAAAAACGTTGCACCTTTAGGGAGCCGAATTGAAGTGAAAAAAAAACAAGAAAAAGAATTTTATTCGGCTGTAGGAATATAAAATGCCTTTCAGCTGAATTTCATATAAGGCATATAATATATTGTACTGAAAATTTTTTCTACAGAATATAATAATATTGAAAAAAGTATATTCTTGTACTCAGTCAAATACAGCAAAAATCTGATTTTGAAATTCGCCAAACAACTACAAAAACTTGGTTATGGGTTAAAACTCGGTTTTTGGTACCTTATAAGTGCATAACCCAGTAACTTAGTGTAATAGCCAGCGATTTTGAAGTTCTTAGCAGATTTAGAAAGCATAACCTAAGACCTTTCCAATGGTATATATGTTGTTTAAGTTACTTTGAGAAATCTGTATGCATTTCGCCAGCAAAAACTTTTTTTTAATTTTTCGCCATTTTTCAAGTTTACTCATCTCTGTTACCAACCATTCGATTTCTATGGAACTGACTGTATAGGTCCTCTATTCTAAATCGACTTCAAAAAAGAAGATTTTTATGAATCTAATGGTTTTTATTTAATGCTTGTTCCATCAGAAATCCGCTATTTTTTTCATAACAAACATAACCCGCGAAGCGATTAGCTTGTCTGCGGAAAACACCCAGGGTCTATGGCGGGAATCGAACCCGCAACCTCTGAACAGACAGGCTAGCATCGCTACCACTCAGCCACAGAGGCACCCATTATATACCGAATTTGAAAATTTATAGTATATATGAAAGAGTACACTTACCCTTTGTTTTTTATTTTCGAAAGATTTTTCTATACACGTCAAGATCATGTAAAATATTAAGAAACTATTTGATATTTCATAGCAAAGGTCTTAACACTATATTTGATAGGTCGGGTTTCAAACTTTCCAGCTATCTCCACAAAATTAATTTTATTTCGTAGAAGGACAAATCATTGAAGTGATTAGTCGAGCTATAACGATCCATTAATACATAAATATACTTCAAGAGTACGAGAAAGTGAATATTGCAGATATTGCAAATGGAATGTCAAACTTATACATATCCTTTCTATCTGTGGTGAAGGGTATAATAAAATTGTAAACAAATATTTTCAAAAAAAAAAAAAAATTTAACAACAAATTGAAAGTAAAATTATACATTGCGCCAGTCAGCCATACAGCAAACATTTCAATGCATCCAGTTTATTATAAATAACTTTAGTCTACTCCATACGACTATAGTAAGTAGTAAGGTGCACTTTTGAAACTAAATTTAAAAAATGAAATAAAAAATTGGACAAGAAAAAAAGCGAACAAGTCTTTAGAAAAAAGTGAGATTCAAGGTAGCAATTTAAATAGACCCCTAACTGGAGTCAACTATAAAAATCCCATCATAGTTTAAACTTTAAAGGTACAGCAGCAACACACAGGGAACACAGAGAAAAAAATATGATTACCCAAAGACTGCTGAGGCAAACAATGATGATGGAAAAAGGATGATGGAAATAAAGTACATGCAACTACGATGGAATTGAAGTAGGAGCAGCGGCGGTTGTAGCAGCAACAACAGTAAATGCTTTAGCGACTGTAGTAACGGCAACAACAGTGGTAACAACATGACCACCATGTTGTTTGCGAAATTTACTATTATAAAGTTTTCTATACTTTTGCAGTTCATAATTCCCCCTGTTTTAGAAAACAAAAAATTTGTCTGTTGGTGGTTGACTGGCTGGCTGGTTGGCTGATTTTTCCTTCTTTATTTTTTTTTTTGTTGCAAAGATGTTGTAGATGAAGTTGATGGCGGTTAAAAAGAAGCGGCATATAACTATCATAACGCTTAAAATTATAATAACTCTATTAAGGTCTTACAACGAGAAACACCACCAACCAACAATAGCAAATACAACAAGTGATGTTTAAAATTACAATCAAATTGTTTTTTTTTTCTTTTGGTTTTGTTGCATTTAACAATTGTTGCAGCATGTGTTTCCCATACATAAACTTTGAAAGGGAAGTTTAAACATTGAAAGTAAAATAGGTAAAAAAATATATAAAACCTATTGACTTTAAATGTATGAACAATACTTTGGTGGCAATAAGTAGGTGTAGGCTGCACAGACAAAAAATAAAAAAAATATGCCAAACAATTATGACTCTTTTTCGTCCCCTGCCGCGGTGCACCAACAAAAGGCAAAACGTATAAAATAGATTTTCTGCATAGTAAACAATTTTTATATCACAAGATATCTTATAACAGAATATTTTTTAACCTTCCTATACTCACGTCAAAATATGAAACACGTATAATCGCTCCTGGTCTGTCAGACCGATGTTTGTAGAGCCTACAAAACTTACATTAGTTTAAAAAAGTTTTAACAGAACTCCATTTAGTTTTAGAAATGTATGTTTTTAGTAATATAAGCACAAGTTTTAAAGAAAAAAAATTTCTTTTTGTATATGACTAATATATAGTCTTTCACGGCAGTTCTTCCTTGTAAAATATGGTTAAATTCCTAAGGGACAAAAAACATAAAAAATATATTTCTATTAAAACTAAGCAAACCAAAATTCAATAATTTCAAGAAAATAATACAGGAAATTAAAAAAAATATAAACTAAATCTAAAAATAACTGAAAATAAAAATATATGTGTAAAATATAACATACGAAAAACTGTTACGCCAATACTCACGTCGGTCTCGCAGACCAATTATTGCTGTCTTATTGGCATAAACTTTTTAACGGCACTAAATTGAAGTTTACTGAGAATGACGAAGCTAACAGTAATTACAACACTTTTGCGTTCTTTGTTCATAATAAATAACTTAAAGTACTACAAGTCGGTCTCACAGACCGTATGGGTGAGTATAGGAAGGTTAGGTGATACAGAACTACTTTGAAATCGCGCCACTGAACGACTTATGATAACTAGTAGACTTGAGTAGGACTGGTTCAATAGTTCAGGATAGACACAAGCCTTGGATCAAACCCTTTAAAAATTATGTAGGTTTGATTAAATGTTTGTGTCTAACCTGTGTCTGATTGCTGCAGCTTGACTTGTGTAAATTTCGTTCAATAGATCCGGATAAACATAAATCGTTGATCAAACCAATTTAAAACTATGCATATGCTAAGGGTAAATCGACTGAGCATGCTCTGCAACATCTTGTTGCAAAGATTCAAAGACCTCAAGGATGGGTGGAAATCGCTTTGAGTGCCTTTTTAGACATTGATGGCACATTTGTTAGTACAAAGTATGATTCTATACAATGCTCTCTTCAGAAAAAAGGTCTTGACCATGCTTGTGTGAGATGGATTAGGTTTATGATTGAGATTAGGGACATAGCTGCTTCAATTGGCATCGAAAAGGTTACTAATAATGCAGTCAAAGGTGGTGTTTTATCACAACTCCTTCGGTCAGTGGTGATTGATAAACTTCTCCTCATTCTTAGTGAACAGGGATATGAAGTTATAGCGTACGCCCATGACCTGGTTGTGATGGCAACTGGAAAATTCGGCAACGTTCTCTTAGACGTCATGAATGCTGCTTTGTGCACTGTTATGACATGGTGTGGGAGGCATGGCCTGTCACCCAACTCTGACAAGACTGTTCTGGTACCTTCCTCTCTTAGGAGAAAACTTGGTCGCCAGGCGACAGTTTCGTTGAATGTGTGCAATATTCCTTATTCGACCGATGTCAAATATTTCGGAGTTATTCTTGATAGTAGATTGACTAGGAACCGTCATGTTGAATGCGTAACACAGAATGCCACTAGGGCGATCTGGGCGGTGAAGACTTGTGCCGGGTGCACCTTGGACATGAGCCCAAAAATGTTCATGTGGATCTACACAATGATTACTAGGCCAATAATTACATACGGCGCGATTGTATGGTGGCAGAAGGCACGACAGGTTGTGGCGACAACCAAACTCTTCACACCCTTCTCACATAAAGCTTGTTTTATGTATTCTGTTTTGATGCTCTTGGAAAAACGTTTATTAAAAATATTTTAAGCTTTCCTTTCTTTAGCGGAAAAAGTACTTTCCAGAAAGTAGATTAAATACAGAAAGGAATCTGGTTAAAATAATTAAATTTCTTTGGACATAAACTTATACAGTTCGACTAAAAAAACTTACAAATTAATTGTTAAACACTAAAGGCACCTAGCAAAAGGATGTACATGCTCAAATAAAAGTGAACAAACGAACATTCACACACTAGTAATTATAATTATCGATGATAATTCACATTAGAATAGGGAAATAACAAGAAGCTTAAAACAAGACATAAAGGAAAAAGTGAATATCAGTAACTATCAAATGAAATAAAGCTCTAAGAGTGACAGTATGAATTGATTAAAGGTAGTTAATATTCAACTTTTGACTGCACACCATCGACTTTGGTTGATTAATCTACACGGAAAAGAACTCTGACGAGATTAGCGGGAGCTGTCGAGACTTGTCAGTTCAACCCTCCGTGCAGTCAAAATTTTTCTTTGTCTACATGCTTCATATTCATCTCTAAATAATAATATAATTTAATTGAAAAATTAAATTAAAACCGAACTCAAGCCAAAATAAGTAAATTTCTTTGGATAGAAACCAAAATATATTAACTTAATTAAAGCTTTAAAACTTTTGACAAGACCATGAAGTCCTTTTATAGCCTATAAGCATTTTTTCCACAGAGTTACTTCAAGTGGTAAACTGGGCACAAAGGTGCTTATTTGTTGTATTTTTCATATATTGCTGGTTTAAAGTATTTTTTTTATAACATACTCTTTTACTTGGAAATATAGTTAAGTATATTTTTTTAATTTTTAACATTTCAATGTGTTTTTTTTTGGCTTCTCTCTCCTTCACTGAAGTGGCGCACGGTTTTGATCACGACTTTTTATCAGTTTTTTTTGTTTAAAAGGAAAAATAATAACAAAAAAGCTGATTAATGTATGATTTTTGTTGTTTTATTAAAAATTTTGTTTTAAACGTTGATTGTTTGATACTTGTGTTTGTGTGTGTGTGTCTGTGTGTGTGTGTAGAGTAAGTAACAGTAAGTTTTTGTTGCAAAGCCCCCACATTTATGTGGCACTTGAAATGTAGTATATGGTGGCAATTTAAAACATTTTAAATAAAAAGTTTAACAATTTGTTTCTTTGTTTATTTATGTCTTTTTTCGTACAATCTGTAAATGTTTGTTTATTTCTTCAAGTCGACAAACTGCCAGACAGGGTGGTCTGACCAAAATGAATGAACAAAATAAACAGTTACCACTCACTTTAAAAATTTATTACAATTAACATAATCGATACAATAATTTGTTTCCCATGATAAAAATAAAAACAAAAAGAATCATTATCGCATGTCTGGTGGGTAATGCTGGAACGAATCAACGAGAAATTTCAAGGCAGAAAAAGTACAAAATAAAGTTTTTTTTATTGTTTTGAATTAAATTATGAAGTTTTATTTTTGAAAGGAAACATTTATTGCGAAACCTAACATAATTAATAATTTATAATTAGCTAAATAGTTTGCTTTCTAATACATAATTATAAGAGAATTTGCTTCATGATTGTTATCGAATTTATCGAAACTTTGTGGAAAAAACTCTTTATTAAAGTGTATTCTGAGGTAACTATCTGATTTCATAATGAAAGTAAATGAATAAATTTTAAAACATTTTCAGTTTAATACATCAGTCAATTTTGCGGCTCCGCCAAATACTTTTTTTCTTAATTAATAAACGAATTCATTACATAAATACATATTCCAAATGATATTTATAAACAAAGCAACATAAAATTTTGAAAACGAAAAAAAAAATCAAAATGGTCATTTATCAAAATCACGGTGATTGATTTGCTCATTATTAAACATTAAAAGCGGCAATCAAGAGCAATGAGTTGCATCATACTGGAATCTTTTCTGTTTGCTGTTCGATTGATTGAATGGCTAACCGAACTAACAACAATAACAACAAAGATATTTAAAGTCTGAAATATAATAATAATGGACCGTTAACCATATTTTTTTCTTCGAAAATATTTTTAATTTTGTATTATTTTAAGCGTCTAAAAGAAACAAGTTATCAAATTAAGCGGAAAGCTTAAAACGCGTAACAAAAGAAATATGGATAAAAAGTTTTAAGATTTATATAATCAGAAATTGTATATTTTTATTCATTTTTATAAGATGCAACTTTAAAATATTTGCCCAGCTTACAACCAATTGTAGGAGTTGTATGTTGTATAAATGGTAACTTACACATGAGCATGTTTTGGTTGTGAATTATTCAATTACATAGAAACATTTTAATAGAAAAAGAATAAAGTTGATTTTCACCAAAATTCACAGAGTTTATAATGTGTCATCTCAGAGTTGCCATTAATAAATTGGCCGTCGCACAGTGGTTTAAAAACGTAAAGGGGAGATTGTCGGGATCACCAAATAACTTTTTTAAAAATATCGCCAACAATTAATTTATGGTCTGCTTGGTAAAATTTTTTTAAGCCCTTGATAATAACTTCAAAAACATGCTTAGATGTCTTGAATATCTATTTTAGTTTCAGAGATAATTGCGTTAATTTTTTTATAATTTTTGGACCACCCTAATTTAGATTTTTTGATGAGGTTCTCTAACCTAATAGCACAGCTATGTTGACGATAAAATTTATACCGAAATGTAGAAAATTTCATGCCGCTATCTATTTTAGTTTATCAAAAGTTGACTGATTTTGAAAGGAAATTTATAATTTCCATAAATCTCCCAAGAGTACCAACCAACGATTGCAAAAAAAAAACTATAAGCTGTTGGCTGAGTAGTTAGCGCGTTTGACTACAAACCCTGAGGTCTTCAGTTCAAGACTAGTTTCAGGCAAGCCAACAGCATCATGAATTTTTCTCATGTGCGTTGGTGTGTTATTGTGTTGGTTGTTGTGGACTTTTAAATTGATGAAGTCATAGCAGTGGTCCACCTTGGTAGTACCCCGGCAGCGATTAATACTAACATATCCTAATGCAAAGAAGTTAACACATTAATTGAGATTGTGTTATTTCTCTTTAACAAAGGGATATTACACCGTAAATAACGACAGGGTGGCAATTTAAAAAAATTTTTTTTCCGCTTTAGGGATTTTGGTATTTAAATAGCAACAGTGGAGATTATTTTTTGTTACAATATCTTTGTCCTATCAAATTTTATGTAAAGATTATTTTCCAGAAATATTATTCCATCATGAAATTTTAGAATTTAACGGTAAGTATCACATATATACAAAGTTTTAGACTGGAGCAACATAAAGTTGTTTCTTATGGTTTTGGGCCGATAGCCCAAGTAGCTAGTGCTATATACTTTGTATACATATTAGTCTTATATTTATATAAGGTTAATATCATTTAAATAAATAAATAATAATAATAATATGATTTCCAATCATATTTCTATGTGTGAAATTGACTTAACTTGTAAATGAATATAAGAAATTTTAATTAACTCTCATATTCTATTTCTTTAAACAAATTGTTTAAATAGTTGATATTCCTACACAGAAAAAATAAAATTCCTTTTTGATAACAAAAATTCTGGTATCCAATAATTTTTTTTTAAATTTCATGTGATAGAGAATTCTGCTATATTGATAACAAAATTATTTCAAAAGCAAAAATAATATAAATGAAAAAAAAAATGTTGACATGGCTGGGATACGAACACGGGCTTCCCGGACGTGAGGCATACTCTCTACAGCTGAGGCATATTTATGAGATAAAACTTGCTTTAAGTACTTATGTATGAAAAGATAAGAAATAACCGTCATGGGGATGATATACATACAACGAAATAATGTATTAAGTTAATGACAAATGTTATTGAAATAAACATTTTTTTTCAATAACATTCTTTTATTGAACATAATTCTTGTCTATTTTGTTCTGTGTACTCACTAGTATCAACTTTGACAAGTGCTAAAATTGAACCGAGAACGTTGATGAGAGGTGTAGCCGCTTCGAAGTCTATACTTATCCATTCCGCTAGTCTGATGACTCGATTTTCTCAATCAATTTGAATTAACCATAAAATTAATAATAAATTTGTAAATTTAGAAAATGCGTATAGATATTAATGAAAGTACTTGTGTCAAAATGCTACTTTGTACAAAAAATTTACTTATAATAAAAACAGTTTTATTTTAAAATATACTTGCAATATTATTTTTATGTATACAATATTATTGTTTCTAGCAAAAAAAAGAAAAAGAAACTTAGCTTTGCTTTTAAAGTTTTTACAAGATAAATTTTCATTTTTCCACCGGTTTTAACCTTTTGTGGTAATAATCATTATACACAAATCTTAATACAATTTACGTGCAAAAAATCGTATAAAGTAGAAGAAGAAAAAATAAATAAATTTTGAACACTAAATTATCAGCTTATAAATAAAGAAAAGTATGAAATAAAAAACTATAACAATAAAAGCAACATAATGATTGTTAAATAAATGTTAAAGTTTTTTTCATATAAATTCGCTCGAATATCGATGGATGAATGGTTGGTTGGTTGGATGGATGAATGTGTTTGGAATTGACCAACCAACCGACTGACCGAACAAGCAAACCGATGATCTCAAACATTATGAAGCAGCAGCACAATTACCCACATACTCCATCCATACTTCCTTGAAAGTAAATGAAAATTATTATTATTTTTTTTAAATAAAAACTAAATGATGACCGAACTGACTGACTGACTGACTACCCGATCAAATGTTGGCTGTATGACCCCATCATATCACATCATTAGCAGGGGCTTTCTCCATCTGCAAGCACATCATCATGGTCATCGTTTCGATAATAATTATGTTGTTGCATTCATTGATTCAAATGGTTTCTTTTTTTCGTGGTTTTTATTGCGCTTGATTACTCGTATTTATGATTTGATTTTTTTTCTTTGTTTTTAACGCTTTTTATTGTATTTTTTTTTTTTTGTAAACTCCGTCATGCATTTTCATGCTCGTTTTATGCACAATAATGTGATTGTGATTTTTCTTTCAAGTTTTATTGTTTCGTTATGATCAATTACATTTTAGGATATTATTTTAATATTTCTTTAGAATTTCATTTATGGACTTTTTAGTTTTAGTTTCATGCAAGAAAGAGAAAATTGTGAATAAAAGTAATCAGTGCTTCTTTTTTTTATAACTTGGCCTACATTTGATATTTTTTTAATTCACTGATGGCGTATATACATGTGTATAGAGGGATATGAAATGCGGTTTGGTATTATAGATCTAATGTGATTGGAACATGCTGCAAGCACAAATTGTCATAATTATGGGGGAAATAAGGGATCGGTAGCCGGATCCCCTAAGTTGGCTACCTCGTACGTTAGCTTTTTTTAAAGGTATCACCAAAACTCATTCATGGTGTGAATTTAAAAATTTTTAATACTTGAATAGTCCTTCAGAATATCTAAAACACATTCTATATGCATGTGTTGAATACATTTTTAGGGTTCCGTACACCAAAAGTGCAAAGAAACCCTACTGTTTTCACTGCGCTGTCCGTCTGTCTGTCTGTCTGTCCGTCCGTCTGTCTGTCACGGGCTATTTTCTCGGGAACCGTAAGAGCTATGGACCTGCAATTATTTTCACAAAATATGTAAAACTTTTACCGCTACAACAACAAATATATGAGAGTTAAAAATTAAAGGGTATTCTAAAGCGAGCAACGAAAGATGTTGAAATACTAATGTAATATACAGACACTTATATATATATAGACACTTGAAATTTTCAAAGTAAGTGTTAATTGGTGTAGTCTGTAGAATAGACTACACCAATTGACAGTGACATTTAAAACAATAAAAATTAAAGGGTGTTCTATTAGTTAATGTACTTTTGACTATGTAATTTAAACAATCTGCTGTATTATGGAAACCGTAAGAGGCAACCTGTTGAAATTTCAAAAAACGCTAAAACTAAAAAAAATTCGAAAGCACCAAAATTCAAATAAGTCGCTAAAATGCAAAAAATCGCCAAAACTAAAAAGATCGCCAAAAGACTAAAATGCCAAAAACCGAAAAAAGTCGTCACAACGAAAAAACACTAAAACATAAAAAATCGCTAAAACTAAATATGTATATCATCAAAAAATTCAAAAAATCGCCAAAAATGGAAAAAACTCACCAAAACGAAAAAAAATCGCCGAAATCCGAAAAAATCGGCAAAACGAAAAAGTGTCAAAACAAAAAAAAATCGCGAAAACTAAAAAAAACCAAAAAAAACCGAAAAAATCTCCAAAACCATAAAAAGCGCCAAAACTTAAAAAAACGCCCAAACTAAAAAAAGCGCCAAAACTAAAATAAATATAAAAAGAAAAACACTAACACTAAAAAAATCGAAAAAAACAAAAAAAAAATAAAAAAAAACGAAAAATCGCCAAAAACGAAAAAAAAGTCACCAAACGACAACAGCACCAAAACCATAAAAATCGCCAAAACAACGAAAAAAAAACTTAAATAAATAAGCTGAAATTAAACAAAAAAGTATATACACATGTATTCGTACTAAACCCATCGTCTGCGAGTCAAGGCGGACTTTACTGAATTTATTTAGTTTCAGGGATAATTGCGTTCAGAAATGTTTTTTTTTTATAATTTACTTCTTTTGAGGTTTTGCATAAGGGTTGATAATTAAAAAAACGGCAATGTTGACGGCAAAATATGTAACCAAATATTTGTCAGTTTTTGAAAGCAAAGCACTTGCCCGATTACGAAAGAAAATTTATAATATCCTTAAAAATTCCCAAAAGTGCAGAGCAACAATTGTAAATATACCTAAACTAATTTAAATATCACACGGTAAATAACGACAGGGTGCCTGCCTATTTTTGTAAAAGAAAAAAAAAATTCGGAACATTTTTAAGTGATACATATTTATAATTTTTTTTATCTATTACTAAACTCTTTAATCGACACATCTTTAAAATTTTATTACAATATATCTGTACATAAAAATTTCGCCTTTTTCTAAATCGAGTTCAGGATTTATAAAAAAAAATTCAGAATTTTCCAAATAAAATTGAGTATTTTACATATCAAATTCAGCATTTTTCAAACCAAATTCGACATTTTAAAAATCAAAGTCAGGCTTTTAGAAATGACTTTAATTTAAAAAAAGCTGATTTAGATTTTTAAAATGCCGAAAGTAACGAAAACCTTTCGTAAACATTTTTCCTTATTAAAAAATGTATTCTTGAAATAAAAAAATTAATAAATTTTTTTTACAAATTGACATATTTTTCAGCTGTAAGTAAATACAACAAATTTTTAGCTCTTATAAAATAAATAGAAAGTGGCTCAGAGGGTATAGCACTAACTTTAAAATATGAAGATTGCGAGTTCGTGCCCTGGTTGAGCAATACTTTTTCTTAACTTTTACTTTTTGATTATTTTCGTACATTTCTTATATTTTACGAAAGAATTTCGTGAAGAGAAACTACGAAATATTTCGTTAGATGTACGAGCGTTTTCATGCATATGTTGCATGGATTTTTTCGGTGTATAGAAAAATCATAGAATTTTCCTTTATTTTTAAAATTTTTAAACAAACATTTTTATAAAAATTATTTATTTGGCACAAGTTTCATGACCTTAAATGAATTAATTTTTGGCGAAATAAACTATGTCTCTGTGAAGTTTCGTTAAGATATCTTTAAAGAGTTTTTAAGGCATTGTGCGAAAATAATAAAAAAAATTTTAAATGTCAAGGCTTGCTTCAGTGTATGATCATAACGAATGAATTAAATTTGAATAACTCAAAAAAAAGTTATATTAATTAAGGAACTGAAGAAGTCGTTATGATAATATCATCAAGTTTGTTTTCATTTCCCCAAAAATTGCGCAGAAATATAATCATTTATTTTTTTTTAGTTAGACTTAAAAATATTAAGATTTAAGACCGCCGAAGATATCTTTATAACAAATGGATACTAATCAAAATCACAAAATACTTGAGGTCTCATTAATCGTCATTATTATATCTTTTTTATATGAGAACGAATCAAATTATTTTCACACTTAACACTTTAATTAACCCAAAAATCAAAATTAAAGTTTAACAATGCAGAAAAATAAATAAATAAAATTATTATACAAGTCTGAATAAACAGTTAACATGTTTAAAGTATTTTTAATGTTATTTCGTTGTTAATGATTTCAAATATTTTTAAATATTTATTTAATTTTTTCCTTCACATTTTAATCAAATTAAATAAGACAAACCAGTCAATCGTGTAATTGAGTTTTTTCAAAGGTTTAATTTTTTACAAAAAAATTGCTAATAAATAACAAACAAAAGGAAATCATTTAATAATTTCAGCAACATGTTGTTTTTTTTTCATTACTCAGTTTTTATGATGATGATATTGTTGATTATGTTGTCTTAGATGACTGTGTTGTCTATAATCACTTTAATTATAAGTTTTAACACCACATCCGTATTATTTTATATGATTTTGCTAAGATTTTTTCAAAACTAATTTACTACATCTAACCAAAAACGAGAAACATCGTTGTACATATTTTGAGATTAAATAACAACCAGCGTTCAGTTGGTTTTGCAGCCGTCCTAATTATTTATATGGAAAACTATAGAGCGTTTGCTAGCAATAGGGTGTTCCCTTTGAATAGTTAGCAGTATGATAGTCTATCAGTCTGGAGATTCCAGCTTGTTTACAATAACAAAGCACATGCGACTTTGCATCACTGCGATGCATTTTGACGTTTAGGAAGTCGACCGTTCTGTGTTGTCATATCGTCGGTTTTTTACGATATGACATGACTGAGAAAGCCATACACCGTGTATTGCTTTCTCTGTCTTGTCATATCGTAAAAAACTTGCGGCATGACAACACGGTATGTCATATCGTTTTTTATCATATCGTAAAAAGTCGCCATTTCTGGCAGCTATGGCCAGAAGTTTGTTATTGGCGACAGCGAGAGTAAACAATGTAGATCCTGCTAATTGTATGATGAAATAGAAAGCATTCTTTTAATTTGTAAATAGGGTCTTAAACACAAATGCTATTTCTAAAATTAACTATTTTCGACCACTGCTAGATTTAGGATACATGCCCAAAATACAAAATAACTGGAGCATCATTTGCGTGGATTGTCTTTCGCGATGTGTAATGAAAGAATGAATGTGTTTAAATTTAAAATATTAAAAAACAAGGTTGTTTTTTAAATCAATTTAAAAATTTAAAAACTTAACGAATACAAATAATAAAAAAAGATTTTTTCTCCAGTTTTAGACAGAATATCATCCAGAATCGAACGGTGCCTTTCAAATTAAAATTGAGCATTAAACTAGAAAGTTATAAGCAAAAAAACCAAAAAAAAGTCAAGGCAAAATTAATTTTTTTTCTTTAAAGTCAAATATCCTTTGAGTATTAATGTCGTTTAGTATTAATGTCTTAAGTCAAAAATTTTATTTTGAGTTATTGATTGGGTTGAACTCACATCTTATTTTCTCTTGCGTTTGGTGGCAATAACTTAAATCTAGCACAACTCCACAATTATTACGATCATTTGCTCTTTAGGCAAGAAGTCAGAAGAATTCATATTAAAATGCAAATTAAATAATTTTGAATTTAACACGAAAAACTGTAGTTTCTGACTTAAGTCTTTAATACTAAACGCCTAAGAAATGTCAACACATTAATTCTTTTTATTTTCCAGCATAACTCAAACGGTTAAAATTTTTTTAATCGGACATTATTTAAGAAAATTACAAGCCTCAGATTTTTTTTTGAATCCAAGGTGGTCAAAATTGGCCCACTTTAGCTTTGTTCCTGGCTAAGTTACAATCCCATCGAGATACCGAGTATAAAGCCTGCCTCCTCTTTTAACGATGTTTCAAGTTTCAGACAAATCCAAGAAGCATTTCAGAAGTTCCAAATTTATCATCATTTATTTTGTGGAAGTCCTCACTGTGCAGCCTCACTAAAAATTTTGCACTAAAATTAAATTATTTTAGTTCAAAGCCAGTCATTTTATGGCAACTTTTCTTCTTCACGAATTTTAGTGGAACGCAGAAATTTTGCACTATATTTTGAGCTGAAGTTAGTTTTTGAAAGTTTAGTGAGAATAAGTTTAAAAAGTGGCGATCAGAACGGAGTTCCTTCACAAAAAAAAAATAATCAAATTGCGACTAACAATTCGAATTGTTAATATGTAATTTAAATTCAAAAATATATTTAGTTAATATAACAAATTGAGTTGTTGATACGACAAACACAGAAATTTTTTTCAACAAACTGCACTAACCAAATTTTTTGTTATTATGGCTCAAAAATTAAAAAATTTTTGCATATTTTTTAAAATTAAAAATGCCAACTAAACTTTTTGTTGAAACTTGTGAAAAAATTAACAATCATCATTGTTGATATAACAAGTGAATGCACACACATAAATGAAACAAAGCAAATCAAGTTTTGTGTGTATTCGTTATTTGCGTATTTAATAACGAATTCCTCTGTAGCTAAAAGGTAAGTACGTTAGTCTATTAGTACAGAGGTCGCCGGTTCAATTCCGCCGGTTCGATTCCACGATTGGCAGACAAGCAAAAAGTCGCTTTGAGGGTTGTGATTGTGTATAAAAAAAATTGTTAGTTCAGCAATTATGATAATTAAAATTTATTCGGTAAATCAGTAATTCACTTTGTTGCTATAGCAATAATCTTAATTGAAATAATTTTGAAATCTATAAAAACGGTTGTTAAAAAAATGTTTCTGATTTCTTTTTAACTTACAATTTCATAACTGTATTTACAAAAATCGTTGCAGGTTCAAAATCAATTAATTATTTAATTGATATAACAAAAAAATTAATGGTATTTACAAATCTTTTTTTCTGTGTTGGAGATATCTTGAGGTGAAGTATACAATCTCTAACCGAGTAATATAATTGCCTTTATTCGTAGCCTTAATCTACTTCAGTGAACATATGGGCTGGGCAAAAGATCCTTTGGGTCGCGGTCAGGCGAGGATATAAGGTGGGGAGGAAAATTACATATTTCCTCCCCCCTCCCCATCCACACATACAAACGAAGAAAATATACCTTATTTGTGTTGAGTTTCTAAAGGAAAATTTGCAAAATAGTGTGTTTCAGGTAAAAGCCCCTCTCCCCTTAAAGCTAAGGCTGGATCCGCGCCTGGTCGGTCTGCTTATGATCTTTACATAATAATGTTTAAATACAGCTTTTGTTTAGTGCTGGTTCAAATATTGTACTAAATGGGTGTAGTGAAGATTTTTCCACCTGAAATGTTTTTTTTATCATTATGGTAGTGAATAAAAAAATTTTTGTGTTATTTATTTCAATCAACATTTAGCGTTTCACCCCCAACTATGACAAATATATATGAAACACTTGCAAACATGATATAAAATTCAAACAGATAATGTGTTTGTTTTTGTGGGACACCCTTTATTCAAAACTTGACTTTCATACATAAAAAGGATTCTGATCATTTAATTCCTTTACACTTCTGTTACCTGCGACATGAAGTTCTGTTTTTTATGGTCGGTATTTTAAGTAGTACGTTGAATGCCGTTTGTTACTTTTCGCTCAATATTGTTGTTGATGTTGTTGTAACTGTTGACTTGAATGTTGTTGTGGTTAATAATGCCTGCTGCAAATCCTGTTGAATTATGGTTTAAATATAATTTTTGTGCTTAATTCTTTTTTTTTTTGTTGCAACTTTTATGTGGCAGTTGCTTTTATTTTCACAGTTTTACATTAAACATTAAACAGACAGCAATAGCAATAGCAACAATAATAGCAGCAGCAGCAGCCACAGCAGCAACAAAACATTGAATTACCAATCACCGCAAAAGAAGCGAAAAAAAGGAATTATTACTTTAACCCAAATAAAGTTTTAACCCTGTAAATTACACAAACGACCGAGTAGTGAACTGTATGTTTAAATTAATCAAACTGATGATTTAGGTTGCCATATTTTAGTCTTGATTTTTTTTTAAAGAATAATAATAATAATTTTTAGCAATCATGCTGTAAAATATGTAAAGAAAATAATAGTAATAATGATCATTTTAATTTCAAAAATCTCTTTCGTTTGTTTTAAGGCAATTTTTTACTTTTTGCAAAAAGTCATGTATATTTATGTACTATACTTACATACATATACATACATACCTACTATGTACTTATTTATATTAACTTAATTTTCCTCAAGTCCTTTGTATTTGCTTTGTTCTCTTGTTGTTGTTGCTGTTGTCGTTTGCATAAAACTAATTTCTGTTGCATTTAAATTAACATTCCCATTAATTTATTTTTATGTCTTTAGATTTATTAGGTGATGGTTCTTGTTTATTGCTTTTATGCTTGATTTCTGTTCACTCCTATTTTTCTTAATAATTTTTCTTTTTACTATCATTTATTTTAAATTTTCTTCTTGTTTTTGTTGTTGCATAAATATATTTGCTGACTTGTTAAATATGTGGTAAGAAGTCTTTGTTGTCGTTATTATTGTACACAACTAAATAGTTGTTTTACAAAATATGTAATGCCATATTTCGACTTAAATCCTATAGACTAAAACCAAAAAATTTTCAAACAAATGTTTGTCGAAAATAAAATTTCATTTTCAGTAAATGTTCTTTACTGAATCAGTGAATTTTTTTCTTTGGCTCTTATTTAGGACTTAAGCACCAAAAACAACAACAAAACACGGTTTTTTGTGTCGTAAAAATGCAACCCCGATGACGACATACTCATAAATAACTACAGCAACAACAATGATAGTAAAACGAATGCTATTGTAACAAGTTTGTTTTCTGAAGATTTCTCAGTGAATCAATTCGTTAATGTTATGGCGTTAATTCTCATTCATTGTTTTAGATAAACATACAGAGTGGATTGAACACATTTAAGAAAGTGAAATTTAATAAATGCTTAATGGATAATGATGTTATTATTTAAAACTTAAAAATAATAAAAAAAGGTTTTACTGATTCCAGTAAATAGTTTGTTTGATTCAGTAAACTATTTTGTTTAGAATTTGTAAGTAGTTTTAGACGAATTGCTTAATTTATAAAAAATCAACTTTTGATAACAAAATACCTTTCAAATAAGAAAGTACTTTTTTAATAAAAAAATCTTTTGTACAAAAAGTCTCTTTTTATAAAGAAATACCTTTATATACAAAATTACCTCTTATTTATTTTAAGAGGTTTTCGTAAAAGGCATCTCAATATTAAAAATCCTAATTAAGAATTGTTCTGCACTCTTTTTAATTTTCCTTAAAAATCTGGCAACTCATAGAACAAGTAGCCACACTTTTAGTCAAGTTAATCTTACACTATTATTAGCAAACACACCTCGTTAAGATTTTGTTTTTAAGTGAAGTAAAAAAATATTTTTGGTGCTGGTTCTTTTAAGTCAGAAACACGCGCAAATCTAGACAGACTGATTTCAGCACAAAAAAACATATAAAATATGAATGGCAGTTCTTAATAGTTTATGTTGCAATTAATTAAGTTTTTTGCGTTGTATAATAAAACAAGTTTTTTTTTGTATGTAATACCTGACAGGAAAAAATAGTAACTTGTTTTTTTTTTGCAAATGCGAAACAGCTGGAAAGGTTAAGATTGTGAACAGTTTAAAATTTTGGGTTTTAGCACTATGTATATATGTATGTACTAAAGGGTTGCACAAGATGCCTTGAAGGTATGTTTGATGCTAGGAACACAACTGGGACGAACGACGAATTTCGTCCAACACGACAAATTCGCTGTGTAAATTCGTCGTGAGAGGCACAATAGCGAAGAAAACGCAACAGCTGTTACAATTGATAAAGTTGTATACTGTTTGTGCAAAGTGTGACAAAGTGTGAAAAATAATACATACTTGAATAATTAAACATTAGCAAAAACACAGCTAACACCAATTTTTATAGTTAATTATTATCTATATTTACTTCAAATGCCATAAAATAAAAATAAAAAAATAATTAAAGCAAAAATTATCTTTATTTACTAAAACACTTGAAAACTAAAAGCAAAAATGGTCACTTGGTACTGATATGTTCGTCGTTCGCTGGCGTAAGAAATAGAAATAAATCTATTCACAGTAAGCCGCGTTGACGAATTTCGTCCGACGCCGTTATTGTGTGTATTTTCATATACACAAATGTGTTTTACTTTTGGCGATGAATATTCGCGACCAAAAATTCGTCGTTCGTCCTAGTTGTGTTCCTAGCATGAGACAGTTGGTTTGGTTCAAAAAGTTTCTCAACAATAATGTTGCGAGCAACATGTAGTAGAAAGCGCAATTAGAAAGTAATTTTTTGACCTTGTACAATGTGTGGAAGCATCTTCGCATCCTACAAGTTTACTAAAAATGTGTGTTTAAAAAGCCCTTGGCAATACATGTTCGTCACAACATCAATATTGTGAAAGTTTTTGAAATGAAACAAATGTCTTAAGTACACCTTCAAGACATGTTAAGCAACCCTCTTGTATGTACCATTTTATAGTATGTGTGCACAAATTTTGCCATTTATAACTTCAGAGGAGCTTAAAAATACTGTTTTGCTAATGTAACTTAAATGATTATCATCAATAGTGTTTTACCATTTTTCACTGATTTCATAATTTCATTAAATTTTAAAAAATTTCACACTTTCAAATCGTTTTGCATATATTTTCTTGCTTTCTCTCTTCATTTCAGACATATTTTCTACTTTCATTTTGGCATATTTCCATTTTGTTGCCTGGCTTCTTCTACTCTATTCATTAATTTTCATATTTATTTCTTAATTTTCTACTTCTGTTTTTTTTTCCTTTCTTTTCTATTATTGCAGTTTATCATGATTTTGCTAATTTCTTCACATACATACACATAAACACATTTAAACACTTGATATGAATGAAAAATTCATCTTCTTCCGTTTTTTTTGATGCTTTTGTTATGGCCTTAGAATCACACTTTTTTTTGGCACTGAGTCCTTTTAACCCCATTTACTTAAAGTGCTTTCTTTAAGTGCTTTTTCATTTAGTTTGTCTTTTTCTTACACATGCACACACACATGAACAGACTGCACTACCCGGTTAGTCAGCTCGTCGTAAAGGACATTTTCATCAAAGACTAGTTAAGGAAATTTCGACATTTGTCATGCACGATATTTGTCGATTACAGTTTCTTTTAAGACAATCTAACAGAAACCGTACTCAAAGAATGGGTAAAAGAAAAATTGCTCAACTAGTCATGTCAGCTAGTTGGTAGACATTCGTTACAACAAAAACACTGCACTTTGTGTACCAGGAAATGTCTTGTGAACTTCTTTTCTATTAAAACTTCTTGCATTTAATTCCTCAAATTATTATTGTAGAACACGCGTAAAAAAGAAGCAATAAAAAAAATTTAATGGGGACATTTCTGAGGATGTTATCGTCTACGTGGTCATTAATGAAAAGATGGGTGACAGTGTCGCTCTTGCTGTCATGTATGAATTTAGCAGACATTTGTTCGAAAATATGCTCACTGATCTGTTTAAGCTGTCACCAACAGGTCATCGACGCTTTAACATTATCTTGCATCGGTCTTGCAAGATGTCTGACAGACATGGCCAACCGGGTACTCTCACTTTATGCGTATGTGTGTGTGTGTGTGTTAGTAAATGAATATTTATACTATCAGCATCTTCCTTTAACTATTCCTGATACTTTACAGACTCTTTGCCTCTCGACTAAACATGACACTTCAAATCGATTACCAACAGAAGCAGCCCAAGAAAAACTGGCAAGAAATGCTACAAAAAAAAGAGCAAAATATCTGCTGCAATTTTTTCTTTTACTTTTTCTTCTTTCAGTTTATTTTTAGCTGCTTTTTCTCTTCCTTTTCTCCTTGAAGAAAAAAAAACGATAAATGGCAACAAAAAAGTTTTAAAAGCCTGTTAATTAAGAGTTTTTAACAAAATGTTTTGTGAGTTCAAAAGGACAATTGCAAAAGGAAATTGTTTTAATTGAAATAATGTAATGAATTTACAATAGTTTTGGAGCAGAAGCTGCAACAGTAAGAGAAACTATACTAAAAGGTTAACAAATACTTACAACATGCAGCAGAAAAAAAGTTGTAAAAATTTGCCAATTGAATGCTGCAGAAATGGAAGTGAAGTGCAAATAAATACTAAAAATTTTGTTAAACAACTTTTAAATGCATTAAGATTTTTAGGAGCAATAGTTTTTTGTTTAACATGATGCATGTTTAAGATTTTTTGTTAAATATTAGTTTTCTTATAAGTAAAACTTTTAAGGAAACGAAATTTTCAAGTAGTTTTGGCTATAAGATAAATATAAAGTAAACAGGATGTCAGAAGTTTGAAACAATTAATTTAATTAACAAAGTTCCTAGTGCTAATTTGTCTTACTATAGGCATAGAAAGATCATAGTAATGAAATAATCGTGATAACTATAATATGTTCTCTAAAACAATTTATAGCTCCAGAAACCAATTAAACTTATTCGTCGCACTAGAAACTTTTCGTGAAAATTGAATACGAGAATTAAATCACTTAAATTGATATTAAACAGCACTTTCCAGTGTTGCCGTTGGTTTATTGTCCTCCATTCCCATTTTTCTGATTTATTTTTTGACATCATGACATGTGATATACATTTTAGGAGGTACAACTACACCTCAGGTCCCTTAAACTCCGCACATCATATCTTAGCCGGTTCGGATGCAACCACCGGGGCAACTTCGGGGGTCACCAGCTCCATTTAACGCCCTAAGGACAGGAACATTAGCGGCAGAAGCCGTAATTAACCTTGTTAGTGTACTACCGGTCTCAAAACTTTCCTTCAAGTGATAATTTTTCTAAAGTAGCAGCCACCTTACACGAAAGCGATTTCAAATCGCGTGATTTGAAATACAAATTCTACTAAAGGATAATTTATTAATTCTTTTTTATTGTTTTCGAAGCTTAGAATACTTCATTCGAACTTAGATTCGATTTCACTGTATCGTGCGATTTACGGAACACATGTTTGGTGAAAACGTGCGATTTGAAATCGATCGATTTCCATCACATACAAGATTATCACTGAAATATGGAATAAAAATATTTATTTTATATAAATCACATAAGTCTACTATTTATTCAAGGTATATTTCAAAACGTAACTTTTGACGAAAAACGTAATTTTTTTGAAAGAAAAGCGTAACTTTTTTTTATTATTCTCCTGGCAACACTGGTAACATTGAAATAGTTTAAAGTTGTATGATCAACGTGTCAAAATGCAACAGATCTATGTCTGCAACTTCAGGCAAAAACGCTGCAAAATAAACAGGCCCAAAACTAACCCTGCAAAAATTTTTGGACCATGTAGTAGGAGTAGTTACAACATGGTCCTATGTAATGCAGTCATGGACCATATCATTTGCAAACAAGAGTTTGTAGTTAAGCGACAAGTCTTCGCGTTTTAACGATTGCAAATTACATAACCAATCGCTAAAACTCGAACACTTTAGTGCTCCATCAAGTAGTGACATGAACTAGTTTCAAAACTAGCCTCATGTAGGTGCTCCATGGAGTAGTTACATAGGGGTAGTTTTTGGGATAGCCCGATGTAATGTAAAGCTGGACTACATAGTCCAATCCTAGGACATCACAATGTTAAATGGACCATGTTCATTGCATACATTTGGACCACTTTGTAACTACTGCTGGTCCCTTGTGGAATACTCTATGTATGCGTGCATAGAGTAGTCGCGTTTTTTGCAGAGAAATCGACGGCAGTAGTTTAAAAATTCTCTCATATTATTGTTTATTTCGTTTTGTTCTTATATTTCGTATGACAAATTTATGAAATTTTATTAAAACACGGCAACATTGTTGAGAGAATGAGTGGCTAAAATTGAGAGCACGAGAAAAAACGTTCTCAGAATAAAATAGATTCTATCCCATGCTTGCTTTTTACGGCATATGATTACTGTCAATTTGTATGGAAAAACTCGTCTAGCCCTAGTTCTGTTTCATCATTTAATTGAAAATCATGCGCTTACAAAGCCCGATGAAATCTCTAAGTGTGTCTAAAGTCTTTCAGTCCAGTTACGAGTTGCTTAGAGCAAATGTTTAGCAATTAAGCCCTTAAGTCAGAAACTATAGTTTTCTGTAATGTTAAATTCAATATTATTTAATTTGCATTTTAATATGTATTTTTTTTTACTTATTGCCTAAAGAGCAAATGATTACGATTGGAAGAAGTTGTGCTAGATTTAAGTTATTAATACCAAACGGAAGAGAAAGGAGAATTGAGTTCAACCCAATCAAAAACTCAAAATGTATTTTTTTTTACTTAAGACTTCAGTACTAAACGCCAAAGAAATAGTGTCGAAAGTTTATCAGTATTGCCGAGTGAGCACCTGAATTTTTCTTTTCGGAGGAATGCCAAAATAGCTTGAATAAACTTTAATTAACTTTGTATCGATACAATGTATTATAATAAATAATAGTTTTCATTTGCAAGTCCCTTATAGTAAAAAAGATCAGCTTTGACTTATTGGAAAAATAAAACCAAAGTAAAGAAAACACTTAGAGCCTCTCCCTGGTACGACTACATGCAAAATGTTATCAGTTGTAGCTGGGATTTTTTTCGATTTTTTGTTTTATAATAAATGTTGTTATTGCAGTTTTTCTGCTGTAATGTAATTTCATAAAATGTTTGCCATATGTAACGTGACTCACGTACTAAAGCTTTTGTATTTTTATTTATTTTTTCCATTAACTGAAAATTTTTCTAATTGTTAAACTCTCAATTGCCTCGATAAAAAAAAAGAAAAACTACAAGACAAGCAGACGGACGGACGGACAAAAAATAAATAAAATAAGAACATACATCTGTTACATTACAACAAACACGGCCAACAACCATAACATTAAAAAAGAACAACAACAATTTATCTTAAAATTGTTAAACGAGAGTTAATCTTAAATCATGATCACTGATCTACAACCAGAACTTTTTGCTGGCCACAAACCAGGAACAATAAAAAATAAACACAAAAATAATTTTTTAAATTACAACAAAAATAACTAAATAAACAAAACAAAAAAAAGGAAACAAACAAAAATCAACAACATGATTAAACAATTCGCATTTGTTGTTAAAACTATTAGATTAAAACCCAGAAAAAAGGGTAAACTTTAAACTTTTTTGCAGATTTTTTTTTTTAATTTGAAATTCTACTGGCTGCCACTGCCTACAGTAGAAGCCCGCATAGATCCTCATACCTCCAACAAAAAATGTTATTCTCTTGTGCTGCTGTTTGTGTTACGAAAATGATCCGTGCCCAATAATCTACTCAATGGAACCCAAATATGTAATCGTCGTCGTTCCTTATGTTTCACAATTTGCTTAAGAGTTTTTTCTTGAATTTTTTTTAACAAACAAAAAAACCGAAACAAATTTGACAAAAACTTGATAAAAAATCTGCCAAAAAACCAATTGAAGCAAAAACTTTACGTTTAACAACGACAAGTAGTTTTTTGTTTAACAAAACAATTTTAATCGTCTTGGATTTTTTATTTTATTTGTACTTATTTTTTTGTAAATTGTTTAAAAGTCAAATGATTCTTTAGCTACCAGCAACTATGCAGCAACACAGAGATAATGATGATTTTTTGCAAGAATCGGTTTATAATTTTTGTTTTAAAACTGCTTTATAACAGCGCCATCTGTTAAGAAATTTTTAAAGCTTATATATTTTTGTATAATGAGTTCAAATCTGCAGTTCTATTTTCACCACATGATCCTAGTAGATGATGCGTGTTTCTTGGGGAGTCGTATAATGTGAGGATAGTTTTACTGCTATTTAGGCCGTAAAATCTGAAGGAGATTTAATTGAGGTTTGTAGTGGCATATATTCAATACCTGACCTATCTCCATCAGATAGTTTCGTTTCCAGCGTATAAGTTCACCTCGGGATAGATGATGCTGACGGTTTGAGAATAGACCACTTACAAAAGAGCCATTTATTGGGAGACTTGAAGTCTGTAGCTGAATATATACACAGAAAAAATTATCACCAAAAAATTTTCAAGCAAAAGTTTGTCTAAAAATAAATTTAATTTTCAGTAAATCTTCTGTCCATAATCTATGAATTGTTTGTTTGACTTTTATTTAGAGGGCAAACACCAAAAACAACAATAAAAACTGTGTCGTAAAAAAACCACCCAGATGACGACATACACACAAATAACAACAACAACAATCATAGCAAGAGGAATGGAATTGTACCAAGTTTGTTTACAAAAGATTTTTGAGTGAATCGATTAGTTAATGTCGTTTGTGTTAATTCTCATTCATTTTTTTTGAGTATTTAGATAAACATTCAGACTGGAACACATTTAACAAAGTGAAATCTCATAAATGCTTAATGCATGATGATGGTGACAAAGACAACAATTTTGTTTGTAGTTTTGTTGGATTAAGTAAATTATTTTGCTTAATAATTGTCAGCATGTTTAGACTAATTGTTTATTAAATTCAGACAGAAATATTGTTTGATATTTTTCAGAAAATCCAGTCAATATTTTTGTTTGATTTAGTAAATTGTTTTGTCTACAATTTGTAAATATTTTTAGACAAATTGTTTTATAGATTTAAACAATTTGTTCACTGAAAAACAAACACGTTTTTTTTCAATGAAATTGTTGAGGTATTTTTGTCTATATTTAAAAATTCGTTTGTAGGTCCGTTCATAGACAATATATTTACTATTTCATTGAATTCCTTTACAGAAAATTAAATTTAGTTTTTTCTGTGTAGAATACCCAAAATATCTTTTCACTTGGAAAATATAGAAGAAAAGAACACTTAAGATTTGGGAAAATCAATTGCAATTTCTGGACAATTAAAAAAATTGCCAGCTTGAGACTTTCTGTGAAGCTGCTCCGAAACACTCTGTTTATACGAGACCCAATTAGAAAATACACCGAGAATGTTGACAAAGTATGTATAAAGTGAAACAGGATATATGTTTTCCAATCTGTGTCCACGTACCGAAAACTCTGCTCTGCCCTTGCTAGATAGAGAAATGGAATCAGTTACACTTTTCTTATGGTCCTTCGAACTAGATTTCCGTTGATGAAGTTTGTAGATGAACGGAAAATTCGAACTGAATTCGCTTCAAGTGTGTACATATAGTTCACAAACTCTGATTCTTCCAAATAAAGCCAGTAACTTTGTTAGAAATTGTAAATGGTCCTTGGAACCGGATTCCATCAGTTCGCTAGCGAAATGTCTGTCTATAGGCACAGAAAATACATATTCTATTTTATAATTCCTTCTTTTAGTCCGCAGTTTCTACACTAGTTCTGCAAGATAGATACAATAAATCTGCTAAAAATTTTATGTGATCCTTAGCACCAGATTGCTGCAGATCGTTGACGACGTTTATAGAGGCACAGGAAATTCTTACTTCATTATGCAAGCGCCTAGTTATATTCTACAAAGTCTACTCTAGTTCTGCCAGGTAGAGACAGCAAACAAATCAGTCTCAATTTTTAATGGTCCTTCGAACCGAACTGCAGCAGACTATTGACCAAGTTTGAGCTGGTACAAAAAATCCATTTCTTAGTTGTCTTATAACTGTCCAAAAACTCTACTGTGGCTATGCCAGACTGGAACAATGAATCAGTTACTACTCGTTTATGGTACTTCGAACCGGGTTGCATTGGGACGTTGACGACGATTGAAGAGGCACGGAAAACTCGAATTTAATTCCGAAAGTGCTTAATTATGTTTCGCTAGACAGAAGCCAAAAATCAGTTGCAACTTGCTTACAGTCGTTTGTACCAGATTCCACCAGGCCGATGACAGACGGAGAAAGTAACTAGTTTTAGCCCGCAAGCTCTACTTCGGCTCTGCCAGATAGAGACAACAACCTTCATTATGGCGCTTTGAGCGAGATTGCTCAAAGCCTCTGACGAAGTGTATAGCGTAGCAGAAAATACGTATCCAACTCTGCAAGTGGTTCCTTCAGACAGACACAACAAATAAGTTACAGTTTGTTCATGGTCCCTCGAGCAAGATTGCAGTAGTCTGCTGACGAAATTTGTAGATGCACAGAAAATATGCACGTGTCCCATTTTGCAATTGTCTACTGTATTTCACAAGCTCTTCTTTGGTGCTACCAGACAGAGATGACAGTTAATTAAGATTTGTTTATGGTCTTTCGAGCCAGATTGTCTTACTTAGGCCGCAGTTAAAGTGTTTACAGGTGTCTACTTATATTCTGCAAGATTTACTCTGTTTTTACCAGACTGAGACAAGAAATCAGCTACAGCTAATTTATGGTCATTCGAACCGTATTGCAGCAGGTCACTGACAACGTGTGAGGTGGTAGAGAAAATACGTATAATAAATGGACAAATAAACACCGCTTCAGACGTAATATTTGAGCCGTTAAAAAATGTTTAGGCAAAAGAAAACAATAGTCCAGGCAACGTAGTAGAAAATGAACAAGACAAAAGGATTACCCAGAAACGTACAATTACAGATTATTACCTACGTAGCGATAAAACAACTGATAACTAATATAGCAGATTATAAAGAAAATATTAAACACAAACATAATAGTAAGACGAAAGTAAGATAGCACTAAGGTACCAGGTAGACACACAAAAGCATATAGAGGCGAGAGAGAGAGAGAGAGAGAGCGAGAGAGAAATATGGAGCAGAATACAAAGGGATTAAGGAAGGAAGTTAGGTATACAAACGAATTATAAAAGAAACAACGGACAACAGAAAAATGATTTAGTATTCAATAGAACAGAAACCAAATTTGACGTGGGATGACGGAAAATCGTTCCAAATTCAAAAACACCGTCGGAAGAAAAACACAACACTCAAATACGTATTCCTTTGCTATAGGTTCTTAATTATAGTCCTCCATATCTACTCTGATCCTGTTGCAACTTGTTTAAGGTCCTTCGACCCGGAATGTCCCAGTCCGCTGACAAAGTTTGTAGCGGCACAAAAAACTGTTCTATGGTTTTGCCAGACAAATTGCTTATGGTCCTTCGGAACTGATTGCTGCATGCTATTGGGGACGTTTTCACCGGTACAGAAAATATTTTTGCATTCTGTAAGTATCTAACTAACTACACTGTACAGCTAAATAATTTTAAAATTACGAGGTTATGACGACTGGTTCTAGTAGACAGCATGAGGAAGATGTATACGTGTAGCGGTAGTTTGAAAGTTTAAGTTTAGATGGAGTTAAATTTCCCGCTCTATCGACATAGTAAGACTGACTCGGCGTAGGAAATGTTGTAAGCCTCAATCTTAAAGTGTAAGATGTGTTCAGTACTTTTATTTATGTAAATAAAAAGGAACATTTCAACCTTTGCATGAGTCTTTTTGTCCCTTCAGTGGCGATATATCGGGCTCAAATGTTACTCGTGGGGTTTTACATAAAAGTGTTGAACACATCTTATACCTTAAGCGTAAGATTGACAAGATTTCCTAAGCCGAGTCACTATAACTATGTGTAAAAGAGGGAAACTTTTATTCCTCCTACAATATATCCCACTCGTAAGCTTTCAAAACGCCAAAACTACAAGAATCAGTAGTTAGAAATATGTAACTTTTTTTGTGTTGTACGGTGTTATCAGTTACAATTTTTTTATGGTTCTTCGAACCAGATTGCGGTAGCCCACTCCTGACAAAAACAGGTTTGTATATTGCGAAGGTTTTCAGTGAGACCCAAGTAAAATAGACTCTTCTAAACTTGACGACAGAGGCAACGGCAACTTATGTGTGGTCCTTCGAATCAGATTGTAGTGGATGGATGCAGCCATTTCTACATCTTAAATATAATTTTCTTAAACGGCATTGCAGTTAATTTTAAATCCTTGAAAAGGACTTGAAACTGTTTTAGACTTTATCGAGTATATCCCATTGAAATTTTAATTTTAAGCGAAGGAAAATAAAATATCTATGCCCAAGTAGTAAAATTTTTAAAAATCGTACCGTGGTACTCTTGCCACTTTTTAACAAATTATTTTTAAAGCTTTAAGTGTTTATAATTTTTTGTCTCGCCAACCAATTTTCCTATCATGACACATACTCTATTACGTACGACTGACTGT
This sequence comes from Panzeria rudis, assembly GCA_956483635.1. Lineage (NCBI taxonomy): Eukaryota > Metazoa > Arthropoda > Insecta > Diptera > Tachinidae > Panzeria > Panzeria rudis. The sequence goes on from OY101448.1 coordinate 178,190,081, forward strand.
CCGTCCGCAAGTCTGTCTCTGTGTGGTTGGTTTTCTTTAAGAGCAAAAACAACAAGGTAATTTTAACGTTATTTTTCATTGAGTTTTAAAATGTTTAATGATTGAAAAATAACATGAAAATCGTGCAAAGTTTTTTGGTAAACTATTAAAGAAAATTATTTTAAAGTTAGCAGAGAGCAAGATGAATTTAAAGCGCCTGCTTAAAGTGCTTTAAAGTGGCTAAACTTACACAAAAAAACTTAAAACAGCAGAGGCGTTTAAAGTAGCAAAAAAGGGAAAATTCCAACTATTTCCCCTTTCAGATGGAAAATATTAAAAAAAAGTTTTGCATAACTCTTTTAAAGAAAAATATTTAAATATTTTCCTTAAAAAAATATTAGTAACACTCCCCTCAACTACGTTGTAGGCTGCCTAGTTTTTTTTCTGCTGTCTCATTTAGATTTTGCAAGTTTTCGTCTTGCTTCCTTCCATCTCCCATATTTCATTGCGTCATTCAACAAATTTTCAAATTCATGCAATTTTTCGTCGTATCAGACATCGATAGCATTTCACTGCAATTTGATTGCCTTAAATTGAGTTGAGAAAATTTTTGCCAATAAAATTTTTCATTTTTTTCTTCTAGAAGGGAAGGCAGGAGGCTAAAATTTAAAAGGAAAAATAAAATATATTGTTGCAACTTGCTATAATTCACAACAATTTTCATGCAGCATGTTTAGTCAATTGTCTGCAACAGCAAAGTAATTGTCTAATGGTTTTTTCTATACTTATTTTGTGTCTGTGTGTGTGTTTGTGTTGCACTGCAACAATCAAATAAGTTTTCATGTTGCGGCTGAAGCTACAATTCGTTGTGCATGATTTCTTACTTTTGAGTTCTTTTGTCTTACAAGGGGGATCTTTTGGGGGCGCGTTCCTTTTGTTGTGGTTTTGATGGCGGGATATGTTTTTTATTTAATATTTGATTTGAAGGACAAATAGACAAATAGTTATTCATATAATAGAAAAATAATAATATTAAAGTGTTGGCTTTAGGCATGGTCGGCATTTTGTGCACTCGAAGAAATATTAATGGTAAATATGGGCAAAACAATAAGAAAAACAGATATTTGGAAAATACCTTCAAACGTTGGAATCTTCGTGCCGCTAGTCCTTTGATTATATGGCAAGTAATTACTACTACATAGAAAACAAAGGCATTAGATAACAAGCTCGTTCATATATTCTGTGGAGGGCGACCCGACCGACCCGCCTTGAAATCAAATAATTTTTTTTTTCTTTAATAAAATTCTTTTTGACTAATTTTAATATTTGAGTGAATTACCATTTATTTCAATCTTATTATTCAATGACGAAGATCTTTATATTGTGCTGTTGTCTTGCGGTTGATGTAGTTTGTGGCTTGAATGCCCCCTTTGATTATGGCTAAAATCGTATAAAAATGATATTTATAAACACTTTTGATTGTTTTCGATTTTCATTCCATTGGTTTTTTTTTATTTTGCTTAACTTTGCCTAACGTGACGTAACTGGGTTTTATTTGTAAATCATTTTGTTGTTTCTGTATTTTGTTGCCATTTTGCCCTCAGGTGCGATATTTCTTTTTCTTGTCTAGTGTTTATTTAACACAAAACACGAAATAAATTCACTTTTCTTTGATAAACAACACTTATACAACAACGAAAACAAAAACGGAAAAATTTGGATTTTTCCTATAAATTTGGCGTGTTGAACGAAATACAAGTAAAAAAGGTCCGTCTACCAACAATCTCTTCCAACTTAATTTTTCATAGAAAAATTATTTGTTTATTGTTTTCTTTTACAGGTAAATGTCAATACATATAAATAAATCATAACTGTTATTTTAACTATCGTTTTCAATATCTTAACACATATAGAAGGACGATGATCAGTTAAAGCAGAACCCAATGAAAATTTGTCCATAAAATGAAATGTGGAAAAGAGATAATTATAAAAAAAAGTTAGAAAGCTTTCCTGGAGAAATCAGGTTGGAACGAAATTCCTCTGAATATACATACCTACATATAGTATTTAATTTATTAAATAACAACCCAGCAAAAACCTTGCTTACTGGTAGGCAAAAAAGTATATGTGGATTTAAATCGAAACTACTTATAATTTAATTCGATAACTACATATTTTTGTTTGAAAAGTTCAAAAAATAAGGGTACCCCTTACAAATGTATTTATGTTTTCGCCTCATTCGATGAATCCTGAAATAAAATTAAATTTGTCCAGTTTTTAACATTTTTCTGTATTGAGCATTATATGTGCTTTCGCAATTTTGCCAAGAATAATTTTTGCAAAAAAGATACACCACAAAAAATGAGTATAGGGGTTGAAAGCACTCTACATCTACTCTCTAGAAATAAAAAATTATAATAATCGCAGGACGAAATTAAAAGTTATGACCATTTTTTCAATTTTGACTTGGGTTCAAATAGAAAAATAAAATTTTTTTTGCCTTTTAAAATATTTCTTTACAAACATTTATACATGGACAAAAATTAGGTTAGCTCTTCTTTCAAATAATACCTAATACATTTCTCGAAAATATAAAAACCCACAGTGCGGTAGGAGCAAACAGTAAATCAGAAATCTAAACGGATAATGTTCTATATCGCTTCCGCTGCTTTTATCTTTTTTTAGCATCCTAACATTTATATATAAATTGTATTTAAGAAAATTGTTAAAGTAACGCAAAATCAGCATGCATTACGGACACACCATTTTGTATGATGAAAAAAAACAGTATTTTTGTTCTCTATTTTTACCACATATACAAAAAAGTCTGTACATTTATTTAATATATTAATCTATTAACGGCCCTTTTCACGATGTACGATTAAAAGTTAACATGGACCTTAACGGCAAGTTCGGCATACAAAACTTGTCGTTAAAGTTCACGTTGTTTCCTAATCATACATTGTAAAAAGGGCCGTAAATCATGCTAAACAGTTATTATTTTAAAATTTATGCGTTGGGAAATATTTTACTACTATACTTTGAAATGGACTAGACAAACAGCATTTCAAATTAGAATCACCCATAAAATACTACATGCTTAAAATTCCGAAATTTATAATGTGTTTTTTAAATTCTTTTTTAAGATACGACTTTATCTTTCGCAACATATTTTGTAATTTTGAGCAATAAGTATGAAATTAAATTTAATTCAAGTTATTGGAAGCAATAATATTGATATGGTTGTCCTTTTGCTCATTGTTAAAATTTCATGTTGAGACTCAATCTGGAAACTTCCGAAGAAAGATAGAAAATTCGTTCTTGAAAAACTCAGGATCTATAAAGAACAGAATTAGACGAAAAAATATATGTTTTTGATTTAGCCAACTTAGAAAGTTTCAAAACTTTGCAGACATGTAATTAAAAAAACTTTTTTTTAGGTAACCCAAGTATTCTCTTTAATATAAAATAAAAATCATCTTTGTATATAAAATAGTTTTTGAGATATTGAAAAAATAAGCTCAACAAATTCGGCAAAATCGGCGAAATTATGAAATTTTGAATATGAAACAACCTTTGAAAATAAATATGAGTGGTGTCTTCGGGACACCCGGTTATAGTTATGCTCCTTGTCTATATACACAAAAATAAAAAGATGATTATAAATAAAGAGTTCTCTGCAAGTTAAAAAAATTTTAAATGACTGAAACATCATACATATTAAATGTTTTCATACAATATTTAACAAAATATTTAACAAAATTATATATCGACGGCCTACATTCGATTTTGAGGAAAAGCATTTTTTGATGGCAAAATGCTACGTAAAATAAGCCGCTATGGTATAAATTTAAAAGTAAATAAATTTTATTTTGAAGGCAAAATCCTCTATCTCATAATATATTATTCAAATAAACTCAATTTAAATTGAAATCATCTGTTTTTTTAGTTTTTTTTTTGATAATCTCGTATGATTAAAACTTGCTCAAACTCTCCTCGGGAAACATCGCGAAAATTACGAAAATTCGCAAAAACTTGCTTATACATATAAGAAATATTAAAATTTTACGATGACTCAAAAATGTAAGAAAAGTATAAACTTTGAAAAATTACGCCTATCGCGAAAATAGCGAAAATTCGCGAAAAATTGGAAAGCTTTAAACAAGTCATATTTTTGATTAAAAATCTTTAAAACTTTAAGGAATGGCAAAAATACGAAAAAAATCGCGAAAATGGTGAAAATTCGCAAAAACTTGCTGAAAATCGTGGAAACTATAAAGAGCCTAACATCTTGCAAAAAATCGCTTCTATACCGAACATTGCGAAAATTCGTAAGAAGTTGCAACATCGGAAACAAGCCCTAACATTGATTAGAAACTGCCAAGGCCGCGCATGTTCACGAAAAATTGCTAAATATATTGAAGAAATCACTAATATTGTTAAGAATAGCAAAATTTCAGAAAAAGTTGCTAACATCGCGGGATTCGCAATGTATAGTAAACGATTTTGTTCGTTAATTTAGATTTCGCAATAAAACTTAATCATATTATTTGTTAAGAATTTAGTTAACTCATTTTTTCACTATTTTTTTTTTGACTACATAAAATCCTCTATCTTATAACGTATTGAGTTTTTGTTTCGAATAACAAAACCCTCTATATTTTCATAAGATTGCCAATAATGCAAAATTTTGAAAATAATCACACACAATCCGCCATGTCACAGAGTTCAATTCCGTTCCGAAATGGAGTTCAATCCACCCTAATATGTCAAGCACCAACAGTCTGGACACATCTGACAAATTTGCGTATTTTAGTTTTCTTTTTTAGACACCAGCTGCTACAAAAATGGGGTAGGTTGCATTCCGTTTCCGAGCGGAATTGAACTCTGCGACATGGCCGAATATTTAGTCGTGGATTTTAAAATATATTATGGAACAAAGATTTTAAAATAACATATCAATGAACGAAGTAAAAAGTTTTTATAGAGGATTTTGAATCTAGGCCGGTCGATATGTATCTATAAATAATAAGCTGGTTTCTATATTGTTTGAATATTGAAAAAATAACAACCCCAAGGTATGCTTCGAAATTTATACACTCAAAATATTTATTAAACACTAAAGACAACAACAACCATAACATAAAAATTTCTATCAGACAAAAACAATTACAAACGAAATCAAAACAAAAATAAACAAACACTTTCGTCAAACGAATCAAAACAAAAAGAAACTTATAATTGTTATAGTGTCGATTACTTTTCATACGAAATAAAAGTTTTACCGCTAGCGAGCCATAATAGCATAGCTAAAAAAATAATTTTTTTTCCGTTGGGTTAGTATAAGTTCCTTATAGGATGAAAAAAGAACTTCTGAACGAATTTCATCCGAATCGAAAGGGTTCAGGTCCGACCGTTAGTCGATTTGACATGGAAATTCCCCTTATGGACATATTTTATTATTTTTGAAAAAGGTACTTTTGAAAATATGTTTTGAAAACTAGTTCGCTGAGTTATTTTTTTTAATAAATCTTTTTCAGAACCCACTTTTAAAAGCAATTGTTTTGTGAAAGCGTTCATTTTAAAAAATTTTTGTTTAAAAGTGGCTTTTACTTGATTTAGTTAAATTTTCAAAGAGCTATTTTTTTTTAGAAGAATTGATTTATTTAAAGTTACTTTAGCTCCGGATATACATATATAAAAGCATTGCGATTTATAAAACTCATGGTTGTCCTTAAATTGTATGCAACTATTTAGTTTTGATCATTTCATACTTTTCGTCATTATTGGATTATGTGTTTAATTTGAAAGGTCGCTTGCTTTTTTGTTTGTTGGTTGCTTAAGACCGATTTCATTGTTGGGTGTTTTATTTGCTTTGAACAGTTTCAAAGAGTTTCAAAACTTTTTTACCATTTTCTTCATATAACCAAATGACTGATTCAAACTGACTGTGTGATTTTGACTTGTCATGTTGCTTATGAGATGCAGTCAATGTGTTATTTTGTTGTACTGTTTTTTTTTGTTGCTAAGTGTCAATTTGAATTTATGTTTTTATATTTCATGATTTCGTATAATTTTTCCCATATTAGTTCAGCTGATATGATTTGTTTAATAACAAGTTATTTAATAATTTTGTCATGTTCGAGGCAGTTGTCTTTTGAAAATTTTCGCACTTGGCTTGTCACAAGGAAAATTGGGTGCTGTGTGGTGATGTTCTTTTTTTTTTTTTTTGTTTATTGGGTGATAATTAAGTTATTGTGCCTTGTGAGATATGACGGAGGGTAATATTTATCCACACTTTCATATTTATCAATAATTGCGAAGTACTTAGGTTTTATTAGAGCACTCTAATATATGTGTCCACAAGCCTTAACCGCTTAAGTTGTTTAGAATTTTTTGTCGAGAAAGCACAGATATATTAGTCGTTGATATCAAAAGCTGCTATTTGGCTGAAAGGAAACCACGGTTGGGCGAGATTTTTGGACAGATGAAATTATGGCTCCATATATTCTCAACGCGCCATGGAATGTTAGAATTGCAGACTTCAGATTGGACCATGTTAGGCGAAGTTATGACGAGCATTTGAAGGGAGCAATTAAAAAATTTTTGAAATTTATTTGAGATATTTGCAGAATTAGTTAAAAAAATATATTTGCTGTGGGCTACAAGATGATCTTAAAATGTGACTGCATTTCGGTAAGTTGGCATAAGTTTTTATTTAAAAAACTAATTCCAAATGATCATCCTCATTAAAGTATTGCTGTTATAACAACTTAGCAATCGCGGGGATTGTAGTTGAGTAGTTCCATTTAACCGGGTGTGAGCACTTTACACATATTTTTTGTTATAAATAAAAAATATACAATTTTTTACTTAAAACAAGGTTGCGACTCACAAGGCCATTAAGATTAAAGTCGTTGAATAACGGGTAGACACTGAAAGAACACGATTCCTGCTCAGAATGGTCGTCAGAAAGCTGCGACAGGTGTGACCTTACAAATCTTAGTTTTAAGGAATTATGACTTTCAGCATAAATTCTGTAAAATTTTTACTATAACGTGCACAATAATTTTGGTATAGCTGTCTGTTCAAAGTGTTTTTAAGCTGTATTACGCATTTAACGTTTGACAAAGAATCAGTTTTTTTTAACAAAGAACGATTTTTAAAATTGACGGGTGTGACCGACGGGTGTGACCTAATACGAAATTAAAAAAAAATTGGAAGAAATAAAACTTTTTATTGATTTCATTAATATAAATAATATAAAAATAGATAATAATAAAATAATATTTTTAAAATGTGACGGGCGTGACCGGTGGATGTGACCTAATACGAAAATAAAAAAAAATTGCAAGAAATAAAACTTTTTTATTGATTTTATTAATATAAATAATATTAAAAAAATCATAAGAAAATAATAACACATTAAATTATTTGCTATCCGTTCTACAGCAGAATACTCTAGCTGAGTATTTTTTAAAATTCAATTAAAAGCGAAAAAAGTATATTCTTTACAGAGATAAGGGTTTTTATTAATAATAATGAGAAAGGGAAGAAAATAAAATATGAAATAAATATTAAACATACAAAGAGGGTTAGCAAAATGTTTCGTGGATGATCATTTAAAATTTCAAATTGCTTAAGAAATCTTAAATAATGTATTTTTTTATTTTTTCTATAATTGATTGTCATGCTCTAAAAAACATCAATTGAGAGATTTTTGTTAAAAATAAGAAAATTATGTTTACGTGGAATCACTCAGCTGTGGTTGCACGGTCGAGAACGCTTATAATTACAATTCGGCTCGAAGGACTATATATAAGTTCCAATCGATAATTACGAATGTTGACTTTCCTTGGTACTACCAAAACAGAATCAGGTATGTGATGGAAATTGATTGTGAAAACGAAGCACTTTTGAAAGTCTCTTTTAACGCACTTTTCATCAAATTTTTATAATTTTTGTGATACAACTCTTTTGTAATAAAGAGATATTTTTATAAGATTTGTGATAAAAATTTTTTTAATAAACAAATGTTATTAAGAAATACCTTTCAAAACTGCTTCGTTTTCGGAATCGATTTCCATCACATACCTGAATGGCACAGTTTTTTATTCGGGCTTCGTTGAAAACTAAATATAAGGTAAATTTTTAAAATTATGTTGTATTAAAATTAAAAATTTTAATATGAAATCATTTAAGTTGTTGGTTGCTTAAGTGTTTTAATAAGAAATTTTAGCTCGTTAATAAACTTTTTTTTTAGTTCGTGTGACAACATAAAATTTATATCAGCATTAATATAAATGCTCCGTTTAAAACTTCAAACATAAGAAAGTGATCTACATATCTTATACATATATATTTTCATATTGAATTCAAAACTTTAAATAATTTTTCATGGAAAACATCTTAATAAAGTTAAAATTAGTTTTAAAATTTCTTATAAATAAAAGACAACAATAGAAAAGATACTTTTATATCTTAATACAAATCTATCACTTAATTTGGAAAATGTTTATGCTTACAGCCAACAACATTCACATAAAATTAGAAACACAAAACAAAATTCTCACCATCTCTTAAGTTAAAGGTCTTAAATAACACCCATGACAGGTGAACAAATACCCCTCGTAAATTTTGCTCATTATAAAATGAAAAACCCTTTTCTTTTATATAAAAATAAGTCAAATCGAAAATGCATTCACATAAATTGGTAATACAAATGGCCTTGTATTAAGAAGAAAAGCAGATTCTATTACGGCCTTAGTTGTGATAAAATAGTTTGAAATCTATACAATAAATGGACACAACGCCACTTAAGGTGACAATCAGATATGTCAAAATGAGTTGTAAATGGCAATGCTTACAGCAAATAAAAAAAAAACTCAACCTGCTTCAAGCAAACAGTTTTTTAACAAAAGCAGAGAAACTGTTTAAAAGGATAACAGAATCTACCGAAATCGTTACTCATCGTCCAAAAGAAAATGTCTTTAATAAAAAAATAAACTAAACTTTGCGATGACAAACGATAATAATGATACTACAAACGATATACTCGGTTAAGCAGTTAAATAATCCACATGATGACAGGTTTGAGTTTTGGAGAAGAAAAACAAAGAAAAACCTTAGAACTAACGAATGCTTTATCTTATTTTTACAAAGATCGATCGTCTTTTTGCCTCTAGTTTTGTCACACTCTATTTAATATTTCCCTTTTAGTTTATTTTTCTTTTTTGTCGTTTTTGCTTTGGCAGATAAGAGATAAGTAGTAGTATGCGTTGTCATGGTTAGCTAAACTTACGGTTAGCAATGGCTAAGTTCAACAATAGTTTGTTTAATCGACACATTGTCAATCGTTATCGGCAGCAATATTTACTAATACAAACAAAACACTTGCGTACTCATATGCTTTGTAAAATTATTAAATGAATGAAGAAACTCTGTGCATGTCGCAATGAAAAGGAACTAATTCTTTATTGGAACCAATAGAGATGATCGATGGAATAATTCGTGTTTTTTTTTTGGAATAGAAATTTAAGTTCTCTAAACAGAGCATACAGCCCTTTGGCGGTACTGCCGATCGATCGACCAAATGGTGCTCGAACCAGGCTATGGTCTCTTACCCAACAAAACTAGACAAGGTTTGTTTTTAAAAAGTACATAAATAGTTTTTTGAAGGGTATTTTTTTTTTGAGAATCTACATATTTAAAATGATACTTTGTTAAAAGACATGCCCTTATATTCATAAACGATTAGTAAAGTTAATGTGTGCATTAAAACCGGTTTTCCCATACAAAATTCGTACAGTAAACCAACATTAACTTTAATAAAATTTTATGAATATTGGGATAAACATAATCTTTTAATACCTTTTTTTAAGAAAACCATAATTTTTAAAAAAGGACTCTTAAAAGTAATACTTTGTAAAAGAAAATTATCTCAAAAGTACTTTTTCCTAAAGAAGCGTTTTCCAAAATAAAAGTACTTGTTCTAAAATAGTACTTTTTAAGAAGGTACGTTTTCTAAAAGAGCACTTTTTTAGCAATGCTACCTTTTCCAAAACCGTACTTTTGCTAAAAGGGTGGTTTTCGTAAGCACGTAGTTTTTCCAAAAGAGGTAGAAAGATACTTTTTATAAAAAGATACTTTTTATAAGAAGATACTTTTTAAAAAAAGATACTTTTTATAAAAAGATACTTTTTATAAAAAGGTACTTTTTATAAAAAGATACTTTTTATAAAAAGATACTTTTTCTAAAAAGATACTTTTTCTAAAAATAAGCCCTTTGAAAAGAAAAACTTTCTGAAGAGGTTTTTTTAAAGGAATTTTTCTAAAAAGGTACTTTTTGAAAAAAGTATTTTGTCAAAAAATAAACTTTTTCAATTATGTACATAAGTAGGCCTCCCCCTATCCGCCACCTGGGGACGCGCCCGATGGGAGACTACCAACTCCTTGTGCATGTCGAAGTCGAACCCGCTGCCACGACAGACTGTCACAGAATAAGGAAAACATATAAAAGTTTTCCCCCTTCTGGGACAACCCACCATAGCCGCAAACCCAGCCCCACCACACACAATCACGGGTTTAAAGAAGGTACCTTCTCCAAAGAGATACTTTTATTAAAAGCTACATTAAAAAAAGTACTTTTCCCAAAAAATAGTAAAACAGTAGGTTTTTCCAAAATTTTCTTTTTCTCAAAAACATTTTTTTTTTCAAAAAAGGTAATTTAAAAAGTGTACTTTAAAGGGCACATTCTTCCAAAAGATAATCTTAAAAAAAAGGGTTTTAAAAAGCATACTTTTTTAAACAAAAATGTACCCTTCTAAAATGGACTCGTTAACTCTTTTTTTTCTTCTAAAACTGGTACTTGTGTAAAGAGAAGGTTTTTTCTAAAAAAAAATTCTTTGAGATAATCCAGAATGACGAAGGACCACAATAAACTCTTTTCATATTGAGATCACCTATGACAGAACTTGGTCACGACTAATGTCTCTTTTCTTTTTCAAATTTTAATTTATACCCAGATTACTGTATATTTCGCTCCCGTCTACGCCCGGTACAATTCCAGATCGTGGGAATACTATCAAAATGTAAATTTTTTATTGAGTTGCTTTAAAAATGTTTGTTTTTAAACAAAAAAAAAATTATATTTGTTTCAAATTATTAAAAAATACTTTGTATTCCAGCAACAAGCTCTTAACTTTTATCATAAAGTGATTACTCTATGCAGCAAGAAAAATGCCAAGGAATACCACTATATTTTTTTGATGTGTTATGGTCATCTAACTACAAAAACAGTAAAAATTTTACATTCTATGGACAAACTCTTTCTAAAATTTGGAATTTTTGAAGAGGCTGATTCACAGTTTTTATCATAACTTGCGAAGGGATGTCCAATTTTATAACAAAAACCACTAAAAAACTTGAGTCTAAATAACCGTTTAGCCATATTAATTATTTTTTATATACTGCCCGGTTTCGGAATTATTCACACTACAATTATGAAAAATTTTTAATGTTTTTTATATAAAAAAAATCGAAAATACCAAAAACTTAAAATGTTTTTAGCTAAACGCAAAGCCATATATATTACAAATAAAATAAGCTTTATCTTATGAAAATCAAGGGATAAATATTGCTTTTGTTCACAATAAAGTGAAAATACCTAATTTTTTCAAAAAGTCATGTTTTAAAGGGGCTGTTTCACCGATTTTATTATAACTTAAGAAACAGGTATCCAATTTTATCACAAGAGCCACTAAAAAACTTGAAACAAAATTACGTTTAAGCTGTTATATAATATTTTTTATAAATTGAATAGTTTCGGAATTATTTACACCGCAATGGTAAAAAAACTTGTTTTTTAAGCCAAATTGGAGAAATTTTATTATTTAAAAATTTATGAAAAATCGAAAATGGCAAAAACTTTAAATTTGTACTATTTACTCATAAAAGCACTTATATTACAAATAAAATAAGCTTTATTTTATGAAAATCGAGGGATAAATATTTATTTTATTCTCAACAAATTAGTCGCCTAATTTTTTAAAAATTGCATATATTTACAAAGTACAACAAAATAAAAATTTTTTTAATATAGCAAAGTTCTAATTGGTGATTCTGGTAGAAGCCACCAACAAAGTATTTACGTGTTTCGGCGTTTTGAGAGTTTACATCTGGGACTCATTTTAGGGAGACTTAAATTTCCCCCGTTTTGCACATAGTTATACTGACTCGGCATAGAATATCTTTGTATCCCAAAATTAAGATGAAATTGGTAGAGCAGCTCTTGAAAAGTTTAAATTTAGGAATACAATTTAAAAAAACACGTATCCATATAAATTATAAATTTCGACTATTTTTGTAGTTAAGGGACCATAACACATAAAAAAATGTAGCGGTGATTGAAGGTCATGACAAGTCTCATTTTGTTGCATATTGTTACCATCCATATCATAGTATGACTAACAAGCATTCAACTTATTTCTTTCCAAGATGGTTTTTCTATTAGTTGATTATTCCTTAGCATTCAAATAAGGTTTTAAGATTCTTGGGTATCAGTACCAACAAAAATATTTCATTCTTTTAAGCTTCTGGCCGTTCCGTTAAAGAAGTCTTGAAACTTAATCTCAATGAAATAAGACATATTTTCAAATGCAGTTTTTCTACCTTTAAATGACTTTAATTAAAAGATCGACCTTTGTTGCTGAATAGTGACTGTGTCACATTAACTTAGCTATTGTTTATCTGAGAAGGTTGTAATGTCATTAGCAAAACAACAACAAAAAATAACACATAAACACACAACAACAGCTGCTTTTGGTTCAATAGTTAAAGCTGATTCGTTTCAAATGCATCTTTTCCAAAGAAAATAGAGAGTAGAGAAAGACAAACACAATGCAATACTAACGATGGACCGAAAGACAAACAGACACATATAGCATGTGTCATTAAGTAGTTAGTGTCAGATGCTAACTGCTGTTGTTGCTGGTTTTTCTCTTCTTTTTTTAGTTTTTGTTAATGATAACAAGTTTATCAAAGTGAAAGTATCATTTTATTGCCAGAGTTTATATTTCTTTCATCTCTTTTAATTCTTTGAAGACAATCGATTAAGATTACAACAATTGAATGGAAAAGTAAAATTTTGTTTTATTTTTATTTTGTTTTAAGAAAGACATAAAAAGAAAGAAAATAATTTAAATCGAAATGCTAAGAAGTGTCAGGATAACATATGGCTAAATGATTAAATTCTTAAGATAAAGGGTTGCAGCCAAAAAGCGAGTCACTTAATTTCTGTTAACTTTTGGCAGGCGTGTGTGTGTCTGTGTGTTGTGTATGATGCTTTATTTTTAAAGTTTTGCTTTTAATCACCAGATCTCAATTGGTGGTCCAATTTTTTTTTTGTTGGATGATTTTTCCTGCGGCTGCAATTTGAAATGGTGTCGACTGATTATTGTCAATGACTTCTGAGAAGACCCCTTCTTCGCTTGTCATTCTTTGAAGGAAAAGTCAACAAGAAAAATGATTCACAATCATGAAAGATGCTTTATTTTATTTGTTTTTAATAGTGCAGCTAAAAGATAAGTGAACTTTTAAATTTTTTTAGGGAGTTTTCTTTTTACCTTTGTAGCGCATAAAGGTCATCTTAATAAATTTAAAGCTGCAAATTTAGAAGCAGTGGGCAAAATTTTTAGCTGGAAAAAATTGTAATTAAAAATTTTTGCAAAAATTTTGTAGACCACTGTACCATTGCCAACCTGGCTGCTGTTTGCGTAGCATTTAAAAACTCATAACAAAATATACAAAGTTTTAAAAATTTTTAATTATCATGTTAACCCACACACTTTAGCTGTTCGCTAACTCTTCAGTCTGACGGCTTTAAATCCAAAAAGTCGTGAGTCAGCTCTTAAAATCGTCCTTTAGATGTTTTCCATTGCACCAGCATTATTGCAGCAAAAAACGTTGCTGTCAATACTTTTAACAGAAAAAAACCATACACACAAACATACGTATCCAAACATTAACAAAGGTGTATGTATGTATGGCTGGATGTTGTTATACCTACTGAAGTTACAAAAAAAAACAAACAAAATTTCCCTAAAGAACCTCTTCATGCCGCTAGAACCAGCAGCAGTTCCAAGTACATTGTGCTGTTAAAGAAAACATTTTCAAAGATTTTTCGTTAAAAAAGTCATAAAAATTGTTATAATTAGTGCATGTTGCAACTTCATGTATGTTAGAATGTGTGTATTTGTGAAACTTTTTAATGTTTGTTAAAATGTTTTTTCGAATCATGTGAGAATTTGTTAGGAATTCCCTTAAAAAGAAAAACACAGACATGATGGTTGGTTGTTGGCTGCTGCAACTGCTGCTACTGCCATTTCTGGTGGCACATTTAATTGTTACTTGTTTGTTAAAATTTATGAGAGAGACTGTAATAATTTCAGGGAATGTTGTTAACAAAATAAAAGACATCCAACAGCAGCAAAAATTTGTTAATTATTTAAATGATGGATCGTGATTTGACCCATAATAATTAAACAATAAATATTTTTTAAATAACACGACTCTGACGGTAATTTGTAATTGATATATTTGATGAGGATGATAAGTAATTGCTTGGTGTTCAATATTTAAAGATGTAATGATTTTATTGTAGAAAGTGAAAGAAGAATTGTTTAAAATCAAAGGAAATTCTTACTTTTGCTATCATTGTTACTGTTGTTATTTGTGTATATGTCGTCATCAGGGATGTATTTTTACGACACAGTTTTTCTTGTTGTATTTGGTGTTTGCATCCTAAATAAAAGTCAAGCAAAAAATTCATTGATTCTGTAAAAAACATTTACTGAAAATACAATTAATATTTAGACAAAATTTTGTTTGAAAATTTTTTGGTGATAATTTTTTCTGTGTACACACACAAGTTAAAATTTTTCTGTATGTTTGTGATTTTTATCAATTGAGTTCATTCACTTAATTATAAATAAAATCGACATTTGTCGACCGATTTAAATGATCTATGGGTTATTTCATTCATAATACACCTCGTTTTCTAAAAGCCCTTACTCTTAATTTTTTTACAAGTCTTGAAAACTAAAAAAGTTTAATTTTGCATAAAAAACTATTTTTTCGCCACTAATTTCTGAATAACTCCGAAGAAGTTAAAATATAATAAAGTTTTTTAAAGGTACTTTTATTCCGCATCTTTTGGTGG
This sequence comes from Panzeria rudis, assembly GCA_956483635.1. NCBI lineage: Eukaryota > Metazoa > Arthropoda > Insecta > Diptera > Tachinidae > Panzeria > Panzeria rudis. The sequence continues at coordinate 178,205,277 of OY101448.1, forward strand.
CAGATTCACACAAATCGGACAATTGGTGCTTAAGTTAGGGTGAAATATACTGATGTACCTATTGGAAATATTAGTCATGCCCATAAAAATAATCTGATCCCGATAGAAAAAAAAACTGAAAACGGATTTTAATTTAGTGTATTGAAATCTTTATATTCCATATATTTTTATTTAAAGGCGATTTTTGCTGCAGACCAGTGTTAGTTATAACAACAGAAAGGTGTAAATGAATATTGCTTTTAAAAATAACTTATCATGCGTTTTTCTCATTATTTCTTTAAACGCATTTCATAATTTTTTACTCTACTTAACTTATTCTAAATTATATTTTTAAACCTTTCAACTGTAAAATAAAAATGAAATAATTGAAAATTATAAAAAAAAATAAATGGGAAAATAATTTGAAACACGAAATCTGTGTGAAATAAAATTCTACTTGCAGACACAGCATATTCACAATGGTTCATGCTCGAAAAACTGTTCTCATAATGAGGATGATGGAGATGAAGATGATGATGATTTTGGTGATGATGTGAAATGAATAAAGTTGGCCCAGAAGATGATGATGATTAAAACAAGAATACCATGAAGTAAACAAGCCGTAACCAAGCTGGGCAATAATCATGCGTAAGATGGGTTATGACTCCAAAGTCAGTACGTGAAGTTTTTTTAATCATATTTTTTGTTGTTGCAAATTTTAATTCTGTTTCCTTTATAAACTGCTCTGTTCTGATTTTTATTGCTTTTCAATTAAAGTAACATGATTCGATTTCTCTGGAAATTGATCCTCATTCTTGCATTAAAATTGAAGGGGATAAAAAAGAAAATTGTTTATATTGAACTGGCTTTTTCGTAATGAAATTTTTATTGTAATAAGTGAAATTGTTAATTTAATTTTTCGTATTTGTTTTACAAATTCTTATTAGCGGAAATTAACATTATTTGCAAATTGAACTTTTCTGATATTAAATGTAATTAAATTGGTATTCATTATAGTTTTATTTTTATTTGTAGAAAAATTTGCTCATGAATTTCTATATGATAATGCCAATTGGCAAAAATAACGTTTTTTTTTATCCAAAGCTATTTAAGTACTCAAGTTCGTTGAATTCAATTTTTCAATTAAATTATTTTTATTCAGGAAGCAATTTTTAAAATATGTAATAATTGAAAGGACAAATGTTTGATTGCACTATGGATCGTACTTAGCACCATGATGTTTTCGACCTCTTTTTAGAGTTTCGTACACCAAAACGGACGCTATTCGTCCGTTCGTCCGTCTGTATCTCTCTGTCTGTCTGTTTTTTTCTTTTTTAGAGAATATGTAAAACTATGGCCGCTACAACAACAAATATGCACTCTAAAACATTTCTTAAAATTTACGATCGTATATTGTCTAAATTTGTGTTGAAAATTTCTCTTGTCTAAAATTACATCGATTTTGTAGTTATTTTATTAAAGAAAAAACCTTTCAAATTAAACATATTTAGTGCAAGTGGAACAAATGTAACATAAAGTAAAATACGGCTATGGCTGAATGGTAGATACGTCAGACTATCAGGCATGAGGTCGCGGCTCAAACCTGTACTCAGGCAATCTCTTTTTTTAGTAAAAACATTTTGTTCAAAAATAATGCGTGAGTAATTTTAGGTCGATAATAATCTGTAAAGTGTTGCCGACTATTATCGACCTAATTTTCAACAAAAGTGTTTTAGAGTTTATGACGGTTAAAAATTATATACAGTCGAAATTTTCAAAATTATACAGACTACTACACCAATAAATACTGAAATTTAAAAAATTTTTAATTAAAAGGTATTCTATCAGTACTGCAGCAGTAGCGGGTGCTACAAAACAATTTAAAAATTAAATGGTATTCTACCGGTTATGTAACTTATAAATTTTGCTATATCTTGTGAGCCATTACATAACACAGACACTGGAAACCTTCAAAGTTAGTGTATTGTTATACCGAGTACACCAATTAGTACTGCAATTCAAACAAAATAAAAATTAAAGGGTATTCTATCAGTTAGTGTAATTTTGAAAAGCTGTATCTTGGAAACCGTAAGAAGGAAACTTCTGAAATTTTCACACTAGTGCAGCATTTTAAAGGCAACAGTAGTGAATGCAAAAAAAGATACTAACTAAAATGAAAGGTTATTCTATCTGGCTGTGTAATTTAAAAAAATTTAGCTGTATCTCCTCAACCACAATAATTAAACATTTGAAACAAACAAAATTAATAATTAATGGGTAAATTAATTTCACTGTGCTTGAATTTTCACCTTTCCTTCAACAACCTGGGTATCAATCTGGTAAAGATAATTCGAGTACGCTGATTTCAATGGTGTTAGCCGTTTTTCGAAGTTAGTTCTCGTATTCGCGTTATTCGCGATTTAAAATTAATATGCTAAACTACCACAAATACGATATTTTTGTGCTTTTGCGAAAATTCTCGAATTTAAAACGGTTGAATAATGTGACACTTTGATTTTTTCGTGAAAAATCAACTTTTTCCGTAAACTTTTTAGTAAAATGTAAACAATTAAGTTATGAGTTTTTGTCGAACTGTATGGGCTATAACCAAATAACTTTAATTATTTTGGCTTGAGTTCGGTTTTAATTAAATTTTTCAATTAAATTATATTTTTATTTAGGAGATAAGTGTGAAGCATGTAGACAAAGAAAAAACTATCAAATGAAATACAGCTTTAAGAGTGACAGTATGAATTGATTAAAGGTAGTGGCCTATGCGTTAAAGAACTCTGACGAGAATAGCGGGAGCTATCGAAACATGTCAGTTCAACCCTCCGCGCAGTTAAATTTTTCTTTGTCTATATGCTTCACATTTATCTCTAAAGAAAAATATAATTTAATTGAAAAATTAAACTAAAACCGAACTCAAGCCAAAATAATTAAATTTCTTTGGTAAAATTTAAGTTTTAAAAATTTTTAGTTTTGAGTCATCTAAATTCTCATAAATTTACAAGAAACAAATTTGTAACGTAATTTTTATTCGCACAAAGTCGTTTTTTTCAAAAAAAAAAAAAAAAAATAGAAAAAATTTTAATTCGAAGGAAAATCACAGAATTCTGCTGTTCATATTTACACAAATTAGCTAAATTTAAATCTGAAAATAGTGCCCAAATTAAAAAAAAATCGTTTTATGGTAATTTAATATGAACATTTTAAATCGTGAATATCGCGACAAAAAGAGCTAACTTTGAATAACGGCTAACACCATTGACTTCAGCGTACCCGAATTAGCTTTACCAGTAAGGTGCCAAGCTTGTTATATTTTGTGACTATGCTAGTCTCATTATTCATTATTAAAGGGTATTGCATTAAGTCATGAAAGGATCAAGCTGAAAAGTAAATCGCCAAAACGAAATAAAAATAGTCCAAACGAAAAAATCTCGAAACCAAAAAAAAAACGCTAAAACTAACCCCAAATTAAAAAAAAATGCCAAAACGAAAAAAATCGCCAAATTACAAAAAGCGCTTAAAGGAAAAAAACACCAAAAAGAAAAATCGCTGAAATGCAAAAATGGCCAAAACTACAAAAATCGCCAAAACTACGAAAAACCAAAACAAAAAAAATTATCGCCAAAAAAACGAAAAAAATCGTCAAAAAACAAAAAAATCGCCAAAAACTAAAAAATCCGCCTATATGAAAAAAAGCGTCAAAACTAAAAATATCGTCAAAAAACGAAAAAAATAAATCGCCAAATTACAAAAAGCGCTTAAAGGAAAAAAAAGCATCAAAAAGAAAAATTGCTGAAATGCAAAAAATTGTCAAAACTACAAAATTCGCCAAAACTACAAAAATCGCCAAAACTACAAAAATCGCTATAACTACGAAAATTGCACAAAAACAAATATATCACCAAAAAAAATCGTCTAAAAACAAAAAATCGTCAAAACTAAATAATCCGCCTAAGCGAAAAAAGCGTCAAAACTAAAAATATCGTCTAAAAAACAGCCAATAATGAAAAAGTTCGCCAAAACGAAAAAAATCGAGCTACAACTAAAAAGTCCACAAAAAAAAAAAAAATAAAAATCGCTAAGGCAAAAAAAGGGATATACATACATACATATATGTATGTGAATGGTATTTCTAAGGAACCCTTCTTGTGAGAGTCACAGTCACACTAAGACAACGACAAAAACATTGTGAATTTCCAAACCATCAAAAAGACAAGTTGAAATAACAAGCGTCAGGTGAAAATTGGAAAGCTTTCACACTGAAAAAGAGTTTCTAAATTAAAAAAGAATTAGATATGAGATAATTTCAAGGAATAAGGAAAAGTTAATTAATTTCAACATAACCGACAGAACATAACAGCCAAATTATATTTTTAGAATATAGCTCCACTTTCCATCAAAACTTAAGTGTATTAAATATTAATTAGTATGTATATATATATATCACCACAATGAGGTTAAATTAATTCGAATAAGATTAAGGTTAGGCATGATGAGCTCAAAACTTTCAGTTGTAAAAATATGACTATAGTTTTTTTTCTCACTCAAGCCATAATTTTAGCGGCATAATCAATTTTTTTTATGAAAGTTGATGCAAAAACTTCTCACAAGTTTCAGAATATGGCTACTGAACTACCAAGAACACATAATTATTAACTAAATATTTTTCGCTGGCTATAAAATTTTTGTAGCACAAGCAGACAGACGACTATTAACGATATCGAGTAAAATATATAATTGTTCATATTTTTTGGCGCAACAAAAATTTTACCTCAAACAATGCCTTTTTAAAAGAACACATTTTCTTTTTCCACTTGTGATGAATGAAGCTTTACTTCAGTAGTTTGAAAAATCCATTCATTCCATAGCGAAATTTTCTATGAAATTATTTGTTATAAAAGTGAAAAACAAAAACAAATCGGTATCCCATAAACTTGTATTATTTAAATGTTTCTATTTTAAACTTTAAGCAAACTAACATTAGTCGTATTATTGTCATTGTTGTTTTGTGCAATTTCCATTAGGTAATTCATATTAAACCGAAACCAATTACATTTACGATACAATAAACTGCATTTTATACGCTTCAAAGTAATTATCACTTGCTTTTTATTTTAGGTTTTGTGTTTTTATTTGCAAGATTTTGGCGGCATGTATGCCATACACTTATGTTGCATATGCACATTGATTTGCCACAGTATAATTTTCAAACCTTAAACAAGTGTTTTTTGGTTTCGTTTGATAAAGTAAAAAAATAAGACTTAAACTCAGGTATTGAACAAACTTGAAAAAGGGAGTCAAAAGTTGGCAAATAAAATTCAAGAGAAACTTTAACATCACTTTTTTTTGTTGCATCGTTTGCATGTACCTACATTAGAGGGGTCGTTAAAAATTGATTTCTTTTGTATACCTCAAAAAAACTCCCTTTTGATGAAAAACTAATAGAAGTGAATTTTCTTTTTTAGATATGCCGCAAGCCGATCTAAGCTTATTTTTTGATTGTGGAAAAATAACCTTTTATAGATCTTGCAATGTTCATTATATAGAGTTGATGAGTAGTTTATTAATGAGAAAATCTCCATAAACATGATTTTTATGAAAAAAATCATGTAGGACTCTTTTTGTTGAGAATTTCATTTGCTACAAAATTGCTCTTTCTCAAATTCGCCTACTTAAAGAGATATTTTGAAAAACTACAATTTTATTAAAAAAAAACAAACTTAGATCGGCACTTATATTGATTTTTAATCAAAAGAACGTTGTTTTTTTGTGTCTTCCGAAAAATATTTAATTTTCAGCAACCAGTCTAATGAACATACTGAGTTCTAGTGTTAATATTATTGTACGTTGTTTCGTGTTAGTTTACGGCCCTTTCTGCAGCAGATATGTAGTTTAAGTAAAAGAAAACAGTGTAATTTTTAAGCTTTTATTTGCACTTTTTCCTTTAAAACGTTTAATTTTTTTCCTGAGGATCTCTTACTCGCTTTAACACCACTTCACATCAATTTTGGAATATTTTCTCTTTTGCAGAGACAGACAGACAGACACACAGACATGCAGGTCAGGCAATATGCAGGAATGTATGTTTGGTTAATAGATGCATTCGTAGTAGGGTGTTAAGTACAACATGCATGTTTTAAAACAGCTTTTATTATTGGTTAGTCAAAGTGGTGTAATTTAAAAGGATCTTGAAATCAGTTTTAAAAGATTTAAAATTAAAAAAAAACTGATTGCTGTCCTATTTTAAATTAATTCTGTAGAAACGTTTACGCAGAAAATTGACTTAAATTATTTTGAGCTTAAGAGCTTTTTTTGTAAATGCCTTAAAATATCTTTCAATATAAAGTCGAAGGACTAAAATTTTAATTTTGTGACACTTAAAAACTAAAAGATCTGTTTCTTTACTTACCTGAAGTTACCAAAACTTAACTGAAAGCTCTGCTCTCTTCAATATAAAAATTGTAATTAAAAGGTTTTTGGGTAGGTACACAGAAAAAAATAAGTTTCGTTTTTGATAACAAAAATACCCAAAAGCATTGTTAAATACAAGTTTTGTATTGAAAAGAGCTTTCGGTTAAGTTTGGGTAACTTTATGCACGTACGGGAGAGAACAGACTGGAAATTTAAAATATTTGATTAATAAAAATGTTTATTAATCATAACTCCTGATTAATCGATTAATTGATTAATCAACATTTTGGAAAAAAGTTTGATTAGTCTATTAATCGTACATTACAATTCAAAACTCAATGCTCTGTAAGACAAGAGAACATTTCAAAAACGTATTCACATGGATCATCAGTCATATCATGCATTGCTTTGCAGTCACTGATAATTTCATTGTTCATTCCCTCCATGACTTTTTTGTTGGAAAATGTTTCTGCATCTATTTTGTCATTCTCGTCCAATACTCCAATTTTTTCTAGAACACAATGTAAGAAACATTTGAACTTCATTTCGACATTGTTGCTATCTTTTAGAATATTATGGATATTTTCCAATTCGGACTGACTAATATTGAGATCTGCTTGACATGCCTTCAAGGTCTCTTGGTCGATGATGTCATTGTCGGCCAAACACTGTTGAAAATAAAATGCCAAGTCCAAAACCAATAAATGAATTATATAAATATGCTATTCTGTACAGACCTTTTGACAAGTTATTGCCAGCAAAATAATAAATATGCAAGTGGAAATAAATTTCATTATTAAACGCTAAAATGTTTCTATCGACTAAAAACTGTGAAAATTCTGTGCTGTTTTATATAACAACTATCGAATAGAACTAATTATTTGATTTAAAAATAAATGATATTGGTGTAATTAATAAAAATTATATAAAAGAATAAATCCAAATGATGTGCATGCCTAAAAATTATTAAAAATTTAATAATGAGGGTTGATGCTAACTAATTTCTAATTGTATTTTAGCGCAATTGTAATTAAAATTATTAAAAAAAAGTTATTTAACAAAAAACACAGTAAGCATTTCATACAAATATTTCTGCGCCAAAAAGCAAAAAACAACTTAAATCTTGTTGTCATTAATGACCAGGGAAACCGCAAATATGCAATTGCATGTTTTTTCCTGTACAAATATTTTAACGTTTCAGAACTTTTTAAACATTTTGGAATCGATTTGTCAGTGCATATTTTTGCACATTTTACCCTTTACAGCATGTTTTTGCATAATTTACACTTAGTGGAATATTTTGGGCATGTTTTCTATTTTGTGTGGCATATTTTGCTTTTTTAAATTTTAACATGCATAACATTTAAAAAAAAATTGTGAAAATTTTTCCACATAAAAAATTTTTTCCTTTATGATTTAAAATTTACTCTAATGTATTTCTTCCCCAATTTCTTAAAAATTTTCCTCATTCCACTGGCTTATTCCCAATTTATTCACAAGTTTAAAAAATTTCAATTATCTAGTTTTGAAAATTTGTTGTTAAAGAAGGTAATTTTCTAAGCCCTCCGCAACCCATTGAAGCCGGAGTTCCTCAAGGCAGCATCTACGGTCCTGTATTATATCTGATATATGCCTCTGAGTTGCCGATAAGCAGTAACATACACATATCAACATTCGCCGATGATACAGCTTTTCTAAGTGTTCACAAAAGCCATCAAGAAGCTTCCCGCAAACTGCAAGATTATATACCCCAGTTGGAACAATGGCTAAAACAATGGCGGATAAAAATTAACGAATAAAAATGTCTACACATTACTTTTACATTGTGCAGAGAAACCTGCTCACCTATACAAATAAATAACCAAACTATACCTCAACACACTGAAGTAAAATATCTCGGTGTTCATCTTGATCGTCGTCTAACATGGAAGTCCCACCCACATAAATGCAAAGGTGACCCAAATAAAATTAAAAGCTGCTCAAATGAATTGGCTCATTGGAAGGAACTCTACTCTAAGCCTAGATTGTAAACTTCTTCTATACAACTCCATTCTAAAGCCAATATGGTCCCACGGAATACAGCTATAGGGTACTGCCTCGGCATCAAATGTAAAAAAATTCAAAGGCAACAAAATAAAATACTCCGTACGATTACAGCAGCCCCATGGTATGTCAGAAACAAGCGAATTCATACAGACCTAGATGTGCCGCTGATTAAGACAGTGTTTTCTAAACACGTGACAAGCTATATAAAAAACTTGAGTTGCACCCAAATCCCCTAGCCCGAAACATCATTAACTTTAGAGGCCACACTCGGCTGAGAAGGAGGGATACTCTTGCTCTCAGCCGAACACGAGAGACCTAAACAACTAAAGAACCGACGGCTGAAATAAATATTTTTGTCTGGCATTGGCCGGTCTTAAAAAGTAAAATTTTAGAGTTAAGATTTGACTACTTATTGTTAGTTCAATTTTATTGAAGATACAAAATAAATAAATATAACCGAAAAAAAAAATCTACTTTTGAGGATTTTTTGACCAATTCCAATTTTGTCGAGATTGTTGGCTTATTTGCACTGGATGGAAAAATAGCAGGACGAGAGTAGCTGCGTTTGCGAATATATAAGCTATTAATGTGATTTTGCTTATTTGTTCCCAATAGGAACCACAAAATATGTCTTGGTGCCTTGGTGCCCAACATTTTATATTCGGACAGATGAAAGGCCAAGCTGGCATTGTTAAATTGACTCACGTATCCACAAGAAACCAGAATATCGCAGCACAAATATCCGTCTACCGGAAGCAGATTTATAAGGGAGAGAAATTGGTACTCCCCTTATCAACCTGATTCGGTATTAAAAGTGGCACATGATACTTTTTGTTCGCCTATTGAATCAAGAATCGATCCGAAGATCTCCGCATGGTAGGCTAGAACACTAACCACTATGCTACCGAGGCACATTTATTTTCATACACAATTCAATGGAAGACTAAAAAATCAAATTACGAAGTAAAAAGATCACTCGCCTCCATATTTGTATCCACGTAAGCAAAAAAGTCTGAGTTGAATAAAAAACTTCGGGTTTAATAAACATGAAAAAACATAAATAGCCGACCAACTGCGTCGTGTGTGTGGTAAATTTCCCCACTCGCTTGTGTTATTGCATCCTCGTAAGGCATAGGGGATGCACTGTGTGCTTTTGCGCATCTCCAAAGCCCTTCTAATTAATCATACTGCTTCCTTGTACTAAATTTATTTTTGCTGGTATATAGGTGGCATACAATACAGTCTAATGAAATAAATAGTGTCCATGGATGTTATTTCCACGTTGAAAGGGAAATAATGACCATAAAAAAATGCAAATAGAGTTCATGCAATAGTGCTGCAGAGTGCAGATTGAGGGCATATCAGGGCTTTGGATGGGACTAATTGTTTTCTTCCCTGGGTATTTCGAGTAGTGGCTTCGCAGAGTTCAGATTTTTGACTAGGCAGATAATTAAGGAAATTTTGCTTTATTGCCTACCTACCTATGGCTTCATTGCAGTGAGGCGACGAAAATCGGTCCATTGCGACGATCTGGGCTTTAGACTATAAGCCATTTAATTTTATTGCAATATGTTCTGAACGTTTAGACAATACGTATATATTTAAATTTTTATATTCAAACTTAAAAAATAAATGAAATTTTTATGAGTGCCCTGTAAGCAAATTGAAACATTTTAAATGAATATTAGGTTAGAAAAAGTTGATTGGCGAAGGCGTTTGACATTAATTCTTTGCTTGAAAGGGGACAAAATCTTTAATCGTAATCGAGCAATTAATGGCTTCGATTACGATTACACTTAAAAAATGCGATTAGCCGCGATTTCGATTACGATTATACTTGCAGTGCAAACCCTAATGTTGTCTATAAAGCAAATAATGAAAATCAAGAATTGATGGAAATAAAGAATTGTCAATAAATTTAAATAGTTAATAAAACAATTAAGATATTGAGCCTAGATAGTAATGTAATAATTTCATTAAAACATAAATAATAAAGCTTAATTTATTTGTAATATATATTATGGCTTTTCCCTTTTCGATTTTTTAATAAATTTTTTTATAATAAAAAATTTTTAAATTTTGCGTACAAAAAAATATATTTTTCATCATTGCAGTCTGAATAATTCCGAAATCAGTGCTTTGTACGGAAATTGGATAACCCGTTTAGAAGTTATGCTGAAATTTGTGTAGTAGCCTCTTGAAAAATCCCAAATTTTGGAAAAAATAAAAAAACCTAACCATAGAATTTTAGATTTCGACTGTTTTTGTAGTTAGGTGAGCATAACACATCAAACATAATACGTCATGACAAAAGTTTCATTTTGTTGCATAGTGTAATTTTACCTCCAATAACTTTATTCGAATAAATTTTGTTACACAACTTCTAATAATATGATCAAAACAATTTTAATCGAATAATTTTATTTCTATAATTTTTATTCCAACAATATTATTCGAATAATTTTATTGTGGTAATTTTATTCGATAGCTTCCTTTGAATAGTTTAAACCGAATAATTAATAATAGTTAATAATTTCGTGGTTTTTGAAGATTATTAAAAAAAGGATATTATTCGAATAAAACTATTCGATTAAGTTTTATTCGAATAAATTTTCGAATACGCCATATAACAATTCTTTACGCTGCATGAATGATTGCATGACCTTGTGTTGGCAAAAAATTTTTCTACCTTTTTAGTTAGTGTTTTGTTTGTTAATTAATTTCATTGAAATTTTTTTAAATTTCGGTTTTTAATAAATTCTACAAAATTCACCTACTTTCTTTCTTAAAAATTTTTCTCATACATGCAGCATAATCATTGTAGCTGACGACTAGTTGTTACGTGTGAGGAAGAGAACAATTGTTTGTTTGAGTATGTTTTTATTCCTGTAGCTTAAGCCAGGGAGGAGTAAAACTTTAGTGAAAAGATGCTGCTCCACCATGACCGTAATGGTAATTATAATGTTGATTGGTTTTCTTGGTAAGAACTGCAACTCCACAAGGAAAAAATCCTATAAAAGTAATAAAATGAATTGTTACTTTAGCATGAAATAGTTTCCTCTTCTTCTGTTACGTGTACTATAAGATGAGTGTAGAATATATCTGCTGCTGCTGCTGATGATGAAGATGATGATATTGTTTGCTCTGCTTAAGGTCCTCAGGGATTATTTTTTCCTACCATTTCATCATTATATTGCAAACAGTTTTTTGTTTCTTTCGATTTTACTGTTCGTGTGTGTTTGTGTTGTTTATGATTGTAAAAATTTATTGTTTTGCAATTAAAATTTAAAATAAACCCAGAATCGATTGTTGGTAATCGTAATGATTTGAATTTTTCTTTATTTGAGTTTGTTTGGTATTGTTTTAAGCAATTTAGTTTTTTTAAGGATGTTTTCTACATAAGCCACATTTTACACAAGAGGTGTTGATGTGATTATTGGAATCCATAAAATATTAAGATTTTTATTATTTCTTTTACTCAAACAAGTAATAATTACTTTTTTTTCTGTATTGTTAAGGTTGCAAAAGGTTAAAATAGATAAAGGAAAAAATGTATGAATTTATTAGCTCTTGTATGAAATTAAGTTCGAGAAAAAGTTCTTAGAATCCATGCGAATATCGTTCTTTTGTTTAATAAAAAGAAATAATGGTTATGCAAGCTTTTTTATTGGATTATTGTAATAGAATAAAGTCTATGTCTTAATGGACTGAAATTATATGGCAAAAGTTTGTGGGCTATTAAAATTCATTACCTAGAAATGTTGTATCTATACAATAAAGTAAAGGCGTAAAGAACCCATTCTGAGAGTAAGGCATTATTATTAGAATGGTTTTTATCGTGTCAGACTTTTGAACATTTATCTACATATTTTCTATAAGGGTACCAAAAGCTTAAAAGCTCAGACATAATTCGTAGCTACGCCAATGCATTGAGGAGTTAATATACTTGTTTATTTCAGGGCTAAAATGTCAATTAATTCCACAACTAACACGTCAGAACATTACAAAATTGACGTTCGAAATTAACCCTTAATCACATTTCTAGTACTGAAATATATCCGGCGTTAAATTCAGTTTAGAACTTTAAAGTCTTTGAAAACTAACAGTAGAATTTTATGAAGGGGAGTTTTTGTTTCTTCCTTAAGAAGGGAACAAAAAGACCTATACAGCGAAAAGTTAGAGGGTTAAAATGCTCCACAAAAATGTTTCTCGCTATGCTTGTTGCTCGATACAGTTTGTATATAAGGTTCTACATACATCTTTGCAATAAAACTCTACTGTAAGTCTTTAAAGATTTCCAAGCTCCAGACTTAACTTGAACGATAGAAATCATTCAAAACTTAAAATGTGTTTAAGGGTTAATTTCGTACATATTCACAATTAGTACTTCGCATAGGAATAGGAAATCTTTAGCTCCCCTTAAAATGGGTGCCGTGCGTAAACTTTCAAAACGCCATCTACCAGAATCCGCCGTTAGAACCTTATTATTTTTTTGTGTTGGGCAGTGTATGTTCCTGTTTCATTTGTACTTAATGTTAATAAAACTAAAAAAGTTCGACTTAATTAAATACAAAATAAGGAAGCAACCTCACATTAGGTAAAAATCAACGCGTAGCAATGGGTTAATTTAGTTTGCTATAGATATTTTTATGTTCTGCCATGTAGATTTAAATTAATTAAGGTTAATTTTATTTCTGTTGTTTGCAAATATTGTCTCAAGCTCAGTTCCTACTTTATACATTTTTGCGAGCTTTAGCTTAATAAAAAGTAATTTAGCTCGAAATAATCGCATTAACTTTGTTTGTCTATTATTTTGTAATGAAATCTTAGAATAACTTTTTCTTTTACTTCCACTGTAACAAATTCTTATGAAACTTTACACACACATTAAAAATGGGCTATGCCACGCCCATACAAATTATTTTTTAGATGGTTTTGCTATACCGACACTTTGGACATGCATTGAGCTACCGTGACAATACAACATATTGAAGCGGACAATGCAATCCTCACGTGGATGGAAGTGGTCACGCCCATTTAAAGTAGTACTGCTCATGAGATATTCGATACATAGAAACTGGCTTAATTGAAAAAGAATGGTAAAATACAAAAACGAAACACCTTTAGATAAGCTAATTCACTTTATAGAACTCTTTTATGCCTTTTCTACAACAAAACCAATTCAAAGCAGAGAAGAGATTTTGTATTGTTATTCTCTTTGTCAAAGAAAATTTTACAAATACACAGGCATATTTTGCTTATTTTTTAGGATAAAGTGGAAAGGCGTCCTATTGTTTTCGCTACGCTGTCCGTCTGTTTGTCTGTCTGTATGTCACAGGCGGGAACCGTAAGAGTTACGGACCTGAAATTTTCACAGAATATGTATAACTTTGGTCACTACAAACAACAAAGGGTGTTGCAAAGCGAGTAACGAAACAAGTTGAATTAATAATGTAATATACAGACTTATATAGACACTTTAAATTTTCAAAATTAGTGTTAATTGGTGTAGTCTGTAAAATAGACTACACCAATTAACACTGATATTTAAAGCAATAAAGATTAAAGGGTGTTCTATCAGTTAATGTAATTTTGACTATGTAATTTATAAAATTTGATATATTTTGGAAACCGTAAGAGGCAAACTCATGAAATTTAAAAAAAACCTAAAACTAAAAAATTCCAAAATTAAAAAAAGATCCAAAACGAAAAATTGCCAAAATGAAAAAAGCGCTTAAAGGAAAAAAAGCACCAAAATTAAAAAAAATTGCTAAAACGCAAAAAATCACAAAAAAAGATCGAAAAAAACTAAAATAACCGCCAATTAATCGAAAGAAAGTCGCAAAAACGGGAAAAACCCTAAAACCTAAAAAATCGCTAAAACTAAAAATATCATCAAAGTCGAACAAAATCGCTAAAAATTTAAAAAAATCACCAAAACAAAAAAAAAAGCGGCAAAACAAAAAAGGCGCCCAAACTAATAAATTGCCAAAAACCGAAAAAATCGCAAAAACGAAAAACTGCATTAAGACAAAAAAATCCCAAAAATTAAAAAAATCCCAAAAAAAAAACCGAAAAAATTCCTAAAGCCGAAAAAAGCGTCAGAGCTGAATAAAGCGGCAAAACCTAAATAAATTGATAAAACTAAAAATAACGTCAAAAAACGAAAAAAAAATTTTAAAACAAAAAAAAACGCCAAAACAAAAAATTCGCCAATGCTTAAAAAATCGGCAAAAACAAAAAATCGCAAAAATAACGAATAAAATCAGCAAAATGAAAAAAGCTCTAAAACCAAAAAATCGCCAAAACAACGAAAAAAGTTAAAAAATAAAACAACTAAAATTACACAAAAAAGCTAAACGAAACAATTGCCAAAATGAAAAAGAGGGCAAAAACGAAAAGGGATACATGTGTATTCGTACGGAACCCTTCGTGTGCGAGCAAAAGTCGCACTTTACTTCATTTATTTAACTTTAAGCTGAGATATGCATGTGTACCCTGTGTGTATGTCTAAATGCTTATAGCTCTTAAAATACTGAACCGATATTAACGAAAAATAGATTGTGCACATTGTCCAATATATATCTTTAAAATGGTATACGTTTTATCAAAATCGGATGTACAACATGAGCGTAAAATTCATAAAATGCTTAATTATAATTATTTTTGTCGCCCTGTTCGCCGGGAAATAGCTAAAATGGGAGTTAAAATTATTGGCGTGTGGAGCTTTCTATCGTTAATTTAATAAAATAAGACGCTTATCCGTCTTCGCGCAATATGTATATGCCACAATGATCAGGTGCTATATATTAATAGGAAAGTACTGCTGAATGAGTATTTAGCAAAAAATTTTATAATATAGAACAAGACAGCAATAATATAAAAAATAAAACATTCAAAAATATTGTGTGCTACATGGGGTAAGTTAATAGGCTTTTACGTATATCACAAGGTTATATGACCATAACAAATTAAACAACAATAATTGTTAAGTAAACAAAACACCCAACTGCTGTTAATTCCATAACAGTTGCTATTTAGGTGGTCTTGGAGAATTCTACGCAT
Organism: Panzeria rudis; assembly: GCA_956483635.1. Lineage (NCBI taxonomy): Eukaryota > Metazoa > Arthropoda > Insecta > Diptera > Tachinidae > Panzeria > Panzeria rudis. The sequence goes on from OY101448.1 coordinate 178,220,787, forward strand.
CATTCACTGTTTACCATCAAACTCAAAATGAATTTTCAAAAATCACTTGAATTCAACCATCAACAGCCTGTTGGCAAACTACTTGACATTTCTGTAATTGTTTTAGATCTAAAGAAATAATATTTCTGTCTAGTTACTTACAAGTTTGCTACAAAAAAATATTTCTTTTGACACTTCTTCAGAATCAGCCAGCCGAAAGATAAAAATGCGTGTGTGTAGTAATCCATGAACGATTTGAAGAAAATTGAGTTCAAACAATTCAAAATAAATCATACGAAGAAACGTGATACACTTTAAAAGATACACAAGTGTTTATTTATTTTTTGGATTTTTTTCATCTCCTTCTTTTTGGATGATTATTATTTAAACAAGAAATTTTTTGATGATTATGAAAATTTGTTTTTTTCATCTTTTATATTTTTTTGTGGTGGTTTTATTTAAAGTGTACTGAGAAAATACTTGATATTTGTTCGTTTGTGAATTTCAAATGATTTTTTCTTTGTTTATGTTAAAGATTTTTTTGTTTGTTTGTTTCACCAAAGCCAACAAAAATATGAAAATTGAAATTTTTTGAAACAATAAACATCTTTAATGAGATCCATATCTTGGGAATCAGTATAACCAGAAGCTTAACTTCAAATAAAGAATAATAAAAATTAAAAAAAAACATATTAATAGTTTTTAAATGATAATATGAAATTATTGTAATTAAAACAAAAATAAAATTAAAAATTAATAATAATTAAATTTGTGTGAGAAAGACTATAAATGATCCTACACAACATAAATTAAATAATATTTGAGCCAGCTGATATTTCCATTGGCACAAAAAAATCTGGTGCAACATCGGTAAAATAGACGGACAGACGGACATTATAAAATCGACTTACAAAAATAAGTCGTTGTGGGAATTTTGCAGAAATTACTAACGAAATGACAGCCTCATATGTACTCTCTTCTACCATGAAGGGTATAAAAAAGTGTGTACCAGATGTAGGGAACATCTAAAACCTAATTTATTAATATTCATTATAAAGCTCAATTTTAAAAGATATTAGCAAAAGTAGACAACATATAAAATAAAAAAAAAGAAACATTTAAATTGATTTTTAGTTATTTTTGTCTAAATAGTTTCTTTAGCAACGAAAGAGCTTAGAAACCAGTAGTAGGCTGGTATTTTAATGGACATTTCTGTCTCAGACTCCGGTTATAACTTAATAAACTTAATAAGTTTTACGAATAGATACAACAACTAACAATATACTTTTTCAACATGTGTCTTTTTAGTGTGCGTGTGCTTGTGTGAGAAATAAAAGAAAAAAGACGTAGTAGTAATAAGAACCTGAAATGTGTGGGTTTTCAAATTTATGACAACTGACAAACAACATCATCAATCGGTTGAAAAATAGATTGTCTTATTTTACAGTTTTATACTTTTTTCGTTTTTATTACATGTCGTTTGATTGTCTAAGACATTTTCTGTCTTTCTAAGTCGATTCATTTGTTTGTCTGTTTAGCTACCATATATTGCACAGTGGGTCTTTTTATTTGCAATTTATAATTTATAATATTCATAAATAATTACACTTTATAGAAATAATTAATTTTTGGAAAGCTGCATTTCGTTTGCATAAATTTCTCGTATATTAACAGAATTTTAATGATTTGAATAAATAAACTTACTTCCAAAACAATTCCTCATTTACTACCTACAAATTTTAATGCTCTAATATCGCCCGAGGTATAACTTTTTACCCACTGTTCTAGCATCTGATTATTAGTGTGTGTATGAATGTAGATGTAAGAGTATTTAATGAAAGTCTTTCAGACATTGATTGACATTATTGTTGAAAGTTGCTTATTAACGTGTTTGTTGCTCTTATTAGCCATAAGCCTCAACTAATAAGTTATTGGGCCACAGTGTTGCCAATTTTATGGTCAAAATATGTAAAAAATTTCATTACTTTTAGGTAATTAGCTAACAATTTTATTGGCTTAATTAAAAATCATTAAAGTAGGATTGATGAGTTCATTAGCTATTATTAAATTATAGTTAAAATTAGTTTAATTGAGAAATAAGTATAGTAGAATCCAATTATTGGTGACAATACTAGAGCAAAATGGTAAACACATGTTGTTTTGAGAGGCAGCAGCAGATGGTTGATTGGTTTATGTGGCTGCCTACTAGGGATGGGCAAAAAGTATCGATATTTTCTCAAAAATATATCGATATATATCGTCGATATTTCCAATTTCGATATATCGATATTTTTTTTGCAAATATATCGACAGTATCAAATACGATATTTATACGCTTTGGTTTTGTTTTTCGTGCAATTTTTACAAACATATCGGCACAGTCTTCATCAAATAGAATATTACTAACAAAATCTTTTATTTTATTTAAAATATTTTGTCTATTCGAAAAATTATCATTCTTTGAGTGTAATTTTGTTGATGTATGTTGTATGAAATATTGGTGGAACAGTAAGGATCTTGTAAATTAACTCTTTTCAGCTTAATTTTTTATAAGAAAGGTACTGTTTTTGTTTTATTAAAAAAAAACATTTTGGGGACTATGTATGAATTATCATTGTTGAAAAAATATCGATATTTCGATATATCGATATTTTTTATTCGATATATATCGATGCTGATCGATATTTAAAAATATATCGATATCGATATATATCGATATATTTTTTTCACTTGCCCATCCCTACTGCCTACTACGCGCAACCATTCAAGTAGCATCAAGATGATTCAGTTTTGCCAGACCACTGCACTTGTCAGTTTCTTGGATCCAGTTATCGGTACTAGATCCATTCCGTCGCATTGAGATATCTAATCAGGTCACGTAGACTATTCTCTAGTCTAGCATATGATTGCCCAAAAGTTTGTGTCTCGAGAGGTACAAATAAGGCAGAGCACATTATAGGAAAAACCTATTCTACTAGCATGTTTGCACATCGCCCAGTATTTCATAACTAATGCGACGGTCTTCGAGATATTCTTGCTGTTTCTGTTCGTTAGTTGTGTTGCTTGCTTGTTGTTGTAGTAAGGCCACATCTTCCTAGCTGCATTGCTTAGCGTCCACCCCTGATGAATTTATATCATAATAAATGCAAAACTTCATATTAAAAAAATCTATATATAAAATACGGGTTTTTAATGAAGTTTTACATTCACTATATCATAGTGCCCACTAGTTCTGGACACCCACTTACAGGTACTCGGCTTGCGCCATCTGACTTTAGGTATTTGAAGATAGTCCTCCTTATCGTGTTTGGCGATTTTCGCTTTCGACTACGACATTTTTGTAATAGGTTAAAGACGGCACGCTACATTTTTTTAATCTATTACAAAAATGTCATAGTCGAAGGCAAAAATCGCCAAACACGATAAGAGCCATTGTTTCTAAATGACTACAGTTTCGCTAATTTATGTTTTTGTTAACACACATAACCCGCGAAGCAATTATATTGTCTGCAGAAAGCAACCAGGGTCTATGGCGGGAATCGAGTCCACGACCTCTGCACTGACAGGCTGGCATCGCTATTACTCAGCCTCAGGGTCATCAGTGGAGACATATAGAGCAGAGCTAACCATTGCCAGCTCGTCCGCCTGTTCATTGCCGATTCTCCCTTAGATCCTCCTATCAATTACCAACCTGGCCGCTTCTATTATAGCCTGTATTTCACACTGAAATAGACGTTGGGAGGAGATCATCCGAAAAAACTCCAGAGCCGAAAGCGCAGATTATTCTGGATCTATCAGTATACACTCTGAAATCGTAGTCTCTTTCTATATAACCTCCCTCCCGCATCCGTCTGGATAGAAGTAAGACTTTGAAAGCCCTATCAAAGTCAAAATGAGGCACCATACAATCGAAAGGTTTCCTTACTATCGGTAGTAATTGTTTCATGATCCTGGCATGACCATAACTTTTTGATCTTCACCACCAAGATGCAGCCGCACTACTTGAGGACACACCCAATACATCTATGTAGATTAATTGGAACTTAGTTTAGTATAGCATTCTGAGCCTCTGATGTACTTGTACGTAAACAGCCTATATCTCGATGTAAGCAGATATCTGTATTTCATACTTGTAGCGGACCACAATACTACCCATCCGTAAGCCAGTATTGGGATGTACAACTGCTTTATACATTCATTTTAACATCTTAGGGCTTATACTCTATTTGAAACCAAACATCCTGCGACAAGCGTGGAAGACCGGCAAAAAAAATCTTAGGTTTCTGGTAGCAGTAAAAGATTTCATGCCCTCCACATGTGATGTTTTTTGAAGCGCTTCGAGGATGCTCAAAAATAAGGCAGAGATCTCTCAGTGTTCATATTGTTTCAATTACGAAGTCGGTCGGCTTTTTACATTTATTCAACACGAACTTCAAAATAAACAAATGGGTTCTAAAGAATGGTCGCACGCTTTGTTTCAAATACGCACTAACACATTGAAAAATTTTAAACACATTTAAAGCATGCGGTCTTTTTACATTGTTCAGTTATTGCATGGAGGAGAGATATTTATAGTAATACAAGATGTGATTTGTCTGTCGTTTAACGACGATGACGCAATAAGACGAAGAGACATGTTTTTATCGTATTTTTTATGCTTCGAAAAAATCTTTGTTTTATGTCAAAAGCAAGAGCTCCCAAGTGGGACATCGCGAGCAAAAAACTCATGCCTTTTGGAAGCGCTTTTTGAAGCAGGAGATAGAACAACATCTTTCGCTTACAACCATGCTTCGGCCGAAGCAGCAGTTATCGCTGGGAAGCCACCGCGGCCTTTTCAGCCCTGTAATGTTGGTATATTTATTTTCTACTACAGTTTCGAGTCGAGCATATTTTCTAGTTACTTTGCGCTATTCGATAAGAACATTTCCCAATTATGCAGCCGAGCGAGTCTTAAGCTGAGAACATTCGTGTATGTAGTAAATAGTACCACTGGAGTTTAGTTTATGTTAAATGCTAGACCACAGTCTGTTGCTCATTTGGTGAGGGTACCCAAAGCGTTGGATAAGATATCGCTTATCACGTCCCTAAACATCCCCGATACCATTAATACCACAACGTCCACATATGCCACTACACTGACTCCCCCAGCGTCTAGTCTAAAAATTGAACATGACATGAACATGACGTTGGCAGAGCTACTGTAGAAAATTCATCAACTTCTTTATAGTGGTGGATACGTCCGATGTCCATGCTCTGCCTTACTAATGTATTTTGTGTTAGTGCAATAGCGATGGAATATTTACCAATTATGTTCTGTCTCTTTTCTTCCTATTGAAAATGGTTGGTGACGGCGAATTATATGGCGAACATTGATGCTCAGATATATGTTCGGGCATCGATGTCAGAGCATGGACGAAACATGGACATGAGCGGTCTACATTAGCCATATGCGATGTTCGGCATGATGTTCATACTATGTTCATGGCTAATGTAGACCACCAGTTAACTGCAACAAGACAGAGCAAATGAGAGAGCACCCCAACCTGTGATGCTCTCCTGCATACCCAATGGGAATTGTCAATTTTTTATCAAATTTTTTATCACCTTTTTGAACAATATAATTTTTGTTTTAGATTTCAAGTTTTGGCAACACTGTTTGGCAACCACTACTACAGTTTTATTTTATCAAATTACTTTTTTTTGTCTGTCTCTCCATTTGTTTGCTTTTTAAGCATAAATATTTATTTAACTTTTCTATTTTTGTGTCCATTTGTCTTTATGTTTGCTTTTAAAGATATAATTATTTTATTATTTCTTTAAGTTTCTTACCATCATCTATCAAGGTGTGTAACAATATTTTTTTTCCAACTTGTCTGTCTCGAGATTTATTTAAAGTCGTAAAAATACAAAATTACCAAATTACCAAATTCTAATTATAGGCCATGTTGTAGAAAAAATAAAAACAAACAAACATACGACTAATTAATTGTGAATAAATCTTTTTTGTTTCCTTAAGAGTTTCTTTACATATATTTTTTTTTTGCTTGTTAAAATTAATTAATTTAATAGCTTCTTGTTTCAGTAGACTTTTGACAATTTTCTCCCTTCCAAATTGATCAATTAGTTGCTGGGCGTTAAGGTAACCAGTAGTAAGTAGTTGGGGGCAAATCGTTGTGTGTTTCTTTAATGGCTTATTAATAATAGTAATTACTTTGCCATGGTAGCAAAGATTTTATTGATATCTTGACATATGTATGTATCTATTTGATTTGTGTGATTGAAGCTGATGACCTTTTGTCAATTAAATATTCCTTATATATTGAGTTATGCATTTTAGTCGAACTGTATGGTTTTATCCAAAGTTTTGCTAAAGTTCGTTTTTAATTTAATCTTTCGATCAAATTATATTTTATTTAAGAAAGAAATTCTAAAGCATGTAGATATTGAACATTCAAAGAAACATTTGGATGTACGGAAGGAAGGTTGAACTGACATCAGATGTTTCGAGACCACCACAGTCTTCTCATCAGAGCTCTTTACCTACACTGTCAGCGACCGCAGCAACAACACCCTAGCAAAAATCCTACTTACTTTAGTAAGCTCAATCAACAGATTTTGACGCCACCTTGCGGCGTGTCGCACCTAGTAATGAACTTTTTGTAAAGGTTTGGAACTTCACTAACTGTCTTTTCTTTATCATGTTTATTTATTAAATATCTATAGGAAATAAGATAGTGCTCTGATATGAATAAGCGGTCTTTGGTAAAACTTTTGTTTAAAATAGTTTTGTAATAGCCATGAAATTGGCTTTATATAAAACATAATTTAATATAAATAATATTTTAACATGACTTCAGTCATGACTATGCTGAATTTAGCTTTATCATTGCATAGCCTGGACATCGGATTTTGCAAGTTGTATTTCGGCCTTAGCAAATTTTGCTTAATTCTTTCCGGTTTAACGGCTTAGCCACGTCTTTCGGAACAATAATACTTTTTAATTAATTTATTTAGACTTTATTTTAATTTAAATTGTTTAAAAGCAAAATTGTGTTAATTATTATGTACTTTATATCTACAAGAAGTTTAAATTTATACATACTATCATAATTCGGAATCAGAAAATAGAGTAATTTTATATGAAAGAGAAACACAAATCTTCACAAACTGCAAATATTATTACAACTTGCTTTAAATATCTTTTTATATCTATACCAAATATTTATTAATATGCATACATGTACATGTTCCCTGTAGTCCCAGTTACTGCCGACGACATTTTCATCGATGTTGTCTGCCGGACAATCAATGATTTATCGCCTATAAAAAATTTCTTTTGACAAGGTTATGAAAATTTATGCTACAAAGGCATTATTGATGACAACAATAATAACAAGTGCGTCGAAGTTTTCGTGTATACAGTTTTATTGCCAACAAAGAGAATAACAACTGCATCAAAGTTGTCTTGTGTCCGGTCTTATAGAGGACAACATGAGTAACAACTGCATCGAAGTTGTAGTGCGTTCGGTTTCATTACCGACAACAAGCAACAAACAACTGCATTGAAGTTGTCATTCTTCCAATTGTTTTATATTAAAGAGTTTAAGTTGCAATATGTGTTTTTGTATAAAGTGTTTTGATTACCTCGGTAGGCTAGTAGGTAGTGTGCTAGCCTACAGGTGTGGATGATGTGGGTTCGTTTCTTTTATTACATTTTAAAGTTTTATTATTATTCATTGACGACAAGTTTAGCAGAATGTTACCAACGTTGTCATCAACGACTTTTATGCGCTTTGCTCGAAAATGTAACTGCCTTGGACTTTCGTTAATTCGTCGTCGTTGATAGATACTTGTTTCGTACATGCATCGATGATGTCTCGAAGACTAGGACTACCCTGCAGACAAAATGACTAGTATGTGTTTAGATATATACTAGTTGCTTTTTAACTCAGACTAGTTGCCTATCTGTCCTTTTTTCATATATGGAACTATCGATTTTAACATTAGGTTGTCATAGGAGCACAACTATTTCATTTGTATACAGTTATATCCCAGTTGGAATACCAATTGTTGTAAAGTAGTGCTCTTACTATTTTTTTATTTATGGCTTTGTATTTCGTAAAAAAAAAACTTTGGCTCAACCGGGGTACGAACACACATTCCTCATATTTCAAGGCAAGTACTCTACCCACTGAGCCACTTTCTACTTATTTTTTTAAGAGCTTAAAAGAAGCCGTATACCTGAAAATTGTGTAGTTTTTTGACTAGTATCGTTACTAGTCTCGATACAACTAGTAATATAATTGTCCTTTTTTACTAGTATCGTTACTAATCTTGTTACTAGTAGTAGTAATCTTGTTACTAGTGTTTGACTAGTATCATTACAACTAGTATATGACTGTTGTAAATTTAGCTGCTTGGTAAGGACACACAATAACACACACACATGCGCACAAACACAAAAGTAGATTGCAAAAAAAAATCTTAAATTAATCATCTTGATCGCAATTTAAATAGAATGCAACTGAATACTATAAATGAAAACATTTTTCTATATATTTTATGATTTTTAAATTAAGATAGAATTTTTATATCTCATAGAAGTGGGTGTGTGTGTGTACTCGTGTACTGGATAAGATAAGCACCTGAAGCTTTTGCACACATAGACAGAGAGAGAGAAAACATTTAAGCTGTTAACAGCACATAGAAAAACAATTGTAAAATAACAAAAGGAATAAAGAATTTTTTTTTTTGTATAAAAATAAAGGACATTTGAACATAAACATGAACTTTTGTACACAAATATTTCTGCATTTCTATTTGTGTACTACTAGTGTTTGTATTTACACATGCTCAAATGAACTAAGCACAGCTCGGCTTATGTGGAAAAGGAATTTTTAATTATCAAAGTGCAGCAGCCAAAACATATACATAGCTTGAAATGAAAAATTCATTTATGAGCAAGGGCTTAAAATATATTTTGATGGTTTTGTGCATATTGAGCAAAAAATAAATAAAAAAAATTAATAATGTTATGCAAACAAAATAACATGGTATCCAAATTGATCATCAGGTTAAGGTTCATAACGTTTAATTCAGAAGGAATTGGGCATGATTAATATTCCAAGGAACAAACGAAAAATTAGCATCAACTTAATTTTTCGACGTACATAGCAAAACAGAGTAGCGCCACTTTCGGAAGCCGCGCTACTTCCATCGTCAGCGGTCACGTGTATTTTGTTAATTACCACTTGTCAGGTGGTTCTGCTGAATGTGATTTCAATTCTTATATACATAACTTTTCGTGAAAATTGAATACGAGAATTAAATCACATAAGTTGACATTAAACTGCTCTTTCCCACTGTTGCCATTGGATTAGTTTTCTTCATTGCCATTTTTCTGATTTTTTTGTTCAACTCAAGTCAAACTTTTTTTTGGTTTGATTTTATACTTAAGTATATATGAACATGTAAACGTAATAATATGATTCTAACGACAGATTCTGGTAGAAACCACAAAAAATACACGTGTATTGAAAGTTTACATTTTCGCTTAATTTTAGGGGGCGTTAAAGTTCTCCCCGTTTTGCACATAAGGACTTGTCATAAGAAATCTTGTAAGCCTTACATTTAAGGTATAGGATAGGTTTAGACTTTTTATGTAAAACACCGCGAGAAATATTTTTGTGCAACATTTTAGCCCTCTAACGCTTCGCTGTATGGGTTATCTAGTCCTTTCGTAAAATAGGGACCAAAAAAAGTACCCTTCAGCGGCGATATAGCGGGCTATAATGTTCTACAAAAATAATTTTCATAAAATTCTACTATAAGTCTTCAAGGACTTCCAAGCTCCATACTTAACTTGACCACCAGAAATCATCGAAAGCTTAAAATGTTTTTAGGGGTTCATTTCGTACTTAATCACAATTAGTACTCGGCATAGGAAATCTTGTAAGCCTTAAGTTTCAGGTATAAGATGTGTTCAGCACACCACGACAAACATTTTTGTGGAACATGTTAACCCTCGAAATCTTTGTTGTATGGGTCGTTTTATCCCTTTCTTAAGAAAAGGACTAGAAACTTTCCCTGGTTACATAAATGAGCGTTAGACCATAGATATACATATTTATTTCCTTTTTGCAGTCTAATCTAACTTAGTCTACATTTAAGTATGAAACGCACTGTACTCAAGTATAGACACTTAAGGGACACACAGAGAAATAAAACGAAATAAAACTTCCATACAAAAAGTTTAATTTAAATTGGAACAATCGTCCAGGGGAATTTAGAATTTTAAAACTAAACACAGACTTTTGATAGTAAAAGGCAAAACAAAAACAGCATAGACAAATAGGAAGAAAACAAAGAAAAGGAAAAGAATCTGGCAGTAAAACTTATATTATTAGGAATTTTTCACTGCTAGAAATTTACAAAACGTGTGAGTTTTCTTTTTGCAGGCTAAGCATAATGCTAGGATTTTTCTTTTTATTTAACCAGCTAAAGTTGCATCTTAGCATTTTTGGAAAAATAAAAAAAAGCTTTTTATTAACAAAATATTTTCATATAAAATTAAAAATTAAAGAAACTTGGTTTTTGTTTCAGTTTTTTTTTTTTGGGTTTGCCTGGTTTAATTTCTTTTCTCTCTATTAGGAACGTTCCAATTTTAGTATATTGTTTTTACAATTAATTTTAAGCCCAACAGCATCGCCACTGTTCTACCACCCATATCACATCTTCAGGCTCGTCAGTGCCTTCCTCATCAGCATTAATTTACGAAAACAAAAAACACAAAAATTTTCAAACCAAAGTACACAGAAAGTTTCCAACTCCTTTAGTATTTGGTGCTGTTAGCTTTTTTTTCTCAAATCATAAGTTTCATGCAACAATAATAATATTGTATGCTGCTGGAAATTTATTTAGTGCGGTTTTTTTTCGAGGGAATTAGTAACCCAGTAGGGAATAAAACATACAATTACTTTAGAGCCATTTTTTTGGGAAGATTTTCGTAAATTTATAGCAAGCCAGCGAAACTAATTGTAGATTGTACACCTAATCCAGATGAAGCTTTTAGTGGTTCTAGAACATTATTTTAGAATATTGTGTCCGTTCTGCAATCTGACATTGTTTCTCTAGGAGTTGCAATACTATAAGTCTCTTCCAATATAAAACTGTTTGAATTTGGAAGTGATTTTTCTCAATTGCAATTAAAGAACAAAATATGTATTTTCGATGCGAATTAAGGACTAGCTACAAACACAGAAAAAAAAACAAATGTAAAATCAACATGTCGCAATTTTGATTGGAAATCCCATTAAATTTTTGAGGAATAGTTTATTGTTTAAGTGTGTTGGTTTTATTTGCTTTGCTTATAGCTACTATACACTGTTGTGCTCAGTTGTGTGACTTGTTGTTGTTGTTTATTTGGATGTTCGTGTTGTGCAAATGTAAAGAGCCGACAAACTTCCATTTGATTCAACATTGTTTTTCGTGTTATTTCAATATCAAATTCACATTGTTTCAACTTGATATAAGTTTGATTCAACACGATTCTTCATAGTATTTCAATATCACAAAATTCACGTTGTTTCAACTTGAAATAACTTTGAAGCAACATGATTATTCGTGATATTTCAGTATTAACTTCATTTATATTGAACTGTACTGGAATATTAAATCAACAGGAAATATAGTTATTTCAAAAGGAAATATGTTCTTCAAAGATTATTGTAAAATAGTGTTGAACTAACATGAAACACCTATGAAGCAAAATCAGTACCAGAAAATGTTAAATTAACCTTGCTTTCGACGATTTTAATAAGCATTTTTTCTGCCTTGTGCTCTTGATTTTTAGAGTTGCATAGATCCAGAACGCCATGTTCAGATTTCAACGAAAACCATAAAAATGCTGTATTTTATTCTTGCGATTCTCGGAAACTCACGGGCTCCGCTTTAGCTCCTAAAAATAATTAAAGGTACAGTTTTATTGCATCTCTTAATGGTCCTACGAACCATTACTGTAAAATAATTTTATTTATATATATTTCTTGCTTCCTTTTAGTAAAATTTCCTCTTGGATCTCTTTTCGCAAACATTTGTTTATAATAGAAATATTTTCATTTAAGTCTACTGCTACGAAAAAAAATGTCTAGAAATGCAGCAGCTCCAGAAAATGCAGTCAATGCACTTTCAATGGGACGCCATCATAACGTTTGGCTGAACGTTATGAAAAACAAAAACTACAAAAAACAACAGCAAAAAAGTAAAATTCAGAAAAAATACACAAAACAACATAAATACAAAACATTAATACTGAAAAAAACCGAGAGAAACTTGTGAAACATTTAAAAAAGAAATAAAAACACAAAATTTATTTGTATTTTTTAACTCCTTTTCTACGCCTAACAAAATTAAAAAACATTTCATATTCCAAAAAGAGAAGAAAAAAAAGGAACTGAAAAAATCTCAACAATACAGCAGCTAGAAAGAAGTACAAAAAAAAAAAAAACAGCAACATTTTGTAGCAGCTTTAGTCGTCTGCTTTAGCTTGCGCTGCGCCACCAGCAACATCGTCAACATCCTTCAAACTCTGCATAGCAAAAAAAAAAAATAAATAAAAATAAAAAATAAAACTGCAGTTTTCAATATCTTGTATTTTGTAGTGATGTTTTTGTTGCAGCAACTGCTTGCAACGGCCGCAATAACAACAACAATATTATTTGTATAAGAATGGCATGTATGTTAATCTCGTAGACTCCTTGGGGGAAAACTGAAGTAAAAGGCAAAACAAAATAGAGTCCTGCACCCGTTAACACATCCCAACATTTCCTCCCCCAGCTCTGCCAAAAGCGTTTTCTTCAATTTGGTTGTCAGTAGACGACGAGGAATATATTTAAAATAGTAAGAAAAAAGATCATGGATTACTATAATCGGTCAATCCGAATATTTTGTACCCGGCAACTAAATACATATTTGTGCTTAGATTTTGCGGAACGCCAGAAAGTGGGTATAAAGGAAGTCTAAGAAAGTGTTTAGTAGTGGGGAAAATTATGGTCAACAAAGTATTTTTTCCTTCCACCACAGAGCGACATCAAGTCCTGCTAACGATTTCAAAGTTTGTCCAGATGATGTAAAATAAGGTCGACAGATTGACGAGCGGTGGCACAGTCCCGCCAGTTGAAGGACCAATGAAGACGTTTAAGGCCGACAAGTTCGCAGAATCCGACCTGGCTCAGCAGCGAAAAGAGAAAAATAATCTCTTGGACGTCTCGTCGTTCAGTTTTATCGACGAATTTCATACTTTTAATAAGATCCAGCTGTGAAGAGAACCGAACGTATTTGGAATCACACTGGGTGTCCAATAACACTGCACAACACAAAAAATTGGAAAAGTTTGAACGACTGATTCTGGTGGATGGCACAAAAAAATATACGTGTATCGGCGTTGAGAAAGTTTACATCTGGTATTCATTTTAGGAGAAGTTAAAATTCCACCCTTCTGCACATTTTTATAGTGAATCGGCGTAAGAAATCCTGTAATGCGTACATTCAAGGTATAAGTTGTGATCAACATTTTTCTGCAGGATACCACAAGGAATATTTTTTTGAAACATTTTAAGCTTCTAACACTTTGCTGCATGCGTCTTTTTTGCCCTTTCTTAAAAAGAGGTGATGTAGCTGTCTGAAATATCCTACAAAAATTATTGTCATAAAATTTTATTATATATCCTTAAAGACACTAAAGCTCAACAAAACTCAATTGGAATGCCAGATATCACTAGAAACTAAAAATGCGTGTTGAGATTTAGTTTCGTACCTATTCACAATTAGTACTAAAATATCCCATAAACCATTATTTTATTAGGCCAGTTTGTATCAGAAATATTTCTTACATAAAATTCTACTATAAGTCACCTTTAATTTTGTTGTACAGTGTAACTGTTATATGATTTAACTGCAACAACTCTAGGAGCTACGCAGCGGGAAAAGTAGTCATTGATTACATATATAATGAAAGATATAATGTACATATTATTTTAAAAAGCAAAACAATGCATCGCTTTGGCAGCGAGAAGGTTATTTGATCACACAAAAATTACATATTCATTACCACGTACTTTACCACATCTTACGAAGAAGGAATGTATTGTTCCTGCTCGTAATAACTGTTCGTGTTTTCCTCGTTTGTTGTTACACACATATTTGTATATTATTATATTACGAATTAAAAAAATGGATTATAGAATTCATTTGCTGGACACATTAAAATAATTCATTACTTTCCTAGGACATGTTCTGTGTTAACAATAATGAATTCTGGTATGAAATATTATACATTCTCTGCATGACTCTCTCGTTTACAATTCATTACCTTTTTCCCGCTGGGTATAAACCAATTCTTCTCTGAGAGGGTTTGAGTCCTCGTGTTGGTAAGCGATTAGATGGGTCTGGAAGAGTTCTACTGTGAGCCTCTCGTTTTTGCGTAGAACAGTCTCTTCGACATGTTCAAAAAATGACAAAACAAGACAAAAGGATGAAAATAATCGACGAAGCAGATGGACTCTCTCAAAACTAGCAAAAGAAATTTGCTAAACAATTTTGTGGGCCAGAACCAGGAGTCATAGTGGTAATAAGATGATTGGAACAAAGTTCTTACAGTGACCGACCCTCAAAAAACCGAAAAGAGTGGCAGAATACAACTGATCGTATGCAAGCTCGTATGGTGGTCAAGAAGCTACTGGTTAGGACAGCGAAATACGTTACGGATATAGCCGAAATACCCTAAGCTGGATCAGATAATTAGTGATAGGGCATGTAAACTTCAAATATAATTTCATAAAGGTCAAAATCTAGGTTCGCGATATTTGAAGATTTTGTCTGAAGCAGATGTTGCCTTTTAAGACAACGCAAGAAAAATAATAGGTACTTTTTATTGTTATTGGGTGGACCCTTGTAATGCCTAGAGCATGCCTGGATAATGTGCGGCTCCAAAAATAAATAAAATATACCTCATTTCTATTGAGTTTACGAAATCGCAGGTTTCTTTAAAAAATTATTATCCGCTCCTGAACACAGTTGGGACGACAGCGCGATGTCGAAAACTATCAACCTACTGCCAGAAATCGCCAAAGTTTATGCAAACGCTGGTAATGATACGGAACTAAGTGATCCTAGAATAATTCGATATATGTAACAGTTGACTATACTTGCAATCATTGGAGCCCAAAGAGGGTCGAAAGATGAGCAAAGAAATCGGTGATCTACTTCAGTCTCCACTGTACATGTACAACAAATAATTTGAAATTTATTTGTGGTTTTTCGAAGCTTATGCGAAGCTGATTACAAAAAAGTAATAAGCAACAACTACTCCACGAAGACGGACATACCCCCAGAACTCAAAACTCCAAGATTCTGGGAGTAGTACTCGACAGATTCTTCTAATTCTGATCGCGTGCCATCTACAAAACCAGAAAGTGAAATCGCGGAATAAGGTCCTGAAAGGAACAAAGAAACGTTTGTAGCGATAGCCTCAATTACACTGAAAACAGTTGAAAATGATCCACACTAATGCACTTCAAATCAAAGCAGGATGTCCCCCAAAAAGTGGGCATTGCCACGCCTACGCAAAGTAAATATTCTTTTTCGAAAACTTCTATTAAACCGATTCTTATGAAACTTTGCATACACATTAAGTTATCGTTGCAATACAATATTATGGATAGAAAGGTGGGCAGTGCCGTGATAAAATTTAGTAAATATTCTGTTTCAACTATTTACTTTTATTTAGATAATTCTTATGAAAACTTCCACTCTCATTAAGTTCCCGCGGCAGCACAATGTTATGATTATAAAAGTGGGCGGTGCCACGCTCATGAAAAGCAAATATTCTTTTTAACTACTTCTACTAAACCGATTCTTAAGAATTAATTCTCGTGAAACTACAACATAGGTAGTTAGTTCTACGTATATATTTTGGTAGAGTTAGCTTTTATATTTTTTAACCCTTTCAGACCTGCCGCTAAGCGACTGGGAATTTTTTTTCATAATTTTTGGAATATAGGGTCTCTATATCATATCAAAATATAATTAATGTTTAGGTTTTACTATTTTTATACCCTTCTATGATTTTATGACACGCACAATAACGCTTTGCTGTACAATTTCTGTTTGTCGGTTACAAAGTTTTGACCGTTACGCCTCGATATAATCAACCTTAATTTTCAGCGAAAAACTTTCGGCAGCAATAGAGCTGCTACAGCCACAACAACGACCTCACGGTTTGCTACGAAAGTTCATTCAATATCGATAAAAGCCGTGTTATTTACTGGCACCCATGATCAGAAGCGCGAAGCGAACGGAACCAAAAAACTCGCGAAGAAAGCTATCGAAGTGTATAACCGCGCAGGAAGTGCATTTCGCTCTGTCTTTAGTCATTAAATTATGATGACCGAAAGCACAAATACAATCAGCGATTGCTCTCTTATTTATGGTCCTCCAAATAGATTATATAGCTGATGTAAACGGCTGGTCCGATTAAGAAAAAATTTCACACGGGCAGAGCTGAAGAGTATCGCAGTTCAATTTTTGAAAATAAACGCCTCAGATTGCTTAAAGCGGAGGTATAACATCATTAATTATGGCATTTTGGGCACCATGTTTGTAGTTTTGTTTCTATAACGCAGCTTGTAGCCAACTAAAATCCAAAGTCAACATACCTACCGTTTTTTCTTCTTCTTTTGATTACTATACAAATACATACATACTAACAAGTGCCTGAACTTAAATTTTCTTTTCTTATAACATACCTCGAACTCCCCAAACAATCTCTTCACTAACCCCTTGTCACTATGACTACCTTTATCCTTTTAAATATTATGTAATACCCTTATTATGATTTCAAAATCGTCTTTAGTCATGACTATCTTTGTATTTGTTTGTTGGTTTTGACACAATGTATCAACGTTTGTTTGATAGTTTGTTACATTTTACTCTGGTGCAATGTCTCAACAGCAAATTATGCACTCAGACGAAAAAGTCAGTAGTCGTGCGTGCATC
Source organism: Panzeria rudis (assembly GCA_956483635.1). Classification (NCBI taxonomy): domain Eukaryota; kingdom Metazoa; phylum Arthropoda; class Insecta; order Diptera; family Tachinidae; genus Panzeria; species Panzeria rudis. Next base: position 178,237,818 of record OY101448.1, read on the forward strand.
ACATATTCAGTCACAAACACTTTGGAAACAAAATATCTTTCATTCATTCATTAAAACAGCCAGCCAGTCAGTCATTCCTTCATTCATTTCTCTAGTGTAACTCATGTCGTATGAGAGTATGTGTCAAATATGCATTTGCTGCCATCTAAACCAGCAAACCATTCATTCATTTATCCATTCATTTATTCATCCTGCCTGCTATCATCCTTTTGCTTAACTGTCTTTCGAACATGTGTATGTGTATGCCTCTTCCTTCTTCATACACATGAACTCATCTTTTGAATGTCTGAGCATTTGTTAAGAATATTCAGGATCTCTTTTATATTTGTCTGTGTTGTTGCTGTTGTTGTTTTCTGCATATTTACTCCTTGTTTTTATTTAGTTTTAACAGCTCCTGCTGTATTTCCCTTTGCCTGCATACAGATAAAACAGTGACTGGCTTGGCTGGATGTTGCAATAACGTTGTCTGTTTTCTTTTTTGGTGGTTAATCTTAACCGTTGAATTCTATCAAATTATGGTTGAAATAATTCCAGTAGCATGTTGTTAAGGAATCTTAAGTAAATGGCCACGGAATAAACGTATATTAAATTTAAATTTTATAAAATATGATTTTTCATCGAATTGTTATTTAACAAAACGAATGGTCATAAAAATCTGTAATGATCTTAGGGAAGGAAAGGGATCAAGTAACTTTTGTCGATGAAAATATTATATTCAGCCCCATTCTGTATTCCATGCGGAATTATTAAAACGTTGTTGTTATAAATTAATATTTATAAAATAAATAGTAAATATTTAAAACAATAAATAGTTTTAAACAATAATTATTGCAAAATTTAATGCAGAGTTTATACTGTTTAACAAAACTTGGCCAAGCTTTTCTCTGTTCGTAGCGGAACAAAGAGGATCATGAAACGTTGCCAAAACAAAAAGTTTTCGAAACAAAAAATTACCCCAAACTACAAATGGAAAATGAGCCTAATGTGGACTTTAACGGCAAGTTCGGCATACAAAACTTGTCGTTAAAGTTCTCGTTGTGAAAAATGCCGTTAAACAGAAAAAAATTTTTAAAAACGTTTTTGCTGTTTTCAATATTTTCGTGCTACAAGAAAAATTTCCACAAAGGGATGGGCGAAAAATATCGATATATCGATATTTTCTCAAAAATATACAAGAATATATGGATATATATCGACGATATTTTTAATTGCAATATATCGATATCTCGATATTTTTTTCAAAAATTATCGACAGTATCAAATACGATATTTTTTTATCATCGGTTTTGTTTTTCTTGCAGTTTTTAAAAAATTTTCTCCATCAAATAGAATATTACTAACAAAATCTTTTGTTTTATTTATAATCTTTTTGTACTCGAAAAATTATATTGTTTTGAGTACAATTTTGTTGATGTACGATCCATGAAATATTGGTGAAACAGTAAGGATGTTGGAAAGTAACTGTTTTTCGGCTTAATTATTTATTAGAATGAAAGTTTTGTGTTTTATTTTTAAAAATTTAGGGATAATGTATGAATAGTCGTGGTTGAAAAATATCGATATATATCGAAAAATCGATATTTTTATTCGATATATATCGATGCCGATCGATATTTAAAAATATATCGATATCGATATATATCAATATATTTTTCACTTGCGCATCCCTACCACAAACCCTCGAACTTATAACCACATTTTAAGTTTTGTATGATTTTTGGCGATGTTGGGACTTTGGTGTTTTTAAAGGCCAATAGCAGAATTTTATGAGTGCTGAATGGGAGTTTTTGGATTAATAAAAAATTTATTGTAAAATGTTTATTTTATTTTTATTTCATTTCTATCATCAGCCAGGTAAGTAAAGAAAGGAGATTTACACAGCCCACGAAATACGACTTTTTTCCCTCCTTTCATTTTTCATATATCTAAGTATATTAAAAGAAACTACATCATTGGTTTTTTTCCATCACGTCAAAATTTTTCTTTATGAACTTACCTAATATTTTCACAAAGTATACCAGTATTTTTCACTATAATTAGAAGGAAGTATATCCGACGTCGATAAATAAAACACCATCCCAGTGAAAAAGTTGCTTCCGATAAAGCAGGTTTCTACTATTATGGAATAAAAGTAGCGCTGACAAACCTGCTGATATCGCTGCTGATTTTTGTATGGCGAGTTCCCGGATTGGAGTACTACATTTTTTCTCACAAAAGCGCTTTTTAAGCGCTGAAAATCATCAACATTTTCAGCACTAGAACTGAAAATACATGAAAAAAATGGTTCGATGTGGGTTGGCGTCGTTAGCGCCATTTTGAATGTTTCTTATTTCTTTTCTTTATTTATTTTTATTAATTTCATATTTTTACTCAATGTTTGTTATTTTAACTTCAACTAGTATCGAACTAAGAACCTTCAGGTGTGAAGTTCAACGTACCAATCACTGCACCAAAAACACTGTTGCAAAACGGACCCAAGATACTCATATAAACTTACTCTTCATTCTCGCTAAAAAAACCTGTTTGGATCAGCACTATAAAATCAGCTTTTTTGTATAGCTCGTGTACGAAGCTTTTATATAAGTAAAAAACATGAAAATTTTTTACTGGGATCGGTTAACTAACAAAGTTTTCTTCAAATCATCTTAATATGGTAAGCTAAAAAAAACCAATAGTTTCTTTTTATTCGTATAATAAAATTGAAAAATTATTATTTTTTAATTTAACAATTTTTCTTTTAAATTAAAAACAAACCATTTTTCAATTTTATTTTACGAATAACTGAAATGGTGTTTTCTTTTCTACAAAAAATGCTACATTTCTATGTAAACACTGCAATTTGGTGTTCGTTTCTTAAAAATGTTTTGCTCTCTAAAAGGGTGGTATGTTTTATTCTAAAAAAAATCAGCCTCACTAATGGTGGGAGGCATTGCACTTTATGCCCCGTATAAATCTACAGTGCTCTTAGTGCCCTGTAAAATGGTGACTTTTGTTTATAAATCGTGCTGTCAGACAAAGTTGAGAAAAACTCGCCTTGAGCTAAAAAGTAAAAAAATAAATTTTTAAGGATAATTTTTCTACTGTTTTATAGAACAATTATGAGAAAAGATTATATTGTTAACTCTAGATTGTCAGTCATATAAAATCTTACTGAATTCGGTGTTATAATAAACTTTTTCTCAATAAAAGTTCAAATAAAAAAAAAATAGTTAGAGCTTCAGGTCGATAAATCGGCAATCTGGCAGCTGTATTTTTATGTTTACACATTTCATGAGAATAAACTATAGAACTTTTTAAACTTTTTTTAAAGGAGAAAGTAAAAATAATTGATAGTGTGCAATACATGTGCAGAAATTACAATAAATCAATTATTATATTCATCCTCGCCATCTGATGAGGAGAAATTTTAAACTTATATGTCTGAATAACAAACTTTCTGTCTGCTGTTAAAAACGGGGCAGTCCACTTTTTCATAACTTGCGTTTTGTTCTCGTCAAAAAACAAATTGCATTATTGCAGGGTTGGCAAGACATTTTATATACATATGCACGTTTCAACAAGGTGATATTTTTTATGTAGAAAAGAAAACATCATAAGAAAGGGTACTACCTAAAGTACGCCATTTCGAGTGCGCCATTTTGCCACTTACGATAGTTTGCTAGCTCAGAACTAACTGTAGCCGATAGTTGATACTAGAGGGATGCACGAATATATTCGAAAGTACTCGTATGTATGTTTGTGTGTGTATGCATGTATTTTTTTGTATATATGTGTGTATATATGTATGTATATATGTATATTTGGTCGTGGCTATGTATGTACACGCATATAAATCCATGTATACATAAGTATATACATAAGAACATGCATCTATGCACACACGAAATCCATACGAGTACATTCTACGAATACACTTTGCAGCCCTCTAGTTGATACAGCTTGACAAATCTCATATATGTCATCAGACTTTTTTATCTTGATTAAAGTTTTCTTCGAATCAAGCAGAAAATTTAATGTATTTAATCATAATCTTGATTGAAACTTTTTTATGTTTTCTCTATTTACAAGTGAATCTATTCTAATTTCCGTATTATGTTTTCTTTGCTAATTATTTTAGTGAGTGCAAATGGCTTTGTTGTAAGCACTATCAGTAAAATTTGCAACTTTTATTAGACCATAAAATACTCTGATAAAACAGTAGTAACAAAACTTAACAACCACTCAAAGTGAAAATTTTGCCCATTTTTGTTTTCTTAGTTGCAGTTTTTGTTTTTTTTTTTTGTTTTAGCAAAGAAACTTTAATTGCTAAATTAATGATCATTATCATGGAAACTATATCTATCATCAGCAACATCATTATGATTATTCTCACAATATGGCCATAAAACAAGACATCAAAACTTGTATCATTTTACAAGGCAGTTAAGATACAAAAAAGCAAAAAAAAAACAAAAAGGAAAGCAAAATGAATACAATAAAAGAATAAATGGCCCCAACCAAAATGAATGTTTGTAATATAAAACTAACAATTAAATTCATTAATGGCCAGTAACCGAAAAGGAAAGAAAAAAATAATAAAAAAAAATCAGCAACAAAAACTGGGTATTTTTGTTAAGGTGTAGTAAATAATGTGGGGTGAAAATATCCGCCCGCCTATCTGTCTGTCTGTCTGTCAATTTGACTGCCTGTCTCTCGGTGTATCCAGCAAAAACTTTACTTATTGGTAGGCAAAAATGTATATATAGGAAGATTTACATCGTAACTACTTATAATTTGACTAGATAACTAATTATTTATGTTTGAGAAGTTGAAAACATAAGAGGTACCCTTTACAAATGTATGTACTTACATTGTCACAGCAATTGAGTAGTTATTATTTGACTTACTTGAAGCTAAAAAATAAGTTATCAAGTTAACAAAATAATATAAAACAATTTATTTATTGACAATATATTTATTTATATTTTATCACACCAAGTTTTTTTTGCCAAGTTCGGATACGAGCCTCTGCTTTCAGATTTCAATACAAGTACTTTACATTCTCAGCTATTGTTGACTTATATGTTTCAGTGCCAAAAATGTATTTTGATATACAAACACATGTTAACTTAAAAAGACCAAGTTATAACTACTTTCAGATAGTAAGATAAATACGTACTTATTTTATTAATTACTAAGTGATCATAATAATTTGTAACCCATTAAAAAAAATGCAACCGAATGCAAAAAGTTTTGCTGGGTAGTTTGTATATTTTATGTATCTAGGCCATTTACTTACAGCAACATTCAGGCTCTTATATATAAAGAAAGAATAATGAGGCCTTTTTGAACCCCTTAAAAATGCTGATTTAAGGAAGTCAAAGGGAATGAAAGGTCTATTTACCATGTGTAAGTTTGTTTAATTAGCAAATGAAAAAAAAGTAGAACTTTATTCGAGTTTAATGATGTTTCTGTTTGCTGTTTTTTGTTGTCTAAGTCTTCTTTCGGATGTCAAAAAATTATTCAACAACTAATTTACATTTGTAATTTTCCTTTATAATTATGAAAATCAGCCTGTCCTTGTTTGTAGCGGAATGTAATTTGAGACCTGCTATTAAAATTTAGTTTTTTTGCATTTTTTACGTTTTTCTTTTATTGTTTATTTTAGAAAAAAAATTCTATGAAAATTTTGCAAGTTTTATCAACTCATTGTGCTGGTTGCTGCTGTTGTGCGAGTTATAGTGCCCTTTTTTTAGCCCGACACTTGTCATTCCAAATTTTTTAATAGACATTAATTTATTATGGTTATTAGGATGCAAAATATAAACTTTTTTTTGGCAGTTTTGTCTCCTTTAGTGATTTAAATTTACACAGTATGTAGTTTTAAATATATGAGGGAAAAGAGAAGAATTTCTTGAAATAAGCCTGGATTGGGAAATAGTTCTTTAAATTTATCGCATGCTATAAAAACTTTCTTTAAATCTGTATTGTAATTATTATTATTAATTATTATTTTTTTGTTAATTTAGGTCTTTCCTCTACAAATATATCGTCCCCTTTGCGCAAAATTATCGTAAGCGACACTTTGTAAAAAAGAAATTTATTTATTGAAATCATGAGCATGGCCGCCATAGTTTTAAAGCTTCAAAATATTAAAATTGTTAATAACTTTTGAAATACAGGCTGTAACATTTGATAGTAAGCGACAGTTTATTGAATATAAATCATGGTTAAATACAACAAAAAACCCATCTCCTGAAAAATTTTACTTTTGTCGCTTATGATCATTTGGCGCTTAGGGGTCGATATGGTCACTGCGGTAATATTTTTCCTCCTCTGTAAATGTAAAACGGAAAATAGAGATTATTGATTTGGTCGTACGCTCATAGAAAAAATAATCTTCAGATTGATGAAGCCTAGTCAGCAGAATTGTGACATCAATACTACGACAAATGTCAGCAATACTGATGACAAACGTCATCAAAGAATTTTGTCATATTGTAACCGATATCAGTTTTGTCACATTTTTTACAATATTAATAAGCAAAATATCTATAAAATGAATATATAAATATTTTTGTAATAATGCGAATTTGTATTTAAAAACAAATTTAATTCTTTTATTGATTTTTGTTTTTAAATGAATTTTCAAAAAGTTGAGAAAACAATTAGTGAAAGGTACAAGCTTACTGAACAACGTGTATGCACAAGTAAGCCCGTAAGCGAACGAGAATATGACAACTGGTCTTTATATTTATGACAATTAGTCATCATATGTATGTCGCATCCACATCAAAAAGTATGATGTTTATGTTGACTTTGTGCTGTCTATAATTCAAATGGTAACGTATCTAATGTGGCTGATGTTGGCTTATCAACATGCGGTGGCCTGAGATAAAGACCAATATTAACAAGTAGAAGCAAGATAATTTTAATTTAATTTTTAGATCATTCCATTGATGACAGAATCGCCGTCATTTCTAATGATGACAAGATGACCAACCAACTGATGTAAAGGTTAGCATCGCAGTGATGACAAGTCTCATTGAGCCAAAAACGAAGAAACTTGCCATAGTAAAGATGTCAAATTACATCATTAAAGTTTTCTACCAGTGCGGCTTATACATATTATGTATTACAGTAAATAACTTAAACATTTTACATATTGTCAGCTTATTATTGGTTTGGAGCATATGCCACAAACTATGAACGGAGAAAAACGACAAACAAGGTTTACATAAAGTTTTCTCAAAACATACCCGATAGACTTTTTTTTTGTATTCTCACCAGTGCTTCCGGCCTAACTTTTGAAAAAATATGTAAATTTTTGTCAGCTTTAATGAATGCACATAGTTAAAAGTTAATATTCCTTTATTGAAAATTGAAATCTTGTTTTGTGCCGCATACACAATTGTTTTCTCAAAAGTAGCTTTTTGTGCTGCATGTGTATACTTACTGCCATGTAATGAGTTTTCTTGTTGTGGAGATGAAAGTTTCTTCTCTCTGATGAAAATAAGGAATAAATCAGGAGTAAAAAGTCAATATTGATGAAAGTTGGTTTTTTACTTAGTTTCTGATTTTTATATTTTGGGTTTTTACACTCATTTTTTTTACAAAAAAATCTAGTAAAATTGTTGATATTAAGCAAAATTATTGCTTGATATCTCAGAAGCCATACAAAATTTCGTGGGTGCCTCTGTGGTTGAGTGGTAGCGATGCTAGCCTGTCAGTCCTGAGGTTGTGGGTTCGATTCCCGTCATAGATGCTGGGTGTTTTCCGCAGACAAGCTAATCGCTTAGCGGGTTGTGTTTGTTTGTTTATTTCACAACAATAATAACAACATATCCTATATTGGTAGAAGAACCGTCGTAGCGCTGATCTAATTTGCCATCAAAATTGCTTTTTAAATAAATTATTTGGGTTATTTACTAAAATGCAAAAATTCAAAAGAGAATAGAAATGAGTAGATAGATGCTAATATATGAAAGAGAGAAGCATAAAGAGCATTTGAGAAAGAAGTATAACATTCAATACACAAAATTACTTTCCATTTTGATTTAGCGCTACAAAAACGAAATCTTTTGTATCCATTGAATAGTACAAAAACTAAAATATATATTTTACTTGTGGATCATAAATCAGTGAACGGTTAAACGATAGTTTTCTTAAACTAAACTTAAATTTAAGCGTAGTTTAAACTCAACAGCAGTAAATCATTTCCAAATGTATTATTCCTAGTTGAAACAATAATAATGTGGCAGCACCACGATAAATGTCAAATATAGCTGGTTTTGTGGTGGGATATCGATCAAAAACATATCGTTTGTTTTGATAGTTTAAACGTTCAATTTTATGCGTTTAATATATGGTTTATATGTTTACTGATTTATAGATTTGCTGGATTATACACATTTTAAACCTAAAAGAGAGATAAACGTGCACGTGTGTTTTTGTAGATTTTGCTTTTGAAAAAGAGAATAACAATACAATATCTTTCTCTGCTTTGAATTGTTGCTGTTGTAGGAAAATCTTAAGGCTAAAAGCGAAGAGAGTTAAATAAAATGAGTTATTTTATTTCAAGGTATTTTGTTTCTGTATTTGCCTGTTATTTTTTTTTTTATTATATAATACAACATACATATATTGTGTGGCTCTTATTTTAAGATTTTTTTTATAACATAGACAGCGACATTTGGATAAGTTTTCTATGAAACTTTATAAAATTATTTGCATCTAGAGTGTCGACGATTTTGTCATCAGCTGACTATACTAGTATTTGGAAATCAGTAAGTTAAAAATACTTTTTTTTCACCACATACTTTGGTGTTTTAATTTTGAAGCAAAATAACTTAAAACTACGACGAAAACTCTACCCGTGCTAATTTGAACAAATCATAAATTTTCAAAATCTTATTTCTACAGTAAACCCTTATTGTCCTTCTGGTGTTGATTGTTTTTTCATCTGACAAATTCATTCAGTGGTCGGTGGTTTCTTTTGTCCTTTTGAAGTTGATGAAGATATATTTTTCTTAAGGCAGTAACACATGCTACATATGGTATATTATGAGAAACAAATGCTAAAATATTAAAACATTACTCCATGACAAATCTGTGGTCCTAAACCATAACAGCTTAAGTCGAGTTAGGACAAAGTTGTGTTTGTTTTGTCTATCCCTGCATAAATCAATTTGCTATCAATTTTTCTTGTTTGTAACATTTTTAATTTTTGACTAACTTTTCGACCTTTCTTGATGTTGAAGTGTTTTAAAAAATTAGCTTAAGGTCACTTTTTTTTTATAAAAAACGTTATAAAAACTTTATTCGATATTTCGCTACTCCTTTGTGTAGCTTCTTCAGGATAATCAATTAGTAACAATTAGTAATAAGATTTAAAACAACAGTAACAGTTTCGATAAGTTATATACATAAATATTTTAAATTGATTTTTCTATTTCCTCTTTTTGTATGAAAAAATTATTTTGATTTGTAAATAAAAAATATTTCGAACTTATTTTTCCCTTCCGCCTTGATAGAAAAATCAATTTAATATATTTATATATATATAACTTATAGAAACTGTAACTGTTGCATTGTTGTTTTAAATCTTATTAATAATTGTTACTAATTGATTATCCTGAAGAGTAGCGAAATATCGAATAAAGTTTTTATAACGTTTTTTATAAAAAAAGTGACCTTAAGCTTAACATTTTTAGAATGACTATTATTTGTTAAAATTTTAAGGAAAAAAAAGCGATGCCTATTGGAAACGAGTTTTTGAGACTTTAAGCTGTTCTACCGAAAAAGTTTTAGAACGACTTAAGCGGTTATAGCTTACGGTCACAGATATATATAGAGCTTCTAATATCTTTGAGAAATAAAGACGTAGGCTGACATAAAACTGTTTTCTTAACGGAAAGTGATAAGGCGACTTATTTTAATTGAAAATGTTTTTATAATTGTAAATAAAAGTTATTACTTACGAGATCAGTGCTATGCAATATTTTAACTGGACTCTTACCTAAAAATAAAAATAAAGTGATATATTTATTAACAGTTATACTCAAAAATTTTTTAAAAAAGATATTTCTCAAAAGAGAAAACTAGTTAACAAACTCAATGAACACAATAAACAATTTATGTATACTCAAAATAAAATAATAGGTAATTCTAACCAATTTAAATAGTTAACCTACTATTAATGCGAATTGTTGTTGCAATTTTTATGAAATAACAATTTTCATTGGTTAAAATAACTTTTTAAAGTTGTAAGTAATTTCATGTCTATTACCTCGTTTATAAGCATTTCTTATTTGCAAATAAAAATGTATTTTTATTGTAAATTGCTAAATCACGAAAATAATTGCTGATTAACGCACTATTTGCAAATAAGAATTTTGAGATGCCAAATTCACACATGTTTGTTAATAAAAAATTAAATAAATAGATATATATTAATAAATAGATAAATATTCAGTGATTTAGTAAATGATAAAAAGTATTTCGCAGCATTTTACGTTCTTATTTGCAAATAAGCACTGCGTATAAACGTAGTATATGATTACTTTGCGCTATCATTATTCAACAAGATGAATTGGCTGAGATGGTAAAGGCGTACGGTTCTTAAACATGAGAACCTAAGTTCAAGAACGAAATATTACATTTTACTGAATTGTAAACTATAATTTTGGGAAAAACGACGTTTGAAAATTAAAATTATTTTTGATAGTTAAAATTACAAATTTAATTAAAAAAATTTTTTGTGGTTAAAATTACCAATTCTTATGGTTAAAATTCCCAATTTAAAATAATAGCAACGAAAATAGCTATTTTATAAAAATTACTGTATTTAAGTCAAGCAAGTCACCACATATCTATGCTTTGTGCTATCGTTATTTGACAAGATGACTTAGCTGAGATGGTTTATAAGCATGAGTAAACTTGTGATAACCTGAGTTCAAGACCAAAAATTTACAAACAAAAAATTTTTTTAACACACTTGCTGCTTCAACGTTTGCAGGCATCGAGCCTGTGACCTTCCACTTAGTAGATTTGCACACTGTCAACTAAATTTCAGTTGCATGGGTTGAGTTTTACTGTATTTTATGGGTTGGCGCAATTCTATCCTATGCAATTGGTTAGAGTTATCAATATTTTATTTTGAGTGTTGTAATTTTTATAGCGTGCTACAAAAACAATTTTTTTGGGTAATGTAATATTTTCTGTGTAAAATTATTTTTATTTTAATTGTATTATTTGGCACCAATATAAAAATACTGGCGCCGTGATCTACAAGGTTGCAGAAAATACTTCCAAAATTTACCAGTTATCCAGATATTATTTTCATTTTCTTCTTGCCATTGTACACTCTAAAACATTTCTTAAAATTTAGGGTCATATTGCATCGATTTTATAGGTATTTGTAACAAAAACCTAATTTGGCAAATTTTTCGCAAAAATACAAATCAGCTGTTAAAAGTGTTTATTTTTAAACAAAGTATATCTAAATAATATTAAAATCTTGAATATGAAGGAAATCTGTCTAAAAAAGAGTGTTTAAACAATAGAAGTATGCCATATTTTCCTTTAGTCATCAAAGTTAAATTTTTGGTTATTAAAGGATGTTATATATAACTTTAGTAAGTTTTGGTAAGTAAATATTGTTAAATTATACACAAAATTATACCACTTTTTCTTGTTCTAAATTACATTATTAATTAATTTTAAAAAATTACTTTATACAATTTTATTAAAGAAAAATTTTCGAGTTACTAAATATATTTAATCCAAGTGAAAAAAAATTTAACATATAATTATTATAATACGGCTATGGCTGAATGGTAGCTACGTTAGACTATCAGTTAGGAGGTCGCGGTTCGAAGTTGCACGCAGCCAATCGCTTCGCTGGTGTTTTTTAGGAAACATATTTTGCTCAAAAACCAACAAGAAGAATGTGTGTCTAATTTTAGTTCCATAATAATCAGTAAAGTGTTGCCGACTATTATCGACCTAATTTTCAACAAAAGTGTTTTAGAGTGTAGGAAGCCTTTCAAGTCTTCAATTAACACCCTTAATATCTTTATTTTGCACTTACAAACTTACTGACTAATTTTTAAATTTATTTATCTTTTTGAAAACTTAATTGGATTTGTTGTTGATGCAAAAATTAACAACATTTTCGGCGAAATGCATTGACAACAATACAGAATAAATAAACAAAACTGACATAAAAAATACCAAAGAACAACTTTAAGGGGAGCCTTCTTTTGTTTATTCCTTGAACGGAAGTTGTACAAATTTTTGTGTAAATGTGGCACTTTTTTTGTTTGCTTTTTATTATTGTTTGTTGGTTCTTTATTAAGAAGTTTCCAAAACAATCCAACCAGCCACAATGCCCCGAGTGTCATGTTTGATTTATAAACTAATGAAAAATATGTAAGCAAAAATTCTGTTTCAAGAAAATATTCTTCCCAAAAACAATGAATTCGGTTAAAAATAATAAAATAAAAATAAACAAATGGAAAGGGAAAACAAACGTATTTTTTATGATCATGGGAAAAATAATTAAAAAAAAAGTTATCTTTTTTTATTTTCCTTTGTTAGCAATTCACTTTGTGATGGAATAATAAAAATTCAATTAAAAGTTTTAAAACTGAAGGAACGTCAAATTTATGCAGCCAAGTTATTGGCAATTTAAAACAAAAAGGTACAAAGGACCATTTTAATTAAATACGCAAATGAGTAAAATGGTAAATTTTAATTTTCTTTAGTATTTAAATTAAGTAAATAAGGAAAACTCTTTTGAGTTTGTAGCTGCTTACTTGAAGTAGTATTTTTAGAATATTGTTAAGTTTATATAACATAAATAATTCTATTAAAAAGTCTTTATTTTCTATTGAATTTATTATTGTAATGAGTAAGGAAAACCGAACTATGAATCTACTGATTGGTTTTTATTCAATACATTACATTTAATCGACAGCTCAATAAAGCACCATTATAATTGAAATAATTGAATAAGTTTTTCTCTCTATTGAAACGTTAATAAATACGTATAACTATTATACTCGCAGTTGGAATTTATTTTAATGGATTGCGATTCTTAAACTTTTCTTTTTTTAAGACTCACTATTTTGAGAAGGTAATTTTTTTCTCTAAAAAAACTTTTTCAAAAAGAAGTGGGTTTTCAAAAGGGCATTTTCTATAAAGTTGCATTTTCTATAAGACATGTGTATCTTCTTGAACCCAGCAAAAATATCCGTCTATCGGAAGCAGATTTGTAAGGGAGAGAGATTGGTGTACTTTCCCTCAACAACATGCTTCGGTATTACATGATTTTTGTCTGGTACACCATATATGTCCCACTTGGTAGGTCTCGAGGTATGAGCTTCTTTCTGCGCATCGTAGATGCATTAATCTCACGTCTTTTTTTAAATGTATATAATTAAAAAAGTTTTTGCACTTTATATCACAATTTTATCTACATTCGGATTAATGTTTTATTTGCCCTTATTTTATGTTCTTTTTATATTTATTCATGCATTAAATGGTACGAAGACAAATGGAAATTATATTACACTGCAATTTACTTTTATTAAATACTTTTTGTTCACGTAGTGAATCAAGAATCGATCCCAAGATTTCCGCATGGTAGGCTAGAACACTAACCACTAAGCTATCGAGGTACATTTATTTTCATACATAATTCAATCCAAGAATACAAAATCAAAATAACACTCGCATCCATATTTGTATCCACGTAAGCGAGAGAGGATGCACTATAAAAAAGTGTGAGTTGAATAAAAAACTTCGGTTTTCATAAACATGAAAAAAACATAAATAGCCGACCAACTGCGTCGTGTGTGTGTGCTAAATTTCTTTACTCGCTTATGTTATTGCATCCTAGTAAGGCAGAGGGGATGCACTGTGTGCTTTTGCGCATCTCCGAAGCCGTTCTAATTAATCTTACTGGTTCCTTGTACCAAATTTTTTTTTTGCTGCGAAGGTACTAACACTGGTCTGCAGAAAAAAATGTTTCGAACCTTTATATAAAAATATGTTGAACACATTCCATTTCAGATTTTTTCTCTCAGGCACACATTATTTTTTGGGCTTGACTAATATGACCTCCGAAATAGGGCTGTCACGCTAATATGTTTCATCAGAACTCGAGACAAATTTGTTAAGTTTGGATGATTAATGCACCAAAAGATGTGGAATACAATTACCTTTCTGCTGTTTCGGAGTTATTCTGGAACTAGCAGCCAAAAGAAATTTTTTTTTCATTCAACATAAATAAAAACTTTTTTTCGTTTTCAAAATCCCATAAAAAATGACTAGGGCAAAACTTTTAAATGTTTATTATTTATTAGAAATCGGGTTATATTAGGAATAAAATAAGCCATAACTCATTAAAATCTATTTGAAAATATGGATTTTATTCACAATTAAGTAAAACAACTTAATTGATAAAAATCACAATTGCCATACAACAGAAAAATTTTAATTTGTGCGTGTGTGTCGTATGAGCTATAGTGAAATATACTGTTGTATCTAGTAGAAATATTAATTATGCTTATTAAAAAAAAACTTTTCGTGATATGAAAAAACTGGAAACAAATATTAATTTAGCGCATTAAACTTTGTATATTCCACATATTTTTATTTAAAGGAGATTTTTTCTGCGGACCACAGTAATTTGTCTAAAAAGATACTTTTTCAAAAACGTATTTTTTCAAAAAGTTACTTGTTCTGAAGCGATACTTCTTAAACAAGGAATTTTTTAAGGAGGTACTAAAAAGTTACTTTTTCTATGACACTGTTTCGAAAAAGGCAATTGCTATAAAAAGGTACTTTTACTACAAAATTGATTTTGCGGAAAAGGCACGTTTTCCAAAAAATTACTTTTCCTAGCAATGTACTTATTCTAAAAGGGTTTTTTTGTAAGCAGGTCCTTTTTCGTAAAAGGAACTTTTTCTAAAAAGATTATTTTCCTAAAAAGTACCTAAAGAGGTACTTTCTAAAAATATACTTTTTGTAAAAAGGTAGTTTTTCTTAAAAATGTAATTTTTGTAAAGAAAAAATTTTTGAAAAAGGCTTTTTTATGTGTACGGCACTTCTCTAAAAAAGTACTTTATCATAAAGGGTACTTTTCTAAAAAGGTAGCTTTTCAAAAAGAACTTTATCTAATAAGGTTTCTTTTCTAAAATTATACTTTTTATAAAAAGGTACTTTTTCTAACATGGGTTTTTGTTAAAAAGACACTTTTTCTGAAAGGGTACTTTTGAATTTTTTTAAGATCCTGCAACTCAGCAAATTGTTTAATAGTTAAGAGCTTCTGCATTTTTTCACACCTCCCTGTATTGCCTTATCTTCAAAGTTTTGTCATTCATTTATAGAAATAAATTCATAATAACACTGTACAACAAAAAAAAAATTACATGCTTCTAGCGACTGCTTGTGGCAGAGGGTACAAACAATTATATATGTGTATCGGCGTTTTGAAAGTATACATCTGGGATTTATTTTAGGGGGATTTAAAGTTCCCCCACTTTTGCACATATATAGCTATAGCGACTTGGCATAGGAGATCTTGTCAGCCTTACATTTAAGGTATAATATGAATTCAGAACTTTTATGATTAACATTTTTGTGAGAAATTTTTACTCACTATATCTTTGTTGTATGGGCCTTTTTGTCTCTCGCTATATCGCCCCTTCATCGGCGATATAGCGAGCTCATATGTTCTACAAAGATATTTGAGATGAAATTCTGCTATAAGTCTTTAAAGGCACCCAAGCTCCAGACTTAACTATGATCCTATAATCATATCAATGCAGCTTAACAGCTGTTTATTGTTTACCATCGTAAAGATGTCAGACTTCATACATAAAAACCCTAAAATTTTTTTTTTATGTATATGGAGTTTGTTTGACATCCTCACGATTATGGTATTTTTGTTGTAGAGATGTATAGACCTAATTATTGGATCATGGACTTAACTTGAACACCAGAAATCATTCAAAACTCAAAATATGTTTAAGTGTTAAGTTCGTACTTATTCACAATTAGTACTCGGCATAGGAAAGCTTTTAAGGTATATGATGAGTTTTGCATTTTTATATAAAACCCTACGAAAAACATTTTTGTAAAACATTTTAATCCCCTAACTTTTCGTTGTATGGGTGTTTTTGCCTCTTTCTTAAAGAAGAGCCAAAGAACTTTAATTCATGGGCGATATATCGAACTGAGATATTCTACAAAAGTAATTACCGTAAAATTCTATTTTAGGCCCGCAAAGATACCCAAGACTACAACGTCAGAAATCGTGCAAAACTGCAAACAGTGCTAAAGGGTTAATTTCGGACTTATTCACAATTCGTACTAGGCATATGAAGGTTAATTTTTTGTGCATTATTTGAGAAAGTGACAAAAAGACTGTGAATTTCTAGAGGGTTAACATATTTTACAAAAATGTTTTTCGTGCTGTTTTACATAAAAGTGTTTGAATACCTTAAACATAAGGCTTACAAGATTTCCTATGCCGAGTCATTATAACTATGTGCAAAAGGGTGAAATTTAACTCCCCCTAAAATTAGTCCCAGATGTAAGCTTTTAAGACGCCGATACATGTACACATTTTTTTTGGGGTGCCCTCTACCAGAATCAGTCGTAAAACCTACACTCTAAAACATTACTTCAAGTTTACGATCATATATTTTCTAAATTTGTGTTGAAAATTTCTCCTTGTCTAAAATTACATCGATTTTGTAGTTATTTTATTAAAGAAAAAACCTTTCTAATTAATCATATTTAGTCCAAGTGGAAAAAATGTAAAATGAAGTATAATACGTCTATGGCTGAATGGTAGATACGTCAGACTATCAGTCAGGAGGTCGAGGTTCAAACCTGCACGCAGCCAATCGCTTTTTTTAGTAAAAACAATTTGTTGAAAAATAATGCGTGTGTTATTTTAGGTCGATAATAATCTGTAAAGTGTTGCCGACTATTATCGACCTAATTTTCAACAAAAGTGTTTTAGGGTGTATGTAGTTAAAAAAATGATTTTGTGGTACAGTGTTATGACTGCAAGCAATACTTTTCTTATCCGTTCCGCGAATCATGCAAGCGAAATTAAAAAGTGTATTAAAGGGACTAAAGTGTAATAGAAGTAAGAAAAAGAAAAAAACAGCTGCGGAAATAGCTAATCGTTAACAAATGAAAGCTATTCAAGCCAAACAACTGAATCAACCAGCCTGCCAGCCAGCCAGCCAGTCCATCAGTCAGTCGGCCAATTTGAACAACAACATAATATAACAAATGCAATCGTTTGCCCAAACAGTCAGACAAACAGACATACAGCTTAACTGTCTATTTGTCTGTCATTGCATTCATACATTTAGTTGTATTTAAGCAATTGTTGTCACAAGCATATCAACAAGTTTATAAGATGTTGATGATGATGATAATCGAACAAGTAATTTACAGGAATCCATTTAGAACTTATAACAACAACATCTACAAAAAAAAATATGTTCCATTCAAAAAGGAGCAGCATTATAAAATTGTTTTTACTTAATATTGCATGCTCAAAAAGTTTCACAGATACGCATTATCATCTTCAGCATATTTCTCAAGTATCCACAGCATATCATCATCAGCCTCTTCGCCTGCGTCATCAGCCACTTACTAAAAATGCAATTAACACAATCATATACAAGACATTTACGAATACTCGCACTTTTTCCAAGTTAGTATTCTCCCTTCAAGTAATTACTGACTGACATTGTATGCAAAACATTTTATATTATTTGCTAAAATCCTTGATACGTTGGGAGGAAGCAAAAAAGAGTTCTATGGCTTGATTATATTGAGTGTGTCATAACTTTAGTCACACTTTTTAACAAAACTTGGATAACATATATATTTCAAAGATAAAAAGCGAAGCGGTTTGCAGGGATAGAATATAAAATATTAATCGGTAGGCAGAGATAAAATCTATTTGATATTATTATGGAAAAAGTGCCAATTTTTTTGAGCTTAGTTCCGAAATTGCCAAAAGAATCAATATAATAGTCTAATCATTCAAAATGTGTGAGCAAAGTTTCGTAAATAAAATTCGGTTAGTTAGAATAAGTACGATAAAGAATATTTAGTCTGTATGAGCATGGCACTGCCCACATTTCTGCTAATTAAATTGTATTATCTTGGTAACTCAATGCATGTGCAAAATTTCATAGCAATCCACTATGGCCGGCTATAGCAGAGTTGCGGCAAAAAATATTTTCCGACAATCTAGCGTCTTCAAACTTGGTATGCAAACTTGCATTGCCAAAATGTATAATTCAGAAAAAATTAAAGTGGGTTGTTCACATCCCTTTTTGCAGTGGCGCTCCTATAAGATGGATTTGCACAGAGTTAAAGTGACTCGGATAAGAAATCTTGTAAGCCTTATATTTGAGGTATAAAATATGTTCAGCACTTTTATGTAAGACACAACAAGAAGCATTTTTGTAGAACATTTTAACCCTCTATCTCTACGCTGTATGGTTATTTTTGATATAGCGGATTAAGTTGTTTTACAAAAATATTTTGCATAAAATTCTGCTACAGGTCTTTTAAGACACTTAGGCCCTAATTGTGTAAATCACGTCACCAAAGTGAAATTTATATAGAGAACAAAAACAAAATTGTAAATATTTTTTAAATATGTTTTATTTTTCATACAAAAATTTTTGACAGGCAAAGCAACGCTTGAATTTCTATGTGTTTGTTTGGTGAAGAATTTGTACGAAAAACAAAAACAAATTTAAAAAATTTTTTCAAATTTGTTTTTGTTTTAATATAAATTTCACTTCGGTGATGTGATTAACACAATTAGGGCCTTAAGCTCTAGACTCAACTGGAACGCCAGAAAGCTTAAACTATGTTTAAGGGTCAATTCTGTACATATTCACAATTAGCACCCGGCATAACAAATTTTGTAGGCCTTACGTTTAAGATATAAGATGTGTTCAGCATTTTTATGTAAAACTTCATGAGGAAGATTTTTGTCGAACGTTTTAGCCTAGTATATTGCCGCTGAAGGTGAGTTTTTTGCCCCTTTTTCAAGAAAGGAACAAAAAGGCCCATACAGCGAAGAGGTAGAGAGAGGGTTAAAATGTTTCACAAATATTTTCTCCGTATTATAGGCTTCTGTTAAACTTAAAGAACTGTTGGCTCATTTTTGAATACGCTACATACTATTTCGAGTTTTCAAAAATTTTTCTATTTTTTCGGAGTAACTTTAATTTTTCACGAAAGTCGATTTCGTTAATGAAATTTAAAATGTTTGATGTACATACTTATGGCAAATTTCCTGATCAGAATTTCTGAAATTTTTTATTTTTTCGGAGTGACTTAATTTTTTGCGCATCTTGTGTTCCTTAGAGAAATTATAGGTTAATCATGAAATTAAGCGAAGTTTCCTAATCTGTATTTTTTATAAATTTTTCTATTTTTTCGGAGTAACTTAAATTTTTTACGAAACTCGATTTCGTTAATGAAATTATAAGTTTTTGATGTACATACTTAAGTCAATTTTCGTAATCGGAATTTCTGAAATTGTTTACTTTTTCGGAGTAACTTAATTTTTTACGCATCTTGATTTCTTTAGTGAAATTATAGGTTAATCATAGACTTAAGGCAATTTTTCTTATCTGTATTATGTATTGAATTTTCGAATACTTTTAGATTTTTTCGGAGTAACCTCTATTTTGTCGAGTTTTTAATATCTTGAGTGAAATTATAATTTTTGGTGGTCTTAAGGCAATTTTGGTTCATCTTCAAATACGTTTTACATGTTGAATTTTCGAAAAAATTTTTTAATTTTTCGGAGTAACTTAAATATTTGTTCGAAAAGGGATTTCTTTAGAGAAATTATAAGCATTGATGGATTAAGCCACTTTTCCTAACCAGTGTTGAGTTTCCGAATACTATTAGACTTTTTCGGAGTAACATAGATTTTTTCGAGTTTTTGATAATATTGATTGAAACTATGATTTTTGCAGGCCATAAGGTGATTTTGGTGCATATTCGAATATGTAAATAGTTTCTCATTTTCATAAAATTTTAGATTTTTCGGAGTAAACAGCATTTTCGATTTTTAAACGAATTATTGGAACTTATGGTGCATTTCGATTCAAGTTATAATTTAGCTTATAGGCATCTCCCACCCTGATCACTTCGGTCGGCAATGGGATATTAAAAATAGCAAGAGCTTAACAACAAATTTGCTGTGGATGTAAAGTATGTAGAGCATTAAAACGCCGTTGCGAGCTTTTCCTTTGAAAATATATTTTCTTTAACAAAATCATCAATTATTTTACATTTCATTCTTGCATGTTGCATATTTAAATATTTAACAAAAATATGCGTGCAGTAAATTTGTTTACTTGAATTACAAATTTTCTTCAAAGAACAAAAAAAAACTTAAAGGCTCCTCTTACCTCAAAGACCCACTCACCACTTTCACACTTTAACCACGACGAAACAATACAAAATAAAAAATAAAAAAGTGCTAAATTAAGTAAAATGTTTATTATTGCAAAGCATTTTCTTGCATGTTCAACAAAAAACAAAAAAGAAAACGTCATTAATGGCTTTGTTTCTTAAGCATTTTACCAACAACTGCATCGAGGATAGCAGCAACAGCAGTATAATTTTATTTTTCTTATTGCTGCTGTTGTATTATTGGTTAAAGAGAACTTAAGCGTGCCCATCAAAGTCGTCAAATGTCAATCAACAACAATGAAAAAAAATATACAGAAAGAGAACTGCTTCAAAACAACACTAAACGCGTTGCTGATCATTGAATGAATAAAAGCAACAACAACAACAAATACAACTGCAGTAGCAAGCAAGTACAGAAAAAAATAGCTGCAATCTGCTTTATTATGTGAAGGTAAATAAGTTAAGATACTTTAAGCAATTCAGAAATGCATTCAAAGCGAATGAACAATAACAGGCAGCAACGATAACAATAGCAATGTAAAACGCACTTAAAAAATATACGCACAAGTGTAAAATACAGGAGCGTAGGTGGTAAAAGTACAAGTGATGGCTAAAGTACTTTGTAGCATATCCCAGTGAAAAATATTGGAAGTAATTTTTAACGAACTACTTTTTAGTTGCTTCCAAAGTATCAATAACTCTATGTATTTTCGCCATCTCAGGAAGTAAATGTTAACAATATCCAGATAATTAATAAAAATGTTATTCTACTTCCGCAATCCTCTCAATCAATTCCAAAGAGTCATTTTGTCTCAACATTGTGAATATGACTTCAAATCCATTGAATAGAAACTAGGGTGTTTAATTAATCGGTTTTATGTTTTAATCGGTTAATCGCTTGATTAATTAAACGGTTAATTTTAGATTAATCGGTTTACCGATTAATACAAATTTTCACTAAATATTTAAATATTCAGGCTTAGATTCATTCAATCTAATTTTTCAATTAATTTATTTTTATTCAGAAAGGAATTTTCAAAGCATGCAATAATTAAATAACAAAAACAAATTCTGGACTTGTATAAGAGTCGAACTGAGCACCATGATGTTTGTTCAGACACCTCTCATCATTAGAGCTCTTGCGATTTCATAAGCACTACACATATTAACACTACGCAATCTACAAAAAATTTTTAAAACGGTTAATCGGTTAAGCGACCTAAATCAACCGATTGAGTCGTTTTTCGAAAATAACAAATTTTAAATTGATCGAACAGTTAATCGGGTAGCAATTAATCGGTTAACCGACTAACGGTTAACCGTTTTAAACCCTTAATGCAATAATTGAAGAAATAAAGTAAAATTTGGCTGAATGGAAGGTTAAACCTACATGTTTCGAGACCACCCGGTCTTCTCATTTGAGCTTTACACCACCTAGACCTCACTGCTACGGCAGCCACAACCACAAGGGCGACTACAGCCAGTTAGTCTTGAAATTCGTTTAACTTTACTTAATTCTAGCTGAGAGGGTCATCTTGTGCAGCTTTTTTCGCTTTCATTATTGATTAGGAACTTCACTAACTTTATCTTGTTCAACTTTAAGCTTTTTGAATTCTGAATTCTGCCAGCTTGAAAAACCACAGGTTTTTACGAACATTGGAGTTTGCGCGAATGTTTGTTTCTACCTTTTTTATTTGAATAGTCTACATTCTTTAGCTAAGTGCCTTTAGAGTTTTAATAATTAAATTATAAAAGTAGTCCAAGTGCTTTGCATGGTTTTATCCAAAGTTATTTGATAAGTTTAGCTTAAGCTCGTTCTTAATTTAATCTTTCAGTTAAATTATTTTTAATTTTTAGAACGAAATTCTCGAGCATGTAATATTTGAAGAGATAAAGAAAAATTTGGTTGAATGGAAGGTTGAACTTACATGTATGTATCGAGTCCACCCCGTCTTCTCATCAGAAAAAATTTAATTGAAAGATTAAATTAAAAACGAGCTGAAGCCAACCAATTAATTGAATAATTCTGGAAATGTGTTTTTTTTTTAAATTACTTTTCAAAAAATTATTGTATGTATCGAAATTAGGGGAAGATTTTTTAGCAATATTTTTTTTTTTAAGTTTATGTTCAAACGGGGGTATAAGAGCGTTTATCAGGATACTGAATCCGAAAGCAATTAAATTTCTTAGGCAATATATTTTAAAATTGTTACTCGGCTAGATGTATTTTAGTCCAGTTCAACCATCAACTCTAAAAAAAATCCAGCTAAAAAGTATTCGTCTAACTCCTGTATTAGATGAAGTACCCAGCAAAAACTTTTGTCATTTTTGTAATCGGTAGTACTTTATTAATGAGCTACAAAGTAATGAGTGGTACTTATTTATTACTATGCAGCAAATTAGAACTACTACTTAGTTTTTAATAAAATTAGTACGTATTTTTATCATTATCTGAAACTAGTTACAATTTGTTGATATGTATTAATTAAATAAGTAGACAACTACTTTTTAGCTGAGATGGTAAAGTTCATGTCTTGATATCTGAATGAGTGCAGGTTCGTATCCCAGCTGGTTCAAACAAAAAATAAATAAAAAAACTAAAGTAAAATTTAAAATATATAAATAAAACATAATGTGTATAAATTTTTTTTAGATTTGATTTGTTTATTTCACTACTTATTTTCTAGCTTCAAGTAAGCCAAATAATGACTAGTTAATTGCTGTGACAATGTAAATATATTTGTAGGGGGTGCCCCTTATTTTTTGGACTTCTCAAACAAAAATAAATAGTTATCGAGTCAAATTGTAAGTAGTTGCGACTTAAATCCTCATATAATTTTTTGCCTACCAGTAAGCAAAGTTTTTGCTGGGTACCTTTAAAAAATGCAGTTTTAAAAAACAACTTTTTAAAAGAAATACCTTTTTAAACAAAGTATGTACTGGAGAGTGTTGTGTTTTTCTTCCGACGGGATTTGTTTGAATTTGGAACGATTTTCTGTCATCCCACATCAAATTTGGTTTGTCAACAGCCCGTTTTCGGCTATGCGCCATCTTCAGTGTTCTATTGAATACTAGATTTAGTATTCAATAGAAAAATGAAGATGGCACATAGCCGAAACCGGTCTGTTTACAAACCAAATTTGACGTGGGATGACGGAAAATCGTTACAAATTATGTACTAGAGGACTACACAAGATGCCTTGAAGGTGAGTTTAAAACATTTGTTTTGTTTCAAAAACTTTCGAAGTAGTGATATTGCGACGAGCAGGTATTGCAAAGGACTTTTTAGAACACATTTTTAATGAACTTATCGGTTGCGAAAATGGTTTCCCCACATTGTACAAGTAAAAAAAAAAAATACTTTCCAATTGCGCTCGCAACATGCTGCTCGCAACATTATTGTTGTAAAAGTGTTTAAACCAACCCAAATGTTTTCTTCAAGACAACTTGTGCAAATCTCTAGTATGTACATACCCTTGAAAATAAGATATCGCCCCTACTATGTCAAACTATGCAATATGCAAACATGTTTTTTGAGAAGGGCTCAAAGACCCGTCCGTCAATTGTGGACTCAAGTCAACGTAATCCTTAAAGTGCAGGTTCTAAAATATCAATCCTCTAATGAGAATTTTAGCACTTTGAAATTAGGTGTATCTTAAAAATTTGGGTAACAAGATATCGAATTTGGCATATGGAACATGGTAGGAGCGATATATACATTTTTATGGACCTTTGAAAATATGGCCTTTTGAATTATTTCACCACAAAAAAACAGAAAACTATTATCTAAATATTAATGTTCTCATCAAGTGGTTATTTAAAATTATTATTAAGAGATCAGTTACACGAACATCAATTTTTTGTATGAAAAAAAGAAAAAGTTCTATACGCATCTGCGGTTAGAAAACACATGCATTTTCACGTGTATGTTTAAATTAAGTCTGGAAATGTTATACGTCGTTAATCATGTTGTTATTCATGTTTGTGTTATTTTTTGTTGCTTTCAAATATTGCAAAGGTAAAATAAAAAGAAATTTAAGCTGCCATGCAGTCTGTTTTTAAAACCTCAACTATTGAATAAAATACAACGATAATGAAAAGAAAAGAGTAAAGTCAAAAAACAACGTTGCAACAAACAATATGTTGACATTAAATTCCTGAATAACTCTTGTTTTTTTCCTTTTTTGTTGTTCTTGTAATTTTTCTATATCAACAATCATCATCAGCAATAATACAAAGTAATAATGCAACTAAATTGTAAAATGAAACAACAAGAGGGTGCCTTAATGCAACATTATGTTTTTTTTTTTATTAATTTTTAAATGTTGACATACAAGTTGTCATTCAACTGCAAACTGCAACTGAATGATGAGGGATTTTGTTTTTTTTTTCTCTGAACGTTTACTTTATTTTTAGTTTTCATTTGCTGTGTTGAAGACAAGTGATGTTTAACAAATGATATAATCAGGCGAATTTGTGATGACGATGATAATGTTTCATAAATAAAAACAACAACAACAACAACTTTCAATGAAATGCATTTAACCTTTTTAATAGAATGTTTGACATGTAACAATGAAAGTTGAATGAATAAAGACTTAGTGCTAATGCTGCAACATAACGCAGCAGTTGCTACAAATTAACATTTTGTTGCATTATGCGTAGGAATATGAAAAGGGTTGTGTCGTTGTTCTTTCTAGTTGGGGATTTTTTTTTTCAAGATGAGAAAAAAAGATACACAATCGTTTGACAAGCGATAAGAATAATGAAGAATTTTAAAGACAAATTAAAATGTGCCAGATGTGGCGGCGGAGGGAGCAGAAGATGAGAAAGTCAAAGTAGAGCTAGAGATCTAATTGTTAAGTTTGCTTGTGGGTTGTTTTTAGGTTTTATTTCAGCCAATTTTTACATGCATCATACATTTTTTTAATTTTCCTACCGATCATTTTTGCTTTACAATTACTCATAGACAATTTATCAATGCGATGATAAATGTTATCAATAAAGTGTTAGGGAAAAACTGAAACATAATGCGATGACAAATGTCATGAGTGACGTGTCCATTAGCAAATATTTAAAGTGCACTGAATATATATATTTTTTTAAACGCAACAATCTCGAAAATATTAAAGTCATTAAGTTTTTATCTTTATCTGAATGATGAAAATAATTTACTTCTTTAAGCTTAAATTGAAATATTTTTCCTTAATAATTTGACTCTACTGATTTAATTTGTTATTATTTTTTTATTTTTCTAATTTTCATAAACACTAATATACTAATTGTTTTAGGCATTTGTATCTTTAACCACAAATTAGCTTTTATTGCACATGCAAATAAAACTGGTGGTTTGACCAAATCGACATGTACAAATTGGCTATGGCAGGCAACATTTTGAATTTGAATGAAATTTTTATGAATATATTTTGCTCAGAAAACCATAGAGAAACACACAAAAAAAAGCTAACAAGTACCAAGAAATTAGTTTAGTTTAGTTAAATTCATAACACGTTTTATGTTTTATTGGTTCAAAGTTGTTAAAGTTAAGGCAACGTACACGTACAATAACGTTCGTACTCGTACATCAGACACAATGGCAAGAAACAAATAAAACACATTCACATTCAAATGGGAGACCACCCACTTTTGTTTATTGTTAGATACATATAAGAGTATATTTTCTTTTTCCTTTAACCAGATATAAAATCTAAAATATTAAATCTTTCTCCTTGTGCTTTTTGCTAAACAATGACTACAAATGCTGTAGCTCCTGACACTGCTGCCGCTGATGATGCTGCTGCTGTTTCAGCTGATACTGATGATGATTCCTTGCCGCATTTGTCTATTAGGAACGGCTTAATGTTTTCAGACTGTCTGTTTGGCCATCCCTAACATTCATCGTTGTGTGTATGATTTCTTTAATTGTCTGTCCCAACGTCTGGGTGTGCATTTGGGTGTACTTTTTTTTTAATACCGCTTAAAACAAACAACTGTGTGTATTTTTCTCCTATTTTCTTTTTGGTTTTTGAACCTTTTGTGACTTCTCATGTTTTAACAATTTAAAAGTTACATATTTCCCGACAACATGTGACAGTAAACACATTGTTTTCCAACATTTTAATATGATGATTTAATATTTTTCTTACTTTTGCTTTTGTTTTTGCTGTTTTTTTGTTTCTCTTAGAGGATTACATTTATTTATACTTAAACTTGTAGACAGTTAAATGGGCTTTATGTGAAGGATTACTAATAATTGTGAGGGGAAAATTTTTTGAATATAAAAAAAATTATTTATATTAGATAAAAGTATACAAAAATTAGCCAAAATTGATAAAAAATTAGTGAAATACTGTAAATTAGTATAATTGTAGGCAAGGAAAAGCTATAGTGTTGGCATAGTTAAATCAACTATATTATGGTTGTGTTAAACAATGTATGGTTATATCAAACATACTATTGTAGCTGTTAAGTATTATAGATATAACTTTAGTTAGTTAGATAAACAAGTTATTGTTTACATTTAACCATAATATTATTACCATTCTAAACAGTTAAAATATGGTTGCACTCTAACCAAAGTTCTAGTAATACATAAATACATTTTGGTTCGATTAATAAGAAAGACATTAAGTGAAAACAGTCAAAAAAATTGTCATTCATTCAATGCCAAAAAGCTCTGCATGTTAAAAAAAGCTTAATGTGAGGTTTCAGTGTCAAAAAATTTGTATTGTCGCCTTGATTCTCGTATATTAAAAAGTTAACACTGTGCAAGCGAAATACAAAATGCACGGAGTTTGAAGCATATAAAACAAAAACGTTCGGAATTCCATTATGGAATTGAAACCATTCCGATCGAAGTATATGACATAAGATAAGACCAACACTCAGGGGAAGGCGGCTACTCATGCAACGCATTGTGCCGCAACTAGGAAAATTGATTATGGAAAGGAGGATAGAGGAATTAGTGTTTATGGACATTTCGTTTGATCCTCCCAACATTGATGATGACAGGAAAGACTTATGCAGAAAGTTTATTCCTCATACAAACTGCTCGGCTAAAGAACAAATTTTCTCTGTACAGCGCAGCGCGATTCACTGGTATATCGCCCAGATGTGCTCTTAATAAAGACAGTGTTGTTCGCAAAAAGATCATGTTTAAGTCCCTGATTTCATTAGAACACATTCCATTATAGTAACGATAAGACAACGAAACACACCCCACATTGCGTCGATATTCAACCGATCCAATAGAGTTGGCTACCCCTCTCTCACAGATGATCTTATTCGCCCTCTTCTCTGCGCGGTCAAGTAACTTCAAAATAGAATTGGACGCACCTTACCATACAGGAGAGTTTTATTCCATTTTGGGTCGGGTATAGTGATATAAATATTAAATAGATTAGATAGAGTGACAAAATGTCATCAATATGATGACACTGATGTAAAAAGTGTCATAACGCAGATGTAGTTTGCGTCAATGGTATGTCAAGTGACCTCGTTTATGACCCAATCTCACTACACATCATTGTAATGTCAACTGTCAAAAGCTGACTGAAACAAGTATACATATTTATATTTTCATGCTTTTACTTGTTGCTATTTTAGTTTTAGTTTTTGCTATTTTATTTTTTCTTGTAATGTTGGTCTTGATCCCAGGCTGCTCAAAACATCACACATTTATAAAATAACGTCTCTACCATTTCAGCTATATGACCATGCAAAACATCGGCAGCACAAATTCAATATAAACATTATTGATGAGACAAACATTATGATGACAAAGTGTCAATAATATGATGAAAAGGTGTAATACTATCAATTGCTTCAATGTGTTTTCTGTGCATGTATGCTGTACTAACTGGCTTAGTTTTTAAAAAGACTACCATATTTTATCATTAGCTCTGTCATAGTAATGGTGATAAGTGTACAACAATGCAATGTCATGTTTTTCAACATTTTGAAAATGCATTTAAACATAAAAATAAAAAATAAAACAATAAAATTTATGTTAAAATACAAATTACAAACATTACAACATTGTTTACTTATATCTTTTATACATATTTTACAGTTTAAGATTATATAATAAGTGACATCATACTCATGGCACTCCAGTCATGCAATTGATGACAATTAAACTATGACAAAGTTCCGTGATGAAGTTTGTCATCAGATTGATATCTGTTTTTCCTTTATTGATGGCATTTGTCATAGCATTGATGTCAGAATTCTGATGACAGGGCGTCATTAATACGATGATGCATTTTTCTATTAGTGTAACAGTGACTGTTTTCGATGGACGCTGTACTGACTCATCACTATGTCTTTGTTTGTTTTATTCAACTTTTTAGGTGGCTGTCAATTGTTAGAAAAATCAACAAATTATTTTATGAAAATCAACACGAGAATTTAATTTTTGCATATGCATTTTTACAACATTCTACATTTCCGGTTAGGACGAAATTCTTTTTATATGAATATATTTTTTACAAATATTCCAACAAACTCCTTTAAATTTATTCTTAATCCATTTATAGAGTACGCTCATGCATATTTACTTGTTAGGAAATATTTTTTGAGCAAAAATATTTTTTTTGAATTTATCTCGTCTTCTAGTTTTTAAGGACAATGTTTTCTATTACAAATGCCCTACATTTTACAAAAAGGTATATACAGAAATATTAAAAAAACGAACACATACTCCTTAAGCCTTTTCGGCTTTTCTGCAGAAACACCCAGGGTCTTGTCGGGAATCGAACCTGCGACCTCCCGATTAATAGTCTAGCATTCTATCCATCAGACTGCGGGAGTATCCAAGTGTTTTTTTTAGAAACGTGTAACTTTTAGAAACTTATTATTTAATATAGGACTACAATTAAGAACAACGTTATATAATTGTTGAAAAAAAACGACTATAGTATAGGCGTGGCCTTGCCCAAATTTATGATCATCATGTTGTAGAACTTATTGTGTGTCCGAACTTTCATAAGAATTGGTTAAGTAGAGCTACCTAAAATAAATATTTACTTTTCATAGGCGTGGCCCTACTCACTTTTCTAACCATAATTTTTATAGTCACGATAACAAAATTTGTATGCAAAGTTTCACAAGAATCGGTTTAGTAGAAGTTGTTGCAAAATACTATTTAATTTGCTTGGGCGTGGTACTGCCCACTTTTTTAATCATGATGTAGTATTTAAACAGAAGCTTAATACATGAGTAACGTTTTTTAACAATCGGTTGAGTAGATATAAATGAAAAAAAATATGTATTTATTTTGTATGGGCGTGACCCTGCCCTCTTTTCAACGCGACCAAACTGAAAGTATATTCTTAAAAAAGAAAAAAAAATCCGAAATCGGTTCATAAATGGTGCAGTTTGTGACGATTGATAACCTTTCTCTTTTTTTTAAGTCGGTTAAAAATGTTAAAACTCTTCTTATTACTTTTATTCTTCTCCCAATAAAAATATATAGATCAATAATTAGCCACCTTCTGCAGTCGTTTTGACTGTTACCACAGGCAGCAAGAAGGAAGGAAGCATTAACTTTTAACTTGTTTGTTTAATGCATTCATCACGTGTTTGCAAAATGCAAGCAAAAGCTTGTTGTTTGTCGTACGTGATTTTGTTTTTTTTTTTGTTCATCTCATATTTTTCCTGTTCTTCTCTTGTTGCTATTGTTTCCTTAAAGTTTCTATTTTATTTTATTTTATTTTTGTCTGAAAATAAAACAAAGTAATAAAACTTTCATTTGGTCTTGTGAACGTGTGTTAGTGTTTTTACAGGAACTTGTGATAACGCCTCATGGTTAAAAGATCAAAATCGTTTGTAAAATATGTAAGTCTCTATTAAGTTTCGGTAAAAATACATCACACATACAACATTAGTAATCTGTATTTAAGTGAGGATTATAAGAAGTTTAACTAAACTTTTAAATAACTGCAATATATAAGAAAATAATTTTTATAGAATAAGTGAGTTTTGTTTAAAGTGTCGTTAATATTAAGCGAAAGAAATTTTAGAAGGCCGCAATAGGTGGCCCAAAGAATACCAGCGGGGAGTGTAGAGGCGCAGAAAATACACTTTATTCTTCAAGTCGACAAACTTTGTTTTCGTTACATCAGAAAGAGGCAACAAGGGCAATCACACTGTACAACAAAAAAAAAATCATATGGTTCTAACGACTGATTATGGAAAAGGGCACCTGAGAAAATATATGCACAGAAAGAAAACAGCCGTACTAAATTCAAGAATTTTCTACTTTCATTATTCTAAAACTGTAATTTTATGTACTACCCTATTAGTATAAACTTTTTACACAGTCGTAGTGTGTTAGTATTTGTTTGCTTGTTGATAGCTTCAGTCGCATATTGTGCTTATGTTGTTGTCTTGTTGTTGGTTATTCTGTTTGTTCGCTCAGCGCCGACTAATAGCCTACAAACGTCGTATTACGTACTGCTGGTTTATACTTTGGTTTTAGCTGTCGTTCTTTCTATACTAAGTTAGCTGAGTGGTATAAGGCGTTGGTTTACAAACATGATGAGCTAAGTTCGATACTATGAATGAACAAAAATTTGTTTTATATTAAAACAAGTAATTAAAAATATTAAAGTTATATAAGTACACAGAAAAATTTATCACAAACAAATTTTCAATCAAAAGTTTGTCTAAAAATAGATTTCATTTTTAGTAAATGTTCTTTACATAATCAATGAATTGTTTCTTCAACTCTTATTTAGGATGCAAATACCAAAAAAAATAAAAATAAAAAACTGTGTCTTAAAAAATCAACCCCGACGACGATATACACACAAATAACAAAAACAACAATCATAGCAAAAGGAATGCGATTGTACCAAGTTTGTTTACTGAAGATTTTTGAGTGAATCAATTCGTTAAAGTCGTTGGTTGCATTAATTCTCATTCATTTTTTTTTAAGTCTTTAGATACACAGTCAGACTTGAACACATTTAACAAAGTGAAATTTCATAAATGCTTAATGGATGAAAATGAACTAGAGAAAAAATTTTTTTTGATATATAAAAAAAAATCCAGTAAATATTTTGTTTAATATTTGTTAGTACTTTTAGACTAATTCTTTTATAAATTCATACAAAAATTTTGTTTGATATTTTTCAGAAAATTCAGTAAATCTTTTTGTTTGATTTAGTAAATTGTTTTGTTTACAATTTGCAAATATTTTTAGACAAATTGTTTTATAGATTTAGACAATTTGTTCACTGAAAAGAACACGATTTTTTTCAACGAAATTGTTGAGATATTTTTGTCTATATTTTCAAATTAGTTTGTAGGTTCCTAGACAAAATATTTACTATTTCATTGAATTCCTTTAGAGAAAATGAAATTTAGGTTTTTCTGTGTAGTAAGAATATAAACTCTCAAGCCTCTTCTGTTCCAGGATTAAATAAGTAAAAGTTAGCCTGATTCGTGTTTGATTCAAGAACGCGGCGGGATTGATTACAAAGTACGCAGTTAGGATTGTCAAGTACGCGGGGGATTGATTCAAGTATACAGCGGGCTTGGATCTACATGTAATACGACGTTAGTCAGCTACTTCTCGGCTATGCCCGAGCAACAAAAATAAACAACAACAAAAGCACTACAGTGATTTGTGGGTATCATCAAGCAAACAAACACCAATACAGTAAGAGTACAACTGTGTATAAAGTTTATAAACATATTCGTAGTTAAAATACGATTTTTTTTACATGAATAAAGGCTAATCAGGTTAAAATTAAGTATTTTTCTCTTGAATATTCCGACTTAATCAATCTTTCTGTGCTTGACTTCCGAAAAATCGGAATTACCGTACTTTTGGCACCGCTTGGGATTAATTTAAATATGGATGGATTGATTTTTTTTCAGTGTGGGTATCGGCGTTTTATTTTGAATTTATTTTGAAAAAAATAATTTTGTGTAAAAAAAGTGACTTTCTGTGAAAAGGTGACTTGCTGTGAAAAAGGTGATTTCTTGTAAAACAAGTGATTTTTTGTGAAAATTATTTTTTTTTGTAAAAAAAATTTTACTTCTATTTTTCTCTTGAATATTCCGACTTAACCAATCTATCTGCGCTTTATTTCCGAAAAATCGGGATTACCGTACTTTTGACACCGCTTGGGATTAATTTAAATACGGATAGCTTGATTTTTTTCAGTGTGGGTATCGGCGTTTTATTTTGAATTTGTTTTGAAAAAAGTAATTTTGTGTAAAAAAAGTGAAAAGGTGACTTGCTGTGAAAAAGGTGATTTCTTGTAAAACAAGTGATTTTTTGTGAAAATTATTTTTTTTGTAAAAAAATTTTACTTCCCTTAAAACAAAGACTTGAAAAAATTACTTTTTGTGAAAAATAATGCTTTGTGTAAAAGGTGACTTTTTTGAAAAAATTACATGTTGTGAACTTGATGCGAAAAAGTGACTTTCAGTGAAAAAAGTGACTTTTTCTAATAAACGTGACTTGTTGTGATAAAGGTGACTTGTTATGAAAAAGTCACTTTTTGTGAAAAAAACAACTTTTTGTCATAAAAAAGTGGGTTGGTATGAAAGAAGTGGCCTGTAGTGGCAAAGTACTTTTTTAAGTGATTTTCTATGAACAAGTGATCAATTGTAGAAATGTTACTTTTTGTACAAAAGGGACTTTTGTGAAAAATTTGATTTTGTTATGTGACCATTTTCCAACTGATGACAGGGCGTCACCAATGCGATGACACATTTCCTATGAGTGTAGTAACCTTTTATCCTAGAGGAAAACTGCTCAACCTATTTTTAATTTATTGAACTTCACATTAAAAAAACCATTAATAACCTCTAAGCCCGTATACAATTTAGCAAAAGTAATTTTATGTGTCACATTCGATATTCTCAACTCTATATATTTTACTCTCATCACTAGGTTGCGGTTTATATTTCAAGTCTTTTTAAATCAAGTTTTCATGATTTATTACTTCCCACATTCCACCGGTAAAATGTTGCTGTAAGTCAATACATAATATATTTTTATTATTTTTTTTTCATAAATGTTTATTAAGAACAAAAGAATTACAGAATAATGGCCTTTTCTTTTTACTTAATATTTATCTCTTCATTTATTAGCTTACTGATATTTTTAAGGTTTCACCAATTCTTAAAGATCATTTTGCACATTTTTATTGGATTCTTTGGCAGATAAATAAATGGCCAACAAACATCTACAGCAACATTATCATCATCATAATGAAAATTTCGATTTGGCCAACAAGAGTCGACAACAATAAACTTGTTTTAAAAACAAAGTAAAAGGATCTTTTGATAAAAACCACAATATTTCAATTTTAAAAAGATATCAAAATTCACGCGGTTTATAGATTAATTTCAACACATACAATCGCATTTGTTTCCACAAAGATAACAAAGCAAGATGTTCCCCTTTTTTGAAATGTTAAAAAAGGAATAAAATCAAATGTAGATCTTAAAACAAGAGCTGAGAAAAAAGATGATGATGATGATGATGATGTTGGGCTTAAGATGAACAGAAACAAAGAAGCTTTCACCTAAAAGACGAAACGATTGAGACAGATAGACGGACATATGTATTTGTACATGTGTTTTGTATACATATTCTTTGCTTCAAACCAAGTTTTGTCACTTATTGTCGGTGTGTTTGTGTGTGTGTGTGTGTTCATTTTGCTTAAGAATCCTGTCAAATGCTTTTGTAAGCTCTTCTTCCACTCCAATTGCTCACATTTCCTGTATTCATTTTTATACTCATACTTGCACACGTTGAAAACAGAAAATATTTTTCATTTATAAAATAAATCATTTCATATATTAAAAGTGTTTGTTTCCTTTGCATACTCATATTCAAAAGTTTTTATGTGTTGTGGCATATTTAAAGCTTCAAAACCAAAATTCTTAAAATAAAATTATAATTAAAAAAATTTCCAAGGTATGGCCCCAACATCAAATATACAAAATATTTTGAATTAAATTTGGTTGCAATATAATCAAATGCATATGTACGTGAACATATGAAATACAAATGTTAATATTTAAAAGAATTCATATTTCATTTAAACCATTAAGTACCGATGATTTTCATACAAAACGTATTTTTTAAATAAAGTTTATTTTTACCGGAAGTAGTCTTTTACAAAATGACTATTTGTTACCAAATGTCTAATTTTTACAAAAAATTTTCTTTTGTTACAAAGAGACACTTTTTTAAAGTCATTTAAAAATGTTCTTTCCTCATCCATAAAAGGTCCCTTAAAAAACTCTTTTTCCAACAAAAACTCATGCAATTGCAAAAAGCTAGTTTTTAAAAAGTCCTTTTGATGCAAATCCTTCAATAAAACTGAAATAGGGAAACTTGTTATGTTTCTTATATTTTTGTTATTTTTCGCGGCGAGGGTGCTCTATAGTCAGGCGAAGGTGAAGTTTTAAATAAAAACCATTTTGTAAAATTTCTTTTCAAATTTCTATAGAAATGAGTCATATATTATTTGTTTTTAGAGGGGAAATATCCTTTTTCAAATATCACAAAATTAAAAAACACATCGATAGCGAAAAATAATCACAAAAAATCGTCAAAATAAGCTTCTAAATAGAAATAATTCCCAAAAAGGGAAAATTACTAAAGCAGGGAAAAAATTTACATCTTTGAAAAAAATCGCAACAATGCACAGTAGTTCCAATTTGAAAAAAGGGTAATAAATCTGTTTCTTTGAAACTTGCGATCCGATTATAAAATAATGAAGGTAAAAATCATATAGGAGGATCTAAGCTTTAAGAATAGTAAAACAGGGATCACCCTGTTCAAGCACACGGTGAGCTACAAGGTGTCAAATTTGACTACTTCGGAGATGAAAAACTTTGTTATCCTTATAACTTTAACAAATAGTATCCGATTTTAAACTTTTTTTAAAACTTATAAATATACAATAAAAACACACTTTATTTCATTAAGATATCTTTAATACTTTCCGAGATATTCAAAGCCAAGAATTATAAAATTTTTGTTTTTGTCCTCGAATTTTTTCCCGATTTCGTAAATATCTCCGGTAATAGCATAGCAAAAATTTTCAAAAAAATTTTTCATGATTTTTAACAAAATCCTTTCTAATAAGTTGAAGGAATTTTTTTAGTTACTTTAATTCACGTAGCCGTAAAAAAAATTCAAAATCAAGACTTTGAAAAGAGGGTGAAAATTGTCTGAATTTTTACAAAAATAGAGCTTAATTGTTCCACGTTTTTCTCAAAAATGTTTCAAAGCTAAAATTTTTTATTTTCAATATTTCAAAATAACAGACTTCAAAAAGTGACTGCTGCTGATATTTCAAATGGATTAAAGCATGCACTCTACATCCAGCATTGGACGAATATAGTGAAATTTTCTATGAAATTGTAGGTTAATCGCTAAAGAAAGAAACAACGCCCATAGAGTTTTGCGAATTTCTTTAAAAATTCTATTAGATACTTTTGATATAATTAACCTGGCTTTTAAGTGTAACCCGAACGGTAAAAAATGTGGCTAGGAGAGCAGATTTTCTAAAAATAGTAAAATTGTCAGAAGCATTTATTTTACTTACCTCCATGAAAATAGTACCAAGCTTAATTTTTTTTCAATTTTCACATCTTTACTATTTAAGAAGGAAAAATCTCTTTTTTAGAAAAATTTAAGTTAAAAAATATTTTTGGCTCTCAGAAGATTAAATATCAAAAGTCTACAATAATTCTCTTTATAATTCGCCTTGTATATTTTTTTATGTAAAAGTTCTTATTTATTTATGCCGTTTCATATTTAATAGTCTGCCATTCAGTCTATTGCATGTGTTCAAATGTCTGCAGTGATGATGACGATTATTATTATATGTAATTATAAGCACCAGAACCTAAAAAAATGCAAAAAAATGGTGATGATGAAAGATGGTTGGACCTTAGGTTAATAGTAGGGATGAAAGCGTGAATAATTTTCCCTTCACAAACATGCAATAGTCTCAAACGGTCCCTTTTATCTTGGTTCACGGTGATGCACAATTACGTGAGTGAAAAATATTATCCGTAGAGGAGCTACAAACATGGTTTCTTTGTCTATAATAATTTAGAAATTATTGTTGACAAATTTAAAATTACATTTAAGAAATGTCTCCAGCGTTAAAACTTACGAGGCATTCACTAAACAGGCCTTTTTGTAGGCCTTCCAAGACCTGAATTTAAGATCCAAAACTAATTATTTTCTGCCTTCTTGGTTTCCTTTTGAAGAAGTATTCTATTTTTAGATTTTTCGTTTTGTTTAATAAAAAAATTTTCTTTAGAAACAACAAACATTCTCGTATTCTTTTTTCACAAAAAATTTGTATATAAGACTTAAATTTACGTACAAGAGGTATCATACATGCTATCATGTCGTTTATGTTGCAGCTACTATATCTTGTTCGATTTGTTCCTAATAAATACTCGAAATTTAGCCTGTATAAAAAATTACTTTGGATGAAAAAAATGAGTTCGAAATAAAAAATCACTATAGTCCAAAATACAGAAGGCGCTACAAAAATTCCCAGACAAAAAAAATTTACCTCCAATTGATTTTAAACGGATCTTCCCAGACGAGGCCTTCTATCAGGCATGCCACGTATGACCTGCAAAGAATGCCTTCAATTAGTTCTGCTGAGTCGAGGAATAGGTCGAGGAAGGCCTTGGTCCGCAATTACACCGCGTGTAAAAAAGATATAAATATGCAAGGGGAGTGGAAGTACTATCGACTGCTAAATAAGGCCTTATAGAAGGCCTCTTCACTCCTTCTTTTTACCGCTGGGTCCAGTTACATTCTAAATTCTTCCATTTATATATCGGAAATTTCTAATTAATTTCTAAATAAAATTTCTCATATACAATTTTACGGTTAAAGTAGTGTATATTCGTTATCGTATCATTCTTAAGTAAGTCGCGGGTTAGAAAAATATGTACTTCTAATCACGAAATAAACTCTCGGAAGTTTTACTCACTCAAAATCACTCACGCCGAAATTAGTTAAAATTTTACGTGATCTTGCTGGACTCACGCCAATCTCTAATCATATGTAATACACAAGATGATGATTGGTGGTGGTGGCTGAATGTAAATTCGCGTATGTAGATGGTGCTGACGGCAATGGTGGTAAAGTGTTGATATTATTGTAAATAATATACTTATGAATATGTAGACCAGATTATTTATACTCACCGAAGAAATATAAAAAAACATACACCTCATTTTTGCATATCCTTATACATATATACGTACATACATACATACATATATGAATGTGTATTATGCACATGGACACTTCTACCCGAAATACAAGCCAAAATAATAATAATCATATCATTTCAAGTGTTAAAAATTAAAAGAAAAAAAAAACAACGTGAAAAAATCACACAAAAATCTGCATGAATTCTGTCTGCTTGTACGAAGTGTCAAGAGTAAAAGCAACAAAAAATTAAGAAGAAAAAATATTGAACACAGAAAAAGAAACTCCGGCAAAAAAATAAATAAATAAAAAATACACAATTGGTGTTATATTCAAATAACAATCTTTTCTTTGTACGAAAAATACAAAATTCATATGATATTTTTATGTGAATTTAATGTTCGTACATCACTAACAGACTAACATCACTGACTCGTTTAACGGCTGGATGTACTTGTGTTCCACCTTAAAAATTTCTTTGTTTTTTGCTAATTGTACACAATTCACAATTTTGAGCTTTAATTGCGCTGAACAGGGCTAACAGTTACATTCTACTGTTATATAATTGTTGATGGTCCCTCGAGCCATGTATAGTAATGTGGCATTAAGATGTATGGAGGAAAGAAAACTTTTGAAAAAAGCCAGTAAGAATTATTTTGACATTTAGCCTAACACAATTTAAATCTGAATCTAAATCGGAGCAATCTTGCGGGCAAATTTTTAATTTGGCGGAATTCACCACAACTGATCAGAGAACTCGCCACTTTTGTTATCAATTCATTGAAAAATTAATCCTTTTGAGTCAAGCGGGTCAAATTGACACGTATTTAAAGAAATTAGTTTTTAGATTTTACTTAGAATATTTAGACAGTACAGTGAACAAGTAGTGAATTTGTAAGTAAATGGATGAACTCCGCAAATTTTGACCTTACAGCGGCAAAAGTTAAAGTTATCTGATTAAGATATTTAAAAAAAAATTCCGCTCAGTACATTGTTTTCCTTGAATAAACAAATCGATAATGTAGTACCAAGTGTTTCACTAGATTTGATTCATTAAATTTTTATTAATGCACTAACAGTGAGTGTGTTTCCTTGGCTTTTGCGAAAAAAGGGTTTGGTTTTTGTTTTGTGATTTTTTCGTTGGCATTTTTCCACAATGTTTTTTTTTCTCTTCTTAAGGTGTCAATTTCAACGCTTTTGGTTTTGGTTCAAATTTGATATACAAAATTGTTTACGACATGCTTGCTGATGTATGAACGCTGTCAAATAATTGTGTATGTTATATTTTCGTTTCTTTATAAAAGTATTAAGACATTTGGTGGATTTTTTTAAAATCATTTTGCAAAGGCATTTAGAAAATGTGTAGATTGTAGAAAGAATTTCGTAAAGATTTTCAAAATTTATGAAATAGCATGAGTTTGACGAATGTGATGCTAACTAAAGCGAATTTATTATAAATACTTTTTGACCAGTGTAGAACTCGTTTCGAACTTGTCTAGTAGCTCGCTTTAGACACAAAACTATGATCAAAACGATTTAAATTGCATGGGTGTGATTATTGGTTTGTGTCTAAAACGAGTTACTGAACGATATCGGAACAAGTCTAAAGACGTAGGTCAATGTTTAGGTTTATTATAGGTTTCTGTCTCGTTCTGTTGCTCATTTTAGACACAAGCCAACGACTAGATGCAAGTAATTTAAATGAGTTTGATAATAGTTTTGAGTTTGACACGAGCTACTGAACGACTTCTATACAAGTAGAATTGTTTAAAAGTTGTTCATTAGCTCGTTTCAGTCACAAACCTTTGATAAATCCAATTTAAATTATGTCAATTTGATGATTGGTTTGTGTCCAACATGAGCTACTAAACGAGTTCCACACAAGTCTAGATCAAAATCTATCGTGAATGTCTATAACTACAATGAGGTTCGAAATGAACACAAGCAACATTTCAAATGAAAATCACATTTATTGGTAATATTTTATATTGTTATTCAGAAAGAGGAAATAAATACAATGAATTAGTAAGGATTTTGTCTAAACCAAAAAATGTATTAAGAATTGAAAATATTCAATCAAATTATAATATTCTCATACAGAAAAAAAGGAATGTAAAACTAACAAGATGCAATTTTGATTGAAAATCATATTAAATCTACAAGAAATAGTTTGTCGTTAACGGCCCTTTTGACAATGCACAATTGAAAGTTAACGTGAACTTTAACGGCAAGTTAAATATGCCAAACTTACCGTTAAAGTCTTTATTAACTTTTAATCGTCCATTGTGAAAAGGGCCATTAGTGTGTTAGTGTTTTTTTGGTTTGTTCATTGCTACAATTCACTATTGTGCTTAGTTATGTGACTTGTTGTAGTTTTGCCGTTGTTTATTCTTATATAGCCGACCAATAGCCGACGAAAATCGAAAAATTACTGCTGCTGGTTTAAAATTAACATTGTTTCATATTAATTTTAAATAAAAAATTATTAATCTATACTTAAATCTCTTCAATTTAAAAATTTTCATTGTTAAGACAACTTTGCTATAAACGTTATATTTCATTTAAATCAACATGACTACAGCTTTAATTTCAAATAAGTTTCATGGTAAATAATCACTGAAATCATTTGAATTAAAATGAAATTTATTTAACATAAGATGGTATTTATTTACTGTATGTTTAAAGTAGGGATGTAACGATACGCCGTTTTGCCGATCCGATACCGATACCGATATTTAAAAATAAATATCGCCGATACCGATTCCGATACCGATACGAATATTGAAATTGAGTTCAAGTTTAGATTAACAAAACTCAAGTGCAATTTTTTATTATACAAAATTACATTATAAGAGAGAATATTTAAAACTGATGAAACACTGGAAGTAATTTTTAAGGAGCTACATTTTATTTGCTTCCAACAAATCTATATTAAAAATATGCAGATAATTAGTAGAAAAGCAAGATAAATTGTTTAATTCCTTTATAATTTAAAAAAATACTCGCCATGCTTTTTAAAAAATCGATTTTTTTGAAGGACATTTATCAACTAATATTCATCTAAATAACTTAATAGCTTAATTATTAAAAGACTTCTAAGTTTATATTTATTCACTAAAATTTACATGAAAATACAGTTCTGAGTTTAAATTCGCATAAAAAAATTTTGAAAATGGGTACTTTTTTATAGAATACCGAAAAAGAAATTTGTCCTAGCATCGCTTCCAATTCGGTGATTGGTAATCGAAAAACAGAACTTGTTGCAAGGGCAAGGATATGTAAAACTAATTAGAAATTATCCAAATTTGCAATACTTCCAGATCGGGAATTCTACATTTTCATGACTGTTTTGGAGTATCTCTTTTTTGTTGGAATAAGATTTAAAAAACAACGGCTTAAATTTGAATTCATGGTAAAATTAACAAAAAATAAATACTTTTTTTACAAAATAACAGCATAAAATATTATTAATTTTTGAAATTGATATTAATAAGATTTAAAAAATAACGAAGTGTGTTTAATTCATGGTAAAATCGAACAAAAATAAATTATTTGTTAAAAAAAAACTCTGAAAAAATGTTTAAAAGTATCGTCGTATCGGCAGTAAAATATCGCCGATACCGATGTATCGGAAAATCTGAAGTATCGCCGATATATCGGTATCGGTATCGGTATTCGTTACATCCCTAGTTTAAAGTAAAGTTTGAAGCTGTTGTGGCTGAAGTGGATAGCGGATGGACTATCATGCAAGTGGCACGAGGTCAAATATTGGCTGGGGCAACTATAGCGCAACTACAACACAAATTTTTCTCATGCCTATGCTAATACACATTAGGTAATATAACTTAAATTCAACATGATTCTTCGCTTTGTTTCAATATCAAATTCATGTTGTTTCAACTTGAAATAACTTTGACGCAAACATGATTCTTCCTGTTGTTCCCATATCAAATTCACTTTGTCTGAACTCGGAATAACTTTGATTCAACATGATGCTTCGTATTATTTCAGTATTAACTTCATTTTGATTTAACTGTACTGAAATATTAAATCAACATTAAATATAGTTATTTCAAAAAAAATATTCTTTTACGATTATTGTAAATTTTGTTGAATTAACATGAAACACCTATGAAACAAACTAACTACCGAAAAATTTTAAATTAACCTGGTTTTCGGCGACTTTACATAGAAATTTTTTTGCGTGCTGTGACATAAAATTGCGATACAATTTACAAAAAATACCAAGAGCCGTATTTTGGGTGTGGCAAATATAAATATTTTAAAAGCTAGAAATCGTAGATGGGGATATAATTCTACGAATAGTTCTAAGCAACTTTGCTCTAGATTCCATGGGTTTAAATTGGATTTCAAGCTTGCGGAAATGCCAAATAATTTTATGACGTCTTTATTACAGGAAAAATTACAAAGAGAAATTGAAGCAGTTTGGCGTATACTTAATATTTTATCCATACATTAAATAATGATAATCTTATTCTGTATTGAGACAAGCTGATTAAAAAAATGTTTGTAGCTTTTCATGTATAAAGACGCCATAATTTAAGAACCTCTGGCGCTAGTTCTGTGATTTTATTGTCAAATGTGTTTTGAACAAAACTAAACTTTCGTACCAATTTTTGTTCTCATGAGAGGGGGTCAGACCTAATCACTGCTTGGTTTTATACAAACTAAGCCACTTACAGCATATTTTGAAAATTTCGTAATCTTGAAAATCATTATTTTAAGGCCAAACTTGCTTAAAGTTCTTCCTAGAATCATTTGCAACATTAGGATTTTTTTTGCATCCATGAAAAATAGCCCCAGCCTAATGTACATGCATGTATCTATTAAAAAACTATTCAGGCTACTTCACAATCTTGTTTTCTTACAACTTTTTTATATAAATAATTTTTCCTTTTAAACTCTAGTTAAGTTAATGATATAATTTAAAATCTATGATGTAATCTTTATAAATATATCAAGGAAGAATTTTCGTTTGCCATATCGCACCCTCCCAAAAATGTTTACTGATCTATTTAATATAACGAAAATTAAGAAAAAAACGGCAATTTTATTTACAGAAAAAAATAAATATTTCAGTATTAAAAATACTAAAGTAACTACTTAAAGTTTGTTTTATATAAAAACAAAAATCATACAAAATTTTTTT
This sequence comes from Panzeria rudis, assembly GCA_956483635.1. Taxonomy (NCBI): domain Eukaryota; kingdom Metazoa; phylum Arthropoda; class Insecta; order Diptera; family Tachinidae; genus Panzeria; species Panzeria rudis. Next base: position 178,280,678 of record OY101448.1, read on the forward strand.
TATATAAAAACTGCACTTATAAACTCAACTTACAAGTGTAAAATTATTATAAAAATAATTTAAGGAAAAAATCTGCTTAAAAGGAAACATGTTAAAAATGTTTACCAAGCCATACAAAAACTTTATTCATTTTTGTTCTTTTTTTTTAATTTTCATCTTATTTTTCTATTACAGTAAATACTTGTAGTTAACTTTTAGTTTTTCGTTTTATACTTATTGAAAGGAAAATGTTGAAAATTAAGTAGGGCGTTCTTTGAAACCTAAAACTAAAGAAGGAAAAACTTTTTTAAATGAGCAGAAATAGCGTTTTTTTTTCAAATATATTTAAAAAGCAAAATTAAGTACTTGACTGGCACTTTTAAAAATATATATTTGTTTGAATCGTTTTTTTCTTTCAAGTAAGTACATACAAACTATTTTTATAACAAAGTAAGCACTTACAGTATAACGGTGTTATAATTTCCTATGTAAAATGTAATTAATTTTAGTGGTTTTAAAACAAAGTTGGGGTAAAAATTTACAAATTAGTAAACATTTTTAAGCCCTTCAAAATACTTTCTAAAGCTTTTGGATTAAATAAACAACAGCTTTTTCCAGTAAAACTTGGTGCTTCAAAATCAGCAGGTTTGTAAATGTAAAAGTTCCACTTACAAAAATGCTCCTCCCAGGTACTCTATTACAGAAAATCAATATAGTAGATTTTTTAATTCACTAGGCCCACGCTTTTTGGCCGCCGGTGATTACAACGCTAAGCACACGTTCTGGGGATCTCGCCTCATCACGCCAAAGGGTCGCGTTTTTTTTTACACAATTTCAAAAATGCGCTTCAATGTTATATCAAGTGGGCAGCCTACTTACTGGCCAACAAACAGATCGCCGAAAAATACCTGATGTTATTGATTTTGTAGTGGTAAAGGGTGTGCCCAGCAAAATGATACAAGTTGAAGCATCTTTAGATTTGTCTTCAGATCACTCACCAACTATTGTCACTATATATTCAGAAACAACTTCTTCACCCACTTGTGATTTAACGATGACAACCACACGTATAAATTGGTTGAAATACAAAAAATATTTGAGTGCTCATTTACCAGAAAATATTCCATTAAAAACGCCTACTGACATAAATGACTCTATTAGAATGTTTGAGGCAAACCTTAAGCAAGCTGCTCTAAATGCTACTACTACAAATCTTCAGGTTCAGGTGAGATATAATATAATTTTTTCAGCAGATGTAGAACGGCTTTTATCCGAAAAAAGAAGAGTTCGTAGAGAATGGCAACGCTAAAGATCCCCTCAGCTAAAATCTAGGCTGAAGGAATTTACTAAACAGCTGAAAACTCTACTAGAATATCAAAAAACCGCTTCTCTTCAAAACTTTCTGAATGGGCTCGACGCAACACCTCAAACAGACTATTCGCTATGGAGAGCAGCCCGAGGCCTCAAAAGACCAGTGATAGATAAGCCTCCATTGCGAGCTTCGAATGGAGACTGGTCAATAACTGACGCTGAAAAATGTACTCTGTTTGTAAACCACTTGCAGAAAGTATTTACTCCAAATACGTCTGATACTATAGTTGAGCTGCCACCAGTCCTCGCTATACCAGATGTTACTTTGAGGTTCAATATTCGTGAGATTGAACACTATATTGCGGGCTTAAACTCGAAAAAACCTCCAGGTGCTGACAAAATAAGCAATAAAATGCTCTTAGAGCTACCCTATACTGCAAAACAGATAATTCTATTTATTTTTAACAGTATTATCCGCCTCAAATACTATCCCGCAGAATGGAAGGTTTCGCTGATTACCATGATACCTAAATCTGGCAAAGATCATATGATGGTGGAGTCCTATAGGCCTATAAGCCTATTGTCTAACATGTCAAAGCTATTTGAAAAGCTACTTATGAGTAAGCTAACACCCATACTGAATCGTACTGAATGCATTCCAGACCACCAATTTGGTTTTAGGAGACAACATAGCACGATTGAACAAACACAAAGACTCGTGAACGTGGTTAGAAAAACCTTCGAAGAAAAGAAATATTGCTCTGCGATGGCACGAAGGTTTAATACATAAACTAAAGTAAAACCTACTCGAAAACATCCTTAAAATTTTAGAAAGCTACTTAACAGAACGAAAATTTGTTGTTAAAGAAGGTAATTTTCTAAGCCCTCCGCAACCCATTAAAGCCGGAGTTCCTCAAGGCAGCATCCTCGGTCCTGTATTATATCTGATATATACCTCTGACTTGCCGGTAAGCAGTAACATACACATATCAATATTCGCCGATGATACAGCTTTTCTAAGTGTTCACAAAAGCCATCAAGAAGCTTCCCGCAAACTGCAAGATTGTATACCCCAGTTGGAACAATGGCTAAAACAATGGCGCATAAAAATTAACGAACAAAAATGTCTACACATTACTTTTACATTGTGCAAAGAAACCTGCCCACCTATACAAATAAATAACCAAACTATACCTCAACACACTGAAGTAAAATATCTCTGAAGTAAAAGATCGTCGTCTAACATGGAAGTCACACATAAATGCAAAGGTGACCCAAATGAAATTAAAAGCAGCTTAAATGAATTGGCTCATTGGAAGGAACTCTACTCTAAGCGTAGATTGTAAACTTCTTCTATACAACTCCATTATAAAACCAATATGGTCCTACGGAATCCAGTTATGGGGCACTGCCTCGGCATCAAATGTAGAAAAAATTCAAGGGCAACAAAATAAAATACTCCGTACGATTACAGCAGCTTCATGGTATGTCAGAATCAAGCGAATTCATAAAGACCTAGATGTGCCGCCGGTTCAGACAGTGTTTTCTAAGCACGTGACAAGCTACATAAAAAGACTTGAGTTGCACCCAAATCCCCTAGCCCGAAACATCATTAACTTTAGAGGCCACACTCGGCTGAGAAGGAGGGATACTCTTGCTCTCAACCGAACGCGAGAGACGTAAACATCTAAAGAACCGACGGCTGAAATAAATATTTTTGCCTGGCATTGGCTGGATTTAAAAAATACAAATTTTAGAGTTAAGATTTGATTACTTATTATTAGTTCAATTTTATTGATGATACAATAAATAAACATAACCGAAAAAAAAACAAAAATGCTGAATGGAGGCATAGCTCCATTCAGCATCTTTCTAAAAGATTATTTTGGAGGATCTCCTTAAACTATTGCAATAACTAATAAAATGATGTCACAAACTTGTTTATTTTTTAATTAATACATATAAGTTATTTAATTTTATCAACTTCTATGTTGAACAAAGTTCCACGCGTTTTAACCAAAGATCTGGCCCTGAAATGAAACGACGTGTTTAAATGTCAAAATGTGACTGTCTTTATTATTCATTTTACTCTTTTACAAAACTCTTATTTCTAATTGGCGATGCCAGAGAAACTAAAGTAATTACAAATAGTGTTCATAGAAAATCCCAAGAGGAATTTTAGCATGATGTGTTAACATGATGTTAACTTATATATTAATTATATTTTTTTCTGCTTGAATCCGTTCAAAAATGTTTTTACTAATAAACTCGAAATAATAAATAATTTATTTATTTCTATTTATTGAAATTACTTAATTTATGAAAATACATACTTTATTAATTGGTTAAACAATTAATAGCGACATTAACTGATTACTAACCAATCAAACAAACCAAACCCGCGATTAGTTAATCGAGCGATTAACCGATTAAAACAGAAGCCCGATTAAATGAATACCCACCCTACTATCCATATTAAATTCTATGCAGTTTCTTTTTATTTGGTATCTTATCTCTCATAAACATTAAAAAACTTTCTTTAAATGTTAGTTATTGACTTTTTCACAAACAAATAAATGACTGATTTTTAATCTATGATATGTATATCCCTTAATGCATACTACAAATTTATTTAAACACCTTATGAAAAACAAAATACATTAAAGGGCCCTTTTTGTGCCACTAAAACAATGCGAGTAAGTTTCTCAACACCAGTGGTTTGATTTAAGTACACTTCTATATATTTTGCTGTATTTTTTGCTTTTTGTTTTCACATGTACGTATTTTTGATTGTGTTGTTATTCAACCATAATCTACTTGTCTCTATTCTATATGTATATGTATATGTTTTTAATGCATTCGCCGTTACATGCATTTAGTGCTCATGTATTTATTTTAATGTGTATGTGTTTGAAATGATTACTTTCCCTAAACTGTCTAGACACCTTGAGAAGAAAATAATCACACATACTTGTGCATATTAATGGCTGATCCTAGAGGATTAAGAACAACAGTAAAACAAAAAAAAACAAAAAAAAAAGATTCTAAACAAACACTCCATTGGGAGGGATTTTGAAATTGTATACTCAGTTAATTATTGCGTTCAGCAAATTGTTATACTCGTACATAAATACAAACAAACATTAATATGTATTAATTTTCTGTTTTTTTTTGTTAAGCGTGAGAAATGGGAGGGGGGAGTTACAAATCAACAATGACACAAACGTGTCAAGTTTTTACTGTTGTTTTTATTTAACTTGTCTGACAGCACTCCCCAATATTTTGTGGCCTGGGTTTATGTTTCCTGGATTTTATTTTTCTTTTATTCTTTTTCTGTGTGTGTGTTTTTACTTAAGAACTCCAAAATAAACTTATTCTGGTCTAGTAAATAATTCTTAAAAATAAATTTTAAGAGTCTTATTTCATGTTGTTTTGTATTGAGCCTATTGGCGACTAATTGTGGTATTAGTTGAGGCTTTAGTATTTATTTGTTAGCAATGTTGGTGGCGGTAGAGAGGGTGGTGGTGTTGGTGTTGTTATAGTGGGGATGTAAGAGTGTTAAAGTGCGAGCTTCTTAAGGTTTTATAAGAAGATTTGATTGTGCGTAAATATTTAATGCAATTATAACAAAAGAAATAAGATTTTATATCCGTTTTTATTGTTAATGGAACATTAGAAACTTGAAATCAATAACACTAACTTACAGAATAAAAGGACCTCAAAAAGAGATTTTCATTTATTCATTTATTTTTCTTAATAAGCGTAAACGTGTTTTTTAGCTTTATTTTGATTATTCAAATTTTGCACTGTTATATAAATATATTTTTCTTCTTTCAGCCACTACATACACTACTGTAATGATCGGTTCAAAGCGCACTTCTCACAGTGGCTTAAAAACTTTTTTGCGAAAATAATTCGTTATCTCGTGAACCGTTAAAAATATCCTTCTGAAATATCACAGACATAGTTGAGGTGTTTTAAATTTCACATTTAAGGGCACCGCTTCTTGGCATAAAGGGGGGCTCGTGGGCAAACCCGCAAAGTTGGCTACCTCGGACGGTAAACTAAAAAACAAATCGACGAAAGCTAATTTATAGTCCGAATGCTTAAATTGTTCGAATATACATAGATAGAACGTCTACAAAAAACATCCTTACAAAAGAAAGGAAAACGACGTACTAAATTCAAGTATTTTCTACTAACTTTGAGTATTCTTAAATTGTGTACAAAAATTCTTATTTTATGTACTACTATTAGTATAAACTTTTTACGCAGTCGTAGTATGTTGGTATTTGTTAGGGGTGCGACGAACGTTCGCATTCGCATTTGCGAACTATTCGCATGTTTCTGATATTCGCATTCGCATTTGTATTCGCTAAAATTTATGCGAATATTTAAAGCGAATAGTAAAATTAAAAATAAATCAAAAATTAAAAAGCTAGCAAATTATTTTGGTAGAAAAGAAGGGCAAATTATGTTTTCTTGTAAAAAAATGTTTTGTATGTTAGCTACTAGCATTTTTTTTTAGTAATAAAGGAGTGATATGTAAACAAAAAAAAAACACGTAAATACAGTTGTCCAATTTTTCATAAGTGTAAAACTACTATGTGCCAAGGCACATTAATAAGGTCCCTAGCAAAAATTAATTTGGTACTAGGAATTTAATCTTACTGCAATAGAAAGGCATCGCAGATGCGCAAAAGCACACAGTGCATCTCCTCTGCCTTACGAGGATGCAATAACGTAAGCAACCGGAGGAATTTACCGAATTTTTTTTTATTCAACTCAAAGTTTTTTTATAGTGCATCCTCTCTCGCTCGTGAATACCAATATGGATGCGAGTGTTAGTTCTACTTCGTAATTTGATTTTTTATTCTTCCATTGAATTGAGCATGAAAACAAATGTGCCTCGGTAGCTTAGTGCACTAGTGTTTTAGCCTACCATGCGGATATCGTGGGACCGATTCCTGAATCAATACGCGAACAAATAGTATTTAATAAAAATAAATTGTAGTGTAATGTTTTTCCAATTGTATTTGTGCCATTTAATACATACATATGTATTTTATTCTGATTTTATATTTATTTATGTAAATAAATAAATAGAAACAAAATAACATAACGAGAAATAAATTTTTTTAAAATTATTTTCATACAAAAAAGACGTGAGGTTAATGCATCTAGAATGCGCAGAAACTAGCTCATACCTCAAGACCTACCAAGTGGGACATCCCATACAAAAATCATGTAATACCGAAGCCGGTTGGTAAGGGAGAGTACCGAAAGCTCTCCCTTACAAACCTGCTTCCGGTAGACAGATATTTTTGCTGGGTCGTATTGAAGTCACATTTGATTATTTTGATGATACGGCTTGTGGTTGGTGCTATATAACATTTTTTTCTTGGCACAACAATCAAGCTTGACAGCGAGAGTCATTTGGTTCAATTTGCCGATGCGGGTACCATATTATTCTAACTTGTCTTGGCGTTAAACAATAAATAGAAAATTAAGCAATAAACGATTTGATTAAAACTTTGCTCTTGCAGCTGAGAACCGATATAGATTCACGGGGCTTATTCCATTTTTCGAGTTGTTGTTCGATGTTCTTTCTTACATCATAGTTTTAAGTTAGTTTATATCGTTTTTGTGTCTCAGTAATTAATTCATATGTAGTAGCATATTCTAAATTTTATTTGAATAGTATATGACTTAAATGTAATTATTCGCATTCGCAAAAATTTTAATTTATTTTTCGCATTCGCTAAAATGGTATTCGCTACACCCCTAGTATTTGTTTGCTTGTTGATAGCTTCAGTCGCATGTTGTGCTTATGTTGTTGTCTTGTTGTTGATTATTCTGCTTGTTCGTTCAGTGCCGACTAATAGCCTACAAACGTCGTATTACATGCTGCTCGTTTATACTGGATTTTAGCTGTCGTTCTTTCTATACTGAGTAAGCTGAGTGATGTAAGGCGTTGGTTTGGAAATACAAACATTATGAGATAAGTTCAATACTAGGAATGAACAAAAATAAATTTTATATTAAAACAAGTAAAAATATTAAGTTTATGAAAGTAGTAAAAATATGAATTTTCAAGTCTGTTCTGTTCCATGATTCCACGAAAACGACTGTGTATAAAGTTTACAAATATATTCGTACTTAATATAAGAATTTTTTACATGAATAAAGGCCAATCAGGCTAAAATTAAGTATTTTGCACTTGAATATTCCGACTTAATCAATCTTTCTGTACTTGATTTCAGAAAAACCGGGATTACCGTATTTTTAACACCGTTTGTGATTAATTTAAGTACGGATGGAATGATTTTTCTTTTCAGTGCAAATTTCTCTTTTAGTTACACAGAGATAATTGCTCTCGACATTATTTTTCTTGAATTAAGTGTTTTGATGGGGTGGACGAATCTAATGCCCGATATTTTTTTTTTTAAAGAGGGATATTAATACTAAAATTTAGAACAAAATGTAGTAAATTACATACCGATATTTGGTAAAAAGGATATAAAATTTATAGTTTCCTTAAAGATTCCTCAGAGTGTAAAGCAACGATTGCTACAAAACAATAAACATTCTAAGGCCATAGGCTTTGACTAAATATACCGAAATTTATTTAAATATCACACGCTAAATAACGACAGGGGTACCGTTGTTTTACTGTCAAAAAAAACGAATCGCGTCGACATAGTGGGCTTGGCAGCTAGTTTTCGCTGATTGCTGCGTAATTTTTAAGTAGATTCCTATCTAACTACAAAATTTCACTCAAAAATATTATTAATCAACGATATCCAAAGAAATTTAATTTTTTTGGCTTGAGTTCGGTTTTAATTTCATTTTTCAATTAAATTCTATTTTTATTTAGAGATAAATGTGAAGCATGTAGACAAAGAAAATTGGAAATTGACTGCACGGAGGGTTGAACTGCCGTTTCGAGAGCTTCCGCTAATTTCTTCAGAAAAATTTAATTAAAACCGAACTCAAGCCAAAATAATTAAATTTCTTTGGATATAAACTCATACAGACTAAACTCATCACTTAATTATTAATCAACGATTTTTTACAATTAATAAAAAAATTTAATGTGTACCACTTTTTCCTTTGTTTTGCAAAGGGTCCTTCCAAAATTTTTTATTACTAAAATCTGCATAAACTGGTGAAAACTATACATAATTTTTTAAATTTTGATATGTGATACATAATATGTGATACATATGTGCACCTTTTCTCTTTTAAAAGTATAAAATTAATGGTCTTATAATAAAAACTCGTGCAGAAATAGCTTTACCTGTTACTTATTTGCTATTTTCCTCTATACCTTTACTTAATATTTCTCTACTATTTTGTGGAAGAATCTAGCAGCGTATGAAATGTGAAATTTTATACTGATCGGACTATCCGTTTAAAAATAGCTGACTTATTTTCAAAATATTATGATTCTGCCCCACTATGTAATCTATGCATTACTAGCAAATTTTAAGGAAATCTGCTTGTCCAGATTTGTTCGATTTTACTATATTTTTCCTGCATTATTTTCTTTGGCTTTCTAATAACACATACTTAATCCTTTATAAATAAATTTGTGTAAAATTTGTAAACAAAACTTAAAGTAATTTGATTGAGAAAAAGTCAACAAAATTCTTTAAATTTTTCTAATAAATCTCTTAAATATTTCTTTTAAATAAGATAAATTTTAGCAAATAATTTGTAAAATTATTTCGAACAATAAAATTTTTAACAACACAAATAATTTACGAAAATAAATATTTTAAGGCAAATACAATTCAAATCAAATCAAATATACACATATTCTTACATACGACATGTGTCTTTTTATAAGTCTAGTGAACATATCATTTTGTAATACGACAACTTAATTTTAATGAAATTTATAAGCAACAAATTTATACAATACATTAACAACAGCAAGAACAACAACAACAACAACAACAGCAACAATGACAATAATAGGAAAAACAATTTAAATATTATTCCACCTCTTGGAGTCAACCAACCAACCAACTGCATTGGCATGCACGTCAAAGTGATAAAGTTACTTACAGTATTTTCATTTTTACAAGTCTCTGAAGATCTTGAAAATAAGAAAAGCACCTCTGGTATACCAGAGGTTCTGGACACAAACCTTAAAATAAACTTAAAAAAGAAAAACTCACACTAACGCTAACTTTATCATTTGAAGCGTATATTATTACGAACAAACATACTGGCAGGCTAAAGGCAGGCCCCTTTCATACAATTCAATCAATGTTTATTGTCGTTATTATTATTTTAATAAAGAAAAAAAAATGGATTGCAAAAATATTTGAACAACCAGGCTGCATAGATTAATGGAAATTTATGTTGGTTCCTGAATTCAAAAGATTTTTATTTATTTTTCTTGTTTCTACACAAATCCAACACAGAAACGAGCAAGAACTAAATAAGACAATACTTCGATTTAATACAAAATTCATACGTTACGTACATACTCGTACGTACTTGTCAAATAGTGTCAACAATGACACCTTCAACATAATTTCCGTTGCAATAATGAAGTGGAAATAACGAAAAAAAAATTCCATATACGCTTGAATGATCTGAAAACCACACCCATTTTTGAAGCATTCTTTCCCGCTCTGTTTTTGTTCTTGTTGTTTCTTCTTGTTGCATACAAATTGCATAAAACCCATAAAGGCATAAATTAAAGAAACGCATTTAGCAAAAATATTAAAAAAGTAGAAACAAATCACTGTTAAAGTGAGTACTTAAAACTGCTGGTGTTTCATTTTGTATCCAGCTTAAAATGTTCTTTCTTTTTCATTATGGCGTTTATGATTTTCCTTATTTTTTTATTTTTTCTTCTACATAAAAAAACAACATTAAAATATTTTGCACTTTCAAAACAGCCAGCTTCGTACTAAAACGTCAGTCAGTTTTCTCCGCATGTTTAAACCATCGTTAATATAGTGGGATAATGAAAATCAAATGGGCTAAAAATTTATGTGATTAATTTTTTAAGGTGTAGCCAACCTTAAGGAGAGATCTAAGCTTTGTGATGTATTTCATTGCAAGCAGTGTTAGAGCATAACTAACTCCCATATGTCCTTGGCCTACGAGAAATTTGAGTTGTTCGCCCTATACGCTTGTACGTACTCATCCGATGACTGGTGAAAATAGTAGCTGTACACTCATTTTCCTTCTTGTGGAATCAAAGTAAAGACAACAAGACACTATTGATGGTAATAAATAAAACTTCGAGTGATTTTTGGAACGAAGTTCCTTTTGGCACGCTGTGCGTATGATAAGCAGCATATAAGTGTTTTCTATGCTGAGGGGTAAAAAAAAATTTTTTTTATAAAAAAAAGTGTAATAAATACGTGTAACGAATACTGGTAAGAAATACGTGTAACGACAATTCAAAGCGAAGGCAACAGATCGGCGCCGTTTAAATTTTTCAAAAACTTTGTGTTACCGCCTTTGTATTTCCGCGGTTTTCGTTGTTGCCGTGGTTTTCCGCGGGAGTTCTGGCATTTAAGGAGATTTTTGCGCTAGTTTAGGGGAATCCGGAAAATTTTTGGGATTTTGGGGAACTTTTTATGCTAGTTTTTTGCAATCCAGGGAGCTTCTGAAATTCTGGGAAGATTTTTGTCCAAGTTTTAGGGAATTTTTAGACCCGGTTTGTGTCTTCGCTTTTGGCTGGTGCCCTTGCCAAATAAAGATTTCTCGGCTAAACACCAGGTGTCTCGGTTAAATTCTTGCGAAGTATCGCCTAAGTATCTTCCAGGCGATATTTGTTTTTTGTTGACAAATTATCTTCTTTTTCCATCTAGAGGTTGAAGTCACTATCTTCGGTTACTTGGTGTGATCAAGATACGTCATATTTTTGGTTTTAAATTATAACTTTTATTTTTGGTGGAGGTGAGGCGCCGAGTCCGGTGACTACGTGGATGTGTCGAAGGGCAATAGAAATGAAGCCTGAAAGTGGCCGCCCGATTGCATAACGCCGAAATTAGCAGGCTGAAGACGCACAGTGGCTCCAATTGGAAAAAATTTAACAAATCTGTAACTTTTAAACTTCAGATCTGATTACAAAACGATGTATGTGAAAATCATAGAGCAGGCAATAAACTTTCCAAATCTTGTAATATGGACCACCCTATTGAAATGTACGTTAAGCAACAGGATGTCAACAGCTGGCTACCTCGGGTATGGAAAACTTTGTCGGCCTCATAACTTTTATAAATATTATACGATTTTAATGAATTAAAATTTTGTGTAAAGTGTAAATAGATTAAGAAAATACAGTTTATTTCATTAAAACTACTTTAATATTTTCAAAGATATTTGGCTTTGAATTTTAAAATTTTGGTTTTTTTCCATCGACTTTGTTCTCTATTTTGTCAATATATCCGATAACAGCACAGCCAAAATTTCAACAAAAAAAATATTATGATTTATAACACAATCCTTGATAATAAACAGAAAAATTTTCTTAGTTATCTCAATTCACATAGTCGTTAAGAGGAAGCAAAGTCAAGACTTTGAAATGATAGTAGTGAAAATTGCATAATTTTGCCAAAAATAGAGCAACTTTTTTATAAACAAATTTTCACAAATAATATTTTTTATTTTTAATATTTCAAAACAAAAGTTTTAAATCAATGAAAGCATGATTGCTACATCCAGCCTTGAACGAAAATAGTGAACTTTTCTACAAGGTTTCTCTTTTAATTTTTCATATTTAATGAAGATTTAGATATTTACTGTTTAAAGTTGGTTAGTAACCCCAAAACCCCAATTACGTAAAAAGTGTCCTTTAAACAAAAAATTTAAATCCAAACTGTGTACGAAAACTAAAAAGAAAATAAATAAAAATAAATAAAAAAAAAATCAAAAAACTGAAAACAAAAAAAACAAGTCCAGTAGTGCGAGATCTAGCGACCTTTACAGCCGGGAGCCATTATTAAGAGGATTTGAAGATTCGACTCTTAGTTTTTTTTTTAGTTTTTTACGCAGTTGGGCTTTTTTATTTCTTTAATTTATTTTTTATTTTCTAATTAGAGCCACTGTGCGCTGGCGGCCCGGCCCTATTCTTATTAAACTGCTTAAATTTTTTTGTAAATTTCTTACAGAATATAACTTTTTATTGCTATTGTTGCTATTCTTATTATTTGCTTTTCCCCATGTAATTATTTACGCCCCATTTCACAATGTATGATTATGAGTTAACGTGGGCTTTAACGGCAAGTTTTGTATGGCGAAGTTTCCGTTAAAGTCCATGTAAACTCTTAATCGTACATTGTGAAATGGGCCGCTAGTTGGACATTTCTGAATATATATTTTTTTTTAATTAATATATAAGGATATAGTACAACAGCATAAACACAATCATCCATCCATATTAATATTCATCAATGAGTACATTATAAAAGCTTACAGGCTGCATATTTTTGTAAATTTTGAAGTTTTACCTTCGCTTGTTTTTCTTTTTCTGATGTTTTGAACTCAGCAGGGCGTTTAGCAAAAAAAAAAAAAACATTATCAACAAATTCGCTGAAGATGAACATGTTTTGTACGATTAAGTTCTGACAACGACATTCACTGACAAACAAATAGACAGACGGACGGAAATGTTTGAAAAGGGGGCGCAAAAAATTTGCAATGAATAAGAAACCTCCTTGATTGTGTTCGCATAAGATATGTATACAAGCGTATGTGATATACTAATTATATACTCATATTAATTTTAAAATAACTATTATATGAATTTATTCGTGTGTACATAGAATCATGTTTACAGTGTGTGGCAAACCAGAGAGAGTTTATTTTGGTTATTTTGAGGTTTTTCTACAAATAGCGAAAAACAATACTTTATAGCAACAGCATGCATATTTTCGTATCAAGATAAATTTTTTAAAAATATTGCTACATACTAGTGAACAGCTTCTAAGGCTTAGTACACACCACGCATTGGTAGAAGTAATATGTTGAGTCAACTTGTTTTTTGGTGATTCAGTTCATACACAACACGACAGCTTTGATTTTTCTTGTAATTTGTTCTATTTACTTTGAAATATCTGAGCAGCATATAACTGCCAAAGTCACTGATCCTCTTATTATGTTACACACTGTAATACATACATATGCTTTATAATGCTGCACTTTCGGTTGTCTCTAGTAAATTTTTAAATACTTTAATCTCAAAACACAACATATTTTTAATATTACTTTTTGTGTTTTTCTTTTTTGTTTTTTAACTTTTACTGCATTGCATTTAAACCTACAACAAGCATAAATTAACATTTTCATTAACATTTTGTTTGTCTTATGTCAATTTTCTTTGTTTTTACTTGAAAATATACAACATTTCTGTGTCGCTTCTTAATCTCTTAATATTGTATGTGTCAAAATAATAATGGGCGTAACATAAAAGCGGCATAAATTTTATAAAAGAAAAATATGAAAAATAATATGGACGAAAATCACACCATCAACGGAGCACAGCCAAAAAATAAGATAACATTAATAATTAAATTTATACATCGGCAACAACTAAAGCGATAAAAAAAGAGTTGTTTTAAACACATTTTTAATAACTTAATTAAGACATAATATGAGTATTTTTATACTCAAAATATTCTTTACGACATTTATGAACATTTTTTTAATACGGACGTTTGTTATTGGCCTCAAGTTGAATGTCGGTTTTTTACCAAAAATAATTTTCAAATTATTTACGCCCACCCCTTTTGGTTTTAACGGAATAAATATTTTGTTAAAGAAATATTTATATGGAATTAAATTTTGTTCTTTTAATAACTTTATTAGCAGGAAAGCACGAATGATTACACTACACCACACGAAGTTGTTTTAGATTATAAGCAAATTATAAGAAGGTTTTAGCATTAGTTAAAAATAAAATTTTGAGTCTATTCGCATAGTTTTGAATGGAAGAAAATTATTTAAATAAATGTGACTATATTAATAGTTATACACCTACTGAATAGTATTACAGGTCCATAATGGTAGTGACTTTAGTTATCTATGTTTAGTTCAATGCCGCCGCACAGTGGGTCATTTCGCGAGATGGCGTTGAAAAGTAAACAACTTTTGATGACTCTTACAAGTGGATTTTTAAATTATTGGAAATAGTAAAATGCATTTGTGCTGATTTTATTAGCACATACATACTAACCATCTAGCCCCCCATTTTACCATTTAACTACAATCAAAATAATATTCTAGGTAAATCTAATTAATCGAAATTGTTAACTTACAGTGGCGATTTTTATGAAATAAAAATTTTTTTGCTTAAAATAACTTTTAAAGTTATAAGTCATTTCATGTCTATATTTACTTTGGATTTGTGCTGAGATGGTAAAGGCGTCCGGTTTATAAACATGCGAAGAATTGTGAGAGCATAAGTTCAAGACCAAAAAAGTACATCTTACTGAATTGAAAAATATAAATTTGGAAAAAAACATGGTTAAAATTACTAGTTTAACTTTAAACATTTTTTTGTGAAATTACCCATTTTTATCGCTAAAATTACTAATTTAAAATAATAACAACAAAAATACTTATTTTACAAAAATTACTGTATTTGAATGAAGCAAGTCACCACATGTCTATGTTTACTTGGTGCTTTCGTTATTTAATAAGATAACTTAGATGAGATGGTAAAGGCGTCCGGTTTATAAACATGAGAAAAAAATAACCTAAGTTCAAGACCAAAAGATTTCAAAAAAAAAATAGTTTTCTAAACAAGAGCCCATACTTCTTAAGCCTTGGCAGGCATCCAACCATCGACCCACGGTTAATATTTTAGCACAATATCGATTAAACTACAATTCAGTTGGTTGATTTTACTGTATTTTATGAAATTGGTTAGATTTATTAATATTTTATTTTGTGTGTAAGAATCTTCCTGTGTTTCTCTTTTCATCGTCCGTCAGCAGATGGTTTTATTAATGTTGCAACAGATCTAGAGGGCGGCCAATTTTTTAATAGTTTATTTCAATTCGATCAGTGAGGAATGTGCTATTATTGGAATTTGTCTTTTTCTGATCATCGCATCCACATCTAAAGAGAGTTTGACAGTGATGCTCAATATAATTATAGTCAAAAATGGACACACAATTTGTGCTGATAACTCCAAGGACAGTCTACAAACAACATCCTCCAACATTTTTATTTTAACCGGATGCTTTCTGCAGTTTCCGTGTGCTGTAACTAAGGCAGTTACATAACGTAACTAATTCCGGTTACAACTTAGTACCTTATCCGCTGTCCTCCATAGGACCTCTATGAGCAACATAGATCTTGATCCAAGATTTAGAGTTCTGGTCCTTAAAACGTTGCAGCAGAGCTCCTTTTGAAAGTTCATTTGATGTTTACATGTGCCTCGTCTATCAACTTTAGAACCCATTCTGGCATTAGTTTGGATTACACATTGCATACATCTAATCATTGACTGATTATACAGTGCAAATAGAACTCTCATAACGCACACTTATGTCTCTATCAGGTTATCTAATGAATGCGCTATCCCAAACACTTAAGCGCCTAAAATAAGAAACAATTTAACTCACGTAAGACACAAGAACGAGCTATCACACCTGACTGCATCATGTCTCGGTTGTGTTGAAACCCTATGTCATACAACTGCGAATGGCGTCTAGGAAACTGTTACCAACCACAAGTGCTATATTGTCAGCATACCCTATAGCGTGTATGTCAATTGAGTCGCAGAAGGTTGTCAAAAGCAATGTTCTACAGTACAGGGGAAAGAACGCCATCTCCCCCCAAACCCACCCCCCCCCGCTTCCACCAACCACCACACCCCTCTTGCGTTAATATCCTGATTACACTTCTACGAACACTAACACTCCTGTTATTTATATTTATAGCTCTCATCCGTAGCATGGAGCTAATTCATTCTCTAATAATAAGAGACGCCTATACATCAGCATATCACTCTCCAGGTAGTCCACAAGCACCATCCCTAAAGTTTTCAACAAAAAGAATGCTAGTCTCAACAGTCTGAATAGCTTTGGTTGCAATATGTAGTAAGTCGAGTGACTTGCTGTGAATATCTCCCTGGTCCGGTATATGACGCGAACGATTGTTAAGCCCTTATGACACTACATTTTTCTTGCATTGATTTGTTATAGGATTTAAAGAAAGAAATAGTAAATGATAGAAAGAGACAACTATACAAAATGTAAACAAAACGTAATGGCTTCTTTAAGTGCTGCCTACTTTTTATTTATAATAAGACGACAAAAGAAAAAAAAAAGTTTTTAAAAGAGGCGCTAAATCGCTGAATTCGTGAATAAACCGCTAACTTGGCAACACTTTAATGTTTCAAGTTTTAAATGTCAATTTTAAGTTGAACATTTTTACATTTTTTTGACAGGCCCCCATTTTTTATCGATAACATTAGTAAAAGCTTTTACAATTTCGTATTTATCTTAATATAGCTGAATTTTTTGCACCTGGTAAAGTTTCCCATTATATTCTATTTGCACTGTTCTCCAAAGCTTGAAAAATTAATAAAAAATGTAGTGTCATAAGGGCTTTACCCACTTTTGATACTCTAAGCTTCCTCTCGTCCTCTTACATTAACTACCGGGGAAATACCTCCACCAGCGATTGCAGAGTTTTTCCTACTGTTTCAGTTATAGAATCTCCATTCTTCCCATTCAGTTCCAGTTTTGAGGCATGATCGTAAGATATTATATTCTAAAATCTAAAAAACTTCCAATATCTTTCTCGTACTAAAAGCAGAATTCTCTCCACGTTCTTCGCTTTTGAATACGAATGCATTTCTTCAGCTCTCTTTTCTTATCCATGAGGTCAAGTCTGTCTCTTTTACATAAAAACGTTCCTTGCCTCTTTCTTCATAGATTCAATTTAGCCGTCCCACTGTGTAATAAGGTCACTTTAACCCACTAATCTCAAAGGAATTTAATGTTTCCATTATACGCTCGATTTTCTTCGTACAACTAAAATAACAGGATTCTAACAAATGATTCTGGTTGAGGGTATAAAAAATAGACATGTTTCGGCAATTTAAAGGTGTACGTCTGGCTTTTAGGTTATGAGGAGTCAAAAGCATCTGTCAGCCCAATCGAGTTTGTTCGGTGCCGGTTACTTAATACTAGCACGAATTTTAGTTAAATTGACTGAAGATGAGAGGATATCACGCCAATGGTTAAAGTACAAACATTCACAAGTAATGGAACGAGTACATTTAGAATATTTTCCATCAATTTTCTTCTAGTTTTACAAGGCTTAAAATCTTCCTAATAAGTAGTTAGACAAAAATTGTCCAGCCACCTATTATAGCTTCCAACTTCCAGCCTCTTCATGTATTGCGTATTTTTCCAATATTAAGATAAATTTTATGATCAAAATGTTTTAGTTCCATCTATTTTATTTAATTATGTATTTTAATATTTTTTTATATATTTCCTATTCTATCACAAGAGATAAAAATGTAATGGTTTTGTTGTTCGTTGAAATACATAATTGCTTTTTTTTACCAAACTTAATGTCTGCCTATAATAATTACTATAATTTGTCCTTTTTTCGCAAGTATTAAGTATCCCTATATTATCTATTGTTTCTAATTTCAGATAAAACAATACTAAATAGTTGCCAAAAAAAAAAAAATAAACAAATTACGTGGGTAAGCTTTATAAAAATTACACAGAATTTTGTACACAAGTTACATTAATATGTAGATCTTAATTTATATACAGACTTTAAATATTTACTCATTTATATTATATAATAAAATATTTGGCATAATCCTAATATAAACAAATGTATTAATAATAAATTTCAACATTATTGTCGCTCCGACAACATGCATAGTATTTATGTTGTTATAACAGTAGAGCCAGAGTTTGATGAATAGGGATATATATATTTACAACATATTAAAAAACTGTTTAAAAATAAAACGAGCCCCGTCTTCAAAAGGCCTCAGTTTCCAAAGGTCTATAATAAATAAGAGTACAGGGGCTTTAGAGTGGACATTAGCATTAGCTACTCGTATTCTAAAAAGCCTTTTTGCAGCCAAGGCTCAACATGCTGCCATTTGTTTCTCATAGTGCGTTCACATCTGAGCGAAATCTAGTACTTACACGATTTCGAGCAAAATCTAGTAGATTTCGAGTATATTTCCAATACAAAACAAAATCTACTTCGTCAATAGATTTTGACGAAATCTGGTCAAAATCTAGTAGTACTTAGTGATGAAACTATGTTTTTTTCCAAATTGTACAAAAAAATAAACCGCTGTACAACGTTTTGTGTTTAAAAGGTGTGTGAATTAGCTAAATTTGCAGCTATTTGGTTATAGCTTAGGAAAAATTTCAGACGGTGGTTTTTGTTCTGGATACGAAATCTTGATAAATGTCAAAAATGCTTGAAGTAAACGGTATAGATTTTGATAAAGATTTCAAATGAAATCTACATGGCTTTTAATTGAAAGGCTTTGCTCAGATGTAAATGCACTATTAACCCCCAAAAATATTGCACATTAACTTTAACGAAAATCGACTGTCTTTTAAAGTATTTGTTTTTGCTATTTATTTAAACTACATGTTTTCTAACCATATTTAGTTGTTTTTCTATCTCTGGTAAAAATACATGCTGCAAATATTGGTTTAAATAATTAATTCCAGTTATTATTTAAAAATTTTCCCCCTAAACATAATTGTATTATATTAGTTTTTTTTTTTTGGGAGAAAACAAATTGAAATTACAAAATGAAAACAATTTAAATAATTAAATAAAATTTTTGACATTTTTAAAATTATGTCTATTAATTTAAATACAAATAATTTATTTCCTAAAAATTTAAATAAAAATTTAATGCATAAAATTCTAACAAAAGGTACTTTATTCTATAATATATTAATAAATAAGCATAGTTTTGAAGAGTTCCTCTTTCAGAAGCATTTGTTTAAAAGTGGCTTAATTAAACTGTATACTCCAATTGTCTTCGACGTACTTGTTCTATGTCTGGTGAAAATGGGAGTGGTACAACATGTTCCCAAGTCGTGAGGAGTGAAAAGGGGACACATCACTTAACTAGCATGGAAATGCTACCAAAATACCGCACTGTACAACCAGAGTTTTTCAAAATAAAATTTTTTTTCATTAATATGATTATTTCGAATGTATTTGCTTTGTGAATCCAAATTGATCATTAGGCTAAGATTCGTAACGTTATATTCAGAAAGAATTGGTCATGATTAATATTCCAAGGAACAAGGGAAAAATTAACAGCAACTTAATTTTTCAACGCACACAGCAGAACAGAGTAGCGCCACTTTCGGAAGCCGCTACACTTCCATCGTCAGTGCTCATGTGTATTTTGCTTATCACCACTTTTCAGGTGGCTCTGTTGAATGTGATTTTAATTGAATACGAGAATTAAATAAATCTCAATTTTTTTCAAAATCCTTTTTTTTGTTAAAATATTTAATATCATTCTAAAAAATTTATAATTAATATTTCATATATTTTTATAATATTTCATAATTGATTCATTTTATATTTATAACATTTCTTTATTCGATTTAAGTATTTAAAACCTTTAGTTGTTCTAATATTGCTTTTAGCCCTGTTGGCTGTAAAAATAAATTTTATGCCGCATAGTACAATATCCACTGAATGGAACTGATTTTCTATAAAAAGTCATTGTGATTTGTTTTCTGTAACAATTTATAATCAAGCGTTATCGATTTGCATATTAATTTATTTATTTTCTACAATAAATATATAATTTTTTAATATTACACCTAGTGTCAAAAAAAAGTTACAAAAGTTAGCATTTCATGAGTAATTTTTAATTTATTTCATTTCGTATTGGTCTGAACAAAATTTTTCATTTGCTATAAAAAATCTTACTTTATGTTTTGTTAATTTCACTAAAAAAAAGAAAAAAACCATGTGAATCCAAATTGATTAGTAGGCTAAGGTTCGTAACTTTATATTCAGAAAGAATTGGGCATGATTAATATTCCAAGGAACAAGGGAAAAATTTAACATCAACTTAATTTTTCAACTATTTAAAAAAAAAAACCAAGAACAAAATTTGTTGATTTGAAGGAAGCTGCAGTAAATTTAACAATAAACTTTCAAGGAAATCAATTAGTTTCAGAACTGGTGCGAATAATTTCCAATGATTTTTACATGGACTTGCCATTAGAAATTTTTTTCTAATTCATTGGACTTGAAGTAATGTTCACAATGTTAAGAAAAAACGATTTTTTGGAAATGCTACAGAGTATACTACGTAATTTTATTTCATTTTTATTCACACAATTTATGGAAGGATTGAGGATCGAACTAAGGAGTTTTATTTCATGAAATTTTTAATTGCCAAAGGATTTAGCACGAAGTCAACATGTACATAAAATGACTTTGACAGTAGCCGATAGAGTATGTCCTAATGCTGTTATTCGAATAAAAATTATTCGAATATTCGAAAAAAAATTTTTCGTTTTTTTGGAACGAACAACATTTTTTTTCGTCTGCATTGTAGCAGAATCGTCTGCCTCTAGTTCAAAAGTTGAAAATGAATTGAGCTTACTGTATATCTCTCTTCACTACCTGTTCTCCCTACACCAGCGACATGCGATGATTGTCATGGCCCACGACGTTCGTCGGCTAAATAGCCGACAATTTACATGTACACAACCGACAATTTTCATGTACATAATACAAAGAATAAAAATAAAGAACAACAAAAGCACAACAGTCAGTAGTACCTATCAACAAAGCAATTAAACACCAACACACTTAAACAACAAATTATTTCTCATTTGTTTAGTTTTCTCTTTGCCTGGCTCTGCTCTATACTATAGTCGCTCATATTGGCACCAGAGTTCCGAACATTATTCGGCTCGCATATGTATACTGCCGAATGAAAACCAATGTACTCACTAAAGAGTAAAAACTTGTCGAATTTAAGAACATTCGAATAACTTTTCAAAGCTACTTCTTATACAAATTGGTTTACATTTACGAATTTAAAATATAATTTTAAATTAATTACTTTTTTTAATACAAATTGATAGTTTCAATGACGATCCAAACATATCTGTCAATAATAAAATGGCGCCAAAGACAAAATATGTAAAGAAAATTTATCTTAATTCAATCGAAGATATAACATGTCAGAAGTAGAAAAATATTTTTATTCCAAAATATTGAAAATGCTATAAAAAAAATAAATATTGTAGTTCTAAGAATATTCAAAAGCTTTATGATAACGACAGTCTTTATCGTGTTTTATCTTTTCTCTATGTCGTTTTTACCTTTTCGCTGGTGTTGACTATTTTCTACAAACCTTAAACTCAAACCCTGATTATGTTAACAGTCGTGTCAAAGTAACGTTCATTACATTTTCGTATGAATTCCATATTTCTTCGTAAAACAAACAATTGAAATGGGAAATCTTCCATGATTTTTATCAGAAACTCCTTTATTAAATACAAACAATTTTCGATGGATTTTAAGAACTGTGTGAGTAACATTCAATAAATGTTTTAGAAATGAATACAATGCCATTTTTGTCATATATAATTACCTATACTTTTCTTTAACTAAAGTTGGGCTATGACTACGGTGTTCATGAATTTTATTAACAAAATGTATTAATATATTCAGGCTATTCTCAAGAATTTATGTGCAAAAAATTTTATTTATCCGTTGTGGTTAAGCATTTCCTCAAATGGAAGATCCATCAGATGTTAAGCCGATATAACCATGTCTGAAAAGTTTTTAAAGTTTTCAAAACTCGTATGCTTATAGTCAGACTCTCAAACAATGAATGAGAATCGCAATACAAAAGTATACTAGATTTTTTTTTTAACACAAAACTTATACAAACAAACAACACAACAAAATTACCAAATATTGTATTAATTTTTTCACAACTTTTACTAGCTATAAAATGTTTTTGTAAGGATTATTTTCGCCTTTCATAAAATCTAAATATTTCAATATAATTCAACTTTCTTAAGTATTCCTATTTCTGATTCCATGGTAGAATAATATAACAGGAGCCCGTTTCTCAAAAAGTACAAGTTACATATCTACAAGTAAAATATACACAAAACAACAATAAAATTTGTAAAAGTGTTTTTAGTTTGTGTGTATTTTACTTGTAGATCTGTAACTTGCAGTTTTGAGAAACGGGCCCCTGGTAGCCGCATAACAATTGCACATGTACATTTTGTGGTAGGAAATGTCAAACATCAATAGAGAGGGTATGTGTGTGTTTGTAAAACATAAGCAGCAAACATACGTGTGGTATTGTGCGTGCAACGTAGTTATTTCACATATACACAAGATTTGACAGTTCGTATCATGAAAAAAGCAAATAAAAATATAATCAGCTGGCGTTCCAGGGCTTTTTTGCCAAATACTGCAGAAATACTGATTTGTGAAAAAGGTACGAAAATTGTACGAGAGCTAAAATAGTGGACTGTCTGTCCATTATAGTGAACGGCAGCTCACCGTAGCTATGACAGATTTTAAAGAGTTTCAGCTTCCCCTCTATTGTTTTTGCTTTTACGTTAGTGTTATATTCTTTTTAACATTTTAAAATTCTAAGACAAATCATATGTAAGAATTTTATCTAAGTAAGATTCAACAAATTTTTGAATAGATTTCATAATTTTTCCAAAAAAAATTAAAAACTGTATTCACAATAATTGAGATGGATAATTAATACAATATAAAAAAATTATTAATAGAAAATAAAAAAAAAACTATGAGCAACGCTCAATACATGTGCTAAGAGACAAGCCATAGCAATATATTATAAATTCACAAAAGTTTACCTATATTTAATGTTGTTAGTGCAATTTTAGCAATTAATTAGCATTGAAGCATATTAAGAAGGAGTAACGTTCAATACACAAAACTGTTGAGAATTAATAAGAAAGTTCCATACACAAATTTTGCTTATTATCTACATTTAAAATTATATACAGAAATATTTTTATGTTATCTTTTTCGCGTTCTTATGTAACTTAGTGTTTAATGTTGTTTTCTTTACTCACGTAATATGAAAAACTAATTAAAATAATTTATTTTCATTTACGTATGAATTTATAGTATTTATATACAAGTGGCTTTTTTAACTTTAATAAATTAAAAATTTATTATCAACAACAGTTTCAATGAAGAGCATTTTTTTGTTTGTTTGTCGTATCATTAGTTTTACCCTGCAACCTCAGGTGGTATTTAAAGTTGTCATTTTTAATGATACCCTGAGGAATTGTTAAATGATCTCGGATAACTTTGCAAATAATACTGTTTGATGTATTTATGATAAATGAATGTCACAAGGAGAGAAGATTTGACATATTAACTAACGATATTCAATATAAAGAGTTTTCCAATAAGGACGGATCATTTTTATGCAGAGTGTCTATTAGTTAGTCAGCTTAGTGCTATTTATCGTCGGAACCGCATATCGCCCACGTCCATATCGTTCAGCTCGATTTACAAGAAATTTATTTTTTGAAAAATTATTTTCATAAAACCTGTTCATTAAAAAAATTATGCATTTATTTATATATATTTCACTTAATTTTCATTTAAATGATTTTCTATGAAAACGGTTATTAAAAAACTCAAGCGGCTTAAAAAAATTAATGATCTCAAAAATCATTTTGCCACAACAAAAGTAAAATGGTGAAAAAAAGAACTCTTAATAATAAAATTTACAATTATTTGTGCTATTTTTTGTAAAATGTATTTATATTTTTTTGTTAATAATTACAATAATGTTGTCACACTATTTAAATATTTTATTATTATGACCTTTTCAATACAACTGAAGAAACGAACACATCTCTATATAGCAAAAAACAATATATAAATATTAAAACCACGAGTTTTGGTTGCATTCTGCTGATAATATTATTTTTTTTTTCAACAATCAGGCTGTTTAATTTATGAAAAATAAGCCATATTATGGCCACTTAAAATGTTGCCAATTCAGCACAATAATTCTCATACAAGTATGAGTTCTCTATAAATGCATTAAATATTCAAATAAAAAAAAGTGAAATAATATTAATAATTTAGCACTTTTTTTTTCTTTACAACCTTTATTGTACACGATTTTATTATAGACTAGAGCATAATAAAGAGTATAATTTAAACATAATTTTAAATAAATAAATTTTACGGTTTTTATTTTACAACATAATAACATTTTTTGAAATATGAAAGTGCATTCAAATTTTATTGAAATTGATTTTTTTTTCATAGATTAGACTCTCTATTGAAAAAAATTTATAACTGCAAGGCATGACAATAATTGAATTTTTCACACATTTTTTGTGAATAAAATTGAGAAAAGAACGATAAAATTTTGTCAATGACACGAATGGCTAAAATCACAATTTTTAGCTGAGTATAACACTATACAACAATTTCGCGATTTTTTTCAAAATTACGGGGTTGGTTCTATAAACCGATTTGCAAAATCACATCGGAGTTTTATTTAAGGGTGGGCGGCCTTATGGGTCTCTTTGTATATTTCTTAAAAAAGGGCCAAAAAATCCCATTTAACGGCAATATAGAGGAAAAAAATCTTCTACAAAAAATTTCCTCGTGGTCTTGTAGACAAAAAAAGCTATACACATATTATACCTTAAACGTAAGGTTTACAAGATTTTCTATGCCGGGTACGAATTGTACATTAGTACGAAATTAAACCTTAAACACATTTTTAGTTTTGAATGATTTCTAGCGTCAGAACTAAGTCTGGAGCTTTGGTCTCTTTAAGAGCCTATAGTAGAATTTTATGGAAAATATTTTTCTCTAACATTTCAGCCCCCTATATGGTCTCTGAAGAGGAGTTTCTTGCCAATTTTTTCAGAAATTTACAAAAAGACCAATAAAGCGATGAGTTAGGGGATTAAAATGTTCCAGTGAAATTTTTCTCGTGGCGTTTTACATAAAAGTGCCAAACACATCTTATACCTTAAACGTAAGACTTACAAAATTTCCTGTGCCGAGTACTAATTGTGAATAAGTATAAAGTTAACCCTTAAACATGGTTTAAGTTTTCAATGATTTCTGGTGTACAAGTTGCGTATGGAGCTTGGTTGCCTTTGAAGATCTATAGTAAAATTTTATGGCCAACATTTTTCTAGAGCATTTTATCTCTACACTACCACTGTTTGGGGGATTTTTTACGATTTGATAGAATAGAGCCAAAAATGATTGTTATTTGGGGGAGTCAGAGTATTAATATATTCCACAAAAATATTTGCCCCAATATTTTCTACAAATTTGCTAAACATAGCCTACCCCTCAGAGGTAAATAGCAAATAGTTTCATGTAACGATATGCTGCACGAACAGGCCAAAAGGGGGAAACTTTAACCCCCTTAAAATAAAATTCCGATGTCATCTTGCGAAACGTCAAAACACCCACTTATTTTTTTGGTCTCTCTACCACAATCGGTTTACAGAACTCCGTAATTTTTTGTCGTGTTGTACAGTGTAATTTAAATGAAATATTGGAGGTATTATTAGAAGTTTGAAACTCTTCAAAGTATAATTGAAGTCCACTGAGGATTTGGTAAAGCACCAATGAAATGCAGGTAAATAGACATGCAACAAATAAAAACTTTTGTTTCTAATAAATTCCTTTCTTTGGCATTCGCGTTGGTTTAACACGGAACCAGATTCGAAAATATGAAGGGAATTTTCGTAAAATATCTTCATACACAGAAACAATTATCACCAGAAAATTTTCAGACAAAAATTTGCCAAAAAATATATATAATTTTCAGTAAATGTTCTTTACTGCATCAATGAATTTTTTGTTTGACTTTTATTTAGGACGCAAACACCAAAAGCAACAAGAAAAACTGTGTCAAAAAAAAAACAACCCCAATGACGACATACACACAATTAACAACAACAACCATCATACCAAGTGGAATGCAATTGTACCAAGTTTGTTTACTGAAGATTTTTGAGTGAATCAATTCGTTAATGTCGTTGCGTTAATTCTCATTCATTTTTTTTGGAATCTTTAGATAAACATTCAGACTTGAGCACAATTAACAAAGTGCAATTTCATAAATGCTTAATGGCTGATGATGATGATGACCCAGACAAAAATTATGTTTGATATATTACAAAAAATTTAGTAAATATTTGAAGTTGTGTGTACTTAGTCGAACTATATGGGTTTTATCCAAAGAAATTTATTATTCAGGCTTAAGTTCGTTCAATTTAATTTTTACAATTAAATCATTTTTTATTGAAAAATAATTTTTCAAAGCATGTAGCAATTGAAAAGTACAAATACCAATTTCTTGACTTTTGTAAAGGTCGAACTGAACATCGATGTTTTCGGGATTAACCACAACCCCTCGTCAGAGCTCTCTATACTCTAGCCTACTCAGCCCTCAAAGTCAAGCGGTAAATATCTGGCATTAAACCAATTGCATTAAAGGTCTATGTTTCCTGGCTTTAAGCTTATTTTATGGTGGCTTAGAAATTTACCATACTTGGCACTTATCTTAATCAGCAACCACACTTGTGCTTTTTGTTTGTGTCAGATATTTACCGCTTGACTTTGGGAGCTGAATAATAAATTTATTTAGTAAATATATTTGTTTTATTAAGTAAACTATGTTGTTTCATATTTGTTAGTATTTTTAGACTAATGGTTTTATAAATTCAGACAAAAATATTGTTTGATATTTTTCAGCAAGTCCAGTAAATAATTTTGTTTGATTTAGTAAATTGTTTTGTTTACAATTTGTAAATATTTTTAGATAAATTGGTTTATAGATTTAAACAATTTGTTCACTGAAAAATAAAAACACTTTTTTCAATGAAATAATTGTTGGAATATTTTTGTCTATATTTACAAATTTGTTTGTAGTTACGTTTCTAGACGAAATATTTACTATTTCTTTTAATTCCTTTATAGAAAATAAAAATTATTTTTTTCTGTGTATCCGTGACAGACATCACAAAGGGATCAATGAAACCAACTGGACCGTTTGCTAGAAACTGGCAGAATGTACAACCTAACCTAACCTAACTTCCCATTTTTTGACAATTAGAAATTACAAATTATTTTTATAAAAAACAGTTGAAATTTTGTTTTCTAATTAGAGAACTCCAAACGGACCTTGATTAAAATTATCAACGAATTGTATATTAACAAGTTTATTTTTGAAAACACTGTTTATATTTAGAATAGAATCTAAGCAAGAGCTATAATTCATAAGTACACCTAATTATCGTGAGAGCTGCTATATTGAAAAACTCTTACTTCAACAGACCATTAACCACAAGTGGTCCTATCACTTTCATGTGCACTTTAATTTAAACGCACTTTTTAATCAAGTACTTTTCGCTTATATTTTTTTCAGTTATTTCATTTCAATTATTTATTGTTTTAATGAAATTGAATTAAATTTAAATAAGTTTTTACTGTTTGCAGCTGCTGGTGTTTTTGTATACTTTTTTTAGATGTTGCTTTGATTTTAATTACTTCTATAAATAATTCAAATACAACTCGTAACATGTTTTTAAAACTTTTTGTTTTGTATATTATATTCCTTTGCCTCAATGAGTGAAAATTCACTGGTCTATTTATTTTAAACATTTAACAAATTAATGTTTATTTATTTGTGCCAGAGTTTTTATCTTTGATGGCCAATTAAGCACAAATAATTTAATTTTGTGCCGCGTTTGAAAACGAAAGAAAAAAACTGTTTTTCTCTTTATTAATTTAACATTTTATTTGCATAAACAATAATGAGAAAAATAGTAATTTTTTATTATTTGTATAAATTAAAATATTTAATTTGTTTACTCGCAATGTTTGTGAAAACTGTTGAAGTTTCAGCGTAAATTTGTGTAAAATTTTTTTGCTTTATATTTTCAATTAAAATTTATTAAAATTTAATTTTCATTTAAGCATTTCATGGTTTTTATAATGATATAAATATTTTGCAAATTAAATAAGTTTTTTTACCCTCATCAGCAGCAGCTTCTTTGAAATACAAAGTAGAAGGCGAAACTAACTCAAGCTTACACACAAGGTCTTTTTTGACAGAAAAATGCTGAGTGCCTGGTTTAGTTATATTTATGTGCCAGTATGCATAAATATTTTTGTAGACTTTCAGTTTGAATTTAATATTAGCTGGCTATTTTTCATTCTTGTTTTTGTTTTTGTGTGTGTTAATATCAGCTGGAGCTACACTGTCCTGTTCATTTTCAGCAGAACGTTGTCTGAAGTTTATATGTTTTAATGTCAATCTTTCTATAAACAACATGAAAATTCAATAAGCATAAGAATTGCAAAATTATGACAAAATTTGCAATAATGTCACTCTATATGGCAGATTGGCATGCGTACGTACGCTGAAGAAGGACAAAAAAATAACTGCTGGAAAAGAACAAGTTCAAGTTTAAGTTATTTAAACTGTTTTCAAGTGACCTACAATTTGAAAATACAAACATGTTGTTCGTTGAACACACTTGTTCCAGAAACATTTCAAAAAGATTGACATTTAGTGCCAAAAGAATAATTTTTCACATATGCTGGCAGTCCGCTAGAAGGATGAGAGTCTGTCACAAAAAGGCACGTGAAAAGTTCGTGTTCTGAAACTTTATATCACAGGGACCTGTCACATTTACACGGCGGTGTCACTGGAGGGGATCAACTGACCTTGTTGCTGCCTGATATGCGCAAGCATTCAAGAAGAATCAAGTTGATTCCGTTTATAAAAGACCACTCACTCGTCAGTGTCAGATAAATAAACATGTATCTTTCAGATAATACTACGATCATGCCCAGTGATCGAAATTCGACCACTGTATCCGTAACCGGGTTTGTTTGTAGCCGGGTTTGTAACCGGTTATGTAACCGGTTTCTTAGGTAAAAAAAATATTGCACAAACATACAAAACAACACTTTTTAAACCAGATATGAAACGTTAAAAAATTTTGCACGGCCAAAGTGCCCCAACTCCGAGACTTCATAGCTCCACCCCTAAAAAAAATTTGGAGAATTGGTATTCAAAACATGCACGTGAATATTCCTCTGATAGGATTATCCATTTAGAAATACCAGATTTATTTACAAAATATTTTGATTCTGCCCCACTGTACCCTGGCTATGGCACATGGCTCTGTGATTGACGGTTACTTCGACAAGTACAAGTAAGTAGGCTGATGCAAATAGAATTGCGTTTTATTTACATCTTATATAAAAAGAGTTTTTATTTGGTATAAATAGCTTTTGAGGGCTTTACTAAAATAGTTCGTGTTAAAAGCTTCGATGCTCTGATACAGTTTCTTTTATATTTTTGTAGGGTATCCGTAAGATCATTAACAATTAGCATTGTTTTTAATAAAAAAATAAGTAAAAATAACCTTGTCAATATTTTGCCACATGCTGTTGGCGATGCCTTCCTTCAGTCTGTCAACTTTTTATTATTGCACGTTATTAGTATTGCACATGTTTCTAAAATTTTATATGTATACTTTTTTAACGAATGCTCAAACTTAAGTGCGTTTCCTTATATTTACAAATTTGTCTCATAAAAATTTTCTCTACTCCTGTGGGAAATCAGCCTTAGTTCATTAAAAACTTCAGTAATTTGTATTGAAGTGGGAAATAGGACCAAAAAAAAAAACTGTTGCTTAACTTTGAGCAAAAGCAATTTATTTTCTTTGACTCATTTTTCCTAAGAGCTTTTTATGAGTTCATATTAAAAAGCCTCAACTGTTTAGTTAAATAAACTTCTGGCTTTTATGCTTTTGCTATTTAAATTTATGTACAAGACTTTTTAATTGTGTTTTAATAAAAATAAAAATTTGTGCTGCTTAACAAAATCAAAAATCAAATTCTTTATACAATACAACTTACCTTAATGAGTTACTCCCAATAAAATGAACAAACTGAAGCCGTTTTTAAAGGTGTTAAAATTTTAAACTGAAATTAAAAGAACAAAAATGAATATTCAATTAAATATTTATAATTTGGTCTTTTTTAATGCTTTTAATGATTCTCTGCGGTAAATGGAACTGACACAAAATAAGTCACGTGACCGGTCCCCAGGTGGTAGGGACCAGTCCGAGTTCTAACACTTCCTATGAAGCGGACCAGCCACTTTTACATGAAGATGGCCTAGGATGGGTTTAATTGATACTTTGTATGCACCTTGTAACTTGTCTCTGAACTATCTTATGGAGTCCTAATCGGTGTAGAATAATATAGATTATATATAAATATTATTTCAAAATTCAGCTGTAATTATCGATTAATTAATTTATTTTTTTATTGTTACAAATCCAAGTAGAAATTGTATTTTATTTTTAAGCTTATCTTTGATACGATTCGAACCGACAACCTCCGGCATGACAGGCTAGTACACTACCCACTCCACCACAGGGGAACTTATATTTCAATGTTATAAGTACCAGTTAAGCTGGAGTTAATATCTGAATATAGTTACGGCACAGGTTCCTAAAAGTCATGGCAGTCTCATTCAAGGGAGACAATAAATATTATATAGATACTATGTGATAGGCCTTAGATCCAGGTGCATCGAATTTGTTCAGTGCCGTTTACTACAATACTAGCCGGAGTACTAACTAAATTGACTGAAAATGGTTAATATGTGACCATTTACACAATATGTCTTTTTTCACCATTCACTACTCCTTATTTTTGGTACCAGTCTCATTTTCTCAAGTCATAGGACAAGAAGTTTTGGATCATTTGTCACCAAATTTTCCGCAGGGTCATTTCAAATACTTTTTTCGTGTCCGTTGAAAGTATAGTAAAATATTTCATAAAATAAACGCATACATTTTAAAATGAAAACTGCTTTAGCATGATTTAAGAGATTATAAATAAATGTACATAAGTATTTTTTGTGTAAGACTGTCCATTACGTGTTAAGAACGAAGAAAGAAAATACTGTTTTTACTCTCTTCATACAACGTGGCGTGTCCGTAATTCATGCTGTTGATTTTTCACATTAAGAAACTACGAATTTTTCCAAAAACGAGATTAAATTTATTACGATTGTGAAATATTTGCATTTGCTTCTCTTATTTTACACATAACATTTTTGAAAAATATTAATATTTAAATATTTTTTTTTAATTTTTGTTGTCCGCAGTCTTGTGTATTGAGCGTTAGGCTTTATTACTCAGTTTAATTATTAAAATTGCATTAACAACATATAGTACAATAACAATACTACAATAACAGCTTAGGTTTGTACTTCTAAATATTAAAAAGTTTGTGAACTTACTTAAATAGTATTATATTGCAAAACGTTTCATCCATCAATCATGGCTTGTATAAAAAAAAAACGTATTGAGTGTTATCTATATATATATTTTTTAAATATAATTGAAATTTTTTAGTGAATAACTAAGGAGGTTATGTTAAAATAGATCGAAGATCATAGATCTGAATTGTACTTAATTGAACATAAAGTGTTTGCTCTGAAAAAAATATTGAATTCGTAGAAAAATGTATTGAGGGTTACGTAACAAATTTTTTTAAATATAATTTATCTATAAATTTTAGGGCGTTAAAACAAGTTAACAGCAGCTGAAGGGTAGAAACGATATGAAGAATATTATCTATTAACTAATTTCTGGTTTTCTTTAAAAAAATGTTCCTTCTTTCAGACTGTGCGTTGTTATATTTTCGTAGAAGGTATTATGTAGGTCGTATTTTGCTACAATAAAATTATTTGAAGTTGACATAACTTTTGACATTGTTGGTAGATTTTATTAAAATAAGTCTTATTTCAAAGGAGAGTTAGCCTACTTTTTGCTCCTGTATAAATGTTTGTAAATAATTATTTTGAAGCATAAACATTTTTTATTTTTCCATAAGAACCCAAATCAAAATTGAAAAGGTGGTCATAACTTTTAATTTTGTCCAAGACACGAAAATGTTAAAAAATCGAAATATATAATTTTAGTTCAGGATCCATTGAAAGAGGCGAAAACTATAATATAAATCCTACTTTCTCATATATGTATATGCATATTAGTGACATTGGTAAACCAAAAAAAAAAAACACAAAATGTATGTGCAGAACAAGGCGAATTCAATACAGGTGAACTTGTAAGCACAGCTGTTTGTTAACTTATTCCATTTTCAGCATATTCGTATGACAAAATACACTATTTGCTTTGTGAATTTGACTACGTAAGATGATTTTACAAAATTGTTACATGTTGTACAAGGCGAATTCACAACAGGTGGCGTTAGCACAGCTGATTACACAAGAAACTGCCAAACTTTCCGTGTAAATTTTTTTATTTAAATAAATTGAAACAATTTTAATGTAAATTCGTTAATTTGTTTTAACAATTGCTTGAACAAAAAAGTTGCTTTGTTGTATCAATTCGCCGATGAATACACCTTGTTGATCTACCTTGATGTTGTACTGGTTTTATTAGTGAGATTACCTGGTATTAATTTGCTTTGGTTTAAAATGAGAATCAGCCAAATATGTATTCGTTTAAGAAATTATTGTTAAAAGGAAACCATCAAATTGTTCTTTTGCTCTTTTCTCTTTTCTCCATACATGATAAAAATCATCATAATTTTTAAATTCATTTTTATACCCGATCTTTAAACAGGCAGTGGCTGGCTGCTTACTTAAGATATTGCTATCGTTTGCTTAATTAACTTAATATTTAATAAAAAATTAAATTATGTTTATTTCTTACCACCTTTTTTCCATATTTTCTTTAACGGCTGTCTGTCCGTTTATTTTAATTTATGGTCTTTATGTAGTGGCCAAGAAGTGCAAAAAGAAAATATTCTCTTAATAAAGTTTGTCTTAGTTTGATTGCGGCATCTGGGTTGTAATTTGAAAGGTTTTAGAAGTTATTTGACATTTATGGCAACAATTTTCTTTATAATCGAAATGTTCTGTAATCTAGGCAGAGTTAATGGAAACTCTTTCCGGTGAAAAGGAAAAGGCAAATGAAGTTGTGGATATAATAGCAGGTTAAAAATAATTATTATCATAAGGTAAGATGGAGTTTGTAGCTGATTTTAAGTGATACAAACTTAAATTTGATTATTAATTTCTGAAAAATGATCTTTCGTTGAGAAAAGTTATTTCTTGTGAAGAAGCGAATTAGAAAAGTTTTTGAGGCAACAAGATATATTTGATTTTTGTGCCTCATAGCACGCTGTTACTGCGAAAGTTCTATTGGAGCACATCAGTTGAAATTTTTAAAATTTCAATAAATCCTTAAAATCGGGAGTTATCGATAAAAAGAAAACTTTTTCTGGGATTTCACGTTTCGGAAAATTTGAGAGCCTTTAGAGAGGCATTAATGCGCCATCAATTTTATTTATTTGTGTCTTTCCAAAAATATATTAGTTTTCTTTTCTAAATTATTTTTTAAGTGATTGGAAAATTTATTACTTTAAATCTATTTAAAACTCTTTAATAAAAACTTTTCTCCTTAAGCTTCATCTTTGCATAAAGCCGTTTTAAATGGTTAAAGATTTTTGTAATTTATAATAAAATTCCTTAAAAATTTCCTAACAAGAAACTTACATATGAATTGTTAACTAATGACGATAGTAAAAATATTTCCAACTCAATTGACATAAAGAAAAACTATGAAAAGTTTATCACACTTAAACCACATGCAAATGACGCATAAAAATATAAATTTGAATTTTATGACATTCCTTGTTGTGTTTTTGTTGTTGTTAATTTTTTGTTGTTATTTTGAAAAGACATTGTGTAAAAACTACAACATTATGTCAAATATTTTTATGGATAATGTTCTTAAATAAATTGCACAGCATTAAAAATGAAAATGAAGAAATACTTACACACAATAGAAACACAAAGATTTGTTGATATACTTTTTACAGTAGAATACCGATTTTTTTATATTTACTTTTCGCAAAGCTTTTTATTTTAAAATGTATTTTTTTAATAGGGTATTTTTTAAGGTACTTTTTTTAAAATGTACTTTTTTTAAATACTTTTTTAAACGGTAAGGTTAAAGAGTACTTGTTCTAAAAAGTACTTTTTTTAAAAGGTACGTTTTTTAAAAGGTACTTTTTTAAAAGCGAATTTTTTCAAAAGGTACTTTTTGAAAAGGTACTTTTTTAAAAGGTACTTTTTTAAAGGTTACTTTTTTAAAAGGTACTTTTTTAACAGGTACTTTTTGAAAAGATACTTTTTTAAAAGGTACTTTTTTAAAAGATACTTTTTTAAAAGGTGCTTTTTAAAAGGTACTTTTTTAAAAGGTACTTTTTTAAAAGGTACTTTTTTAAAAGGTACTTTTTTAAAAGGTACTTTTTTAAAAGGTACTTTTTTAAAAGGTACTTTTTTAAAAGGTACTTTTTTAAAAGGTACTTTTTTAAAAGGTACTTTTTTAAAAGGTACTTTTTTAAAAGGTACTTTTTTAAAAGGTACTTTTTAAAAGGTACTTTTTTAAAAGGTACTTTCTTAAAAGGTACTTTTTTAAAAAGAACTTTTTTAAAAGGTCCTTTTTTAAGAGGTACTTTTTTAAAAGGTACTTTTTTAAAAGGTACTTTTTTAAAAGCTACTTTTTTAAAAGGTACTTTTTTAAAAGGTTTTTTTTTAAAAGGTACTTTTTTAAAAGGTACTTTTTTAAAAGATACTTTTTTAAAAGGTACTTTTTTAAAAGGTACTTTTTTAAAAGGTACTTTTTAAAAAGGTACTTTTTTAATAGGTACTTTTTTAAAAGGTACTTTTTTAAAAGGTACTTTTTTAAAAGGTACTTTTTTAAACGGTACTTTTTTAAAAGGTACTTTTTTAAAAGGTACTTTTTTAAAAGGTACTTTTTTAAAAGGTACTTTTTTAAAAGGTACTTTTATAAAAGGTACTTTTTTAAAAGGTACTTTTTTAAAAGGTACTTTTTTAAAAGGTACTTTTTTAAAAGGTCCTTTTTTGAAGAGTTACTTTTTTGAAAAGTTACTTTTTTTAAAAGGTACTTTTTTAAAAGGTAATTTTTTGAAGAGGTACTTTTTGAAAAGTAACTTTTTTGAAAAGGTACTTTTTTAAAATCTACTTTTTTTAAAGGTACTTTTTTAAAAGGTACTTTTTTGAAAGGTACTTTTTAAAAGGTACTTTTTTAAGGGGTGTACTTTTTTAAAATGTACTTTTTTAAAAGGCCCTTTTTTCAAGGTACTTTTTTTAAAAGGTACTTTTTTAAAAAGTTACTATTTTTAAAACGTACTTTTTTTAAAATGTACGTTTTTTAAAAGGTACTTTATTCAAAAGGTACTTTTTTAAAATCTACGTTCTTTAAAAGGTATTATCTTAATTGCATCAGAATTTTAAAACAATTCCTTTTTATATCAATCAATATTCTACTGTATTTTCAAAGCTCATCACACAAACATTCACTTGCACAAATCACTCAAGCACTTGACAAAACATAAAAACTCCATCATCCATTCAGACTAACTGGCTGCCTAATGAATGACTGACAGTTTAACTGTATATACGGGGCGGGAGTTTACAGTAAAGAGACAGCCAGCTTCCATAAAATAATGTTTTTGTAGGTGGACGAATGATACACAGCTTACATAAGAGTACTACATACTATACATCTCTATTTTATTGTTTGTGTGAAGAATTTAAAGGTAGTGAAAGGAAAAAACTATTAAAAATTAAATAAGTTTAGCGTAAAATACATAAACCCCTCACTCATTCACTCAAAGATACACAACCTAAAAATAATTGCATAAAAATGTGTAAAAGTAAAACTTTAAAAAATCTAGTTAAAAATTTATTTTTTTAGCTTGTTCTGGTGTAAAATTTTAGCGATAAAACATTTCCAAATTAGGAAATATATTGGAGAAATAACTATTAAAGAATATTTAAATACAATTCAATTTTTATATATGTCAAAATAAAATGTCAGATTTAACAGCGTTCAAATATTTTACGAGCACATTTGGCAACACTTACAACCCAGGGTGCTTATGGTGTGCTCTGTACTACAAAGAAATATATAAAACACAAAAAAATGGAAATGAATAAAAATATTAAAAGCCATGAAAAAAATAAATAATAACCTACAAAAATTGTGCATAGTAATAACAGAGCCCGCAGAATTAATTAGAAACATATTACGTTTTAACCTCACCCAATAGTAGACAAACTAAACTTGTTTCTTAATAAGTGTAAAGGTAAATTTTTAAAATGAAAAATAAAATAATATACTATGCCGAATATTATATATCTTTACCAATCTCTTAGTTATCCTGTTAAACAAACAAAAAAGCATGTATCTAACGAATTATTCTGTTAGAGTGCCCAAAAAATATACACATGTATCGGCATTTGAAAGTTTACATCTGGGGAGTTAAAAAAATCCAACCCGTTCCCAACCTACCCCCACCCCCTTTTTGGACATAGTTATAGTGAGTCGGCATAGGAAAACTTGTAAAAAAATTTTAACCCTCTGACTCTTCGTTGCATGGGTGTTTATTTCCCTTTCTTTAAAAAGAGGCAAAACAATCCGCTTCAGCGGTGATAAAACGGACCGAAATGTTCAATAAAAATATTAACCACAAAATTCTACTATAGGTCTTCAAAGACACTCAAGCTTCAGACACAACTTAAACGTTAGAAATCATTCAAAACTTGATATTTGCTTATGGGTTAATTTCGTATGTACTTATTCACAATTAGAACCCGGCCTTCCATTTAAGGTATAAGATGTGCTTTTATGTAAAATACAACGAGGGTTGTGTTTGTTTTCAGCATTTCAGCCCGTTGTATCACCGCTGTAGGGGAGTTACAATGTCCCACAAAATATTTTTTGTGGCATTTTACATAAAAGTGCTAAGCACATCTTATTTTTATAAACGGAAGACTTAAAAGATTTTCTATTCAGAGTCACTTTAAATTTATGCTAAAAAGGGGATATTTAACTCCCCCAAAAATGAGTCCCTCTATCAAAATTAAACGTTCAAACCTTGTTATTTTGAACAAAATTTTGTTATTGCTGTCCAGTGTTATTTGTAAACGAATATACAAAAAAAAAATGTCGGGGAAAAATATGCAATGGAGATTTTTGGTGTATTTTTTTTATTTAGAAGGTTTTTTTTATTTATGAGGACCCAGAATACACTAGTATGTTCCGATCAATACATGCCGGCCAACG
Source organism: Panzeria rudis (assembly GCA_956483635.1). Classification (NCBI taxonomy): domain Eukaryota; kingdom Metazoa; phylum Arthropoda; class Insecta; order Diptera; family Tachinidae; genus Panzeria; species Panzeria rudis. The sequence goes on from OY101448.1 coordinate 178,318,216, forward strand.
ATCATTTATTTGGTGAACCGCAGAATAATGTATTGATCTTTTATCAACATAATAAATCCAACACTGACCTATGCTGGCCAAAATATAAACAACTCTCAGGTAGGGCTCTACTCGACAAGGTATATCGCCTAATATGTGTGTCGATCACCTTGGCAATGAAAATCTGTATGTAGGGTGATATTTTTCATATATGAAGGAAGACTGCATGAGTGCACTTTGGTAACCAGATATCTCCAGCATTAAACCACATATATAGTAGGCACATGAAGATGTTACTACAGTTTGTGAATATCCTTTATAGAAAGATGAATTGTCAACTACAAAATATAATTCGCCTATGGCTGAATGGAAGCTACGAAACACTATCAGCCAGGAGGTCAAGGTTCGAAGCTGCACACAGCCAATCGCTTCGCAGGCTTTTTTAGCCGACTGCGTGACGCAAAGAAGGGTATTGTGTTTATCAGCCTTACGTCTATCGATTCGTCTTAATACGGGGAGTGTCACTAAAGATATCACAGTAGTCAAAATTCAATACGGCGGCCAACAGACGCCATTTTGTTTATACGAAAAAATAAAAAGTCGACGAACTATATCAAAATCATGTTTTCTTATGATTTTTCTTATGAAGTTTCTCTTATGATTTTTAATTTCGAATGACCATTTTGGATCTGTGACGGTTTAAAATTGTTTTCTTTTATTTTTTTTTCAGTCGAATTTAATTGATTTTTTAAATTTATGTCTTGTTATTTTATTTTTTTTTTGTGTTTAACATATTTTGTTCAAAAATCAACAAAGAGAATGTTTGTCTAACTTTAGGTCGATAATAATCAGTAAAGTGTTGTCGACTATTATCGACCTAATTTTCAACAAAAGTGTTTTAGAGTGTAGTTAATATTAAAATTTTAAGTATGTACGCGGTTAAAATTAGTTTTTGTGCATATTTTAATGTTCAATACCCAGACAGACACACTAAACAGAAAAATATTTCGCTTGTTTACTTCTCAAATGAGCATGATGACGACTGACAAGAGCATGTGGTTTTTTGTACTTCGTTACATTTCTTTTTTTTCTCCCCCTCCTGCATTCGAAAATGTGAAATTAAAAATGCGTTTTTATAGCAACTCGTAATTTTCTGCATGTGGTCTTTCCTGTGTGTGAAAGTATGCTTGTATGTACCACCAAAACTATATACAAATGCAGCAATAAAAACAGGAACGGTACTGGGAATATGCATATATTTTGGTTTTGTCATTATTAGACTAAAAAAAAATTAAATAACAGACATTTGCACTATGTACATACAAACATTTTTACTAAACAGTCAACCTGGTTGTCAAACATTAAACAAAGTTTTAATGGCAAAATGGTCGGAAAGACGGACTAATAGATAGACTTTTACGTGGAAAAAAATCGTATTTTATTGAGAGCTTGATGATGTGTGTTAGTAGAGGGAGTTGTGCGGTGTGATTTGAATAGAATAGAGTCCATAAGATATATTGCAATACTCTACAGATGTAGGAGAAACGCATAAAGGGAATTTTGTAGTAGTGGTTTTGCACTATGGAAAGAAGTTGCCAATGTTGCTTGCTCATGAGTCCATTTCCCACATTAGTCCCTACAGTTCGCTCATATTATCAAAATTACTGTAATATTTTGAATTTCTAGGGGCCTAGACCTATTCTGTGGGTTGCTTAGCCCCTAGCAGAAGAGCCTAGCTACGACAATGATATTTTCTTTGTATACACTCTAAAACACTTCTGTTGAAAATTAGGTCGATAATAGTAGGCAACACTTTACTCATTATAATCGACCTAAAATTAGACACTCATTCTTTTTGTTGATTTTTGAACAAAATATGTTTACTTAAACAAATAAAAAATTAGCGGCGAAGCGGTTGTCTGCCTGCGGCATTGAACCGCGACCACTTGGCTGATAGTCTGGCGTATCTACCTATCAGCCATAGTCATATTATACTTTTCCCGCCATTTTATCCACTTGAACTAAATATGTATGTTTAATTTGTGAAGTCAAATTAGACAAATTATGTTTTTTCATTGCAAATACCTACAAAATCGATGCAATTTTAGACAACGAGAAATTTTCAACACAAATTTAGAGAATATATGATCCTAAATTTTAAGTAATGTTTTAGATTGTAGTAGTGTATATGCCCCTTTTTCTTATCATTAATTGTATTGTCAGAGGAGTTTAATAAGTGTGCAAAGTTTAATAAAAATTTGTTACGTAGAAATGATATTTACATTGCGTGGACATGGCACTGCCTACTTTTTTCATAATTAAATTGTACTATGTAGAGAAACAAGCGAATTCATAAAGATTTAGATGTGCCGCTGGTAAAAACAGTGTTTCCTAAATACGTGACAACATTCATATAAAAAATTTATTTGCACCCAAATCCCCTAGCCCGAAATATCATTACCTTTAGAGGCCACACTCGGCTGAGAAGGAGGAACGCTCTCGCTATCAGCCGAATACGAGAGACGTAGACAACTAAAGAGCCATCCGCTGAAACAAATATTTTTGTCTGGCATTAGCTGGACCTAAAAATTAAAATTTTAGAGTTAAGATTTGATTAGTTATTCTTAGTTAAATTTTATTGAAGATACAATAAACAAATATAACCGAAAAAAATTTTACTCTCATATGAACTCACTGTGTGAGCTTAAGTAGAAGTAACAGAAAAACGATGTTTGCATTGCATGGGCATGGCACTGGCCATTTTTATATCTATAAGATTGTATGTCATGGCAACCTAAGTGTGTGAAAAGTTTCTAGTTGATCGCGCATTTTGAAAGTGGTAAAATTATGTTGCAAAATTTTTTTACATTGTTAGTTTATTGTATATAGTTGGCAAAAAAACGCCTTCTCTCAGAATATTCGTTTTTCTTGGACTCCAGCGATTAACAAGACAGACTCACAGTGAAATTCTTTTTTGAATAAAACGACGGCCTTTCTAATCAGTTTGACGCATTTAAAACTACTCACTACTTCTGAGTGACTCCCATATAAATTTTCTACTCAAATCAGTTGCTTGTATTGTGGAAACCGTGTTTTAATATGGCTTTTTATTTTATCACGCTTTCGGAGTTAGACTCAAATTAGTTTAGGGAAAAAAATATTTTTTCATGAAAATTAAAATTTTTTTTCTAAGAACTCATAAAATTTGAAAACAGCAAACAACTTAATCTCTTAACTATTATTCTCAAAGATAAGTACATTACGCACAAAATATACCATATTTTATGAAAATCGATGGACAAATGTTGATTTTATTACCAATTAAGTAGATACTCCCAGACATTTAAGATGTACTTTCGTTTTTGATATTTTTTTTTTAACTTTCTTTCCTTTCGTTTTTATTTGTTTTTTTATTTTTTCAAATAAAAAATAAATTTTTTAGACAGCAAATTTTAAAAGTATGGGTGTTTTCACTTCATTGCTTATAAAATAAGTGTTTGACCACCGATTTTCATGATATATGAACTATTTTGTTCATTCGTAGTATACCTATATTTGCTAAAGGATAAATTATTTGCACTTTAAAACTGTTTATTAATTTTGCATGAAAACCATTATTTTTCGATATTAATTTGTGAATAGCCAAGAAACCATTGATTAGCCGAAACACACAAATGTTGTTTTGTCTCGGCTACAACACAACATAAGTTGTTTTTCGATTATGATTTACAACATATAGTTGTTGTCTATGTTATAACGGTTTGCAAAGAAAAATCTATATACATACTTACAAATTTGTATCCATTTTAATTTTTCATCTTGACACGGCAACAGGACAGCAGTTAATGAGCAGTTGTAAGATTTTGACACTTTTGACAACAAATAAAAATACATGTTGTAAACGATAATCACACTAAATTAAAATGGACAACTAAGACTACAACAATGCCGATAAGTGTTGTAAATCATAATCGCAGTTTACAAAATACGACATTAAAGCAATTAGTGTTGTGAATAGTAATCGGGGCCTAAGTCAAAACAAAACGACAGTTTGAACTAATTTTATTATACAACTTTTGGGGTTTTGTTGATCGAAATCGGTCATACTGTTCTCAAGTTATGGTGAAATATAGACATGACCATAACAAAAATATGTAGGTGATAGAAGATAATTGAAAACCATTAAGCGCAATAAATTCTTAAAGGCGTCATAGTTTTTTTTAAGGAAAAAAGTTCAAATTTGTAAGTCTGTGTAATGTGAAACTCAATCGTCATCAATTTCCTTTCTTGCGTCAAGACATCTGTAAATTATTTCAATTTGGGGTGCCCCTATGGATGAGTGGTAGCGATGCTAGCCTGTCAGTCCAGAGGTCGTGGATCCGATTCCCGCCGTAGAACCTGGGTGTTTTCCGCAAACAAGCTAGTCGCTTCGCAGGTTGTGTTTGTTTATAATAATAAAAAAAATCCGCTCAATAAACAATCCTTCAAAATTTTAGTACACCGGCCCATTGTGCATGCACATTATTCTAAACCATGTATGTTGTGCAAATAGGAACACTTCGCCAGAGAATTGAAAACTGCATAATAAAATATAAATTAAAAAAAGAAACCAAAAAAAAAAACGAACAAAATTGCTAAAAAAATTAACCAGGTTGGATGCAGAGAGCGCACTGGAACAAAATGCGTGTTTAATGTCGGCAATTAATGTCAGTTGGTGGGCGTAATGAGTATTTTCGTATGTACCAACGACCGGACGGACCCACGGCACATGATTTATGATGTTGAACGAACTAATGAAAAACTATTTTGCATAAAATATTCATTTCAATTTGCTAGAGCAGCCAACAAACAACAAGTTAAGGAGTCTAGGGAAAAATTGAATTAAATCTAATATTAAAGGAAAATTTCAAATAAAAAAGAAACTTTTCAAGAAAAAATTAAAATAGATAAACAAAAAATAGGCAAAAAATGCCTATCTATGGCCGCCAAATTAAACACTTAAACGCCAACTGTTCTCGGCTGGAGCACAATGAATTGAACGAACGCATGAATCAATGAGTGATAAAAACATGATGTTTAGAATATTAAATAAGTTTTAAGAGAATTGCAAAAAAAGAAACAAGCAGGCAGGCCTAAGTATTTTTAATGCAATTAAATTGCACAGTTTTCTTAAGAACAACCAGAAATTAAAACATACGACGATTCGCCCAACAAAAAAGTTTTGTGACTGACTGTTCATCAACATCATATTGAATATGGTGGCTGGCTTATGATATTAATGTTTGGAGAAAAAAAACCTGCTGCCTGTCTGCCACCATCATCATTATCATCATTATTATCGTCATAATTATGCTTAACTTTAGCAGCTTCATTGGCTGCCACAATACCCCAAGAAAGCAAAGTAGCAGCCAAACAAAAAGTAGCCGCAATACTAATAGAAGAAAACTTCAAAGTACTGAAACCCACTTTGCTCAGTCACTTCACTTGCCAAAAGAGCTGTTTTTGTTCTTTTTTCCATTTTAATTTTAATTTAACTTAATTTCTTTAAGGAGAAACAGCGAAAAAAGAAGCGCCTGCAAATGAAAAGTATTCAATAAGAGGACAACACCAACAACTTTTAATATAAGCTGAATGAAGAACATGCCGCCGGGTGCGTGTATTACAGCCGCCTCGTACTTACAGTTTAATATTGCTCAGTATGTACACTGCGTTAAATGGATATAAAATCACTATACTAGTGTTATATGTAGTTCTTTTTGTTAAATGTGATCAGTTTTTCTTAATCAAATTCACAGTGGATACAAAAGTAATTACACTGATAAAAAAAATTTCAACTTTTTGCCATAACATCAATTAAAAAAAGAGATGCTTTCTAAAGTGATTTGGGGTCACTGAACAAGAATATGGTGGCATTCATTTAGTTTTCTAAAGAACCGTTTCCGAGATATTCGCAAAAAACAGTTGTTTCTAGCTATATTTTGATCTATATTTTGATCTATATATTTTGATCTGATCAAAATTCATTTAGTTATAGGCCTTAAGATATGAAAAATTTTTAATTTTTATATTTTTTTTTTTCAAAATTTATCAAAAACATATATAAAAAATTCTAAAACTTTAAAACTTTTTTACGAGCATCATAAGGAAAATCTTCCAAACGTAGTGAGCATAAAATTGTTAACATCGGACCATAAATGAGAAAGTTATAACATATTTAGTGAAAATATCCGAATTTAAATCTTCATTCTTTGGGACACAGATCAACTTTTTATTTTATTTTTTATTTTTTTAAGAGAAGTAACACAATCAGGCAATTAATGCCTACCAGTTAGTTAATTAATGTGTTACCTTCTTTGGGAAAGGGATAGAGTAGAGAGAGCAGGTGGTGAAGTTGGAGAGAGATAGAAAGCTTAATTCATTTACAACCCTGCTATTGCGCGTTTTTTGTAGAGCAGTTTTGCAAGACCCTCTGGTATCAAGTAGAGGCATTGAGTTGTTTAAGCTGAGTAGCCATTTCATTAGTTATTTCACTTCGCCGACGGTTCTATAATACCAACGAAGGAGGGTGTTGTGAAGTGCATTAGGATATGTTAGTATTAATCGCATAGCACTGATCACTTTGGCAATACCGACATGCCAAAGTGATCAGTGCTATGCCTTCATCACTTTAACAGTCCAACAACAACAAACACAATAACACACCAATGCACACGAAAAAAATGCATGAAGTTCTAGGCTTGCCTGGAACTAGTCATGACCTCATGACCTCAGGGCTTGTAGTCAAACGCGCTAACACTCAGCCAACAGCACCCCCAAAGTTTATATTTGTAAGTTCATTACTTTTACACATTTAAAATAGAAAGGCATTCATATCGCATACCAAAATTTACAAACCAGTGCATTCAGTTTTTACCCTCTTAAATTGATCTTTCAAGATTTTTTGGAAAATAAGTTAAAAAAATGGTGCTTTGTGGTGTTTTGTGAATATATATATAGAACTTTTTTTAATAATGCTATCAAACCGTTAATTAGGAATATATTAGAATGAAATTTGGCACTTATATAGGAATGTACGTACCAACAATGTAAAGAGGGTGTTGTTGGCTGAGTAGCGAGCGTGTTTGACTATAAACCCTGAGGTCTTGAGTTCAAGACTAGTTTCAGGCAAGCCAACAACATCATGAATTTTTCTCATGTGCAGTGGTGTGTTATAGTGCTGATTATTGTTGGACTGTTAAAGTGATGAAGGCATAGCACTGATTACTTTGACAGTAGCGGCAGCGATTAGTACTAACATATCCTAATGCATTTTATAGCAACCTCTTTCTTCGGTATTCTAGCAGAACCGTCAGAGAATTAAAAGAACTAATAAAATGGATTTCTGGCATTCCACTTTAGTTTAGAAATTTATTGTCTGGGAAGACTTATAATAAAATTTTATGAGAAACTTTTTTGTAGGATATTGCAGCACGCTATCGCGCAGCCGAAAAGGAGCTTTCTGTCCCTTTTTAAGAAAGGGTCAAAAAAGACACATACAGCGAAGCGCTACAGGGTTAAAATGTTCCATGAAATTATTTTACATAAAAGTACTGAACATACGTAATACTTAAAACGAAAGGTTTACACGATATCTTATTTCGATTCTATACAACAATGACCAAAAGGTGGGTTTCATGTAAAGAAATTTGCATAACTTCTAAACTTATGGAGATCACATTATAAAACTTTTACGGTATAATGAGGACACCCTAGGCTAATTTTGGTAAGAAAATAAAAAAAAATAAAACATGTTGAAGTTTAACAAATTTTATTTTCAATTGGTCATTTCCGGTTTCGCACCTGAAAATTTTTTTTTTTTCAAATCATTTATGTTATTTTTTATTTTTTTATTTCTTTCTACTTCGAAACAATAATTAAAAAAATAGTTTTTCAGAAACGGCAACACTTTAGCACCCCATAACTCGACAAATATACATCATACAAAAATAAAATATTTGGCACACCCATTCATATCTACTAAAAGTATAGGTATGCCAAATATCAAAGAATTTCGGAAGAAAATTTTTTGCCTTGTGCGCTTCACAAATAATGACTCATATTTTTAATTTACTTTTTTGCCTTTTGTTTTAATTAAAAAAGGGAAAAAATCTGACAGCATGGCTCTAAAATGCAAACTAATTCTTTGGTGACGTAATGTGACAAAATGGTGACTTTCTGCGGAATCGCCCATATCTGCTTTACGTGTAATGGCCCATACTATATCACTTCCCACTGTACTTTGTGACTTGCATACAATAAAATAGCAATAACAACAAATATTCACATGTATTTACTACAAATAGCAGAAGCCGCATAACAACAACTTTTTTTCACAAATGCAACGGCAACAACAACAACAACAACAACTCAAAGTAACAAAATTGCAAATGAATTTTTTTCATTAAACATTTCTTAGCTTTACAGTGCAAAAAAAAACACATTGCGGGAGCGTTTAAAGTGATGAATTACATTTTAGCTTGCAACATTGGCGGCATATTTAATGCAGACATATTAACACACACATACGAACATATGCGTACTCTAGTAAAATGGCCTAGCCAGACAAACGGACAGACGGACGGACACGCACATAGTTTCACATGCACGCATTTGCCATATTAAACTTTATTGAACTAGTAGTCCATTTACTCTTAACAGTCGAAATAATATGGTTCATATCAATATTGTCCATTAAGTTGGCTTAAATTGTTACCGACACACTACAGTTTTTTTTTTAAATTTGTTTCTGTACGTGTGTAAGAGTAAGTCAGTCCTTTTATCTGTCTATTCGTTTGTTAGTTGGGTGCTGTCTGGGGTTTTTTTTGCTGTTTCCTTTGCTGACAGCAACAGCTGCTGCTAATAATTGCTTTAGCAACTGCAACAGAAAAAAGTACTGATAAAATAACAGCAGCAACATTTGAAACAACACACACGCATGCAGCAACAGCAACAGTCTTTACAAGAGTTAAAAGAATTGTATGTACGCTAGAGCTACTCACCTTCTATGAAGATGAAAAACGTGTTGTATTACTCCTTAAAGATTGATTTGTTTTATGAGGATTCCCAAAATATTTTTATAAATAACCGTTCGTTCATGAGCTGGATCGTGTCCAAAATCTATTCTCAGTTTTCACTTGCCCGTCGTTGCCTAGAAGGTTGATTCCTTCCACTCATCTTTATAATACTTGAACTCATCAATCAATAAATTTTCTGGTTAATACCAACGCATTTACATTGTGCGAAAATATGTGAAAAAATTTTATTTTAAATTATTTCAAGTTAATAAATAATATATTTTGTAATTAAAAATATTTATACCAAATTAAAGCTTAAAATATTTGCTATGAAATTAATAAATTCTATTTAAATTGCGTATGGAATCGACATGAAAGTAAGTTATGATTGAATAAAATGAATGTTGGATGCTGTTAAATATAAAGAGCACGAGTGGCGATTCTTTTGTGACATTGTTTTTAACCCCATGACAATTGTCATCATTGTGTCCACATTTAAATCAGCTGGTCATATAGTCAACAATGACAATAATGACACTTAAGCTATGACAGATTTCTGTAATGACACTTGTCATCATATTGATGTCAATTACCTCTTATTATTGCATAAAACTCCAAAAATAGCTTTACGTAAAAGAAATTTAATTCCGTATAATTTTAATAATTTTTAAATTTAACCACAAAATCTAGAAAAAATTTAATTTATATTTTTTATGAAATATGTATGAGCCTTAGAGCCAAAAAAAAAACTATGTTGTAGCACAACAAATTGTTGCATGTTATGTTCAACATAAAATAAGTAAAGACAAATTGATTAATTGCATAATGTGCATACATGACAAAGGCAACAAAGTCAAAGACTGAAAATGACAATATTTCACATGCGGTGCTACTTAATGAAAGCTGCAACCTTTACGTAAAAAAAACTCAGCATAATGCACTCACTGCTGTCTAGAAAATATAAAAAAGGAACGCAAAAGATCTTTTAAAAAATATCTACTTTTTACAAGACAACAAAGGTCTGTATTACAAAAAGACGGGCTTAAGACTTTTGTACTTTTGTTGTTTCATTATATGTATACGTTGTTGTAGCAAAAAGTCTAGCGTCTACTTCAACACCAGTGAGTGTCATTTTTGGGCCTAAGCTGTCTATTTAAATTACTGATCATACATCTTGTTTTCAAGTCATTCACACTCCATCCACTCATACTTCAGTCACTCAGCAACTCAGTCAGACAGCCAGCCATCCAGCCAGCCAGCGAGCGAACCAACTAATCACTCTGTTTTAATGTCTGCTTTTGTTTACCGCAAAATGTTTTGACATACGAAATCGAAACAAATAGTTTTCGAAAAGACACGACCGAAAAGCGTAAATTGTGTGATGGATATTGGATTAGAATGTGAATTGCTAAATAAAACAAAAGATTTGCAGCAGTACTTGCTTATGAGTTTGTCGGCTGAGTCGGTGAAAAAATGACACATTAAAGACAATTTATGCACAAAACGTTTTAACAACTTAATTACTTAATGTCTCAAATAAGAAATATATATGAGCAATTTTTTGCCTTTAAGGGATTTATTATTAGGCATTATAAATTAAAGGTTTTTGAAAGAGCTGATAGTTTCACTTGAAGAGTTTATAATGCAATATCATATAATATTTTCATAAGAAGGTTTTATACCTCCAGATTCTAGAAGGAAATTTATTTCTGTTTAACTTTTTACAATTTTCATTTAAGCAATCATTGGCCTCTTTAACAATACTGGCTTCTTTGTTATAATGAAATTAAAGCCTAAGGTGTTGAACAAAAGTCATTTTAAAATTCATATATTTTTATAAACGAGTTTTCATAATTATAACATTTTAGCCCAGTTAATAAAAATAATAATAGTAGTGTACTCTTTGGAATAATGAACTCCTAAAATAAGTTAATCAAAGCAAAAGGCATGATCTTTTTCCATTTAAAAGAATAATACAAAAAAAGAAACAGCTCATCACAAAGCTAAACAAAAAACCGTCAAAAGAAGAAACAAAAACTTATTTTAGCAATATAAAACACCCAGCCACAGTCAGTATTATGAATGATGACCACTCACTTAGAAAACTTGTGGCTTGAACTACTTTACAGAGCAGCAAAGACAAACGAAAAAAAATATGCGGATTGTACATTTTTTTGTTTTATACAACCTGGATAACAAAAATCCCAACAAACGCATAAAAAAGGGTTCCAATACGGAAACATCGACAACAAGAACAGCCATTACGGACAAGTTGGTCAGCCAGCCAGTCAGTCTTTTCCTCCCTGATGGCAATGGTAAGCGGCATCAGCAGCAGCAGCATCAGCATGTTTGGCGCGAGTGTCACTCGTTGCTGACAAGTTACATGCGAGAATTTGACGAGTGTTAAAATGTGGCAGTCGAACATTTTGTAGCTGCAGCCGCAAAAACCAACCACTCACTCAGTCCGTAACCAGATGGAGCAAGAAAAATATGTACATACAATAGTCCTATTGCACCAAATAATAAGATTTTCAAATGATAGACAGCTGGTGGCAGAAACACTCACACACATGTACCCGGATTAGTTGGCATCATTTTTTTGTGTTTTTATCTTCAAAGAAAATAACGTCGTTGGAGGAATTTTCCAAGCAGCAAAAAAAATATACTATAAAAAATCTACAAATGTTTCTAAAGATACTAAAACAATTTGATGTTGGATAACTTTGTTGCACAAAAAGTGTAAAGAAATGATTTTTATGTTGTGAATTGCTTTAATTAGAGCAACTCTTCTAGATGTCAGAATTGCTTGTTCAAAAGTCAGTACTGAGTTCCTATCTGAGTTTAACTGCCGTTCTATCGTCAAATCAGTAATGAAACAGGAAGTAACTTAAATTATTGTGGGTTACGACAGGTGCCTGAATTTTCAGGACTCATTACATATCAGGGACTGTAAGTGTTATAACTTATTTTTTTTTTGCATGAAAAAGCAAATTTTTTTCGATACTAATTTGTAAATATTAGGGTATTGATTCGGTTAACTGTTAATCGGTTAACCGGTTAATTACTACCCGATTAACTGATCGGTTAATTTATAATTGGCTACCCACAAGAAAAAAGGACTGTAAAATCCACATGCCGCAATTTTGATTGCAAATCATATTAAATTTACAAGAAATAATTTGTCGTTTGAGTGCGTTAGTGTTTACTTGCTTTGTTCATTGCTACAATTCACTGATCTGCTTAGTTGTGTGACTTGTTGTTGTTTATTCTTACATGTGTCGTCTATGTATGCGACAAACAAAAAACGAATTACCAGCGAATATTTACTGCTGCTGGTTTAAAATTACCATTGTTTCATATTAATTTTAAACGGAAAATTATTAATCTAACCTTAAATCACCCTTAAAATAATTTTGTTATAAACGTTAAGTTTCATTTTCAATCGACATGACTATAACTTTAATTTCAAATAAGTTTTATGTTAAATAATCATTTAAATCATGTTGAATTAAAATTAAATGCATTTTACATACGATGGTATTTATTTAGTGTATAAGTAAAGAAAAGTTTGAAGCTGTTGTGGCTGCAGTCTTTAGCGCGTGGACTATCATGCAGGTGGCACGAGTTCAAATCTTGGCTGGGGCAGTCAGCTACAACGAAAAGTTTTCTGATGACTATCGCATAAGTAAAATAATTAATAAAATAGCTACATTAAAGTCATGTTGTTTCAGCTTGATATAACTTTAATTCAACATGATTCTTAGTGTTGTTCCAATATCAAATTCACGTTGTTTCAACTTGAAATAACTTTAATTCAACATGATTCTTCGAGTGGTTCTAATATCAAATTCACATTGTTTCAACTTGAAAAAACTTTGATTCAACATGATTCTTCGTGTTGTCCCAATATCAAATTTACGTTGTTTCAACTCGAAATTACTTTGATTCAATATGATTTTTCGTATTATTTCAGAATCAACTTCATTTTGATTTAACTGTACTGGAATATTAATTCAACATGAAATATAGTTAATTCAAAAGGAAAAATTTTCTTTCTAGATTATTGTAAATCATATTGATTTAACATGAAACACCTATGAAGCAAAATCACTACGGAAATATGTCAAGTTAACCTGGTTTTCGACGATTTTACATGGAAATTTTTCTGTGTGTATTTTCGATTAACGGTTAAACCAGTTAATTTCAGTCGATTAACCGATGTAAAAAATTTTTAATTTTTTGTAGTATACTATGAAGTAAAAATTGAAGTTTACTCATTTTTGCCAAAAAAAATTGGAATATTTACACTGTACAACAAAATAAATTTTTTTTAATAACAAGCTTCTAACAACTACTTCTGGTAGAGGCCACCAAAATATACATAAGTGTATCGGCGTTTTAAATGTTTCCATCTGGGATTTATTTTAGGGGGAGTTAAGTCTCCTCTACCCCTTTGCACATAGTTATTGACTCGGCATAGAACATTTTTGTTGTAAAAGTCAGCTTGCTATAATACCGCTGAAGGGGGTCTTTTGCCCGTTATTTAGTTTATGGCTAAGAGCTAGAGGGTTAAAATGTTCTACAAAAAATGTTAACCAGGATGTTGTGTACACAGTTCTGATAAATTTACAAATGGTGTTTGAAAGGCTGTGTATAAAATAAGAGGTTTGAAACTTGTCAAAAGTATGGTTGAAGTCTACTGACCATTTGCTAAAGCACCAATGAAATGCATATAGACATTGCTTAAATCTCAACAAATAAATTTTTATTTTAAATACAATTGGAAGAATATCTTAAATAATAGATTTAATGAAAAAAATCTAAAAAAAATATCCACAGAATTTAAAATTTCGACTGTTTTTGTAGTTATCGGATTATAAACACATCAAATAACATATAGTAGTACTTCTTAGCATTTTTCTTTATGCATAGTGAAATTAGTTGAGTTTGCACCTACTTCGAATATTTAGCACACATTTTTACAGTCGAATATAGCTATAACAAACTCCTACTATCGGCATAAATAAGTCCCATAATATATTTATGAATGAATGGTATATAGCCAACTATGTCCATAAAAATATTAATATTCCCGTCATAGTCTGATGTTGTGTTTTTATTCATGTTCTAGTTTTCTTCATAACTTTTCTTCGTCTGAATGCAAAAGTTCTCTTTCAAAAGTATGAGTACAATGTCCAAGTTTTCAAAATTTATTATGAAACTTATTAAAGTTTTTCTTTTATACTTATTATTATATGTTTGTACAATGTAAGTAAGTAAAAAATTTCTAAACAGATTAACTCGACTTTAACCCCTTTTAACCTTCTCCAGTTGCTGGTGTAGAAATAAAAATAAAATTTGTGGTTAAACTAAAAATTCATCAACTTGTTGGCGTTGTTGTTGTTGTTGTTGTTGTTGCGGCTGCTTTGTAAATGTTGAGGTTTTGCATATTTAAACTAATTGCTATAATAGTTTGACTTCTTTTACCAAAAAAGCAACAAAGATTTAAAACTTAACTTTTTTGACCTTTCAGTTAAAATGATTTCCACAACAACAACAACAAAAATAATTTTATAGAAAAGATTTAAAGAAAATTAAGAAAAATAATCACAACAGCAACAAAAATATGAGGGCAAATATTGCAACAGCAAGAGATGCTACGGTAACAGCAGCAACAATGTTGGGTTTACTCACTGTCCTAAAATATACTGAAGAATGAAAGGAGCAGAGAGCTTGTCGACTACTATTAATTTTATATATATTTTTTTATTTTGGCGTCATTTTAATCATGAAAAGACCACCTTGTAACACAAGGCCAAAAGTACCAGAAGCAATGGCAACATCAATCAGCAGCTTCATCAACTTTTGAATCATAACAAATACTTGCGGCAACATGGCCATCATCGTCATCATTTTAACGAAGTGAACAATAAAATTATGAGTTCAGTTGAACGTTATTGTTTTTGTTTTATTATTAAAGTTGTTTACTATTTGGCCACTTTTTTTTTTTTTTTTGTTTTAAGTGGAGGACAATGAGGATGTCAAACCCGAGAAATCAATACCAGCGGATATAAATAAAAATGAGTTTTAATATTTTTCACTTAATATATGACAGCTGTGTTGTGCTGTAAATTGTTTGTCAGAAATCAGGTTGTATTCTTCATGTTTTTAATTGTGTTAACTGGATATTAAATATTTTTTAAGGTTGCCTGATTGATGATTATTTTTTCAGGATATATTGGAAGTATAAAATATTTTCGGTAGGCTTTTTTTGGAGTCTTACAAGAATCATTTACTTTAGCCAAAAATGCATGCAGAGATTGATGAAAGTAAATTTTAGAACACGTTTTGGTTTTATCAAAAGCTTTTTAACTAGTTTGGCTTACGGTCCTTTTTACTTTAATCTTCCAATTATATTATTTTTTATTTTATGAAAGAAATTCTAAAGCATGTAATATATGAAGAGATAAAGAAAAAATTGGCTGGATGGAAGGTTGAACTTACATGTTGCAAGAGCACCCGGTCTCCTCATTAGAGTTCTTTACCCTTACAACTCACGGTAACGGCAGCCACAACCGCCACGGCAGCTACAACCAATTAGTTTAAAAATCTTTTCCGTTTAATTAATTCCAGCTGAGAAGGCCGTCTAACGGCTTTTGCTTTTTATATAAGAAAATTGAATAACTTAAATTTTTTCCATCTCTGCCTTGTAATCCTGCAGATAACGTGACTACTCCATACACGCATGTAAAGTATACTCCATAGAGGACTAGGACTAGTCCAAAGGTAACCCAAATGTATGATGAAAACATGGTCGATTTAACATTACGATGTCCTAGGGTTGGACTATATAGCCCAGCTTTGCATTACAGCGGAGTAGTCTCAAAACTTCTCTGTGTAACTACTTGATGGACCACCCAATGTTCGTTTTTAACGATTGCATATAAATTTGCAATCGTTAAAACACAAACACTTGTCGCTTAACTACAAACTCTTGTTTGCAAATGTCATGGTCGATGCCTGCATTACATTGGAGTAGTCTTAAAACTACTCTATGTCTCTATTTGATGGAGCACTATATGCAATCGTTTACACGCGAACACTTGCCGGTTAACTACAAACTCTTGTTTGCTTATGAGATGGTCCATGACTGCATTACATAGGCCCATGTTGTAACTAGTCCATTTCAGCAAGAATTGACCACGCTGAGCAAAATTATTTGTAGGGAATTTAAAATTTTGCGAATATAATCTGAAGTAAAAATTTGATATTTTGTGTATTATCTATTCTTTAGTTGGGAATACCAAATTAAATGCGTATGGCTCCACTTCAACCATAATTGCTTCAAATGAAAAACCACCCTGAAGGAAGCCAGGGACCAAGTGTCTCCAAGTCACCACTTTTGTCCACAAGTTTGGTGACTTTTTGGTAACATTGTCAACACTTTTTTTATTTTGCCTTTAATGGGAAGAAAACGATTTTTTATTTTCTCATTTTGTTGGGTGGAAAATAAATGCGGCTGCACGCAAAACTAAAAATTTTCATAAGAAATCTAATTTAATTTAGAGTCATTAAAATGCACTAGTGAATCTCTGGTGCCGAAGTCTCAATGTGGTCAACAATTCCGACGTCACTAGTGGAATCTCAATGACAAGCAAGTCTATAGCACAAAACATTATTTTGGGCTACAATTAGTCAGTAGCACTGGGGACAAAGTCAATAGTGAATCAGTACAGTTTTAACACAGACATTGCCTTCAGGGCATGTACGTACACGCATACACAATATAATTTACTTTTATGTCAGTGTATGTTGCCAATATTTATTGATAAATTGCGCTGATGTTGCAGTTAATTATAAACAGCGGCCTTATTAGTTTCATATAATTAAAAAAATCTGTTTATTATTAAAAAAATTTTTTTTTATCGATTTTGTATTATTCCTTTTTCAAATTAATGAAAAACCTAAACTTTTAATTATAAAAAAAAATATTTAAAACCGTAATTAACTGTTAACATATTTTCAAAAATTGCATAGACACCGCGAATGCTGTTTTTAATTAATTTTATTTTTCAGTTTATTTTGTTTTTTTTTATGTTATTAATTTATCTAAACTTATTGTAAATGTAGTTATATAACAATGGATTTTATTAAAAAGTTAGGTCATTAGGTGGTATCTGTTGAATAATAAAAACGCGTGTGTCTTCCTTATGTTTTCCATAATACTATTAAAAATTTTATTATTGAAATTATTAAAGATTAGCTAGCGTATGTTAACCAAATAGAGTACATATTTCTTAAATATTTTTGGTATTTCCAACCACTTCATGATACAAGAGTCAGAATATTAAATAAAACTTGAAGGAAATTTCTTTTGATACCTTAAATTTGCTGTTTCTTTCGACAACTCAGCCTCAGCTTTAATTTATAAAATAAGCAGACGACGTAAGAACTTTCCATGCAATGCAGTTATGCATATCCTGCCCCTGCTAATGCATAAAAAAATTTTCTCTCATTCCAACTCTTGATTAATTAAAATACGTTTTTTACCTCAAAAAAAACCCGTATTTGTGTCTACAACCTTTTAGCTGTTGTTGCTATTGCTGTTGTGTTGCCGTGTTACTGATGCATTTTGTTGGTAATTGACAAATGTCAAGTAAATAATTACGACTCAATTAGTGCAATGTCTACAAATATACAAAAGAACTTACAAAAAAAAAAAACTAACTAATGCAACCAAAAGCAACTGCAATTACTGCAACAACTTTGTATAATTACTTGAAACAAAAAAACAACAGCAACGAGAACAAAAACACCAACGAAATCGGCTTAAACGTAATTGCACTACTTAGAAAATCCACACACAAGCAAATTGCATTAAACAAAAAAAAACGAATAAATAAAGAAATACATTAAAAAGGAATTTAGACAGAAATAAATTAATCACAGCAAATCAATTTAAATATTGTAAAAGCAATATTAAGAAAAAAAAAGAATTGGTAAAAAGTAAAAGAAATTAACGACAACAAAAAGTTCTCTAAATGAACTGCAGACAAATACAGTTGTCAATTTGCAATAGACAGTTGAACAAACTGGCATAGTTAAAGGAAAGGAGTGCAGTTGTTGGGTCACCCTATTCTACCGTAACCAAAGGCCTTTTAACGTACATCTTTTTTAGTGATTTTTGTTTGAGTGTATTATGTAGAGGCCATAAGCACCGAGACCCGAACAATATTTTGTGCAGCCAGAAAGAATGTTTACTGATTGAGGCTGCGCATAAAGTCAATTATTCTGCTTGGTGAGAGATTATATACTTCGCTAGGAGTCTTCAAACTTCCTCCAAGAAACTTCATTCTGTAAGATATTAGAGCCGGAAAATGTACACTGTTTGGTTTTAAAGTTTCCAATGACAAATTGGTGTCGTCTGAAGTAACACTGATCAGTAACTAACCGAGGTAGCATTCCAAGTTCATTTAGATTTACAGTAACTTTTGGGACTAGTTTTGAAATGACGTGCCATACCGATAATATTGGACTACGTGGTCCATTTTAGCTGAAATGGAGTAGTTACAACATGGTCCTATGTAATGCAGACATGGACCATGTCATTTGCATTTGCTTCTAGTTACACTGCAAGTGTTTGCGTTTTAACGACTGCAATCGTTAAAACACGAACACTTGAGTGCTCCATTGAATAGTGACCTGGAGTAGTTTTAAGACTAGTCCGATGTAATGCAGGACATGGACCATGTCATTTTCAAACAAGAGTTTGTAGTTAAGCAACAAGTACTCGTGTTTTAACAATTTCAACACGAACAATTGAGCACTACATCAAGTGGTGACATGAGATCGTTTTGGGACTACTCCGATGTAGTGCAAAGCTGGGTTATATGATCCAGCCGTCTGACATCGTAATGTTAAATCAAACATGTTTCTCCATACATTTGGATTACCTTTGGACTAGTTCTAGTCTATGGAGTATACTTTACATGCGTGTATGGACTGGCCACGTTATCTGCAGGGTAATGAAACGTTTTGCTTGTCTGAGACCGTGAATGGCTTCCTAATGGCCAGCCAGCTCCACGTTAGCCCAGGAACTTTTCTTCTCTATGACGCATCATATAGAGATTAAAGAGAGATACTTAAGAAGTCTTCCGATCTTATAAACCTATGTTTGAATCTTTTGTTAGCTAGAAAGTCATACGTTCGTTTCCAGCATGACCTTCATGGCCAGGCGTCAAACATAATATAATTTTTTTATTAGCGCGAAGTTCACTGAGAGATGTAACACAGTCAATGATAGCTTCTGACCATATCTCAGAAGAGACGAAGGCCTTGAGTATTGACTGGCCGGCTATCTGACATCAGATAACTTTAAGTCCCCTTACATTGCCTCTTCCAACATTCTCTAAAACAAATATCGTGGAATATTTACTCATAGGAATACGGTTTTGAAAGTTAAAACCTTATTACCCTGTCCCTATTTTCCTGCTTGGAGACTTTAGTGAACCAAACCTGGTCAGCATCTACGGACATCGGGTATAGCTCAACCATTATTTCCTTTTATTGATTAAAAGATCCAAATTTTTGTCGGTCGTATAGTTTGAAAGCTTTGCCAATATGATGGTCAAACGTCTACTGATGAGTTGGCATTAGCACCAAACAAAATAGGGACATATAGAATAGCTTACACTGAAAGAATTTTCTTCATAATTTCTGTGAATATCGGCATTAATCCAATGAAAAAGTTCATTCAAACTGAGCCATCGTCACGCTTCGTTGGATTGATTAAACAAATTTCGTTAAAATTTCTTTAGTCAAAAATCCACCATATTATTAAACTATCGAATGCAACAATTTCGCTAAACGAATGAAAATATTACGAAACAATTTCATCGTTTTAAAGAAATTACCAAATAATTTTAATGAAACTATTTCATTTCCAAATAATATAAACAAACACCTGTTAACCATAGACTTCGGAAGTCAAAGGCTTTCAAACTATCTTTAAAACAACGGAAAATTTTTTGTCTAAGACAGGAACCAAATATGAAGAAATTTGTAAGCTATCAATGAAGAGCTTAAGTAAGTTTGGAGAAATCTCCACACTTGTAAAGAGCTTAATGCAAATTGGTTTAAAGTTGGATATTTATCTACTTCACTTTGGGGGCTGTAGTAGCCTGGACTATAACAAGAACTCTGGGAGGTTACTCTGCTTTGTCTTCTCGAATCGAAAGCAATGCAAAGAAAAAAGTAAATATCAATAAAGGCCATTTCACAGTGTACTACAACCTTTGAGATTTTTATTAGATTTTGTAAGACAAAAATCAAATCAAAATCTGTTTGACTGTCAAAAAATCTTAAAGAAAATTTTCTCATTACATTTTGTTTCTACACTATCACATTCCAAATAAAACGTAACATAAATAATTTGCAATAAAGCAAATTTTTTCGTTCTGCCTTTTCATTATTTGTCCTGGCGAACAAATACACAACTGTTTTTGTTATTCCTATGTTTATTTGTGCAAAAGACAAGCCCTGATAAAATGAAAAATGTGATTGTTTAGAAAATTTATTAAAAATGAAACCTACCATAATACTGTCAAATTTCTTTACTTTTAATATTTGACAAATCAAAACAATTTGTTTTCACACTGTTGGATTTTTACTTAAGATTTGAGTTTTTGACAAATATTAATACTAAATCTAATAGTCTGAAGGCCGCTTAACTATCAATTGAAATACAGCTCTAAGACTGACAGTATGAATTGATTAAAAGTAGATGATATTCAACTCTTGACTGCAAACCACCGACTTTGGTCGAGTGGCCTAAGTGGTAAAGAACTCTGATAAGATTAGCGGGAGCTATCGAAACGTACGTTCAACTCTCCGCGCAGTCAAAATTTTCTTTTTCTATATGCTTCACATTTATCTTTAAATAAAAATATAATTTAATTGAAAATTAAATTAGTTACAACCGAACTCAAGCCAAAAATACAGTTCGACAAAAGTCATAACTTAAATTTTATTTTGTTTTTATATTACAAAATAAAATTTAAGTTATGACTTTTGTCGAACTGTATTTTTGGCTTGAGTTCGGTTGTAACCAAGTTAAATCACACCAACCCTGAGCGAAAGTGGCGGGTTACGCTTATTTCGTCAAATATTTGCCAAGTGTGACCGTAGCTTAAGTTTACTAGATAATTTTTATGGTAAAAAAATGTTTTTTAAACGTTCGAGAATTTTTAGAAAGTCTAGATGTTGTCTATAAACGTATAGACGACAATTTGCAAAAAACATGAAAAATTTTGTTTAAATGTCAACAAATCAATCGAAATCCATAATTAATTATTTTACTCATGCGAAAATAAAAATTCCAAAAGCCCAAGTTTTTATATAGCAAGGTCAAATAAGATGAAGAAGGTGCAGTGCAATGACTGGGAATTTGATATAAGGAGCTGAATTTTTCACATTAAAAAATTCTGTTATAGAAGGGAATTAAAATTCCGAATTATCGAAGTTTTCATTTAATCCAATCGAATGAACTGATCTCCAGTTATACTACAAATATTGGTCGTAAGATCGGAGAATTTTTTTATATAACGCTTCTCTCGGAAACTAGATTGGATTCAAAGAATATAATTATTAGGCGCTGAACTTCTTATCACTTATCACATTTTCCAAAATTTTTATTTTATTATAGGTATACCTTTTCCATCCACCAAAATGGCAAAGAGAGTATAAAATTTACCTAGGCCTAAAATATTACTACCACTTACTTTTGGAATGCATTTATTTTATCAGTAGATCATAATTAAGTTTTTGTTTGTGATTCCTGTCAATGTTGGTGGCAATACAGCAGTCTGGAAGCTGGTCATTTCTGTAAAGTTTGCTTTGGTTTTTATTGCTGCTGCTACGTCTACAATATGTTGATGACATCTGTAATGATGACGAAGTCGTACTAGTTGTTGTTGAATAAATGATTGAAAAGTACTACAAATGTCAATATATTGACAAACTATACCCCATCATCATTGGAGTACGACAATATCTAACCAAAACATAGTAAAACAGCTTTATTCTCATAGTTGTTTTATTACAACGCTGTCACTACAGTCAGTAGTCTGCTCGTTGTTTCTTCACTTTTGTAGCATTTAGGTTGTACATTATTTATTTGCAACGAATGAAATAAATGTAATTTCATCCAACAAATTCAGGCACACATAAACAATTTCGTCATCAATAGTAAAAATCAGTATATATGTACATATACAAATATATGTGTATGTATGCCTTTAGGTAAAATTCGCGAAAAGTAACTTCTATTTCTACAACTTCGATGTCACAGTCTTAAGCAGCTGCTAGACAGATCAATATTTAGCTTCAATATATGTGTTTGTGTGCGTTTGTTATGATAATCAAAAGCATTTTGGTATTCTTCAATATTTCCCCTCCGTATATGTGTAACTATTTTTTGTAAGCAAACGCACACCAACACATATATTGAAGCTAAATATTGATCTGTCTAGCATCCACTATAGTTGTCATTTACAAAAATCATCATCACCACATCAGCGCCATCATCAGCAGCGCCACAACACTTAGTGAATATTGTACAACAAATTACGAAATCGAATTGACAGACAGTCGTCACTCAATTCATGCAAAACTATATTTGATTATCACGTTAGTAACGATGAACAAAATTCTTTATTTCATTAGATATTTGTGTGTTTGATTTTATTTTTCATTATTTTTATTGCCAGCAAAATAAAAACTAAAGAGCACAATAAAATTATATTAAAACAGTTGATCGTTATAAAAAAGTTGTATTTGAAATTTATCCAAAACAGAATAAGCTAATCTGTAAAAACAAAATTTCAATAAAATTGTATTGGATAATTTTATTTTTATAGAAATTCTATCAATAAACAACTAAAAATTTCTATAT
Source organism: Panzeria rudis (assembly GCA_956483635.1). Taxonomy (NCBI): domain Eukaryota; kingdom Metazoa; phylum Arthropoda; class Insecta; order Diptera; family Tachinidae; genus Panzeria; species Panzeria rudis. The sequence goes on from OY101448.1 coordinate 178,341,199, forward strand.
AGGTTTTTGTTTATTTCGAAAAGTTTTATGCAGATAATTTATTCACACCAACCATTTGTCTTGTTATAACACAGGTACAATATAGCAATTTTTTTCCCTTGAAAAACGAACTAGGTTCGCCTGGTGCAGTAAATCAACATTAAAAAGGTATCGATAATTTTTTTTTTAAGATTTCACAAACAAAAAATATTTCTACACTAATTTTTAGAATTTTCAAATAATGCTGAATACAGAAGGAGCTAAGATTTTCTTATATTAGTTTTATCTTTTTATAAAATTTCGGGGAAATATTTGCACAAACGTTTTACATTTTTATTTTTTCAATTTTGGCGGCTTTTTTTGTTATACTTTTTTCCAAGCTAATTTATTATTTGATCTAAATAAAAGATGTAGCTTAAGACGATTAAAATTAGCCTTAGTTTTAAAAATCGGTTAGAAATTGGCAGAGTTATACAATTTTTAAACAAAATTTCAATGTCAAATATTTCATGCGAATGATTTACGGTGCATTGTAGAGCTGCTCACAATGCAAATGGTAAAATATATATAACTTCAAAGCTAGTACTCAGGTTTCTTTGAAACTTGATATATCAATTGATGAGGAGCTTTACTTTCACAAATAGTTTGCAAAGATGTGCACTCTAAGAACTACGGGCTCTACAGTGGGCTAAAACTCAACACAAGGTATTTGGAAAACTTTAGAAGTTTCTTCCCAAATATTTTCACGAAAAATCGATAACGTTCGACTATGGAAGTGTATAGAAAATTGGAAAAATGGCAAAATGATCTACTCAACTAGTCCTACAGGCCCCACTAAATCATTTTTCAATCAAATTTTCATTGTAAAAGCGTGTAATTTATCGATAGCACATATATTCTAAGTATAATTTATTCAGAGCAAACGATTTCTATTGAAACTTAGTTTCCGAAAAAATATTTGTTCATAAATATTTTGCACAAAAAATCCATCGACAAAAAATTTTCCAAATAAAATTTATACACTGCATTTCACTTAAATTACGAGTACTATTGCTTTTATTAATAAGCTTTATGGAAAATTTGTCGATAACTAATATTGTCTACAGAAAATAGTCGATAACAAAATATGTATTTGTATATTAACTGATAACACACAGTTTCTCTAGCGAATTAACCGGTAACATATATATTTTCCATCGATAATAAAAAATTTCTATACAAAATTAATCGATAACAAAAATCGTTTATCGATAACAATCATTTTCTTTAGAAAATTAATCGGTAACAAAAATCGTTTATCGATAACAATCATTTTCTTTAGAAAATTAATCGATAACAAAAAATTTGTAAAGATAACATAAATTTTCTATAGAAAATTAACCGATATCAAAAGTTTTCTAACAATAAGAAAACTATTCGATAGAAAGTTGTTCGAGAACAATAATTGTATATCGATAACACAGTTTTTTTAGAGAAAATTAGTCGATAATAAAAATTTTTTGTCGATAACAAACTTTTTTTTTTTAAATTAACTCATTAAGAAAAGTTATTTCGAAATACGCTACTAAAAATCAATAGATAACAGAAATTCACGACTAAAAATTAATAGATAACAAAAACTCGCTACTAAAAATTAATAGATAACATCAATTGTATAGCGCTACCGACAATTTTTTATAGAAAATTTATCGATAAAAATAATTTTCTAAAGAAAATTTGTTAACAGCAATAATTTTATAATTTTCATTAACAAATATTTTCTCTAAAAAAAATGTTTATAACGAATACAAATAGAAAAAAAAAATCGATTACAATACTTATTTTTATAAAATTTATCGATATAAAAAGCTTCGTCTAAGTTTTTCTAAAAAATAAGTTCTTAAGCAAGTCTATTGGTTAAAGAAGAAATAAAGAAATTCATCGTTAATATCTGTCAACTCTAAAGAAAATAAATAATATTATTCATGAAAATTTAAATGCACATCAAATAATTTATCGGAAAAGTTAATTATTTTTCAATAGGATATTTATTAAAACCCAAAATTTTCAATAGAAATCCGTTCGATAACAAAAATTCTCATAAGAAAAAGAGTCAACAAAACATTTTTAATATAAAACTTATCGATAAATAAATTTTTTCAATAACAAAATTTATCGATAATAAAAAATTTATATAAAAAAAATTTTATCACCATTAAAGGGTTGCTTCCAATAGCAAATTTATTTTAAATAATTCTTGCCCAAAAATCAGACTACAAAATAGGTGTGGCAGGCACTTCCCCTATATTTTACAATCATGTACTTTTACGAGAACTAATTGTGTGTACAAAGTTTCATAAGAATCGGTTAAGTAGAAGTAGTTAAAATGCATATTTACTTTTCATGGGCGTGGCACTGCCAACTTTTCTAAGCACAGTGATGTATTGTAACGATAACTGAAGGTGTATACAAAGTTTCATAAGAATCGGTTAAGTAGAAGTAGTTAAAATGCATATTTACTTTTCATGGGCGTGGCAGTGCCCACTTTTCTAATTATAATGTTGTATTGTAACGATAACTGAAGGTGAATACAAAGTTTCAAAAGAATCGGTTTAGTAGACGTTGTTGACAAATAATTTTTACGTTGCATGGGCGTGGCACTGCCCACTTTTTTAACTGAAAATTAATGTGAATTTGATTTGTATGAATGTGACCTTGCCCATTTTTTAACGGGATCAATCTGGAAGCACATCCTTTTAAATAAAGAAAAAAATCTGAAATCGCTTCATAAATGCCGGAGGAAGATACATAAAATAAATAAAAAATACATGACGAATTGATAACCTTTCTCCTTTTTCTGAAGTCGGTTAAAAAATTATCGATGTACCATTCATTTATATCTTAATTAAGTATATTTACCCGCATGTCTCTTTAAATTATCTTCTCTAAATTACACACATTCCACAAATTTTCACACATACCTTCCTGCAAATTAAAAAAAATGTTTCTTCAATTATCTGCAACTTGAAAAATATTTCCGGCTTAAAAGAAAATAAATAACGCAATATGAAAAGAATCCGTTACTTCTTTCATAATATTTTTAGACGGTTTAAATGCTAACACGTGCTCAAAGTAACGCATTTTCTTAATAATTTCTGCCCTAATCTCAGTTAACTTTTGTTGCACGCTTTACTTAGCAGCCGCAACATTATAACTGGCAACCAAACAACCAGTAAGTCAAAGAGACAATCTTATGAAATAAAAACCGCCTGCCAGGCTGAATAGCTTCGTTTGTGGATTTGTAAGCTTTTTTTTATTCATGTGAATCTTATTTCTACTATGTACTTCATTATCTTTTTTTCCACCTTTGCCGCTGAATGCATAAGAACTGAAGACTAAAACTGCGATGCAGTTCAACAATCTCATGATATCAGTGGCTTGCTTGTGCTTTTCACACACACTCACACATAAAATGCGCTACAATTTCAAATATGAATTGTATTTAAAAATTGCTAACAATACGAGCGTTTACATGATGATCATCGTCATGATGATGATGATGATGATGATGATGATGTGACCTAGACCGACCTTACATTAAAGCACACTCTTGGATAGATACTTACACGTTCTTATTTATTTTGATGAAGTTTGAATTATAAAAAACGCGTACATTACGAATATGAAGTACATAGTTTTCTCTCAGGGTTGCAGTTTGAACATTTTTAAGCTTTACTGAATTAGGCTTAAAAGTTGTTTTTAGGGGCTAAAATTGAACACACAATTTAATTTAAAATTTGTTGCTTGGATATCTACTAGAGATATTGAAAAATTTTAATTTTCGTCACTTAAAATGCAAATGATCATAAATATCGAAAAGTTCTAAGCTGATTCTTTGACTTATAATGACGTAGCTTAGAGAAAATACAACTTTTTTATTGGAAATTTGTATGAAGAATTCTACAAAGTAGAAACATTCTCAACCCTGACATTTCTTCTACTAAGAGTACTAATTTAACTTGCACCATATACTAACATTAGTGGTTGCTTGTAAACTAAACCATAATCATGCCTGCGTACAGTAGTTTGAATTGTTTAAATAAAACTAAAAAAAATATTGATCATTTTTTCTTTTCGAAAATCTTCAGTTAAAAAATTTATATAAAAATTCAAAAGTAATAATATTAATTAAAATTAAGTTAAGTTCTTAATTTTTTATATAACTTTATCTTAAAAATTACTTTAATAAACTAAAACCATTCCCCACTGTATGACATTAGCATTAAAAATTTTCCAACTACGTTGGTTTTAAATTGCATGCGTTAAAAGTAGTTGTGGTAATTCTTGGCTCCGCTGGTTAAATTCTACAATTCCCCTCATCCAGTGCTCTTTTCATGCCGACAGACAAACATTTATAGCACAAGAGTAGTAGTTGTATCTTCTTGTAGTCATATTTATTTCTGTATTTATGTTTAGTTGTTGAACTCTGTACCACATCATCCACATCATTATATTTATCCTTAGAACTTAATAATAATTATAAAGTTTATACTAGAGTTTAACTGCGTATCTGCTTATCATCAGTATACAACTTTTGCAGTTGGTTTATGTTCTGTGTAGGTTTTTTTAATTGCAAAAGTTAATCAAGTGTTGTTAAACAATTATCAAGTAATGCAAAGAGTTCATAATTGCAACAAGACTTGTGTTGCGCTCTTTTTGCATTTTACTTATTAGCTTTTACAAACAAAAAATCCACAAGCAGATTCTGTTCCCTACAGCACTTTTACCCCATAAGAGACACAAATTTTTTTTATTTTTAAGTACTAATAATCCAAAAAAATTTCGCTTTGCAATACTTGGAAGTGGCTACATAACTACTTACAAGTACAAAAGAAAGTAATAACTTAACCCTTAATTACTCGCACGGGGTCAAAGCACTTAATTGTTAAAAAAAAAGGAACATGCCGTGTTCAAAAATTTATTCTGCCCTTGGTAGCTTTCTAACTTTCCTTAAGGTTTAGATTTTAGTAACGGTCAAGTCACCTACAAATAAAGCTACAGCGCTGCTCTCTTAATTACGCAAGTTTTTTGAATGAAGAAAATGGATATGGAGATGGATACAAAATGCAAAAAAAATCTGCAAACTTTATGTACAACGGGCAGTCTAAGACATATTGCCAACAGTGTACTGCCAGAGATCCCGAAAGTTCCTAAAGAGAACCAACAATATAAAACTTTCATCTCACCATGAGAATAAAATGTTAATTTCTGAAGTTATTTTAACTTTGTTTAATTTTTGTATAATTAGATAATAATTCATTTTTCTTCCTGAAAAATGGCCCCAAACTTAAAAATGGAAAATGGCCCCAAACCAAAAATGAAAAATGGCCCCAAAATAGGAAAAATGTCCCCAAAATTTTTTTCTTGTTGTTTGCAATAGAAAATATTTGGGAGCATATTTCAGTTTGGGGCCATTTCTCATTGGGGCCTCAAACTGAAAAATGACCCCAAACTTTTTACATTCAAAACACCAACAAAAATTTTTGGGGCCATTTTTCATTTATTTATTTGGGGACATTTTTCCTATTTTGGCGCAATTTTTCATTTTTTAATTTAGGGCCATTTTGCTTATTTTGGAACCATTTTTCATACAACGAAAATAACGAAAAGCGGCTTCGCTGAGTAAAAAACTTTGCATAGCCGGCCTTTGGCCGGGCTTAAGGATTTTTTCCTTTAGGTATACCAAAAAGCGGATTAGCTGCGTAAAGACTTTTGTATAGCCGTCCTTTGGCCGGGCTGAAGGGTTTCATCCTCTAGGTATTTCGAAAAGCGGCTTCGCTGAATAAAGATTTTTGCATAGAAGGCCTTCGGCCGGGCTTAGGAGTTTTTCCTCTCAGTATATTGGAAAGTGGCTTCGCTGAGTAAAGATTTTTGCTTAGCGGCCTTTCGTCGGGCTTAAGGGTTTTTTCCTCTAGGTATATCGATAAGCGGATTCGCTGAGTAAAGATTGTTGCATAGCCGGTCTTCGGCCGGGCTTAAGGATTTTTTCCTCCAGGTATATCGAAAAGTGGGTCCGAAGACCGGCTATGTAAAAATCATTACTCAGCGTAGCCGTCCCGGGGGAGGTGTATAAAAGCAGCGAAGATAGCGTTACGTAATATGTGAATATCGTTTTAAACATCACCAAAAATTTGTGTTGTACTTGGCTGCCCCAGCCAAGATTTGAGCTCGTGCTCATCTATTATCTATTACTTGCTGGGTAGTCAATGCGTTAAACACTACCGCCAAAACAATCTCAAATATACTTTTGTATACACTAAATAAATATTATCATAATCAACATGAATTTCATTTTAATTCAACATGATTTAATTGATGATTTAACATAAAATTCAATTGAAATTAAAGTTATAGTCATGTTGATTTAAAATGAAATGCAACGTTGATTTTTTATTGATTCACTAAACTAGATCTAACTTTAATTTAACATGATAAAAATTGATTTTACTATAAATCAGAATTTTACGGATTCAATATTGGGCAGTTTTCTTTTAGCAGTGAAAAATGTTAAATAAACAAGATTTAAGGATAGATTAATAATTTGTCCTTAAACATTAATATGAGACATTTAATATGATTTCGAATCAACATTGCGACATGTTGATTTTTTATTTGCCGTTTTTTTTGGTGTACAGAGACTTGAAATTTTTTGGGGAGAATACTCCCTTCCAAACTCTTTCCTGCAGCAAGATTCATATATTAAATCTCTGCTTAAAAGACTGTATACCTAGTTAGTAATCACACTGAAAATCAAAAGACACCAGTGACCCAGCTACATCTTGGCGTCTTCATTAGGGAAATATTAACGTTTAATGGGTGATGTTCATTTCTATCAATGCATATGAGTTTTTAGCATTTTAACTCTTTACTGCTATGTTTTTTTTCAATTAAAACAAATTCTACTCTCCCCTATTGGAAACCTCTATAGCTTTAAGCAGCTTATTATGCAGCCTTTTCAAGCCACAACTTTTCTACAACTTCTACAATATTAATTATGTATAATTCTCTTTTGTGTGTGTTCCTGTCTTACTTGCGCGCTTAATTAATTATAAAAAAAAGGTCTCTTTATTATTCCAGTCTTAAATGTATTAAGCATTAATACGAATTAAAATACTTGTAATATTTTTGCTATTTTTAAATTAAATTTTAATTCAAGTACGGATATTTGCTAAGAAGGGATTCAGAGTAACATTTTGCAAATTATTCAATATAATTATCGCAAGTTATTTATGGCAGAAATAGAAAATTTACATGTCACAAGACATATTAATGGATTAATGTCGACATCTAATTAAAATCAATTTAAAAAATATTTGCAATTAAATAGAAAGAAACTTGAACTAGAAATGACAAAAAGGGAATAGGAGCACAAAGAAACAATTAATTACAAACTTAAAATAGTACGAGGAAAACCTTTTAAGGCAAATGTTTAAAGAATTTTGTGCATTATGAGAAAGTTTCAAGAAGACGTGGGAAATTTTTGGTTAATCAGTTTGGTTAGCATGAGTATTAGAAATTTAAGGTATGTTAAATGAAGTTAAAACAGATCAGATAATGATTGGAAATAGTTTACAAAGAAGATTAATTTAAATACTACTTGCAGAGTGACAATGACAGCTTTAATAATACAAGTATACTGAAACAATATTCCTCAAAAAGTTTCAATTGCTACATTTTATTAAAAATTAATACTATTTCAATGAATTTCGTTATTGATCAAAAGCAAAATTTTCTAACAATTTTAAAAAAATTTTAAGTAATCGAAAACGTTTGTTTTTTGTAATTTTGTAACAACACAATTAATTGAGTCTAAAGTCTTAAGTTTTTAAATGATGTAATTCCAAGGAAATATATTTTTGATGAAAAATTTCATTGCATACATGAAAGACCGATGAAATATATATTATATATACATATATATTTTATTTTACAAAAACAAAACCTTACTTATTTTAACTGTTATCAAACAAAAGCAAACAACGCAAATAATTTTTTATTGCTGTTTTTTTCCAGGAAGTCTTTCTGAATTATTCAACCATGCCACAGATTCCGTTCGGATTGGTTTTGATGCCGTAGTTGTCATTCGGAACAAGTACATTTTTGGTGCTTTAGATTCCGTTTATTTTGTATTTCGCTTTTACAATGATAAAGTTTTTATACCTTGAGGCGTTTGTTTACTCTTCTTTTTAGATTCAAAGCTCACAGTGAGCTTTTTATTAACATAGAAAGCTCATGACCAAATATTTATTTGACGGTCCTAAAAGTATGCACGTTTTTTAGTCAGTAGAAAAGTATTTTTCAATTCCACTTTGAAATTTAAAAGTAATTTGATTACGAAGAAAATTTTCGGTTTTCGTTTTCTGAAGAAGGAGCTTACATGTGACATGGCTGATTATAATACACTAATAGATCAGAGTGCTTAGAGGCTGATGTGCATTATATATCGTACGTAATTGTAGCCATATATTGTCAATAAATTCAAATAGTCCATATACTGTTTAAGCTAATGAGCCTAATTAATAATATAACGATTTCATTAAAACCATAAAATGATTTTATGAAAATTATGAAATAATTGCATCAATATAATGAAAAATATTCTTTATTTTATGGAAATTATTACATTATATGAATGAAATTCTTTCATATATTTGGTGAAATTTTCCTTGAAATAATCCAATGAAGCGTGGTGTTAGTTAAATTATAATAAAGTTTTTCATTGGATTAATGTTGAAATTCACGGAATTGATAAAAGAAATTCGTTCAGTGTATGTATGTATGTATTTGTACCTTTTATCTATACATATATCTATTAAATAATTTATTTTTAATAAATTAATTGTTCTATTAATTGCTTTTCCATTATAAATATAATTTTAATATCGTTTTTCATACTTTCGTTATAAAAAGTTTTAGAAAAACACTAACAAATATTAAAACGTTTTTTTGCTTTCGATGGCCATAAATTTAAAGATTTCCTGTTAAGAAAAAAATAAACTTCCTTACAGAAACAACACAGGTGCAATTGAAAATTTTAGACAGGTTTCCTTTAGACACCAGCAAACAGCAAAATTCTACTTACGCCTTAAAGTACTAGACAACACAAATCAGAACAAAATTGAGGCAACTTTTTTATAATCCACATTAAAACCCAACTTGATGATGCAAGTAAGCAGCCAGTTAGCCACACAGAAAATGAATTAAAATAAAAAAAAATTTATAAAAACAGAAATAAACTGTCGTTGTATATTGACAACAAAAGTTGTTGACATTAAAAAAACATTAAGCGAAGAAAAAACAACCAACTTAAAATTATTACTAATTCATTTATCACTTTATAACTTTTGAAAGGAGAAGAAGATGCCACAAAAAATTGCTTATAGGTTTTTAGTTCATCAGAAACAAAAACACAAATCTAAAGAAAACTAGAACAGAAAATCTTTAAGAATTGATGGAAGAATGGTAAAAAATAAATTCCATCTTTGAAACAATTATTGACGATACAAAAAGTGGGTTCAAAATACGTTTTACACTGAACCACACACACACACACACGAACAGGCTAACTAGCATCCACTGACATGGATACTCACAATAATCGTCTTCATAATTATCTTGATGATCGTGATGATTATCATTCAATAATCATATATTATGCGTTTTTATGCGACATTTGTGGGGATTCTTTCGTACTAACAACTACGCGCAAGTGGTTTAACTAAACTTGCTTGCCACTAAGTGGACTGACTGTATGTCTTTTACTTCTTTCAGACGTTTTCTCAATACCAAATAGGGCTGGTAAATAAGATCTATTTCTTGTTTGCCTTATGTGATTGTTAAAATATTTGCAATTGTTTTTCTTGGTTCAGTTTATTGAAAAAAAAATTAAATAAATAAATGATTAAAAGTTAAATGAAAACAACGTTGCTGCAATGAATTGAAAATAGATTTTAAACAGGAGGAGTACAATAAAAATTCGATTAAAGTAAATATGTGGCTGCGAGCATAGTGAGATTTATATTAACAGTTTTACAAAACCTAACACCACCACCCCACTATATGTAGGGTATCTATTTGCATATACAGCACCAAGTAACAATTCTCATTCAGTTTAAATAACAAGTAGGATATACATATATGCGAGAATTGAATATAAACGAGGAGAACGATTTCGGAGAAACCAAACTTGCCATATAAATCGAACAACAAAGTGTGCAAAAGCGAAGCCATGATTCTTTCCCCATCTATTGACAAGAAGTCAAAAATCTTTGTTTTATCTTTCCGAATAAGACCGTAGGCCTATTGTAAGTAGGCGGTTGAGAGCTAAACAATTTATATTGACGTATTTATTGCAAGTTTTACAAACTAATCTTTATTAGTCTAATCATTAGAATACTAAATGAGTATAGAACTGAATTATTGCCACAAATCCAAATGATTTGCAATATCGATACTAATTTTCTTAAAACTCATATTTCTGGCTACGCCCTGTGCTTATAAAACTAAGATTCTATTGTATTTAATCTGAAACTACTATATATTTATTCAGATTGTAATACTTATAGACATGTTTATATTACCAGATACTACTGCATGCATTCTAACACATACACATATAAATGCATAAATACATTCATACATATTTATGTACATACATATGTATGTATATACCTACTTGCATTACTTTTCATTGTACTTTTTCGCCCATAGTTTTCATTTCAACAAATTTTCTTAGAAACTCTTGGTCATGTTATGCGTGCCAATATAAAATCTATTCCAAGTCTGTCTGCAACAATATTCTTTTTTCTCTCCATTTCTATGCTTTTTTCAAATGTCAAAAGTATAGAAAATGTGCAAAAACTCGAAACTATAATAAGAAATAGGAAAATATTTATGGGATGTAGAAGAAAAAGTAAAACTTGTTGCAAATCATAAATACATTCTTAGTCCAAGTTGTTGTTTATCTATTTCTATGCTATTTTATGTACTGCGAGGAAAAAATATAAGAAATGATTCAAGACCAGCAACTTGTTTATAACATTGTCCCATGTCCATGAGTATTAATAAATAAAAGACATGCCATTTGCCCACAAGCAAAACTAAAGCATAAATGCAAAAATGCTTTTAGAAAAGTTTAAATAGAATAAAAACTTATTGACAATAAATTTGAACTAATAAATATTACAAATTATAAGTCAAAGTCATCGAGTGGCGTAATCATATCAATGAAGAAGGAAGTTCCTAAGATTTATATTAGGGTAGAGCGGCGATGTATGAAGGGAAAACAATAGATTTTGAGAGTCTACAGAAAGTTGCATGAGGCTAAATTATAAACAAAAATAGTTTCTTTTTTTACTTTTTTCGGGCTCTACCTTATAAGTTGGAATAATTTTGTTAATTTCATTTGCTTCACTAATGTGTAAAAAATGTTAAATTTTTTTTAAGACTAGACGTAAAAAACAATCTTGTATCGAATAAACAAATGTATTTTAAAATCGTGGAGATCCGTAAAAAATAAGGAAGTTATACGACTTTATGTGATAAAAGCCGATTTTATTTTCCATACAAAATTACTGTTAATCGATGATAATATAAACCAAATTAAAGCAAATTTTTGTAATAAAAATAAGTGAAGTTTTTTACTTATTGGCTTATAACTTTCTTTTGCTTCACGTGTTTGTCACAAAATTATTCTTAGCTAAAAAAAATATAGAATATGGAGGCAACTTAAAATGACAATTTATAAAAAGACGTCCAAGAATTTATGGTTTTCAAATTTAAAGGTTATTAACTCAATAAATTTTTATCCGATCGGCACAGCCATTGTATTGACTGAAAGAAGAGAGAGAGATATCTATGTAACAGTAAATTACTTTTATTCAGATAAACCGTTTTCGAAAGTTTTGGCCATAAACGAAAAAAGTTAATGTGTAGAAAATATCTTTTTTTAAGTTATGGCAAAGAGTTAAGAATTTGCAAACTGGCATCATAACTCTATTTTAGGTTTGTTTGAAATCTGATCCTTTTAATATAAAAATGTACAGTAAATATTTTAAGTGCAATGAGTTACAACACCAATAAAAAATTTTGTAATTTTGCATCATATGATGATGTTTCACAAATTGCTTGATTTGCTGTATTTTTTTTAATTTTGATGCTGTGGTGGAAGACCAAAAGTAGGGCCGTATATTTTTCTCATAATTTTGTGTATATATCTTAGAATAAAATGTAACTTCTAGTGCTATTCAATATAGAAAATAAAAAAAAAATTAATATTGGAAGTTTCACCCTACTGAACGTAATCAGGCATGTCACAGATTCCGTTCGGAATGGTTTTGATTCCGTAGTTGTCATTCCGAAAAAGTACATTTTTGGTGCTTTAGATTCCGTTTATTTTGTATTTCGTTTTTAAAATTATAAAGTTTTTATACCTTTAGGCGTTTGTTTACTGTTGTTTTTAGATGTAAAGCTCACATTAAGCTTTTTATTAACATGGAAAGCTCATGACAAAATATTTATTTGACGCTGCTAAAAGTATGTACGTTTTTTAGTATTTACTGCAAATGAAGTCAGTAGAAAAGTGTTTTTCAATTTCACTTTGAAATTTAAAAGTGGTTTGCTTACGAAGAAAATTTTCGTATTTCGTTTTCTGTATGTATGTATGTATGTATGTATGTATGTATGTATGTATGTATGTATGTATGTATGTATGTATGTATGTATGTATGTATGTATGTATGTATGTATGTATGTATGTACGTATGTATGTATGTATGTATGTATGTATGTATGTATGTATGTATGTATGTATGTATGTATGTATGTATGTATGTATGTATGTATGTATGTATGTATGTATGTATGTATGTATGTATGTATGTATGTATGTATGTATGTATGTATGTATGTATGTATGTATGTATGTATGTATGTATGTATGTATGTATGTATGTATGTATGTATGTATGTATGTATGTATGTATGTATGTATGTATGTATGTATGTATGTATGTATGTATGTATGTATGTATGTATGTATGTATGTATGTATGTATGTATGTATGTATGTATGTATGTATGTATGTATGTATGTATGTATGTATGTATGTATGTATGTATGTATGTATGTATGTATGTATGTATGTATGTATGTATGTATGTATGTATGTATGTATGTATGTATGTATGTATGTATGTATGTATGTATGTATGTATGTATGTATGTATGTATGTATGTATGTATGTATGTATGTATGTATGTATGTATGTATGTATGTATGTATGTATGTATGTATGTATGTATGTATGTATGTATGTATGTATGTATGTATGTTTTTTTTTTTTTTTTTTTTTTTTTTTTTTTTTTTTTTTTTTTTATTTGTGGGATGAAAATCATCGAAAGACTCTGGCAGTGGTGGTGTTTGCCAGAAGTGCGAGACTTTAACACGCTAAAAAACACCCCTTCACACTGACCCAAATGCTCCCCGTGGTACTACCGCAAGGCTATACGTCTCGGGGTGGGAAAGGTCCTAGACCCTAAATCTAAACTACATGGATTCTTCTGCGAATCTCTTCTAACCTACGAAGTTCCAACAGAACCAATTTTATAAAATTACATACATACGTCCAGTTATACAAAGATTCCAACATGATTGGAACGATGTTGTCCGGCCTAATACTACGCCCTAAGACTACTTCTAAATACGCTCTACCACTATCAAATCGTGGACAGATGAAGAACACATGTTCGGCATCTTCCACGACATTGCCACCACAACTCGGACAAAACGGAACACTGTCATGTCCGAAACGGTACAAGTACGACCTAAAACAACCATGTCCAGTCAAAAACTGTGTAATGTAGAAGTTCAAGTCGCCGTGTCTTCTTGATAACCATACCCTAATGTCAGGTATCAGTAAGTAAGTCCATCTTCCCTTGTCAGTCGCTGTCCATCGTTCTTGCCACTTCCGTAGACACATATCAGTCACACCATTCGTACTGTCCGAAACGGCTTCTAGCTCAATGGGTATCATGCCGGCAATGACAAAGGCGGCCTCGTCCGATACAGTTCGGAATGCGCTACATACTCGCAGGGCGGCCAGCCTATACACAGGGGATATCAGATTCACATATGTAGAGTATTTCAGTGAGCCTGACCATATAGGGGATGCATATAAGATAATGCTTCTTACTACACTGGTTAGCAATCTCCTCTGCAGATATTTTGGACCTCTTGTATTCGGCATGATCCGGCATAGCGCTGAGCAGGTTTTTGATGCCTTAGAACCTATATACTTCAAGTGCTCATGAAAAGACAGACGAGTGTCAATCATGACTCCAAGGTATTTTAAACATTCCTTGGATTCTATGCTACACGTGCCAATATTTAGCCTAATGGTTTCCCTATTTTTCCGACTACTAATCAGAATCGCTTCTGTTTTATGGTCAGCTAGAGCTAGACCCATTGATCTCAACCAAGACCTTACGATCTGAATACTGGCGTTTGCAATGGTTTCCGCCTCTAGTAACTCTTTTGCTTCACATACTAACGCTATGTCGTCTGCGAATCCAACTATCTTTACCTTCTCCGGCAGGTTTAACCTTAATACTCCATCGTACATGACGTTCCACAGTAGTGGACCAAGTACTGATCCTTGAGGCACCCCACCAATGATCTTTCGTCTTCTAGTACCCTTATCAGTATCATAAACTAGCTCTCTATTTCGGAAATAGTCCTGTATAATTGCCAGTAGATATCCTGGGATGTCTAAACTGGCTAAGGCATCAACAATATGCTCCCAGTTTGCCGTGTTGAAGGCATTCTTTACGTCTAGCGTTACAACTACACAATACTCTTTTGCTCCATTTCTCCACCTCTTCCCTTGGATAGCCTGAGCAGCAGTTTCTACTACAACTTTGATAGCATCTACTGTTGACCTTGCTTTCCTGAAGCCAAATTGGTTATCTGATAAACCGCGGTTAGCTTCAACACAACTTTCCAATCTTCTACAGATTATACTTTCTAGCAATTTCCCACTTGTATCTATCATACACAGCGGCCTATAAGAGGAAGGGTCGTCTGGTGGCTTATTATCCTTAGGTAACAATACTAACTTTTGTGTCTTCCACATTGTTGGAAAAATGCCCTGGCTCAAGCATGCGCTTATTACTTTCAAAAAATAGTCAGGATGGAGTTTAACAGCTTCTTTTAGTATCATATTCGGAATGCAGTCTAAACCTGGTGCCTTCTTGTCTTTAAATTTTGAGACAGCACCTTCTATCTCGGCAATCGTAACCGGAGGAATGTCGAAAAATTCAGCCGGGTAGCTGTGTTGCCATGTCGGAGTTTCCTGTTGGGGAAAGAGATGATCTACAATTCCCTTGAGGAGAGGCTCCTCTCTTGGCGGCGATGGACCAAGACATTTAAGTTTCTTGGTTACCAATTTATATGCAAAGCCCCAAGGATTACTATCTACTTCATCACAAACATTAAGAAAACACCTACGCTTGCTCCTACGAATTGCAATCTTCAACGCTTTCCTTTTATCCTTATATATTTGATGGTGTACACTATTCTCTAACCTACCTCTCGTTCGTGTATACTGCCTTCGGGCACTTATACACTCCGATCGCAAGCTAGCAATTTCATCATTCCACCAGTACACCGGGGGCTTATTTGGTGACCTTTTACGCTTTATCATAGCTACGTTACAGGCATTAGTGATATGACTTACTAATTGCACTGCCATATCTTCAGCTGAACCACTCAGTTCCATGTTCTCCATACAAGCTGCGAAGATATCCTTATCAAAGGTATTTACCTTCCATCCTGTCAAACCTCGTGCTTGTGCAATCACACGGGGCTGTTCATCTTGTACATCTATGATTATAGCGCTATGATCGCTATGAGTATAGATGTCGGATATTCTCCAGTTAACTTGGCTTGTGATGCTGCTACTGACAAATGTAATGTCAATTACCGATCCAGCATCACCCCTTCTGAAAGTTTGTTCAACTCCATTATTAATGAGTACAACACCCAATACAGAAAAGGCTTCCAAGAGTACTCTACCTCTTGTGTTTGTCAAGGGGCAGCCCCATTCAACAGCCCACGCATTGAAGTCACCCGCTATTATGACAGGATTTCTTGTAACTGCATCTGTTACTATATTGTCAACTATTACTCGAAAGTCCTCTATAGAATACCTAGGGGGAATATAGCAACTGTATAGTGTGATGCCAGAGACAGTGGCTCGGGCATATCCACATTCTGATGTTATTTTATCTCGTATTGTTAGCGTGCTGGTGTTCCATATCGCCGATGTGTCCGTATTATCGGAAACCCAATTTACAGATCCCATGTTCCGATATGGCTCACTCAGCACAGCGACATCTACATTTAAATCTCGAACGCTTTGCTTAAGAAGCTCTTGAGCTGCCTGGCAATGGTTGAGATTTAACTGTAATATACGCATTTTGATGCCTTAAGTTTTGCTTTAAACCCTAAGTTTCTGTAGAGCTCTTCTGTAGTATGGACAAACTGCACATCCGGTGACATGGTCACTAGCGGTGTTTGTTCCATTCCTACAAAGCAAGCACGACGGTTTATTGGAACAAGTTCCAATTTTGTGGCCAGTTTTGCCACACCGTAAGCAGTTTTTAGAAAGGTCCTGCCCCCTACAGTTTGCTGCTCTATGTCCATAATCAAGACATTTATAGCACCGTCTTGGTGTTACCTTTTCGCGTATTCTGCAAACAACCCAACCAATACGTATCTTCGCCATCTCTATAAGACGGCAAGCTAAGACAGCACTTACGCCAATGGTGGCAGTTTGCGTTCCTCCGTACGCTCTCCTTAACGATTTAACTGCAGCAGGCTGCAGGGATTTAAAATCGGATTCTCTAATGAGGGCTTCATAGACGTCCTCCTTTGTGGTTACCTCATCTATATCTCTAATCTCGATCCTAATCTCATGGGATAGTGCTCTAACTTCTGCGACCTCACCTAATACCTCTTCTACCGTCGACCTGAACTCACTTGTATTCTGATGCGAGGGTTTACTCAACTCTAACAATAATTCACCTTTCTCAGTCTTCCTGATATTTTTTACGTTTTGGCCCAGATTATCCAGCTTAGGGTCTTTCTTCACTTGTCTGAGAATATCAGCATAGGAAGCATCCCCACAAGTTTTAATAATCAAAGCATCTGGTCGTATTGTCTTTTTTCTATTTCTAGCTCTTGGACCAACTTTAACCCAGTCAGGATCTTTAACATTCGGATCTTGTTTACCAGCCGTGTTTATACCTGTCTCCCTGGGTACAGCATTTTCACTTTTCTTCAATGCCCTATTGGGGGTTGTGCCCTTCTTCCTCTTAGATTTGTTACCCTTTGGGCTAAGAATGTTATCATCTCTTCTGCGCTTTGGGGTTCCACCTATCACAAGGTTTACCCTTGCCGGTTCGTCTGTCTGCGTTTCTCTGCTAGTCCGCGATTTCTCGTCACTACTAACACCTTTGCTACTCAATTCATCTGAAACCTGCATATACAACGCCTGTATGTATGTATGTATGTATGTATGTATGTATGTATGTATGTATGTATGTATGTATGTATGTATGTATGTATGTATGTATGTATGTATGTATGTATGTATGTATGTATGTATGTATGTATGTATGTATGTATGTATGTATGTATGTATGTATGTATGTATGTATGTATGTATGTATGTATGTATGTATGTATGTATGTATGTATGTATGTATGTATGTATGTATGTATGTATGTATGTATGTATGTATGTATGTATGTATGTATGTATGTATGTATGTATGTATGTATGTATGTATGTATGTATGTATTGTTACTGGATATCACAGTGGTACAGAGTGCGAAATATTTTTTGTTTCGGAAATGGCGGGCGATCATGTATACTTCAATTACACTGTACAACACAATAAATATTGACAAAGTTCAAGTGACTAGTTCTGGTAGAGGGCACTAAACATTATATACGTGCATCGGCGTATTGAAAGTTTAAATTTGGAACTCATTTAAAATGGAGTTAAATTTCCCCCTTTTGCCCAATTGTCATCATTATAGAATGCAAACAAAAAAAGATTTTTTTAACATCGCTTGCAATTCGGTGATTGGTAATCGAAAAAAGAACTTCTTGCCATGACAAGCATATGTAAAACTCATTAGAAATTATCCAAATTCGCACTATTTCATGACTTCTTTGGAGTATTTTTTTTTTGCTGGAAAAAATTAAAAAAAACAACGAACTGAATTTGAATTCATAGTAAAATTAACAAAAATTAATTATTTGTTATTAAAAAAAACCCTAAAAAATGTAAAAAGTATCGTCGTATCGACAGTAAAATATCGCCGATGGCAATTAGGGCTTTTTTTATTCCCGGACTTTTTTGTTTCCCGGGAGAGAGGGGAATAATTAGTAAAACCACTAATGGACTAAAGTACATTTATTTCTGATCATTCATCATTGATCCAAAGAGCCATTACAAGGTTGTCTACGATAAATGTTGCTGACAAAGAGCAGTCTTAGAACAGTAAACTGAGTCCTTTAACTCTTGATATGCCATGAAAATTCTCTGCCCTTAGAAAATTTTTACTTTTATATCCTTTGTTGCAAATGGCTTTTTAAAATAGTCAATATACATATTTCTTTTTGCATCTCACAATACGTTTCTTATTTAAGTATCTCAATTTCGGTTGTTGCGAAAAGCCTTTCGCCCTGAACAGAAGTTGTCCGAAACTATCAATATTTTTGGCCCTTTTTCCGTTGTCTTCAAATAATTTCAGCTGCTTTGTTAATAGCAGCGTTTAAGGTTTCCTCGAAGCTCTTCTCTTTCGAAACATCACTGTCATCTGAAGTAATATTTATTTCCCCATTTTTGCGCCACCAAATGCATCAAAAAGACGTGTGTAAAAATTTTCTGCATATCTAATTATCGTGCATTTTGGCGCACTTTGAAAAACATTACAGTTGCTGTTACTAAACAAATTAAGTTCTTTTAAATAATTAATTAAAGAGACCACTTTATTTCTACTCGTTCTTAAATCCAAAATACACCTTGAGCCTTCTTCCCCTTACAAAGATATTATTTCATGATGAACGATAATAATTTAAATAAAAAGGAAAATTTTTGGGTAAAAAAATCAATACCTTTTTATGTATATAAATAGATTTTTAGTCCCGGGAATTCCCGGATAAATTTCCCGGGAAAGCGGGAAACGAAAATAAGCGAGTTTCCCGGGAGTTCCCGGGAAAAACTGCTAATGGAAATGTATCGGAAAATTAACTTTGTAGTATCTCCGATATATCGGTATCGGTATCGGGTATCGGTCCCTAAATAAAACCTCGTTATTTTGATAAGCATTTTACTATGTTGTACAGTGTAATATTCGAACCATTTATATTTCGATCTACTCTACTGTTTATCCTAGTAGTTATAATTTTTTTTCATATTCTTAAATAGTTTATTGTGAGCTAATTTGTTGAAACTGCTAGAAGTATGTAATAACAAATTGTTGATTTGTCTTTTAAATTTGTTTACTAACCCAGGTTATACAGTTCAAAAGTTCAGTAAAGTATATAGTATAGGTATAAATAGTTTATTCTATTTAGCAATTGAACCAATTGAGCTGTAGAAACATTTTGCGCAGTAAACTTTGAATATCCTAATATAAACGTTTAGCTTTTTGTTAAATTGACCTATTGTACGAGTATGAGCTATTTTATAATATTATACACACATGAAGGAAATTCACAAGGTAGTACTAACTGTTGTATCGGTTTTATGTACTAAGGATCTTAAAATTGTTGCTGGTATTTTTTTACGTAATTTTGGTATATCAATTAAGAACAACTATTTTATAAGTTTTAAAAAACTTATCAAATTAGTATAATTTGTGAGTTCCATAATTACTTTATTTGTTTAAGAAAATGTATTTATTAAATAAAGTTTTTTAACTTTACAAGTGCGTGTAACTAATTTAAAATTTATTTGCCCATTTTACTAAAGCTTTTATTATAAAATCAAGTTTTCTTCTAATTATTGAAGGGTTATTAATTTTTTCACCTCTTCCTGCCAAAAGGACTCTTTAAGTTTGGTCTCGCACTACAGTTGTATTGACAAATGTTATTGCTACATACATCTTTTCTTGGCTTGTGCCATATACTGCTTTTTTTAGCCATTGTCCTCTTATGACCATTTCCTTTTTTCATGTTTTATATTTTTCCTGTAATAATTTTTATCCTTATTGTTTTTTGTTTATTTGCTTATTTGTGTGCTTTTTAATTCGGTTCAGTTCTTAGTAATTTTCAGATTTTTTTTCTTCAGTTTAATGCTCAATGAATCGTTTTGAGAGAAATGAGTACTTGGTACTGCACTTTATGCGAAAGAAGGAACAAAAAAAAAATTAAAGTCAGTTCAATGTGTGTATGCATGAATCGATGTTTGATTATTTGTTTGAATGTATTGAAAAGTATTTGTATGATATCGAGTGTATAATGGCTGCTGGCCAAGCAGTTAATAATTTCTCATGTTTGCTTGTAGTTTTATGTTAAACATTTTTTCCTCAACTCTATAGCTTGCCTCATATGTTTTGTCTTTGCTGTTATGTTTGTTGCAACTTTGTTTTATTTTTTGCCATTGTTATGTTGCTGTTGCACATATATAAACATCTTCTGTACATGCTTCAATATCGGGGAATTTTTTTAGGGCGGCGAATTTTAAATTGCCAACATTGTATTTTGTGACATTTATTGGGTGTTTTTGGGGTAAATTGAGCTTCACAAGTAGCAGCATAGGGAATACGAATTTCATGGATTTAAGTATCATAATGTTCATAAACGCTACGATACACAAAATCTCTTTTCAAAATGTCTCATTGTCCATGGCTACTGGACCACTGTAATTGTTTGTAAAATTTCTTCTCTAGGCAGCTTTGTCAGTGCCTTAAGGGGATTCCTCTTCTGGGTATGGCCAATAGTGGCTTTGATGACAAAATATCTTTTGCCTAACAATTATATTTTCTGTGTTTGTCAAATAGAGTGCACACATTTTCTGCTAACAAATCACGGGCTTTATGACACTCCTTCAGTAGATTTTATGACAATTTGGAAAGTGATTTAACGTCCATGATTATGACCCTTTCATAAATACTAAAAATATTTTTATTCCGCTGCCTCTAAAAAAAACACGCATTATAAATATTTGTACTTAAGTATTGTTTCCGTACGTCCGTGTTACACATATGAACGTGTTTTACAATACAATACCACGTACGAGTACTTTCGTTGTTATTTCATTTTATTAATTTTGTTTGCATTCAAATACCCTACAGTCATTTTTATTTTATAGAACTTTTTGAACAATGTTCTGATGGGACTCTTGTCCCTTCTTTATGGACCACTACTTGAGTTTTAATTGTCTTTAAATTGCATTATTTTTATCATTTTTGACGCACGCGCATACAGAACAAAAAAAAAAGGAATGTAAAATCAACATGACACAATTGTGATTTGAAATCAAATTAAATTTACAAATAACGACAAATAATTTGTCGTTAATTGCTAAAGTTCACTGTTGTGCTTAGTTGTGTGACTTGTTGTTGTTTATTCTTACATGTGTTGGCCATATAGATGACAAAAAACGAATTACAAGCGAGATTTTACTGCTGCTGGTTCAAAATTACCACTGTTTCATATTATGTAATTTTAAATGAAAAATTGTTAATCCAATCTTAAATTTCTTTGATATAAAATTTTTCACTGTTACAACAATTTTGTTATAAACGTTACATTTCATTTTAAATCAACATGACTACAACTTTAATTTCAATTAGTAATTTAAATCATATTGAATTAAAATGAAATTCATTTTACATATGATGGGTATTTATTTAGCGTATAGCTAACGTTTGAAGCTGTTGTGGCTGCAGTGGTTGTGGAAGCTGCTGTGGCGGCAGTGGTTAGCGAGCGGACTATCGTGCAAGTGGCACGAACGAGTTCAAATCTTGGCTGTGGCAGCCAACTGCAACACAAAGTTTATTGATGTCTATCCTACTAACCATCGAGGAAGTAAAATAATTAATAAAATAGCTACATTAAAGGCATGTCCTTTCCGCTTAATATAACTATAATTCAACATGATTCTTAGTGTTGTTTCAATATTAAATTCACGTTGTTTCTATTGAAATAACTTGGATTCAATATGATTCTTCCTGTTGTTCAAATAACAAATTCGCTTTGTTTCAAATCGAAATAACTTTGATTCAACATGACTTTTCGTATTATTTCAGTATCAGCTTCATTTCGATTTAACTGTACTGCAATATTCAATCAACATGAAATATAGCTAATTAAAAAGGATAAATGTTCCATCAAGATTATTGTAAATCATGCTGAATCAACATGAAAGGCCTATGAAGCAAAATCACTACCGAAAATTTTTAAATTAACCTGGTTTTCGACAATTTGACATTGAAATTTTTCTGTGTGCGATGTATTCGCTTTTTTAAAAATCTAATGATGCAACTACATATTTATAAATAGAGAAATGTTTCTATAGAGAAATATTTCAGTAAAAAAAATCCATAATTTGTTTAGTAATAAGCGATATTTTATCTTAGAAAAAATCTATTGAAATTACTAAAACAATATTTTTATAAACATTTTTCATTTAAAAAAATTTATAATAAATAAAAAACATCACAAATTCCATTATTTTTTTATTAGCGTATGGGTCAATATGTTTCAAACCAAACGAGCGATATTTTATTAAAACCGTTCCACAACTATTAATTTTATTCACAATTAAGTGAGGGAACTCAATTGATAAAAATCAAAATTTTCGTACATGAGTAATATTTTTGAGCAAAAGGTATGCTTTCTTTGAATTAGACAAATTTTGATCCTATCCCTATAGATATTATAAGTAGCTTATGTGAGACTTTTTTTTGTATATATAATTATTATTTTAGTAGTTATAGTACTTTTTCATTTAAGCATATATGGGAAGGACACGAACTCTTACGCCGATATCAACCATATTGTAAATATATGTAAGCCTTGTAGACTTGACCAAATAGACAAATCTATTTGCTCTAAGAAAGCTTCTTCTATTTTTTGCTGCCAAATGCGTGAAACACTACCACTGTGCGGCCCATACATTGTATACTATTATTGAATATGTTGTTATACATATTATTGCCATTTTGATTACGGAATAAGTGACAAAAGTTCTTTGATTTTTTCTAATATAATCTTAATGTGCCACTTTCCAATATGACATACACATTGGCGATATTATAGCACAATAAAAAAAAATTACACAATTATATTGCAAGTGTATGGGCCGCTTAAGAAAGCAATTCGTTTATGACATTAATGATATGCTTTACTGAGTCGTTGTCAATCGACCTTTAAATATTCTTATTTGTTGGTTGAATTGTTCATTACCACGTTTTTGTTTGATGGTTTCAGTTTTACTTTTATTTTTATTTTTTCTCTTTATTTATGTACATTATTTTTGTTGAACTTGATACATATTCGTATTGTAACCAATTTTTTGTGTTAAAAAAGTATTTTCGTTCAAAAACTTTTGTTCAAGAATGTAGTACATATGTATGTACATAATTTTTACATATTTATCGGTGGTGTTGTTTAGCATTACAAGTGATTCAAATTCTAACACCAAATTGTGTTTTTAATGAACTTATTAATGAGAAAGTCTGTAATCATTCGTAAAATAAATAATAATTATAATAACTGTAAATATAGCCGCCGCTTTATATGATACTAGTGTTCAAAGCGTGGAAAAGAGGGGGATTTTTGGTATTCGGAATCATTAAAATCATTGAGCAAAAATTTCTAATGCTGTAAAAAATTTTAACTTTGTTCCAAGTGATTCTATTAGGATTAAATTAGTAACGTGATATTCTAAAGGAATTTGACTCGCCCAATATTCCAAAGAACACAGGAAAATTTAATTTTCAGCCTACAAAGCAGAATAGAATAAAATACTTTTCAAAAGTCGCCATACTCTTATCATCAGTGATCATGTGTATCTCCGTTCATCACCATTTGCTAGATGGGTCGGTTGACTGTAATCTCAGCTCTTTTATTTACACAAATCCAACTCTTTCAGAATATCACGTTACGACATTCAGCCTTATGTACGGTTAGTCTGGCAATAAATTTTACGTCAAAATTACATTAACTGATAGAACACCCTTTTATTTTTATTGTTTTAAATATCAGTGTTAATTGCTGTAGTTTATTCTACAGACTACACCAATTAACATTAACTTTGAATATTTGAAGTGTCCATATATAAGTGTCTGTATATTACATTAGTATCTCAACATTTTTCGTTGCTCGCTTTAGAACACCCTTTTATTTTTAACTGTCATATATTTGTTATTGTAGCGGCCAAAGTTTTACATATTTTGTAAAAATTATAGGTCCGTAGATCTTATGGTTCTCGAGAAAACAGCCTGTGATAGATGAATAGACAGACAGACCGACAGACAGACAGGCAGGCAGACAGGCAGACAGACGGACAGCGGTGCGAAAATAATAGGGTTCCTTTAGATTTTTGGTGTACGGAGCCCTAAAAAATTGTCACAAATCTTAATTTCCTCCTAAGATTATTAAAAAAAAATTTTTTTGAGAGAAGATATATAGTGCTTTCTTTCGTAAAATTCACTTCCAGACCAATCGTCAATAAAATTACTTGGGATTTATAAGTAAATTAAGTTCCCTTAAGTTCTTTTATTTCATTATAATATTCTATTTTCTTCAAGATAAAAATAACGTAGAACATATTTCTTCAATTTTAATTTTAGGAAATCTTTCCAAAACTTTTAACTGCATGTTACTTATCTCCCATTTCCCGACACGACACTGTGCAGTTTGTATATTTTATTATATCGTCAATGTTTTTTTTTTTTTTTTTTTTTTTGTTATTTTGACTCAAAATTAATTTGGTGAACATTTTAAATGGTTTCGCTTCTTTAGGCTTCATTGCATTTTTTCTTTTATGTACTTTTTGGAAACTTCTTCAGTAAAACAATTACTCAGTACAATAAAATAAAATTTAAAAAGCAGAAAAAACGAACTGAAACGGAAGTAAACACTCCTCATAAAAAATAATAATTCTCGTAATTTAACGACTGTTAGTTTTTTGGACAAGCCAAAAATATAATTTACAGAAAACAAAACATAAATTTTTCTGAGAAATATAAAATTAAAATGAAATTCTTTTTTTTTTTTAAATGGAACAATATTCCTTCAGTCCAAAATCAACAAGACAAGGAAGAAGAAAAAAACAAATATTAATTAAATTTAATAAAGATAAACTAAGTAAAAACTAAATATTATTAAATTAGAGATTTAATAAAATAATAAAAACTTATTTAAATAAACTAAAAAGCAAATGAAACTTGTAAAAAGTTTTGTAAATTCTAAAGAATTACTTGTACATATTTAAAATAAATAGAAAAAAAACCAAAAAGTTTCTATGAAAAAGAAAGAATGAAAGAAAGAAAGAGTTCATGTAACTTAACATGTCGGAAACAGCATGTCTAACATTTGATAGCCAAACAATATTGCCACAAGGACAAGGACATGAACAGTTCTCGAACATACACACACTCACTTAATCACACACACACACGCACATCCGTATATACCCAGCAGCTAAATTTATAACTAGATACGCTTTGGGACAGTCATATTACTAGTTGTAATGATACTATTCAAAAATACTAGTCATATTACTAGTTGTAACGAGACTAGTAACGATACTAGTCAGAAAAAGACAGTCATATTACTAGTTATATCGAGACTACTAACAATACTAGTCAAAAAAGGAACTTTTTTCAGGTATACGTTTTACACATAAAACATATTTTTAGCCCTTAAAAAATAAGTAGAAAGTGGCTCAACGGTTAGAGTACTTGCCTTGAAATATGAGGAACGTGAGCTTGAGCCAAAGTTTGTTTAAGAGTTATACTGACTTTAGACGACATGTATTTTACATTTGACTTGTCAAATTTCCCACTGCAAAAGTGATACATGCCGTGTGAAACATATAAAACATTGTCAGATGACATTTACAGAAGCAAAGTCAGATGAAAAATTTTCAATTATAGCGTGTTCTATTTTCATCTGACAAGGCATCTGACATCAGCTGTATTAAATTATCAAAAGTGTGGTTTAGCTGAAAAAACATTAAAAAGCCAAGAGCGCTTTATATATTTACGAAAATTGTGCAAAAACTAAGCTGTTGTGAACACTCAGAGGTTATGTCAGATGTAATTGCACATGTACGTGTGAAAGCAAATATTATAAACCGTCTGTAAATTGACAATTTTGACAAACATGCGAAGTTACATATGTCTCACACACCTAACAAGCCATATGTAAAAAAAACATGTCGTCTAAAGTCAGCGTTACAAAACTAAAAACAAAAGAAACTATTAAGAGCACTGGTTTACAACAACTAGTATTCCAACTGGGATATAATGAACTAGTTGGGCTCCTATGACAACCTAATGTTAAAATTGATAGTTCGATATATGAAAAAGGACAGATAGGCAACTAGTCTGAAGTAAAAAGTAACTAGTATAGTTCTAACTACATACTAGTTACTTTGTCTACAGGGTACTTTCCTATGCACACAAAGTTAACAAAATATGTATAAGAATTGCAAATTGAAATAAAAGTAGAAGCAGTCAAGCACAGTGTTACTAAGTCCTAAAAAATTAAAAATTAAAATAAAAATGTAAAAAATGTAGAGTGTAAATGTGATGAAGTGGAGTTTTTGTATTACAACAAATTCTTTTTTTCCAATTTTACTTAAAAAAAATATAAATTTTCCGACAAGGGCCACAGAATAATATTCAAAGTGAAACAAGTTGGAGTACTTTATTCGGTTAAGCCAAATGTTTTAAGCACTCGTACATATATTAAAAGAACTTTATTCATAAATTCATTGAATTTCGACATAAATACAATCAAAACTTTCGTTAAAATGCAACCAACGTCACGCTTCGATTTATTAATGAAACAAGTTTCGTTAAAATTATTTCAATCACCTTATAGAGATACATTAAATTATTTCATTGATCCCAATGTCATATTTTCGTTAAGCCCATGAAAATATTAAATTTTTTAAATGATTTTATTTCATCATTTTATTTAATTTTTGTCATTATTTTAATAAGATTGCTTCATTGTTTTAATAAAATTATATAATCATTAAACTGTTTTATTGACTATTTTAACTTATTTACAATTGAATGCTACTAATACGGACGATAGATCCTAACGTCCATCAAAAAAATTTCTAATGTTTAAACCGCTCACCGTATCGAACTCAGACTCTTTATTTTCATAATTTGCTCTCTAGGCAACGCCTTAACCACAACACTCTTAAAACAATGGGCTCTATGAGTGTATAATCATAAGAAAGGGAAAAACAGTAACAATACAAAATTGTTTTTGTATTTTCAATGAAAGAAAATATGTGTATGTGATATATATATTTTTTGGTCTTTCATAACATAAATTCAAATTTCATCAAAACTATGAAAATCTTTTTAAGTATCGATTAAAACATTTTCTCAAAACATAAAGTGTATTCCATAAAATGTAAAAATTATATTACCATAAATGCAATGAGATTTTCTAGCGAAACTCGTGAAAGCAAATGAAGCAATTATAATGAAATTCGTTTACAATATTGTGAAATGTTTCTGAAGTTGTGAAAAAATCGAACGAAATCGTTTCATTAGAATTGGGAAGTGAAATTCTCTCAGTGTAGAATAAAGGATTTTTCAGACTTTTCTCGCTCTGCTTAAGACATACATTTGATTTGTACTTGTGACCGCTTATCAGAAAAAACAATAAGATTAAAATCTTACCATAAACGAAATGAGAGTTATAATGGAAACTAAAATTAAGCTATTTGCAAACTTCTTATAGAAAATGTGCAGATTATTCTGTTAAATTTCTTAAAGGAATTTCGATTTCTTTGCGGTAATGTGCACTCTACTCTAGTATTAATTGAAGAATATTTCAGAAAATGTACAGAAACAACTTTCGCCGACTATTCTGCGAAATGTTTAAGGCAATTTGATACAATTCTGTTGCTTGTATGGCAAAAGTTTCAAATTTTTTCTGAAATCAAACATGTGGGGAAAAAATGTTCATAGCTCCCAAACGGCTGATCTAATCGGAACAAATCTTTTCATATTCTAAAGCATTGGACAGACTTTGAGAAATTCATTTAGATTGTTTGATCCATGTCGAAAAATTTTGAAATACGTATTTTTAAATAACTCATAAAAAAATTCTTAGATCGATTTCCTAGCTTCCGTTGGTTGCTTGGACTTTAAAAACTGCGTCAAGTGTAATAAATTTGATCTAGATTGACTGAGCGTTTTTTTAAATAAAGAATCTATTATATTTATTTGAGATATTCACAGAAATTAATTATACTGTACAATAAAAAGAAAAAAGTTCTAACGACTGAGCCTGGTATTGGGGACTAAAAGAAAATATTTTCGACCTCTTTTTTTAAGAAAAATACAAAAAGGCTCATATCACAATGAGGTAGAGGGTTAAAATGTTTCAGGTGGTGTTTTAATAAAATCACTCAACGCATCTTATACCTTAAACGTAAGGATTACAAAGTTTCCTATAGAGATTCACTGTCACAATGTGCTTTACCTGCCCATAATATAAGTCCGAAATGGAAAACTTTACTCCAGCCGGAATCCGTAGTCAGAAACTGGTTATTTTTTGTGTTGTATTGTGTAGTTAGAGAAATCGGGACTGCAAACTTTTCAAATAAAGATAAATTGGAAATGATTGTTTAATTGTCCGTAGAAAAGCCCAAGATCGTCGCTTTAAGGGCTTCATACACTACACCAGTATACACGCTCAATCACGTGTTGGCGCAAGTGGTTTGGTCGTGTATGGTCGTGTATGATGTGATTGTACGCTTTGCTGTAGCGATGTCAAACTGAGTTTGATATTTTGCTGGTGGTACCAGTTTGTGGTATTGTCTATGGTGAAATTAGCTCAGTTGAGAAAAGTTGTCAAAGAGTAAACATCGATGTAAAACACATTTACTTGAATAAATTGCTCATAAATTATAAAAAAAAATAAACAAAATAACTATTATTGTAAATCCTTTCTGAAATAAAACAAGCCATTTCTAATAATGTTTAATAATAATTCTTGCAACAAAAAAACCCGACTACAAAATAGGCGTAGCAACGCCCCCATATTTTATAATCATTTACTTTTACGACAACTAATTGTGCATGCAGTCTCATAAGAACGATAACTAAATCTGCATTCAAATTTTCTTAAGAATCGGCTAAGTAGAAGTAGTTAATATGCTTATTTACTTTTCTCTGGGCGTGGTACTGCCCACTTTTCTAAACATAATCTTGTATTGCAACGATAACTAAAGGTGTATGCTAAGTTTTATAAGAATCGGTTTAGTAGAAGTTGTTGAAAAATAATATTTACTTTGCATGGGCGTGACACAGCCCACTTTTTTATCCTGATGTAGTATTTAAACAGAAGCTTAATGTGTGTAAAGTTTCTTAAGAATCGGTTGAGTAGAAGTAATAGAAAACGAACGTATGTTTACTTTATATGGGAGTGACCCCGCCCACTTTTCAACGGGACCAATCCGGGAAGTACATCCTTCTGAATAGAGAAAAAAATCCGAATTCTGGTCATAAATGGTGGAGTTTTGAGGGAACATACATAAAAAAAAATAAAAATACATGACGAATTTCTCCTTTTTTTGAAGTTGGTTAAAAACACGAATTTTTCTCCATTTTTATTTTCAAAACGATATTAATAATAAATGCGGTACGCACTATGATCAACAACTTGTCCGTACAAAATTTTCAAAGAAATGAATATTGCACCAGTATGCTTGTATAATATGTGTTTCGAGCACAATTCACTTGTTTGTGCCAGTATACTGGAGTAACGTATGCTTTGCTTTTGTGTATTACACTAGCAAAGAGTCTACCAGGGCAGCTATTAAAATATATTGAATAATTTTTATATGCCCTTTCCATCTATTAGGAAAGCTACTCTAACAATATATAAAATAATTGTAGCAAAAAGCCTGACTAGAAAATAGGCATGGCACTGCCCACATTTGTGATCATCATGTTGTATTCTCACTAGAACTAATTGTGTATGCGAAGTTTTATAAGAATCGATAAAGTAGAAATATTTAAAATAAATATAAAGTTTTCAGGGGTGAGGCACTGCCCACTTTTTTAGCTATAATGATGTATTGTAACGATAACTAAATATGTATGCAAAGTTTCATAAGAATCGACTAAGTAGAAGTTGTTGAACAAGAATACTTACTTTGCATGGGCATGGCACTGCCCACTTTTCTTTAACATAAAGCTTAATGTGTGTGCAAAGTTCAAGTTCACGAGGTTCGGTTGAGTAGAAGTACTTGAAAAGGAAAGTGTATTTACTTTGTAGGGGCGTGATCCTGCTCACTTTCCAATGGGATCAATCTGGAAGTGCATCCTTTCAAATGAGAAAAAAAATCGGATTATAAATGGCGTAGCCTTGAGGGACCATACATTAAAATATACATTACGAATTTATAATCTTCCTCCTTTTTTTGATGTCGGTTAAAAATTATTTCTAATGAAATATCATGAAAACGAAAACTGAGGCATGAGAATAATGCAGAAAATGTTGTGAATTTATAGAAATCATAATTTAAAATTGTTTTTTGGGACTTTAAGCAAAGAAACAAGAAAAAGTGCTTAATAAAACATTAGTTTTGTTGAATGGGTGCTCCTAAGAAGGAAGTATTATTATTGAAGAAAGTATTTATTGAAAAAATTTTAAAGAAAATAAAAAAAGTTTCAATAAAATTTATTGCTTCAATGGAAATCTATGGTCCACGTATGTTATGTTAGTAGTTATAGATTTAAAAAAGTGTACAAATTGCAAAGTTGCAAAAATCAACAAACAACACATTCTCACTCATGGAGGAAAACCAGCAAGAAATGAAAACAAAAATTAATGTTAATTCTAAATGTTTACATTTAACAGTAAAAATAACTTTTGACAGCTGTGCATGCCACACAGTATACGATGGATTGTACATACAAATGAACGTAGTACTTGCTACATACAACATTTTCACACTCATATTGTGTCTCTTTCTATATGGACATTTTGTTGTGTTGCATTATTTCAGCAAACATAGAAGGACAGACATTTGTTTATTTGTTTTTTTATATATCTATATATGTGTTTAAATAAGAAAAAAAAAACTAAATTCTTTTTTGAGTTAAAAAAAATATTGTGTTCTTTAATGCAGCTACTGCTGTCGTGAATCGAAAATGAAGGAAAGTATTAGGGATGATCACTTAACTGAGTAAATAGTTATTATCTCTATTCTGAAAACATTAGACATAAATTGATTACTTCAGAACACTCAAGGCACTTAGACTCAGTGAGGAGGATTGGGCATAAAACTGCATTATAACACAGGATGAAATCCTAATCCTAAGGCAGCAGTTTTGCTCTCAAGTCAGACCTCAAATCTTAGAATTTCACAGCTATTCTGATATATACTGTATGTATACACAGTTCTGAGAGACAGCTCTCTTAAAATTCAAACTTCGTGTTAGCAATGTGGTGCTGCAAGCGTTTAACGTAGAATAAATAAGTCATGTCGTCTCCAGAATTTTATAGATTCGCTTGCAGAATATAAACACATAATTGGTAACGATATGGTGGATGAAACCTGAAACTAGCGTACACCATATATCAAAATATTAAGTAATATAGACGGTGCTACAAATAAGAAATCAGAAGTGGTTAAGAAAAGAAAACAGAAACAATAAATTAACCGCACTAATTTGTACTCCTAATGCAAACTCCTATCGTTTTTACTTTAACGAGCACGACATTTGCTTTTTCACCACTTCACGACCTAAGTGTGCTTGTCAGCTCCCGGCATTTTTCCTCACTCCTAATTTTCAGTTTCAATTAAGAGTTTTCGGATAATTTTGGAATGTTTTCGGATTAACTTTGATTTTTTCGATTCTTTTAGTAAAATTGTGGTTCTTCTGGTGAACTCAAAAGTTAAATACCTAATTTTCGAAATATGTTCTATTTTTTCGGAATAAATAAGATTTTGTTGTGAGTTTCTTAATTTCTTTACTTAAATTATATGTTTCTGGTAATCTCTAGCAGTATTTGATAAATCTGGAATATATTTTGAATACCGAATT
The DNA here is from genome assembly GCA_956483635.1 of Panzeria rudis. Taxonomy (NCBI): domain Eukaryota; kingdom Metazoa; phylum Arthropoda; class Insecta; order Diptera; family Tachinidae; genus Panzeria; species Panzeria rudis. Next base: position 178,373,556 of record OY101448.1, read on the forward strand.
TTCGTAGATTTTTTTCGGACTAACTTTGATTTGTGCGAGTTTTCGATGGCTTTACTAAAATTTTGTTGCTTCAAGCACTTTTTGTGCATTTTTGTTGCATATCAAATTTTCGGAAACTATTTCCTTTTTCGGAGTAACTTCGATCTTTTTAGAGAATATTTTATTTTGATAAAAATATAGGGTTGTGGTTGACTACAAGCATTTTTCGTGACTTTTCGAACTTGTATGTATGTCCAATTTTTTGGGGGTGTTTTAAAATTTTTTCGGAGTAACTTTGATACTTTACCAGCTTGCTTTTACTTTTATGAAATCACTCACCCCACTTTTGATACAGTTATAAGCTCTGAATTTTCAAAGAATTTTTGGCGTTTTCGCAGTTGACTTGATTTTTTTGTTCAAAATAACGAGCTTCAATTTATTGAATAAAAATTTTGTTCTTCTGGTGGCTCAATTTAATTTTTTTGTATTTTTCGATAACGTTTTTCAAAAATTCAACTCAAAACGAATTTTCGAAGAACATTAGCTAGCTTCTTTCGGAGTAGATTCCATGCTTTTTGTGAATTTTTCGTTTCTTTTATAAAAAAAATAAAGGTTTCTGATGGTTACAGACAGAAACTTTTTGCATGCTTTAAATTTCTTCAGTAAAATTATATGCTCCTGGTGGTCTTGGACTCCTTTGATACATATTCGAATATGTTTCAAACCTCTAATTTTTAAAGAGTTTTTGATTTTTTCGGAGTGGCTTCAAGGACTATATGAAATACATATCTCCAGTCCCACCATAATCGTCGTAGTCAGGAAAATAATTTTGTAGCATATATTATAGCGAATAGCCTTGCTTAGTTTGGTTGATTTTTTGCTTTCCTTATTGTTGCCTTGAATGGTTGCAATGATGACGGCAATGTATTATTTTATTTTTTAATGATGAACTTGCATCGTTTCTGTGCTGTTTGTAGTTGATGCTGTCATTTGCCATTTGCTGGGTTTGTTGTTGTTCTTGTTGGCTCAAATAAAAAAGTCTTCATTCTTCTAACACATCAAACACATCTATTTGTAAATTTCATTTGAAAATAGTGTCATTCATGTTTATTTAAAATTCTAAGAATCGTTAATAGATTTTAGGTTTTTGTTCCTGTCTCTGTATATTTTCTCATTCCAAGTACATTTCATAGCTGCAGATATATTTATGCTCGACCGAACTACCGACCGACCGACCGACCGACCGACCGACCGACCGACCGACCGACAGACATACAGATACAATATTTTGCAAACAAATAATTACTAATTGTAGGAGTTGAGCTGATGATGGTTCTAAAGCTGATGTGGATGCTGATGCTGGTGGTGAATGTCAATGAGTGTAAATAAAATCAAAGGAAAAACCTTTTAAGTATGACTCTCAGTTAAATAAACATGTCATCAACACAGAGGAATATTAAGATGTAAAATACTTTATGCTTTTTGGAATTCGTCCTGGATGATTGCTTGGCAAAGTGATGACCACCAAATTCTTGTTAATTCTTAATTGGAACTATTCTCTGTGCTAAATGAACATTTTTATATTGATTGTTTGTTATGCTGTAATGCTGCTAGTCCTTATTGAATCAGTGGTAGATAATTCCATGATGGCCATTGACAGTTAAAAGATTTTGCAATTAATAAAAGTTAAAAAGATTTGGCAATTATTTATATGAATGTGTTAACAAATCATTTGATTAATTAAATCGTTGTTTATTTGTCAAAGTTGAGGGCATCAAGGGGTGAACTTTATATATGTAATCTTTAATCCAAGACGGCAATAAAAGTATAGAAAGTTAAGAATAGAAAATATATTTGACAATAATTAGTGCATCCTGGGTGTCAGCGAAGCGGAATGGTTTACCGGATATACTGATATCAAACAGTGCAGAAATTTCTCGGAGGGCTTTGATCACTCCGAAAGGAGCCACCGCTTTCTAAACGAACAGGGCCGCCTTAATCTGTCCCAATGCACATCAAGGTTGCACAAAGGAATCCATGTAGCGCGCCGGCCTCGTATTTGCTATAATCCTAACAACGTTTTTAATAACACCGATTTAATAGTTCCACATCCTGCTTGCAGGGCATCAACTTATATATAAAAATTTATCCAAAAATCTAAGTAAGTACAGCAATTTTATGACAGATTTTAAAATGTATTCAGCTTCTTAAATAAGTTTTTGGTAATTAAAATGAAAATAATAAATCTGACGTACTCATAATTTCTTTTTTCTTTTATCATAATAGGTATTTAAAAATTGTTTCTCCCTAAACCTGCCAATTTAGGGCAAACTTTTTATTTATTAAAATTTTCAAATAAAGTTTTCTTTTTATTTCGTATTTGGACAGCATTTTCTAAAGAGCAAAGTAACGTAGCCCATGCATATTATATGTTTGTAGTAAGCTGTATTTAAACTTTAGTTCTATAAAAGAGTAAAGAATATAAACTCAAATAAAAATAAAAAAAGTAAAATACTTATATCTGCTCATACAAGCTCTTAGCTACGTACAGATATTTAAAAAAGTTTATGTAAAATTTTGTACCAATGTGTTCTTAAATAAAGATGATGAAGTAATAGAAGAGAAAATGAAAAGATTTTAATTAAGATCTTCTCTATAGTTTGTATTTTAACACGAACTAATGTTTAAAGCAATAGGGAGTGGCCAAAATATAGAGGATAGTTCAACGATGCACATGACTTGTAATAACTGTCCAAAATTAGTTGATTCAACGAAATCACGAAGCACACTATACTTCATTTATAGCAATGCATTTATGTTAATATTTTTCCATGGTACAATTGAATTTTTTGGTACATTTTGGACCTTTTTGCTATCGTGGTACTATCGCAACTTATTTGGTGCAATATACCCTTTTCTTTTGTTATTTTTTATATTTGCAACATAAAGAGTGAATGATATTATTTCTATGGTTGGAATTGTATGACAACAATCAATATGTATTCTTTGTAAATTATAGTAACTGGTGGGCCTACACATATCTAAATATGTAGTGTATAGAAAATATAAATAGCTCAAAAACTCAGTAATTCTGGCAAAAAAAAAAAAAGACGACTTCACTACAAAGAGCCAAACATTTCATGCCCTTTGATATAAAATAATTGGAAAATTGGTATGTAAATGGGGGAGTTGTGCGATAATCAATATTTCGGGGAGGATTCGCCCTTTCAAGAAAAAAAAATATTTTGGAAATTGGTTCATAAATGGAGGAGTTTACGATAATCAATATTTCGGGGGAGCGAATTTCCCAACCGATATAAAAACACATTATGGGACCAAGCTGCAATCTAATTTCCCCACCAATTTTCGAAAAAATAATTATGGAACAAAACTGCAAGCTAACACAAAAAAAAACAAACAAAAACATTTTGAAAATCGATCCACAAATGATAGAGTTTTATGCGTGGGGGAGCAAAGCTCCCTACCGATTTTCGAAAAAAATTATTTTGAAAATCAGTTTACAAAATTTAAAGAAAATACACGGTTAAAAAATACCGAAAATTCATTTGGACCAGGGATCACATAATCCATTAACAATTTCCGCAAAAAATTAAACCTTGATTAAGACGGAGAAAAGCAATATTAGGGGAAATCACTCTTCGTAGGAAACTGCTATTGCAAACCCTGCTGCTCTTCCATGTCTAGGATATATGCTACCATATGCAACACAACAAGAACAAAATATAAGAAACTTGCATTTCCTACACAGAAGCAGATATGCAATACTAAAAACTGTAGGAAACTTGTCTAGCATATATGCAATTAGCAAAATTATTCAGAGAGACTCTCTGAGAGTGTATAAAACATACACATGAAAATAAAATACAAACTAGTAGTAGGCCTGCTTGTTTACTTTTTCAATAAATCCAGTGAATAATAGTAAAAGCTCTTGTGTAGTATGTATTTCCTACATGTTTCAAGAAGACACTCATTCTTTGTAGCAGAAAATGATAGTTTATATCCTAGAGTGCAAATATGCTACCAAGAGTAATTTCCGCTATTATATTAGTTCCTGCAGTATACACCAAAAGACTTATTGAACTCAAACAAAGACATTTACTAACAAGCTTTTTATTTATTAATCGTTGTTCGATTAATCGAGGAATTTTTCCGCCACTATTTGATTGAATGAAAATAGTTAATTTCGATTAACGAATAACTTAAACAATTTATGTCATTTAATCGATTAAACTTAATTTTTTAGTGTATTCTTCTTTTTTAATATAAAAATATATATTTTTTATCCGTCATCCTACATCAAATTTGAAACGTTGTGTTTTTCTTCCGACGGGGTTTGTTTAAATTGGGAACGATTTTCCGTCATCCCACGTCAAATTTGGTTGATAAACAGACTAGTTTCTGCTATGTATTCAATAGAACACTGAATATGGCACATAGCCGAAACTGGTCTGTTTATCAACCAAATTTGACGTGGGATGACGGAAAATCGTTCCCAATTCAAACAAGCCCCGTCGGAAGAAAAACACAACAGTTCAAATCATTTTATCAACATTTTAGAGAAGGCGAATATGTAATTCATTTTGAAAAGATTTACCTGCTTGCCCTAAAGCTAGAATAAACGAGAGAATTAAAATATTTAACACACTTAATTACGCAAGGTTCCCGAATAATAATAACTTTTTAAAATAGAACTTGAAAACTGAATCGGTTGTTTTACACAGAATCCGATCAAAATGTATCAGAGTATGATATTCTGGAAGAATAATATGTCGATCTAAATGAAAGCAATCTATTTTGTGAGCTTAACAAAACTATACAAAGTATTTAAAATTTTAAAATATCTAACACAAACTGCATTAGTTAATTATTAGATGATTTCATCTATATAGATAAAACAAAAGAAATATCAGAAGAACTAGAAAACCTTTATAATGTAATCCTATAGCTGTCATCAATATCTACTTTAAGTGGAAGGTTATTTTCGGTGCCAAGTTTTATTAAGAAAAAAAAACAAAAGAAGCAAACATCTATTTTTGATACTTGATCGAGAGTGTGCTTCGCTATGTTTGAAGAAATTTGGCCCAGTTGTTTAGAACTTATCACCTCTTTTCTAGAGCTATCCTCTTGAATCTATGTGTATGTGGTACCGTAGCTCCCAAATGGCTGAATCGATTTTAATTTAGTTTCGATATATCGTTAGCTGAAATCCAAAATCACGTAACTACACTTTTTTAAATTTTACAGGAGAAAGAAAAAACTAAATAACATACTTCAAGTCACTGAAGTAAAGCCAAGCCGCTTTATTTTCGTTTGTAATTTGGCTGATTTTTACGATAAAGATTTGAAAACTTGTGGGGACATGCATTTCGATGTAATACGCAATAATTAATCAAAAATGCAATTTAACATTTTTTGTTAGTTACGTGGTCGTCGATATTTTTAATTGTAATATATCGATATTTTTTTCAAAATATATCTAGTATCAACGTCGATATTTTTTAGCTTTGCTTTTGTGTTTCGTTCAGCTGTTTTAAAAATTTCAACACAATCTTCATTAAATAGAATAGGTATTACTAACAAAATCTCTTGTCTTATTTATAATTTTTTGTGTATTTTTGAGTATCATTTTCTTGATGTAGGTTTCATGAAATATTGTTGAAATAGTAAGGAAATTGGAAATTGACTCTTTTCAGGTTAATTATTTATAAGCCATGTAGTTTTTGTGTTTTATTTTTAGAAAATTGTGGGACTATGTATGAATAATCATGCTTGAAAAGTAAAAACTGAACTTTAACTATGAATAGCTTTTGAACGAGTATGTTTAGCTAAAAATGTTACTAAACCTTTTTTCAGAAATTAATTTTTACATGATTTACAAAATTTGAAAGTTTAAAAATCAAATTGTTAAATAATACCAAGGTTGGGAGCATGGTTATAAGAAAACGGTTCATCTGACAAAAAATTTCACAAGGACGTTTTTCATAGAGCATTTAATTTCCTTAAAGATATGTTCAGGTCAATTCCGTTTGGGTTGATGGTTTGGGAGTCAAAAACTTGCATTGACAAAAAAAATCTAAAATAATATAAAGCGCTCAAATTTTAACAATAATTCTTTTTTGTCATCCCAAATAATATTATCGATATACTTAAAAAAACAAAAGGCAATTTTTTTGGCCCACTCTAATGTACATATATCGAACTATCGATATTTTTTATTCGATAATATCGATGACGATCGATTTATAAAAATATGTATATCGATATATTTTTCACTTGCCCATCCCTAATTTAGGTAGTCACAAGATTTTTCGTTATCTCTATTAATATGTTTTAAGATCACTCACCTCTTAATTTTGCATACAAATCCTTGCACTTAAAATATTTTTATTTTTGTATAGAAAGCCGCGTTATTAAAAATATTTCATGCAGATACTGGCAACTCTAGCACGCTTTTTTTATTTGACTTAAAAAAAATACTTTATGCTTTGTTTTGTAATCAAAAAACAAACCAATTTACTCTACTTTTTCTATTGAGAATATTGCTTTTCTTTTCTCTTGCATTTCTTTGATGCCAAACACAAAACATACACAATGCAATTGCAAAGTGCTTTCATGTAAAAACAATAAAAAATACCTCTATTAACAACAACAACAACAACAAAACTTTTACATTTGATCTTTCTTTGTTATTTCTTAAAGAGTGAATTTGAATACCTTTTTATTGCAATTTTAATTGATTTACTATTAAATCATAATAATTCTAGTTATATTTTATTACTTTCACATTTATTAGACACTTTCACTTAAAAAGAGAATAACAATACGACACATTTTTCTCTGCTTGGAACTGGTGTTGTTGTAGGAAAGGTATACGACTAGAAAGGAAGCGAGCTAAAAACTTTAAGGTACTTTATTTTATCGTTGGTTATTTCTTATTAAATAAAGTTTTCAATGTATCTCTAATTATACTGTACAGCACAAACAAAAAATGGAAGGATCTTACGACTGATTTTGATAAAGGGCATAAAAAATATACTTGTAGTGGCGTTTTGAGAATTTACTTATTGCATTCTTTTTAGGGGGTTATGGTATCCCCTTTTGCACAGGTACGCTTACAATTGGCAAATATTTGCCCAAAAAACGTAACCACTACTTTTGCTAAGGATTAGTGCGATTTAACTTGGTTTTAATATAACAAAATAAAGTTAATTATGCTGCACAAAGCTATTTTTATATTATTTTTAATAAATGCTAGCCAATATTTAAAAAATATTTGAATTAAAGGAAATACAATTTTTGCTTGTCTGTTGGTCACGTTTTTTTTGGCAAATATTTGCCAAATGTGACCGTACCTTAAGCCATACAAGATGTGCTTAGCAATTTTATGTAAAGCATCACGATAAACATTTTTGAAGAACATATTAACCCTCTAACGCTTCTTTTTGTACCTTTCGTTAAAATTAGGGAAACAAACTTCCCTTCAATGGCGATCCAGCAGGCTAAAATGTCCTACAAAAATATTGTATTGCCCCGTTGGATATACTAGAAAAACAACTAGAATACCGATGAGTGGACGTAGTAGCCTTCAAATACATTTGGTGTTACGTTCAGCTCTAGTCCTGGAACAATTAATTCCTGCATTCGTTTCTTAATAAAGATAATGTAAGTTAATTATTTGAATTAACTAACTCAAGCTTGATTTAGATATATTAATTATATCAGCATATTTCGAAATGATTTTATTCAAAACATGAATTAATTGCAGAGGTTTGTTCAAAAATGAAAAAAAGTCTTAAGAATAGCTAAAAATTATTACTAAAATGACCACTATTTTTTTCTCACTTCAGTTTAGCAGGTATCTTAAAGTTGATTTTAAAACTCGTTTTGTTCGCTTTTTAATATATCAGTTATCCTTATATTATTGCACACAACCTTTAATCTGTTCTCTACACCAGCCGTCGTCATGCCTATCGTATCATACAAACAAATACCTTCATTTGTACTATAATAAAAAATTAAAAATAAAATAAAAATGAAATACAAAGTGCAGGAATAAAGTGGTAGACAAGAGTTAGTCTTAAGTACTCGAATATATGAGTTACGAGATATGTACGTTTATTTTTTCTATCAACTTGCTGCTGTACAACGATACAGTTGAGGCAAATTTTTGTTGTTATTGCTTTTGCATTAGAGATGAACAATTAGTTAGAAAGGTAAATTGCACTAAAAGAAATAAAAAATTGTACTAAAAAATAATAATTGTACTAAAATAATATTTTTTCTAGACAAAAAGAAGGATGTAGAAATATCTGTGGCCTTGATGAATAAACGCGTATGTCCTAAATAAAATTTTTCCAAAAGAGCCGCATACCATGGACTTGCTATACAATTTTTCCAAAATTCTTTTGAAACAGTTTTGCAATGTTTTGCCTTCACAAACAACTCATTCCGACTTGTATATGTATAAAAAAATCCCCCAGAGGGAATATAAGACAAGTCACGTGAATGGTGCCGAAGGACTAGCAATCGGTTCTGAAGCTTTATATGATAGGGACTTGTCACTTTTATACACCGTGATATATATTTGATATGGAAGAAATCTGATTGTGAGTGTATTTTGTTAACATTTTTGTTAAAGTTAAGTCAGTAGGTGGGAGGTAAAATACATGATTTTTTACATGTTTTTGCGATCTCCTGTAAAACTTCCAAAATGTCACTTAGTGTAGTTTACTTCCGACCTACAATGATAGAATAACCATCATAACGCTGATAAAATTTGATATAAATCATTATGCTGAAGTCAACCTTTACATGAGCTGCTCATCAATGCCAATGATGACAAAGCTGTCATCAATGCAGTGACACACTGACATCATGAAAATGACGAATTGGAATTAGGTTAGTGATAAAATGTCATTATTATAATATCACTGATAGAAAAACCGCCAGCTTAAATTTTACGCACAAAAATACCAACCGATGCTACTTAATTAACTCAAAAAAAAAAATCAAGTGATCTAGAACAAACAAAATAGAATAGCCGCAACTTCTTTTAATTCTTTTTTGTCAAGGGTACCTCTTTGCAGTTTACTAGCACTTTACTCTCTTCCCTTTCATTCTTTTCGATATTGATGACACATGTAATGACTATGTGTCATCAATATGAGGAAAAGTTGTCATACTATTGTTTGCTTCAATGTTTTGTCTGTGCACTGGCTTAATTTTTAGAAAGATTTGTTGATGTTATTATTAGCTCTATCCAGCCGCAGATCCAGGGGAAGGAAAAAAGGGATATTTCCCCTCCCAAAACGATTAAAATATACCTCACTTCCATTGAGTTTCTAAAAGTGATATATTTCATTTAAAAGTTCCCCTCCCAAAAGTTTAAGCTGTCAACTGTTTAAGAGTCAATATAAATGCAGTGTCATGATTTTTAACTTGTTTAAACCCAAAAACAAAAAATAGTACAATAAACTTTGTACTAAAATACAAATTACAAACATTCTCCCCTATTGTGAAAGGCGACGTCGACGTCACATCAACACGACATCAAAAAATTGTCACTTGTATACGCTTTGCCGACAACAATTGATTAATATTAACATGCTGGACTAATTTCATAAGCTTCAGAAAATAGTAACAGACTGTCAATAGCAGTCAATTGTTGTCGACAATGAGTAGACAAGTGACAATTGTTTACTGTCGTGTTGATGTGACGTCGACGTCGCCTTTCACAATAGGGATGATTATAATATTGTTTACTTCTTTCATTACAGCCCTAGCATACATGACACTTAAACTATGATAAAATTCTATAATGCCGTTTATCACCAAATTAATTCCTGTTTTCGTCTTATTAATAACATTTGTCATAGCACTGATGTCAGAATTGTGATGACAGTGCGTCATCAATGCAAAGATACATTATTCTATGAGTGTACAGATGTTACATGTTCTTCTCTCACTACTCACGACTCGAGATCAAATTGTACCACGCCTATTTTCAACAGCCACAGGACAAAAACGTTGAAGACAATTGGTACAAAATTTACCGCAGAGAAAGTGCAAAGTCTCAAAAATATTCCTTGTAAATATACCATCACTGTATTATTTAGTACTAAAGAAGATAAAACTTGTATCTATCAAAGAGTGTTATTATTTATTCGACGATATTTTTGCAAAATCCTATACGATGTTTTCTTTATAAAAGGATTAAATTTTATTGTCTTTCTTTCTATTTTTCTATAAACTTTTTTTTCCTAAATTTGCCATTTTCTTTTGGCACTGCTTATAAGCAAATAAAATAAATTTTAGAAAATGTTGGGACTTCATTCGGTTTGTGTTGTATCTCTGTACATACAACCAATATTAGAGCTGATATGTTGGAGGGATTTTTTCATCTATCGCATGAAGTTTCATTTAAAATATTTTTAAATTTATTTTTTTCGAAATTTCTTTATATTATTTTCGATTTGGATTGTGCTTGGCTGTTGTTGTTGTAGCTCATGTAGCTGAAATTAATAGTTACTTATGAAGAAGATGATAATGATGATGTTGCATTCTATTTGTTTGTTGGTTATTGTTCGTTGTTGCTTTTCAGGGTGCTGATAACAACTTGGTTAACAATATAATGACTTTGTTTAGACAATTGTACTAATTGTTGTAATTCATGAATGCTTTCTGTCGTTGTTGTTGTTGTTAGTGGTATTATGGCTGCAACTATTAACGTTGGTGCAGACTTTATAATGATTTTATTTAAACACTGGCATTAAGAGAAAGCAATGTGTTCTGTGTTCGTTTTTGTTTTTTTTATTAAGGGACTAAATGGCTTTTAACTTAGTGAAAATATAGAAATTTATTAAATAATGACTTAATATTGGCTTATAAACTAAACAGACTGTGTGTGTGTCCATTTGACAGGTTAATTAGTTTTTACATTTTTAGTCAACATTTTCCTAGCTTTTGCTTATCTTAATTGTTTTTTATCCGAGTGCAAAAAAAAGAGAAAGATCAATTCGGCATGTATTTTTTTATTTAAAGGAATGTACTTCGAGATTGGTCCCGTTGAAAAGTGGGCAGGGTCACGCCCATGCAAAGTAAATACATATTCAATTTTAACTACTTCTACTCAACCGACTCTTATGCAACTTTGCACATGTGTGTGCAAATGATTAAAAAAGTGGGCAGGGCCACACCCATGAAAAGTAAATATTATTTTTCAACAACTTTGACTAAAACGATTCTTATGAAAATTTACAGACACATTTAGTTATCGTTATAATACAACACTACAGTAATCCCTCGATTTACGTCGCGATTAGTTCCGGAAAATGGCGACGTAGTTCGAAAAAACGTAAATCGAATCTGATATTGCACATAATAATAATTGGATTTCCATGTATTTTTTCCTTTTATAATTAAATGAGGCGACGTAAATCGCAACGACGACGCAAATCGAAATGGGAGTGAATAAAAATTTCGCCGACCGCATAAAAACACCGAAAAACAAAGATTTTAACTAAACTCTGGGATTCCGCTGGTTTTGCTTATAATTTGTAAGCAACTGAGGCGACGTGGATCGAATGGCAGCGCAAATCGAATTTGGAAGACACTAAAAATTTAACGACGCATATTGAATGAATCAAATTTGATAGGTACAAAAAATTTGACAGCGTTAACCTAAACAACGTAAATCGAGGCAACGTAAATCAAGGGATTACGGTATGTTCAGAAATGTGAGCAGTGCAGCGCCCATTAAAAGTAAATTTTCATTTTAACTACTTCTACTTAAAAGATGTTTATGAAACTTTGCGCATACGATTATTTCTCGTGAAGGTACAACATTATGATGACATATGTATGTGGGCAGTGCCACGCCTATTTTGTAGTCAGTTTTTTTATGCAAGAATTATCTGTATTTAGTACCTTTTTGTCACTAATTTTTTCAACAAAAAGTTCACGAAAAGTTTTTTTTGGCATAAAATGTTAAAAAATCTATTAAGCGAACTCTCAGCTACATTATTGTCACATGCAGTTAAGCGGAATCGTTAAGTTTAAATTAGCTGTTGCCCAAATACTGATGACACCGGTTTTTGAGGCCACACTGATTTTCAGAAACTTTGGTGGCCAATAAAAAAAATTGCTCACCAAATTCGCCAAACTGAGTATAGGGTTTTACTACCCCGTGGCAGTATAATCGAACCTGTACTGTCCAGTTCTTCTGTTTTTCAAAAAGACTTTGTTTTAACTTACTTTGCTTTTTATCGGTTGTTGCAACTAACTAACGATTAAACGGTTCGCATTAGCAATTTTTTATTAGTGTAAAATAACTTATTTTTCAATAAGAATTCTATGATAGTTGCTGTGACTGCCAAAATTCGAGGGGCAACAAATTCGGTTGTCTCACCGAATCTGTTTTCGTCTTTTAGGTCCACTTTCGAACTTTTCAAGGCTTACACTATTACAATGTGGTTAATTGAAACAGTTAAATTTGACCCCTGAAGCTCCTAGGATGCAGAAGCTATGATATGTATAGCCGACTCCCATAAGTTTTCTAGTTTAAACACTTTTTCTTAACATACCTATCGCCGATATCCATTCCTTTAGGATGCTACCATATATATATATATATATATATATATATATATATATATATATATATATATATATATATATATATATATATATATATATATATATATATATATATATATATATATATATATATATATATATATATATATATATATATATATATATATATATATATATATATATATATATATATATATATATATATATATATATATATATATATATATATATATATATATATATATATATATATATATATATATATATATATATATATATATATATATATATATATATATATATATATATATATATATATATATATATATATATATATATATATATATATATATATATATATATATATATATATATATATATATATATATATATATATATATATATATATATATATATATATATATATATATATATAAATTTCTCGACTTTGAAGTAGCTATTTACCAAGCAAACCAATATAATTGCCAGTTTTTGTAAATATAATTGTGAATATCTAACCAAAACACAACTTTTTGACAACCCTCATTTAAAAAAATCGACACGCCCTATACACACACTATAAGGTATTTTTTTTAGAAATATGTATACATAAAAATTCGAGGCGGTAAATTTTGTGAATTTAAGTTGTTACTGAAATAATACGAAGAATCATGTTGAATCAAAGTTATTTCAAGTTGAAACAATGTGGATTTGATACTGAAATAACACGAAGAATGATGTTGAATCAAAATTAATTCAGGATGAAACAACGTGAATTTGATATTGAAGCCACACGAAGAATGATGATGAATTAAAGTTATTTCAAGTTGGAATAACATGAAGTTGATAAATTTCATGTAGATATTATTTTACTTACGTAATTTAATTATTGAGCTCGGGCCCCTTGCTTGATAGGTAGTCAATGCACCAACCACCACTGCAGCCACAACAGCTTAAAATTTGGCTTTGGATATATATACTCTAAATAAATACCATCATAAGTAATATGAATTTCCTTTTAATTCAACATGATTAAATTGATGATTTGACACAAAATTTATTTGAATCTAAATTTATACTAATGTTGATTAAAAATTAAATGTAGCATTGATATTAATGCAATTTTAACCGTGAAAAACATTAAACTAAAAAGAATTAAGGTTAGATTAATAGTTTTTCGTTTACAATTAATTTGAAACAATGGTAATTTTAAATCAGCAGCGGGACATTTTCGCTAGTAGTGCGAAAATTGTCGTCTATTTTCCGGCTATTTACATTTACACAACACGAACATCAAAAGAAACGATAGTTAACATTTTTTCGAGCTAAGCCGGGAACAGACATATGGGCAATTCCATGAATATAACAACCACGACTGAAAGCCCGTAAAACTTTTTTTAAGATATGGTAAAGAGGAAAAGAAACAATAAAATTTTACTATACAGAGGTATTTATACCTTACTACAACTTTTATGTATCAAAAATAACAGTTTAAACTGATTATCCCTTTGACTAATTTTAAGACATCGCAATAAACTATTTTCGCTTTTCTAACAACTAAATTCAGCTATCTGTAATACTACAATTATACTTTAAAATTAATGTTCCAACATAAAAGCACAAGGTTCGTGAGGAAAGACAAAACAGAGTTCGATTAGTTGCATATTTTTGATTTTCTTTGGACGCTATTCTAATGTCACGTACGTATTGCAAAAATATTATTTATTGACGTCATTTGAATTTCACCGGTCGCAACTGTTTCAAAATAAAAGCTTAAAGCAAGATATTTGTCGGAAATAAAGATCGATCAACATGTTTTTCTCTGAATTTGGTGTAATAAAAATTTTATAAGCATTTAAAATTCGTCACGTACGCTATTGTAGTACTACAAATGCAACTAAATGCAAATGAAAAACGGCAAAATTTCAAAAATTAAAAATTTAATCAAATTTCACAAAAAAAAACTTCATCCTTTTTCATACACAGAAAAAACTAATTTTTCACTTCAAATGCCAAATTCCCTGAAGCAAATGTAAATTTGTTCAATTTAGGTCCTATAAAAAAATTTGTAAATTCAAATGCAAAAATTTTTAATAATTTGTTTAAAAAAAAATTCAGATTTTTTCAATGAACAAATTGTTTCAATCAAAAAATGCTTTAGGGAAATTTAAAAAACAAATCAAAGAATTTCATAATTTTATCAGGTTGCCAACATTGGCGGTAGGTAAATGAAATGAAATAATAAGTCAAACAAAATTACTTATCAAACTAAATAGAGACAATAATAAAGATTTTAAATCATTTTCGAAAACATGTTTGTTTAAAAATAAAGCTATCATAATTTTTTCTGTGTATCATGATAGCATATAAATGATTCTCGAACTGTGTATTCATAAACCGAAATAAATTTCAATTTAATTAGTATGTACTACTCTGTAGTAGGCTTAGGTGGCACCGTAAACTCAGCGCCCAAGTATGTAGTATGAAATGAACTTGAATCTTGATTGCTTTTATTGCACAGAAAAAATTTTGATAGCTTTTTTTTTAAACAAACATGTTTTTGAAACTGATTTTAAATCTTTATTATTGTCTCTATTTAGTTTGATAAATAATTTTGTTTGACTTATTATTTAATTTCATATGCCTAACGCCAATATTGGCAACCTGATAAAATTATGAAATTCTTTGATTTATTTTTTATATTTCTCTAAAACATTTTTTGATTGAAACAATTTGTTTATTGAAAAAATCAGAATTTTTTTCAAACAAATTACATATTACAAATTTTTGCATTTGAATTTACAAATTTCTTTATAGGACCTAAATTGAACAAATTTACATTTGATTTAGGGAATTTGGTATTTGAAGTGAAAAATTAGTTTTTTCTGTGTGCTCTTATCCGCAAATACATATTTTTTATTTGTTTTTCAATTTTCGTTTACATATATTTATAAAACATATACATATTTCTTAAGAACACTATAAGAGAAAAATCTGTCACGTACGCTATGTCACGTACGCCATTAAATTTTGTTCATTATAAAATCATCCAAAAGTTTTTTTATTTAAAATTTACAGATAATAAAGGAAACATAGTTGGCTTAGTGTAAGAAATTTAAAAAAGAAAAAAAACTTCACAATTCGCAGACTTTTTTGCAAAATCTATTCCACTTTGTAGGTGTTCAAATGTCACGTACTTTGAAATGGATATGCCCATATGTAACTACAAAATATGTTTACCAAAATCGGAAACATAAAATTTTCTGCTTTCTGTTAAACATATATGTAATTCAACACTTCTTTGGAGAACAGTAAATACACCGTGGGCCTTAAAATCGCTATTCCATAAAAAGTGCGTAATAATTTAATTTTTATATTAATTAATATATTAACTTATTATAAGACATGTATGTTGAAAAACTGTTTAGTCCATTTCTACTTAAAATTCAATAACTTAAATCCATAACAATTACACCAGTTGCAATCTATATTATGAGATAATTTTAGATATAACACTTACCGGTGAATTCAAAAAAGGGAAATAACTGACTTGTTGTTGCGAATTGTAGAAAAATAGAAATGAATCCGTTTAGTTATTTCTTACTTTTTCCAACTATAAAATGTTACCGGAAATACATGAATATAAACCACTCTCATACGTACGGTGCGGTGCGATGCGCGCACATAAATACATGCAACATAAAAGTTGCAAAAACAGCAAAATAAATACGAAAACAAACGCAAAAATATGAGATGATACACACACTTTGTCGCACTATGGGTTTGATTTTTATTTATTTGTTTATAATACAAATGCATAAACATCCGTTTGAGATACACAATGAGCACAAGAACAACAACAACAACAACGGCAATAATATAAAATAACAATGACAGCAACTAGAAACTCGGCATTTTGTAAACTTTTTCAATTTATTTTTCTTTTCTTTAATACACCCGTATTTATTTATTTATTTATTTAAATCTTTAACCCGTGCGACATTAGACGTTAAAAAAAGATTTGAAATAAAAATGAACTGTTGGTTGGTAAGACGCACACGAACGTGAGACGACGAGCACTTTGAGAAGCACAAAAAATGCAAATTTGATTGAATTAAACAAAAAGTTTATTTAAAATGCTGATTTTATTCATTTATTTGTAAATACAATTTATTTAGGGATTATTTGGCTTTTTGCTGCGTAACTGAAAATTTAATACAAAGAGACGGTACTTCGATTTAAATTTTTTCTTATTCTTAATAATTTAAATAATTGATTACTTTGAACGCTAGTTTTGTTTAATTCGCTACTTTTCACATGAATAATTTTATTTGGCGCCAAAAATCAATCAAACAACAATCAACTTTTGAAATAAATCTTTAAGTTATTCGTTTTTTTCTAGTTTATTTCAGTTTCTTAACTAATTTTTTTTTTACTTGTTAATTAATAATTCCCAACAATTTGTAAGTTGAGTTTTTAATTTTCAAGTTAAGCGGGTTTTTCGTATTTCCATACGGCTCAATGTGTTTGTTGCTGATTGCACATTTCTTAACAAATTCAAATAAATTTCTATAGTTTTGCTTGGAAATATATTTAGGAGGCACTTTTATTTATTCTTCGCAAACTGAAAAATATAAATTTTTTTTTCGCTAGATATTTTTAAGAGCCATAAAAATATTTTACGTAAAATTTTTACAAACAAATTTAAAATGTTTCAAACCGTACAATTTTCACGTTGCAAATTTTATGGTTTTAAAACTTTTTGCACTTCCGCGGTTCGATCGACAAAAAGCGCTGAAGTTCAACTGAAGTCAATGGATATTTCATAAAACCATTCAACTCAATCCATAAAAAGCATATAAAATACACTAGCAAGAAACCAGCCATCATACGTACTAAACATAATAAAAAATTAAAAATTCGAAAAAAATCTGCAAGAATTTGTATCTCATACTCGCACATAAGTGGCTCCCCCAGCAACTTCCAACCGCTTGAGGTTGCAAGCGAACATAAACAATTAACAAAATTTTATTTTTAAACACTCATGAAGAACGTTTTAACAAGATTGTTGTTTCATTTTCCAGTTAGTTTCTAGTTTTGGTTTTTTCGCTTTTTAGTTGTCCGAGTCTGATGTTACCAACCCAAGATTTTTTTTCTGTTTACCTATCATGTCTGCTTCAATGGCTGGCTGATGAGCGTGATTTTTTAGTTTTCTGTTGGACTGACGCAGTCTTTCGTTGTATATCTGGGCTGTATTATTCTAAATGCATTTCTTCTGCTTACTTACCACAGACAAGTTGGGTTGCATTAAGTTATAATTATGAACAAATATAACTCAAACTCTCAAAATGATAAGCAAGTCTAGGGAATGGAATTAAATTGAAATACAACCCAGACCAACAACAATAACAAAAGTTAAGCACAAAAATAATGAAGCGAATGGGAGTTGTTATAGCAGAATTTCAAATGACAAAAACAATTTTGGTAATTTAATTAACATTAACAGCTTATAAATAAATAAGTATTGGAACCGTTTTCAAATACCAAAAATGAAGCAATTATGGGAAAGAAATCAATGCATCAAGGGAAAAGAATTTTTGTTACGTGTATCGGCGTTTTGAAAGTTTACGTTTGGGATTCATATAAGGGGAAGTTAAAGTTCCCCATTTTTGCACGTATGTAGTTATAATGACTCGGCATAGGAAATCTTGTCAACTTTACGCTTAAACCACTTTTATGTAAATCACCACGCAAAACATTTTTTTGTGGGACATTTTATTCTTCTAATTCCGCATTGTATGGATAGTTTTGTCCTGTCATTAATAAGGGGCAATAAGCTCCCTTTCAACGGCGATCTAGCGTGCTGAAATATTCTACAAACATATTTGCCATAAAATTCTACTATGGGTCGTGCAAAACACCCAAATTCCACACTCCACTTGAACGCCAGAAACTATTAAAATTTTTTAATTACAATTAGTACTCGGCATAGGATGTAAGCATTACGTTTAAGGTATAAAATGTGTTCAGCACTTTTATGTAAAACACCATCATTAACATTTTTGTTGGACAATCTAACCCTCTAATTCTTCGTTGTATTTGTTTTTTGTCTTTTCTTTAATAAAAGCATAAAAAATCACCTTGATCGGTTATATAGCGGTCTGAAATGCTAAGAAAAAAATATTTGCCATAAAGATCTTTAAAGACGCCCAAGCTCCGCACTTAACTTGAACGCAAGAAATCATTCGAAATTTAAAATACAATGAAGAGTTTGCGGCTTAAAATGTTTCAGAAAAAATTTTTTTGTGGTATTTTACAGAAGAGTGCTGGACACATCATATACCTTCAACGTAAGGCTTACAAGATTTCCTATACCGACCGCATCACTATAATTATGTGAAAAAGGGAGGGAAATATAACTCCACCTAAATTTAATCCCAGATGAAAAATTTTAAAACGTCGTTACACATATAAAGTGTTTTGGTGCCCTCTACCCGAATCAATCGTTTGTCTATGTCCAGACCATGCAAGACTTATTGATAAGATTCTTGCTTTTTATTCTTTGCATTTTCTTTGATTGAATGAATGTGTGAGTTTTTTACATTACGAATGAGAAAGCAAAACTAATTCCCACGATTACATGAGAGTGTGTAGTCGTTTCTTTCATCCGGCCTCTCTCCCCAACAAAGTAAGAACCTTATCAATAGGACTTGCATCGTCTGAACACAGACTTTGAACCTTGTGATTTTGTTATATAGTGTAACTGATGTAGTTGACTTTGGCACTCTGCAAGACACCGTGTCTTATAACACGTTATACACTCAGAAAAATTTTATTGCCAAGATTGGTGAAAAAGGGTTAATTTAACATATTTTCGGTAGTGATTTTGTTTCATAAGCGCTTACGATGTTCCGCTATGCTCCAGCTTGGGAGCAATCGGCCTCAATTATAGATTTCTATCGATCTCGGTCGGAAGCTATTTGTACAACTTCATTCCATGTAAGTTGCGATGATGTTAGTTGGTTTAACGTCGAAGTGCGCCAGGTGATTCTTGGGCGTCTACGTCATTGGAAAACTTGTGAGTTATACGTCAGAACTGCCCTTACAATTGTGTTTGCGCCGATTTGCGCGTGTGACCAATCCAACCAAATGTTCGCCTAAGATATCCTGGTGGATTGGCATCTGCCTTGTTATGCGAAGGAGTTCAGAGTTACTAATCGTGTTGATTTTTCATTGAAACAGTTTAAAATTAAATAAAGTCTGAACTTTTGCAGAAATTTAATAAATTTTCCAATCAACATTGCGTCATGTTAACTTTACATTGGTATTATTTTGCTTAATAAATTGATTTCTTAAAGTTTGGGTTTTACTCTATTACTTTTGCATACATCGTTTTGTGGGCGAATTAGTTGCTTATGATTTATTTATTAACATTAATTAAGATTTGTTAACATTATTTTTGCGAGCGACCCCCCACTGTGAAGCGGCTGTTGTGATATGGAAATTGCTTTTAAGTATAGTTTATAATTTTTTAAATATTTATTAAAACTTAATTTCATATTCATTTTCCAAGTTTCATTTCCTATTTGTTTCACTTGCCAAAAACCACTCATTTCAAATTTCACTCATACCCTCTTTTGCTCTCTCATACTCTCTTTAAAAATTTAACTCTCTATCTCTTTTACTCATTCCATACTACTTTTCTCTTTTACTCACTTAAACACACTCTTGATATCCAGTATTTTAATAATTTATCTATCTGACTTATTTTTGCCATTTGGCCATGTTATAAAAAAACCGGCTTTTTTCAACTTAATTTTCAAGTTCTGGCCAATTTTCCAATTAATTCCAATTAATCCCAATGAGTTGAAAACAATTCAGTCTTTTAGTTGGGAACAAGTCAAGTTAGTATGTAGTTGTTGCATTATTCTGGCTTTACAACGCCAGTCCTTTATGAACAAAGAAAAACATTTTTTTTTTGGTATTGAAATTTTCAACTGGATTTTTTCTTTAACAATTAAATTTCTTGATTTTAATGGCACACCTTCCTAATCAGAAATTGTGCTTTATGTTTTTGTAGTTCAAATGTGTGTTTATGATTTATATGATTTTTAACGGATTTATTATGAGATTAAGATAAATTAAAAGAAAAGAGTCATAAGAGTTTGAAATAAATATTTAACGTCTGTATGTCTTGTAGAGCTCCATACGTGCATTTCATGGGAACAGTGTTAGAAATTAGTTCAAGAATGTTTTTTTTTCTTCATTGCCTTTTCAAATTAAGATAAAGTGCGATTGAGATTTGAACAATATGGTGGGTTGGTTGGATGCTTTGGACTAACTGCTGCAGTTTCTGTGTGCTGGCTTATGGTTTTGAAAACAAGTTGTTTCATTATGACCTGCTTAATGGCAAGAGATGAAATAAAAAAACTGAATATGTCTTGCCATATTCCAGTGGAGGTGTAGTACAAACACATACAACAAGAAAATGGGGCTAGAAAATTTTTGTTTTTTTTTTTCAAATCTTGAACATTTCTTACAAGAAATGCTGTGAAGGAACATTTTATATTGAAAATGTAGCTTGTAATAATATGGCAATTAAAAGTATCACAACAATTTAGCCTAATTCTTGCGGATTAACTTACTTTCTAAGGTTACCCAAAGATATTTTTACTCATAATTAAAGATACTTTAATAGTTAAGTTATTCTTATCATCATCATCATTATCATTATTATAACCAATATTCATCAGAAAAATCTTATTGTTGTATAACTTATTTACTTTCCTGTTAAAGTTTCTATTTCTGTTTATTGATATTTATTTTGTTTTTGTCTTGAAATATGTAAGTCTTGGCATATCTGGAGGGCTACATCATTGTAAAAAAAAAAGTTTTTTCTTCAAGTGTTTTATCATGTTCAATAATTCTATTGACATTTCCAACCGAAATAATAAAAACAACAGCCACAAAACATGAACTGAACAGTCAGTTAAGGAACTTTTATAATAATATTAATAATACCACTAAATAAAGCTGCAGGCTATTCGTATTAAAAACACGCAAAGTACCGAAATTTATATGAAGATGGAACAACAAAATACTTTTTGGGCAATCACACAAGTTTTGTTTTGTTTTTTTTTTTTTTTTGTGAAAAAGTCTATTAATAAGAAATTGATTAGATGGAAATTGTTATGTTATCAAAAGATTATTTTTTGTATTTGTTAAATTGATTTTTGTTTGTTACATCCCGTCTTCACGAGACATATTTTTGGTCTAACATTTGTCAAACTTCATACATAAAAACATCAGAAAAATATTTTCCATATCGACTTTGACTTTTGTCAAGACAAATCAACGGCTCGTGAAGACGCTATGTTTTATTCAACTTCAAAAAACTTGTGTAAAGCTTTAAGCTTTCGAAAAGTATAATTTGAGAATAGTTTTATAGCCTCGTAAAAGTCTAAATTAGTATCTTAATCATAGTTTCCTTCTACAATATTTGTATTGTTTGATTTTCACATGTAATCGAACAAGTGATAAGTCGACGAGGAGAACTAAAGCGGTTCAAAGATGATCTTGAATGTGAAAAATTTTCGTTGCTTTCTCAAAAATTCCTAATTTAGATGTATCGATATTTCACGTCAGTACCTGCCTCGCGGCCCTACCTGATGGTGCTCTTAACACCTTGTGAATATGGTGCCGCTAACAGCGCCCCCATGTGCAATAGACTGCTACACATGAGTACCCGACTAGAAAGTTTTTTTGAAATCCTTTTTGGGATCCAACTGGGACTCCAATTGGGATGTAACGCAGAAACGTATTTGGGACCCGATTGGTTTACTGTGGGAGAATATAACAAACTCGCAAAAACGTGCTCAAATCAGAAAAATAGCGAACTCTGATATTGATTACAAATTGCTAAAGCTGTTCAAGGTATAAATGTAAGCTACAATCATCTCTACCGAAGATGATCGAAAAATACGATTAAAATCTATATTAGAATTTCCCAACAAATTCCCAATAGTTTCCCACTTTTGAAGAACTTCTATCAAATCATTAATTACAAGGATGGGCTATTCCAACAAGTTCGCGGTCGGATCCCGAATGGGATAACCGTTTTGGGGTTGCAACATACGCTCCGAAAAAGGCCCCAATATACATATGTATTGGGAAAATTTCTAGTCGGGTAAGTCTATCTAAAATTTCTATCAACCCGACTAGAACCCGACTAGAGATTTTTATGTGCAGCCAATTGGGAACCGACTGGGTTGTCCTATTGGTCCCCTAAATTGGGATGTAACGCAGAAACGTATTTGGGGCACGTAGGGGCAATCCCTTTAATCCCGACTAAATCCCAAAATCTCAACTAAGCAATCTCTTCAAGCAGGATATAAGGCTACAAATAAAAAATAGAAAGCATTAATTCTTTCACACATATTTTTTATTTATAAAAATATGAACGTATGTATGTAAAATAAAAGCAATTGTTTGTTTTTAAGCGAAGAATAATGTGTCCATCCTTGCAGTACTGATGTCCTCGCCCTTAAAATGGCTTTCGGAAAATATGGAGTTTCTTATGAAATCGAATTGTAAAAAAAATAAAAAAAATAAATTTTTCATTACAGTGAAATACATTGATATGCACACTTGATTGTTTTTATCAAAGTTTCTAATTTTCATTATTTTTATGCTAGATTTCCTTGGGAAGAACCGATCTTAGATCAATAATTTTTCGTTGGGCTATACCAATAAGTTTTCATCCAGATACCGAAAGAGATAAAACCTTTTGGGTTTACCTCAAGCATTCCCAACTGGGCCCCAATATATGTATTGGGACAATTTCTAGTCGGGAAATTTGCATGCAAACACATTTGGGATCTAACTGGGATTCCAATCCCGATGTAACGCAGAAACGTAATTGGGACCCGATTGGTTTCCTGTGGGGAAATATCAAAATCATGCAAAAATTTGCTCAAATCGGGAAAATATCAAACTCTAATATTGAATTAAAATTGCTGAAGGTATCCAAGGGACAACCTCTGTTGAACATATGTCCAACATATGTTGAACATCCCGACTAGAAATTTTCATACAAACACATTTGGGATCTGACTGGGATCCCAATTCCGATGTAACGCAGCAACGTATTTGGGACCCAATTGGTTTCCTGTGGGGAAATATCAAGGTCTTGCAAAAATTTGCTAAAATCGGGAAAATATCAAATTGTAATATTGAATTGAAATTGCTGAAGTTATACAAGGGACAAAAGTATGTATCAATCACCTCTGTTGAAGATGAGCAAAAAATACGATTAAAAATCTGTGTTAGGTTTTCCTAACAAGTTCCCAATAGTTTCCCTCTTGGAATGAACTTATGTTAAGTCACTAATTAGTAGATGGGCTATTCCAACAAGTTCGCGATCTGATCCCAAATGGGGTAACCCTTTTGGGTTTGCCACATGCATTCCCAATCGAGTCCCAATATGAGTATTGGGAAAATTTCTAGTCGGGATATGGCCAAAATATACGATTAAGAATCTGTGTTAGATTTCCCCAACAAGTTCCCAATAGTTTCCCACTTGGGAAGTCATTAATTTATAGATGGGCTATCCCAACAAGTTCCCGATCAAATCACAAATGGGATAACAATTTTGGGTTTGCCACATGCATTCAAAATCGGGCCTCAATATGAGTGTTGGGAAAATTTCTAGTCGGGAATCTATAGGTTACGCACCCGATTGCCATCCCAACTAGACATTTTCCGAACACACATATTGCGGCCCTCTTGGGAACGCATGTGGCAAACTCAAAAAGGTAATTCCATTCTCATCTTCGATAGAGGTCATTGTTGCTTATTTTTGTCCCTTGCACAGCTTTAGTAATTTTTAATCAATATTTATTAGGGTTTGCTATTTTTCCGATTTGAGCAAGTTTTGGTCAGTTTTCGACATTTCCCCACAGGAAACGAATCGGGTCCTAAATTCGTTTCTGAGTTACCTCCTAATTGGAGCCCAAATGGGTTTTTATGAAAATTTCTAGTCGGGATGCAACTCCACGCTGAGTCTCACCCGCCTCCACCACGATGCTGCCCAAAGGAACGCAAACAACAGCCAAGAAAGAGAATAAGTTAATGTAGCTCCTAACTCCCGTTTTACCGGATTTAAGTTTCCGGTCAGACTTCGTGTCCCAAAACTACTACCAGTACAACCCCAAATGGTTTGGGACGGGGGGCCCGGAATTCGTACAACAATATGAATGCAAGACAAACGTATTTGAAAAAACTGCTAAGTATAATGTTAGACGAAGCTGGACTGAAAAATAACACGCGACGTTCGACAATGTCTCTACACATAGTTTGCCAACATCATCTTCATCGATTTTCATTTCTGTCAGATTATATTTAAACACTATGTATTTTGTCAGATACGATCCTTTCGTTGGTTTCTCTTTCGTCATCGATCCTCACGTATCCATATCAACTCCGAGTCGTTGGTGCTAGATATGTGCATGGCTTCAGCTGAGAGATTAAGCTATCCACGCCGGTGCTATAAAAGACGCCGACCCGGTTTCTCTTTTATTTCCTGCGGAGTCGTGATCTCGACGGTCTATCACTAACAGCAATTATCCTAGGGACTAAGCACTTCTACTCTTGCTGTACATCTCTGTGTATCCGGCTTTGTTAACTCCAGTTAGTATACAGCAGCCAGCCATACACCAACTAGAAGTACTTTCAGCGTCTACCTCGATGAAGTATATACCTCACTTCTGGCTGTATGTTCACTTGCGGAATGTAATATATGAACCTCAGCTACAAGTAATGAGCATCTTAGACGTCCAGAAGAAGTTTTCCGATTACAAAGTACTTCAACTAGGGTTTCTTAGTCTTATATCTATCTGGGTTGGAATGAAAAAGAGGCAATATAGGAAGCGGAATTGCCACCATACTATATAGTGATGAGTCCAGAATCTTTCGCTGTGTTAGCCTTGCCGTATTTTCAAAGGATCTTGTTGCCGTACGCCATTCGTACAATTTTCCTGATGCTGAAGGTAGAATTTTGCCTGATTAAATTTAAGGCCGGCCGCTTCTAAAAGTTGCAAAATTTTAACAACTTTCGTTATGCCTACCAAGCTTATAGTAAATAAATTGGTTTGATGTGATTTCTATTTCTTCAAGGGTCTTAATGTTTTTGACTCCCTTCTCATTCATGGTTTTATAATGTAGTACATACATACATACTATGTATGTATTTGGAATACAACTCTAGGGCCGGTACTGATTTCAATCTCCAATAAACACCCATTATTTATATAAATATGTATGTATGTATATAAATATGTATGAATTTATTGCAGATTTTCTTCTTAAACAATGCTTTTGTTGATGCCTCCTATTTTTTTATTATTATTTATTTTATTTTATTTTTTATTTTTTTTGGGAACATCTGGTATCATTGGTGTCACATGCATCATCTTCTGTCATTGTATTGGAGCAATGCAATATTTTCTTTTTATTTCTTGTCTTATTTTTTTTTTAACATAATTCTGCAAAAAACCATATTTATATTTATTTTGTTGTTGTTTTTAATAATTCACACACAACACTTGTCAGATTGCACAGAACACACACTTGCATACCGATAAAATTTGTATGCACAAGCACAAAAGATGAAAAGGAAAAATCTACATAATCCCGAGATTTATATGTCAACTTGACAATTTCAGTTTTTGTTGTAGTTGCTGTTGTTGTCTGAATGTATATTTGTTGTGATTTTGGAGATGTTGTTGTAAGTAGTTTGTGTTTTGTTTTTGTGTTAAATATTTTATATGGTTATGTGTTTCCATGTGAGTGGTGTTTGCTCAAGACCTTTTGAATCTAAAACTTACATTTAAACACTTTCAAATATTCACATGGATGATGACTAGATGTGGAATGATGTTCGATTGAAAAAGGAGGCCAGGCCATATACTTGTAGTATTAAACATTTATACATTTTAAAGTGGCTTAACATGGAGAAATCTTTTAATAACTCATCAATAACGTTGCCGAAAAATATGTTGGAATATGAAACAATTTTAAAAGTGTTGCTAAAAGAAAATGTTTCTAGTATGATTAAACTATTTTATACTTAAAAGCTTTTCAGAAAATTTTCCATGTGAAACTTAACCAGACAATCAGCCGTCCTGCCTACTATGTCCCTTTCTCATCGGCATAGCTTGAAATTTTTAAAGGGGGGCTAAAGCTCGCTTTAGTCAATACAGTTCGCTTATATTATCAAAATTACTCTAATATTTTGAAATTCATGAAGGGCTGAAGCGATTCTGAAAGTGGCTTAGCCTACCCTCCGGAGGGCCTATCGACGCCATTGCCGTTTCTACACATTTTCTGAAATATTATCCAATGAAATAATTTCATTACAAAATTAAAAAAATTTTATTACACTAATGAAATAATTGCATTAAAATTATGCAATAAATTTGTTAAAATAATGATTGCATTAGATAAATCAAATAACGTGTTTGCTGAAATTCCCATTAAAATATTTTCAAAGAAACTTTTATTAATATAACGAAACATGACGTTACTTAAATTTTAATAAGAGCTTGTGAATGTTGGATTATTAATCAGATAGGGAAATTTCAGCGAATTATGTTGAGTCGCAATAAGAATGAATGAAAGAATTTACACGAAAAAAGTCTTGTATTCTATTTCGCGATAAAAATGAGTTCAATAGCTGATGTTTCCTTGTACAAAGCATCCGCCTTCATAAGTGGTAAGAGTGAATAAGAAAGCTGATGAGACGGTGTAGCGGCCTGTCGAAATCAGTAGTACTGACCCGTTCTGCTAATATGATTTGAATATTCCAACAGTCCACTCTTAATAAAAATAATTTGAGTTTACATTAATTCAAATATTGAAATAAATAGCTGAAATAATAAAATTTCAGACTTATACCAAGGTCGATAAATAAGGTCTGTGTATCAGCCTATATGGTCGGCAATTGTGCTATCAAATTGTAGTATATTTTAATGGCATATCTTAATATTCGCTTTGAGTTTTTCTCATTCATTTTTTGACACCACAATTCCCAAAAAAGTTGCTTTGTTGTATCAATTCGCCGATAAGTATACCTTATAGATCTACCTTGACTTATACCTATTCAGTTCAAAATAAAATTACGTAAAAATAATTTTTCATTTGATTGATGTCGAAATTCACAGAATATATGAAGAACATTCTTTCAGTGTATAAACTATCCTCTGGTACAGCCAAACAAAAACAACAATTGCAATTATCGATTACAGTTTGTTTGTGGTCTTTCGAACCGAGGTCTGGTTATGGACTTTCATGAGACTTTAAAATATCATTTGTGTGAGAGCTCTCATTGTCTGTATGGAAAATTGAACGTGCCTGGCGTTTGGGTTTTCTTCCTTCCTAGAACATTCTTAAGTAACAAATGGTTGTGCACCATTCAGAATTTATAGGGCGTTAATCGTGCAACAGTCATAGGTTTTATTTTTCTGAAGCAGAACAGTGGATCATTTCATTTGAAATACATCGAACTCGAACAACTTTTGTCAGACTTACATACATAGAAGTATTATATGTATTCGCCTAATCTTTACCAAAGGAGACAGTGATTTCATTTTGAGTATTTCTTTGCACCAATGTGGGACTTAACTGATGCCTTAATCTTCATGTAATATTGAATACTTTCTAATGAGCAAAGCATAAATATTTTCTGTCTCTATTTAGTCATGTGACGGTGCAAGCTGAATACGGTTCGAAGGACCATAATCAAAACGTAATAGTTGATTGCAAATGTTGTCTGTGGTAAGAACTATACACAAGCAACGACCTTTTTTGTCACAATGGATTTGATTGTGCCATTTATACAACTTTCTCTTTTCTAAATTATGTATTTGAAATTTAGTTTTAAACCTTTTCCATTTTGTGTAACGATACATTACTAAGCACTTTAATGTGAATGTCAACAAATCATGATTCTTTTGTTCGTCATATTTAGAAGCAAAAGAAAATCACAAATTAAAAAGAGATGCCCAGATATCTAAAAGCTTTGCAGCATTTTTTTTAAAGTATACAATAGTTATACTAAAAATTATACACAATCTCTGCCACAAACTTTATTCAAACAAAACGGACGGCTAAAATCAAAGTCAAACAATTTTTGTTTTTACGTCTGTGTTCCTTTTTTATTCCTTTTAGTCTACCGTTGAAATTTATGTTGTTTTTGTTTGTTTGCTGGTTTGTTTATTTATGTGCATATGTGAATGACACACTGACTGCAAATCTCTTTGGTTCCCGTTTGAAGCCCTCCTTGCAAATATCTGCTACAGGGATGGAAAATTTGTTTTATATTGAAAATTTTGAATTGTACCTTTCTTTACAACTGACAAAACATTATGACACACAGTAAGAAAATAAATAAGTTTTGATAAATAAATTACTTAATACACCTGATTTAACAATTTCTATG
This sequence comes from Panzeria rudis, assembly GCA_956483635.1. NCBI lineage: Eukaryota > Metazoa > Arthropoda > Insecta > Diptera > Tachinidae > Panzeria > Panzeria rudis. The sequence continues at coordinate 178,402,645 of OY101448.1, forward strand.
TTTAAAATTCCTCCTTTCAGCCATTAACTTTATTTTTTATATGATTTTTTGTTATTATGCTTTTGTATTTATAATTCTCATTTCTAGTTTGAGAATTTGTGTATCATCATACGAGTTTGAAAACTTTTCAAATATGATGGTTGAAGATCAAGAGTTAGCATCAGCATCCCAAAGAAATGCAGGCATATATATAGATTGGCTAGCCCACAAAAAACAAATTTATTTTTTTTAATATTTTTATTTCTAAACCAATTACATATTTTTTTCAACTCAATGTAACAATTTGTGGTCCCTACTGTGGCTGCACTTTAAAGGCCATTTGCCACATTATGTTTTATTAAAAGTTTGTTGTTTTGCTAAATACATACTTTCCTCAATATGTCCTAGAGATGCCTGTAAAAGTTTGGTTTATTGCAGTCATATTTGCATATTTTCTGTGTACAAGAATTAGTCATGTCTGGTATAAAAATATTTGATTTTCAACTATTCTAGTATTTTTTTGTTTGTTTCTTCTTTTTTGTTTAACTTTTAGGTACTTATGCACGCGTTGATTTGGTGTTAAGTCTGTGTATTTTGTTTGAAAAATATGAGGTATCTACTTATTTGTATATAATAGATATTAAAGACAACACACGAAAGAAAGTTAATAATTTAAATATATCCTTTATAACATGTCTGGTAGTGTTAATTAAAACTAACCGTATTTATAATATTTTCGGAGTTCGGAGATTCAAATTGCTCAAAAAGTTTGTATATAGAGTAACTTCGGGTAGTTCAAGTGGAGACATAGTGTAACTGATCAATACCTGGGAGGTATACTGCCCTATGTCATTCTAGTCAGCAATAAAGTAAGCAAATTTAATGTTGTTGTTGTACCCGGCGTGCTTCGCTACCCCATTGTTCTGCAGATGTAGATAAATTAATTAACTCATTTAAAAATAACCATAAAATTGATTAGTTTTTTAGCGATCTTTTTAGTTTTGGCGAATTTTTGCTTTTTAGCGATTTTTCATATTCCCAATTTTTTATTTTGACTTTTTTAATTCTGGAATTGTTTAGTTTTAGAGTTTTTTAAAATTTTAAGAGTTTGCCTCTTATGGTTTCCAAGATACAGCAAACTGTTTAAGCTACATAGTCAAAATTACATTAACTTTCAGAGCACCCTTTGATTTTTGCTGTGTTAAATATTCTACAGACTACACCAATTAACACTAACTTTGCAAATTTCGAGAGTCTATATAAAAGTGTCTGTATAAAAGTGTCATATTTCGTTGCTCGCTTTAGAACACCCTTTAATCTTTAGCCCCTAGTTCTTACGGCTCTTGAGAAAACAGCCTGTGACAGACAGAACGACAGACGGACTAATGGAAAACGTATCGAAAACAATAAGATTATTTTACAGTTTGGTGTACAGAGCCCTAAAAAGAACCTTTTCCAAAAATTAACTTTTCAAAAAGTAACCATTTTTAAAAGAGTACCATTTTCAAAAAGTACCCTTTCCAAAAAACATTTTTCAAAAAATACAATTTTTTAAAACTACATTTGCAAAAAAGTAGGTTTTCGAAAAAGTACCTTTACTTTAAAATATTAACGGTTAACAAAAAAGTACCAAAATTATATTTTTATCCTTTTTCGGCCCCTAAATGCACAAATTTCAAAACAGTACAAAACACCTATCCACTCATTTTTCTATCTTATTATGACGCTTTTGAAATTTTATGTCTACCTTACTTAGATTCGGAGATATCAGAACACCGAGTTTACCCGTTTTTACACCTTAAACTCTAACGGGATTAAATCCCGTTAGAGTTTAAGTTTTAAAAAATTCGTTCTTAGAGAATATATACAAACATATGCATTCAGTATGTGTACCAATGTGCATAACAAATAGTTGTATGGGAAAAAAGTACAAAAATGGGCTACCAATTTTACCCATTATATATTCAAATTTGAAAAAATAATAAACTGTTCTTGAGAGCTTTTTAAGGAGAGGAGAATGAATTTCAAGTTTAGTTTCTAACTTTATTACTTTAGGAGATAAACTGTTAACAAAAAAAGTACCAAAATTATATTTTCACCCTTTTTCGGCCTCTAAATGTACAGATTTTAAAAAAGTTTTAGACACCTGTCCGCTCATTTTTCTATCTTATTATGATGCTTTTAGAATTTTTTATGTCTACCTTACTTAGATTCGAAGATATAAGGTTACCGATTTTACCCGTTTTTATCCCTTTTAATCCCCTTAGAACTAAAATTTTCAAAAATCTTTCCTTAGTGAAAATATACAAACATATCCATTCACTATGTATATCAATTTGCATAAAAAATAGTTGTATGGAAAAAAGTACCAAAAAGAGCAACCAATTTTACCCTTTATACATTCGAATTACAAAAAAGTACCAAAATATGTTTGAAGGCTTCATAAGGATAGAAGAATGTATTTTAAATTTAAATTCTATCTTCATTACTTTAGGAGATAAACGGTTAACAAGAAAAGTACCAAAATTATATTTTTACCATTTTTCGGCCCCTAAATGTAAAAAATTCAAAAAAGTATGCTGTTTTAGGAATTTTATGTCTACCTTAGTTAGATCCGGAGATATAAGGTTACCGAATTCGCCCGTTTTTACCAGCTTTTAGCCCCGCAGCGTTTGAATTTCCAAAAACCCCGTCTTAGTGGATCTATACATCCTGAGGGGAGCCCACATACGAAATTTCAACTTTCTAGCTTTAGTGGTTTGGGCTGGGCGATGATGAATCAGTCTGTCAGTCAGTCAGTCAGTCAGTCACTCAATAACGTTACTCTTTTATTAATATAGATAATAAATGTGCTCCCCCCTTATAAGCGGACGCCTCTCATAACCGGACAAAAATACTGTGACGGTGTGTGTCCGGATATAAGAGGTTTCACTGTAATCGTGAAATGTGATATTTTCTACCTCCAAAACGAATTTCTAAAAGAAGTTTGGAAAAATAGTATGTTTTACTTAGAAGCTTACCCCCCCTCCCTCCAAAAGCTCAAGCTGGAACCGCGCCTGATTGGCACAAAGCAATATCAATACATCCCTTTCGAAAATCATGTCGGTAGATATCTTTTAGAACAATATATAATAATTGTATATTCCTGAAGAAAGTATTTTTATAGAGGAAAAAATGTATGGTGCTGTTAGGACAAAAATTAAATTTTTTTTTATATTTTCAACTTAAAAATTGTATATTTCGCAATTGAGAAGGAATATGTCCATGAGTGGAGGAATATCCCATTCACTCCTTTCTCTCCCTGGCTTAACCAAACATAATTTTTCTTAAAACCTTATAAGGGCTAATTTGGGTCTTTATAGCTCCTCTTCTGAGATTTATTAGAAGCTAATCTTTTGAAGTTGAACAGAAAATCTGCTTTGATATGTCCACGTTTAATTTTATTTAGAAATAACAGATTTATTTCCAAATATTTTGATTCCGCCAAACTGTGGGCTTTATATTTCCGAAGAAAGTACTCGTATGTATTAGGTAGGTCGCATTTTGGTACGAATAATTATTTAAAATTGACATAACTTTTAATATTGGCGGTCGATTTGCTAAAGTTTATTTTATATCAAAGAAAAATTGGCCTGCTTTTGAATGATGTATAAACCTTTGTAAAAAATTATTTAAAAGATACAAAATTTTGAGTTTTTTTTTTGGAAGCCCAAGTCAAAAATAAAAAAAGCTTTTAATCCTACGATTATTTCAAATTTTTTTTAGGTATATAGTGCTTTCAAACCCTGCACTCAATTTTTGTTGACATATTTTTTTTTTCGTAAAATTCACTCCCAGACCAGTCGTGTACAGTATTCACACATATGTTTCCGCCCTTAACGCTCAATTTCCTATACTCGCGAGCATAGGCTGTTTTTTTTACCATCAATACACGTACAGTGTGTGTGAGACTCACAGCCAACTAATAAGATAATGTATGTTTGGCTATCACTGCCAGGGTTGTCATATATGGCGATTTCTCGCCAAACGTGATGATTTTTAATCTTATCTGGCGTCTAAATTTTTGGTTTGGCGACATGGCGATTATTCTGGCGATAAATAAATTTGTTGGCGATTTTTATGGCTACTTTTTAACTAAAAATAAATTTTGGACAAACATTTATCGAAAGTGCAAATGCAAAATATCGTAGATTTTTTATGAAAAACAACAGCAAAAACACAAAATCGTTGTTGGATTTTATAAAAAAGCTACGATATTTTACAAGCCCATTTGCATCAAAAACTGAAAACCGCTAATGTTATTTTGATGCTTAATTAAGCAATACAAAACTATTTGTATCAAAAACTGAATCCGCCAATATATTGCAATTTTCGCACCTTGTTATGTTAAAAACTTGCAACGCTCATACAATGATTTTGAAACAGGATGATTAATCTGATGACAATTTTAGATATATATAACATCTTAGAACTCATTCCATTTTTCTTATATGAATTAATCGTAATTATTAATGGCTTCTGAATTTTGAGGAAAAATTTACAAGAAATAATTTTTGCCGATATTTTTTCTACTTTTGGCGATTTTCTTCTATTTTTTATGCAATTATTTTATAGAAATTTCTATAAAGAAAAACTGTTATATAAAAAAATTTTTTATAAAATATATATTAAGAAAAACTGCATAAAATATATTTTGGCGACTTTTGGCGATTTTTAAAATCAATTTGGCGAAATAGGCCAGAAAAGATCTGACAACCCTGATCACTGCTCTATAAGAATTGTAATCACACTCAACCAAGCCACCAGTGGCGATAAGCAAGATACACATGACAACTAACGATGGGGGAGTGCGGCGACTTTCGAAAACAATGTTGTTCTGTTCTGCTGTGTACGTTGAAAATAAAATTGATGTTGATTTTCCCTTGACCCTTATAATATTGAGCATGTCTAATTCTTTCTGAATATAACATTACGAATGTTAGCCTATATAACCACTTTGAAATAAAAACCAAATAAATCTGAAATAATCATATTAAATAAACTTATTTTAAGTTCATTAAAAATATTTCGCACTCAGACTGTTTTATAATGAGTGTGAGTTGTTTCATCCTTAGGTTTTATTTAATTATTTTTTCTTTATAAAATATACTAGGAAAGGGCTTAAGGACATCTAAAAGTAATTAAAGCGTCCTTATTAGTGCGACAAAAGTACAAAGGCAACAAAACTGCAAAGTAATTTATACTTGCATGAACGTAAGAACATGTGGTATAAATATGTATGTGGGTATATTTGATATTATTTTTTTTTAAATAAAAGCTGTGTTTTCCTTAAATTCCTTAAGTAATTTAAAGATTAAAGCTTAAGATCTTGAAATGTTTAATGAACTTTCCACCCAATTGCCTTTAGATAAAAAACTTATTTGAAAAATCATGAAAAAGATTGCCTTGGATCCTTAACCTTCATCAAATTTTTAATTATATTTCAATGTGTTTTTTCCTTTTTAATTTTCTATATATATTTTTTTCATTGCTTGTGATATTGAGAAAAATACTCTATTAAAAGATCTTTATCTTTCAATGAGCTTAAGATCATTTATCATAGACCTCACATTAGCTTTCTTCATACAACATGTCTAACACTTTTAATCCTTTTCTAAGACTTTGAAAAGACTCAAACAACAAGAAGGCAACTCTCTAGCAAAGATGAACAATTTTTTAGCGGTAGAACAATTTATTGTATGAAAAGCCACAATGAAACGTCAAAGCGAAAGGTAGGTAGGTGGTTCTCATGTCATGTAAATTTCTTTAAGAAAAAAAAAATAACACAACCGACAAAAAAATAATAAAAGATATTTCCGAAAAATAAACAAAAAATTTTTTTGATACTCGCGGTATCAAACAGAAAATATCAAAATCAATTCAAGCAGAAGAAGTTTAAAGCATTTTTTGTAATAGCTACCGAGAAGACTGCATCTAAAATGCAACAAACAACAGCGGCGGCAGCAGACTTCCTCCATACACACCGCCACTCACTCAGCGCTGCCACATTGTAAGGAAATCATTGAGGCGCAACAAATGTATTTCAAGTTTTTCGAATAAACACATTTTCTTTCTTTGTTTTTGTTTTCTTTTTGGAAATTTAGATTTTTCTGTTTTTCTTCGTCGTCGTCGTCACAGTTGTTGTTGATTTTCTGTTTATTTAGTGAGGAAGAGTGTGTTGTGAGTTGTTAATGGCATTAAAAGAAATAGACATTATGACCATTATTATGGACACGAAATTTAACAGAGCACAACCCAAATTAAGCAATGATGATAAATTATACAAAAGAACATAAAAATTAATAGAACGTTTCGGACAAATACGAGAATAACTATTCGTACCTAGTCACACTGACACTAACTGACAGGCGGACGAACCGACGGACACAGTCATCCCAACAACCAACCAACCAACCAACCAGTCAATAGCGAAGAAAGGGAAGCAATAAAATTTATTAAATTTAAAATCAAGAATCATTTTCAGTTCATTTTCTAGAATTTGATGTTTTTTTTTTCTGAGGAGGGAAATGAGGTTGTGTTTCTCAAACCAAGAAGCGTAAACGTGTCCAAATTATCATTATAGATCATCGATCTTTAACAAGTTCAAATTGTCTTAAAAAAAACATTCTTTTATGCTTGAATTAACCGCTTTTACATGTAATTTGGCTCTCAATAACAGCTACAACATTAACAAAATAATAGTATTTACCACACCTAATAATTTCGTTTTTTATTATTCTTATTTTTGTTAAATAAAAAAAAAGTTTTTTTCTTCTAATTTTCTTGAAAATTTATTTTAAGTTTTTTCCCAAAAATGTCAGTCACTGCCACAGTTGATTGTAAATCACGCCAACACATTGCAACACTTATAAGAGTTGCATGTTAAATATTGTTAAATGTTTTAGTTTGAGAGAGGTTGGAAGAAGAAGGCCGGCCGATGTTAAGTATTGGAATATGATTTAAGTGCTCGATGCGTTGACATTTCTTTGTGTTTTATTGTTTTGTGCGCCCTACATGGTCGATTAAATTTTAGAATGTTGTAATGTTTTTAACCTACAAGAAAACGGTTTCGTTTACTTCCTTCAAATTAAATTTAATTGCAAAAACAATAAAAAGAAGATCGCACGTTGTCGTGGGACACCGGCTAGGAAGGAAGTTCTTTAGGTTTTATTTACCTAAAACATAAAACTTTATGTTATGTCTTGTTAACATAATATGGCGTGACATGGCGTAACATGAAAATACATGACATGGCATGAAAAGACATGATATGACATGATAGGATATGACATGACATGTACATATGCGGAGGTACTACTACATCCTCCCCATTAACCACGACCGACCATAACTCAACCGGTACCAAAGCAACTGCAGGGTTCAACACTGGAGCATCATTATGCACCCTAAAGCATTAACTGCAGAAGCCGTAATCAACCTTACTGGTGAACTGCTGGTCACCTCAAACGTCGTTTTCAGCTATGAGTTTCATCAAGAGAACGTCATGGTTAGTTGGTTAGTTTACGTGGCTGCCTGTTACGTACAACCATTCAAATAGAATCAGCAAAATTCCGTTTTGACAGACCACTCCACTCGTCAGTCTCAACCTATATAGGCCCGAACCCAGATCTCGGATACGGTAGTAGGTACTAGATCCAAAACGTCGCGTTTCGATACCTGATCAGGTCACCAGACCAATCGCTGATAGTCCCGAAAGTTCGCCGGGCGCTCGCAAAGATAGTGGAAAGTTGTTTACTTTGATCCCAGCAACAAAGGCAAAACGCATCGAAGGAAAGGCTTATACCGCTATTATGTCTGCCGATTGTCAAGTGCCCCGTCACTACTTCTACGAGCCTCGAGATGTCCCTATGGTTTCTGTTAGTTAGTTGTATTATGCGCTTATCGTTGTAACAAGACCATATTTTACTAGCTACCTTACACGTGCTCAACTGGTGCCAATTATCTTCAGCTTTCTGCCGATAATATTTGAAAATAGAATTTCTGATAGTACCAAAAGGCATTGCTACCGATTCAGTAGTGGAGGCATTCATAGCAGAGCCAGCCCTAGCCAGCTCATCCACCTGCTCGTTGCCAAGGAGGTTGCTATGTGCGGGAACCCAGATAAGGGTAACAGCAGTCTGACCACTTAACTAGCTAAAATAGAAAAAGTAGTGTGTGACCTTAGAGACAGAAGAGCCGCCTGGCTGTCGACGAAGATGCCGACTCTTCCTTGGGCAATCCTGCTAATCAATACCTTTGCCCGACTCTCTTATAGCCATTATTTCAGCCTGCAAGACACTGGCTTCATCAGGAAGTCAGAAGGAGAGTCTTACCTCCAAGGTCTTTCGAGAAGGCTGCAGAGTCCACACCGCAAATCATTCTTGATCCATCAGTATACACCCTGAAGTTTAAGTGTTTTTCTATGTTACCTCCCTTCCACTCCCGTCTGAATGGAATAAGGACTTTGAAAATGCTGTCAAAGTCAAGATGAGTTATCATATAATCAGAGGGGTTCCTCATTGTCGGCGATGACTGATCTAAGATTCTGACATGACCATAGATCCTCTCAGATGGCGCTAGTCTTGCCGCACTGCTCGAGGATACAACCGATATACAGAGGCTTAAGTTTAGTATAGCATTCAGAGCCTCTGAACGACTCGTATGCAAACAACCAGCAATCCCGATCTCTGTATTTTGTATAGTTGGTCTACCACATATTTCTTACTTGTGGCGTACCACCACACTACCAATCCGTAAGTCAGTATGGACGTACAATTGCAGAGTACATCCATTTAAGCATGTCAGGGCTAAGGCCTCATTTGAAACCAAACATCCTCCGATAGGATTAATAGGCAACTGTGACCTTATAGTTTCCACGATAGTTTACGGTCCAGGATAGCTCCTAGATATATTGCGTTGTCCGATAGGGGCAATACCTGATTCTGCAACAGAGGGAGTCTAAAGCTCTGAACTTTGTTCTTTGTAGCGAATAGTACCAGTTCCGTTTTGTTTCGGTTCACTCCTTGACCACAGCATGTAGCCCATTTGCTGAGTGTATCCAAGGCTGCCAGCTGCAACATCACTTATCACGTCCGTGAATATCCCTGATACCATTAGTACCATACCGTCCGCATAAGCCACAACCTTGACTCGCGCAGCGCTTAATCTAAAAAGAATTATGTTAACAACGACAAGCCAAAGCAGAGGTGAGATCCCATCACCCTGTGGTGTTCCTCTGCATGCCCATGTTGACTTTTCATTTTTGCCTAGTTTTGTTGCAGTGATGTTTCTTGCCTTCAACATGGTGATAATCGCGTTGATGATGTATTCCTCTACAACGACATCCCAGAGAGACTGTCGGATGGCTGCCACTGATACGTTGCTAAAGGCGCCTTCTATGTCTAGGAAGAAAGCCAAAGCATACTGTTTATATGAATCATTCACCTTACGAGAGAGCACTGTGTATAGTCCATTATTGAGCCAGTGACCCTTTTCAACTGTAGCAGCCAACTTTTTCTTCTGCCTTCTTTCTTCTTCTGCCACCTTCAGGTAGCGCTCACGAGCAATTTAGCCATGTTATAACCCGCTTAGAAAGAACTGAACCAAGAAAAGTAGTAAGCGCTGTACTAACACGAATGATTATACTATTTTAACATGAACCTTACGTTATTTTGAAGACATCGAAATTGTTATTTAAGAGAGTTATACTCTGGCAAATTTGCAATAAAAAGTTTAACACTAGGTTACACTCAATTTGACATAATAACAGCGCGAGCATTATATTATTTGTAATTTATTTGTTGTCGTCCAGCGTAATCAAAGTTATTTTCACACTCTTTGTATAAAAAGAACAAAAATACTTTCAAATGCAATAGCATATTTTCTAGTCTACACAAACAAGCTTTTTCTAAATATGTCTCTTCCTTGTATTTCTACACCATTCAGCCTTGATTTTTATTTTCTAATTTTGCTGTTTGTAACTCTTTTTTAGTTTTGATCATCCACCCATGTTAGGAATCTTTGGAATTTACCAAACACATATGCATACATAAAAACACACACACTCTCACAATATAATACATAAAGCAACTCAAGTTCTAAGCCGAATTAAGGCATGTGATGCACCTGTTTCTTTATTGTCACACAAGCGAGCAAAAGAGCAACGTGCAACAACTAGAAGTTTATACGAAATCCATAAACAATGAATGCAACTCAGACTTAGAGAAGGCACGTCAGTGACAAGCTAGTTGACATGTTGCGTTTTTGTTCTTCTTGTGCTTATTCTTCTTTTTTGTGCTTAGATGTTGGTTATTTTAGTTTTTATTCTTTAAAACTTTATTGGTTTGCTTGTGGAGAGTTTTCTTTTTTAATTCTATATGTTTTCAATTTATTTTTTTTATTTTTGCTGTTAAATTTCTTGTTTGAGTTTGACAAGTACTGTGCCACAATATCGGTGGCACTTAATCTACTAACCAATCTTTCAACAACGATGATTGTTCAATCCAAAAAATAACAGCAAGTGGTATTAAATAACACTCCATAGCCATAATAAGAATAAAAAATAAAATAAAAATAAAATACTAAAACAAAACACATACATATTGTTGAAAAAAAGGCCTTATACTTTTTATTGCCATTAAAAAAATAGGAGACGAGCTTAGATTTTTGGTTATCGCACGACAATAATCTATTTTGAGAACATTTCAAATGAAATTTTTAGCAAAAACTATGCTGCACTTTATAGAAAGAGAGAAAAAAAAAAAAAAAAAAAAAAACAGCCAGCAACCAAACAAAACGCATCACCATAGTCATCATCGTCATCATAATCACCAAGCCTGGGAACATTATAACATACAAGACCTAGAAAAGTAAACCGATAATGTATTTTTCTTCCAAAGCTAATGAGTCTTTTGAAACGAATTGTAGAAGCGCTAAGATTGTATTGCTTATTTAGCTACAAAAGTTTTTCCGATTTAATGACTCGAATTATATTATAGCAACAACTTCGCGAGAAAAACTTATTCGAATAAAAATTATTTAATTACATATAATATTATTTGAAAAAAATGTAATCGAATAAAAAATATTCGGTTAAAATGATTCCTATAAAATTACTTTAATACAACTTAATGGAATAAATTTATTCAAATAAAATCATTCGAATGAAATTATATGGTGTGAAGTTAAATTTTAAAGCGTAGTATTCAGTTCTTACTGACATTCAGGTTTGGAGTTTTGCTTTTATTTCTACACGGAAAAATAATTGTGTAGAATTCTATACAGAATTTTGTTTGCATACACACAAGTTTATATATTTTTTTTAATTTAAGACACACAAAAATACTAAAAATTAATTACAATGTACAAAAAATTAGAAATGTCAAAAACTCAGTGACCAAACAATTGTCTGAACATTAATTTTTGTTTAGTTGACGGAAAAAATTCTCCACTTATTGTTATAACATGCCTGTAATACACAATAAATGCCAAAATTCCGTGTAGTTTTCTTTTGGAACTTCGTACTAGTAAACGGAAAAGTTTCTTAAACTTACCAACCTGAATTTCAGTTTGTTTTTTTTTTTAACACTTCTTATGACAACCTGAATTTCAGGCTGAGGTGCATAATACACTTAAAATATAGAACCCTAGACACAACAGATGTCTGTTAACAGGTTAACATAATTATGGGAATTTGAAGGTAAGTTACTCCTCCTTAAGCGCTTATATTACAAATATTTAAGCGTTTGAGTTTGAAGGAGTTATTCTCCAAATTTTAAAAATTGGGGATGGCCACACTTTTTTTTGGGAAGAAGTCAACGTGGGTCAAAAAAATTATGGGAATTTGAAAGCAAGGCACTCCTCTATAAGCGCTCATAGTAAGAATTTTCAGCAGTTTGAATTTGGACGAGTTATTACCGATTTTTTAAATTGTAAGAAATGTGGAAATGTGGGAATTGTAAGAAAGAGATGGCCACATTTTTTTGCCGAGTAGAAGAACTCTGATGAGAAGAGCGGGAGCTCTCGAAACACATCAGTTCAACCCTCCGCGCATTAAAATTTTGCTTTGTATACATGCTTCACATTTATCTCTAAAGAAAAATATAATTTAATTGAAAAATTTAATTAAAACCAAACTCAAGCCAAAAATAATAAAAAATAAAAATTAAGTTTGGTGCTTCAATGTCTTTGAAGACTTTAAGTAGAATTATATACGAAATTTTTTTTTTACATAAAAGTGCTGAACGTACTTATACCTTAAACATAAGGACTACACGTTTTTCTAGTCAGTAATGAAATTCACTAACTTTTAACGTTTAAATAAAAGCTAGTTTTGTCTACCATAAATAATGATTGCATTAACGCTTTTTTAATTCATTGACTTGGTCTTAACGCCTTTGATAAAATTTTATATCACTTTCCAACAGTATTAAAATAAACGAAAAGCACAAAAAGGAATATGAAAAAACAAATGAATTTATGATTGCAGACCAACATATTTTCATGAATTTGTTTAATTTTGAGAAATAAAAGTTTAATTAAATGTTTAAGTTATATAAATACATATGGCTCATTTGCTGCAACGTCTTCATAACTCAAAATTTGTGATTTTCAAGCTAATAATGGAGAAAATTATTCGCCATACCGTTCTTCATACTGTATAAAAATTTCATATAAATATCTTGTATGTTAAACTCTTGAGAGAAGAATGAAATTTTCTTTCTCCAGCAAATGATCGATATCCTTGCAGACAAAGTAACTAGTATGTAGTTAGGACTATACTAGTTGCTTTTTACTTCCGACTAGTTGCCCATCTGTCCTTTTTTCATATATCGAAATATCGATTTTAACATTAGGTTGTCATAGGAGCCCAACTAGTTCATTAAAAAAAGCTTTGGCTCAACCGGGGTCCAACACACACATTCCTCATATTTCAAGGCAAGTACTCTACCCAGTGAGCCACTTTCTATTTATTTTTATAAGAGCTAAAAATATGTTTTATATATAAGTCGTATAACTGAAAATTTTGTCCTTTTTTGACTAGTATCGTTATTGTCTCGATGCAACGAGTAATATGATTGTTTTTTTTTTTTCTACTAATATCGTTACTAGTCATGCTGCAACGAGGAATATGACTGCCTTTTTTTGACCAATAGCATTACAAATAGTAATATGACTGTCCCAAAGCGTATCTAGTCGTAAATTTAGCTGCTGGGATATAAAAGATTTCATATGTCTGCATATTGTTGTCGAATAATTACTTGACTTTTGCCAAGAGACGACGTGCTTTAACTGAACAGCTGCTAGGTGGTTGTTGTCAGTTCAATAACATTACAAAAATTATTGTCGTTTATTTAACAGCAGCAAATAGTGTTTAAAAGTGTTAACGAGTAGTAAACGTATTAATTTTGGCGTCAACTTCTTTAAACGACTTGATTAGTGTTAATATAAGTTTGTGAATTGCACTACGTTATAGAAATGTGTAAAAGGGGTGGGAGTATAACTCCCCTTAAAATCACTCCTAGCTGTAAACTTTCAAGACGCCGATGCAAGTGTATTCTTTTATTTCTTTTTGGTGCTCTCTACGAGCATCTTTCTCTAAGACCTCGCCATTAAAAAAAATTGTTTTGTTGTACAGTGAAATTATTGAAGCCAAATGTATTGAAATAAAATTATTAGAATACAAATTATTTCAATTAAATTAATTTAAAAATATATTCAAACAAAATTGTGAGAAAATTATTTAAAAAAAAAGTATTATTCGATTAGAATTATTCGATTAGAATTATTCGAATAAAATTAACCGAATAAAACTATTAAAAAATAATCATTGTAATCAAATTAATAAAGAAATATTCGAGTAAAAATGTTCGAATAATATTATTTGAATAAAAAAACTTATTGAAATGAAATTATTAAATTAAAAACTGTTCGAATAAAACTGTTTGTATAAAAATTATTCGAATAATACTATTTGTATAAAAAAGTTTATTGAAATGAAATGATTCCAATAAAAATTGTTGGAGTAAAAATGTCTAACAACATTGTATAACAAAATAATTTTTTTTAATTAGAAGGTTCTAGCGTCTGATTCTGATAGAGTGCACCAAAAGAAAATTTCCATCTGGGATTCATTTTAGGGAAAGTTAAATTCCCCCACCTTCTTCACGCTTGTTTGGCACTGTTTCGGCATTGGAAATCTTTCAATACTTACATTTTATGTATGAATTGTATTCAAGACTTTTCTGTAAAACTCCACGAGGAATATTTTTGTAGAACATTTTAATCTCTAACTTTTCGGGGTATTGGTCTTTTTATACCTTTCTTAAATAAGAAGAAAAGGGGAAACAATCTCCTTCAGCGGCGATAGCGCTGGCTAAAATGTTCTACATAAATATTCCTCCTGGTATTTTACATAAAAGTGCTGAGCACGCCTAATACCTTAAACGTAAGACTTGCAAGATTTTCTATGCCGAGTACTTTATTGAGAATAAGTACTAAATTAATCCCTGTCTGGCGTTCAAGTTAAATTGGGAGCTTAAGTGTCGTTCAACACTTGTAGTAGAATTTTATACCAAATAATTTTGTAGAATATTTCACCCCGATATATCGCCGCTGAAAGGAAGTTTCATAACCCTTTTTTAAGGAAGAAACAAAACGGCCTATAAAACGAAGAGTTAGAGGGTTAAAATTTTCTATAAAAATTTTTCTCTCGATGTTTTGCATAAAGCTGCTGAGCATTTCGTATACCTTAAACGTAAGGCTGATAAGATTTCCTATTCCGAGTTATATAATTACGTGACAAAGGGGCGGAACTTTAACTTCCCCTAAAATGAATCTCAGATGTAAACTCCGAAAATGCCGATACACGTGTATATTCTTTTGGTGCCCTCTGCCAGAATCAGTCGTTAGAACCATGCAATTTTTTTTTGTTCTACAGTGTAATTACATCCATATAATTAATTCGTATTATGTTTCTCCTAAACTATGATCACCTCAATCATGTTTTTTCTCAGCTTAATTCAGGAAACTTCTTTACCCTTTACAACACATATCAAGAGTTCGCTTAATACCGGGAAAACCATTGTACCCTTACATGCTCCTATCAGCTCAACGAATGGCTGTTTTTAATGTACGACAATTTTCAAAAACAGAACCAATTTAATGTGAAAAAAAGCAACCACAAAAACAGGCAACTGTTTACAAGTGATGGTAACTTTATCTTCTACTATTTGCGCAATATCAACAGCAAACAGAAAAAAAACACAGCTAAATGTTTCAACTTAAATGTCATTGTTACAACATGTCGACAGGACTAGAGTACATAGAGAACAACTTAAGCAAAAACAAGCAACTTTTAAATAGTTTAATACCAAAAAATACTTTTGAAAAAACTAAAAGCGAAAACTTATCGCAGATGCTGGGCATTGGAAAAAAACTTTGGCAGGCAGGCCAAAAAAAAAAAAAACATCATCTTACAGAGACATGATGTCATCTCAAATCACGATCGATGATCATCGAAATGTAATTTTTAGTCACTGAAAGTCAAGTCCAATTTAAAACAAAGTAGCCGGACAGACTTAAATCTTTCGTAGTGTGTACAGGCAGTGAAAACAAAAAACAGCAAACCAATCAAGCAGGCAGGCAGGCGGGTAAACTACAAACCTACCAACCAAGCGATCAAATGATCAACCATCTAAACTACTAAATCTGATCAAAAACATAATTTTTTTTCTCTCTCTCGTCTTCCACATCATCATCATCATCATCGGCAGCAGCAGCAGCAGCATTGGACATGATGTTCATCATTATCATCTTCATCATCATCATCATTATCGATTTCATCAGTCAATTGCTGAGACAGTGCCACAACTTGTGACATTATGCAGGAATTTTGCTCGTGTTATACAAGTTAAGAATATGTCATGTGCAGCAAATTATAATAAAAATGTTGTTAGTTTTTAAAGTTTTTGTTGGCAAATTTTGTTTTTGCTTTTCGTTTTCCGTTTTTTTTTTTGGATTTCGTAGATTTCAACCACAAAAAAAATTGTAGTAAAATAAGAAACAGCAACAGAATCGGAATCGCAATTGTTACGTGACATTGTGTTATAGTTATGTCTGTATAAATTGATTGCAATTGGTTTTTCTGCTGGTGTTTTCTTTTTTATGTTTTAGTTTTGTAAATTATTGTATTCAATTTCAGTTTGTCATATGAATTAGAAACAATTCAAGATTTTCTAGATTTTTATCATAGAATAATAGATTGATGTGTTAGTTAGTTAGCCTTTAGCCAACAATTGATTTACTGTTGCAGCCTTGACATTGCAGAGGCTTTTGTTTCTATTAATGTATGTTAATTTTTGCTCATGGTTCTGTAGAGATCGTAAGTTTTAGAATTGTAAGAAATATGTAACACAATTATCGTTTGTTTTTCTTAAAGAACTTATTTTTATTTCAACAGTGTTGCATAGTAGGGCCGATATCTATAGCTTTAAAGTTAACTTTGACTTTATTCTGTTTTTAACACTTGGGAGATTCTCATTTCAAATGCTTTGCCGCGTCCGTTGAAAGTATAGTAAATAATTTCATAAAATAAACGCATAAATTTTAAAATGAAAACTGCTGCAGCATGATTTAATGAATTATAAATATATGGAAAAAAAGGCGTGTCCGTAATGCATGCTGTTGATTTTCCACATTAGGAAACTATGAATTTTTCCAAAGACAAAATTATATCTATTACGGTTTTAGAATATTCGCATTTGCTTCGCTTGTTTCACGCATACAATTTTTGAAAAAAATTAGAAATTATATTTTGTTTGTTGTCCGGAGTCTTGTGTATTGAGCGTTACGCTTCTTGAGTACGCTTAATTACTCAGTTTAATTATTAAAATTCATTAACAACATACAATAAAATAACAGCGTATGTTTGTACTTCTAAATACATGTTTAAAAGTTTTGTAAATTTTATTAAATAATATCTATTATATTACAAAACGTTTTATCAATCAATCATGGTTTGTATCCAAAAAAAAAATGTATTGAGTGTTATCCATATTTTTATTTTATTGAATTTTTTTTAGTGATTAACCAAGGATTTTATGTTAAAATACAACGATGATTTTACATCTGAAAAAATATTGAGTACGTATAAAAATGTATTGAGCGTTACGTAAAAAAATTCAAGTATAATTTATCTATTAATTGTAGGACGTTAAAAACGAGTTAACAGCAGCTGAAGGGTAGAAACAATATAAAAACCATTATCTGTGTACAAATTTCGGATCTAATTAAAAAAAGTTGTGCTTCTACCGCACTTCGTATTTCACTACGAATAATTAATTGAAAGTGACATAACTTTAAACATAGTAATTCGATTTTGTTAAAATTAGTCTTATTTGAAAGAAGAGTTAGCCTACTTTTCGCCTATGTACAGGGTGTTTTTTTTAGAGGTATAGAACTTCGAATTGAAATAAAACACAAGAAAATCATTTTAATGTCCATCAATTTGGCTTTATTGGAAGGATAATTTTATGCCATTAATGTTTAAATATGATTTCGGGCATGTGGCCGCCGCGGCTGGCTCGAATAAAGCCAATTCTACAGGTCTAATTTTCAACCACTTTTTCGAGCATATGGGGCCGTATGTTGGCAATAACGCCACGAATGTTGGCTTCCAAGTCCCCTAACGTTTCTGGTTTGTTGGCGTAGACGAGCGACTTCACATATCCCCAAAGAAAATAATCCAATGGTGTCAAATCACACGATCTTGGTGGCCAATTGACAGGTCCATTCCGCGAAATTATGCGCTCATCGAATGTTTCCTTCAATAAATCGATTGTGACGTGCGCTGTGTGGCATGTAGCGCCGTCTTGTTGGAACCACAACTCATCCACATTCCTGCCATCCAATTCGGGAACAAAATAGTCGGTTATCATGGCTCTATACCGGCTCCAATTGCTGCGCACGGTGGCGAATCGATTCATTCGGGTCCTCTTCAACACTTTGCTCTACAGCGGCAATTGTTTCTTCGGTGCGCACTGTTCGACGTCTCTGCCGATGCGTATTATCACATAGAGTAAACGTAGTGCGAAAACGATCCATGGTTAACCGAATTAATTGCTCTGATGGACGAATATGTCGACCATAAAATGGACGGAGCTTGCGGTAAACTTCGCGAACTGAACCATTATTTTCGAAATAAATTTGCACGATTTGCAAGCGTTGTTCTTTTGTCAACCTGTTCATGATGAAATGGCAAACCAAACTAAATATTAATCACTTGACAGCTGACAAAATGGCCGCCAGTTAAAAAAGTGATGCCAACTTAAAGTTCTATACCTCAATAAAAAACACCCATTATAAATATTTGAAAACAATTATTTTAAAAGATAAACATTAATTTTTTTCCATGTGAACCCAAGTCAAAATTTAAAAAGTGGCCATAACTTTGAATTTCGTCCTGCGATTATTAAAATTAGTTATTTTTAGAGAGTAAATGTGCAGTGCTTTCAAACCCTATACTCATTTTTGTAATGTATTTTTTTCGCAAAAATCACTCCCAGAACATTCGCGAAAGCAAACGTAATGCTCAATACACAGAAATATAAAAAAATCGAAATATATAAATTTTATTTTAGGATCTATTGAATGAGTCGAAAATTATAATATGAATCCTACCTTTTCATATTTCCTTTAGTTATATTCGTAAAAAAAACAACATAAAATGTACGTTTAGAATGAGAATCACCCACATATCATCAGTAACACGGTACAACAAATTAAAATTTTTTCCAAATACCAAGGCTCTAACACCTGATTTTGGCAGATCACGGGAGAGCGGGAAATAAAAAAGGAATTCCCGGGATTTCGGGAATTCCCGGAAATTGAATAATGTACTAAAATATTTAACAAAAATTTTAATATCCGGTGTCCGCTAATTTTTATGTAAGCAAAATGAATCATGCAATCATTCTTTGTTTTAATGTAAACTTTATTTTAAAAGTATTTCATAAACAAACAGTATCTCAAGAATGAGATAAAAAGCACAAAACGTAACTAATCAGAAAAGCATAAAGATTCAAAGTAAGAAACACACAATATTTTAATCGAAATTTTAAGAAAACTTCGCATTTAAAAACTATTTTTAGACCGAACAACAAGAGATAACACAAATCATTAGTAAAATCACTGATGGACTGAAATCAAAGTACTTTTATTTCTGATCATTCATCAATGATTTTAACAAGTGGTTGTCAGAGGGCGAAAGTGATCCAAAGAGCGATTTAAAGGTTGTGTAGGATAAATGTTGCTGACAAAGAGCAGTCTTAGAACACTAAACTCAGTCCTTTATTCTTTGGTATGCAATGAAATTTCTCTGCCACTAGAAAATTTGTACTTCTATATTCTTTGTTGCAAATGGCATTTTAAAACAGTCAATGTATTAATTATTTTAGCTCACAATTGATTTCTTATTTAAATAACACAATTTCAGTTGTTGAAGAAAGCCCTTGTCCTCGACAGAAGTTGCACGGATAGTTAAGAAGGCATTGTATAAATAAAGCTTCCTCGAAAGTACTTTTTTCAAAACATCACTGTCATCTAAAGTAATATCTACTTTCCCATTTTGTTCGTCACTAAATATGTACATCAAAAAGACGTGCATAAAGATCTTCTGCATATCAAATTACCGTGCATTTTGGTGCATATTGAAAAACATTTTAGTTGCTTTTACTAATGAAAATATTTGGATTTTATATTTAATTAATTAAAGAAACAACTTTTTTCTCTTCGTTTTTCAATCCAAAATAATTTAAAATAAACTTTGAGCCTTCGTTGGTTTCTTTCCCTTTACACAGATATTATTTCATGATGAAGGACAATAATTGTATGAAAAATGAGAATTTTTGGGTTCCAAAATCAGTACTTTTTTATGTATATAAATTGATTTTAGTCCCGGGAATTCCCGGATAAATTTCCCGGAAAAGCGGGAAACGAAGATAAGCGATTTTCCCGGGAAATCCCGGGCAGGGAAATCCCTGGAAAACCCCTAGTTAGGTGTAGACCGCAGGTAAGGATTACAAGATTTCTTATGCTGATTCACTACATTAACTTGAAAAAGGTACGTGGACATTTTTGACTCCCCCTAAAATTAATCCCAGATGTAAAGTTTCGCAACGCCACTACACGTTTATTTTTTTCTGTCCTCTACCAGAATCAGTCGTTGGAGCCTAGTCAGTTTTAATAGTTTTTTCGTGTCATTAAAGTGAAGATATCATCATGATTTATTGCACAAAAACACTTCGTATACTTTACATGAAGTTTTGCGTAATTGTATATAACTTATACGTTAAGGTATAATGATATAGAATACAAGAAACGAAATTACCCTTGAGCAAATTTGACCCAAGATATGCTATTCGCAATTAATTTTTTTATTTATTTTCTTTTTAATTGAAAGCCAATAAAAAAATGCATTACAAATTACTGTTATGTTTTTGGTTTCATTTCCAAATTTTGTGTAATAAGGCAAATATGTACATATGTATGTATGCATTTCCGGAAATTTCGCTTTCGAATAAAATCTGCTGACCTGCTGAAGTTCTAGATCAAATGATCGAGCAATTCAAATCTGTCATCAAAAATTAACGTTAAATTAACTTCATGAAATCCACCTGAACACTGATGAGTTTGTGCTGCAACCTCCCAAAAATGAGTTTTCTTGTTTTGCCATGTAGATTGTAAATAATAAACTTTAATTTTCCCTTTATTCCTTAGAACATTGTCTCACAACCAATTCTTGCTGATCACAATATTGCCCACTTTAGCCTACTAACAATCACTTGGGATTAAATATAAAACTTTCCTTTGACCCAGGGTAGAGAATAATACTGAAAGTATGATCCACAAATTGCACAGAAAAAATTATCATAGGTTTTTATTTTAACACACATGTGTTTGAATTTCTTTTTTAATTGTATTAATTTTGTATTTGATTTTTAAATATGTATTGCAATACAAAATGTTAATAGAAAAAAATTTGATTTTTTTCTTATTAAATATTTACAAATTTTAGTTTTTAATTTTACGGGTTTCCGTAAAAACAAAGATTTCAATTTATGAAATTAGTAATAGAATAGGCATTATAGTTTTTTTCTGTGTATATTGCCTACTGCTTTAGTTTTGAAATTAGTTTACTATTTTGAATATCAACCTCAAAAGTATTGTAAATACATGACAAATTAGTCCTCTTAATATGGACATAAAAATCACATAATGAAAATCACACCGGATGCTGTTTAAAATTCACATACATGTGCACATACAAGCACTCACACATATGCACGCACACACACACTTCCATACAAACTTCCATATTTACTTTCCATTAATTAATTACTTTGGTTTATATATTCATTATTATTTACATTTATCTTAGATTTCTGCAAAAGCATTTTACTCAAATAACTAGTAAGAATAGAATGATTTGAAATTGAACGGAAACATTTTGAAAATTATATGCCAGCACATTAAATAAATACAAATATACGTTTGAACGTGTGTTTGTAGTATTGTATTGATAAAACCACATGCGTAAGTGTGGGTTTGTGTGTTGTATATGTGTGTGTGTGTGTGTATGACATTAAATGGCTTTTTGTCAAACTCATAAATACAAATACAAATTTAGATGCATAAAATTCATTTATTCATAGATACAAATTCATTATATTATACTCAAACATGCATTTTAACGAAGTAATGGAAAGTGTACTACAGTCGAAAAAGTTTAAGAAAGGGAATGAGTGAGTGAAAGATAGATAGAGAGAGAGAGAGAGAGAGAGAGAGAGAGAGAGAAAGAAGGAGGGACCCAAGCTTGTTTTATATTTAAATATTTATATTATAATTAATTTAAATGGAACCATTAATCATATTTTATGTCTTCCTTTGGCACAAAAATGTAATTTGCACCAACTATAAATATAATAGCAATAACAACAATAACATACTTACATACATACATATTTATGTATGAATATGTACGTACATGCATATTAGACCAGCCCAATTTGTAAGAACATCAAAATCATAGGCTGCACTTGGCTGCCCCTATTCCGATCGTCTAACAAAATATATGTATGTATACTCAGAGGATCAGATAAATTCAACAATATTTGGAGGTCGCTATAGTTTGAATATTTTCAGTGGCCCCAAATATTAAAAGGTTTAAATAGTGGAGTTTTCAAATTATAATTATCATAAATTATTTTTATTTAAAAATTCAGATAAATTGGACAATATTCAGAGGTCGCTATTATTCAACGAGTTTTCATGTACACGTCGAAAAAAGAAATCTTCGTATAAATGTCGAATATAAATTATAGCGACCCTTAAATATGGGCCGCTTGCCCCAGCCTTTTGTATACTTACTTTTTAAATGAATGGAACAGATGCAGCGTTAAGGTAGAGTTAGCCGACTGGAACGGAATGTAACTGTAACGGAACGAAACAGCTGATCGATATTGTTATATGTAAAGCAGTTGAAACGGTTATAGTCAACTTAACATGAATGTACAAACATGTTAGAAATTACATTTCCTTATATTTTAACGTAACATCAGCTAAATTGAAAATAGTATACAAAATTTATTATAAAAAAATATATTTTTTTTAATTCATTAAACAAGCTAGGAATGAATCACAACTATCGCGAAAATGTTGCAAACTCGCAAAAATCTTAATATTGGAAAAAAAGTCTAAAATGTATTAAAACTCGCTAAAAGTGTATGAAATATCAATAATTCGGAAAAAACGCGAATATTCACAAAAATCACGCCAAAGCTTGAAATATTGCAAAGCATAATATTGATAAAAATTCCTTAAAAATGTAAGAAAGCCAAAAACTTTGAAAAAATTTACGATATCGCGAAAATAGCGGAAATTTGCGAAAAATTGCGTTACATTAAAAAACCGGTATTAACGATTAAAAATCGCTAAATCTGTACGAAATGCCAAAAATTCGGTAAAAATCGCGAAAATAGCGAAAATTCGCAATAACTCGCTAGCAGCGGCATAATAGCAAAGTCTAATATTGTTTAAAAATCGCGAAAACTGAAAAGAAGGCGAAAGCTTGCAAAAAGTAGCTTTTATCGCGAACATTGCTAAAATTCTCGAAAAGATTAAAAATTCAAAAAAAACTCGAAGAGAACGCGAAACTCACAAGGTCGCCAAAAATTGCTTATTGTATTGATGAAATCACTAAAGCTGTAAAGATTAGCAAAATCTCAATAGATCACAGAGATCGCGAAAATGGGGAAAATTCGCAAGAAACTGCTGAATTGTGGAAACTGCAATGCCTTTTAAAAGTTTTTGTTGCTCAATTCTAATGTTAGAATTAAAATATTATGAATGTGTGCTTTTTTGTTGATTTTAACATTTTTGTTTGGTTTATGTCAAAAATATTTGATACGTTTTTACTTTCTATAATCGTCTTTACGTCTTACCTTACTGTTACATTACTGCTACATTCGATCTACATGCCGTTCCGGTCGGCTAACGAAGCCTTTAAGCCCCGTTCACACCATGGTAGTAACTGTCATGATAGTACTGCAATTGCAGTTAATTTCTATAAGAAATTGTAAAATTTATTCTTACTGTCCAATTTGATACTAGGAGTCGTGACAGTAACTGTTGTGATTACCTCTAAATATTAACCGATCGCCACAAAATTTGTTATATAGAATTCTTTCCACGAGTGGAATTTGAACATCCTTGGGAAGATAGCAAAAAGTAAGATCTAAGAAATTGCATATATTCTTGAACCAGTCTAATGCACATGTATGGTTGAATTTTCATATGTATACACATACACATCTTCTTGCTTATATTAATTTATATTGTATGCATGAATTATACACAAAGTTACAAATATTCATTAAATGAAGTACATATTCATGCAACATTTCAGATACAACATGATTTCCGTAATAAACAACATTGTGGCAAAATACAAGTGTTGTTGTATTTGATTCTGTTGAACGTATGTTGGCTCTCCAAAATCTTTAAGTCTTTGGTTGTTTGTGAGTGCCTGAATAGGGACTAAAAACGATTGTGGGAATTTGTCTATTTAACGTCTCAAAATGTTTGTTTATGAATTTATATAAATGTCAAGTTAATATTTTGATAAAATACTTTGTTTGAAAATGAACAGTGCACTGTTTGAAACAGCATTGGTCTTATATAATATTTCTCGTATACTAATTATTAATTTAATATTAGAATTCAATTAAGATTTACAAACTTTATTATGTATGCACAGAAAATACATTTAATTTTCTGTAAAGGAATTCAATGAAATAGTAAATATTTTGTTTAGGAATGGACCTACAAACAAATTTGTAAATATAGGCAAAAATATCTCAACCATTTCATTGAAAAAAAAACGTTTTTTTTAGTGGACAAATTGTTTAAATCTATAAAACAATTTGTCTAAAACTATTTACAAATTGTAAACAAAACAATTTACTAAATCAAACAAAAAGATTTACTGGATTTTCTGAAAAATATTAAGCAATATTTTTGTCTCATTTTATAAAACAATTAGTCTAAAAATACTAACAAATATTAAACAAAATAGTTTATTTAATTAAACAAAAATATTTACTGAATTTTTTGTAATATATGAAACAAAATTTTTCTCTGTGTCATTTATATCAGCATCATCCATTAAGCATTTTTGAAATTTCACTTTGTTAAACGTGTTCAAGACTCATTGTTTGTCTAAAGACTCTACAAAAATTAATGAGAATTAACACAACGACAGTACGGATTGATTCACTCAAAACTCTTCAGTAAACAATCTTGGTACTATCGCATTCATTTTGCTATGATTGTTGTTTTTGTTGTTATTTGTGTGTATGTCGTCATAGGGGTTGTTTTTTACGACACAATTTTCTTGTTATTTTTGGTGTTTGCGTCCTAAATAAGAGTCAAACAAACAATTCATTGATTATGTAAAGAACATTTACTGAACATGAAATTAATTTTTAGACAAACTTTTGGTTGAAAATTTTTTGATGCTAATTTTTTCTGTGGTGCGTATTTGAGAGGAGGTATTTTCATTTGTACGAAAAATTACAAAGATCTTAGATAGTAGTTGAACTCGCATCCGTAGATTGTTATATTTGTTGATTCCCATTTAACTTTAAAACTTGTAAGACTCGAAACTAGAAGATCTTTGTCTTGAAATGCAAACTTCTCATGCACCAGCGCTCAAAGTATGATCTCTACTTACGAGTATTCAATGCTTTGTGGTGAAACTAAGGCGACATTCCATCTTTACAGGTAATTTGTTGTACAAACAACATCCCCCAGGTGGCACAGTTCTGCATCTTAATGGCTAACCACACCTTGGTATTGTAGTTTCTGAGAAACAGAGTAATTAAAAAAAGAAATGGTTCAAAAGCTAACGTGGGCTTTTCTAACCACGAATATGACATTAATTTATTATTGTTAATTGCCGTTTTTGAGATATTCGCCAAAAACGAGTTTTTTGAATATTTTTTTTTGTTATTTCCAAAAATCTTAAGAACTGATTATTTAAATTATACAAATTTTTCCCTGTTACATAGGCCAATAGAGAAACTGGCCTTAAGATCTAAAAATTTTGTTTCTACTTTTCGAAATTCACCATTTTAAGTCGGCTTATTAAAGCAAAAAAAGAAAATGTAAATTTTGTTTGGCCGAGATATTAAACGTAAAGTCGAACATAAAATGAGAAAGTTACAACACATTTTGCGAAAACATTCAAATTTGAATTTTCATGAACACAATTTTGTGTAGAGCATGAGTATAAGAACAACGCCAGCGGGGCAAAATCAAAATATTTTGAAAATGTATCACCAATGATTATAAATGGAGCAGCATTTTCTGTAGTATGTTTTTGAGTCGTTCGGGCAAAAAAAGATTACAAGATTGTCATACTACTAACTTAATAGGCCATTGGTGGTGTCATTGTGAAAATGGAGCTGTCCAAACGCTTATCACATCATAAAATTATGCTGAACAAACTACTAAGCACGAAGTCTGCACAGTGGGCAGACTGCTCTTCCAAGGCATCTGACTATCTAACATTACTGATGCGAATCTAATGAATAATAACAATAATTAGACACATATCCATTTGGTCGAAGTCTGGCCTAACATCTAGCACTATACTAAAATAATTTTATTTCATAAAACCAATAAAATAATTTCATTAGATTTTTTATTATTTCAATGACAATTTCAAAAACCCAATGACAATTTCACAAATCCAATGAAAATTTCATTGATATTATTAAATAATTTCATTGGTTGAATGACAATTTCATAAATTCAATGAAAATTTTCATTGAAATTCAACCAATGAAAATTTCATTAAAATTCAACCAATGAAATTCTTTCACAATATTAATGCAATTTTCATTGGATTTGTGAAATGGTCTTTCGATTAATAAAAAAAATCGAACGAAGTTGTTTCATTGGTTTTATAAAAAAATTCCTTCAGTGTACCCGAGTATCAACCATCCCAGCAAAAACTTTCCTTACTAGTATTAAAAAAAGTATATGAGGATTGAATCGTAACTTCTTATAATTTGGCTCGATAACTACTTATGTTTGTTCGAGGAGTTATAAGGGATATGACTTACAAATTTACTTACATTCTCACAACAATTAACCACTTATTATTTGACTTACTTGATGCTAAATAATAAGTCGTCAAATAAACAAAATAAAATTTAGAAAAATCTATTATACACACTATATTTTATTTAAATTTTTTACACTTTTTTTATCCGTTTGGCATACGAAATTAGTCTTCATATACGAAATTACTTAAAAACTGTCTGTCCACTTATTTTATCAAAGCATAACAATAAATTATAACTACTTCCAGGTAATAAGATTAATACGCACTAATTTTATTAATTACTGAAAAAAAGTGATAGTTCTAATATGGAGCATAGTAATAATATGATATAATCATTACTTTGTAGCCTATTAAATGAGTACTACCGATTACAAAAATGGCAAACGTTTTTGGCGGGATTCAATGAACATTCCCTCCCATGAATGGCCGGTCACGCAATCATTCTAGTCCATCCAAAAAACCTTTGCTGAGCCTAATATTTTCAGTTAACACCCAGCCCATAAAGTTTGTATGAAGACGGAAAGAGTTCCTAGTCCTGGGGAAGCTGCTATAATAATTGCAAGCATAATTTTTTAACCCCATTCGTGAAAGTAGGCAATCCATATGCTACTGTCTCCCTTAGTATCAGA
This sequence comes from Panzeria rudis, assembly GCA_956483635.1. NCBI lineage: Eukaryota > Metazoa > Arthropoda > Insecta > Diptera > Tachinidae > Panzeria > Panzeria rudis. Next base: position 178,429,978 of record OY101448.1, read on the forward strand.
GTGATATCTCTCTGGTCGTAACATCGAGCGTTTAAACATCTTCCAGCTTTAAGTTTCGGTAAGTCTGAGGTATTGGTACACCTCTACTCATACTAACTTAGACAAGGCTTTACCCAACAACATTTATCTCACCGAACTCTAAACACCAATACAATTGTACAATCGTTTTGCATCAGACCATATAAATAAAAAATAATGTCTACATTGTTTGAATCCTTTTTGATTATATTCTAGATTTAAATGCAAAACTAACTAAACTTTTGTACTAAAGGAATTTAAATAATAACAGTAGCTGTACAACACAAAATGTATGTGTTGCCAATAACATTTATAATCCCGACCAGAAACATAAATAAAAAATAGTTTATAGTTATTACTTTTGTAATGGCAAAAACAACAACAAGAACAATAACAACAGCAGCAACATTAAGAAACCCTCAACAGAGTTGTTGGTGGCATAAGAATAAAAAATGCGTTGCGCATGCGTAATAAGCACCTCTCAAGATGGCATCACAATAAAATGTCATGATATGCCCCCTTGGGTGTAACATTTTATAAAACATGACTTCACCACCATCAGCACTAACGCTACCGCCGCCGTAGCCGTAGTCGCCGCCACGATAAAACAACAACAATTGTTTGTATTTATCTGGCTGACTCACCGAACAGCGAGAAGAATTTATAGATTCAAAACATTTTTACCGCCTTGTTTAGACAATATTACACACATGAAGCTTTAAATCAGATTTCTTCTTCTGGGCCAGTTGTTATTTTCTGCTGCGGCTTCTGCTGTTGCCAATTGTTGGTTTTCTGTTTGTTTGTTTGTTTTTTTTTTGTATTCTCAGCAATTTCAAGTCTATAAAACGGCTCACATTACAATTAAAATCAATAAATCGACACTAATACTAGACTATTGTACTCATTCATTTATTCTTTTGATTTTCATTTTTCTGTTTCTTTTTGCTCGTTGGTTGTTTATGAACGACTTCCACGAAACTATCAAATCAAAAATATTCTGATAGAACTTTGGAAAATATAAAGATATAAGAGATTAGCGGGCGAGCTAATGGAGAATATGTTGTGCGCTTCACTGTGAATATAAGAGCATGATAAGATTTTATTAAGTCATTGCTGGATCCGTTTAATCAGTATCGTTTGTCTGTACTGCATTCAATGCGTCCAAAGGACTTGGTTAAACAGAAGACCATATCAAAAGTATATCACGAACTGCAAGATCCATATGTGGCTGTATGATATAACAACTATTGACCCATCATTAGCAAACCGATTTGCTATCTACTAGGCACGGTTTCGGGGAGAGGGAAAAGAAAGTAGTCAGAAAGAGCCTAGCAAAGAACTACATATTTGAGAAGCTGTCGTTAAGACACATGTAGTGCATGTGAGTAAAGGTGTAACACCATCGCTTACTGCAAATATGGGGCTATATCACAAAAACGGTTGAACGAAATATTCCTGTTTGTAAAATTTTTAAGATATTGTATTCTCTAAAACATTGATCATAACATCAAAACTCGTAGTCAAAACAAGAAGTTCGATATTGAAAAAAATATGTGGCCGTTCGCCTCAGAAATCCCGTGACGCGCACAAAATTATATGAGCCTTCTTAGACAGCTTACACAACAAATGTTCTTATCATAAATTAGAAGACTTAAAAATTCCATCGCTCCTATATCGCATTATTTGTAAAATCGATTTTATCCAACGATCACCACTGTGACCGCCGACGAAATATATTATATTTCTTTTGAGCTAATATTTTTAAAATCGACAAGCTACACTATTCGGTTGTCAGCCAGCAGATGCTCGGAGTAACTGAAACTGGGTATACTGGTAGAAGTACGGCGACTGGTATCTTCCCGTGGTGGCAACCGTAAGCAGGCTCCTGCTTAGTATATATGTAGTTCTGTACAATAAAATAAATTTTTTGAAAAATAACAAGGGTCTAACAACTGATTCTGTTACAGGCCACAAAGAAAATATACACGTGTATCGGCGTTTTGAAAGTTTACATCTGGGATTCCTCTGCAGTAAGTTTTACGTTAATGGTAATAGCCGCGTTCAGCACTTTTATATGAAAGCACACGGAACAAATTTTTGTAGAACATTTTAACCCTCTAATTCTTCATTGTATGGGTCTTTTTTAGCTTTCTTAGAAAAGGGGCAAAAAGCTTCCCTTCAACGGCGATATAGCGGGCTGAAATGCTCTACAAATATGTTCTCCTTGATGCTTTACATAAAAATGCAGAACACATCTTAAAGCTTAAAAGTAAAACTTAAAAAAGATCTTTTATGCCGAGTACCAATTTTAAAAAAGAAAAGAAATTAACACTTAACCACATTTGAAGCTTTAAATGATTTCTGGCTTTCAAGTTGAGCTTGAAGCATAGCCGTGTTTGAATACTTATACATACATGGTAGAATTTTATGGCAAATATTTTCATAGAGCAGTTCGGACCACAATATTTTTTAAGAAAGGAACAAAAGGACCAATGCAGCGCAGAGTTAGAGCATTAATATGTTTCAGAAAAAGGTTTCTCGTGGTGTTTTACATAAAAGTGGTGAATACATCTTATACCTTAGGGCCTGTTCACATATTACGTAACGCTATTTTTGAAAAATTAAAAAAATCGCTAAAACGCAATATATCACCAAAATTAAAAAGATCGCCAAAAAAACGTCAAAAATCGAAAAAGTCTTCAAAACGAAAAATCGCTAAAACTAAATAAATCATAAAAAAATGAAAAAATCGCCAAAAAATGAAAAAAATCAGAAAAACGAAAAAAACGCAAAAACAAAAAACAAAAAGCCAAAAACCAAAAAAATCGCCAAAACGAAAAAAGTGCCAAAACAAAAAAAATCGCTAAAACTAAAAAAACCACAAAGAACCGAAAAAAACCCCAAAAACGAAAAAAGGGCGAAAACTGAAAAAAAAATCGCCACAACTAAAATAAATCGCTAAAACTAAAAATATCGTCAGAAAGTGAAAGCATTAAATAAATGCCATAACCAAAAAATCGCCAAAACTAAACAAATGGGCAAAAAACAAAAAAAAATTGCAAAAACGAAAAATCGCGAAAAAATCACGAACAGCGCCAAAACAAAAAAAAAACCCAAAAAACAACGAAAAATGCTTAAAAAATAAAAAACTAAAATTAAACAAGAAAGCACAACGAAAAAACTGCCAAAATGACGAACGGGGCAAAAAAAAGGGATATACATATGTGTATTCGTACGGAAACCTTCGTGTGCGAGCCAAAGTCGCACTTTACTTAATTTATTTATTTTTCGTTACGAACGCCCATTTAGGGTCGTTAATGGTTTAAAGTTGGTTAGCAAACAAAAAACTCTATTGCGAAAAAATTTGCTTTAAACAAAAAATCTAAAACCAAAATGTGTATGAAAACTAAAAAAAAAATATAAAAAAACAAGTCCAGCAGTGCGGAACATAGCGATTTTGACAGCCGAGAAGCATTAAAAATCGAATCTTCGCAATAATGATTCCGGGTTGTAAAAGTCGCTATGTTCCGTACTGCTGGACTTGTTTCTTTTTAGTTTTTTTACGCATTCATGTTTTTTTTTTGATTTTTTAAATCAGTTTTCTTATTAACTGTCATACCAAAATAAAAGCGGCAAGCGTCGCGTTAGCAGCAGGGTGCGTATTTACAGAACATTCAAAGTAAATATTTTTTTGAAGAATATATTGTAAATACATGCCCTGTTGCTAGCGCGACGTATGTCGCTGTTATTTAGGTATGGCAGTAAGAGATTGCTATCGCCTATCGTAGCAGGCGGGGTATTGTCCGCCGTACCACTAGGTAGTATAAAATATTTTTATAAAAAAATTTTATCGCTGTTCGCAAACTAGAATAAAATATTTCAAATGAAATTCCAAAGCAGAAATTAAATTCATCCATAACCGAAAAGTAATGCTTCTGTTTTATATATGAAAATCTCTCCTTTCTTGTGCTCAACATTTCGTTAAAATATGTCCAGTTCCGTTGTAACATTACTTTTAGTGCGAAACTATCTAATGCCATATATCCAACGTAGGGTATCCCAAATATACTTTTCCACATTGATGCAATAGTTTTAACTTTTGATTTTATTTAACTTCTCATGTTGCTTTATTCCTGGTGGTATGAATTCTTTTAATATTTGTTTCTGATATTTTCATTTTGGTGAACAGCGACCAGACTGACTAGTGAAGAGTAGCATCAAGTAAATAAACACTAGCATTCCAGGCACTAATAGAACAAGTGACGATGACTATGATGAGGTTGATGGTAGAGTGAGTGGTGGTTCATCTTTAATTTTGTGTAAATGAAAGAGTGTGTGGCTCTGTGAGTGTTGCATTTTATTTTATTTCATTTTTTTTTCGACCAAGTACGTGCGTGCCGATTATATCTCAAAAAATAAAAGACGAAACCAATTTGATGTACTTTTTTTTGCTATGCATTTTTTCTGTTTTGTTGGTTGGTTGGGTTCCTCTTTCATTTATTCAATGATCTTTTAACATTCAAAGAGTAGAAAAGTGAGTTGATTTCGATTTTTTTAGTGTTATTTTCGCTTTTAATTTTCCTTTTTTTTGTGTAAATCGTGCCCGGATTGTTAAAAATTTCGTTAAAATTACATCTGTGTGTTTTGAACTTGTTTCGCTGAATTTCCGGGCGGGGCGCCGCCAATGTTGTTTCAGCGGCGTTGTTGTTACGACATGCTGTTTGTTCTTCATTGGTTTGCGATAAATTAAAAAATTTTTATTACAATTTAATTCACAATAATTGTTGCCTGCCAATTTAATATGTTTTGTTGTTGTTCTTGTTATAGTTGCTTTCATTTTTGTTTGCTGTTAAATTTGTCTTTGTTTGTTTATTTTTTCTACAATTTAAAGAGTTTTGCTTTCGATGTAAAATTGCAAAGAATTCGTATAGAATTTGTTGGCTGCTGTTGCTGTTGATGCAGTGGTGGCATGTTGTTTCTGGTATTTATTAATCTGTGCAGTTGTAAAATTGTGCCGGTTGTTTGGATAGAAAATTAAGAAATATTATGGCAATAGTAATAATTTCATGAAACAATATCATATATTTATTAACTTAACTGATGTTGGCTGGATATTTTCATTTACAGAAAAAGAAGGTGGTTTTTTCCAATCAGTTTTATTTTAATGCATGAGCATTTTTCACTTGGGTTAAACAGAAGTTTCAAGTTACAGGTTGTTAAGATGCATTTGAGCTGAAATTAGTTCAACTATAAAAATTAACCATATACTCGTACATAAATTTTTGATAGATAATTCTAAATACTATTTTGAAGGATTTTGGAGTAATTGATGAGTTCAATTTTGTATGTATGTACGCAGCTCTTTGGAAAGAAGCCATTAGGTATACTTTAACTAGAGTGCAATGCCGTTCCAACCAGTCTAGGATTACAATTTAAAATCCAAGAGCGAAAGTACCCAGGAAAAATTTAGATGGCAAAGTACACAGAAAAAAATAGACAAGAATTATATTCAATAAAACCATGTTATTAAAAAAAATATGAATTTCAATAACATTTATCTTTAACATAATAAAATATTTCGTTGTAAGTATTTCTTTTCCATGCCGGTTATTTCTTTTCTTTTTATACATAAGTACTTAAAACAAGTTGTATCCCATAAAAAAATAAATGGGATATGGCTCAGCTAGAGAGTGTATGCTTTACGTCCGGAAAGTCCGGGTTCGTATTCCAGCCATGTCAACATTTTTTTATTTATATATATATATTTATTTTGAAATAATTTTGTTATCAATATAGGGGAATTCTTTATCACAGGAAATTTGAAAAAAAAATATTGAATACCGGGATTTTTGTTATCAAAAACGAAACTTATTTTTTTCTGTGTAATGAGTTAAAATGCTAAAAAGCATAGCCTTCATTAATTCTACTTTGGCATTTTAGCCAATTACTTTAATATGGCGATGTCATTGGGGCAAGTACTTACCACATTTGATTACAAATAACAAGCTATAAATTTCAATATTTAGAAGGCATTGAATACACAAAACATAATAAAAATTAAATGTCTCTGCCAAGCATTGAACTCATGCCATTTTTAGTTATTGTGTTATTTTATGCGAAGTGTTTTACTCACTAGACTACTGCACAACTATTTTGATACGGGCTTAAAACTTGTTTTCACAAACGTGAACACAATTTAAAAAAAATCTATTTTGCTACCCCAGGGGAGTGATTCCACGTAAAACGGCCCCGGCCCTATGCAAGGAAATAATAGTTTCTCCATTTTTAATAAAAAATCTCTCAATTAAGGTTTTTTAGAGAATGAAAATTATAGAAAAAATTAAAAAAAATACACTATTTAATATTTTTGAATCAATTTGAGGCCCTTTTAAATGATCATGCAAGAAACATTTTGCTCTCCCTCTTTTTATGTTTAATATTTATTTCAGATTTTCTTTTATTCCCTTTCTCATTATTAATAAGAACCGTTATCTCTGAAAAGAATACACTATTTTTGCTACTTATTGAATTTGAAAAAATATTCAGCTAGAATATTCTGCTGTCTATAATAGAAAGGATATTAAATAATTTAATGTCTTATTATTTTATTATGAGTTTATCTTTATCTTATTTATATTATTTAAATCAATAAAAAAGATTTATTTCTTCGAATTTTCTAAATTTTCGTACTAGGTCACACCCGTCTCATTTTAAAAATAGTTTTTTTTTATACGAAAAATAATTTTTTGTCCAACAGTAAATACAAAATACGATTAAAAACACTTTGAACAAATAGCTATAACAAAATTATTGTGTACCTTATAGTAAAAATTTTACAGAATTTATATACTGAAAGTCATAAATCTTTAAAACTAAGATTTTTAAGGTCACACACGTCGCAGCTTTCTGACGACTATTCTGAGCAGAAATCGTGTTCTATCAGTGTCTACCCATTATTCAACGACTTTAAGCTTAATGTCCTTGCGAGACACAACGTTTTTTTAAGTAAAAACAATTTTATATTCTAGATTTATAACAAAAAAAATATGTGTAAAATGGTCACACCCGGCTAAATGAAATTTCTCAGGAGCTATTACACACTTTCAAAAACCATTTGAGAATGCACCATTTGAATTCTAAATGGTTTTTGAAAGTTTGTACATAAGATAAAGGGCTTGTAACTGTTCAAAATTTTGTTTGAAGTCTTCTGACGATTTGGCAAAGCACCAATGAAATGCATATAGACAATGCTTAAACACCAGCAAATAAATTTCTTTTAAATTTAATATCTGTATTTACTCTTTAAGTTGACAAAATGTTTTTTAATTTTTTTTTGCTAGATTAGGATTAGACCACCAAATTGCCCGCTAAACTAGTAAATCAAGATTTAAAAAAAGTCAACTCAAAGAGTAGATACAGATATTAAATTTAACTTTACCTCTAATCTCGATCTTAACCCTACATCTTCACGAACCATCGACTTCAACATGACATGAACATGACGCCGGCAAAGCAACTGCAAAAAATTCATCAACTTCTTTGTTGTGGTGAATACGTGCGATGTCCATGTTTTGTCCAATGTATTTGGTGGTAGTGCAATAGAAATGGAATATTTAACAATTTCTTTCTGTCTCTTTTCTTTCTATTAAAAATGGCGAACATTGATGCTCAGCCATATGTTCGGACATCGATGTTAGCGCATGGACGAAACATGGACATGAGCGGTCTACATTAGCCATATACGATGTCCGTCATGATGTTCATACCAAGTTCATGGCTAATGTAGGCATCCAGTAAAAATCCACTCTTAGAGTAATTTTATGTGTGTGTATCTTGGCCTTTAGCTGTCATTGCTGATGTAGCCTATGTTCAATACCAGCAATGAACAAAATTAAAAATTAAATTGAAACAAGTAAATAGAAAGGTTAAATTTAGCTAAGTATTAAAACCCATCCGAAGAATCATACAACACGTAAAATATAACAATTTGCTTTCCGCAATCATATATTATTGCAGAGAACATAATATTGCTGCCATAAGCATATCATTTCTCTGCGTGCATATAGTTGATTTTGCAGCCAGACAATTGTACTTTAGCCGAATCTGCGTAAGACTTAAGTGGCTTATCTTGGATTCTATGATGTTAGACATTATGGTGGTGAAAGTGACCCTAAAATTCTTAAATGTATTTAATCTTTGGTTTTAAAGCTTGAAGGTGTTCATGGCAGTGAGATCGGTTTGCGATGTCATGTTGTAACTAAAGGGTCAGAATGCGAATGATGCTTTAGATAGTTTCCCTTCCCGTTTGCATAAAAATCTGTCTCTCTTATATTCTTTGTTAACGTTTTTATTTAACCGCCTTGTCATACCACACTCTTATAACCAGATTTGCCAATTCGCTTTCATTAATTTTGATTCAAATTAAAATTCCTGATAATATTTAAACTATTGCAAAGGCGGCGGCTTAAAACCACTTGCGTGATGTGGCCAATAATGTCAATGTCGTCGTCAGCATACGCAGGCAACCTGTCACATTTATTGAAGATTGACAGACAGACAGACAGACAGACAGCCACATGCACATTTGAGCTGGAGCTGTGTATTTTTGACACGTAAATAGTCACTGCAATAAAGTGGCAAAGTAAAATTAAAAGGAGGCATACAAATTTGATTGGAATTTTCTTTTATTCTCGTGCGACAATAACGGCCACTTGCTTTGATCAAGCCTTTGGAAGTGTAGTCATCAACAAAGGAAAGTCAATGTTTTACAAGTTGTTATAAAAGGGTGGTCATTCAAATCAGGAAGACAAAATTCTTTCTATTTGAATATTAAACAATTATGTCTAATAATTATTATTTTAAGTGTTTACAAGGCATTATAAATATTAACTAAGAGGAATATTTTTTCTTAAAAATCTTATTCGCTACTCCCCTCACATGTATATTGATTGCAATGACCTCATATGAATTGACAACTTCAATCACATTAAATTTAATATTTATTTTATTTAATTTTATATTTTAATACAAGAAAATCCAGTTTTTATACAACATAAAAATTTCTATAAAGTACTTAGCTTGTTTTAATGCCTGGGAACCTGCAGCAGCCAAGTAAATCGAAAAAATAAGAAAATAATAAAACCACAGCAGAAAAAAAAATAGTTTATGAAAAATACACAAGTTAACAGAAGTGGAAAGTTCGACAAGATGTAATATAATCTAAAATTGATTTTTAATACATACGACATTGATGATGACTATGATGCGAATGATGTTGTTATAGTCAAGGATGACGATGATGACGATGACTTTGATGATGAATATCAACGAATTGTCTTACATCGTTGTCATCATTTTGGTTGGCGTATCATTGGCACAATCTACATCGAAAGCAATAATCTTTCAATTTTACTTTCGATATCATTTGCAAATGATTGCAATGTGATGGTTGAAGAAGCTGTGACAGAAGATCATGATGATGATGATGATGAAGGCGACTTTAATGAACATAATGATGCAAAGTTAAGCGTGCCATGTCGCATCATTTTAAACAACGGTATTTAATAGAACTAACGAAAATACCACTTGTGTAACATTTTTATCTTCTTTTTTTGTCCCCTTATTAAACCGCATACAACCACAACTAGTCACTGCAGCAGCTTGTACAAATGAATCTTTGAAAGTTGTTAAATTTGTCAAGTCTTTCGAACTTGAAATAGTTAAATCTTCAACATTTAAGTAATTGAATTGTAGTGAATTTATTTATGGGGTATTCCACGCCAAATCGGATGGTTTGAATTTTTTTTTATTTAACTAATTTTGTTATATTTTTTTGATCACTCGTTCAAAAGATATTAAATTTTCCAAAAAAATCACTTTTTTTTACTTTTTTGCTTAAAAGTTTCTTAATAATGGTCCAAATTAGAATTTTTTTTTAATTTTTGTTTTTAGATATTTTTTTACAGAAAACTTAGAAAAAAAAATTTTTTAAGTTTTTTTGATTTTGATTTTTGAATCTAAAATTTTAAATCATGTTTTTGAATATGAGTGTATTCTTCGATTTTTCTTTTAAGCCGGTTTTGGTATATATCGAGCATGCTGCTGCAGCAAAGGCTCGATATATCTGTAGTCACAGCACTTATCCACTTGAGTCGAGTTGGGGCATAATTTAATTTCTGGGATGATGGTCTCCGTTCGCGTCTAAATCAACTCGCTACCAATTTTTCAAGTATGCAACTTTTTTAAGACGACAATTATCTATAAATAAGTCAAAGAAAAACAAACTGACGGCTGATTGGAAGCGAGTGAAGGATGCTTTTAGCAGCTCTTGCGAAATTTTTTTAAAATGACTTAAGTGGTTAAGGCTTGTGGCTACAGATAAATGAATAGTTGTTTACATACTGTGGTACGCCTGGCGTATACTTTATACACAATTGTGCAAATTTCTACATGGGCAAATAACAATGCTCAACAAAATACATCTTTTTAAATAACATGGTTCTAAGGGGCCCTTCACATATTCACGTGGGGCCCCTCCACTACCACTTCGAAACGCTTTTTAAAGAACTTTCAATATAAATTATCTAATCGGTAACAAATCTTAAACACCCCTCGTAAATATTTTTATAACATATTTTATTCCTACAACTCTTCGTTGTATGGGAGGGACAGTGGTTGAAATTTAGCTCCACCTAAAATTATTCCAGGATGTCCCTTTAAAATTAGTCCAGATTCAGGCGTTAGACCCTTGTTATTTAAAAAAAATATTGATTTCATTGCACAGTGTTACTAACAATTTTCAAATAAATGTTTCTTTAAAGTGTGGGTGTTTCTTGAAAAAATATGAGTATGTCGTCTGCAATCAAATTTATCTCCAAACCTCGGAAATAATATCTAATTATGAACATTATTTGAGGTTTCACAACGCCCATAAAATGTAAAATTTAGTTTCAGGCCTTTGTTGTTAACCGATTGACCTGAGATTTTGTGAACACCTTTACTTAAGATGAGAATAACATTCTGTAATTATTTCTGTAATAAAATTCTGTAATTAAAAAAGTGGGCGGCGCCACGCCCATGAAAATACTTAGTTTTAGCGCCTTCCTGTTCTTCGAATGCTGTAGAATTTACTTTTGATGACTATACAATTTTAAGATGAAAAAAGTGGGTTGCACCACGCGTTTTAATAAAATAAAAATAAAAAATTATTTTACTTATTTTATTTTCCTTACACAGAAAAAAATATCACCAAACTGCAACTAACAATTTCAATTGCTAATATGTAATTTAAATTCAAACATATATTTTGTTAATATAACAAATTGTGTTGTTGATACGACAAACACAGAAATTTTTTTCAACAAACTGAGCTAACCAAATTGTTTGTTATGTATTGTGAAAAAAATTAACAATCACCATTGTTGATATAACACATGAAAGCACACACGTAGATGAAACAAACACGACAACAACTCAATTTGTTATATTAACAAAATATATGTTTGAATTTAAATTATATATTAACAATTAAAATTGTTAGTTGCAGTTTGATGATATATTTTTTTGTGTTCGTTGTGCTATATATGTAAATATCTCAACATATTTAATTTGTTTCTTGCTTAAAGTTATTCTTTCAAGCCACTGCATTGTGTTGTTACTCTTTTTGCGGAAAATCTTCAATATGATTTTTTTAAATACAAGTTGTAAAAATATTTTACGGTTTTATGTTAAGGATTTGTATTTTTATATTCTTGCAAACTTTTTACACACATTTATTGAAAATGATGTTTTTATTAATACTTCGCATGTACGAACGTACGATAATGGGTCCGGGCATCCATCCCAGTTTTTGAAGTTAAGGTGGATAAATAAAATTTTTTTATTTTACTTTGTTTTCCTGTTGCAAATAGTTTGATGATGATGATGATGGTGGTGGCATGTCGACTAGTTTAAAGTAGACAAAAACGTTTGTAACTTTGTATACGACAATGATGATGACGACTACGATGACGATGAAAATTTGTGCATGCCTTTGCTCTTGACTTTTAAGTAAATTGATGAAGCGTTTCGTTGATGCAAATTGATGTTTAAACAGGAATTTCTTAGGACCCACAAAACAGAACCAATAAATATCTACACACATCACACGTTTAATACTACGACTATGGCTTCGTCTTCTTCAAAACTACCACACAAACTACTATTAAAACTACAACAAACCATATTTGTATAAGAGCAAAAAAAATTTTGCAATTTATTTATTAATACAGTAAAACCTCGAAAGTTAGAAACTATTTTACACTTAAGGCAAAAAGTAGATTTTCTAAGTTTTAAATTTTAAAAATTTCATCGTACAACACAAAAAAAAATTATATGGTTCTAATGACGGATTGTGGCAGAGGGCACTAAAAAATATCAACCTGTATCGGCGTTTTAAAAGTTTACATCTGGAACTAATTTTAGGGGGAGTTTTTGCACATAGTTATAGTGACTCGTTATAGAAACTCTTATAAGCTTTGTATGTAAAACATCACGAGACAAATTTTTTTAGAACATTTTAAGCCATTATTTCTTTCTTCTGTGGGCCTTCTTGAACCTTTCTTGAAAAAGGAACAAAAAACTCCCCTTAAGGAGCGATATAGCGGGAATCAATGTTCTACAAAAATATTTCCGGTAAAATTTTACTATATGTCCTCAATACAGGCAAGCTCCAGGCTCAACTTGAACAACAAAAGTTATTTAGTTATTAAAAACTTTAAATATTTTTAAGGGTTAATTTCGTCCTTATTCGCAATTAGTACTCGGCATAGGAAAACTTGTAAGCTCTACGTTTAAGGTATTATATGTGTTTAGCTCTTTTATGTAAAACACAACGAGAAACATTTTCGTGATATATTTTAACCCTCTAACTCTTGGCTGTATGTGTCTTTTTGTCCCTTCCTTAAAAAAAGGGACTAAAACTCCCTTTCACCATCGATATAGAAGGCTGAATTGCTCTACAAAAATATTTGACATAAAATTCAAACACAACCTATTCTAAGCTAAAAAAAATTGTTAAGGGTTCATTTCGTTTCATTTATTCACAGCTAGTACACGGCATAGGCAATCAAAGATGTGCTCAGCACTTTTATGAAAACCATCACGAGAAAATTTTTTAGAGCATTTTAGCCCGCCATATCGCCACTAAAGGCGAGTTTTTTCTCCCTTTTATAAGAAAGGGTCAAAAAGACCCATACATCGAAGTGTTAAAAGGTTAAAATGTTCCACAAAACTGTTTCTCTTGGTATTTTACATGAAAGTGTTAAGCGCCATGTTATACCTTAAATGTACGACTTACAAGATTTTCTATGCCGACTTCTAATTGTGAATAAGTACGAAATTAGCCGTTAAACACGTTTTAAATTTGAATGCCTTCCGCAGTATTTAAAAAGTGCAAAAATAGTATTCATTTTATTTGATTTTGCTTCAGCTTATGCTTTTGCAAAATACGACAGGTTCAGTTAAAGCAAAATCACAAAATGATTTACGAACAATTTTAAGCTGTTTTGCTTCTGCTTTTGGTTGGTATCCCAAGTAAAAGCGGAAGCAGTCTATATGATTTTGCAGGTCGTAAACAGTCACAGAAGAAGTAGTCAATTGCTTTTTGTTTTTTCTACTTGTCTTACGTACTAAAAACAACAACAACAACAAACACGTGAGAAAAACTACAAAATAATTGACTGAGCCTGCACAAAACTTTTAAAAGCAAGATTTTCTGCTTCTTCGACTGTGACTGTTTGCAACTGCTGACAACTTCTAAAAGCAAAGTCATATTTTTTTATTTTTATTTTCTATATAAAGAGAAGTAACACGATCAGGCAATTAATGCCTACCAGTTAATTAATTAATGTGTTACCTTCTTTGAGAAACGGATAGTGTAGAGGAAACAGGTGGTGAAGTGGGAGAGAGATACAAAGCTTAATTCATATACAATCCTGCTATTGCGCGTTTTTTGTAGAGCAGTGTTGCAAGCCCCTCTGGTGTCAAGTAGAAGCATTGAGTTGATTAAGGTGTGGAGCCATTTTATTAGTTCTTTTACTTCTGCGACGAATCTGCTACAATACCGACGAAGGAGGGTACTGTTACGTGCATTAGGATATGTTAGTATTAATCGCTGCCGGTACTGCCAAGGTGATCAGTGCTATGCCTTCATCAGTTTAACAGTCCAACAGCATTCAATACAATAACACACCAATGCATATGAGAAAAATGCATGATGTTGTTGGGTTGCCTGGAGCTAGTCTTGAACCCAAGACATCAGGGTTTGTACTCAAACACGCTAACCACTCAGCCAACAGCACCCTCATACTAAGCAAAAGCAAATGAAAAACAAATTCAAACTTTTTAAATCGTCGACTGTTGAGATTGCTGTGCAATTGTTCATAAATCTTTTTCGGCTTCTGCTTCCACTGCCAATGCAAAAGCATTGGTTCATTTTAAACAGTTGGAAAAATCCAAAGCTGTGAAAGGTAAACATTTTACGACTTTTGCTACTTCGACTTAAACACTAGTCTTCTGGCGCTGCCTTATGAAAATTCCTTAAGTCGCAGAACATATTTGATAGCATTTATCCACATCCCACTGTATCAAACTTAATATTACATGGTATCATTGATTACTTTTCAAATGGTCAAATGTTTTATATCTGCTTTTTTGTGTTGGTTTCATTGGCAAACATTAGACGAGAGAGTTTTCGTTTAATTTTGATGACTATGACTTTTAAGTCATTGTGGTAGGCTACTGTGGCACGCAATACATTTGTTAAAACACGACACTCGCATCAGCCAGTCTTTCAAACGTTCGTAAAAGCAATAATAACTAAATGTTAGATTAAGAAAAACACAACACAGACATTTTAACGTTTTTCATAACATTTGTTTTTTAGTCAGTTGTTTTAGGGTAAACACATGTAGACACACATAAATACACATGTTTGTATGTAAATGTTTAGTTTTTATTATGAACGTACTTGTAGTATGTTCATATGAATGTACGTATCTTTTAGTTTGACTACGAGTACTACTCACTCGCACATATTTTAAGTGCCAAGTGAACAGTTGTAGTAATTTGTCAGACAAATGTTTTTAAACAAATATGTTTATTGTATGTTTTTTTTTCGTATGTCTACAAAACACTATTGATAGTCGGTGCTGGCTGAACTTCCCCTCTTCATCACATCATAAAACCTGAAGACTGACTCTGAGTGAGTCAGTGAGTGAGTGAGTGACTGGGTGAGTGTCTTCTGTGTGTGCATGCATGTGTGATAGAGGAACACAAGGTGTTTTTATAATGGTGTTTGTTATTTCACCTCAGCAAATAAAATAAAACTTAATAAAAGAACAACTACTAACTGCCAAAATGATTTTAACAAATTCACTTGGTGTTATTTCAAAGAATTTCCTTTCGGTTTATTTAGTCATTTTTGCCAAAAACTATCAAGCAACTCAGCATCCTTTTGTGGAATGACTGACTGCTGCTCCTTTTAGTATTTTATTTTGGTTTTGTTTTTTTTGAATTTTGGGAAAAAATTTAAGTTAAACCCAAAATTAACTCTACATCAAATTTAATCACTTTTGAAATGTGGCTTTGTGTATTTGGTATTTTCTTGCAACAAAATTTAAAAATGCATTACAAAGATTCTTAACCAAATTGGCTGGTTGGTTGGTTGGGTTGGTGTTCTTTTGAAATCAAAAAAGAAAACCCAAGGTTTTGCGAAGGGGTGGGGAAAAAGTAAGAAACTTGGTTTAAAATGTGTAGAAATTCTTTATACGTTCATCAAACAAAATTACTTAACTATATACTTTTGACTAATAATAAACTCACGCCTGCATACGACCATGTCTCTCTGTCTGTCTATCTGTTGGTTTGCTTGCCAGTTTGGTCGTGTGTTTTTCTGCCAATTTTTACTTTGTATGTATGATCTTATTCTCTTTTACTTTAAGTGGCTGTCATATGGAAGTACACTTACAGTGGGAAATAAATATTTGCAATGGTCTGTGCTAAGCAGATTTGAAGTCTATGAAATTAATAGGCGAGATAGTTTTTTGTTATGCAATTTACGCTCCCACTATACAGCAGATTTTGACAAAACTTATACCATTTTGTAGATATTTAATGATGTATGTGCACAATCTTTAGTTCGTTAAAATCTCATGCTCACAAATAATGTAAAGAAATAGCAAAATAATCATGATTGTTTATAGATTTGGCTTCTACAACGACATTAACACTACAACATTTTTTTCACTGTTTTGAATTGGTGTTTTTGTATGAAAGGCATAAGACTGAAATGGAAGAGAGTTGGTTTTATTTGAAAGCATTTCGTTGTTGTATTTTCTCCTTGTTTTTTTTTAATTTCATTAAAGTAAGTTATTATTTACCATTAATTAACTACACTGTATAACAAATTAAAATTTGTTCAAAATAACAATATTCTAATGGCTGATTCTGGTAGAGGGCACCAATAACTTATATTCGTGCATCGTCGTTTTGAAAGTTTACATTTGGGATTCATTTTAGAGGCAATTAAGTTTTCCCCCTTTTGCATATGGCTGATTCTCATTCTAAACGTACTTACACTCTAAAACACTTTTGTTCAAAATTAGGTCGATAATAGTCGGCAACACGCACTATTTTTGAACAAAATGTTTTTACTAAAAAGAAGCGATTGGCTGCGTGCAGGTTTGAACCGCTACCACATGACTGATAGTCTGACGTATCTACCATTCAACCATAGCCGTATTAAACTTTATGTTACATTTTTTCCACTTGGCCTAAATATGTTTAGTTTGAAAAGTTTTTTCTTTACACTCTAAAACATTACTTCAAATTTACGATCATATATTGTCTAAATTTGTGTTGAAAATTTCTACTTGTCTAAAATTACATCGATTTTGTAGTTATTTTATTAAACACAAAACCTTTCAAATTAATTATATTTAGTCCAAGTGGAAAATATGTAACATAAAGTATAATTCGGCTATAGTTGAATGGTAGATACGTCAGACTGTCAGTCAGGAGATCGCGCTTTTTTTTAGTAAAAACATTTTTTTGACTGTGTTGAAAGTGTTTTAGAGTGTACATTTCGTGTTTGTTTTCTTTACCAATGTAACTAAATTAAATATGAGAGGGTAGGATTCATATTATAGTTTTCGCTTCATACAATGAATCCTGACATAAAATTATATATTTTGATTTTTTAAAATTTGTGTGTATTAAGCGTTAAATTCGCTTTTGCGGTTGTTCCTGGAATAATTTTTGCGAAAAAGATACACCACAAAAAATGAGTACAGCGTTTGGAAGGACTATACGTCTACTCTCTGAAAACAAAAAAAATATAATAATCGGAATACGAAATTAAAAGATATGACCAGTTTTTCAATTTTGACCGGGGTTCACATGGAAAATAAAAAAAAATTTATATATTCAAGTAATTCTTTATAAGAATATATACTTGAGCTTATTCTTTCAAACAAGGCTAATTTGAATAAAATCGACCAACAATAATATAAGTTGTGTCACTTTCAAATAATTTTTTGGAGCAAAAACTGACCTACCTAATGCATTAGAACGTGCCGATTTCTTAATATTTCTTTTTTTTCAAATATGTTGGGTGTCAAAAAGTTGTGTTTTGGTTAGATATTCACAATTATATATACAAAAACTGGCAATTATATTGGTTTGCTTGGTAAATAGCTACTTCAAAGCCTAGAAATTTTTATGTATGGGAGCCCTCTTAAGTAATGGAGATGGGCGAAAGGTATGTTTAGAAAAAGTATTCAAACTAGAAAGCTAATGGGCATCGGCTATACATTTGACCCGTCTAGGGGCTTTCTAGGAGCTTCAAGGCCAAATTTAACAATTTCATTAAACTACTATATACACTCTAAAACAGTTTTGTTGAAAATTAGGTCGATAATAGTCGGCAACACTTTACCGATTACTATCGACCTAAAATTATACACGCATTATTTTTTAACAAAATGCTTTTACTAAAAAAGCGATTGGCGGCATGCAGGTTTGAACCGCGACCTCCTGACAGATAGTCTGACATATCTACCATTTACCCATAGCCTTACTATACTTTATGTTAAATATTTTCCACTTGGACTATATATGTTTAATTTGAAAGGTTTTTTTTTCTACAAAATCGATGTAATTTTAGACAACAGCTATTTTCAACACAAATTTACACAATATATAATCGTAAATTTGAAGTAATGCTTTAGAGTGTAATATATCACTATATATATTATCAAGTGGTGATAAACGGAGATACACATGAGCACTGAGGATGGGAGTATGGCGACATCCGAATACAACATTGTTGTATTCTCCAGTGTACGCTTTAAATGAAATTGATGTTAATGTTATCTTCTTTCGAGGAATATTGCACCTGTCTAGTTCTTATCAATTTAATTTATTGTCTTATATATTATTTAACAAAAATCTTTCTTATTTTTCTGTCGCTCTACTTTCATTTCCCACTGTCATTGGCATTTTGTGTCAAATACTATATATTTTTGTTTAAACCAAAATCACCGGTCCATTTAAAGTGAGTACCTAATTATATATTCTACAGCAAATATATTCTGGCTTATTCTTTATTCTTGTTCATTCATTGTTGTTTAATGCACGACGAGAGCCTGATTATTTTTAGGTCACTTAGGCGTTTTTCCTGCACGTTGACAACAAAATTTAGTTGGCCAACAGCGATAATTCTTAGACGCTGTGACAACTAAATTGCTAACTCTGCCATAAACATTTTATAAAGCCGATGTGTTGCTTACCAAACAGCATCGGCGAAAACGGGAAAAGAAGAAAAATTTTCTGTGGAAAGTTAAATGTTTAGCTCCTTCACCTTCAACTTTTACACCTTTGTTGTTGTTGTTGTAGAGACTAAAATAACCGAAAATTTGTGTTTTGTTTTAAAATTCAAAACGCGAAAATTAGCAAGTTGTACGAGGGTTGAATAAAAAGTAATAAAATAATATATTAAAAAAGTTTATTTATTTGTTTTGTTAAAGCTGTTCATTGAACAGCAAAATTGCTGGAAAAAACAATCTATTCAAATTTGTTAGTACATTATTAACATTTAATTTGAACTACCCTGATCTATTACAAATATTTACTGTCCTCGTTCAGCCACATTTCAAATTCCTTAACCAAAGTATTATTATTGTTTTTGTTTTCAGGCGTAGACATGATGGATTCCAATGAATTGTTTCAAAATGTATGTATTGCCAAGTGCAACAAATGCCACAGACAGCAAACACCAACAGCATGATTTTCGAGTACCAAAAGGTATCATTCAAACTTTATATGATACTCGTTGCATTAAAAACAGTATGTTTCATTTTTAATATTGCTTCATTTTTACGGAATTTTGTAATTGCTATATTATTTTGTGTATAACTTTGGCATTTCAAGCTGTTTCAGCTGAAAACAAAACTACCAACAGAACAAAAAAAAAAAAAACAAAACATGACAAACTGAAATAAAGCCAAAATATTGTATATGAAACTCTTGTGATATTTTTCGGTATATATTTTTTATTTATGTTATCTTTTTTTATTTTTTTCTCAAAAAGTTAATAAGTGTTTACTTGCAACAAAAACATCAACAACAACAACAACAACAACAACGACAATAACCGTGGCTGTAGAATGAAAAGGTGTAGTAAATCAACATTAACAAGTTGGATACGTACTCGTACTTGCAGTGTATGTTCATGCCAGAACAAAAAGGAGTGAAGTTATTCCCCTTTATTGCCGTTGGCGTTTTTCGACTTCAACTTCGACATTTTGTACTAGATTAAAGAAAATTTTTTTGTTTTTTCTTTTAATCTATACAATAAGGCCCATTAATTAATGGCAAATAAAAAAAATACTATTAGGGTAAAATTTTTCTTCTAGTAGCTTAAAATTTCCCAAAAAAATATAGTTTTTCTATATATTTTTATAATTTTTTTTAGTAAAGTATTAAGTTATATTTTATTTTAAATATATAAGTTTCGTTAAATTTCCAATTATATCGTGATAATATTTTTT
The DNA here is from genome assembly GCA_956483635.1 of Panzeria rudis. Classification (NCBI taxonomy): domain Eukaryota; kingdom Metazoa; phylum Arthropoda; class Insecta; order Diptera; family Tachinidae; genus Panzeria; species Panzeria rudis. The sequence continues at coordinate 178,450,083 of OY101448.1, forward strand.
TGGTGAAATTTTTATTTATTGATAAAATTTCAGCCACAACACGAAAATTTTCTCCCATAACTCACCCATATTCAGGCAAAGAGTAGCCTTAGTTCGAACCAAGACCCTCTATACCACATTTCCTAAAAATCCGTTCAGTAGTTTTTGAGTGATCCGTATTCGGACAGACAGACAGACAGACAGACAGACAGACAATCAGAGAGATAATCAGACAAACAAAAATTCCGAAAGTTGATGTTTTGTGAATCCAAATTGGATTCGTAACGTTATATTCAGAAAGAATTGGGCATGATCAATATTCCAAGGAACAAGGGAAAAATTAACATCAACTTAATTTTTCAACGTACACAGCAGAACAGAGTACATCGATTACTGTTTACGTCACCACATAAGTTTTAAAAAAATATGTCGTATACAGACGCGCCCCTTTTAAATTTTGACCAACGAGAGATGAGAAACCGCCAGTATTCAGTAATATGGACAATAAGACTCTCAGCTAAGTCTGGGACCAGAACTTTTTCCCGATCAATACATTTTTAATCATTGCTAACCGGGCCAACTGTTCCCACCGCAGTCTTCGGGCTAGCTGTTCCTTCAGTGCTTTTTGGAGCAGCTATTCAAAGTCTTTAGGTTACCTGTTTCTTCAGTTCGTTTTGGACCAACTATTCACTCAGTAGTCTTCGGGCTAGCTGCACCTCCAGTAGTAGTCCGAGGGAAATGGTCCTACACTTTGGAGCTAACACACATTTTGGTGACTGGTTTTTCCTGACATTACATTTAGCTAATTACTAGGGTGATCGACTCAGTTTTTGAACCGGTTTTTAACCCATTTTTTCCGTCACAGGGTTGTCGGTTTCTTCAAAATGTTGATTTTTCGAATGTCGAATAGTCCGGTTTTTTTAAATTAAAAAACCGGTCAAGTCAAATACTTTTCGATTTGTATATTTTATTAGTTTTTACTATATTAAAACTTAGACGAGCTTTTTTACATTTACTGAAACATGAAATTAAGGCGCATTAATTGTATAAGGTGGTGGTAGTAGGGGCGAATTAAATTGGACTTGTGATGTAGAATGGACGTCAAACTTCATATTTTATATACATCCATCGTAGACAAAAAATTCTTGTTTTTTTATATTGCTGTTTATGATGTTCGCCATTAGGCATACTCTGTTTCTGTAAGAATGGATGTTCTGGGCGATATCATCTGTGATGATGTCGCCCATTGTTGATGAAGATCGATTCTGTGATGCGTTATTGGTGAGGTGTCCGCCGGATGTTCACGTGGTGGCTATGGGTGCTACCAAACCGCTGGGAAAGGTGTTGGTTAAGTGACTGATGCTCGACTAGCAGTAGTGGCTGGTTGGACTTCTGACAATCATATATTCCTCTTTGCGCTGTTGCTAAACCAATAGAAGAAATGTTGTAGCAATTGTCTTGAATGTAAGAAATGTTACTCAGTCGTGACCGGTGAAAATAGATCATATCAGAAAACTAGTACAAAAAATGTTAGCGGATTTCTTCCAAATCAAAAATATTGGGTGTTGTGTTTTTCTTCCGACGGGGTTTTTTTAGAATTTGGAACGATTTTCCGTCATCCCACGTCAAATTTGGTTTGTAAACAGACCGGTTTCGGCTATGTGCCATCTTCAGTGTTCTATTCAATAGAACACTGAAGATAGCACATAGCCGAAACCGGTCTGTTTACAAACCAAATTTGACGTGGGATGACGGAAAATCGTTCCAAATTCAAAAATATTTGTTTAAAGTACAGTAATTTGACTAGTATTAAAAAAGCTCAACAATACAAGTACTTTCAGTTTCGGTCCAGAACTTATCACTGGGTATATTAATTATGTCAATTAACTCCCTCCAAGGACATCGCCACGTAAAAGTTACAGGTCCCTCCCATATAAAATTCCGGAACTCTAACCGGTTGCTAGTCCTTTTTCACCAGTCACGTAACCTGTCTTGTGACACGTTCTCTTCCATCTGGGGTCTGCTGCATCGCGTAAGTTGCTGATGTAGTAAGAGCTTAGATAGCTCAGGAACTCTAGCAAGGTGTTTATATATAGCGGACGGTCCATGTACAAGAAGTTCCAACCTATGTCTTCATTACAAGTTATACAGGTGCCTTCGGGGATCCCTCGGGGATGGTGGTGAGCACTCAACTTCAGACCGTTTGAAGAGCACCATCAGGTTAGGCTGAAAGGCAGGTATTGATGTTAATCTTAAACAGGAATCTACTCCCTCAGTAGCCTTAGCGTTAGCTGTTCCCACCGAGGGGATAGCTATTCCCTCACTAGTGTTTGGACTATTGGTTCTCTCAGTAGCCTTCGGGCTGACTATTTACGATATTTTATTTCCCAACTAAAAGTAGATCATTCTCTTTTCTTACATGCAGATTTAACCTCCTTACCGCACCCGTCACAAGAAAGAAAATCAAACAGGAACAGGGTCCAAGTAAAACCACTATCGCCCGAATCTGATCAATCAGTACAAGGTATTCCGAGTTCAGGTAGTAATATATATAAAAACCGCAGCCGAGTATACCAGTAAACTGATGTCGAGTCCGATAAATACCGGATATATACTAGAGCCAAGCACATCAATATAAAGTGAGCCCGATTATACATTAAACGATTTGCATCATCTCTCGTGACACAGGAACTAGTCTCTAGTTGTCTAAAACATAGCAAGCACATTGTTATAGTAAATCTTATTTTGTATATATTAGCGACCTCAGAAGGTTATATTTACAAAAACGCACGTTTTCCAAAATGTATTTGTGTCGTCACAGCTTTTAAAGTTCAGAACACTCTCGATCAAGTAAATTTTCCAACGAATCAAACTTAATTAAAATTGATCCAGACGTTTGGGAGCTACAGTGAAACAGGTAGACACACACACACACACACAAACTGATATTCAGTTCGAGCTTATGAGAGACCTCTTTTCTTGTTTAGTGGCTAAAAAGATTACATTCATTTATTTTTCTGACATTTCTACAAGTCCCCATCTGAGGAAAATATAATAACTTTTCTGAATATTTTTTCCACGGCGTTTGTTTGTTGTCTTGTGTTGTTGCAAGAAAGTATTTCGTGAATTTTGCGAGTTGTTAATTTAATTTAACACACACTCTCATATGGGATGGCAGTTACTCTTAACGATTTCTGTTATTAGTTTTTGTTGTTGGTGTCGTTACTTGTTTTTGTCTTTTTATAACTTTATCTGGAGTTATTAAAACGCAAAAGGACTTTTGTTTTGTTCCGTTCTGTTCTGTTCTATGTTGTGCTCGTAGTGCTATTCAGAGTGTTGAATTATAACTGGAGAATGTTAAGAATAAAAGAACCCTCATAAATCCTAGTCGTAGAAAGAACATAAACTTCTCCTGTTTAAAATTGCAAGCGTTTTCTGCTGGAGCATTTCTTATTTTATTTAATTTTTTTTTTGTTTTCGTGTTATTTCTGGAAACTTTCGTTGAAACGATTAAATGCGGAAGTGTTGAAATAAGTTTCTTGTTTGTCTGGCTTTTAAAAAACAGAAAAATAATTTATATTTTAAAATAAATTGTACACATGAAACAGACTTAATTTAAGTCTGACTTACATATGCTGATAAGAGCGCAGTATAAGACATGTTAGATGATGAACATAGTTGTTGCAGTGGTTTGCATGATTAGAGCATGGTTGGAGTTTTTAGTGTCAGCAATATTTAGAGAGATTTATAAATGCTATAATAAGTTTTCTCCTCAATTAGAAATGAGTGATTTAAAATGGATGGTGGACTAAAGGTTTTCCTGAAGTGTTTTCTGTAAACGAAAATTTGAATGCCTTTTATCTCAGTCGTCAGCTTAATTTTACTAAACATTTGCACTTGGTTATTTGACTATGATCACTGAGATATGTTTAGGGCTTTACCGTGCATGTTGATAATGATCTTTTGCATGCTGCTTCCAGCCAAATATTGTTGTTATTAATTTTTATCTTTATGCATTTCTTCCGAAAGTGGTTTACCTAAAGGCCTTTTAAATATTTTGATTATATTATTTATTTACCAACATATTTTTTATGTTTTACAATTCATACAATTCATATGGTCCACTAACACAAAGAATACAAAAAAGAAAGATAGAAAACAAACTACAAATTCATTTTGATAGACGACAGCTCTAAGACTGCAGGCTTAGAAATAATTTTCATTATGAATAATCGCCACACACTGGTTGTGATGACAATTTTTATGGTTACTTTTATGGCAGTATGAACGTACATTCATTTCAACATGTATCCATTGTCTGGTTGGTTGGTACTGGTTACCAGTATTCATGCACAAGTGTGCTGAAAAATATAAATTAAAAATATTAACAACAAACTCGATCGTAAAACTTTCACGGCTGAGTGTTTATTTTCTCGTTCATTCATTCATCTTGGCAAAAATTTATTAATTCTTTGTCTTAAACGCTTACACTGCTGTTTCCTCACTTCGATAACACTCTTTTGGGTTGATTTTGGTGATGAAATTTTAGGTATGACTTTTGACTGGATAGAAGATGATGATTAAATTGCAGCCATGATAACGTTGCATGTATCCGAGCTGTTTTTTTTTTCTTCATCTTTATTTTAATTTATAATTTTCGTTATTTCTTTAGCTTTTAATTTTGGTGAGAATATAAAGTCACGCATGCATTAAAATTAATTTTCGTAAAGCAACAAAACAGATAAAAGTTTTTAAAACATTTAAAGAAAATAATAAATGTACTTAAAGAAAATGCATATGGTTTTTGTATGAAATGGTATGAGTTCTTCTTAAGAACTGTAGTAGGATAAACATAAACTTTATTTATAATATAGAGGAAATAAAGTAGTAATTGCAAAACTGAAATATTCAATATAATTCCAAAAGTTTTTGGTTTGACGGAAATAAAGATCAGTTATTTAAAAGTAATAGTAAGCAGTAAGCATGAAATCGAGTACGTCTATAATATATCTACAAGTAAAGAAAACACGTAGTTAAAGGGGGGTATAAAGTCTCTGAAAATAGCGGTATGTAATATGGGAATATGCCATTGAGCGCCCACTCCTTAATCTCCTTTGGCTGCTCCACTAAGGGAATATGAATATCCTTTTTTGTGATCCAACTACTTCTAAGGCCCAGACTTCTCAGAGTTTGAATGTATGCCAGCACGCACTTCAACTTTAACATCGTTGACTTAAAGGTCCTAATAGTGGCTAGATTATCCACCAAATTGTCGATAGTACTGGTCTGTGATATAAGGCTTGCAATTCCTTTCGTAGCTTCGGTTATAGTTAGCATAAACCTCTACTTGGAACAGAAAATTTACTCCTCTTGGTGTCAGTAATGATTTCTCTCGATTTATATCGAGCTTTCTAAGGGTTCGCACTATACGAGTTGTTTAGATGGTACCTCATCAAACGATTTCAAGATTAATTCAGGAGTACCCCAAGACTCTGTTTTTCTCTTACCCTATTTTGACCATATTTGACCTATTTTATGACCATCTATGTCAAACTTACAATTCTATTTACTATTTTGCAAATGACAGCAGCCTCTGCCATTCATATTCATTCAGTAAGAGGCTAAGCTTGTGTTAGATTGGTTCTTAGCAGCAAATCACGAATGACACACAATCTCTGAATGGGGTCATGCAAATAGGTTCGATTTTAATGATCATAAGACCCAACCTTATGTTTTTGCGCACAGGAGTATGATCGAACATGTCGCTCCATCTGTAATTAAGGGTGGTATAGGTATTAAATAACTAAAGAATCTTGATACTCTTGGCATAAAAGTCCAATGTAATGTCCGATGGAATGGTCGCATATTTTAAATCTCAAAAGAAGCAGAAGAAGAATTATCTCTTTTTCTTAGGACATTGTAAGAGATACTTCACTTCATCTGATCCCCTTACTATACCAATATCCTCCCGAAAAAAAAACTCCCATGCATGGACAAGTGTTTCAAAATATATTTTTACAGGAGAGAGATAGAGAGAGAGAGAGAGAATAAGCTTATCGCTATTAGTAGAGTAGTCAATTCCATTGACTCGATCGCTGGTCCTTCTGACTTCCTGATGAAGATAGTTTATTTCAGACTGAAATATTGGCTATGAGGGAGGCGGGCAGGGTGCTGACTGACAGAAGTATACCAGGGAGAGTCACTATCTCCGTGGACAGTCAGACGATACTTCTGTCTCACAAACTCACAAGCTCACCTTAGTTAGCTAGTGCAAGGTTATACTCCTCAAGTTAAGTGGTCCGGCTGACGTTACCCTCATCTTGGTTCCCACAAATAGCAATTTCTCTGGCAACGAATAGACGGATGACCTGTCCAAGGCTGGCTCTGCTATGGAAGGCTCATTCCGTTTTCCACTGTTAGAAACCCCATTCTCAAGCACTATCGTTAAAAAGCTGAAGACAGTTGGTTCACGTTGAGCACATGATAGTTAAGATGTGGCCTTGTTACGACAAGCGCACAATACAAATAACAACCATAAACCGTAGGGAGATCTCGAAACTCGTGGTTTTAGTGATGGGACACGGGCCGTTCGGTAGACATAGTCACAGGAAAGTACTCTCCAACTATGCGTTCTGCCGTAGGAAGAAACAGTTTTTTATTTTTTGCAAATGCCCGGCCTTGCATGTCTCAAAACACAAATTCGTTGGAAATAACATACTGGACAACCTATCAGAGGTATCAGGGATTGGCAAAGTACCTACTTTCGGTTCCAAAAGCTGGATTCTGGCATACATACAATGACACTGAGTAGAGTGTTCTGTCAAACGTAGAGTGTTCTGTCAAACGAAAACTTATTGATTCTACTGAATGCAAAAAGCAACCAGCCATTGATTCCCTGGAGCATCGCCACAGTGAATGGTGTGTTTCACTGTTTTATCGATTCCATTGTATGTGCTCTAATGAAATCAGGGAACTCGTCCCCGACAATATTTCTGCACGTTCATGATTAAAAGCTCACCCATTTATGATTGATACGCCAGTGAGCCGCAGAAAATTAGTTCTTTAGCTGAACAATTCGTATGTGGAGTAAGCTTCCAGCAGACGTCTTTCTTGTCACTTTCAATATGGGAAGGTTCAAATCGTATGTAAACAATCAGTACTCCCTCTATCCACCTTCCAATATCCAGTTTTCCTAGTTCCGGCACAATGCATTGCATAAGTAAGGGTCATCCCTGAGTACTGTCACAAAAAAAAAAAACGGTGGATGTGTCAGGTAACCAGAGTTAGGCCGAAAAGCCAATTCATTTAAAGAATACTACCGGTCCAGTACCAGCGTTCATCTTGGAGCTGGCCTTATGGAGTGCAACTGCACAGATGCATAGAGTCCGTATTCGGTATCAATATTGAGATGGGCTTTTTTCAGGGCAGGAGTCATGTTGTCGTTTTAACATCCCAGGGTTTGTCCTCATATGTTCCCTGGAATAGTCCCAATATGGCCAGGCTTTAAATCGCCTTGCTCTCTGACTTGCCATATATGTATTTGATGTAAACATCAAGGGGAGCTAAGTCCAGCATTATCTATAGATTGCTGCAGGACATGACCACATTGCGCCAGTAATTCGGAGAAATGCTACCCGCTGCACTTTCCACTCTATAGAGAGATGTGTACATACGTACTTTTTTCCACCACCCCTCCACCGAACAAGCGATCCATAGGCTACAATGTCTCTGAGCAGTGTCGTGCGCATCCAATTTAAGATGTACGGCGTAATACTCCATCTCTTCTCAAAGTCCCTTATAGACGCATAAAAAGCGTAAAAGCCTTCTTAGTCATATCTTCCATATAACGGTTCCACGAGAGCTTGTAGTCCAGGATTATGCCGAGGTGTTTAGCCTCTTTCAAGTAATATCACACAAACCTGGTGGCCTAAATGCCGAGATTTTATATAGTTTGATAAAAAGTACCAATCAGTGTCTATGGGTTGTGCTCCCAGATCGTGTTCCTTGGCCTATCCGAATTTGCTTAGTGTGGAGATTGTTGAGTTCCGATTTCATGAGTTCGCTCATCCTTCGCAGAGATTTTCCTCTGATATGGTGCACTATGTTACCTGCGTCACGCCATTTCCATTCAGTTTACAGTGGATTCTATTTACGACAAGTTTCCATAAAAGTGGAAAGTGCGGTGTGTCTCTTGTCACAAGCTTCATCTTTTTAATCGTAGACAGGCTGAAAGTTATGGTTCTAACCTTGTGCATGTTCGCTGTCCAGTCTGTGATAATACAGTTTGCCACAGTTGCACAAAGGCCGCCGATTATCGAGGATATATTCACGTTAGCAAATGCGCCTTGAATAACCAGAAATGACGCCAAAGAGATATTTCAAGCTATCAAGGGTATCCTTTATAGTTCCTACGATGTCGTTCCTCCCCCTTTGGTAGGCGTATATATCAACCGTTTGCATCAAACATGTATTCTGTTCGCCATCATGTATTGTACCAATCTGTTTTATGATTTTCATAACAATGAACTCCTTTAAACCTTTTGCTTTAGGCATTCTGTTAAGAAATTTAATTTTACCAAAGACAGATCAAAACTTTGCACTTCTGCTTACTACTCGTGTTAGTTATGACAAGTTTAAGTAAGAAAAAAAAATCTAATGAAAATACAACAATATTTTGCTTACATTTTATCGTGGTATGCTTTTTTATGAAAGCTTCTAATTTATATGCAGTCTTTTACAACGAAATTAGGATTAGATTTATTAGACAACAGCAGCCACCAACAATAAAAACTTATAAAATTTATGTTTTAAAATAATATTTCTTTTATATTCTTCGTTAATGTTTTAATACGTATTTAATGGTCTTATTTTTAATTTTATTTATTATTTTTTTATAAATTTACAGTTCTTGTTTGTAGTATAAACATTTTCCATTTAAGATTTATAAAGCCAACATTGTTTTTTTTTGCTTTTTGTCCTTGTGTGGTTCCTGTTGCAGCTTTGCGTTCTCCCTACAATTGGCTGCTGTAACCAAAGAAGTTTTATGCTGTTGTATGTTGGCTGTTAACTAAACTGTGTAATATGCAGAATATTGTTTATGGTGGTTGTTGTAGGTTGGTGCAACATAGAACCACAACTGCTTGAACCAAGTGGAAAGAAGTTCTTATATACCAGAGTTATTAATATTCTTTGATCATTATTTTTGACATGTTGCTATTAAGGCAAAATACAACAAATAGACAAAGTTTAAGACATGGTCTTTTATAAAATGTCTTTTATTTTATCATTAAAGTGTCGCATATGTTTAGATATATTCTTTCTAACACGCTTGTCATAGTGCAAATAATTAATACTTCTGGGAAAGACATAAAAAAGTTGTTACGAAAGAAGAGACCTGGGCTAATATGGACTTTTATGGCATGATGTTATATTCAATAATTAGCACGATATTTATGCGTTTATCAATATATCGTTTTTTATTTTATTGCAAGAATGTTAACGCATAATTGATATTTAATAGCAAAGGGTGCTTAGCATTTTTTATTGGAAAATAAAACAAAATTAAATTAAATATAACAGAATAATATAAAAGATTAATGATCATTTCATAACATGTAAAATAAAATAGAACAATGTTGCTGGACTAGACAACATTTCTCGAGAACTCCTCAAAGTCGATCTAACCAACCACAAATGCCCAATTTGCCCAACTGTAATAGATCGATCGGCAGACATGCTAGTTGGATATTCTTTTTCCCACAATGCGTTCTGCCGAAGTTGTCGTGAACAAGACAGGAAGGGACAGTTTTCCACCTTCTTTGCGAGTACCCGACTATGTATCACTCAAGGCACAAATTTCTGGGCAATCATATACTAAACAACCAAACGGAGTTATCAGAGATTGATCTAGGCGACCTAGTTAGATGTCTCAATGAAAAAGGATCGTTCTAGTAGCTTTTACCGGATCCGAGAACTTAGATTCAGGCATACATCAGTTGATACTGACGAGTAGAGTGGTTTTTCAAAATGGAATCATTTTGATTTTACTTGAATGCTTATGTATAATATAGGCAGTCACGTAAGCCAACCAGCCAAACATAATATAATCAATTATAGCAAACGAAGACTTTGATCGTCCAATTAAAGAAGGGATTGATTTATATGACAAAGTGATTTAACAGAATGTAAAAACAAATAGATTACGAAATGAATAAAATAAAATATGTGAAAACTATGTTTCACCTTAATAATACAGAAAAAATTATTCCTAAAAAATTTTCAATTAATACACTTGATCGGAAATTAAAACTAGTTTCAATTAATTTCGTAATTGAATGTGATCAAAAACAAAATTTTCTAGCAAATTTTAAAAATGTAGAGTAATTGAAAATTTGATTTTCAGTGATTGAATATACAATTTTCGCCGTTGGTTGAACTTCAACAACACAATTGATTGAATCTGTAGTTTTCGTAATTGAAATCGTATTTTAGTTTTTTCTGTGTAAGTCCTGCTTTGACTGTTGCAACAGTCTTCGCTTATTAACAGAACAATCCTGTGAGTGATGACCCAATGATATTGAACTTTCGTTGACTTAGAAAAATCTTGTGATACTTATATGTGAATAGATACCTCTCTCTCTCTCTGTCTCTCTCTCTCTGTCTCTCTCTCTCATGAAGTGCTACGCTCTACGCTCAGTGCTTCTTAGTTCTGCCATCGAGAGCGAAATGAAACATGAAACTTCAGAACTAAGAGACATGATTTGGGATCTGAATAGACGCTTGCCAGATATGCAAGAGAAATTAGAATATTGGGTGAGAGAATTGACAAAATATAGACTAAAAATAAATGTCCTAACAACTGTGTCAATGATAATCTGAACCACAAACACCCAATCATTAGCCAATTAAAAGCAGTATCATAACATGAGGATGTTTTAAATCGCATCAACAAGGCCAGGAAACCATATGGCCAAACGAACGCATAATAGAGTGCAGCTATCTCTCCATACGCACAAAATTTCACATCTTTTACGGATTAGAAGCCTGGAATGCTGCAACGATGACCTACAAGTATTTGCTAATCCCTCCTTAGGCAGTTCAATCTATGGGCAAAAACACTATCAGTTCTATTCAGTATTTTGTGTGAATTAAAAATGTCCCGAATTAGCATAGACTCCTGGACGAACGTAGCATCGTAGCAGTAGAAATATCAGCCATTAAAAGAGCAATGCTTTGGCTAAGGTTTTATCCGTTATCGACTAGGGATATCCAAATAACATCCGGTATTCAACCGGTAATTAAGGCCCTCACGTGTGTGGACACCACATTCAATCTAGTCCTAGAGTGCGATGGCAAGTGAATCAAGCATCACTTTTCTATGGGAACGTGGACATATGTAACTCCATTTCAAGTACCATTATTGCTAATGATCTAGCTAAAATGGTTGTCCTGCTGACATAGTCTGCAGTCTCGCAATCTCATCCTGCTAAAGACGCCCTCTCATAGCACTTTCGGAACCCACGCTGAACGTATGAGTCTCCCTTATAATGACTACTGCTTTAGTTGTAATAACGTAGGAAAATAGATAGGTTGGATAAATCCAATGTAATTTACAAAATTCCATGCAACGGAGACGGGTCTGACATATGTAACAAAGTATATGTTGGAACGACGAAGTCAAAATTAAAAACAAGATTAGCTGCACACAAGTCAGATTACAAAACTCAAAAAGGTACAACAGACCAAAAAACAGCACTGGCAGCCCACTGGGCACAGAACGGTCACTCTCCCAATATCGAAAATACAACAATATTACAACAGGAGAATAATTATAAGAAAAGATATACAATAGAAATGCTGCACATAATTAATACTCCCGCGAACATCCGTATGAACTATAAAACAGATACTGAAAATTGCGCGCATTCATATAGACATATTTTTATCAAAATATAAACAAAGGAGCTTTTAGTGTAAGGCAGTAATAATAGCGGAAATCACTCTTGGTGGCATATTTGCACCTCTAGGATATAAAGTATCATTTTATGCTACAAAGAATGAGTGTCTTCTTCAAACATGTAGGAAATACATACATATGTACATATATTATGTATAACTATTTAATTTTTCTAATGTACCATAAAAAACTACTTTTAATATTTTCTTAATTTATTATTTGTAGATTACTTCTGAACTAACATTTATTAAAGATGCATACATTTGATATTTAAATACATAAAGTAAATGAACAAATAAAATAAACGTACTCACACAAATCACCTTTGTTTACTTTTTTTGTTGAAGCCTACTATTAGTTTGTATTTTATTTTCATGTTTATGTTTTATACACTCTCAGAGAGTCTCTCTGAATAATTTTGCTAATTGCATATATGCTAGACAAGTTTCCTACAGTTTTTAGTATTGCATATCTGCTACTGTGTAGGAAATGTTAGTTTCTTATATTTTGTTCTTGTTGTGTTGCATATTGTAGCATATATCCTAGATTTGCATGCCCTGCAAGGTCTGCAAATGCAGTTTCCTACGAAGGGTGATTCCCCCTAATAATAACTTTTTTATTGTAATAAGTAGATAAATATGTAATTGTTTTTAGATTCTTGCTGTTTTTTTTTTATTAACTTTTGTTTACATCAGTGATGTTAATGTTTTTTTTGCATATTTTTGTTTTTAGTTTTTCCTGAAGAAGATCACCGACGGCGATTGAAATATCGAAAATTAAATAAATATTTGATAAAAAGAAAAATAAGAATTTTATTAAAAATAAAAACAGTGACCTTGAGCCCAAATAATAAATAATATTTATTTCTGAATACACAGCAACCCTGTATATCGATGAAAATAAAGCACCAGAAGTGGAGGTGAATTGACAGAAGAAAAAAGGACATAGATTGGACTTTTGAAGTAAGCCAAAGAAGGGCACCTCCTAGGCATACTTGAGGACGACAGATAGACACTGAAACAGTTGGATCAAATATATCAAAGAATGAACTGAAGATGCTACCAACAAACAAAATCGAATGGAACAATTTGGTTCAGTCCTTATGATGCTTGTAGGAATCAGAAGACATTATATACATTTTAGGGTTGGCCAAACATTTTTCTAAAAAATATGTTGGTAGACATCTAAAAAAAATGCTCTCCAAGTATGGGCTCTTAATTTTCATAGGAAAGTCCTCCGCCTCTCAGTTTTTTATTTTTTCGTTATTATTAGAAAGAAACATTCATATCTCGATATTTACTATTTGAGAAAAAAACAGCTCGTCTCATATGTTTGAAGAAAATTGAATTCTCTAAAAAAAAGCTCTTCGCCATTTTTTTGTACACCTTACCGTTCAAAAGTTATTAAGTTTGATTAATTTAGACAGATTTATTTTTTCTTATGAATTTTATAACTCATTAACAAAAAATTATTATGATACGCGCACAGTTTTTTAGGAAATTTACTACTCTAGAGAAATGGTTTATTATGATTAGTCGATTAAATTAACCGCTTAAAAGATATTCATAGTCAAACTTAGTGTGCATTGAAGTTTGACGATGAATATCTTTTAAACGGTTAATTTAATCGACTAATCATAATGGACCATTTCTGTAGAGCAGCAAATTTCCTATAAAACAATGATGTGTGCGTATCATAAAAATTTTTTGTTAAAAATTTATAAAATTTACAAGAAAAAAGAAATCTGCCTAAAAACAATCAAACTTCAACCCTTAATAACTTTCGAACGTTGAGGCTTACAAAAAAAAATTGTTCCAAGACCTTTTTTGCAGAGAATTCAATTTCCTACAAATATATGAGACAAGCTATTATTTTTTCCAAATAGTAAATACCGAGATATGAATTTTTCTTTTTAATAATAACGAAAAAATAAAAAAAGTGACAGGCGGAGGACTTTCCTATTAAAATTAAGAGCTCATAATTGGAAAGAATTTTTTTAAGATGTCTACCAACCCATTTTTCAGAGTATAAAGTGAAAAAAAGAAAATAAATTTTGGCCAACACTAATACACATGGGATAAATTTGTAAAACAAACTGATATGCAATTTCGGGTCTTCGCGCAATTTATACGCCAGCTGATATGTAGCATGTGAGCCAACTCAATTTCAAGTTGTCTGCTTTCACAAAATAGAAAAAAAAAACACCTGATGCTTTGAATGTTAAGTTATCCATTAAATAGTTTCATATACACTCCTTTTAGTCCTTGACCTTTTAAAATTTAATGTGTTTCCCTCATAAATAATTTTACGTTTTAAATTTAATTGACGTTTCTTTTCTCTCATGTGCATATATTTTATACAAAAGTGTATTTCTTATATTTTTAATAGACTTTGGGCTGGTGCACATGTATACATAGTACATATGTATATGAATGTATTTATAAATATATATATAAGCATCCGTATATGCATTTAAATGCATATAATTATAGAGCATCGCCATCGTCGTAGTCTCATCATCATCATATTTTTGCACTGTTTGTTCTTAACACCGTGTTGCAGTTGTTGCGACTGTTTGTTAAAATGTTCCCTTGTAAAATAATTGATCTCTTAACTCATTCTAGAGGAGCACAGAACAAACAGCTAAAACAAGAACAACAAGAACATTTAACAGCCAGCCAGCACCTAGTTTTTGAAACAAACACCCTTTACCGGCAGTTCGTTATTATTGTTGGTGTTTTAATTTTAATATTTTTTTTCTTTCTTACTGATGCGCTGTTTCATTTATTTCCTCCATTATTTTACGCCGTTTCGCCGTTTCACTTTTAAGGAGTGAAGAAGTATTTAATGAAGTCATTAAAAACAGCGCGTGTGGCGCAAAATAAATTACTTTGCGTAACAGAAAACTTCACTTGAGGCTTCAAAAAACTCAAAATGGAAAAAAGCAAAAAACAAAAAAAGCGAAGAAATGTATAAATATTCCACTTCATCTTATTAATGTATTTATGTTAAGATGTACATATGTATGAGCATGAACAAATACATCTGCTTTTATGAATGAATATGGACGGAACATAACAACCAACAAATGTGAAGGAACAACAACATTTTCTCATTTATTTAACTACGAAAATGTGCAAATATTCAGATGCATACAATTAGTATTTATTATTTACAACATCTTTAAATATATTGAGTTAATTTAAATATCATAACAAGGTTTAAGCTTAAACTAGATTTGTATTTTACTGGTTGCAGAAATACATATTAAATTGAGATGCTATGTGTACTCGTATACGAAGGATGGAAGTACAGTTGTAGTTGAGATTTTTATAGATTGTATTACTTTCCCAGTAGCAAATTTTCAAATATATCGAAGTATTAAAATGTTATTTTGTAAGCAAAGTATGTACACTTTTATGAGCTTCGAAATAGGCGTATTAGAAGCGATTTCATACTCAAACATATTTTGTATTAATTTATTTTTGTACAGATGCTTTTTGCTTATAGATATTTATTTTAAATAGAAGTTTCTGTGTTAAAAGAGCAAATTTTAAATCGAAATTTCTAGGGACACAAAAAATGTTTCTTGAAAAATTCTCGCTTTCTGTCTTGAATATGACTTTTGATGTTATTATTAGAGCTTTAAAATATGCAATTATCTAAAAAAATAAATTATGTACACTCTAAAACACTTTTGTTGAAAATTACGTCGATAATAGTCGGCAACACTTTACACATTATTATCGACCTAAAATTACACACGCATTATTTTTGAAAAAAGCGATTATCTGCGTATAGGTTTGAACCGCGACCTACTGACTGATAGTCTGACGTATCTACCATTGAGCCATTGCCGTATTATACTTTATGTTAAATTTTTTTCCACTTGGACTAAATGTGTTTAATTTGAAAGGTTTCTTTAATAAAATAACTACAAAATCAATGTAATTTTAGACAATACAAATCAATACAAATTTAGACAATATATGATCGTAAATTTGAAGTAATGCTTTAGAGTGTACATATTGATATTTTATACGGTCATCCGTGGAAGGGTTTACCATACTTGCACTGATTAAGGGCTCTTAAACTGTTGAAAATTGTTTTTTTTTATTAATATTATAGCAAAAGAAATTTAAATATTTTTGGCTTGAGTTCGGTTTTAATTTAATTTTTCAAATAAATTATATTTTTATTTAAAGATAAATGCGAAGCATGTAGACAAAGAAAAAGTTTGACTGCACGGAGGGTTGAGGAGCAAATTTTCGCATCCCATTTTCGAAAAGAACTATTTGGCCAAACTGCTAGCAAACCCTTTCAAACAAAAAAGAATTTTGAAAATCGGTTAGAAAATGACAGAGTTATGGATTGGGGGACAAATTTTCCCCTCCGATTTTCGACAAAAAAATTATGGGATCAATTTTTGTCAAATCCTTTCAAACAAAACAAGAATTTTGAAAAACGGTTCTCAAATGACATAGTTATGCATGGGGGGAGCGAATTTAGTTAATTGAATTAGCTAATTTTAGAGTATTTTCTTTTGGTATTTTAATCATTGTTTTTTTAATTTCAGTTAATTAAGCTTTCTATCTCTCTCTAATTTCAGCACCTGTTCGCTATACACTATCCCTTTCCCAAAGAAAGTAACGCATTAATTAATTAACTGCTACGCATTAATTGCCTGATTAACACAATCTTTTTTTTTTTACATATTATTCAATTAATTATAGCTGGAATTTATACTACGTTGCTGTTTTTTAATATATTTTTTATAATATAGTCAGTGAGTGACGTTTGCATAATTTTTCTATGAATTTTAATAGCATTTTGTTTATTTACTAAATGTTACAAATGCAATTACAAATTATATCATAACTTAATTTAAACGAGAATAGTAACACTCGTTGTAGTGAAACAGACCAGAGTCTATGGTGGGAATCGAACCCACAACCTCCACACTGATAGGCTAACATTCTAGTGACTAGCCTACCGAGACACCTTATATTATTATATCTGTCTAAAATTCGGACGGTTGTATCCGTTGACTACAATGGCACAAATTTTGTCAAATTTTTATCCAGAACGAATTAAACATAAGTGGAGAAATGTTAATTAATTCTACAACCTACATGGCACACCATAACATTGATTTTTCTCATCAGTATTTATATGTGATCTTCTGGCTCGGTTGTATATGAATTTAATAAATATTTATCTATACAATTATTCATAACTGAAATTAGGATACGAGAATAATATGTTATTCTAAAGCAATCTCAAATTCACCACAACTCACAAATTCAAATTTACCATTACAAAATTAACGTCAATTTTTTTTTTATTATTATATCAATTATTAAAAAACTTTTCACACATACATGCGTATGTCGACTCAAAGCTTTTGAGGTTCTGAGAAACTATTCCGACAATTTTTGCGATGATTTCCGTATGTCTATGTATGTGTATGCCCTCATAGCTTACAAATCCAAGAAATTTAAATTTTCGAAGAGTCTTTTTTTAGCCGTTGCAATAAATTCCAAAATCTAATCAGCTCTTAACTTTAAACGACAACAAGTTCCATTAAACTCTATTAAGCCATTCGAGAGATAAACATTTGAAAAATTCTATAAAAATGTTTTTACTTCAAAAATTCTTGTCCAATCGATTTTTTATACCCAGCAAAAATATCCGTCTACCGGAAGCAGGTTTGTAAGGGAGAGATTTCGGTACTCTCCCTTACCAACCTGCTTCGGTATTACATGATTTTTGTATGGGATGTCCCACTTGGTAGGTCTGGAGGCATGAGCTTCTTTCTGCGCATCCTAGATGCATTAACCTCAAGTCTTTTTTATATGTATATAATTAAAAAATGTTTTTCTCTTTATATCACAATTTTACCACACTTGGACAAATTTTTATTTGCCATTATTTTATGTTGTTTTTATATTTATTTTTGTATTAAATGGTACAAATACAATTGGAAATTATATTACACTATAATTTACTTTTATTAAATACTTTTTGTTCGCGTATTGAATCAGAAATCGATCCCACGATCTCCGCATGGTAGACTGGAACACTAACCACTAAGCTATCGAGGCACATTTATTTTATACACAATTCAATGGAAGAATAAAAATATTAAATTACGAAGCAAAAATCACACTCGCATCCATATTTGTACCCACGTAAGCGAGAGATGATGCACTATAAAAAAGTGTGAGTTGAATAAAAAGCTTAGTGTTTAAAATACATGAGAAAACATAAATAGCCGACCAAATTCATCGTGTGTGTGGTAAGTTTCTTCGCTCGCTTACGTTATTGCATCCTCGTAAGGCAGAGGGGATGCACTGTGTGCTTTTCCGCATCTCCGAAACACTTCTTATTAATCTACCTGCTTCCTTGTACCAGATTTATTTTTGCTGGGTATTTGGACAATTTTAAGAACTTTACAAATTGTGCGGAGTGCTGCAGACTTGATCTTAATATTTTAAACAGTTCGGTTCCTTTTGTATAGAGTTAGGGGAAAGCTATAGGGAGGTCCTACAAGGTCAATCCATTTTCATTTCCAAACGCATTTGTTCTATTATGTTAAGTTTAACAGCCCTAAGATATGTTTAGATTCAATTTGATTTATTGAGTTGGAATATATTTTTAAATAAAAAAATGCAATATTTCTGAGTTTTTCAAGCATAAAGATAAAAGAAGCTCTAAGCACGACAAAGTTAAAAACCCCTTAGAAACCACTCCATTTAGTAATAGTACAAACAAATTACAATCACACATAAACTAAATATTTAATATTCCGTTTTTTTTTTTTTAATTGAATGCGTATTTAAAAACAACTTTAGTCATTCTTGCAGTTAATGGCCTGCTACTTCTCTACGCTGTTGAATTTCTTCTAACCAAATTGATATATTGCGTTTTCGAAACATTCACAGCATTTGCTTTAGCAAATGTTCATAAAAATTAATTGGAATTTGTTGTGCCCCAACCGATGCGTAATTAAATAGAAATGAAAAAATGCCATTAAAAATATTTAGTAACGTTTTACAGATCTATCAATTTGGGTAAAATGTATTTGGTCGAGTGGTGTAGTGTAGTATTAAACCATGAAAATATTTATTTCCTTAATCATTTTTAATAATAATAATAATCATTCCCATACCTGCTGCCTGTTGTTTTCTGTTGTTTTTTTTTAAATCTAAAAATTCCTTATTTATTTGATTGATTTTGTTATGAATTATTAATTATGATTAATGCACCTGATGTTCGTTTAAAGTTTTATTTTTATGCCGTTTGTGTCTCAGACTGGTTTGGGGCAATAATGTGCGTTCGTTTGCTTGTTTGTTTATTTATAAGAATTAATTCTTGTGCGTATGATGATGATTACACTGGTATTTGTTAGTTGCAACCTCAAAGTTGCATCCATTCGCATGATATTCAGTTTGTCTATAAGAATATCCCCATAAAGATGAAAGATCCTTAGTCATAATAAATATTTATATGCCTACCTACTATATGTATATACATATGTATTTCTTTTTGTTAATCTATCTGTATGTGTGTGTGTGTGTGTGTGTGCATGAATATTTGTTTGAATTTTAAAACTATTTTAATATTTTTATCGATGACTATTTTTCTTGTAATATCCTACTGCTTGTTAGTTTAAGGTATCCAAAGAATATGGTTTTATTTATTTCTTTAGCATTTACGAATTTATACTTTTCTGCTTCATGCAATTGTCTTGTAGAATGAATAATCACTTTGTAGTAGTATTTGCCAGTCAGTTAAAGACAGGTGCTAACTGCGCTTAAATCGATCAAGTAAAAACAGACGACTACAAAAATACCAAAGAGAATAAAAACAAAATTTTGCAACTTCCTCACCACAAAAATGATGATGATCATCATCACATCTTTAGTTATAAAATTTAAATCATACTTTCTGTATGTCTTCTGTTTGCACTCTTTGAATGAGACTATTCGTATAAAAAATCAATTTTAAGAACATGGTCTCAAAAGAGTGAACTCTTTCTTTTACAAAAGGACATGTTTATATAGATTTTTCTCGCTAGGTACTTTTTCTAAAGGTGCTTTTTTTAAGCGCTTTAAGCGCCTTTTTTTTTAAATGCAAGAGTTATTTCTGTCTGCCAAGATTTAATTCTGAGTGCTACCATGAGTGAAGGTCTTTGCTAATGTGATCAGTGAATAAAGGCAACAGTGCTTTTAATTTTTTAATGTACCCAGCAAAAACTTTTGTAATTTTTGTAATCGATAGTACCCATTAATAAGGTTACAAAGTAATGAGTCGTACTTATTCATCTTATTACTATGATTCAAATTAGAGCTAATATGTACTTAGTTTTTAATAATATAAGTACGTATTTTTATCATTATCTGAAAGTCGTTACAATTTGTTGATACTCGTATGTATTAATAAAATAAGTAGATAAGCACTTTTTGAGTCAACATTTGTTTGTATATTAAAACCAATTTTTGTCGCTTAAGCTTATAACAACAACAGCTAAGTGGGTAAAGTTCTTGTCTTCATATCTGAACAAGCACAGCTTCGTATTCCAGGTGGGTAAAAAAAAATAAAACTTAAAAAATAAAATAAAATAAAATTGAAAAAAAATAATGGGTATAAATTTTTTTTAAATTTTAATTTGTTTGTTTGACTACTTATTTTTTAGCTTCAAGTAAGCCAAATAATAACTAGTTAATTGCTGTGAAAATGTAAACACATTTGTAAGGGCTACCACTTATTTTTTGTACTTCTCAAACAAAAATACATAAGTAGTTATCGAGTTAAATTGTAAGTAGCTACGACTTAAATCCTCATATACTTTTTTGCCTTCCAGTAAGCAAAGTTTTTGATGGGTATGTACTTGTACCACTTAATACAAAAGCCTACTTTTAGTCGACTTCGAAAAAAAGAAAGAGGTTACAGTGGTCTGCAAAAAATTTTTTGTTTGGTTTTTTAAATAAAAATATATGGAATATAAAAATTTTAACGCGCTAAATTGAAATCCGTATTTCACTATCACGTACAGATTTTTTATGTGCATGACTAGCATTACACTCGACATAGGGCGGTCACGCTAATATATTTCATGCGGAATAAAATTACCTTTAAGGAGTTATTCGGAAATTCGAGGCAAAACATTTTTTCATGCAAAATTGAAATTTTGTTGTTTTCAAAAAGTCGTCAAAAATTTAAGGGGCAAAAGTTTTACATTTTTAACATTTACCAGAAATGAAACTTAATCGATAAAAATTACAATTTTTACACAACATACACACACACACACAAATTGAACGTTTTCTGAAAAATTTAATTTTTATTAATTGAGTTCTTTCACTTAATTGTGAATAAAATCGACATTTATCCGCCGATTTTAATGATTTATGGCTTATTTTATTCCTAATACATCTAGCTTTCTGATAAGTGACAACAATGTAAAATATTTCCCCTGTTAATTTTTTAAGAGTTTTTGAAAACGAAAAAAAATTTAATTTGGAATGAAAAAAATTTTCGCCACTAATTTCTAAATAACTCCAAAACAGTTAGACATATAAAAGAATTATTTATAATTATTTACAATGTAATTTTTTCAGCGTCTACGGGTTTTTAAATTTTCTAAATCGGACAATTCATTCTCGAGTTTTGATATTAACGTGACCGCTCTATTTCGGGTGTCATATTTTCAAAGGTAATTTTTTTAAAAATCCTTTTTTGAAGAAATTTTTTGGAAAGGGATTTTTGAACACCTACTTTTTTTAAAAGGTACTTTTTTAAAAGGTACTATTTTTGAAGGTACTTTTTTTTAAAAGGTACTATGTTTGAAGGTACTTTTTGAATGTAGTATTGTTAAAACATTTTGAAAGCCAATTGAAAGTACTTTAAAGAAATAGTTTTTTTTTAAATAAGTAATTTTTTCAGAGGTACTTTTTCAAAAAGGTACTTTTTTAAGTACTATATTTTAAAATGTGTTTTTTCAGACTGTAGTTTTTTGCAAGTTACTTTTTTTAAGTGGAACTTTACAGGGATTTCTTTAACATTTAAAAGAAAAAAGTAATTTTCTTTAAAAGTACTTTTTAAAAAGTGTTTATTAATTAAGTCACATTTTTAGAATGATATGATACTTTTTAAAAAGGTAAATTTTTAATAATTGTAGTTTTTAAAAAGTAATTTTTTTAATAGATGCTTTTTTAAAGAAATCCGCTTTAAAAAGTTATATTTTTAAAAATTGTTTAAAAACGATTTTGATGAAAAGGTACTTTTTTAAAATATACTTTTTTAATAGGTACTTTTTTTACTTATTCAAAGGGTCCTTTCTAATAGATGCTTTATTCCAAAGAGGTATTCTTTGAAGATATGTACTTTTTATAAAGAAACTATTAATTAATTTTGTAATTTTTGTAATATTTTTTGTAATATTAATGTTATTTTGTTAATAAATACTTTTTTAAAAATATGTACTTTCTTTAAAACATATTTCTATTAAATGGTACAAGTGTTTAAAAATACTTTTGGGTAAATGTACGTTATTTTAAAAGGCATTTTTTAAATATAATACTTAAAAATTAGTATTTTTTAGAAGGTAGTTTCTTAAAAGCTACTTTTCTTGGAAGGAACTTTTTAAAAAGTACTTTTTTTAAATTAAATTTGTTAAATAGGAATTTTTTATTCAAAAAGCTAATTTTTCTTAAATGTGTTTTTAAAAAGCGGACTTTTTTGAAGAAGAACTTTTGTAAGTTTTAATTTTTTTAATACTTTTAAAAATGTACTTATTCAAAAATTTAAATTTTTGAAAAGATTTTCTTTAAAAACTCAATGTTTCAGGGAAGGTACTGTTTTTAAACAAAACTTTTTTAATAAAAAGGTACTTTTTCATACAGCCAATTTTTTTAAAAAGGAACTTTTCTAAATACATATGTACTTTCTTAAAAAGGCACTTGAAAACAAAAAAGTTCTACATATACATATGTTTTCAGTCTCTTCTTAAGTTTCTATTCCGGGCAATGATTCCTCTTCTTCAAATATCTGCTTTTAAATATTGCATACAATTTAAAGTCATCATAATATACATATGTATATCTATCTGTAATGTGGATATCGCAGCAGTTAAAGTCATCAGACTGTGGTCAATTTGGCAAATTGTTTGTGTGGTTGAATGTTGTTGTGCGTAGTCAAGATCACTTTTATTCCATTTTCTCTTATTATTTTCAGAATTTTTGCTTTTTCTTTTTCGTTAAAACCCTGAACAATAATCATTTAACTTCAAATATGGTTTGCTTTTTTATTTATTGTCCGCTTGCAATTCTGAGGCAAAATTCTTTTTAATGATGTTTGCCACAAGTTGTTACCACATTTTGCATTGCAGCATAAAAATTGTTCATCTGTTTTTGTGAATTTAGTTAATAATCTGCATATAAACATAATTCTATAAAAAATAATAAAATTGGCTTCCTCTTTTTTATGCTACGAGTACATAAAAAAGCCACTTGAGTGCTGTCCGGTGTCGTTGCAGTTGTTTGGTAGTACATACATCTTCATGGAAATACTTGGGACAAGTAAGTGTTTATAATCGTTAAATTTTATTTAGTCATTATTTATTTACGTTCAGATTGTTGTAATTATCATTTTTTGAAACACTCGGTTTTGAGGGAAATTAATTTTTATAAAAGCAGTTGCATGAAGAAAAAAGGTGCAAATTTGTAAAATCGTATAAATAACTGTAAAATAAAATCAAATTTTCAATTTTCGACATTGCAAGCAAGGTTCTAACAACTGATTCTGGTAGAGATACACTCTAAAACATTACTTCAAATTTACGATCATATATTGTCTAAATTTGTGTTGAAAATTTCTCCTTGTCTAAAATTACATCGATTTTGTTGTTATTTTATTAAAGAAAAAACCTTTCAAATTAAACATATTTAGTCCAAGGGGAAAAAATGTAACATAAAGTATAATACGGCTATGGCTGAATGGTAGATACGTCAGACTATCAGTCATGAGGTCGCGGTTCAAATCTGCATGCAGCCAATCGCTTTTTTTAGTAAAAACATTTTGTTCAAAAATAATGCGTGTATAATTTTAGGTCGATAATAATCTGTAAAGTGTTGCCGACTATTATCGACTTATTTCCAACAAAAGTGTTTTAAAGTGTAACTAAAAAAATATACACGTGCATCGGTATTTTGAAAGTTTACATCTGTGACTAATTTTACACACAGGAAGCCTTATGTTAAAGGTATATGATATGTTCAGCATTTTTACACCAACAATATTCCCTGCGGAAAATTTGGTGACAAATGATCCAAAAGTACTCGCCCTATGACTTGAGAAAGTTAAACTGGTACCAAAAAATAAGGAGGAGTGAATGGTGAAAAAAGACATATTGTGTAGATGGTCACATATTAACAATTTTCAGTCAATTTAGTTGGTACTCCGGCTAGTATTGTAATAAACGGCACTGAACAAATTCGATATACCTAGATCTAAGGCCTATCACATAATGTCTATATAATATTAATTGCATCACTTTAATGAGACTGCCATGCCACTCAGGAACCTGTTCCTTAACTATATTCAGATATTAACTCCAGCTTAACTGGTATTTATAACATTGAAATATAAGTTCCCCTGTGGTCGAGTAGGTAGTGCACTAGCTTGTCATGCCGGAGGTTATCGGTTCGAATCCTATCAAAGACACTGCTTAAAAATAAAATACAATTTCTACTTGGATTTGTAACAATAAAAAAATAAATTAATCGATTAAATTAATCGAATTACAGCTGAATTTGGAATAATATTTATATATAATCTATATTATTCCACACCGACTAGGACTCCATAAGATAGTTCAGAGACAAGTTACAAGTTGCATACAAAGTATCAATTAACCCCACCCTAGGCCATCCCCATGTAAAAGTTACTGGTCCGCTTCATAGGAAGTGTTAGAACTCGGACTGGTCCCTACCACCTGGGGACGGGTCACGTGACTTGTTTTGTGTCAGTTCCATTTACCGTAGAGTTATTACAAAAACGAAATGTTCTTTATTCAAGAAGCATTCCTTGTAATCATTTTTAAATGAATAAACATTTAAAATGCTAAGCAATCCTATTTTTAACCGATTCTAACATTCAATAAAAGAATGAAGTACATACATATTAATACGGATTTTGGGTTAGTTTCAATATTGTCCGTTTTTTATGTTATAAGTACATACAAAAAAAAGGACATGCATAAAAATAGCACACTCACACAAAACACTCAAAATATTCTGTACGTAAAATTAGCTGAAATTGTAATTTAAAATATAAGTAATGTTCATTAAAAATCAGTAGTGTAGTGGATAGCACGTTAGACTATTAACCGGAAGGTCACATGTGCAATTTCAGCCAAGACCATGCGTGTATTTTTTTCTTTAAATTTTTAATTTTAAATGTATACTAATAAATTCAGTAAAGTGCGACTTTGGGTCGTTCACCAAAGGTTCCGTACGAGTACACATATATCCATTTTCGTTTTTGCCCCTTTTCATTTTATCGATTTTTCGTTTAGCTTTTTCGTTTAATTTTAGTTTTTTATTTTTTAAGTTTCTTTTTTGTTGATTTAGCAATTTTTGTTTGGTTTTGACGCTTTTTTCATTTTGGTAATTTTTCTGTTTTTGGCGATTTTTCGTTTTATGGCAAAATTTTTTTTTTGTAATTTTTTTAGCGATTCATTTTAGTTTTGGCACTTTTTTCAGTTTTTGCGCTTTTTTCGGTTTTGGGGATTGTTTGGGTTTTTGGTGTTTTTTTTAGTTTTAGTGATTTTTTTTTTGTTTTTACATTTTTTAAGTTTATTTTTATTATTTTATGTTTATGTTAATTGATACTTAAAATTCTTTCAATATATACTACAAAAAATTAAAAAAAATTAAAAATTTTATGTTCTAGAATGTCATAATTTCAATAAAGCGTATTTCATTGATTTGATGAATAGTTTCATTAGATTTATGAAATTATTTATTTAAATAGTTGGCAGCTAAAAGCGAACAACAAAAATAGTTTTATTAGTATGATTATTTCGAACGTATTTGCTTTGTGAATCCAAATTGATTAATAGGCTAAGGTTCGTAACGTTATATTCAGAAAGAATTGGGCATGATTAATATTCCAAGGAACAAGGGAAAAATTAACATCAACTTAATTTCTCAACGTACACAGCAGAACTCTGTTAATCATGCCCAATTCTTTCTAAATATAACGTTACGAACCTTAGCTTAATAATCAATTTGGATTCAAAAATAGTTTTATATGTTTGTTGTTGTTGTTGTACTTTTTCTTATTATAATTCACTCATGGACACATAGTTTTGACAGTGCTGTTGGCTGAACTAGCTAAGGCGTTGCCTACAAAGCAAATGATGAGAATCAAGAGTCTGAGTTCGACACTGTGAGCGGTCATCAACATTAAAGATTTTTTCTGATGTGCATTGGCGTCTTCGTACGTATTTCAACCATGAAATTCTCAATAAATTAAAAAAGACAACAAAAAAGATAAGTTAATGATATAAATTATATAAAAATTTCATTAAAACAATGAAATAATTTCATTACAATAACGACATAATATCATTAAAATAATGAAAGAGTTTCATTACAATAGTGAATTAATTTCATTAAAATGATGAAACACTTTCATTAAAACAATGAAATAATTTCACTGATATTATGAAATATGTTCATTAGCTTAGTGAAGTTATTACTTTGGAGCAATGAAATTATTTCATATATTTAATGAAATTTTCATTAAAATAATTTTAGCGAAACTTGTTTCATTAATCCAACGAAGCGTGACGTTGGCTGAGCTTTAATGAAATTTTTCATTGAATTAATGTCAAAATTCACAGAATTTATGAACAAAATTCTTTTAGTGTAGCGCTTCCTTGAATGCACCGCTGTAAGTGAATGAACATAACTTTGCTTTTTAAGTGGACGAAAACGAAAAATCTAAGAAGCTTAAGCATATCTTGCCATACATTATGACATACATATATTCAGGCAATACATTTGTCGCTACTATGAAGCGCATTTGTAATAACAGGAAAAGAATGTACTCCTTGCAAAATCTCAATTATTTTTTGCTGGGATATTATTTTTATTTTGCGTTGCACTGTGTATCGAGGAGCGTACCACTGCTTAAACAATAGGTAGTTCTTTTAAATTATGTTTTTAAGTTTCCTCAACTATTTGCCCGCAAAAAACCTTGCATAATACAGAAATATCGCTATTATAGGTATGCAAAATTCTAATGATAAAACAATTTAAATTGGTTCTTTGTATTGCTACAGTATAAAACTTGGCTTAAAATCACACTTGATCATAGTAAGAAAAAAGTTTTATTTTTTTTTTAAATATTCAAATTTTTTCAAATATTCTAACAAACTTAGATTAATATATCAAATTACAAAAAATAACTACCATAACAGCAACTTCTTTTGCAACATAAGAAAAAAAAGCATAAGAAATACTGATATATTACTAATTCTCTTGTGTAACCACTCAAACTCAATCAAGAATGAAGAATTATCGCTAATAAAAAATTATTGTAGCGTTTTTTTTTATAAGAGAGAAATATGTATGTATGTATGCATGTAAACGAATGTCTACGATTACAAAAATTGCTTCTGGGCTTGAGTTCAATTGCTAGAAAAAATATAAAATTGCACAACAAAAAAAAAACAAGAATAAATGGTACAGACTTTAAGAACTAGAAGCTAGAAAACTGGATCACAACCAACATACAAATAATATCTTTTGATGATGTAAATTCTTTAACGCGATTTATAGAAAACGAAACAGAAACGAATGGCAGCCAGTTAAAAATTTACAGACTCTGAAAAAGGAATTGTAGGTAACAAAATATAAAAAATAAAAATATGTTAAAAAAATTTTAAAAGGAAAAAAACTTACGCATGGCCACTACCACAGTCACCTAGAGACAAATAAACAGACAGACGGAAAACAGAGATGTTGGTTTTGTTGCAACATTTGTTGTACTCGTCGTCGTAGCCATGAGTGGTAGTTGTAGTTGGAACACCACATAGTAGTCACTTGTGCTCAGTGGTCATGTTAGACATCCACCTCGTCAAGTTTCCACATCTAAAGCGAATTATAAAATAATAAATCATCGTTGTTTGCTTTGGCCTTAGGAAAGTCCTCTCTTATTTACAATACACGACATATAGAATACTATGACAAGACATTTGATTCATACCACTACAAGTACTTCAATTACAACAACTACATTTATGAAAATAAATACCCTCGTACATACATGTCGTCTGACTTTCGAATGTTTAAAATCATAAATAGTTTAAAGATACAAAGTTAGAAATAAATGTTGATCTAGAAGATTTGCCAGCTGGGAGAATGTACTTTGTTTACATCTTTCTTTGTTTTAATGATGTCCTATACATACAAAATAGTTGGTCGGGACTTAAATGTTAAATAAAATTGTATAGAAATTAGCAATTTGCAATTAGAGACTTTGTGAAAGCTACAAAGTTTAAATCAATTAATATACTTTTCATAAATATAATTGAATTGTTTTTTGTGAGCTAGAAAACTTTAAATTTGCACAGTTTTCTACAAGCACATATTTAACGTTCCTCGGTTACTCACGCTGGAGTACCTACCGATTGCAAATTGTTCAAATCTATCTTGAAAATCACGCTTTCATTTGAGAAACTCATCGGTTCTTATTCTGTTTATTCGCGCAATAAAAAAATACAAATGTAAAATCATCATGTCGCAATTTTTATTGAAAATCATATTAAATTTATGAGAAATAATTTGTTTTCAAGTATGTTGGTGTTTATTTGCTAGGTTAATAGCTGCAATGTACTGTGATGCTAAGTTGTGTGACTTGTTGTTGTTTATTTTGATGTTCGTTTTGTGTAAATGTAAATTGCCGACAAACTTTAAATTACCAGCGAAAATTTCCTGCTGCCAAGTTAAAAAGTATTTTACCTCCACCCAAACAAAGGTTATTGTTCAAAAATTATGCTTTATTGAAGCAAATTTATCAAAATTTGAACTTTGACCACTAGTTATTCGAATCGGCCCAAAATGTTTACCTAGTCTAAATGAAATATCACATTAAGCTTAACTTTGGCAAATTTTTTAAATTTTACCTCAATGGGGCACCCCTAAGAGTTACCCGTTTTTGGCTAAAATTTTTACCACGTGACTTTTAGCCCAAGTATCATAAAATCCGCCCTGGTGAATTTCGTTTCCGAACGGAATTGAACATGGCCGTATATCTCAAACTCAAGTTGTGAAAATTTTAGCCAAATCGGATGGCTCTTAGGGGTGCCCCATTGAGGTCAAAGCTCCATTCACTTAAAGTAATATTTCATTAAGCGTTAGTAAAAGTTTTGAACCGATTCGAATAACTAAAATGAGCGACCTCTAATGGTCAAAGATCATATTTTAGAAATTTAGAAAAATTAAGCATAATTTCCAAACAATAATCTTTGATTGGGTGGAGGTAAAAATTTTTTTTTTAAGAGAAGTAACACAATCAGGCAATTAATGCCTACCAGTTAATTAATTAATGTGTTACCTTCTTTGGGAAAGGGATAGTGTAGAGAGAACAGATGGTGAAGTGGGAGATAGATAGAAAGTTTAATTCATTAACAACCCTGTTACTGCGCGTTTTTTGTAGAGCAGTGTTGCAAACCCCTCTGGTGCCAAGTAGAGGCAATGAGTTGCTTAAGCTGTGTAGCAATTTTATTAGTTCTTTTACTTCGCCGAAGGTTCTGCTACAATACCGACGAAGGAGGGTGCTGTGAAGTGCATTAGAATATGTTCGTATTAGTCGCTGCCGGTACTGCCAAAGTGATCAGTGCTATGCCTTCATCACTTTAACAGTCCAACAACAACCACCACAATAACACATCAATGCACACGAGAAAAATGTATGATGTTGTTGGCTTTCCTGAAACTATTCTTGAACTGAAGACCTCAAGGTTCGTAGTCAAACGCGCTAACTACTCAGCCAACAGCACCCTCATTTCAGCCAAATTGGAGAAGACGACCCTTTTTTATGTTTCATTTTGGAAAATTTAACAAAATCTTAACTTTTAAGTTAATGGGACACGCTTGAAAATTATCCGCTTAGGCTTAAACTTTCGGCACGACCGTCTTATACCAAATGTAACAATAATCCAAACGGTTTAAATTAATAAAAAATATTTCATTGCCACTCTACTATAAATACTGGGAGCTGCTTAGATGACGATGCAGAATAATTGGCGAAGCACATGCTGTATATATCCAGAACATCAGAAAGTCAAATACTTTCTATTAGGAACAAGACATTTTTAAGACCTGACAGAGCTGGAAAATTTAACTTCTAATTTATAGATAAGAGTAAATGGTACTCAAAATAAAATTAGTTTGAAAATTTTCGCCAAAGGGTACCACAACTTGACATCAGGACTTCATATATACTCGCCACAGGGCGGGCAAACCATGCGAAGAGTGTATGAAATTTTAGCTTACAGACTAATACCCCTGACCGAAATAGGTTGCAAACCTCAAAGATATAATATTATCCACTAAATAACAATATCCGTCCCATCTATTATTCTATACAAATAAAAGTATTATCTGCTGAAAATATGCCATTGGAAAATGTTTGATTAAAAATATCTTACGAGTTGTTGCAACTTGTCATGTTTTTATAATTTCATGATCTGTTTTATTATTTATTGTATTACGACTAGTTACTCTTGATTCTTGGCTGCTCTTTTCTCAATAAAAAGAAGAAAAAAAAATAAGCGCAGGTAAGTGAAGTAAAAATGTTATTTTAATTGTCTTTTTGTCCGTCTGTTTGTTGGCTCAAAATGTTTTGCATCATGTTGAACAGCAGTAACTGAGTTCTAATTAACAACAAAACTAACACGTATTAATTTTTCTTATTCATTTATTTCTTGGCTGAGCAAATGTGTTGGTCATGTCAGTCTCTATGTTGGTCCGTCGATCTTAGTATCGATTTCAATTTGGTACCATTAAAAATTTTTTCTTCTAAAACTGCCAATTGCTTTATAGTTAAATACAGCTGCCCACGTTTTAAATGCGAGACGAAAGAAAAAAACCATTGTTGCAGCAGAGCTGTAAAGGAATTTAAAATATTCTATAGAACATTTATTGGCGACAAGAGCTTTCATAAAAAATTGTCTGTAACAAAAAATGTCGTAGAAAATTTGTACATAACTTAAGTTTTCTTTTGAATTTTTTTTTTTTTATAAAAAAATTCAAAATTAGTAAGGGGCTATTCACATATTACGCAACGCTTCGGGGGAGGGAGTTAAAGATTTTTTACGGTTTAGATAAATTATGATTTTCTATAATGCGTTACCAAACTAGCGTTACGTAATATGTGAATAGACCCTAAGGAAGCACCAACTTTCTATAAATCTTATTTATTTTTCCTTAGGAAAATCACGTATTGCTCTAAATGTTTTCAATGAATTCATTCTTTTTAGCTACTGACTTTTTATATCTGTTATTATGCGCGAATATTTGTGTATGTTCTTTTTTAATTACTTTACAATTGGAATGCAAATTGCAATTCCTATAAAAGTAACTTTTGATTGGTTAAGATTTTAATAGATTACAAATCTAAAATAAGTTGAATTAATTTATTTATAAAACTAGTTTGTCTGCTATGATATTTCGATAATTATGGCAACAAGTCATTAATATCTGGAACAGGTTTAGTTTTTAATATTATTTTCCTAAACACTTTAATTTTTAAAAGACAGACGCGGAAAATGTTTTTTCAATTAGTTTTGAAATTTGTTAATCTAATTTCTCAAAAAAAATTTGTTGTACTATGATTGAAATATTGTGTCATAAAACAAACTACTGATTTTTTTCACGTCTTAGTAGCTGATTTTTGTGTTTTATGCAATACCTTTCAATATCGTAATTTATAAGCAAATTTTGTAACAAAATCCAATTGGGATTTAACTTAAACTACACTTTCTGCATTCTAATATTAATTTCCTTGTTAGAAATAGAAAAAAATATATACCAATTATTTAGTCTTCTTCGACAATCATTATCAATGTCTTATTTATTTAAATGACAACTTAAGGAAATCTGCATGAACATGCTAAGAGATTGACATTTTCAATCTATGACTATTACTCAGTACTTAACATGCTTAAATATAATAATACCCAGTGAAAAAATTATGGTGCCATAGTTCTCTTAACTGCTAAAGAAATTTCAAGTTGGCAGTCATTTCATATCTATAAACAGAAAAAAATACTGATGTAAAATCATGCCCTACTTTGGAACTTTTTAGCCGCGCACGATTTTGAGAAGCTCATCTTCTCATAAGTCCGTCTGTAATTTTATAATAATCGAACTTTCCGTCTAGAAATGCCTGATTTATTTCTAAAAAATTTTGCCCCACTGCACTATGGGCCACGATTCAAATATTTTTGGCTAAAAGTACATTTCAGGTAAATGCAAAATTTTTCATACTACCTAAAAGAGGAAAACTTAAGCTTTATTCCCCTAAAATATTTTGTGACGGTGGTCTCTGGAATTTTTTTGACAAGTCTTTAAAGTAAATATTTTCTATATTATATCATTTTTTGCACTTAAAGCTTACCTCACTAATTTAAACAATAATTAAAAGAATTAAGCTAAGAATTATTGTATTAGCTTTTTTCTACACAAAATTTTCTATGCAAAATATTAAAAAATATATAACAAAAATTAGATAAAACTCTTCAGATGTGCTCAAAATGGAGTTATTTTTGAAATCCGAGCAAAAGTGCGATCGATATTGAAATGTTTGTTAGGACAAATAACTCCTTAATATTTATACTACTTATATTTTTGCTGTCGCTGAGACCGTTCATAAACGTTCGAGATATGGTCAATTAACCCAAAAACTACCCATGAAGTTTGGGTTTTAACAAGCTGGCGCGGATACAAGAGGGGGAAGAGGATTTCCCCCCCAAACGAGTAAATTTCTACAGAGTTTTTAAAAGAAGTTTGGAAAAATAGTGTGTTTTACTTAGAAGTTCCCACTCCCCCCCCCCCCCCCCCCCCAAAAGCTCAAGCTGGATCCACGCCTGTTAACAACTGATTATATAACATTAAATCGGCACACAAAACCAAAAAAGTGAGCTGTACAATTACCAGACCCACTCTCCTACATGAATTTCTACCAGATGAATTCGAATTTGAAGTCCGAAATTTCGAGACATATGCGAATAACTGAATTTTTCGTGGCTTGTATTTGTTTTTCGTAATTTACTCGACTTTTTTTACGGTGTACGAGCCAAACAGACCTCAGATGCAGATTTAGCGCGATGAAATGCATATAGATGGGTGGGTCTGGTCAAGTTTACAGACCACTTTTCTATTTTATGTGCAGGGTTTGGTTGTATTTTGTTATTTAATTTAAAGCATTAATGTAATTTGGTGTGTAAGTTTATTATACTTATCAGAGCTTAACATTGTCTTAATATTAATAATGTCACGCTTTGAACTTCTCTTCTGTCTCTAAATGTCTATTTGTAAAATACCTATCACGGAATCCCATCGTTTCCTTTGTGTTTTTTTAGATATTAAGAGTTTGATGTTTTAAAGTTTTTCAACGCCATATTGGATCCATTTTGAGTTTTTACATTTAGATTTCAGATTCGTAATTCGCGATTCTAAAAACCTCCATATGACTGATCACTAACCTGTGTCGCTCCTAGTCTTAAAGTAATTAGAAAATAATCCCCCTTATTCCGTAACTATTTGTCGACGTCACGTCAAGACAATACCAAAAAGTTGGTACATTTCTACTCGTCATCGACAACACTTTAGTATTACTGACAGTCACTTACTAATCTCTAAGGCAAAAAAAATGGGAAGAGACTGTTAATAGTAGACAAGTGCCGATTTTTTGGTATTGTCTTCACGTGACGTCGAAAGATAGTTACGGAATAAGGGGGAATGGTGATCTCTTAAAAAATCATCAGTATTATAGCCGCCACATTGATTTCACTATTGTGAAATAAAAAAAGTTTTTTAAATAATATCTATCAAAAATTCCCAGTTTCTTTTGCCATTTGAAAAAATTAAAATGTAAATTTTTTAAAAATTTTGACCGCCATATTGGATCCGCCATTTTCAATTTTAAAACTAAAATTTCATATTTGAAAGTAGTGATGCCGAAAACACCCAATGCGATATTTTATAAAACAACTAAATCAATATTCTATTTATGGCCAAAATCTGGGATCCTTGCCCATCGTGCACTGGCGTTGTTCTTACACAGAAAAAATTATCAAAGAAAAATTTTCAAACAACAGTTTGTCTAAAAATAAATTTAGTTTTCAGTAAATGTTCTGTCCATAATCTATAAATTGTTTGTTTGACTTTTATTTAGAACGCAAACACCAAAAACAACAATAAAAACTGTGCCGAAAAAAACCACCCCGATGATAACATACACACAAATAACAACAACAACAAGCATAGCAAGAGGAATGCAATTGTACCAAGTTTGTTTACAAAAGAATTTTGAGTGAATCGATTACTTAATGTCGTTGCGTTAATTCTCATTAATTTTTTAAAAGTATTTAGATAAACATTCGGACTTGAACACATTTAACAAAGTGAAATCTCATAAATGCTTATGGATGATGATTGTGACACAGAGAAAAATTTTGTTTGTATTTTTGTTTGATTAAGTAAATTATTTTGCTTTATAATGGTTAGCATTTTTAGACTAATTGTTTATTAAATTCAGACAGAAATATTGTTTGATATTTTTCAGGAAATCCACTAAATATTATTGTTTCATTTAGTAAATTGTTTTGTCTACAATTTGTAAATATTTTTAGACAAATTGTTTTATAGATTTAAACAATTTCATCACTGAAAAAAACACGTTTTTTTTCAATGAAATTGTTGAGGTAATTTTGTCTATATTTACAAATTTGTTTGTAGGTACGTTCCTAGACAAAATATTTACTATTTCATTGAATTCCTTTACAAAAAGTGAAATTCAGTTTTTTTGTGTATGCTCATCCTGCATACCAAAAAATTTTTATGATGCTAACAATTTTACACCTAATACGTTTGGAACAACATTTTCTTAAAGATATGTGTCCAAAATAAATTTTAGAATTTATTTACCTTAATGGAGCAACTTAATATATGAATTTTTAAAAAATTCAAGTTTTTTCAAATCGTAAGGCCTGTACCTTAATGAATTTTTATACGGTCATTACAATATATATAGTGGCTGAAAGAGAAACACGATATCTAAGCAATAGTGCAAAATTTGTATCATTTAAGTTTAAATTTCTCAAGATTTTTGAAAATAGATAAAAAAAACGAAAAAACTCATTTTCCCTGCGAAAAACAAATTAATGCCATATTCGTAATCAGTAGCGCAAAATTAGCTTAGAATATCTCTTGTTGAGGTAAATTTTCTTTTTAATTTTAGTGTAATAATTGTGTCATTTTTTTTTCATCTGACAAAATTATTTGCTGGGATCATTAGAAACAAGAGGCGTTTACACATGTTTGCATTATTCTAAAAGGAAAACATATTGATTACATTTTTGCTTCAAATTTAAATTAAAAACTCAGTTTACAATTTACAGAAAACGTTTATAAATTTGTGATATTTAAATGAAAATACTAATACAACTGTCAAATATTACATTCGTTGCGAAGCCGAAGAGAAAAAGGAAGATACAAGAGAAAGTTTCTAGTATTTAAGGCAACAAATGAAAATCTACTTAAACGGGGATGATTATTTGAAAACCAAATATACACATAAACAAACACAAAATTGCTTACTTGATTCTAAACCAAATTGAGCAGACGTTCGGAAATGAAGTAGTTGACTATATTTGCCAGAATACAGCACTTTAAATATGGAAACTTATGTTGGTTGATTTGGAACATTTTTCCAGCTGATTTTTATGTTTATTTCTTAAATATATTTACAGACACATCCCAACACAAACTGACTTTAACTCACATGGATAAAAAGATAAATGACGAACATTTTCATAAATTAGCATAAATATTTGTTAGTTTATGTTGGATGTTATTTTCTTTATTCGTTCTTTGTGTCTCCTGATGCACACAAGAGGATATTTATAAATATATTCATAGTTGTTGCTTAAAGGTATAAATGTCTGTTGTACATTTTCCTATAAGCGGTGCAGTTAAACGCAGGTTGTCAATCATCTTCGAAAAGAAAAACATGTAAAAGTATTGGCTGCTTGAATACTTGAACAATTTCTGTTTTCATATTTCTTTTCTTTAAGTTTGTCTATATTTTTCTACAGTTTTTATAGCAGGTAGTTTTAGTTAGTTGGGAAGAAATGTCACAACATCAGTTTGATTGAGGCTTTTAATATGAAAAGATTGTTAGTAGAAGATGGCTGACATAATAATTTTTTATTACAACAAGAACTTTTTAAATATTCTGTAGCTTAAGTGGACTATTAAATTCAAAACTTAAATTTATAAAACTTTTATTTTTATTTAATAAGTTGTACATACTAGAGGGCTGCAAAGTGTACTCAAACGTATTCCTAGAATGTACTCGTATGAATTTCGTGTGTGCATATATGTATGTTCTTATGTATATAATTATATATATATATATATATATATATATATATATATATATATATATATATATATATATATATATATATATATATATATATATATATATATATATATATATATATATATATATATATATATATATGAAAGTATATGTGTGTACATACATATCCATGACCAAATATACATGTATACATACATATATACACACATATATACAAAGAAAAACATGTATGCATACACACATAAACATACATACGAGTACTTTCGAGCATATTCGTGCTGCCCTCTAGTACATACACATTTTTGTACTCAACTGGATTTTAGAGATTTTATGGCCAACACTCTAAGACACTTTTGTTGAAAATTAGATCGATAATAGTCGGCAACACTTTACAGATTATTATCGACCTAAAATTACACACGCATTATTTTTCAACAAAATGTTTTATTAAAAAAAGCGACTGGCTGCGTACAGGTTTGAACCGCGACCTCCTGACTGATAATCTGACGTATCTACCATTCAGCCATAGCCGTATTATACTTTATGTTACATTTTTTTCCCTTGGACTAAATATGTTTAATTTGGAAGTTTTTTTCTTTAATAAAATAACCACAAAATCGATATAATTTTAGACATGGAGAAATTTTCAACACAAATTTAAACAATATATGATCGTAAATTTGAAGTAATGTTTTAGAGTGTACATCACAGGCGTAATTTCCATATACGATTAGTACACTTATCATAAAATTTTACGTATATTAGAATATTTCAGTTTTTGCCAACTTTTAACTTATTTTCCAATTTAGATTTTTAATATCAATTGAAAAATGTATAATCAAAATAAAGCAAAAAAAAAATACATGTTGTTAAGCTAGAATCTTAAAATTTTTCGAGAATGGGCTTTGAAATCTACATTTTATTTAAATTCGAAAATTCGAAATCCTGTTCTTCGAAATTGACTTAAAATTTTTGCAATCAAGTAGAATATAATTTTTAAGGTCTAATTTGTAAAAATTCTAACTTTTGAAGTAAGTTGGACTTGCAGAAAGTTAAGTTTGACATTTCGAACATGTTTTCGAATTTTCGCACATTTGTATAACATCTACATTTAAGTTTTATTTATAAGAAAATCCATTAAAATTTTATAATAACCATTTTAAAGTGTATTCGAAATATCGAGCATAATGGAGAAAATCCAACTTAGGCTCATTGTCATTTATAAAAATTTGGTAATAAAAAAAATATTAATTTTTTAATCGCAAACAAAGTTTTTAATTTTTATTATTACATAAACCTTGGAAGTTCGAACATAATTTCGAAGTTCCTCTTAGAAGTTTTTATATTACCAATTTACGAACATAACTTTGTTATAGCATAAATATTACGACTCAAAATCTCGAACTTGACTTCGAACATCTGCACTAAAGTAGAACATCTTTTTTAAGCTTTTGTAAGAAAAAATGTGGTTAA
The DNA here is from genome assembly GCA_956483635.1 of Panzeria rudis. Taxonomy (NCBI): domain Eukaryota; kingdom Metazoa; phylum Arthropoda; class Insecta; order Diptera; family Tachinidae; genus Panzeria; species Panzeria rudis. Next base: position 178,488,175 of record OY101448.1, read on the forward strand.
GTAAAAATGCAAACTTTTTACGGAAATTTCACATTTCGAAAATGATTTCGAATTTTCGAACTTATATAATATATATCCACTTATAGATTTAATGTCATTTTCAAAATATTATATAATAATACAACATATTAATTTTTTAAATCGAAAAAAAATCTAGTTTTGTTATGATTAGAATTTCGAAATTCGTCTTAGGCATTTCCATGCACCAATAATCCGAACATAATTTGGCGATAGTATAAAACTGCCTGGCCCATGATCTCCAAAGAATTTTTTGTTTCATACAATTATATTCAAAAATAATTTTAGCGAAAGTCCAAGCTTTGATTCGAACTTTCGAAAATGCTTAAAATGTTAACTTGAATGATTTAACTTAAATGAAAAACAGATCAAACTGGATTAGGGTATTTCTTAAGTCTCCTCTATTCTATTGTTTTTTTCCTATATTCTTATTGCATATTTTGCGTTTAGCTTAAGAAAAGTACTCGTAGTGAATGTCTTTTGCAATTTTAATGAGTCGCAAGAAAAAAGATGCAAGCAACCAGCCATCCAACAGTCAAGTAACCATCCGTTCCTTGATTTTTTTATTTTTTTGCGTTCCAAGTTTGCTTATATTTCTGGTTAATAATATCGCCAAGGCATTAAGAAAAAGGGAGAGCGAGCCGAGCGCATAGTGCAAAGTATAAATATTTCTTGTATAAACATTTATACATCGCATACAAAAGTACAAATATACATAAAACTAATCTTTATAATGTACAAGTTTAGAGGAAGGAGTCATTCTAATGGATATTTTTCTTGTGGCAGTGTTTTAAGTTAAAGGTAAACTGTTGTCTTTGTATTATTTACTTCATTTCTTTTTTTCTTACTGCTGCTGCAGCTTAAAGGGTACAACTACTGTTGCAGCAACAAGCAAGCAAGCAAGCAGATTTTTTCTTATGTCTGTTAATATTTCTTATGCACATAATTTGTAGGCATGATTTTTGTTAAATAAGAATATTTTTTCATAATTTAAAATTCTCAACCCCATCTTCGTCATCAATGCAATCAACAGCCCAACAGCATTTCATCAAGCGTCATCTGGATTTATTTACAACAACCAGAACAACATTTATAACATGATCTCCCATGTATGTATGAAGTTGTTGAGGCAAATGTGTTTTCAAGCCTTTTAGTTTTTTTTTCTTTTATTCATAAATGGGGGCTACTGTTTGTTCGAAAAAAAGAACAAACAATACGAAACATCCTTCTTGATTTTTTTTAACTACAGCGTTTAGTCTTTAAGCCAAGCTTTAATTGTCTGTTGTTCTGTTTGGCAATATATTAAATTTACTTGTCTGTTTTCACGGTTTAAAGTTCAAACTTGTTTGTTTTCTTGAGGTGTAGAAATATTGCCAGTAATTATTGCATTTCTTAATTAAAGAAAAAAATTCAAAACGCTCTAATCGCCAACAGGGTATGCACGGAAAAATTTATATAATTATTTATTTAGGAAAATATATTTTATGTTCTTGCGTGTGATTTTTATGAGGTACTCTTTTTCATTAGAACTATTAAAAATATTTGTAAAATATTTTAAACGGCCAGAATAGAAAATACTCACAAAAGCCAGACAACAAACAGCTGTGTGATGAGAACATATTTAAGATATGTATATCAAACAAAATTGATGTATCTAAACAAAAAATACAAGATTTGAAACAAAAACAAAATTTTACAATTTATTTTTTTGTTTTAAATGAAATTGTAAGAATGAGAAATGTCCTTCGACATTGATAATCAAGCTATTAGTGTCTAAACAGACGATGAAAAAGGTAACAACTTTAAAAGAGAATTTAAACAATTTCTTCGTGTAAATGTAGTCGTACAATCAGTGAAACGAGCATTTGTAATATTTAAAAAGAAAAAAAAAAAACATTGCAAATTTTGATGTTAAAGAAAAACAGTATTATAAAACAAAATTCTTATATGAATCAAAATAAATTTGGCTATCAGTTACGTACATTTTTGGTGCTTTAGATTCCGTTTATTTTGTATTTCTTTTTTACAATGATAAAGTTTTTATACCTTGAGGCGTTTGTTTACTCTTGTTTTTAGATGCAAAGCTCACATTAAGCTTTTTATTAACACGTGAAGCTCATGACCAAATATTTATTTGACGCTCCTAAAAGTATGCACGTTTCTTAATATTTACTGCAAACGAAGTCTGTAGAAAAGTGTTTTTCAATTCCACTTTGATATTTAAAAGTGGTTCGATTACGAAGAAAATTTTCGTTTTTCGTTTTCTGAAAAAGCCACTTACGGAATTGAAACCACTTCCGATCGGAATGGTATTCTGTGCCATGACTGATATATGTTAAAAAAGGGAATATTATACAAACTTTTCCCGCAAATTCCCGCCCAGGAATTCCCGATTCCCAAACCCTATTAATATCAAATAAAAAAATTGCAAAGCTAGTTACAAGACAATAGGTGAAAAAACCGAATTTTTTGTATACGAAATATGTAGATTTCGATCCAAAATATTGCTTTGCTACACTCTAAAACAGTTTTGTTGAAAATTAGGTCGATAATAGTCGGCAACACTTTACCGACTATTTTCGACCTAAAATTACGCACGCATTATTTTTGAGCAAAATGTTTTTACTAAAAAAAGCGATTGGCTTCGTGCAGGTTTGAACCCCGACCTCCTGACTGATAGTCTGACGTATCTACCATTCAGCCATAGCAGTATTATGTTATGTTAAATTTCTGCCACTTGTACTAAATATGTTTAATTTGAAAGGTCTTTTTAATAAAATAACTACAAAATCTATGTTATTGTAGACAAGAAGAAATTTTCAACAAAAATTTAGACAATAAATATTTGATATTAAAATTTGAGGTAATATTTTAGAGTGTAGTATTTGCAATTTTGTATAAAAGATAACTTTGTATTTTGCACTTAATGCACTCTAAAACACTTTTGTTGAAAATTAGGTCGATAATAGTCGGCAACACTTTACCGATTATTATCGACCTAAAATTACACACGCATTATTTTTGAGCAAAATGATTGCGTGCAGGTTTGAACCGCTACCTACTGGCTGATAGTCTGACGTATCTACCATTCAGCCATAGCAGTATTATACTTTATGTTAAATTTTTGCCACTTGTTCTAAATATGTTTAATTTGAAAGGTTTTTTCTGTAATAAAATAACTTCAAAATCGATGTAATTTTAGACAAGGAGAAAATTTCAACACAAATTTAGACAGTATATGATCGTAAATTTGAAGTAATATTTTAGAGTTAATTTAAAAATATTGTATTCCACCTTAATCGAGGAATTAAAAATGAGGAATGAAAAAAATATAAAAATGCACTTTTTTAACTTTAAGGCCTGTAACTTAATGAATTTCCTAAATACATATACAACTGTGTATGTACATATTCATACATAAATATTTATAACAAATTATATGCTTCATAGAAATGGAGTGTATTTTCTCAAGATATTTTTTTAAATACCGCTTTTTTGTCATGTTTTCTTCAAAATCCCGATTTTCAATTAGTCTTGTGCCGCTTTTTGCACAAATCTTCTAGTGATGTTAATTATACGTTTTGTAAATTTTACAACGGTGTTGCAAAGCCTCTGGTGTTAAGTAGACCCATTGAGTTTCTAAAGCTTTATTTGTAGCTTTTTTATTATTTGTTTTACTTCGCTAACATTACCGACGAAGGAGACCGCTGTGATGTACATTAACATAGAACAGTGAACAGTGCACAACACTACACTAATGCACATGAGAAAAATTTATGAAATTGATGACTTACCTGTCACAGGGATCGAACCCGGCATCAATGCTTCTTTGCAGTCATTATAAATATTATATTAGAATATAAAAAAACAAATTTACTTCACAAATGAAATTTTTAGCCAAGAATTTAATTTTATTAAAATTGGAAAAAGATATAGAAAAAAGTTTTTTTCTCCATCATTGTAAAATATTCTGTAAAATTTTCTTTATTAAAAAATATTTGTTTTTATATAGCTAGCTGCATTTTTTTATGCTTTCAAAAGGTTGTGTTTTCGCGTTTATTGTTGTCTCATTGTTTTAAGTATTATTTTCGTTAAAGGTTGTAAGTTGTAAATTTTTTTTTAGTTTTTTTCTTAAAGAAAATGTTTAATACGCGCAATAGTTTTTTCTCTCTTTTCTTTTGTTAAATTGTTGAAAAAAATATGCGTGCACCCGGTCAAGTCATACGTTAGTCATATGTGCAGATATATTTATGGGAAGTACGTTTTGTAAGTTGGGGAAGGTATGTGTACAAATAAATGTAGTTGATGAAAAAAATCACTTTGATTTAATATTTTTCAAAATGTTTTCCACCAAACGATATGTTTTGGTTTATATCGAGTTGTTATGAGCAACATTTACATATTTGGAGAAATAATTTACTGTTTTTATAATTAAAATTATATGAGTTAACATCCCCAATTGTTAAGTTTTAGATGTAAGACCATTACAAGGTACCAAACACCGAAACAGCATCTCGCATATTTCTAGAGAATTGTTCTGCATACACCTCATTAATTCTAGATTTTTTGTATGCTTTTTTATTTCATACTGTCCGCAAAGGTTGTTATTGTTTTTTTTCCTTTTTTTTTTGTTCTTTAATTTTTTTATATGCCGTTGTTGCATGATGCACTCACTAAACAATATTTTTGCAAACGCATAAATTTATAGTGGTGGAAAAAAGTTTTCGCACGGTCACTCTTCTTAACCAAGTGCGTTTTCCGCAACTATGCGATGCACATTGGATTAAAAACTTTTTTTGGGGAAGTAATTCGGTAACTCTTGAACCGTACAAGATATCGGTATGAATATTTACACAAACATTCCTGAGGTGTTTTTAAATTTACATGGGAGGGAACGTACTTCCGGCATTATGGGGACTCGTGGGCAAATCCCTAAAGTTGGTAAGTTTTTAAAAAGATCCCCAAAACTTAATTTATTAGAGATATTCTCAAGAATTTATGTGATATAAAGTTAAATGTATTTTTTGTTTAAAGATCTACTGATGAGTTGGCATTAGCACCCAACGAATTAGCTAACCACAACAAATAAATCAAACTTTTTTGCATATGGACTCGAAATGTCAAAACTTTTTAAATATCCATAATATCTTGAAAAACATGATTTTTCGTTTATATAAAATAAATTTCCTCTGGAACATACACAAGTTTTGGCAGTTTTAAAAGAAAGCCTATGGAAAATCAGTGTAAAAGAAATATCGAGTCAAAGCAGCTAAATGTTTGTTCAAAGTGCAAAGCAACCTACAAATCGTCACATAAATTCATAAAAACCCTAAGTTACATTGGATTCATTTTACAGGAGAAGAACAAATAACTATTTAATATGAAAAATTAACCCATGAACAGGTCATGAATACTTACAAACTAATTTTACATGGACGAATAGAGGAAAAAAGCTTAGGAAGAGAGTCTTAATAACATTTATTTTGATACGGTGCATCATAATCAATCAACAACTTGGTTTTGAATTTCTTGTAACTTAGGACTTTTTTGAAATCATATGACGAAATATCCTAAGGCATCAGGTGTTGCCTAAATGTTCTGAAAGCTATTTGATATTGTACGGTAAATAACGACAAGGTGACCATTTATGCCCAAAAAAGGCACATATTTTGCAAACATGTTTTCACCGCTTTGTTATTCCGGTATTTAAATAACAAAAGTGGCAAATATTGTTATTAGCAGAGAAACCGCAAATATGCAATTGCATATTTTTCCCTGTGCGATGTATGTTGGCACAAATAAAATATTTATACGTTTCAGGACTTTTTAAGAGTTTTGGCATTGATTTGTTAGTGCATATTTTTGCATATTTTACGCTTTGCAGCATGTTTTTGCATGTTTTACACTTAGTCGCATATTAAGTGCATTTTTCCTATTTTTTGTGACATATTTGGCTGTTTTCCTGCATATTTTGGTCTTTAAAATTTTAATATTTATAAAAATAAGTCTGTTTTGCCATCGAAAATTTCAAACTTTTTCCATATTTAAGAAATTTTTCTTTTCCGATTTTAAATTTACTCTAATGAATTTGTTCTCCAATTTCTTACAAATTTTCCCCATTCCACTAATTTATTCCCAGCTTTAAACATTTATGTAGTTTTGAGGATTTTTGGAGCAATTTTAATTTTGTCGAGATTGCACTTTATAGAAAAATAGTAGGACGAGAATAATCGCTTATGCGAATATTTAAGCTATTTATGCGATTTTGCTGATTTGTTCCTAATAGAAACCACAAAATATGTCTTGGTGCCTTGGTGCCCAACATTTAATATTTGGACAGACGAAAGGCCAGGATGGCATTGTTAAATCGACTCCCATATCCATAACGAACCAGAATATATGGGTGGCATGCAATATCGTCTAATGAAATAGTGTCCATGACGTTACATTTTTTTGAATAACCTACTATTTCCGTTGTATTCTTCAAAAATCGTTTAGATTTAGGGTGAATTTTATTTTGACTGTTAATAACTTTTGATGAAGCTGACTTACTAAAAAATTACGTATGATCCTTTTTGCAGAGCGTTCAATTCTCTGCAAAAGTGTACCAAGAACTCTACTGTACGGCGTTCCGTTCGTTACTTACAACAATAAGAATGAATAAACCCAATTTATCCCATACAAATCGTACGGAAAATCAAAAAGTACGATGCGCACTATCTCATCATTACTATTATGAGCTTATATTTTAATAGGCAGAAAAAAAGGATTTTTTTTTTAGAATAAACCTAATGTGTACACTCTAAAACATCACTTCAAATTTACGATCATATATTGTCTAAATTTGTGTTGAAAATTTCTCCTTGTCTAAAATTACATCGATTTTGTAGTTATTTTATTAAAGAAAAAACCTTTCAAATTAAACACATTTAGAACAAGTGGCAACAATTTAACATAAAGTATAATACGGCTATGGCTGAATGGTAGATACGTTAGACTATCAGCGAGGAGGTCGCGGTTCAAACCGGCACGCAGACAATCGCTTTTTTTTAGTAAAAACATTTTGTTCAAAAATAATGCGTGTGTAATTTTAGGTCGATAATAATCTGTAAAGTGTGGCCGACTATTATCGAACTAATTTTCATCAAAAGTGTTGTAGAGTGTATATAATTCGTGGTATCAGAAATGAATATCATATAAATTATAAACGAAATGATAAAGTTTTAAGAACATATTTTTACATTTTTGAAGCATAGTTTTAAGTTTTTAGTGCATATTTAATGCACATAAAACACATTTTTAGGGCATATTTCCGATTTCCCTGGTTAATAGTAAACTGTTTCTTCTATACATGTTTAAAATTTTTTTACAATATCTCTGTTCGTTAAAATTTGATGTGAATTCGAATACTCTATCAGAAAAATTCATTATTTAATGGTAAATAATATTTTTAGAAATCGGCGAAAATATATTTTTCTATAGGATATTATTCGACAAAAAACGACTGCAAAAGAATGTTGTTTGGTACATATTTTGAGTTTTTGAAAATTTCTGTCCTTAACTGAGCGACAAATTGTTGTTTGTCATTCGTGACTTTTTTAAATATTAATTATTCTTATTATCAACTAAATCACATAAATTCATTTAAATTTTGAGTAATAATTGCCATGAAAAAGAAATATTATTAAAAGCATGTGATATTGAAGTGTTTATTGAACATTTTTTAGCATAAGCTTCATCAATTTGCTAAAAATTCGTCATCCGTTACTTAAATATTTATTCCAAAAATTCAGGCGAAAGTTCAATAAAAGCAAAAATTTTTCAAAAAGAACAAATTGTGGTAAAATCCTTATAAAGTGAGTCGTTCTAATATCTGATTTCGGTATTTTATTATACTAGACCATTTGTTTAAAATTGTGATTGTGAAGAAAAAGAACATGCTAAAGAAATTGTAATTCGTGACTTGTCTATTTATATGGATTTTACTGTGGTAGTTTCTAATATCTGATTTCGGTATTTTTATTGTTGTTTTTAGTTTTAAAGGAGATGAAAACTAGACCAGAGCAGAGATCCATAAACGCTATAGCGAAAAATTAGAACTAGACGAAACACGATGTGTGGTATATAAACTAAAAGCAAGGGAAATGCAAAGGGAATTAGTCTTAAAACCATTTATTTTATTTACTAATTCTTTGGCTTTAATTTAAATTAGTTCTTAGCAATTAAAATGGGGTTAAATAATATAGAAATGATATCGACCAAAAGTGTGGTACCGAATGAAAAACATTTCAATACAATATATATTTTCAAATTATAAAGTAATAAAGTTCGTATTTAATTTTTTTTCCTTTGAGTACGATGTTCAATGAATTTTACCCGTAACAGCGTACAAGAAAATTTAATTTTTTTTTTAATATCTAATCAAGCCGGTAACTCAAAATATACAGATTTATTATCACAGTTCTACATAGCGGAAAGCAGGTTTATAATTATGAGCTTCGAAGGCCTCCTCCGACATCTGTACTGAGTTTTGGGGGAGCTTGCCTTAAACCATTTCATGTTTACGAAACTTTATGCATATCACTGTACATAAGCTTATTTGTAAGTATGTGGAAATGATGCTCGTAAATACAATATGATGATGATGCACTAACGAATATAAATATTTTTTGTTAAGTCAAAATAAAAAAAAAACCTAAGACGAAAAAAATGGTTATAAAACTTTGTTGTTTGTTCCCTTTCCCGGTTTGAGATTTATTTCTTTATTTTGAACTGAAAACAACAACCAAGAAACTTAACAAACACACAAGCTGACAGTCATACACACACGGATATGAACTACGGGGCCATATCGAAATTTTATATTACCTTTTTAAAGATGCTTAACAAGATTTCGATGTCGTATATTAAAAATAAAATATATAAATAAAAGAAATAAAAACAGAAAATATTATTCATAAAAAAAATAATATAAATATTTTTTTGTTATTCTTCTGTTTTTTCTTCTTCTGTTTTTTAGAGGCATATAAATGTTGCAAATATTTATGCACACACATTCGTAAATGCACATGCATAATTTATTTTATAACTGCTAAAAAAAATACGAACAGTGAAACCGAAACCAGCACACAAACCAAACAACGAACCTACCAACCACAACCAAATAGCCAGGAAGAAAGGAATGTATCTTTGGGTAAGTATCACCATCACCACCACCACCACATTGCAACTACTTACTAACTTGGCTGTTTTATTGTAAAAATAATTTTGTGTTCGAAACAGTTAACAAGTCTTTTGAGAGCAATTAAAATTTTCTTTTGCCATAAAATGTCTTTCTGTTTTTATACATTTTGCGTGTTGAAAAAAAAAACAACGAAGACTTATTTTATTGCAAATTTCTCCAATCTATTAATATAATTCTGCCTTCTAATAAGATCCTGCTCTAAAATATAAAAATTATATATTTATTGCTTTTTTTATTACGAATTTAAAATTCTATCTAATATAATTATCACAGACATTTATGTCGGCTTTTCGTTTTGTTCCCTGATATCTCAAACCATTAGAAATTGGCTAGAGAAGACAAAACGTACTCGTAAATATTTCATGTTGATTTTATTGAATTTTTATTAAATGTTGTGTGTGGCTAGAGATTTTTATGAGATTCAACATTTATGTAAAATTTTTCTAAAGTTCAGCTAAGTTCAAGCAAACAGGATATAAAATTAATTTATTATGTTTACGTTTAGGACTCAGTATTTGGGATGACCATCCTATTCTTTTTCTCTACAAAACGAATTCATTGCGTTCATGAAATCCGTTTGTGTGTGCATTTGAAAAGCTTTCATTCGGAAACGGAACTCTTAGTTTATTTAGAAACTCTTTAATTTATTCATTCAACTTTTGAAATATTTTGTTCCCATCCTTTAATCACTAATAAATCTGTGAGAGATGAAATATGTTTGAACCAGCAAATCTAAAAATCAGTAAAATTACAAACCTTTTTTAAGCCCATAAAATTGTACGTTTAATGATGAAACAAAACTGGGTCTTGACGAGTTTTTCCAAAAAAAAGAAAAATACATTAATCATACGCCATTAAAAGCAGTCATGAAATACAGGGATGCCAACTTAGCCTTTTTCGGGCTAGATTTAGCCCGTTTTTAGTTACTCAAAAAGCGAGACAAAAATGTCTAGCTCCAAACAAAACAACGCACTTTTTGCAGTTATCTTTTTGCCCTTTTAGCCCCTTTTTACTTTTTGGTCAATGTGGGAACATTTTTTATTTTTGCGAACTATATCTTTCTTTATTCTAGCAATAGCGACTTGTGAATTAACGTGCTAACATCGTTTTTTATAATTTTCTTTTGTTAGTTTACTATACCAGTAATAAAACGAACAAGAGGCTAGAATAATCTTCTATTTCTTTAAAAATTTTGAGTGATTTTGAGTTGGTCCCAAAATTTAAATGTATTTTAATTTTCAAAAGAATCACTTAGTTGGTTAGCCCTTTTTGCGCTTTTTCCAAATATTTTACCGGATATTGCTTTATACGTCTCTTTTTTCACATTTAGACCTTTTTAGCCCCTTTCTCAAAAAATTTTGTGGGCTTTGGGTTCCAGAAGTTGGCATCACTGATTGAATGGGATCTATTTTATTTTGAGAACGGTTTTTCTCATGCTCTCAGTTTTAGCCACAATGTTGCCGTGTTTTAATAAAATTTCATATATTCCCAGTGGTAAAAATACCCACTACGTAATCGCTGATGTAAACAATATTTAGTAGCAGCTAGTGAAGACGCTTTGGCTTATTTTCCTATTTAGATTTAATATAAGCGTGTCATAGGCTGTTTAATCGGTGCGCTCTCGCGCAAATTTATGTACAATTAAACTTTCATAACATAAATCAGCATTATCGAGAAAAAAATCGATTTATGAAGGCCTTAATTTATAAAATTAGCTTAAAAAATAATATTAACGCTATTGGCACGAGATTTACTTCAACTTATAGAAATTCAAATTTATACGCTTTTAAATCCTATCTGCTGCCATAAAAATATTTTGCCATTTTTATATCCTTGAAATGAATTGAAGAAATTGTTTAATTTACAACATCATTGTTGACCCCCAGTCCCCAGGTTACATCTGCAAACATAATGCTTTTAAATAATTACAAAAGCAGCAGTTTATTACGAATAAATATCACCAGCTTACCAAAAAACACAACACAAGTTTCTTTTATTCCAATATTTGCTTTATTTCCACACAGTTGGTTCTTATTTTGCTCTCATTGATTGCAATGGCGGCTTGATAATTTTGGCTTCTGGTATTCATTCCCTGTTGCAAGGAGTTACTAACCAACAAGATGTGTTTCAGACATAGATTTTCGTTTTATATGTTTTCCTCTATTGCTTCAATGTGGCTTAATAAAATTTTACGCATAATAATGCAAGTCAAGGAAGGCGGGGATCAAGCAAACAAGCACACAAAAAACATACACGACAAGTAAACAAAACCATTCAACCAACAATAATTCCACTCGTAAGAGAAATATTTTGATATGTTTGCCTGAACCTCCCTCCCTCCACCAGCATATGGAGGGCATATGAGGGCAGGGTGTAAATGTGTTAAATATAAATATTTGTTGCCATTGTTTGCATTTTTTTAATTTTTTATTAATAATTCTTGGTTGTTGTATTTGTTCCTGTTGCTGCCTCTGTTGTTTGTTCATTTATGGCATATTTTTACGCATATAACCGTAAATTTTTGTTGATTCTGACACCGGCATAATAGGTGGCAATGTAGCGAACAAGAATTCAAATGAACAACAAAAGCAAGAAATATACAAGCAACATGACATGTCATCTTTTTTAAATATTATTTAACTGCTTGAATCGCTGTTGGGGAATTGTTGCGGTAGCAAAAATGACATAAACAATTCTTGTAAAACAAATTTTAAATATTTTGGACTTGATTAATAAACTTAATTATAAATTTATTGTGAACTTTATTATTAACCTGGGGTATACAAATGCGATATTTGATTTAATAGCCCAGCTAAAAATATTCCAATACACGACTAGAAATTTTCCCAAGACGCAAGTGGCGATCCCAAAAGGTTTATCCCATTCGGGATCCGACCGGGAACTTATAAGGATAGCTCATCTACATCATTAGTGATTTAACATAAGGTCCCGACTAGAAATTGGTCCAATATACATATTGGGGCCCACTTAGGAAAGAATGGGGCAACCCGAAAAGGCTTATCCCATTCGTAATTTGTTGGGATAGCCCCTCTACAACCCGACTAGAAATTTTCATGCAAACACATTTGGGATCTAACTGGGATACCCAATTCCGATGTAACGCAGAAACGTCTTTGGGACCGGATTGGTTTCCTGTGGGGAAATATCAAAATCTTGCAAAAATTGGCTCAAATCTGGAAAATATCAAACTCTAATATTGAATTAATATTGCTGAAGCTATCCAAGGGACACAAGTATGTAACAATCACCTCTGTTGAAGATAAGAAAAATATACGATTAAAAACCTGTGTTAGATTTTCGCAACAAGTTCCCAATAGCTTCCCACTTCGGAAGAATTTATGTTAAGTCACTAATTTGTAGATGGGCTATCCCAACAAGTTCCCGATCAAATCGGAAATGGGATAACCATTTTGGGTGTGCCACATGCATTCCCAATCGGGCCCCAATATGAGTATTGGGAAAATTTCTAGTCGGGAAATCAGTGATTTAACATTAGTTTTTCCCAAGTGGGAACCGACTAGGAACTTCTTGGGAAACTCTAGAAGAGATTTTGATTAATTTTGTCCCTTTAATATTTTGATCGATTTTGAGTCACTTTTAGAGTTTGCTATTTTTTCATGAGATCAAGCTTTTGGGAGTTTTGGATATTTTTACGACTTTTCACGTTCTTGGCAATCCATACAACTTTCGCCAATTTCGAAACATTGTCAACATTTTAAGGAACCCCTAAAGATCCCAGTTTTGGCATGTTCTCGCGAGTATTCGCGATAGTACTATTTTTGCGCGTTTTTGTCCCTTACAGCTTTAACCATTTTAAGTCTTAAGCTTGGAGTTTTTGCAAAATTTCCGTAATTTTCGCTGTATGTGTGTAATTATATAAAATATTTTCGGCGAGCCTACCCCGCTTTTTTTAGTGGTTAGTTAAATTTATGCTTGTATTTTAATATCATTTTTTTGTAAATTTTAATAATAATAAGTTCAGTTCTTTTTGTTTCCTCTAGAAATAAAAATTTTTAGTTTTCAAGCAACGTTTGAAATAGAAAAACTTCAAAATTTAAAAAAAATTAATAATAAAATATTAATTGAATAAAATTAAAATGTCTTTCCTTTTCAAAAAAAGAACATAAATGATATTCGTATACATTTATGGATGTATGTAAGTATGCATCTACATAAGTATTTATTTATGTGGCATGGTAAAAACATAATCAAAAACGAATCTTTCATTACAGCGAAACGTGTTGCATCCAAATCGAATACGTGTGACAAATTCTAGTTGGGATCTTATCGGGATTTCCCGTTGGGGAGCCTAAAACGAGAACCCCATCGGATTCCAAATATGTTTCTGCGTTACATCCCAATTTGGGAACCAATTGGACAACGCAGTTGGTTCCTAATTGGATTTGCACAAAAATTTCTGGTCGGGGTCTTCCTAAGTCGAAAACTATGGGGAACTTGGTGGGAAAACCTAACACAGATTTTAAATCTTATTATTTTTTGCCCATTTTCGATGGAGGTGAGTAGTGCTTACCTAATCAGTATTAGAGTTTGCTATTTTTTCGATTTGAGCAAGTTTTTGCGATTTTTAGATACATCCTAACAGGAAACCAATCGGGTCCCAAATACGTTTCTGCGTTACATCCCAATTCGGATCACAGTATAGATCTCAAATGGGTTTGCATGAAAATTTCTAGTCGTTTAGATCCTTACATTACTTTCATTAAGAATAAGAGTACAAAAAGATTAAGATAAGAATAACACTGTACAACGAAATATATATTTTTTTATATGACAAGGCTCTAACGACTGATTCTGGTAGGGAGCTCCAAAAAGAGAATACATGTATTGGCGTTTTGAAAGTTTACATCTGGGACTAATTTTATAAAATAAAAATTATTTTATAAAAATTTTTCCTTTCAGAAAGTTCATTAAAAATATTAACAAAAATTCCGTTATTTGTCCATTACCATAAATCAAGTAAAAATTTTTTTAAGCAAAACAAGCAATTGATTCGCAACTTTAGATTTTATTCACAATTAAATTTAAAAAATTGCGATTTGCATATAACACACGTACACGCACTGTTGTATAAAAATCGTGATTTTTATCAATTGTAATCTCTCACTTAATTGTAAATAAAATCAAAAGTTGTATATCGATGTTAGTCAAATATGGCTTGTTTTATTTGGAAGATTTTGTTTCATATGTGTTTCATATTAATTCAACATGATTTTACAATAACCTTCAAAAAACATTTTTCCTTTTGAAATAACTATATTTTATGTTATTTTATTATTCTAGCACAGTTAGAGCAAAATGAAGTTGATACTAAAATAATACGAAGAATAATGTTGAATCAAGATTATAACAATTTGAAACAACGTGACTTGCATACTGATATAATCCCAAGAATCATGTCAAATGAAAGTTATTTCGAGTTGAAACAACATAAATTTAATGTAGTTTACGTGATCTCTGCCCATTGCTTCAGAAAAATTTGTGTTGTAGTTGGTTACCCCATTCAAGATTTGAACTCGGGCTCATCTATCTCCACTTGGATGGTAGTAAAAGCGTTAACCACTGCAGTCACAACTTCCTCAAATATACTTTAGATATACAGTAATATAAATACCATCATAAGTAATATACATTTTAATTCAACATTATTTAATTGGATGAATTTAACATAAAATTTATTTGGAATTAAAGTAATAGTCATGTTTATTTAAAATGAAATGTATCGTTGATTTTTCATTGTTTCACTAAAGTAGATCAAAAGTTTTATTTAACATGATCAAAATTGATTTTATGGATTATACAATTGCACAATTTTGTTTTAACATTGGGTTTAAATTTACATTAATAACTTTTTGTCGTTTAAAATTAATATGAAATAATGGTAATTTTTAATCGGCAGCATGAAAGTTTTGCTAGTAATGCGCAGTTTTCAACTATTTTTCGGCTATTTACATTTTCACAACTCGAACATCAAAATAAACGACAACAACAAAAACAAGTCATATAACTGAGAACAACAAAGCAATTAAACATCAAAACACACTTAAAAACAAATTATTTCTCATGTTGATTTAACATTGGTATTTTTTCTGTGTGTAAGAAACAGCTTTCAGTTGTAATAGTACAAAAGTTGAATCGAATTTTTAGACTTGTGTTATTATTAAGTTGTTAGACGATTTTCTTCCAATTTAACTTTAAAAAAATAACACTTATAAAATAATTTTCTTATTTTTCAATTATTTTTGCAATCTCATTAAGTTTAAGAAATTGTTTTCAATTCTGTTCTGGTTTTCAATTTTAAATAAATGACAGACACATAAAAAAGTAAATTATTATAAATTCTTGTGTTTATGCTAATTTACCAATTTATTCTTATTATAATAGAATTATTATGCAGACGAAATGGTACTTTTATTTTTCCCACTCATTTATCCAACAAATTAAGTCTGTCTGTCTGTCGGTCTGTGTGTCTGTCTGTCCCATTATTATTTTTTAAGTCAATCATTCTGTTGCCTCATGTGCTTAATGTATTCCAACAAATTTAGCAAATTAAATGGAAGTTCGAGTTAGTTGCAAATTTGTATAAACCAAAAAAAAAACTCTTTAACTACAGGTTGCACAGTAACAACAGCAACAACGACTGCTCTTGACGCTGCTAACTGCAACTAACAAACCAACAAAAATAAAGCTGTGAATGTTGACAGAAGTCATCATAATAATGTGGAGTTATGCTAATTTTTTTGAAATAAAAACTGAAACAAAATGAAGGAACAAAAAAAAAGAAGCTACTTCTTTCAGCTACGGTAAACAAAAAGAATGACATTTGTATAAATGCATTTTTAAAATTGAATTTCCTGTTTAAAATACATATATTCAAAAAATACAATAATGCACTTCAAGAAATTAAGAAAACCTTTGGTTATGTATTCTTTAATTCGAAAAAAAAATTGAAATAAAAATTTATAAAAAAGCCCCACTTGAATATGTCAAAAAAAAACACACCATAAACATTTTCTAAAAGTTAAACAGACAAAAAAAACACACCAACTTTTGTCTGTCCGAGCACGCATCACGCAAAAACTAGTGAACGGCTTTTTATACAATTCGATATGAAGGCAATTTAGAGCATTGCTTCAAACTTAGGATACTTCTTACTAAGATAAAATATCTAATTTACAAGATAACACAAAAAAGCGAAAATACGCAATTTTACTAATATAAATGTTGCTAGAAATAAGAAAGATGTTTCAATTTTTTTAACGTTGGTAGCTCGGTTTATTTTTTATAACGGGAAATTTGAGCAGTATCCCGACTAGAAATTTTTCCAATTCTCAAATAGGGGCCCGATTGGGAATGCATGTGCCACACCCAAAAGGGTTATATCATTTGTGATTTGATCGGCAGCTTGTTGGGATAGCCCATCTTAAAATTAATGACTTAACATAAGTTCTTCCCAAGTGGGAAACTATTGGGAGCTTGTTGGGAAAATCGAAGACAGATTTCTAATCGTATATTTTGCTCATCTTCAACAGATGTGATTGTTACATACTTTTGTCCCCTGGATAGCTTCAGGAATTTTAATTCAATATTAGAGTTTGATAGTTTCCCGATTTGAGCAAATTTTTGCAAGACTTTGATATTTCCCCACAGGAAACCAATCGAGTTCCAAATAGTTTTCTGCGTTACATCAAAATTGGGATCCCAGTTAGATGCCAAGTGTGTTTGCATGAACATTTCCAGTCGGGATGTAAAGTTCTTTGTATTATTATATTCTATGGATACCTTATGGCCATTAACGGAACTTTAATCTAACCGACGCGACAGGCATCTCTAGTTTTATATAAATTTTATGTTAAAACATCCATTACATAATATCGATTAAAAATGTAATTCAAGTTACATTTGGGACATTTCACGCCAAATTGAACGGTTTGAAAAAAAATTTTTTTTTGATTGCCCATCAAAAGAGCCTTCTTTGTAAATTTAGAAATTTTTTTCATTACTCGTTCGAAAGATATAAATCTTTAGCAAGTAAATTTTTTTATTAATATTTTTATTTCGAACATATTTGCTTTGTGAGTCCAAATTGATTAATAGGCTAAGGTTCGTAACGTTATACTCAGAAAGAGTTGGGCATGATTGACATTCCAAGGAACAAGGGAAAAATTAACATCAACTTAATTTTTCAACGTACACAGTAGAATAGAGTAGCGCCACCACTTTCGAAAGCTGCTACAGTTCCATCGTCAGTGCTCACGTGTATGTTGGTTATCACCACTTGTCAGGTGGCTCTGTTGAATGCGATTTTTTAATTCATATATAAACAACTTTTTCGTGAAAATTTAATGCACTTTCCCAGCGTTGCCATTGGTCTATTTTTTTTCATTCCCATTTTTCTGATTTTTGTTCTACTCAAGACAAACTTTTTTGGTTTTATTTTATACTTAAGTATATATGAACATGTAACCATGTGAAAAGCTTAAGCCAGTAGCTAAAGTTTTTTAGTTTATTTGCTTATAACTGTCATAATAATGATCCAAATTGGACCCATTTTTTTGAATATCTTTTTTTCGATATTTTTTTCCAGAAAAATAGAAAAAGAATTATTAAATTTATTTATTGAGTTTTGATTTTTGCATTTAAAATTTCAAATCGTATTTTTTAAATTTTCCAAAAAAAAATCGAAGGATACACTCATTTTCAAAAATACGATTTAAAATTTCAAACCCAAAAATCAAAAAAAAATATTTAAAATTTGTTTTCTATTTTTTTCTGGAAAAAGTATCGAAATACAAAGTTTAAAAAAATTTACAAGTTGGATTATCATTAAAAAAGTTATGAGCAAAAAATCTCTTAAATCAGTAATCAAAAAAATCTAAAAAATTTCCAGGAACTCTCTTTTGAGAGGTACTAAAAACTATCACAAAATTAGGGCAATAAAAAAATTTTAGACAGTTTTAGCTGCAGTGGTTAGCACGTTGACTACCAAGCAAGTGATAATAGATGAGGGTTAGTTATAATAATTTTACCACTTTAGAGCATATATATTTGTTTAAAAATTTTAAAACTTATAATTTTAAGATATAGCGCTTTTAAATCGGCTATCTAAAAATCTTTTCAAAATATTTTTGTGTACCGAGAAAATTTTAGGATACGTCATTGTGGAGAAGTTTTTATAACCTTTCAAACGGTATCTTGCTGATATCTTTAACTTAAGCACTTTTTGAGATATTGACAATTTTCTAAGTAAAGTCATCTTTTATAGATATATATTATTAATTTTAATGAGGTCATATCTTTACAACCGAAGGAGTTGGAAATCCAATATTTGAAATCCATTACTTTAATATAAGAACTAAAAAAAACCACAAAAAGTTTTATCAAAATCGAAGATGGTGGGTAAGAAGCGCGATATTTTGAAAAATTAGTTTCCCTCATCTATGTGGATGTCAAAAAAAAGCTCTACTTTTTTTTAACCAGTTATTTGACCAATCGTACCACATTGCAATAACCACTCAAGTCTACATGCAAAAACTTATATAAATTAAATACAATAAACCAAAATTTGCGGTTTGTTACAAAGAAAGCAAATAAATACATAAAACTGTTTACGAAACTCAACCATCTTTATTTAAAATCGATTAATATTATATTGTTCCTTTATCCATTGCAGTATTTTAATTTTCTATAAAAAAGACCACATCATTATTCCTTTAAATATGCAATTTATTATTTATAAAATGACATTAACATATCATGACAATTTGATGTCAAGTTTATGTCATGTCTCATACTTGTTTATGTGCATATGATGCAAATGTGCATGTGCATGTGTGCAATTGTAATTGTATGTGTTCAATCATATGTTCACATAAAAGAAAAATACTGCATTTAATTAAAATCCAATTAAATTTCAATTTGCATGAGCTAAAACGGCAACAATAAAAACAATAATAAAGGAAGGTTTCAGACATAAATTTCTTGTTTGTTGCATATCGTAACAAATGTCATTCATTACATAAAAAAAGACAATAAAAAAACCTAATTTGAGCAAAAAGTTCATATAAGAAAACCTTAATGAAATTATTGCTAAATTGCTTGCTAGCTGGCTGTCTGATAGACAGACTGACTGACTGCCTAGGGTTGTTGCTGTAGATTCACTGGGCTAAAAGTCTACTGTGCAATAAATGACAAATTATTATGATACAACTGCAAAATTGTTGTTAACACAGATGGCAAAGCGTTTAACTCTAAAGCTAATGAATACACACATCGTCGGCCATTTAAATGTTGCTGCTTTGTTTGCAAGCAATTATTCTATAATACTTAATTTCAATTATAAGTATATAAATTACTTAAACATTTAAGGAAGTTTTAAGCAAATTCACACAGTTGAGGTGCTTTTTTTGTAATAATATAATCGATTTTACAATTGAAATTTAAAGTGAAACGAAAGACATGCAAGTGAAGCATTAGTAACTCATATTCAGTAATACTTGAAAATTAGCTGAAATTAAATAAGATAAATAATTTTCTGAATCCAACTTGATTATTAGGCTAACGTTCGTAACGTTTAATTTAGAAAGAATTAGGTATGATTAATAATCCAAGGAACAAGGGAAAAATTAACATTAACTTAATTTTTTCAACGTACTCAGCAGAACAGAGTAGCGCCACTTTCGGAAGCCGCTACACTTCCATCGTCAGTGCTCACGTGTATTTTGCTTATTACCACTTGTCAGGTGGCTCTGTTGAATGTGATTTCAATTCTTATATATACAACTTTTTCGTGAAAATTGACTGGGACAAAAAATTTCAGAAAATATATAAATAAAATATAATGTGTATAAAATATATTTTTTTTAAGTTTAATTTGTTTATTCGACTACTGATTTTTTAGCTTCAAGTTAGCCAAATAGTAACTAGTTAATTGCTGTGACAATGTATATACATTTGTAAGGAGTATCCCTTATTTTTTGGACTTCTCAAACAAATATGAGAAGTTATCGAGTTAAATTGTAAGTAGTAGCGACTTAAATCCTCATATACTTTTTTGTCTTCCAGTAAGCAAAGTTTTTGCTGGGTAGTAGTCTGATCCTGTAAGGTGTGTAAAAACTTAGGCAGCTATTTTAAATACAGTGGGTGTTATATGTTTTTATAGAGCAATTTTACCTATAAAATTATTCAGTCGTCGGACAGTTTATATCTTCCTAATTAATACTCTTATCCTCAAAAAAATTTATGGATAAATTATAGGCAGGATGTAGGCTTTAAGATCCGTAAAAAATTAGCCACTTTCTAACACGGTGGCGCTATATGTTGTTGTATAAGAACATTTTTACCAATATAATTCTTAAGTTTTCGAAAAACCCATAGCCTGCAAACTAATAGTCGGATCCACAAATATGTATAGATAAGTTATAGCCAAGTATGTAGGTTATAGATTCTGTACAAATTAGACAGCTTATATCTTCCAAACTAAAAGTCTGATCCACAAAAAACGTGTGCATCAATTATAGGAAAGCCTGTAGGCTATAAGGTCTGTCAAAAATTAGGCAGCTAAAAAAATGGGAGCTATATATGCTGCTATAGCCGACCAATTTTAAAAAAATTCAAAATGGATCTAAAAAATGCAAACTGCATTTAAATTTCAAAATGCATCAAAAATTTATCTTAGAATAGAAAACGACTACTTCATTGGTATTTTAATTTAATAACAAGAGGTTTCGAAAGCAAATTCCAACAAAATACACACAAGTAGGAAATTATTAAAAATATGTTTAGTTAGAAAAACTTATGTAAAAGTCGCATACGCAAGTATCCTCAGCTAATTGTTGGAGCAATATTACTCCATAATATCTATATTAAGATTCCACAAAAATTTCTGGTATACTCGGGTATTCTTTTTCTGTATCTCGGTAGAGACTTAAAAAAGTTCTCAAAACAAGATTTTTTGTATTTAAGCTTCTAAATCTTAACTGAAATAGCAAATATATAAAGTAAAGCAGTTTAAAATAGCTGATACCTACAAAACTTTATAAAAAAAAAAGTTATATTGTCCGAAAACATCCATCATTACTGATGCAATACACCAACAAATTTGATATAAAAATCAATAAGGAATTACAACCCAATTTTTTCTCAACGTTTA
The DNA here is from genome assembly GCA_956483635.1 of Panzeria rudis. NCBI lineage: Eukaryota > Metazoa > Arthropoda > Insecta > Diptera > Tachinidae > Panzeria > Panzeria rudis. The sequence continues at coordinate 178,509,627 of OY101448.1, forward strand.
AAATGCCATATTTTCTGGATCAGGTAACATAGTGATAAATAAAATTTATTTTTAACTACACTGATTTGTCTGCTTTGATGCTGCGTTTAATTTTTTTTTTTCATTCAATATTTTTTTTTCGCCGCCAGATTTGCTTTTTTCCTTTTGGTAGTCGTATGAATTGTGGAAACTGCATTTCAGCCACTGTCAAAAATATTCCTACAACTGCTTGCTAGTTTTCCATATTCATATATATTTAAATGTGTAACATAATTAATAAAGCAGGAGACAACTACAACAACAAAACTATTAAACAGTCATTCTTTTATTTTGACAATAAAAGTAAATTTGATACAAACATGCAACAATAAGCGGAATTAATTTAAACTTTAATTTATGGATCGTTAACAGTTAAAATAATAAACAAAAAGCACCCCTGCCTGGTGATTTTACAGTGTAAAAGCAGTAGATGATGCAACCAGAAGACATTTGTATGTATCCTCGTTAATATTAACTTTATGTTTTTTTATCTGTCTTCTAATTTTATAGATTTGCAGATAAAAAAAGTAGAGAGAAAAAACATTAGAACAGGACATGCATTCAAAGAAAGAAAAAATGTTTTTTTTAGCTTTTAAAAATTACTTGTTGTCATTGATTATGTAAGAATTTGAAAAGGTAATTTGATTAAGAATAGCAGGACAGTAATTAAAATTAAATGTAGCCTTGCAAGGTATTTATTTCGGTGAAAGAAGTCTTGGGGAGTGCCAATTAATTTATAATTGGTTTTTTTTTTTGGAAGTTAGTTAACGCAGTTGTTCACAATCGAGTATAACAGAAATCGTTAGACTTATTCAGTACACAGAAAAAATAGACAAGAATTATGTTCAATAACACAATGTTATTTTGAAAAAATATGAATTTCAATGACATTTGTCATTAATTTAATACAATATTTCGTTGTATGTATTTCTTTCCCATGCCGGCTAATTCTTCTCATTTCATACATAAGTACTTAACACAAGTTTTATCTCATACAAAGATAACTGGGACATAGCTCGGCTGTAGAGGCCGTGCTTTGCGCCCGGAAATCCCAAGTTCGTATCCCAGGCGTGTCAACGTTTTTTTAATTTATATATATTTTTTTAAAATTATTTTGTTATCAATATAGCGGAATTCTTTATCACAGGAAATTTGAAAAAAAAATTCTTGAATACCGGGATTTTTGTTATCAAAAACGAAACTTATTTTTTTTCTGTGTAGCAAAATGATTACGCACGTGTAAATGTGATTTATAATTAAATAATGTATGTTTGTACATATTTAGTAAAAGTTAAATTACTTGTAGTTACACAAGTAATTGAAAATAATACCATGGGCATTTCCACGCCTATACGAAGGATATATACAACATATGTCATCAAACATTGCCATTAAATAGGTTATTATCAAATTTTGAGCACACGTTAAGTTTCAATCAGAGAAAAGTAGGCAGTACCACGCCTTCACAGATTCTTACCGAACTTTTTTCACGCACGGAATTCCTCTGACAATACAACATCGGATATCATTAGGCCAGTTATGATGCCGAAAGGACTTCTTCACCTCACAGTGTTGTAAGTGCGGATCAAAGAGACTTGAAAATTCTACTATTAGTTATTAGGGACCATCTCAGATCCAGTTTCCTTAGCGCCCGCTCTTTAATCTCATATTACAGCTCAACTGAGGATATATTAATATTTTATTTTTATTCTGACGGATTTTGCTTAAATTTGGAACAATAAAAATAATAAGATTTTCTTCGAGCTCGAGGTCAAATATAGTGATACTTTTATTCATCTATGCCAATATTTTACTACACATGGCGTAGCATCCCCAGGTCTTACGTTATTCAGTTTATTATACACAATTCGATGGCACGTGAAGACGTAGGGTAAGGAGTTTACCAACGTGAATTTCCGTAAGTTTTTTTTAAACACAGTTCTTATGGGAATGTGAATTTCCTTAAGAACTCCGTACCACGCTTAAAAAGGGAACTTCATCCACTCTTTCGTAGTTGTAATCGTGGCCTTGAAATTGCACCTCCCTATGACAATATCAAACTTGGCACCTGTACAACAATTTCGTGTTAAAAGCGAAAAGTGTACATACCACTAACTTCAACATACATAAATATGTACATTTTCTTCTTATGTTTAGAGATATGAGTGTGTCCCGTCGTGAATAATCTTGTTCAATTCGTTCGTTACTACATATACTCGTATGGTAGGTATGTGCTCATATGCATGTGTTAAAGTAAATATAAATACATAATTTAAATATTATTTTTCACTCTTTCAACTTCCCTTTCCCAGCAGCCATAGTCTATCATTTGCTCTTGGGCTTATCTTTATATTTATCTGAATGTCATCATATCTTTTGCTATTTAAGCACATTTGTATAATGTAACGTAAAAGCTTTTTGCTATAACAATAAACTTATTTTTCAGTTCTCTTGTCTCGCTCTTGATATTTACAATCTTTAAGATTCACAGCATCTAAAATATACGAGCCGTATATATGCATACATACGATGTATGGATTGTTGTTGTATGTGTGACAGATTGTATTTAAAAATTGTAAACTAAAACGACAAAGTGAAATACAATTTATGAATTATATCCTTAAGGGTTTGTGGAAGTTTGTTTAAAAATAAACATTTTGAGATAAAGCATGACTTAAAGGATTACAGAATTAATACTTAATCCAATTCAATTGCAATGAATTCACCAGATGATATTCTTTTTGACTGTCTCTCCCTGTCTACCTTTTACTTTTCTTATCTTTAAATTTGCTTAGTGCCTTTAAGTAATTTAAAAATAAGGGTTTTAAGAACATGTTTTTAAACATAATCTTCATAGATCTTTGTATCAAGAGTCAATAAAATGATAAAATATTAAATTATATTTTAGTGGGGGTTTTTTTAAATCAGCTGGTCTCTTGATTGCAAAAAAGTTGGTTTTGTTTTGAAAGAAGTTGAATTCTGTTTTTTTTTTCAATATTATCACTAAGATTGTTAATGATTTTAAAGTGATTACTAATATACAGAAAAAAATTTTAATTTGTTTCGAGCTCGTTGCTCAAATCTTTTGTATTAACCAAGAAATCTTAATACTATGATTTTTATTAAGTACACTGTACAACAAAATATTTTTTTTCGAAATCTGGTAGAGGGACTTATTTTATGGGAAGTTAAGTGTCCCCCATTTTGCTTATTGTTATAGTGACTCGGTGTAGGAAGTGACTTGCATATATGGACTTGCATTGAAGGTATAAGAAGTGCTCAGAACTTTTGTGCAAAACAACTTGAAGGTTTTTTGGCGTTCAAATTGTGCTTGGAGCTTTCATGTCTTGGAAGATCTATGTATAGTACAATTTTATGGTAGATATTTTTGCAGAGTAGTTTAGCCCACTATATCGCCGCTGAAGGGAAGTTTTGTTTGTCACTTTTTTCAGAAAGGTGATGTTGGCTGAGTAGTTAGCGCGTTTGACTACAAACCCTGAGGTCTTGAGTTGAAGACTACCTTCAAGCAAGCCAAGAACATCATGCATTTTTCTCGTGTGCATTGGTGTGTTCTTATATTGGTTGCTGTTGGACTGATAAAGTGATGAAGGCATAGCACTTAACACTATGGCAGTACCGGCAGCGATTATTACGAACATATCCTAATGCACTTCACAGCACCCTCCTTCGTCGGTATTGTAGCAGAACTGTCGACGAAGTAAAATAACTAAAAAATGGCTACACAGCTTAAACAACTCAATGCCTCTACTTGACACCAGAGGGACTTGCAACACTGCTCTACAAAAAACGTTCATTAGCAGACTTGTAAATGAATTAAGCTTTCTATCTCGCTCCAACTTCACCACCCTTCCTCTCTACTCTATACCTTTCCCAAAGAAGGTAACACATTAATTAATTAACTGGTAGGCATTAATTGCCTGATTGAGTTACTTGTCTTAAAAAAAGACCCATACAACGAAGTGCTAGAAGGTTAAAATGTAGCTTACAAATTTTTCTCGAAGCGTTTTACATAAAAGTGCTATGAACATCTTATATCTTAAGCATAAGACTTGCAGAATTTTCTGCACCGAGTGCTAATTGTAAATAAGTACGAAATTAGCCCTTAAACACATTTTAACTTTTGAATGATTTTTTCAGTCAATTTAAGTTTCGAACTTTTGTGACTTTAAAGACACGATTTTAAATCCTGGCTGAGGTGTAGCCAACTACAATACATATATTTTTCTGATGCCTATGCGAATACACATCACGTAAGTAAAATAAATAATAAAATAGCTACGTTAAATTCATGTTGTTTAATGCTGAAATAATTTTGATTCAATATGATTCTTCGTGTTATTTCAGTATCAAATTCAGGTTGTTTGAACTTAATATAACTTTTATTTAACATGATTCTTCTTGTTATTTAAGTATCAAATTTATATTGATTCAACTTGAAATAAAATTGATTCGACATGATTCTTCGTATTATTTTAGTATCATTTTATTTTTATTTAGCTATACTGCAAAATTAAATCAACATGGAATATAGTTATTTTAAAAAGGAAAAATGTTGTTTGAATGTTATTGTAAAATGTTGTTAAATTAACATGAAGCTCCTACGATGCAAAATCACTACCGAAAAATTTTATATTAACCTTGTTTTCGGCGATTTCAATATGAAAATTTTCTGTGTTTAGGGACGATATCATCTGTATCAACGTTTTGTGAAAATATCGTTAAAATTTTAACTTTAATTTTTGACCAAAACATTAGCAGGCAAATATTAAAGTGTTACATATGATGGGGTTAGAGAACAAGGGGTTCAAGCACCAAAAGTAAACAAATTGAGTCAGTTGCAGGAATCACTACTTAATACTAATACCTATCACTCTGTAAAACTTCAGACTTGCATGATGATCTCAATCAACTATATGCATTACAAAGCCAAAATGTTAATTATGAAATGCATAGAAACAAAAAACTTTGAAGCTTAGTTACTCAGAAATTTCTTTTTCTTACTTAAATCCCTTGTGCTTTAAGCCCTTCATACGAAAGCAAAAATATCGATGACATTTTAACTTTCATTTCTTTCCGAAAAAGTTTCGATCAAGATGTAACGATTAATTTTTGGCCTTTTTGGGGAAAGAATCAAACAATTACGTGTCAATAAACAAGCTTTTTGTCGATCTGTGTTATAATATTTTTACTACCAAGTATTTTTTTTTAATTCTCATGACAAAATAATTATTCACTTTTTCAAAATGTTCATCGACGACTTATGTAATTTGGCGAGGTTTTTGAGGTGTGGATTAAGTTTAAACTTAGTTTAACGTAGTCTGTAATGTGATTTTTTTTGTCATTTCATTAACATTTTAAGCAAAACTAGGCTGTTCCGTCAAAATTTTGTATACAAACTTGATAATGGCGGCACAAATCTGTTTTCAGATTAACTAAACCTAGTTTAACTGAGGTGTTAAAAACCCAACCTAAGCTATGCATATTTAAAAATTGGTGCTCAGTAAATATTTTCCAACAACTTACAAAGATATCAAATGGACTACAATGTTTCAGTTGACACAAGGAAAGCTTTTACAAATGTTGTTTAAATATATTGCCAGTAGTTCGTTTATCTGTTACAATCAATCATTAAATGTGAAATATAAAAGATATTAAAGCTAAAACATCTTTTCTCCGTTGTTTTTTGATCTTTCTCCATCTAAATAATGGTTAATTTTCTATAAACATTAATTCATTCGTCACAGAGCTCAACAAAAGTTCACATCGAAACAATAAAATTCCAAATACTGCAGCTACAAAACAATTCCTCTTTTTTTAAGATTCATAGCATTTGTTTGCAATACAATCGACAAAAGTTGCAATAAAAAAATTTATATGAGTCTACAAAAAGGAAAATGAATAAACTGAAATAGGTACTCGTATATGTATGGGGGTATCTTTAAGATCGCCTTCGGTGTGGCATTGTTTATTTATTTCTTTTTGCTGTTTGTTGTTGTTTTTACGTTTTAAAAAAAAAGGAATTAAAGTATAGTAAAGTTTGACAGTTATTTGCACTTTTATGATATCAAAGTCCTTACAAAGAACTGCACTTAATGTTAATTTTATTATAAAACTACAAATAATGCTACAATACTTTTCTAAAATACTCCGTACGCTCAATGTGTTTTTGTAAGGGAGATGGTATGGTGAGTAATTTGGCACTCACTATCAAACAGATTATAGAATGGGAAATGGACGAGGATGTTTTGCTTACCCAGCTTAATCCAGCAAAAACTTTGCTTATTAGTAGGCAAAAAAGTAACTACTTACAATTTCAGTCGATAACTACTTATTTTTGTTTGAGAAGTCCAAAAAAAATGGATATCACTTACAAATGTGTTTACATTTTAACAGTAATTAGCTAGTTATTATTTGGCTTACTTGAAGCTAAAAAATAATTTGTCAAATAAAAAAATTTTAATTAAAAAAATTTATACACATTATATTTTATTTACATCTAAAAAAATTTTTTTTTGTACCCAGCTGGGATACGAACCTGTGCTCGTTCAGATTTGAAGACAAGTACTTTATCCACTCAGGTGTTGTTGAATTACAAGTTTAAGCGACAAAAATTAGTTTTTATATACAAACACATGTTGACTAAAAAAAAATTGGTTGTCTACTTATTTTTTTAATACATATCACCAAATCGTAACTGCTTTCAGATAAGGAGACAAATACGCACTACTTCTATTATAAACTAAGTAGCAGTTCTAATTTGGAGCATACAAAGTAATAAGATAAATAAGTAACACTCATTACTTTGCTATCCATTAATAAAGTACTACCGATTACAGAAATGAAAAAAGTTTTTTCTGGGAAATATTTATTTATTGCAAGTGCTTCCAATATAGAATTTCATGATCACAACAACTCACACTCACAAATTTATCAATGAAAAATTAAGTGTAATTAAGGAGATGCTGCTTCCCAGCAAAAACGTTGCTTACTGGTTGGCGAAAAAGTATATGAGGACTTAAATCGTAGCAACGGCTGTCACAAAGAAAAACAATTTCTATTAAAAGTTTCCTCAAAATCTGCAAAAATCTACCAAAACTTACCATTTCGCTTTAGTTTATTATATTGGAAATATAATTCATTTTATGCAAAGGTCATTTGCACAGAAAATAAAATTTGATACTAAAAATCTAATAGATTGTCTACTAGGCGTCATTATGAGTCATTATTTCAAAAAAAAAAAAATCACATACAATCACGATTTAATATTCTAAAACCAAATAATATTGGGTGATATATGAAATTCTGAATAAAATATGGTGGAACAGGCGCTCAAAGAAGAAGAAAGCCTGGATTTTCAAATATTTTTGCTAACAATCTAGATTAGAGTTTTAAATTTTAAAGGTTATTTTTCTACCAAAAACTTAAGACAACACCACAAAACAACCAAACTACCAATTTATTTAAAAATCTACCAATTTTGGTCTGGCTAGACCAAAGTGCCAGCCCTGATCGTAATTACTTATAATTTGACTCGATGACTACTTATTACTTATTTTTGTTTGAGAAGTTAAAAAGTAAGCGGTAGTCCTTAAAAATGTACTTACATTGTGCCAGCAATTAACTAGTTATTATTTGACTTACTTGAAAATAAAAAATGAGTAGTCATGTAAACAAATTAAAATTTTAAAATAAATTTTATACACACTATATGTATTTATTTGAACTGATTTGTGCATTTCAACAGTGTGATCTAGAAATTAACCCATTTATCATACACCGTTGTGTAATGAAAACAATATATTAAAATATACAGATATACGTATGCCCATAATTTTTACGATGTGTTCCTTAAAAAAATTTCCTTAATTTTTAAATATTCCATAAATTTTGGTTGGCAATACAAGGGCTGTATACTCCCCTATAAATCGTTATCGGTTGTCGGTAATTTCTTATAATTCATAGCGCAAAGCATTAAGCTAAATTAATAAATAGTTTTCTTTTTGTTTTAATAAATAAATTGAAGAAAAAACAAACAACTAATTCGTATTATTTTAAACTCGTAAAACCGAAGTCTTGTTATTTCGAAAACCCCTCCAACACGAAAAAAATGGCTGGTCCCTTTCTGTACTTTCTGATTTCTTTATACTTTAACTGTATTTTCTGATATTTTTATACTACAAAGTTCATAGTTACGCTCCTATACGTGCTCGTGAGTAAAAGGAAAAAAATATCTCCATTTCATGTTTGAGAGATAACCATCTCTTATTCGAGCCATCACCGTGTATTTATTCTGCATTGTTTGTTACAGGCACAAAACAACAACAATTGGAAAGAAGAGAAATATTTCCACACCGTAAAAATAAGAAAAAATAAAACTGACCAAGAATAATGAAAAAGTAAAGAAGTTTTGCCTCAACCTTCAGAGCTTACAATTGTGGAAGCTTTTAAACATTATGAGAAAATATTGACAGGAATATCATAAATGTTGAAGTCGACTAGAGAGATATGCTGCATGTTGTTACAAGATTTTCTAGAGAGAAAATTGGTGTAATATATCACAAGCAAATAGCAATTATCATGGACTTTTACATTCTATAGATTACGAACAATTTTCTAAACCTTGAGATACATTCGGGAATTTTTAAGATGTACATATTTCCTCGAAAATCTGAAAGTCTAAAATTACACGATGTAACAAATAGGCTCTTGAAGTGATTGCTACGAATTTTAGATAAAATGTTCTTATTGAAAATTTTCAAGGAATAGTTTTTACTGTATATATACATCAGGCGCGGACCCAGGGAGGGGGAAAAAGGGGTATTTTCCTCTTCAAAACGGATAAAATATACCTCTATGCAGTTTCTAAAATAAATTTTACAAAATGGTACACTAAGAGAAAAATGGCAATTTAAATATAAAAACTCGTTATATTAATTCAATCATTTTCAATTAAAAAAAAACTTTATTAAAATACTGTAAATCAATCATTTTCAACTTTGACTAAATATGTAATACAAATATTGTAATAAAAATGTTCGACATGACTAGACTTTCGTCAACATTTTTTATTGAATCAATATGGTTTTTATTAATTTTTTCTCTGGGTGTACGTTACATTGAAAGTTTCCCCTCCCAAAAGCTTAAGCTGGATCCGGTCCTGATATAAAGAAAAAAACGTTTATTTAATGTGGATTATGCAAGTCTATTATGCCTGCATTTCATTGGTGCTTTACCAAATCATCAGTAGCAGACTTCAATTATATTTTTAAAAAGTTTCAACCCGTTTACTTTATTTACACGCTTTCAAATATCATTTGAGAATTACAGGAGCATAACCATAATAGGCTTAGGTACTTATCCAAAACACAACAACAAATTATATTGGATATGGATCTATTGGTAATTCTCAAATTATTTTTGAAAGTTTGTTCATAAGGTAAGACTTTTTCGAACTTTTGTTTTTTTTTTGTTTTGTTTTGGTAACTGCCAATAAAATGCAGGTACATATATAGACATGTGCAACCCAAAATTAATAAAAAGTTTTGTGAAATAAAATTGGGAAATATCTCAAATTAATAAATTCAATAAATTAAGTTATGAGCTTAACAATTAAGTTATGATCATTAAATTCATTAAATAAAAATGTAAATTTTATTTTTTTAACACAAAATTGTTCTAAGGATTCCCAAAAACTAAAACAAAAATCTTCCCAATATCCCGGAATTTCACCGGATTCCTAAAAACTAAGACAACATTCTCCCCAAAGTCCCATAACTTTCCCGGAAAACAACGGCAGCCAAAGCGGATACAGAGTTTTTAAGGAATTAAACGTTCTCCCCTGTCTGTTGCCTTTGTTTTGAATTGTCGTCACCAGTATTCGTTGCACGTATTTGTTACACGCTTTTTTTTCTTTTAAAAAATAGGAAAAAATATGCTTCTGTAAAATAAAACTGGCTAAATATCTCATATAATAAATTTATTAAATCAAAATGTAATTTTTTTTAAACATTTCAATATTATAGGCCACCGCAAGGAACTTTCGAATATGCAAATATCACATACTCTTTTCATAAACTTATGAAGCCTACTTTTAGCAAAATAAGAATTCAAAGTAAAATGTTTCGAATAATAGATGGAGTAGAACAAAAATAAGAATAATCCTGAAATCAATATAAAATAGCTTTATAGCCTTTTACGACATAACTACATCCCTGGCACTTTATTTCCATTCATGGTAGTATTCATACGTATTTTTAAGGCATCATCTGTTTTAAGTTTCATTATTATTATTACTGTTTTTATAACGCACAGTGGGAGTCATTGCGAAATAAATTGTAAGAATTGTATATTAATAAATCTATTTACCGATATTATACATCTTTCCGTATAAATTACGTTTCTGGTCGTTACTAATCAAAGTTAAACTTGCTTTTGTTAAGGCTCAGTTAGCCGACCGTAACGTTGATGTAGTTGCATGTGCTGATCGTTTCTTTCACATTGAAAAGCTATGAGACAGAAACGACCAGCACATGCAACTACATCAACGTTACGGTCGGCTAACTGAGCCTTTAAACAATATTTAAGTAACTGTTAACAAATTTTCTGGCAGCCAAATCCTAAAAACGGTTTTTCAAACTTTTGAAAAAGTTACATGCTGCAGTTCAGTATTTTTCAAGCGGAAAATTTTTATCTTTCCTTTGTTCATATTTAGCATTTTTATAAGTTCTGTCAACCCCATTTGTTACCTATATAAATTTTTTAATAACGCCAATATTCGTCTTTTTACAAAAAATTACAAAATAATAACTTACCTTCGGTGTACGTTTCCCCCGAAATGCTCTGCGCAGCATCTGAAAATTTAAAAAATTGATTATTTAAACAATTGCAATACAAATTTCAATTATCTTTTTAGTTTTTGTAAATAAAATGGCTTAAAACCAGAGACTAAGATTTGCCCACAATTTTATTTTGAGTGTACACACATTTTTTGGTGATGATTTTGCTTTATAGGTGTTTTCATGTTAATTCAACATGATTTTGCAATAACTTTCAAAAACCATTTTTCTTTTTCCTATAACTATATTTCATGTTGATTTAATATTCCAGTACAGTTTACTCAAAATGAAGTTGATACTGAAATAACACGAAGAATTATGTTGAATCAAAGTTATTTAAAGTTAAAACAATGTGAATTTGATATTGAAACAACAAGATGACACATGTTGAATCAAAGTTATTACAAGTTGAAACAACATGAATTTAATAAAGCATTTTTATTAAGTATCAGAAAAATTTGTGTTGCCAAGATTTGAACTCGGGGCCACTTGCTTGGCAGTCAACACTGAAAACTTTACAATATTTGAGTTTTAATCATCTAAATTCCCTTAAATAAATATAAAACGAAATTGCACTGAAATTTGTATTTGCGCAAAATCGTTTTTTGCAAAAAAAAAAAATTCCAAAAATTATAATAATTTTTCGCATAAAAAAGATTTGAATTTTTGCGAAAAATAAGTCACAGAATATTTTAGTGTTATTCATATTTCCTCAAGTTAGCTAAATTTAAATTTATAAATAATCCCAAAAGTATAACAAAATCTTCTTTATGGTAATTTACTATAAAAATGTTAGATCGCGAATACGAGCGGCTAACTTCGAAAAACGGTTAACACCATTACCAGTGGGGTGCCCAACTTGTTAATTTTTGCGACTAGCATAGTGTAATTTTTCGTTTAAAATTAATATGAAACAATGGTAATTTTAAATCAGCAGCAGGAAAATTTCTCTGGTAATGAGAAGTTTGTCGGCTATTTACATTTATTCAACACGAACATCAAAATAAACAACTACAAGACAACAACATGTAACACAACAGAGCACAACTACGAACTAGCTACGAACAAAGGAAATAAACACCAACACACTTAAAAAAAATATGTCTCGATGCGGCATTCACCTATAATTAACTATAAAAAACAAAAACACAATAAACATTCATATTTAGTTTCTCCGAACCAAAGGTAAAAAGATAACCTAGCAGTCAGCAAGTTATTAGAAATTGAAAAGCAGCCGATCGTATATTACCAGTGAAAAATATTGGAAGTGATTTTTCAGAAACTACTCTTTAGCTGCTTAAATATATCAATAAGTGTGTAATTTCGACATCTCAGGAAGTAATTATTAAAAAAGTCCATGGACATAATTTCCATATCGACGTGACAATAATGTCCATAGGCAATATTTCTTTTTTAACATAGGTATAATGTTCATAAAAAATGGGACTTTACTGTGACTTTGAAATGGATATAATTGCCATGGTTTTCTCTCTGGGTATATCAAATAGCGTCTTCGATGAGTAAAAACTTTCTGCTTTTTTCATGGACATTATTTCTTTGGATGTTACTGAATGCATACTAGTTTTTTTTTATTAAAGTTTCTTATAAAAATGTTATTTCATCAATAATCCCCATTTCAAATAAATTTCATCAAGAGTTTACAAAATTTTTATATTTATTATTTATTTAGCTCCACTGTGCAATGTTTGTCTTACATATGCATTTCTCTTAATAAGCATATTGTTCGAATACTGCATTAAGAAAATTTATTCTCTACTCCATCAGTTTGCTATTTTTATGAGCAGTGATATAAACGATATTTTAATTAATATCACTTAAGATAAAGCACGAAAGGTTGTTGAAACATTCAGGCAAACATGAACAAACACTATGATTATGTGCGAGTATTTCGAATCGATGTTTCTTGTTTTGATATTTATACATATTTGTATATTAAAGCATCTTCTACTAGTTAGTTTGTATTATTGGAATGGAATGGAAGTTTTCCAAAGGTATTTGCAACGTTCTATTTACAGGAGATAGACCTAAAGAAAAGAAACTAAAAAAACACTCAAATTTTTTCCACTACATTACATTTAGCAATGCACACTTTCCTGGGGTCATCCTATCAGGATCGGGCTTAAAAATTTGGCTGAGGAGCTTTTCTATATCCTCTTTCACTTCACTAAAACATCAGTTTATGTAGAAATATGTATAAAGGTTTGTTTAGTGACAAGGTTGTACAGAATAAGAGATGAAACGACTATAAAGTAGCTTAAAGTGTTTTTTACTGTTAGGGTCATTATTACTACTCGGCAGTAAAGTAGAAGTTACTTACAGGCACTTTTAGTAAAAGTGAGCGATAAACTGACCTTTAAGAAATTTTCATTATTAAAACTTCCCTATAAAAGAAAAGTTATCTTTTTGAAAGTATGGCTATGCCAGAGCATTTACCGAATATTGTGAATGGTTAAAAAGTCCAGTGGCAACGTCATACATATGTTTTTAGTTGATAAAGTTAAAAGTATGGCAGCTTATGAAAATGTGGCAACTTTAAATGACTAAACTTGTCGATAAAAATTGTAGGTAGAATGAACTTGCCTATAAATTTTCGCTCACTTTTAGAATAAAGTAAAGTGGTAATAATAAAAAACTATTGATCCGCCCGATAAAATAATAACTTTAACTAAAGCCAAGTTGTACTAATGGCCCTTAGTATTTCAAATACGCGTAGGTATATGGTCGCGTAAAGCACAAGTTTCTCTCAGAGACCCAGTCAAGATACTGAAAAAAGTTTGCTTCACGAATCCAATAAAACAGTTTCGTTAGATTTTTTCACAATTATAATTAAATATTTCATCATATTCGAAAAGTTACCCAGTCAAAAAATACTACAATGAAAGAATTTTGCTTCATAAATCCAATGGAACGGTTTCGTTAGCTTTTTCCACAATTCCAATCAAATATTTCACAATATTGTAAAAGAATTGCATTGGAATTTCTTTGTTAGCTTTCATAGTTTTCTTATAAAATTTCATTGGACTTATAACATTAACATTTTGACATTTTATGGAAACCCCTTTAAGCTATGACATAATATTTGGATGTGTACTTAAAAAGCTTAAAATAAATAATACCCTTAAAAATTAAAAAAAAATTAAATTTAAGGTTTTGGAATGTTATGATTTTATTGATATGAATTTCATAGTTTTGATGAAAATTTTCATTGCATTAATGAATAACTGATGAAATAAATCGCATATGCATTTTCTTCCATAAGAAACACTGCCTTATATGACAGTGATGTTGTTGTTGTACTATTTCTTATAATCCCAGGAAAAAATAATATGTTTCTGGAAGCAGAAAAAAAAACTTTCATCCGTCCACATGCGATATTTTGAAGCACTTCCAAGAATGCTCAAAAAGAAGTCAGATATCTCTCACTGTTCATATTGTTTAAATTACGAAGTTTGTCGTTTTTTTACATTTATTCAACACCAACTTAAAAATGAACAAAATATTATTCAGCAGAATTATAGCTTTCAACAAAAAAAGTTCAAAAAAGTTCAGAAGAATTGTCGCACGCATTGTTTGAAATAAACACTAACTCATTTAAAAACTCAAAACACATTTAATGCATGCCCTCTTTCTATGTTTCTCACTTATTGCATGGTGGAGATAGATTTATAATAAAACACGATTTGTTCAGTCGAAGACGCAATAAGACGAAGAGACAGTATCTTAGAACATAATTGATGCATCGAAAGAAGGGCTGTTTTATGCCAAAAACAAGAGCTTCCCAGTGCGACATCGCGAATAAAAATCATGTCTTTTCGAAGCGCTTTTCGAAGCAGGAGATACAACAACAACCAGCTTCTCTCGCTTACAAACCTGCTTCAGCACAAGCAGTAGTCTTTGCTGGGACTATACACGTCTACATCACATTGTTTTGGTACTGCTGTTGGCGAAAGTAGTTAAAACGTTGTCTAGAAAGTAAATGATGAAAATCAAGGCTCTGAGTTTGATACTGTGAACAGTCATTAATAGCACAAATTTTTCTGAAGCGTTTTAGTGTTTATCATCTGTATTTGTAGCATTAAATTTGCCAATATTTTAAAATTGTCAATAAAACAGTTTATATTAATGAACCTATTTAATACAGAAATAATTTCAATAAAATAATGATATTTTTCATTAATATAATGAATAATAATTTTATTAATTAAATCAAGCAATTTCATTAAAATAATGAAACAATTTCATTAAAATAATGTAAAGATTAATTTATCAAAATATAAAATTATTTCAATAAAATTATGAAATAATTTCGTTAGATAAATAAATATTTTCATTATTTTTGGAAAATTATAACCTTGGATCAATGAAATTATTTCATATATTTGGGGAAATTTCCATTAAAATAGTTTTAACGAAACTAGTTTCATTAATTTAATGAAGCTGTACGTTGATTGAATTTTAATTAAAATTTCTTTAAAAAATTCTTGCAGTGTAGTTAGAGATCTTAAAATCAAAAATCTATTTCCGATTTAAAGCTATATCATATTTTTAAACCCAACCTAAACTTCTCACACACACCACGTTTATTGTGAGATATAAAACAAACTTATTACCTTCTTGGCAACTTTTAGCTGCATTTCGTTGCGATCTATAAGTCTGGTCTTGTTGCAGACACAATGTTGTTGTAAGTTGTTCAATGTAATGTTGTTTTTGCTGTTGCATTGTGATGAAACGTTTATTAAATTTAAAGTGATGTCTAAACTATCATCACTATTATTAGTACTATTTTTATTATTATGATTATTATTGTTACTATTATTTGTCGCAGTTACTTATTAGTCAGTGAGTTAATTTTTAAGGTGCATACTGCGATGACATACTTTGCAGTTGCATACTTATGACATTTTTTTAACTAATTATAATAATACATGGACATAAATGTCTAGTTGTATGGCTGCTCTTGGAGCTTTTCTGCTAAGGAAGTTGGAAGAAAATTATATTGAAAATTCCTTTAACGATTCTTGTTAATTATAAAGACAATCTTTAAATACTGTCATTGATTAGAGAACTTTTTTTGGATCTCCCAGAAATTTTTAATAAATTTAAGAAAATATTAAACGATATAATTTATTTTTTATTCAAGTCCGTAACAAATTAACATCTCTTTATGTTGTATTTATAACATTAAGGTCATTATAAAAAGCAGTATAAATAAATATCTTCCATCAGTCGTTTATCTTAATGCCACCAATATGCACACTATCAATCAATGAAATAATTTCTGATTTTATTTTGCTGATTTTTTTTTAAAACACTTTAGAAACTTCTACACGAAAAGTTACTTTTTTTCTTGATTGTGAAAAATTGTTTCGATTATTTTTTTTTGGTAACAAAACTTTTTTTCTTTTGCAAGCTTGTTGGTTGCATTACTGAAATATTTTTTTGACTCATGACTTTTTGCAAACTTTTTATCTCAATTTAACTTTTTTCCCTAAATTATATTTTCCGCAATTTGTGCAAACTAAAAGAAAGAAACAAATTTTCTATGTTATTGATATCAAACTGCCAAATACTATCAGACGTTAAATTAAATGAAACCAATTTTGAAAAAAAAAATTTTTTTTAGGTCATCAAAAGGTCGTCTTAACACTCTAAGAAGAAGTTGAGAAATGCCAGTCAAACAGGGCTTAACTAAACAGCAGCAGCAATAACAGCAACACTACACCTCACAGACAGCGCAATGAATAATGAAACTTTGCCAAATAAAGCCAAATACGAAAAAAGAATCAGCCGTGCAATGCAACAGGCAACATGTATGTTAGTGAGTGAGTGAGCGACTTTGTTCGTATGTGCAACAGTAAGTTACCAGTTTAAAATATTGTTGTATCTTTCAAGAAATGAAAAAAAAGAATTCTTATATATTATTTCTCTTTAAAGAAAGAAAAAAAAATCAACTAACTGAAGTTTATTTAAGTTTCTTAAATTTTTTTTAACTTTAACAATAACGCTTCGCAAAAAGCGATAATAATTCAACAAAAGTTTACAATATGTAAGGGATCATATGAGGTTTTTCTTTTATTGTATAAGTGGTATTCAGATTGCAAACTGAAAAATAAAAAGATTTTTACAGTATTTCGTTTAAAATTTAGCCAGAATAAAAGAAAACCAAAATTCCTACATACACTTACAAAACGAAATTGTAAATGAACGACTGAGCAGTTTGGTTTATTTCTTTGCGAATGAAAAAAAAACAGAATTAAGGTTTCAGTTTTTGGAATGTCTGATCGACGACCGTCCGTTCTTTCATATACGAGTATTCATACCTATCTACCGGCTACATTTATTTTCATGAAGCCACTACTGATAGTGTTGCTATCAGTAACACAAGAACACTTTTAAAAAAACGCCAAAATGGCATCAAGCAAGCAAGCAAG
Source organism: Panzeria rudis (assembly GCA_956483635.1). Classification (NCBI taxonomy): domain Eukaryota; kingdom Metazoa; phylum Arthropoda; class Insecta; order Diptera; family Tachinidae; genus Panzeria; species Panzeria rudis. Next base: position 178,526,953 of record OY101448.1, read on the forward strand.
CACCAACAACAACAACAACAACAACAACAATTATAGCAACAGCATAAGGAGACATACTTTACCACACATACAACACATTTCAATTGTCCTGTACTATATGTTCAAATATTTGTTTGTTGCATATTGCACAATTTTTATATATGAAGATTATTCATGTACATACGAGTACGTACGTATACATATCGATGTGTAGTAGGCGAATACAATGGATTATATGAAAACTTTACACTTGCAGTAAAAACTAAGTGATATATCGCAAAGACCCAAAACTATACTAAGCAAAAATTCTTTGGAACAGATCTGCCAGTCCACTCAATGGTTATAAGCAGGGCTCGGACTTTCATGTAACTATAAATTGATTTCAAGCACTTAACAAATGCACTTAAAAATGAAAAATATGTATTTACCTACGAACAAAGTACCAAAACTAAAATAATGTAAAAGTATTTTTTTTTAAATTTTTTATTATTATTAGAGAAAAAACATAAAACAAACATAATGTGGTCTATTATTTAATGAAACCGAACTTTAGTTACGTTGCCAGACGGAAACTGAAAGTTAATGGTTGCCAAAAAGGTACTAAATAGCAACTGAATTGACAGCTCTCAGTTGCCATCAGTTTCAGCAACTGACAACCCAACTGAAGCTCAGTTGCCATCCATAATGGGCCTATTAATATTTCTTTAAAAAACTGAGAAATGTACATTAAAAAACTTTTTATTACTCCAAAAATATGCATTTATTGCCAAAATATGCAAAGAAATGCAACTATAAATCGATGGCAAACTACTTAAAATTAAATGATTAGTCAATACCTCTTTATATATCACCACAAAAAACATGCATTTGCATGAAAGTCCGTGCCCTGGTTATAAGCAAATATGCGGTTCGGTTCACATAAAAACAAAAGTTATATGTCAGTCACCCCCTTAAGTTAAAGATATATGTCAATGACCTTTCGAAAATTGTAATGCTTTTGCCACGCCCTAAAATACATCACTTTTTAATATTGCGCTTCCATTTAAAGTCCGATCTCAATATATCGCGTATTGTTTGTTCTTAATGCCTTGATTATGGCTTCATTTTTGCTTTTGGTGATTTTTTAATTTAGTGCAAATAACAAGAAAGGCGATCTAAAACTTTGCCAGCGCCTAAATTAAGCCCCTTTTTATTTTTCGCATACATATTACATCGCTATTTGAAGTCTGGTCGAAACATAACCGGGTATCATATTTTATGTTTTGTTTATGTGGTGCTCATTTTTCCTTTTCAATTACACTGTACAACAAAATCAATTTTTTTTTACAAAATACAAAGGCTTCACCAACCGATGCTGGTAAAGAGCACTAAGAAAATATATATTCTAGGGGGCGTTAAATCACTCTTTTGCGCATAGTTATACTATAGTTATACTGACTTGGTGTAGCAAATCTTGTTAAAGGTATAAGCTGCGCTTAGTTCTTTTATTTAAAGACCAAGAAGAAAATTTTTTGTATAGCATTTTAGCTCTCTCACTCTTTGCGATATGGGTCATTTGGTACTTTTCCCAAATAGGGGCCGAAAAATACCCTTCAGCGGCGATATAGCGTGTTGAAATGTTGTACATACTTACATGTTTCCCATGGTGTTTTACATAAAAGTGCTGAAAATATTTTTTATCTTAAACGTAAGGCCGATTACTTATTGTTAATGACTGCGAAATTAACCCTTAAACAGAATTAAGGTATGAATGATTTCTAGCATTCACGTTGAGTGTGGAGTTTCGGTGTCTTTGAAGTAAAACTTTTGGCAAATATTTCTTAATAACAAAAAAAAATGAACAAAAACGCCCACACCACGAAGAGCTAGGGGGTTAAAATATTTCACAAAACTGTTTAACTTGGTGTCTTACACAAAAGGGCTGAATACATCTTTTACGTTATATGTAAGTCTTACAAGATTTCCTATGCCTAGTGCTAATTGTTAATAAATACGACATTAACCCTTAAACACATTTTAGGTTTTGAATGATTTCTGGCTTTTGCGTTGAGTGTGTTGCATCGGTGTCTTTGTAGACTTACAGTAGAACTTTATGGTAAATATTTTTTAGGAACATTTCAACCTGCTAGTTTGCCATTGAGGCGAAGATTTTTCCCCTTTTTTAAAAAAGGCCAAAAAAGACCTACACAACGAAGATTTATAGGGTTAAAATGTTTCACAAACATTTTTATCGTGGTGTTTTACATAATAGTGTTAAGCACATTTTATTCACTAAACGTAAAGCTTACAAGATTTCCAATGCCGAGTACTAATTCTATGCCTACAAGGAAGGAATAAGAACTAAACTGGATTTCGGCAAGTTTTCAGGAGAGCATTTTTAAGTTTGAAATCGTTGCCTGAAATCAGGGAATTTAGATAAAGCCAATCTTTGTATGCTCGATATAAGCAACTTTATAACATTTAAAATTTTTATTTAATTTATAATGAAAAAACACTTTACTTAAGAGATATAAACAAAAAAAAACAGTTTAGTTTATTTTGTTTTTAAATTTCTAGATCCTACCTCTACTTAAGCTGTTATTCCAAACATAATGATTTGACTTTAACTTCAAAAATAGCTTAATAATGACTAAACTCGAGATTAGCAACCAATTAAAAAAATATTAATTTATCAAATTTCGTATCGACTTTGGTTGTTTAGATTTTTAGGTATAAATTGCAAATTTTTTGAACTACAATGATAAAATTTTGAGTGGAGGTGCATTTGCATGCAAGGAATATAATGGTGGTAATAACTGAATTTTGTCCTAACTCGACTTTAGCTGTTATTCCTTGTAGGCACAGGCTTGTTAATAAATACGAAAATAGCCATAAGACACATTTTAACTTTCGAACGATTTCTGGTGCTCAATTTGAGTCTGGAGCTTGCACACAGAAAAAAATGGAATGTAAAATCCACATGCCGCAATTTTGATTGAAAATCATATTAAATTTACAAGAAAAAATTTGTCGTTTGAGTCTGTTCTGCTTAGTTGTGTGACTTGTTGTTGTTTATTCTTACATGTGTCGTCTATGTATACGACAAAAAACGAATTACCAGCGAATATTTACTGCTGCTGGTCTAAAATTACCATTGTTTCATATTAATTTTAAACGGAAAATAATTAATCTAACCTTAAATCACCGTTAAAACAATTTTGTTATAAACGTTAAGTTTCATTTTCAATCGACATGACTATAACTTTAATTTCAAATAAGTTTTATGTTAAATAATCATTTAAATCATGTTGAATTAAAATGAAATGCATTTTACATGCGATGTTATTTATTTAGTGTATAAGGAAAGAAAAGTTTGAAGCTTTTGTGGCTGCAGTGGTTGATGACTATCACGTAAGTAAAATAATAAATAAAATAGCTACAGTAAATTCATGTTGTTTCAGCTTAATATAACTTTAATTCAACATGATTCTTCGTGTTGTTCCAATATCAAATTCACGTTGTTTCAACTTGAAATAACTTTGATTCAACATGATTCTTCGTGTTGTTCCAATATCAAATTCACGTTGTTTCAACCCGAAATGACTATGATTCAATATGATTTTTCGTATTATTTCAGTATCAACTTCATTTTGATTTAACTGTACTGGAATATTAAATCAACATGAAATATAGCTAATTCAAAAGGAAAAATTTTCTTTCAAGATTATTGTAAATCATGGTGATTTAACATGAAACACCTATGAAGCAAAATCACTACCGAAAAATTTTAAATTAACCTGGTTCTCGACGATTTTACATGGACATTTTTCTGTGTGTGAGCGTATTTGAAAGCCTATATTAGAATTTTATCACGAATATGTTTCTGGAGGATTTTAGCCCGCTATATCACCGCTTAAGGGGAGTTTTTCGTCAATGTTTTAAGAAATTTTGTAAGACACAAAAAAAACCCATACAGCGAAGGGCTAGAGGGTTAAATGCTTAAGGGGAGTTTTTCGTCAATTTTTTTAAGAAATTTTGTAAGAAACAAAAAAAACCCATACAGCGAAGGGCTAGAGGGTTAAAATGTTATACAACCTCTGAAAACAATGTTGTTATGTTATTTCGTTTAGGTTGGAATTAAATTACGTTTATTTTGACTCTGCTATATGAATATGTCGAAATCTTTCTAATTTCTTTCTAATTTAAAATTTACTATTATTTTTTTAGTGTATAATCTAGTTACTTTAAACAAATGTAGACAAATTCAAGCAGAAAAAAGCTAGCAATGGAGCGATATACCAAAAAACAAAACAAAAAACACAAGTAAAGATGGTCTTAGAGGTATTCAAAGCTTATAAGCCAATTTAAGCTTTTGGTTAAATAAATAGTTTTCCAAGTACACTGTACACTACACAATAAAAATATTGGTTTTGGTGTTGGTTTAAAGTCTGTATTTTTTTTTTACTTTTCTTTGCCTTCTAGCAACACCCACTAGCCTTATCTATATTTTGTTCTTATATGGAAGTTCTTTTGGTCAATTTCTGTTGCACACTTGGTTTGGCTTAATCCAATCATTTTATTTTTAAAAGCTTAAAAGCCAACTAAGCAACACAACTAGCTAGCCATTCAGGCTAGTGCATGCATAGTTCTTTCATTATTATTATTATTATTATTATTATTTCATATACAGTTTCTTTTTTTTATTGTAGTGCTTTAACATCCTTATGGGCAACAACAATACCAGAGTAAGTATGCAAGTCTGTATGTTTGCACAACTTTATAATGGCCCCATATGCAACTTTGTTCGTAGAATGTTATTTAATGTCTACTTTTTGGTTCAATCTTTCAGAGGAATGAACAAAGGAGACAAAAAGGAAAGAACGCTAGTTACATGAATGTTACGTCTTAAGGACGGTTCTATATCTAGAACACATGTCACTTTTTCTTACGAGGATTAAAACTTAAAATGACGTCAATAATGTTATGTGAGCCTGACTTTGCCTTCCATCTGCATGATCATTCAATGCAGGCTTGTACGATGAACGAGGATCGTGTGGTTTTTCTTCGATTTCAAAATATTTTAAATAATAGTCGGGTAAAAATTAAACATATTATGTCCTTGAATGTCATAATATCAATGATATGTATTTCATTATTTTAATGAAAAATTTCAATTCATTTACAAAAACCCGATCAATTAGATTTTTTAAAGCATTCTCTTATTTATTGCAACAATTGGCAATCACAAGCGAACAACAAAAACCGTTGTATTTGTTTATTCTTGTACACTTTCGTATTATTATACACTCATAGACACATTGAAGTAATGTTACAATTTCATTAAAACAATGATATAATTTCATTAATATAACGACAGAATATCATTAAAATAACGACAACATTTCATTAAAATAATGAAACAATTGCATTAAAACGATGAAATAATTTTATTTAAATAATGAAATATGTTCATTAGGTTAGCCAAATTATAACATTGAATTAATTAAATTATCTAATATAATTAAAATGTTTTTATGGCAATAATTCCCATAATTACATTAATTAATTTCATTAATTTACATTAATTTACATTAATTTGAATTTTGTAGTTTCTTAAGTAAAATATTACAGTTTTATAAAAATACATTAAAATTGATTATGGCGGGGTATTAGATTGTTCTTATGCGCATTTCATTGGGGCTAATGCAAATCGCCAAAGAACCTTTAACCAAAAATCTCATAGAAAACTAAAGATAGCATGTTAAACGTCTAAGCATATGAATATGAAGTTTATAATATCAAGCAAGTTTATAATATGAAATGCGCATAGGAACTAGCTAATACCCCTCCATAATCAATTAAAATGTATTTTTATAAAACTTTAATATTTTACTTAAAAAGTAAAATATTAATTTGGGAAAAAGCACGTTACAAAATTAAAAGTTAATGTAGTTATTGAATATATCTAATGAAATTTTCATTACAATAGTTTTAACGAAACTTATTTAATAATACAACGAAGCGTGACGTTGGTTGAGTTTTAAAGAATTTTTCATTGAATTAATGTCGAAATGCATAGAATTTGTGAATAAAATTATTTCAGTGTAGTTACTAGTTTCAGTTAAAGAACAACCTAAGTGATAGCAATTACCCTCGTATATGCTCATGTGTAGTCGTTTGTAAGCAATAAAAGTAAGTAAAAGTCGGCACTGGTAGTGACAATAACGCTGATGATGCCGGTGATGACGATGACGACAACACAGATGATGATGATGATGATGATGATGGTTTTAGTACTGGCTGTTATTGCTGTTACTGTTGCTGCTGCTATTGCCGTTGCTCCGCTAGCTATTACTATTGCTAATGCTGGTGATGATGATGATGGGCCTTTAAAGAGGATATATGACACTTTTAGTAGAAACAATCTATACTATAGATAATTCCTATAACTTGTTTGTTAAACTAATCAATGTTGATGGTTATTTATTTTAAAAGCTTGAATTTAACTATAAATAATGATGACTTTTGTGATATAGTCACATTTTCCATCCTGTGGGAGTTTTTCCAAATGCCTTTTTATTAAATTGAAAATAATTTAGTCTCTTAGTTAAGCTCATGTCTGCATCCCAATAAGATCTACACATACATTTACTTAGAAGCAATGTTATGCTTTAAAAGTGCTCTCAACCATGTAAATTGCAGTAAATGAACTAAGGTAATATTTTTCGTTTGATTTTTTATACTCTTTGGATTTTTTACTTTCTTTACAGGTTGTATGCGGTCAGCTTTATTGATTAGAGTTTTCAAATTAATGTAACATGCATAATTTTTAAATGCAATACTCGTAGGTAAGTAAATAAAACGGCAAGGGAAAAAAAACAAGCAAAGCTTTAATTAAACTAATGAATAAACATATAAGAAATATAAAAATTATATAATAATATAATTTTATTTAACAATAAGAATACGTAATTAATCCATTAGAGTTTATGTTTTTTTAATTAGATAAAAATCATATTCTGATTGGTGTGCAGTGCATATTTAGTACATGGCATCGTAAATAATTCTCTACTTTAGCATCCTTTAATATCACGCTTACTAAGCAATTATCCTACATTCAGATAAACGATGGTTTTAAATACCTTCTAAGTTTTAATACGGATGTAAACTTAAATAGCAAATAGAAAAATATTTTTCTCTTTTGATATGTTTACTGCTGGCAAAGTTCCTGTAAGCGATTAAATACACTGAAATAAATTAAACATGCCAAAGATTTCAAACGATAAAAGTCGACTACAAACGGCTATAAAATGCAGAGATGTGCAAATGTCCTGAATTTTTCATGCCAGCCGTGATTCACGTGTGATCGTGATTAAATTAAAAAAATAGTCACGCACTAGTGCGTGAGCGTGATATAAAAATTAAGAACCGTGCCTGATCGTGCGTGATTTTAAAAATGTAATTTTCACGCATTCACGAAATTGCATTTCGTAGCTTGCTGAATGAATTTTGCTCTTTTGTCTTACAACATTTTGATTTTAATTGCGAATTTTATACGAAATATTTCTAATTTTATATCCGACAATAATACGGAGGGACGTAAAAGCTTTCACTTAAATTAGAAAATTTTCTGATTATTTGTATGTAACATTTTGCCAATATTGTCCAGACATGTCGAAAATCGCTTAAGAGTTTCTTCAGAATTCGGAGGGAGTTCTCGCAGACATTTCGACCAGTCTTTGAGATGACGGTGCTTTTATGTAAAAAAGTAAGGTTAAAATTTTTAGAAGCAGTTTATGTTAAATTTCATTGAAGATTATACATCTGAACTGTTTTAAATTCAAAATATAGCATGTGTTCTGAAAAAAATATTAAATTCAGAAGAAATTTTATTTTTTACTTCTCCATGTGAACCGAAGTCAAAATTAAAAAAATGGTCATAACTTTTGATTTCGTCCTGCGGTTATTATTGTTTTTAGAGAGCAGATATATAGCGCTTTAAAACCTTACTCACTTTTTGTGGTATGTTTTTTTTCGCAAAAATCATTCTCAGAACAACCGTGAAAGAAAATGTAACGCTCAATACAAAAAATTAAAAAAAAATGGAAAACTATTACATATTTTATACTGTTATCCATTGAATGAGTCAACAAATATAACATGAATCCTAACTTCTCATATTTCTATTAATTAAATTGGTAAAGTTAAAAAATATTAAAAACTTCAAAATGTACACTCAGAATGAGAATCGCCCATGTATTGTATTTCATTGGCCCAAAAACTCGTTTTTATATGAACACTAAAAATTTCTTAAAACTTTAAACGTTCGATTTTGTGTTTTCTGGGATATCAATAAAAATAAGTATCGTGGGTGTGCGTGCGTGATATAAGCAGGCGCGGATCCAGCTTAAGCTGTTGGGAGGGGAACTTTTGTATGAAACGTATCATTTTGTATATATTCTTTTAGGAACTCCATAGAAATGACGTATATTTTATTCGTTTTGGAGGGGAAATATCCCCTTTTCCCCACCCATGTATCCGCGCCTGTATATAACCAATTCTGATCGTGAGCGTACGTGATTATGAGAGCCTTAAAATTTGCTGTGCGTTAGCGTTCGTGAAAAAATATTCTTTTCGTGATCGGGCGTGATCGTGAGCGAAAACTCACTCATGCGCACATCTCTAATAAAATGTATTAAATTTGTCTATATTTTATTTAATATTAAAAAAAGTTTATACAGAAAGTTATAAGCTTCCTAATAAGAATTGCTGGCCATTTAAGCATTTTATAAATACATATATTTTTGATTACATCGATGGCTTCAGAAAAAAAAAAACGTAACTCGAATTTTCGTTATTTTACAGGAGAAGGAAAGAAAAGAACACAAACTAAAACACTTACATGCAAAAAAATAATGTTTAAGTGGAGGATGTATTTAGAAGTTGGCTACCAGAAAACATTAAAAACTCGATTTCGAAAAAAGTCGAGATACACCCTTTTTATATTAAGCCATCGATATGTATTAAGTTTACAATACCAACTGTAGCATGTATACGCAGATCTTGGGGTTTGCTTGGGGTTTTATTTTTAATTCCTCCAGCAGTTTATTGACATTTTATGCATTTAATTTTAAATACAAAAATAAACACTTCACATAAAATAGCTATCGTTGAAGGAAGGCTTTTACACTAGCTGCGAAACATATCAGTAAACAGTTTGTATAGTCCATATAATAAAATATTTTTTTTTTAATTAATTAGTTTGGCTTAACTTAATTTTTAATGTAATCTTTTAATTGACCTATTTTTATTTTTAAAAACAGTTTCTAAAGCAAGAAATACTGGAAGAGGTCAAGAAAAATTTGGCTAAACGGAATGTTGAACTTACATTTTTCGAGACCAACCGGTCTTCTCGGCTACGGAAGCCAGAATCGCCACGGCACTTACAACCCAGTAAATATAAATGTAGCTGCCGAGGATTTGTGGTCTAAGCGGTAAAGAACTCTGCTAACATGTGAGTTTCAGCTTCCGATCAGCCAAATTTTTTTTTTGTCTTTTCAATTATTACATGCATTAGAAATTCTTTCTAAAAATAAAAATAATTTAGTTAAAAGATTAAATTAAAAACGCCCAACAAATTAATGAAATTTGGATAAAAACCACACAGTTCGACTAAAATTCATAACTTAATTGTAAAAGTATTTTACTTCAATACTCTCTATAAATTCTTGGGATCTAATACAAAATCAATGTTCATCACGGCAAACGTTAGCAGTCCGTAAAATTCAGAAAGTTTTAGAAGTAATAGGTATTTTGTAATTTAAAAAATAGACAAATATGAAGAAGTCTTCGATGTGTCATTTTCTAAATTTCGAGCAGGGGTTTACCATCTTTGGTTTCCGATTGTAGTATTTTAATGATCGAAAAAGTAATGAGAGGGCAATAGCTTACTGGGCATGCATACAATAAGTACTTTTATCACTACCAAAAACCGCTGTTCAAAAACCGATTTCTTCATAGAATAACTGACAAGTGATTTTTCAATGGGGCTTATTTCCATGTTAAACAAAATTTCAGCAATGAGAAAAAACCTTTTAAAGTTATTTAACATAGGCACTGTAAAGAAAAATAAACCAAAGGTAACACTGAGGATTCCCGTGGTGAAACAGCAAAAAAAAAACACAATTTTATACTATTATAATTCTCGTATGCAATTTTCATGAAAAGTTTATATATATGTATAAATATTGTAATCACAAAATATAAGTTGACCACCATCACGCTAATATTTAAGTCTGGTCGAAGGTATGACGACAAGGATCAGAGCTCTGGTAGTACTGGTAAAGCTCGTTTTCGAAAAGTACAGAGTACTCACGTAATATCTGTGCAGCTAAGAACCCAGTCGAGCGGCAAAGATTTCGATTTAATCCAAAGCTCGCGTAAACGAGAGAAGCTGACACGAAAAACGAACCCGTATAACCCATTAAAGAGCAAAAAGAGATAACCAACGCTGATTTGCATTCTTAGGTTAGCATCAATTATGAATGTACTCTGCGACAATGAAAAGGAGTTTGTTCAGGACATGTGAAAACGTAAGGAGCTAAAGAGAAAAAGGAACCGATCTAAGTATCTTAACAATATCCCATAAACTCGACAAATTACATAGAAGAGCATGCACCAAAAATAGAGCGAACAGTAATGATATTTAAGAAGCAACTCTCCAGACCTATTCAGCTGTGAAAAGGGAAGATAATTTATTTGAACGCTGCGTTCTCATAGACAGCCTTAAAAGATTACGTAATATACACAGAAAAAAATAGACAAGAATTATATTCAATAAAACCATGTTATTAAAAAAAATATAAATCTCAATAACATTTATCTTTAACATAATAAAATATTTCGTTGTAAGTATTTCTTTTCCATGCCGGTTATTTCTTTTCTTTTTATACATAAGTACTTAAAACAAGTTGTATCCCATAAAAAAATAAATGGAATATGGCTCAGCTATAGAGAATATGCTTTACGTCCGGAAAGCCCGCGTTCGTATTCCAGCCATGTCAACATTTTTTTAATTTATATATATATTTTTATTTTGAAATAATTTTGCTATCAATATAGGGGAATTCTTTATCACAGGAAATTTGAAAAAAAATTATTGAATGCCGGGATTTTTGTTATCAAAAACGAAACTTATTTTTTTCTGTGTACTCAACGAAATGAAGAAACAGATGAACAGATGAAAAAAGAGATATTTTACCAAGTTTTGTGAACCAAAACCAGCTCTCGCACTTGCAATGTGATGAACGAAGATAAGTTCTTATAGTGCTGCGGAAGATCGAATAGAGCTCAAGCAGCCACTGGCGTTATTAAACACTGATTAAATATTTTTTACATACCTTCTACTACATGGCGACCAGTTACATGATTAGTTTTGTGGCAGTTCCTTTCACGCAGCGACTATAACGCTCAATTGTAATTCGGGAAAACCCCAAGTTGTTCAGTGCTTTTGGATAACAGAGAAATGATAAATCAAAAGGTAGTAATTTTAAATATGGTGTGTTCAATAGTTGATTATATTTTTTTACGAAAAAATAACACGGTTGCGGTTAAGCTCTCAATCACAATATAGGCCGACTTCAAGAACGCCACAATGCATTGCAGTGATGAGACTTTACATTAGTGGAGTTCAGTATTTGATGCAAATGGTCTTGCGAAAGTGCAAATGCAAAATAACGTAGCTTTTGTCTAAAATCCAACAACAAAATACTCAAAATTTCATAAAAAAAACTACGATATTTTGCATTTGCACTTTCGCAAGACCATTTGCATCACACACTGAACTCCTCTATTGTTTACAACAACAAATCACATACGACTTGCATCACTGCAATGAATTGTGGCGTTTATGAAATCGGTCATAGTATTTATGAATTTAAGGCATTTTGAAATTTTTTTTCTTATTTCAATGCTAGTGTAAACAATTGACATTAAAATATCTGCAGGTTCTTCTGTTAGATTATGGTTATATTACGTGTTATAATAAATATAATAAAAAGGAAAAATTATAATTTATTAATACAGCAGGACACATAAACAAAACTTAATCCACACGAACACTAATACACATACATACTGACTCTATATATGTAATAATTCTAATTTTGAAGAGGTTTTTACTAGTTGAGTTTTCAAATAGATGCGTGTATAGACAGATAGATAACTTTCAGATTCAATATCTTTCAATAACAGTGAACATATAAATGATTTTTTATGAGATTTTATTTCCTTTTTATTAGGCTCAAATGATAAAAGCTTTGAAAGCAAAATCTTGTATAACATTTTGATTTGTGTCAGTTAAATTTCTAGTAGTTGTTGCTGTTGTTGGTATTCTAAAACTTATTTCTCTCATGCCTATTTTCTGTTCTGTAATTTAAAACTAAAATTTTATATTCCCAACTACTTAAGGTCATCTCTCATACTTTGAATGCCGAATAATGGGGGAAGTTATAGTAGTAAAAGCTTATAAAATATTGAAAAAAAAGAACTTGCTGTCATTTTAAAGCTATTTTGGCATTTATTGGCAATAAATGCTTGAAAAAAAATAAAAATTTTGACATTGTCAATAACGAATTTACACTTGCCATTGCAACAAAAGAGTTGAAGACAATCGACCGACGACTAAAAGGAAACTAAAAATTACAAAGTTAAAGAAAATAAGAAAAAATACGGTAATAAAATAAAAATTAAATTTGTATACTTTGTTTTGTTTACAATGGACTAGTGGAATTCAATTTAGAACTGACGCAGTTGGCAAAGCAAATCAAGTAATATCAAATCAAATCAAATACTATAAATGATAAACTAGATAAATAAAAGTAAATATGTATATCAATTTAGTTTTTCATTTCCATAAAATACAGCAAATTCACAAGAAAAAAGCTTTGTTTTTTATATCACATGTATGTCTACAAGTTGTTTGTCATTCATGACTTTTATTTATAATATTAATGTTGCCAACAAATAAATTAATTAAAACTCTATGACTAACAATTGAAATGCAAGATAAGTTATTAAAAACATAGGAAATTAAAGTGTTTATTAAAATATGTTTAAAAAATATTTTAAATTTATAAAGCTCATTACAAATTTAGTAAGAATTCAGCATTCGTTACTTGAATATTTATTGCAAAAATTTAGGCTAGTGTTGAATAGAAGCAAAAATTTTAATGTGTTCCAATCGTAATATTTTGACACGTACAAAATTGTATTATATGAGACCATTTTCTTAAAATTTTATTGTGACGAAAAAGAAACAAGTAAAAATAATTGTAATTCGTGACTTATCTTTTTGTATGGATTTTGTTGTGACAGTTTATAATATCTGATTTTGGTGTTTTTCTTAGTGTTTTGGATTGCAAAAGAGAAGAAAGCTAAATTCACCAGCGCATAGGTCCTAAAACGTTACAGAGAAAAACAATATGCAGAATATAAACCAAAAGCAAAGAAAAGCTAAAGCAATTTACTCTTAAAACAGATAGTTTTATTTATTAATTCTTTAGCTTGGATTTAAAGGAGTTCTAAGCAATTGAAACGATGTAAATAATTTAGAAATCATATCGTCCTAAAGTGAGGTAGCGAATGACAAAGATACTACGCATTGATATAGTAAAAAAAAAATCATGATATACATATTTGTTTTTCAGGAGACTGTTTTTACAAACTTCAGATAATAGTTTATTCATTATATATTTTAAAATAATAAAGCTCATAATTATATATATTTTTTAATTTTACGATGGTAAAGGAATTTTACTCATACAATCGTAGTTATCTTGCAATCAGCACCTCCAGACTATAATATCATTTGTTCGATTTAATTTTACCACAAATAGAACCCTAATATTGACCATCAGCAAACAAGTTCATCAGGTCAATGGATTATTGCAACTCTTCGCTGCTGCTTCATCGTTACAAAAATTAGCTACCCACAGAAAAAGTTCATATTAAAATGGTCCAAAACAAAGTTACTTCAACATCTCTCTACGTGTTTCATGTTAATTCAACAGGATTTTACAATAACTTTGAAAGAACATTTTCCCTTTGAAATAACTATATTTCATGTTGATTTAATATTCCAGTACAGTTAAATCAAAATGAAGTTGATGGTGAAAGAATAAAAAAAATCTTAATGAATCAAAGTTATTTGAAGTTGAAACAACGTGTATTTCATACTGAAATAACACGAAGAATCATGTTGAATAAAAACTATTTCAAGCTGAAACAATGTGAAATTTATATTGAAAGGCATAAGAGAAATTTGTGTTGAAGTTGGCTGCCGCAGCCAAGATTTGCACTCGCGCCACTTGTTTGGTAGTCAACGCGCTAACAAGTGCAGCTACAACTGCTTCAAACTTTACTTTAGATATGCACTAAATAAATACTATCATGAATAACATGAATTCCATTTTAATTCAATAAGATTTAAGTGATAATTTAACACGAAATTTATGTAAATTAAAGATATAGTCATGTTGATTTAAAATGAAATGTAATGTTGACAACAATGTTATTTCAACTATAAAAAATGTTAAATCAAAGAGATTTAAGGTTAGATTAATAATGTTTCCTTTAAAACTAATATGAAACAATAGCATTTTTAAATCAGCAGCAGGATATTTTCACTGGTAATGCGAAGTTTGTCGGTTATTAGAAATTTTTTTGCATTTACACAACAAGAACTTCAAAAAAACAACAATAAGTTACGCAGCTAAGCATATTAGCAGGTTGTAGCTATGAACAAAGCAAATAAACAGCAACACACTTAAACAGCAAATTGTTTCTCATAAATTTAATATGATTTCCAATCATAATTACGACGTGTTGATTTTACATTCGTATTTTTGTCTGTGTGTACATTAGAGGCTATTCAAATATTACTATCAAATCAAAATCGGTTTTGCCATTTGGGGTCTACGATGGCTCAGACAGACAGAAAGAGAGAGAGAGACACACTACAAACTTATAACACCTCCCCTTCTTTGGCCGAGACCTAAAAATTAAGTTAAAAACATACTTATACATCCCCGAATTTTTTTTTGCAACAGATCAACAACTTTAACAACAAAATAACTTTTAGCGGCCTTCAAGTAATGTCACTTTGTTTATCTCCCACATTAATAAATTGCAATCGACGCTATTAATTTTTTTTAGACATTTTTCTTATTACGTCAACAGTAAGTATGTGACTAAAAGCCTTAAACTATCTTTCATTGACCTATTCAGAAAACTGTTGACTTGTCTTCTAGACAATGATTAGAGTGGGCTAAAGAGGAGAGATAGAGCATGGCAGCAAACAAGGAAGTCAAGAATGGTGTTGTGTTTTGACAACTTTTTGTATGAAATAAACAATATCAGCTACAAGTTACAATAACAACAAATAACAATGGGACTGAGTGGAAGAGGAGTTGCCAGTGAGAAGAAGTTTAGTTGGGCTGTTTTAGTTGTTTCGTGCAAAGAAAAAGTGATGACAGCTACGTTTTTGCTGTTGCTTTTAATATAGCATGCAATGAATTTCCATTGAAGCGAAAGAAGGCAACAAAAAGTCACAGAAAGAAAAAAACAAAACAATAAAGCTGCACAATAATAATAAATACTCAACATTCAATTCGGACACATGTTTAACTCCAGGAATGAAGCATGACAAAAGAAAGAAAACAAAATAAATAAGTGGAAGAAGTGTTCAAAATTAAAACAAAAACTAAAAGAAACGAAAAATAAAAGAACTTCAATATTCTATCAATAAATTGACAATTGTTGTTATTACTTTTGAAGCAATCGGGTAATGTCAATACAAGTGACAGTTGTTGTAATTAATACTGACAACCATTTAATTTATGGGCAACTAAGAGTGACACTTTAACATGCACTGACACAAGCACAATAACACTGCGCTCTCTATCTCTCTCTGTCCTCTGTACTAAATATACTCAACTTTACACTTAAGCCACACACAGACAGTGCCGCTTATTATTTTGTGATACAAGTATGAGCGGAGTATGTGTTCTGGCCTCTTTTTTGAAGTGATGACAGGATATTCTTTTTTTAAGGTAACACGGAAAAAAAATTCTCTCTGTTAAAACCAAAAAAGGAGGGCGGACATATTTTAAAGTTTTGCTTATATCTTTTATATGCACCAGTATAATTTTATTTTCGATTTGTGTATTGCATCAATTTAATAAACAAAAAATAAAGAAGAAAAATCGCAAAACAAAAACAACTTCAGTAAAAGTGTGTAAAAATTGTTCGACTCAATAATAAGTAGTGGAAAAAGATTATACAATTAGTGTGCCAACACTTGTTAACAAGCTGTTTTTATAACAATCACGCCTTAAGCATGTTGCGATAATAAACGATTTTCGATCTAAAATTTTTTTCTCCAGTTGTCGTAGTTGCTGCTGTTGTTGTTGCAAAAATTACAATAACCATGGCGCAAAAAAAGGAGACGAAAATAAACCTAAGATTATCAGAAACCCTTTTTTATGATTCTTCTTTTTTTTTTGCAATTGTTATGATTTTGTTTTCCTTTGTATTCATATGAGTTTCGAATTTGGTTTAAATTGAATACCCTTCGAAAAACTTTTTAGTATTTTGGAGGTATAATGTGTTAAGGGAAATGTTTGTAGCATCCATATTATTTCCCCCAATTTTCATAAAAACTTTAATTTCGTTAAATATAAAATTTTTAGAAATGTATATTTGTTGAATTTGCTATTTTGATGAAATTTTATTTAAGATTTCCTCCATAATAAATGTACTGAAAAAACCATGTGAATACCGAAAAATTGCTTTAGGAACATCAACTTGTACGTAACACTGAAAGTTTCAATTGAATAAACAGAAATCCTACTTCCTATTTAATATGTATCATAAATTTTAGAGTTTGAATGGTTTTTAGACATTCAAGCAAAAGCAACTAAACGGATTTAAAAGAAATTTGGCACACAGATGGTGTATAATATGGGAGAGCACGTACATATATATTTTGAATAATAAAATTTGGGATTTGGCAGACTTTCCGCGTGTCATATTATATTATTTAAGCTGAAGTACGAATTTTTAAATAAATATAAATAAAATATATGCACAGATAATATCTACATACATATAAAAGGCTTTGGGCATATGTGCGTTATGCGGGCCGCACTATTCCCACCATTGGTTTATAACATCGATTAATATATAAGAAAAGTTTTTCCACAATAATCAAGTTAATGAAGGCACGTTTGTAGACAAGTGATATTAAGCAGAGAAAAAATACCAATGGAAAATCAGTATGTCGCAATTTTGATTGGACACCATATTAATTTTTTGCAAAAGTACCGACTTTATTTAAAACTGCCATTGTTGACATTAATTTTAAACGAAAAACGGTTAATCTAACCTTAAATCTCATTGATTTAACATTTTTCAAAGTTAAAACAATAATGTTAAATATTGAATCCATAAAATATAATTAAATTAATTTGTATCATGTTAAATTAAAGTTGCATCTACTCTAGTGAATCAATGAAAAACCAATGTAACATTTCATTTTAAATCAACATGACTATAAATAACATTAATTTTAAATAAATTTTATTTTAAATAATCAATTAAATTAAAATTAAATTCATGTTACTTTGATTTTTCTAATAGTGTATATCTACAGTATGTTTGACGCTGCCGTGGCTTCAGTGATTCGAGCGTTGACTATCAAGCGAGTGGCTCGAGTTCAAATCTTGCTTGGGACAGGGCAGCCAACTACAAAACCTACACAGAAAAAATTATCACCTAAAAATTTTCAAACAAAAGTTTGTCTAAAAATTAATTTAATTTTCAGTAAATGTGCTGTCTGTCCATAATCCATGAATTGTTTGTTTGACTTTTATTTAGAACGCAAACACCAAAAACAACAATAAAAACTGTGTCGGAAAAAACCACCCCGATGATGACATACACACAAATAACAACTACAACAACAATCATAGTAAGAGGAACGCAATTGTACCAAGTTTGTTTACAAAAGATTTTTGAGTGAATCGAGTAGTTAATGTCGTTGCGTTAATTCTCATTCATTTTTTAGAGTATTTAGATAAAAATTCAGACTTGAACAATGTAAAATCTCATAAATGCTTAATGGATGATGATGATGACACAGACAAACATTTTGTTTGTATTTTTGTTTGATTAAGTATATTAGTTTGCTTAATAATTGTTAGCATTTTTAGACTAATTGTTTATTAAATTCAGACAGAAATATTGTTTGATATTTTTCAGAAAATCTAGTAAATATTTTTGTTTGATTTAAAAAATTGTTTTGTCTGAAATTTTAAAAATTTTTAGACAAATTGTTTTATAGATTTAAATAATTTATTCACTGGAAAAAAACATGATTTTTTTCAATGAAATTGTTGAGGTATTTTTGCCTATATTTACAAATTCGTTTGTAGGTCCGTTCATAGACAAAATATTTACTATTTTATTGAATTCCTTTACAGAAAATTAAATTTAGTTTTTTCTATGTCATTTTCTGTTGCCTATGCATTGTGAAAAATTTCAATGTAAAATCGTCGAAAACAAGGATTATATAAAATTTTTCAGTAGTGATTTTGCTTCATAGGTGTTTCATGTTAATTCAACATGATTTACAATAATCTTGAAACAACATTCTTCCTTTTGAAATAGATACATTTTATATTGATTTAATATTCCAGTACAGTTAAATCAAAATGAAAATTATACTGAAATAATACGATAAATCATGCTGAATCAAAGTTATTTCGTGTTTAAATAATGTAAATTTGCTATTAGAGCAACACAAAGAATCATGTTGAATCAAAATTATTTCAAGTTTAAACAACGTCAATTTGATATTGAAACAACACGAAGAATAATGTTGAGTTAAAGTTATATCAACTTGAAACAACATGACTTCCATGCAGCAATTTTATTAATTACTTCACTTACGTGATACATATGTATTAGCATAGGCATAAGAAACCTTTGTGTTTTAGTTCGCTGCCCCACTCAAGATTTGAACTCGTGCCACTTGCATGATAGTCCACGTGCTAACCACTGCATCAACAACAGCTTCAAACTTTACTGTGGATACACATTAAATATTAAATCAAAGAGATTTAAAGTTAGATTAATAATTTTCAGTTTAAAATTAATATGAATCAATTGTAATTTTACACCAGCAACAGTGAATTTTCGTTGATAAATCGATTTCTGTCGTCTTTTTGGTCGGCGAAAAAAAAGGAATGCAAAATCAATACGACGCAATTTGAATTGGAAATGATATTAAATTTACAAGAAATAATTTGTCGTTTACGTGTGTTAGTGTTTATTTGATTTGTTCATTGCAAAAATTAACTGTTGTGCTTAGTTGTGTGACTTGCTGTTGTTTATTCTAACATAGCCGACCTAAAACCGACAAAAATCGCAATACCAATGCTTGTAAAAAATTACCATCGTTTTATATTAATTTTAAACAGAAAACTATTAATCTAACCTTAAAACTATCTACATTAAAGTCCTGTTGTTTCAGCTTGATATAAATTTAATTTAACATGATTTTTCGTGCTGTTCCTATATCCAATTCACGTTGTTTCAACTCGAAATAACTTTGATTTAACGTAATTTTTCGTATTATTTCAGTATCATTTTGGATTAACTGTACTGGAATATTAAATCAACATGAAATATAGTTAATTCAAAAGGATAAATGTTCTTGCAAGATTTTTGTAAATCGTCTTGAATTAACATGAAACACCTGTGAAGAAAAATTACTTCCAATATATATTAAATTAACTTCGTTTTCGACGATTTTGCATTGAAATTTTTCTGTGTGTGGAAACCCTAAATATCATCCAACAGATATGTATGATGATGTTTGAATACTTAAGGCTCAGTTAGCCGACCGTAACGTTGATGTAGTTGCATGTGTTGATCGTTTCTGTCCCATTGCAAAGCTATGAGACAGAAACGATCAGCACATGCAACTACATCAACGTTACGGTCGGCTAAATGAGCCTTTAAGCTGTAGGCAGTTGAGATGGCAGCGCAAGTGTCTGTCGAATGTTCAGCTCTAACTGATGGGAATAAAATAGCCTGCAAAATGTTATCCTGGCTAAAATGTCTCACATTGCAGTGCTCATGTCACTACGTATACAGTATATAGAAATATTCTTAATTTTATATAGCTTATACGCATAGCATTAACATCTTTAGTTTGAAACAATTCGATAACTTGTGGACCATTTAACATATCATAATAATTATTTCAGTGCTTTTGGCTTGGCATGTGCTGGGACTAGTAGTTTAGAAGATGCAGATATAAGCTGTCCGATGGTTTTTGGTTTTGAGAAATCACAAGATTTCAAAACGCGCCTCTTACAGCACAAACATAAATGTTGTCTTGGTGACTGCCGACACGTTGATGTTATTTGATATAATTATGTGCTTCTAGTTGAGTTATATGGATTTTTATCCAAAACAATTTTTATTATTCAGGCTTAAGTTCGTTCAATTCAATTTCACAATCAAATCATTTTTATTGAGAAAGGATTTTTTTCAAAGCATGTAATAATTGAAAAATAACAAAGACCAATCTCTTGACTTTTGCAAGTGTCGAACCGAACATCGATGTTTTCGGCATCAACCAGTTATTTGATATATTTCAACTACTTTAGTTGTTCGCAGAAAACGTAGGGTAGAACAATATTCGTTTTAACGAAAGTTTCTTATTTCACAAATTTATCGCTTTCTCAAATTTATTTAAGACGTTTTTATACATTTTGTTTCTATACATTTCATTTTGTTTAAGATTAACAAAGATTTTTTATTTACTGATAAACATCTTCAACACGCAGAAACAAACAAACAATTGACCGCCAAACCCACCATCATACATTTAATATTCTTACACTTCTTTTATGTGTATTTCTGTCATTCACCCTTTTAAGCCACCTTTCAATTTCCATGCAATCCTGGCAAGGCCCATCTATCCTGGCTGTTTGAGAACAAACAATTGTATTTTTTTTTATATTTTTCTTTAAGGCTGCTACTCCGTGGACATGATGTTTTACAATCGTTTTGTAGTTTGTGGCTTTGGTTTTCGAATATTTTTTTATGTTTTTAATTTTTTCTTTTTTAATTTTATTATTTTCAAGTTGCTGTTTGGTTTGACATCCTTCTTCCTGTATTGGTTTATGCAGTCTTTGATTTTTATTTCTGTATGTATGTATCTTTATGTGCTCTAGCAGAAGATGAGGAGTTTTTGGTTTAGTTACCAATTGTAGCTGTAGTGGTCAATAGCTGCTTGTCAGTTGGAACAATTGAATGTTTGGCTGTTTGTAAAACACCTTCAGTTTTTATTTTAAGTGATACCGAAACCTTTAGTTAAATTTACTTAAGCAAACAAGTATTTATTGAACACATAAAAGAAAAGCATGTGAAGAACATTTGAATGGTTTATGGCGGTCATTGTAGGTCCCTCTTTTGTATCGGTATAATTTTACTTCGAAAGACCACAAAAAAGATATAAATGAAGAATAACTGAAAACAAATCTGTAAAAAAACAGTTTTTTAATGGAAATTTTGGACAGTGGGCTTAATAATTAAATTAACAACAATATACCTATGTATATCTGAAATCTTCTATTATACATATATAAACGTAGACAGAATGGTAAAATTAGCTCTAAATAAACGATTAAAAATAATGAGACTCTTACAGTACAAATTTTCCATTAGTGTAATACCATATTTACACTATGCAACTTTGTTGCATGCAACTTTCATTTTAAGTGAGAGTGTTGAAATAGAAATGTACACATTTTGTATTTCTTCTCTGTCTTTCTCACTGAAAAAAGAGAGTTGCATGCAACAAAGTTGCATAGTGTAAATATGGTATAACTTAAATATTATCGGCCGTATGCAGAACGAAAATTTGGCATAAAGTTACCATAAGTGACGAGCTAAAGTTTAACGGGGTTTTCTATACGATTTGGCATTAAAAATCACTGCAGATTGCAGTCGAGCATCATGGCTATATTCAACATGATTCTTCGTGTTATTTAAATTTCGAAATCACGTTGTTTCAATTTTAAATAACTTTGATTCAACATGATTCTTCGTGTTATTTCAGTATTAAATTCACGTTGTTTCAACTTGAAATAATTTTGATTCAACACAATCAAAATATTCTGTACATAAAATTAAGTGAAATTGCAATATAAAATGAATTAAAACTCAATTAAAAACCGATCTACATATTTATTTTTCATTTAATTTTAACAAAAAGTTTATTCAACCTTAAATGGTAAAAAGTTAACAGACTTAAAACCATAAAAAAATTAATGATTCCTTATTTGTTTGCATCAATTTAACTGTTAAAAGACCTAATAGCAGCTTGCGTAAAAATGATGGAGTTTTCCTTGTTTCTGCTATTTTTACTGGTAAAAAATCTGCCCCAAGTTCCGTAAAAATAATTGAGTTTTGCTTTATTTTTAAATGTAAAAAGCTTATTATTTCGTATCTTTAATTATTATTTTATTAAATTTATATTTTTATTCACTGTTTGTAATGTTAACTTCTACTGGGAGTCGAAAAAAGCTCGTTTAGGTTTGAAATTCAACGTACCAACCATTCAGCTAAAGCATAGTAAGTAAATTAGCTGTACGCAGCAATACAAACTTACTCAATTTTATGCATTTAAAATTATAAATGAAAAAAAAGCACAGGTATGGTCTTGGCTGAAATTGAACATGTGACCTCTTGTTTAATAGTCTAACGTACTAACCACTACACCATTGTTTTAAATGTGTATTTATATATTTTCAATTGCAATTTCAGCTACGTTTACAGACAGAACATTTTGAGTATTTGTGTGTGTGTTATTTCTATGCATGTACTTTTTTGGTACTTATGCCATAAACAACGGACAGTATTAAAAGCATTAAAACCGAAAATCCTTATTAATGTGTACTTAGCTCTTTTAGAATCAGTTAAAAATAAGTTTACTTAAAATTTTAAATGTTTACTCTTTTAAAAACGCTTGCACGGCATACTTCTTGCGCAAAATACATTCCGTTACTGTCATAATATTGTGAGTGCATGATTCGTCGTATTATTTCAGTGTCGATCTAATTTTATTTGACTGTTCTGAAATATTAAATCAACAAGAAATATAGTTATTTCAAAAGGTAAAATTTTCTTTAAAGGTTATTATAAAAGCATGTTTAATTAACATGATTGTAAACTTCTGCTATACAACTCCATTCTAAAACCAATATGTTCCTACGGAATCCAGTTATGGGGCACTGCCTCGGCATCAAATGTAGAAAAAATTCAAAGCCAACAAAATAAAATACTCCGTACGATTACAGCAGCCCCATGGTATGTCAGAAACAAGCGAATTCATAAAGACCTAGATGTGCCGCTGTTTAAGACAGTGTTTTCTAAACACGTGACAAGCTTCATAAAAAAAACTTGAGTTGCACTCAAATCGCCTAACCCGCAATATCATCAAGTTTAGAGGCCACACTCTTGCTCTCAGCCGAACACGAGAGACGTAAACAACCAAAGAACCAACCGCTGAAACAAATATTTTTGTCTGACATTGGCTGGACTTTAAAATTAAAATTTAGAGTTAAGATTTGATTAATTATTGTTAGTTCAATTTAATTGAAGATACAATAAATAAATATAACCGAAAAAAAATAAAAAATTAACATGAAACATCTATTAAGAAAAATCACTACCGGAGATTTCTAGTTTCAAAATATGGATATGGAAAAACTGAATAAGATCAAGTTTAATTTCGTCTCGTAACTTCATGCTAAGTTATCATAATGCCTGTAGTTGCTTTAAAAAAATCGAATTGAATATCGTTAAATTTTTCCTACCACAAACTTTTTATATCCTTAAATACAATTCAATTAATCCACTGTCTTCTATTCAGATCCTCACCCAGGTATAATTATATTCTATTATTAAAGTGTTAGTTCAAGCACTAGATGTTGTCAACATATTCTCAATATCAATAGCCAGGCACGTTTAAGTATAATTGTTTGTGTGTGTTAGTTGCTTTAACTAAAATTTGCAGCTTAATTTAGTTAACCTTTCATGGCCCAAACACTAATACTTCTATTATAATTTAACCAAGCAATCTAATCCTTTTGTAAACATGTGTAAGCACTGTTTTTTTTTTTACTGAACACACATAAACATTTTTACGTTAGACTGGTTTAAAATTTAGAAATATTATAGTTATGGCCTCTATAAGGTCGCTCGTATTTCAATCGTCATCAAGGTACTTATTTAAAAATTTACATAAATCTAACAATGTGTCTATATAGATACATACTTACATCTAAGCTTCTAATTTTTTTTTTGAGTATATATATATGTATACAAAGTTACTCACACATAAAAAAATTTCCTATTAAAATCGTTTAAAACAAGGATAATTTAAAATTTTTCGTTAGTGATTTTGCTTTATAGGTGTTCCATGTTGATTCAACATAATTTTACAATAATCCTCAAAGAACATTTTTCCTTTCGAAATAACTATATTTCATATTGATTTAATATTCTACTACAGTTAAATCAAAATGATGTTAATACTGAAATAGTTCGAAGAATTATGTTTAATTGAAACTTTTTCTAGTTGAAACAACTTGAATTTGATACTGAAATAGCACAGAGAATCATGTTGAATCAAAGTTATTTCAAGTTGAAACAACGAGAATTTTATATTGAAACAAAACGAAGAATCATGTTGAATCAAAGTTATTTCAAGTTAAAACGATATGAACTCATTGTAGCTATTTTATTAATCATTTTACTTCGCATATGCATCAGAAGAAATTTTGTTGTAGTTGACCGCACTAGCCAACTACAAGTTTTACTTTCGATATATACTAACAGCCATATTCATAAATATTTAAAACAGGTTAATAAACTACTTTTAAGCAAAATTTCATAAAATTGCATTCATAAATTTTTATCAATTTTAACTTAAAATTTCTTTGCAAATTTAGCACACAGCATACATGATATGCTTTAAATTAAAGCTTGAAGTCTTGGCTACAGAGAAACAAGCCGTCTTAAAAAGTCGGCGGCGGCGGCTTAGGAAAAATACACGGCGGCGGCTCATAGCCGGCTTGAGCCGGCTGACAGCGGCTGGTTTTATATTTCGCGAATTTAGCGAATATTTCACGATAAAATGTATATAATCAATTGCTCTTTTCAATGTTGAACTTCTTTAGTACGAAATTTCATTGAATTTTCTATTTGTAAGTTTTTTTAAACAGATTTTTATGTAAAATTTTTCAAACACCTGACGACTTTCACATAATTTGTAATGTGTAGTACAAATTTGCTACTAAAAAAAACAATTAGCCGGCTTCAATTTTGAGCCGAGGCTAGCCGCATGGATCGGCGGCGGCTTGAAGTTAGATTGAAAGTCGGCGGCGGCTCTTAAGCCGGCTTTGAGCCGATCGGCTTGTTTCTCTGCTTGGCTTTAAACGTTTAGGTATGTTTTTTTTTTAATTTGATAGAATATGCCACTAAATTATTTAAGTTAAACAAAATTCGCAACAAAATTAGCAAAAAAAAATAATAAAAAATAAACCATCAAAACACATAAAAGCAAAAAGAAATATTAGTGATGTAGAAACAATCAACACAAATGAAAATAGGCACGTTATTCGAGTACCTTTTTCATACATGATATAAAGAGTGGTGTGAATTCTTTTGTAATCATTTCACTTTTTTGATTTTAGTTCATAGAAAACTTGAATTAAATAAGTTGAGAAATATATTATAAAGACAGTTCAAAAACTTAATTTACACAGAAAACAATAAAAAGGTATTCATTTAATTCACTATCCCGATGAAATCATATTCTTTTTATTGCAACACTAACTACAAAACATGGTGCTGTTGCCAGTATCGAAACCTAAAATTCCTTAAAATACACAATGTGTATTGTAGTGTTTAGGAATACAATTTTATATTAAACAGTTTTTAACGTGAAACTTAGACCTAAAATAAAATGTTTTTATTAATGTACATAGCTGTAAATAGATAGCTTCCTTTTATTGGACTTGATTTAATTGATGTTTTAACATAAAATTTATTTGAAATTATATTTAAAATTATGTTGATATAAAATGAAATATAACGTTGATAGCAATCTTAGTTTAACAATGAAAAATATTGAATCAAAGGGATTTAAGGTTAGACTAATAATTTACCGTAAAAACTATTATGAAAGAATGATAATTTTATATCAGCAGCAGAACATTTTCGCTGATAATACGAAGTTTCTCGGCTATTTATATTTACACAACACGAATATCAAACTAAACAGCAACAAGTCACACAACACACTTAAACAACAAATTATTTCTCATAAATATAATATTATTTTTATTCAAAATGGCGTCATGTTGATTTCAGATTGGTATATTTTTCTGTGCGAACATTTGCCTATATAATCCATTCACATTATTTCAAAATAATCACATTAAAATATACTGCTTTCGATGAAGGGAATAGAGGCAGCTGTATTTATGGAGATGGAAAAAACTATTACCGCAATTTATTGGACCAGTCTAATATTACATTTTACCACAAATATACAAACATATAATTGCAAATGAGTACTTTATTGTAATATTCCTGTTTTTATTATTATTTTCTGTTAAAACAAACATACTCTCCTCACTTGGTGTTTGATAATGTTGAAATGAAAAAAAGGCAAACAATAAATAAATAAAAAAGAGAAAAAAGAGAAAAAAGACGAAGCTTCTTTTTTCGGGTTTTTTGGGCACCTATTTATTTATATATTTATATATGAGGTCATTGTTAATACAATGAAAGGAAAAATGTATGGCAGCGTAACCATGAACATTTTGCAGAAAAATTAACGTAACGAAACAAAAATTATAAAACCGAAAAAGAAAAGAAAACCACCGCAGGCTTCTAGAATTTACAGTGTCTAAGCGAATTTGTTTGCAATTACACTCGAGAAGAAAGTTTTGAGAGGAATCTACTTTGTGTTTTTCGTTTGTTTCTAAGCTTATCCATCAACGGTTTTGATATAGTAATTGTACCTTTTAAAAACCCAGCTTTTCGAAAAGTACTAGTA
This sequence comes from Panzeria rudis, assembly GCA_956483635.1. Taxonomy (NCBI): domain Eukaryota; kingdom Metazoa; phylum Arthropoda; class Insecta; order Diptera; family Tachinidae; genus Panzeria; species Panzeria rudis. Next base: position 178,554,113 of record OY101448.1, read on the forward strand.
GCGTAAGTTTGGGTAATAAGGTAAAATAATCGGGTAAAACTAAGAGTATAGGAATAACGGTAACAAACTAAATAGTTTCATGCTCTCAGAAAGTTAAGAGTTGGTTATTGCATTAGATTTTTGCATGTCATGAAAATAGTCAATGGTAAAAAATATGCATAGTCGCGGGGTTGCCTTTTTTCAGCTCTGCTAAAAATTCTGTCTCTCTTCTTCTGATGTTAAATATTTTAAAAACACTAGCAACAATATTGCATATTTAGTTTTTATTTTTAATTTAATAATTATTGCGTGGTCGGCTAATGTGGTATAGCTGAAAGCGGCTAAAGAGGAAAATAAGTATGTAAAAAGAGATGACGTAAGAAAATGGACGGTGGAATATATGGAGGTATGGTGTACCACATTATCAGATCCTAGTATACCATATTACCCACCAATTGTTTTTTAATTGCTTGTTTATGGGCGTTTTTACTTTTTCGCCAATTTCTCCGAAGCCTGAGCTTCAAAGACTTTTAGGAATATACACCTAAGATTTTTGGTACAACGCACCAGCTGATCGAGTAAAGTTTCTAAGAGCTATAGATAAATAAAAAATAAGTATACCATATTATGCGAACTTATTTTCACATGTCTATCTATTTAAAAAATTTGCTTTTCGAAAGTGTCTTCGCCAAAAAATACATTTTCCCAAAACTACCATTTTAACAAAGAATCATTTTCTAAAACTAAATTTTAGAAAAAGGACCTTTTTCAAAACGTACTTTATTCAAAAACCTTTTTTCAATAAGTAACGCATTCAAAAAATAGCACTTTTAAAGACTACTATTGTCCTAACAATAACTTTTCCAAAAAGTTCCCACTTCAAAAGGCACCAAGTTTAAAGTTACATTTACTACAAAAAGTAAAATTTGAAGAGTATTTTCGTAATTTGTAGCAAATTTTGCATAATAAAGCACACAAAATCCAATTCATAAAAGAATGAGGAATATAAGAGAATTGCAAAATAATTTATTTGCAGCCAAAAAATGATATTGTTTTTTTTTTTTATCAAAAAGCCGAAAACCCTTTTGGATGCATGCTACGTGACGCATGTTACAGTATTTCTTAATATTGATAGCTTTATAGTTGTGCAATTTATAACAAAAATGTGTTGAGTGCAGTTGTGGATAATAGTACTATCTATAATTTTTGCAAAAAAAACCGCCTACAAATAAGGCGTCTTGATCATCATGTTATATTTTTAAGTGTAGTAATTATGCATGCAAAGTTTCATAAGAATCGGTTAAGTAGATGTAGTTAAAATTACTATTTAATTTTCACAGGCGTGACGCTGCCCACTTTTCTAGCTACAATGTCGTATCGTATTATAGTGATGAATCTGTTAAGTAGTACATGTGAAAAAGGATATTTACTTTGCATGGGCGTGGCACAACCCACTACCTTAATCATGATGTATTATTTAAACATAAGCTTAATGTATATGTAAAGTTTCATAAGAATCGGTTGAGTAGAAGTAGTTGCAAGCGAGTGTATATTTACTTAGCATGGGCGTGACAGCGCCCACTTTTCAACGGGACCAATCTGGAAGTACATTCTCTTGAATAGAGAAAAAATTCCGAAAACGGTTCATAAATTGCGGAGTTTTGAGGGAACATACATAAAAAAGTACATGACGAATTGATATCCTTTCTCCTTTTTTGAAGTCGGTTAAAAAGAAAGCTGTTAACAAAACTTTCATAGTCCATATAGCTTACGAGATAATCTAATACTCACTCCCATATTTTCAAGATAGGGGGCATTCGGGACCACCTAAGACCTCAAAAATGTAAACTTAAGCTTGCGGTCACTTGTGTAACTAAATATATGAAAAATAGCATCATTTATGAAATGCAACGTTGGATCTTTTTTCTGGTGTTGGTTCATATATCACTGCAATTTATAAAGAGATCATCGAAAACAAATTCTCGTTTATATATTTTTAAGGTTAAGACTATACCACATTATTCCATCAATATGTATAAACAGTTTTGACAGCTCTAAAATACTGTCCTTGGCAGACCATTTCTGAGATTTGCCCATATATAAGAAATGAAACAAAATTGATACCAATAGATACTTGGGGAGTGCAACCCGAAAGATATCAAAGACAGCGTTGTTAAAGTTTATCTGGAAATTACCACCAACATGTACACGAAATAAAACTCCTAATTTTATTCGGAATAAGGCAACCAAGTAAGCAAAAATACTAATTCGCCCTCTGGCGAAATAGTATTTGGTTAAAAAATTATGTGGTTTAGATAGCAAAAATGTACGAGTTGAAAATCGAATTGCTCTTGAGATCACCCTATTCACCAGATTTATATGCAATTTCCTGCTTCAAAATTTTATCATATGTAAACTTATTTTTCTAACAAATGTATTCTTAGAAAAATATAAATATGAAGAAATATAAGACTTTAGAAAATTTGATGACTTGTTTGCTAAACTAAAAACAGAAATTCAATAGATCTTCAAATTTATCATCAAAACTTCTCGCGAGTGTATACATTGCATTACCCCTTGCGAACATGTGAATACTATTCCTTTTTGGTATTTTTGAGAAAACAAAGAAGGTGAGTGATGTGATTTATTTGTCTGCCCTTCGTATTTAACAATTTTTTTGTGTCTAAAGTTAGTTGGCTGTTGTTATTTTGGGAAACACAAATTTGTTTCATCATATAGAATATTATAATAAATATATATTTTAAAGAATTTGGGTTAAGCGAAAATATGTACGAGTATATAATCCAAAAATACTGATTATAACCAAAATCAAATGAAAAGACTCTCAAGTGTTCTATTGTTTTCGAGCAGCAAAACGCAAATATTATTATGTTTCCAATTTTTAGGCTTCATTTTATTTATATATATTTTTTTTATCCCCTTTGGTGTTATATATCCTTTGGTGGTGTTGTTGCTGTGTTTTTCTGTTGTCACTCAACACTTATTGAAGACCTTGAAAAAAGCTGTCCTATAGAGTAGAGTAAAAAAGAGGTTTGGGTGCTGGTTGTGTCTAAATATAAAGATTGTATACTTTCTTATTCATAAACAGGCAAAAACATACAAGCAAACAACGAGATAGACAGACAGATACATGTACTTAAATGAAGGAATGAACAAAATGTCTCCTACTGCTTCCTGAATGCAAGCTTGAAATACAGGTGATAAATAATCTTTTTTATAAGCCATCATTTTATGCATTATTGTTTTGTTTTTTTGCCACAATCACCTTTGGTCTAGTAATATCATCTACTTACAGACACATTTAGTACATATATTATAAGTCTGTAAATTAAGAAAGCTGGTATGTATGGTATGTTGGTCTAAATGTTGGTATGTATCATGCTAAACGCGTAGCAATTTTTATGTAGAATGCTAAAGTAACTCAGCACACTGACTGGCACAGCTTGACTTGACGTTTCAAAAATCCCACGTACATATACATACATATAAACGACGCTGAGCGACGAGTTACTTCCCTAAAATGGTGGCTAGACCATCAAAAGCTTTTACACGAGGCACAGCCAGACGGACAGATAGACAGACAGACAGACAGACAGACAGACAGACAGACAGGCAGAGAACTAGCCTGATAAACATGCACATAGACAGCCGAACAAACAAAATAGTTCAATTGAATGCTTGCAAATTGAATGCTTTAAATGATGCGATGGAACATTATAAAGCATAATCATAAGATAATACAGATGATGGCAGCCAGACACACTTAGAACAACAAACAAAGTCAGCTAAAACTATGACTTCAATTGTATGACTGTATGATATTTTTTTTTTTTTTTGATTTCGTATCTGACTGTTTGAAACATTTACAACAAATGATCACACAATATTACTGCTCAACTAAACTCACTTATTTCAAAGTTCTGCTCTTATTCTGTTCAGCATGTCTTTTTGTTTGTCTATTTTCAATGCTCAGCACACCACAGGGAGTTGAAACTTGAAGAAATTTTAAGTTTGTTGGTCATAGTTTAGTTTAGTTTGATGCTACCATTTGCTATTAACAAGCAGCCATAAAAAGAATGAAGTTTGAGCCTTCTTTAAGTTGGCACCCTTCAATGCTGGCAGCATGTTACGGCTTTAAGGTGACCAGCTGCCAATTTTATACAATGTTTTGTTTATGTTTTCATATAGACAAAAAAACTTTTTGCAAATTGGTTAAGAATTTTTAAAGGTATAATTTACACATTTCAGCGAGTTTTCTTCCAAATTGTCGATTAAATTGTATAATTGTTAACATGGTCGCATAGTAATTTGAAATATTGTAAAGGATTAACGTGAACAAAGTAAGGACAGGCGAACGATAAGTCGAAAGATAGTGGGACGCCTTTTGAAACAAATATGAGTGATTTTTTTTTTCGGTTCGACATCCTGGCACAGAACTCCACCTTGAATACATTTTCTTGAAGTACATTCTATTGGATTTACTGGTGTTCCTATATTTTCTCATCTCACTGCCAATGGGATCAAGCAGTGCTCGTTAGCCGCCAATTAATTTTCTGCTTTTAATTTGCTTTAAATAAAACACCCTTAAATTTTATTTAATAAACATATTTTAAATTTTATTATTAAACTTTACAATTAATTCACAAATATCTTAAATAGTTAAATTTTCTCTTTCCTTTCCAATGAGGATTGCTTATCTAACGATAATTAAAATATAGTTATGTACTACCTAAAAGCTTAAGCACTAATTGCATAAAGATTCATAGAAAATTGAGAACAAATTATTCAAAGTAATGAGTAAGACAAATACTTTAAAAACTTCTGTTTGTTTCCAGTTTTTCAATATTTTCGTAAATGTGTAGAAGCAAATATATTGAATTTAAAAATATTGCATTTAACATAATGATACATTTATAATTTGTTACTTCAAATAAGCCGCAAACTTTGAAGCTCAGGACCTGATATTTACTCCGTAATAATAAACGATCCAGCTGAAAATGTTTAAAAATATTAAATTAATAAAAAGTTATGTATCGCATCTTACTTACACTAAAATACAAGTCATCATGACCTAATATTTCATCGGTATTCGCAGTGAAGTGAAGGCTTATTTCATATGCTAACTGACTAATGCTTTTAAAACTATTTTTTAATGCCTCAAATATATAGAAACAAGATATAATAAGCAATGCAGATATTATATTATGAATTAAGATTTCTGTATTAATATTTCCTTCATATTGCATATCCGTAATATAAGTTAAAGTACTTAATGCATCATAAACACTAAAACCTGCACTTACAAACTGAGTTAACAATATAAATAATAACTGCAATTGAAAAGTGGCAAACAGTTCTTCAGCTAGATTTTTTAAGCTGTCCTCTTGTTGGCATATAAATTCTATTTCTCGGCTTAATGTATCACGCCAATTCTTAATATCGTTAATACTTCTTATCGTCTTCTGATGACATATAAATTTAACATTATTTTCAATTTTTTTTAAGCGATCTATTAATATTAGGATGCACATATAAATTAAAACTAGACCCAAATAACAATTTAATTCGCAAAAAATTGATACCATACGTACAATCGTGTTAATAATACTGAAAGCGAGGAACGCATAAAGACTGACGACTCCGTTGGATAGAAAAAAACTGAAATAATAAACGTTCTGAAAAAATAACATACATTCATGAAGACTATACAATACTTTCAAAATAACTAGTTTTCGTATTTGGCCAATAACTTTATGATTTATATTCTCAGCTGATAAATAAAATTTAAGCAAACTTTTAAGTTTATTACAAATTTTAAACATATTTTCCCTTTTCAACCAATTGCATATACAAATAAAAAAATAAAATAAACAACAGCATACATTTTGAGCTAGACGGAATGATACCGAGAAAGTTAACTTGCCAAACATTATAATTTCTTTATTGCTGTTATACATGTAATAAACGTAGCCGATGGTTGATATCAAATTCATTACCCCAGAATATATCATGGTTGGTAGGTGATGTAAATTGAAAATTTTCTTCGAGGGATTGTAAAAAATAGTGCTATTGCCGAAAAGTATATTAAGAAAATAATACACAACAAAGATGATATGTGCTATGATGACTCCTTTTGACATCTTTTTGTAATATAACTTTACTATTCTTTTTTTAGTTAATTTTTAAGGCTAATAATTTTATTTGGATGAGTATATTTTCTGAGCTGTTTAGCTAACGATGCTTTCGCTATGCTTGTTAAATTGAAACTGTCAAAGAAACTAAATGCTAAAATATTTACTGCTAATCAATGTTTCCGCTTTTGTTATTTACTTAATTAAATTGTCTATAAAAAATAATATTGATTATATTTTTAACATCAGAAATTCTTAAACTTTTTCACTTTTGATTTAATTTATGTAGATCATCTGCTCTTAAGGCTGGTATTGATCTGAACTGCACATTAGGAATTCTGCATATATTTCTATACGAAAAAATGGGGCTAAACTGTTGTTGGTGTCCGAAATTTCTATTGATTTTTATTTCTATTGATGAAGCTTTATTACTGTCCTGAATTTGTTTCTTACATTATTTGACAATTTTTTTTCGTGTTTTTCATTTAATTTTTGGGAATATCTGTCCGGTCTTTCAATATCGAAATATCTGTCTAATCTTGTAATCGGTAAATTTGTTTATGCCACAAAACCACACACCAACGTTGATGTGGCGATAAACTATGTATTTACTATGAAGAACTTATTTAGATGCACAAGTTCCCTATCACACTACACACTGCACTATGGGAGAAATCTCATAGTTTGAGAACAATATATTTCTCGGCAATGAAGAGTCACCAAACTTGGTGTGCACATAATTTAAAAAATTGGGTTGTCCACATCCCTTTTTGCAGTGGTTCACTTATATGGGAGATATGCACGTAGTTAAAATGACTCGGCTTAAGAAATCTTGTAAGCCTTACGTTTCAGGTTTGCTGACTATAGATATATTCAATTCGTTATAGGGATTGAGGTAGCAAGGGCAATATCCAAGCGAAAGAGGAGGAAAACAAATTGGGAGGAGCAACGTGATATCCTATCCGATCTTCTTTCAGATCTACCGATCATCCAGGATCGGCAAGCCATCAAAACTGCAGTCCATACCACAACAGATGCTTTTGAACTTGCCACATCAGAATAGTGCAGACCCCGTATCTGCAGGGGACAGGATTAAACTACCATGGTGAAATTCTGTAATTGCGAAGGCTCGTAAATAATCTCGCAGGCTTTTCGACGAGGCTAAGAGACTGAATAATTGGTCAGCTTATGAGTCCTCGGTAAATAAATTTATGTATTTGATAAGAAACGCGAAGCGCAGGTCATGGTGAGCTTTCTGCAGTGGTGTAGAGGACACATCTGAGACCGGTCGATTTCGAAAAATCCTATCAACCAGCCCTACCACCAAAAGTTTCATTAAGAAATCATATGTTAGTTGGACAACCAGCGGACATGCGACCCTTGAAGTGCTCATGGACCCGCACTTTCCTGGCTGCATCCCCTAAATGGGAGAATGCTTGACCGTTGCTTCAAATCCCCGTAAACAGGGAAAGGCTTATGTGGGCGTTAAATAGTTTTGGCCCATTGAATTCACCGGATCCGGACGGCAGTATATTCGGCTGCCACATATACCAGCTTCATGGACTAGGTGTTCGGTAGTCTTCATCCCTAAAGGGGGTAAAACTTCCCACACCACCCCGAAAGGTTTCCCACCTATAAGTCTGTCCTCCTTTCTTATCGATCTTCATCTTAGAATGGAGATAAATCCGAACTTGCTATCAGCAGCGATGCCAATTTAGCGCGTTTCGCGCTAGATTTAGCGCGTTTTAAGTATGCCTAGCGCGTTTAATAGAAAAGGCGATAAATTGGCGCGTTTTTAGTAAAGTAAATATTGATATACCAAAAGAATAGTTTAAGTTTTTTTTATCGTTCTAAGCTTCTTACATTTTTTAATAGTTGTAACCATATAATTTTTGCCCCTAAATGAAATTTTAAAACAAATATGTAGATAATTATTTTCTTTTTTTTTTAAATAAATATTGGATTTTTTCCAATATATGGATCTGGTTTTATCCAAATTTAATTTAGCGCGTCTGAAAATAGCGCGTTTTGGTTAAAAATATTTGTAAACGCTGTGATTTAGCGCGTTTTGAGAAGGGGAATAGCGCGTTTTGGTTATAAAAAGTTGACAACGCTGGCTATCAGCCTTTCAGCACACCTACACCAAAGGCAAATCGGCTGAGACAGCTCTCTTGTTGGTTTTGTTGAAAAATCAATGGAGCAGAAGGAATATGCATTCGTGGCCTTTCTAGACATTGAAGGGGCCTTCAACAATGTAAAACCAGAAACCATAATAATGGCTCTACGTAGACTGAATATCAGTTGATAATAAGCCTAGTCTGGAATTTTTTAACCCATAGGATCATTGTGTCCATTCTGGGGCGGGCTACAATGTGCGAGGTGGCAAACCGAGGTACTCTACAAGGACTGGTTCCGTTCCCTCTTCTGTGGAATCTTGCTTTAAACTCTCTTCTTATAGAGCTTTATTCCAAGCTGTTTAAGACTGTGGCGGTGGCAGCACATGGAAAATATCCGGATACCCCCCTCTCACAACGTTTGCAGGATTCGCTGAGAACTATCAGGAGGTGGACTACCGTACACTTTACAAAAAGATACAAGGCACCATCGTTTCTACTTTCGGCTCTAAACGGAATAGAACTTAGGTTGCCTGACAGTGCGAAGTACCTGGGTATATATACCTGGACTCGAAAATGTCATGGCAACGTAATGCCCAGTCAAGGGCAAATATGGCCGTGGTGGCCATATACGCATGCAGAATGGCCATTGGCTAGATTTTCTATGCCGATTTACTATAACTATATGCAAAAGGAGTGGAAATTTAGATCCTCCTAAAATGAATCGCAGATATAATTTGTCAAAGCGCCGATACACGTATAAATATATTTTTGTGCCCTTTACGGCCCCTAATATGATTTACACACCACTCAACTAAGTTGAATTGTCAATGCTACGACTTAACTCAACCATTTTTTTGTATCATTACTCACAACGAATTTTAGTTGTCTTCAAAATAATGTTCTAAGCTCTATATTTTTTGAAATCCTAGTAGCCAGCACAAAATATTTTAAATATTTTTAGTTTTGGCCTTACTATTTTTTTCTTGAGATTTTATGTTTTATGGATATGGTAACAACATTGGTTGACTAATGGGATATGTTGGCGTCTGAAATAATAATGCAAAATTTTAAATCACCATTTTAGAAGTAAGCAAAAGTATCACACAATGGTCGAAATAAAAATCAAAACGCAACTGATAAAAAGCAGTTGTCTTGATGAAAGTTGAGTTGAGTTGTAAACCGTAATAAGAATCCGCACAAAAACATAATTGTGAAAATAAGGTTCAATGTGAAGGTAAGTGCTGAGATCAAAATAGGGAATAACCTCTTGATAGGTACAGTACTATCTCATTTTATGGCAACCTGTAAGCCATAATATATAACTATATGTTTTTAAAGACACTCCAAAGCCCAAAACTCAACTGGAACGATAGAAATCATGCAAAACTTAAACTGCGTTTAAGGATTAATTTCGTACTTATGCACAATTTTAACTCGTTATTGCAAATCTTATAAGCCTTGCGTTTAAGGCATAAGACGAGTTTATCACGAGGAATATTTGTGTAGAACGTTTTAGCCTGCTGCATTGTTCCTGAAGGGGAGTTGTTTGTCCTTTTATAACCCTTATGTGCGCACCTAGGTACCCGGGTTCCTTTGGCGTTTTCAACCAAAATTTCTAACAATATTAGAAAACATTTATGTGCACGAAAAAAACACATTCTATTGTGCAGCAAGGTACCCGGGTACCTATTTGGAAGATACGTGGAAAACAAGCATTTTCGCACTAAATATCAAGTTAAAATGTTGTAAAATATATATGAAATCGGCAACAAAAGTTTATTGTGAATCCAATAAATATTTCACTACTACATATTAAGTGCGAAAATGCTTTTTTCTATGTAACATTCATAAAGGTACCCGGGTGCCTTGCAGAGTATTTTAAGGTGTTTTTTTGCCGCACAAATAAGGGTTAAGAAAGGGACAAAAGGGGCCATACAACGAAAAGTTAGTGGGATAAAATATTTCACAAATATATTTCCCCTAGTATTAAACGTAAATACTACCAGATTTCCTATGCCGAGTCAGTCTAACCATATGCAAAAGTGTATAATTTCAGAGTTTTCCACCTTGAGTGTTTCCAATGAAACATTAATTAAATACTCGTTAGTTTTCAGCTGTTGGGAAACAATTTTAACATGATATAAAACTTGAGTTTACCTAGAATAACTACATGTAGGAATTCTCTTTGGAGTCCACTGAAGTAAGTAATGTTACGTACACACTATGCCATTTTATGACATCGCAAGCAAACATGATATTGTGCTCTAGCGGCAACGTTGCACGTTGCAATCTGGTTGCACGTCTAATGTGTATGGTTGTCACAATAATGTGACAATATTGCAGTCACAAAAACAAAATGACAGCATGTTATAATTTTGTCGCATTGAGTTGTTAATTTGAAATATGACGCTACAAAATGATGTATTTCGGTGTATGGCAATCTGGTTGCACGTCTAATGTGTATGGTTGTCACAATAATGTGACAATATTGCAGTCACAAAAACAAAATGACAGCATGTTATAATTTTGTCGCATTGAGTTGTTAATTTGAAATATGACGCTACAAAATGACAACAAAAGAAATGTCTAATGTGTACGAATCATAAGTTCTACTTCACACAAAACGATAAAACTTTTAACAATTTCACAAAAGAGCATGATCCATTAAAAACGTCAAAATAAGTACCAAAAACAAGCATTTATCAAACAGTATGTTTTACAATAAATAAAAATATACAACTCGACTATTAGAACTCATATTTACAGGTTATTTCTTAATAAAAAAATACATTTTGGAAAGCATTGTTTAATTTTATAAAATTATTTTCTGCTTTGCAGCGTATTATAAAAAGATGAATATTGGCAGCTTTGTATACATAAACAGGGTTGGTTACCAACTGTCATATCTTTTTTAGATCTTCTATCCAATATATTAAAAGTCTAAAGTTGAGAAATTTACTTATTGTCGCAAAATTTGGAAATTCGTCCATAGTGCACTGAAATATGCGTTTCTTGTTGCGCTCTAGTTTAACACCACTTCCATACCTAAACGATTGCCTCATAAATGTAATTATAATTTAAAGGAAAATTATTGATGTATCCACAAATTTTTGGTGCAATCTATTGCGTGCAAAGTTTCCATTTCACTTATATGCAACAGGTAAAAAAAAATTTAATTAACTAACTACTTTTTTTGTTTTAACAAATAACTTTAATTTAGTAGATACACAGGGGCTGGCCAACATATTAGGTAAATCTTAAATGTAACAGCACGATTCAAAAAGAAAAAGTTTCATAAACTCTTTAAAAAAAAATATGTAGTAGTCTCTCAGTGCCTTTTCTACAACATCCTTTTATTAAAATCTGATTGGTGGATCTAAAGATATTCAATATTACACTTTACCATTTTTACGGTTCCGTACACCAAAGATGAAAAAAGCCTTATTGGTATCACTGTGCTGTCCGTGCTTCCGTATGTCCGTCCGTGTGTATGTCTGTTACAGGTTTGTATCTCCAGAATGGTAAGAGCTACGGACATGACATTTTCACTGAATATGCGCAACTGTGGCCTTTATAACAATATACTAAAAGTTTATAGAAGTTAAATATTAAAACGTGTTCTAAAGCGCCTTAATTTTAACAATTACCGTATTATAATAGAAACTACAACACCAAACAAAATCAATAATCACAGGGTATCTCTTCAAGAAATGCAACATACAAGACCAAAAATAAAACCGGCAAAATGTAAAAAACGCAAAAACAAAAAATTGCCAAAAAAAACCCTAAAACTAAAAACTCGTCAAAGGAAAAAAATCGCCAAAACTAAAAAATAGCTAAAACAAAAAATTAAAAAAAAACAAAAAATCATCAACACAAAAATAGTAGCGAAACATGAAAAAAAGCATCAAACGAAAAACGCCAAACCAAAAAAAAAAAACAAATCGGAAAAACGAAAAAAAAAAATATCTAACTTAAAAAAATCGCTAAAACGAAGAAAAGATACATATACATCCATATATGCATACAATTTTTAGAATTATATGCATATTTGTTATTCGCACGGAAACCGTCGTCTGCGCGTCAAAGTTGCACTTTGCTGAATTTCTTACATAAGACCAACACTTGGGAAATGGTCGCCACACATGCAGTGCATTGTGCCGGAACAAGGAAAATTTATTAAGGAAAGGAGAATAGAGGGAGGTGTATTTATAGAGACTTGATTTGAATTTTCCACCATTGAAAGCGACAGAAAACGACTCTGCCGGGAATTTATTCGTTCTTTAGCCTAACTATTCGGCAAAAGAACGAATTTTCTCTGTAATGCATAGTCCAGTCTAGTTCAATCGTATCGACCAGAAATTTATGTGTTCTTTTGTTTTTTGTTATAAGACCGCGTCACAAATACTTAAACCATTCATAATTACAGACGGAGCAGCAAATTCGGTCATGCGTCTGTGCGTGAGCATACAGCACTGGGTCTCTCAGACATTGTTATTAGATCGTTATTAAGTGTATAATTCATGTTTTGGCTCATGTCCGCAATCTTCAAGACGCTTGGCCTAGTAGTTAATAAATATGAATGGCAAATGCTGCTATCATCTGCAAAAGAGTAGATAGGACTGCAACTTTGACAGAAAAGGTCGTTAATAAAAAAGGAGAGAGAACGGAGCTTACTCCTTGAATTAATCTGGAACTCGTTTTATGAGATCCCATATATAACAACCTGGGAAAGCTTGATATAAATCGAGAGAAGTCATCATTGGCATCAAAAGCAACAAGTTTTGACAAAAGCGCACCATGCCACACTCTATCAAAAGGCTTAGAAATCTCTAGAGCCACCACATCATTCGTGCCGTAATGGTGTATAGAGTGACAAAATTTTAGCGAAAGAACTGCCAGTAACTCGCCCGTAAAGCGTCCTCTGCGAAAGCCATACTGGCGGTCCCTGAGTAAATGGTTCGTTTCCAGATACCTCACAAGATAGTATCGTGCAGAGCATATTGCGATTGGGCGATAATTTTAAGGATTACTAGCCTCTCCATTTTTAGGGTCACCTTCCAACACCATGGGAATTCACCAGAAAGGTACAAAGTGCTGAAGAGGGTTGCCAATGGACGTGCTAACGTTGAAGAGCACTACTTCAAGGCCAGTGCTCTTAAAAGTTTACGTCTACTTTATTTGAGGAGGAGGAAAAGGGGGAAGAAACTTTTCACCCTTTTATACTTTGTTTTCGAAATTTTGTAATTTTTACATATTAAGTATTAGGGCATTTACACTGTCTCGAAATCTAGTACTTACGAGATTTCGAGCTAAATCTTGTTGTTTTTTTACTAGATTTCCCATATAACAGGAGATCTGCTTTGTCAGTAGATTTGGACGAAATCCAATCAAAATCTGGTATATTTATTTTGTTTTTACTACCCTGTAGAACATTTTTATATAGACGGTGAGTGAATTAGCTTCAAGAATACTACGCTCTACAAAAATCTGTAATAAAAGGTGTGTGCATTAGCTGAGCCGGCCCTTTCATGGATACGAAATCTTGAAAAATGTCCAAAAAGCTTAGTTTAAACGATATAGATTTCGATAAAGATTTCAAATCAAATCTACCAGATTTCGAGACAGTGTAAATGCTCTATATAATAGGATATTAACACTGTCTCAAAATCTACTAGTTACGAGATTTTGAGATAAATCTTGTTGTTTTTAGCTAGAGTTCTCATACCAAACGAAGTCTACTTTGCCAGTAGATTTGGACGAAATCTACTCAAAATCTAGTATTTTTATTTTCTTTTTACTACCCTGTACAATATTTTTATATAAACGGTGAGTGGAATTAGCTACGCTCTAAAAACATTTTCTATTGAAGGTGTGTGAATTAGCCAAGTCGGCACTTGTTACAGTGGGTTACAGTTTAAGATAAATTTAAGTCAAAGTATTTTGTGTAGGATACGAAATCTTTAAAAATTTCAAAAAAGCTTAATGTAAACGATATGGTTTTTGATAAAGATTTCAAATCAAATCTACTAGATTTCGAGACAATGTAAATGCCCTATAAGAGATTTTCCATACTTTTACACTCAAAATATTATGTACGTAAAATTAACTGAAACAATTATATATAATAAATGAAACTACAAAAAAAACGGCCTACTTATATTTCATTTAAATTAAACAAAAAGTTAATTAAATTTTAAATGTTAAACAATTAGCGGACTTAAAACGATAAAAACTGAATAATTCTTTCTTTCTTTCTTTCTTTGTTTGGATTAATTTAACTGTCACAAGAACTAAGCATAGCTTCTGTAAAAACTAAAGACGTGTCGCTTGTTCCTGCTATTTTTACTGTTTAGTAATCAACCCCAAATTACGTAAAACTAAATGATTTTTGCATTATTTTAAATGTTAAAGGATTATTATTCCGTATTTTTAATTATTATTTTATTTGTTTTAGATATTTACTCACTGTTTGTTATTTTAATTTTCCCTGGTAATCGAGCAAAGTTCCTTCAGGTTTGAAATTCAACGCACCGACCACTCGGCTAAATAATAGTATGTAAACCAGCAGCACGAAGTTAACATAAACTTGCTCATTTTTATGCCCAGTTAATAGACTAACGCACTATCCACTACACTGTACTGATTTTAAATGAATATTCATATACATATTTTAAATTAAAATTTCAGCAAATTTTTCGTACAAAATATTTTGAGCAACGGACAATATTAAAAGCAACCGAAAATTCGCATTATTGTGTAGTTAGTTTTTTATTGAATGTTAGAATCAGTTAAAAATAAGTTTGCTTAGCGTTTTAAATGTTTATTCATTTAAAATTGCTTGCACGGAATACTTCTTGAATAACGTACATTCCGTTAGTGTAATAATATTGTGAGTGTATTTACTAAAATAGGCTTCTCTAGTTCATTCTTAATTAAACAATAGTTGGTCACCTCAATCTTCTTCAAACATGTAATTTTTTCATTTCAATAATTGTAAAAGCGTTGCTAAAATATTTCTTAAACCACCAAACTAGAAAAGTTAGGAGGAAAAAATAAAAAATAAAATTAAGTTAAAGGTTGTGGTAAGGCTGGAAAGAAGTCTACTGTATGCCTGCTGAGCTGCAAATGACAAATGCATTCTTTTAGCCAGTGTGTGTACTGAAGTGTACTGTTGAAAGCAAAAATATCTTGGGTGCTGTTTTTTTCTTTATTTTTTTGTTGCCAAAGAGACAGACGATATTGTTGCTGTTTACTAGAAAATTTTTTCTCTTGTTCTCCGCATGCAGGAATTTTCACAATTGTCATTCATATATTGGCGTTATAGAAAATCGTCGATCATTAAGCATAGTAAAGCATTTTTATAAAAGTTAATTATCTTTTGAAATCCTTTCTTTTCTATTCTTGTTTTTTTTTGTTTGTTTGTTCTTTCCTAGTCATGGGTTTGGGGCTGGCTTTATTGCATTACATTACGCCATCGCTTAAACGTTCATTTGTTCGCTTAGTTATTCATTCGAACGTTCTCGTTCTTTGTTGCTACGCTTCAACATTCCCACTGTGAGCGAAAGAGCATTGACTACCTTAAGAAACAGTCAGGTGCCTGCCTTATTATATACGATTAGTTATCCTGTTTGTCAATTCCTACACTTCTACAATAAATTATTAATTGCAGCGATGATGATCATTGATTTCAATGAATAATTGTTGTGATTTAAATTAAATGCAGTTAAAATTACAAAATTTATCGAAGGTGATAAAGAGCGATCACAATTCCACCATTTACTATTTTAAATGCGAAACTTGTTACTTTTGTGTTCGAACGAACACTGAACGAGAACGCTGCCGAAGAGTTATTTAATTGACTTAAATTGCGTTATTGTTAATGGAGTAATTTATAATTGAAAAGAAATACATTTTTATTAACGCACTGATATTTATCACTATTCTGTTTAAATTTAACATGTTACAATGTTGTAAATGAGAGTTCATTGTTGTCAGCGTTTTTTTATCATGTTGTCTTTATGGAATTATTAATGATGATTAAAATGAGAGCAAAAGGAAAATGTATTCTGGCGAATTTTTTTTATAACCGATGAACTAAGAATAGCTAATTTGTATTTGAAAATATTATTATAGTTCGAGATATAAAATTTGAATATTGAGTTTTGAAGTGAAATGGCAATTCAAGTGTATTATTCTGTTTTTTCATTTACTTTTATTTATTGTATCTTGAATATAAAAAATTTAACTAACGCTTAACATTTGTATGAAAAGTAACGAAAATTCACTTTAAAACAAAAGTTTTCCATATAAATTTCAAAACCAAAAAAGATACAGCTTTAATTTACAAAATTGATCATGTTGTATGCTAATGTACATCACAGTGCCCTCCTATGTTGATAATGTTAGCGAAAATCGTCGGCGAAGTAATACAATTAATAAAATGGCTACACAAACTGCTTAAGTAAGTTAATGCGTCTACTAAACACCAGAGGCGCTCCAACACTACTCGAAATAAGCAAAACGCGCAATAGCAGAGTTGTAAGAGAATTAAGCTTTCTATCTCTATATCACTTCACCATCTTCTCTCTAATAAAATGGCTACACAGCATAAACAACTCAATGCCTCTACTTGACATCAGAGGGGAGTGCAACACTGCTTTACAAAAAAAAAACGTACAATAGCAGAGTTATAAATTAATTAGGCTTTCTACACACAGAAAAATGTCCATATAAAATCGTCGAAAACCAGGTTAACTTAACATTTTTCGCTAGTGATTTTGCTTCATAGGTGTTTCATGTTAAAGCAACATGATTTACAATAATCTTGAAAGAAAAGTTTTCCTTTTGAATTAACTATATACAGTTAAATCAAAATTAAGTTGATACTGAAATAATACGAAAAATCATATTGAATCTAAGTAAATTCGATTGAAACAACGTGAATTTGATATTGGAACAACACGAAGAATCATATTGAATCAAAGTTATTTCAATTTGAAACATCGTGAATTTGATATTGGAACAACACGAAGAATCATGTTGAATCAAAGTTATTTCAAGTTGAAACCACGTGAATTTGATATTGGAATAACACGAAGAATCATGTTGAATTAAAGTTATATCAATCTGAAACAACATGACTTAACGTAGCTATTTTATTAATTATTTGACTTAAGTGATAGTCATCAGAAATCTTTTCGTTGTAGCTGACTGCCCCAGCCAAGATTTGAACTCGTGCCACCTGCATGATAGTCGTCGCGCTAACTACAGCAGCCACAATAGCTTCAAACTTTTCTTTACTTATACACTAAATAAATACTATCGTATGTAAAATTAATTTCATTTTAATTCAACATGATTTAAATGATTATTTAACATAAAACTTATTTGAAATTAAAGTTATAGTCACGTCGATTGAAAATTAAACTTAACGTTTATAACAAAATTATTTTAAGGGTGATTTAAGGTTAGATTAATAATTTTCCGTTTAAAATTAATATGAAACAATGGTAATTTGAAACCAGCAGCAGTAAATATTCGCTGGTAATTCGTTTTTTGTCGTATACATAGACGACACATGTAAGAATAAACAAGAACAAGTCACACAACTAATCAGAACAGTGAATTCCCAGCAAACCAAAACATTTGAAAATAATATCGCATTCGAATGTTGCGTACACATTTCTCAGACAAAACACTCGAGAACTGGTATCGAAGTCGGAAAGAGAAAAAGCTGCTAGAGCCCACTCGTCGCTCAGTTTGTGGCAGCAAATCTTTCGATTTCGATCTTTCGCTAACAAATCAATAGCGAATCAATATCGATACCACAAAAATGCAGGAAAAAGTAATTTTTCAAGATTGTTATCTTTATTTTTTTAATTTATCTATATTAATCTAAATGGAATATTTATTTATTTAAAATTGTAACTTAGGCTGCAGTCAATCAGATTCGAACACGATACTGCTAGGCTAACAGATTAGCACACATCCACTAGGCTATCGTGGCAAATTTTTTTCTATTCAATTATTGCACACATGAATATAAATAAACACATTCGATAAATTATCGAAAATAGTTCAATGCTGCGAACATTCACATTTTATGAAATTTGGCAATTGAGCTTATTGTCGCAACATTATCGACAAAAGCTCGCATTTTCCAACATTCGATTTTTTTTATATTCACGAGCATTTATCCAACAAATTTGTTTCGAAAATTTTCGTTTTAGCGAACCTTCTTTTATTTCGAATCTCAGGTTTATTGGGTTGTAGCAATGAACAAAGCAAGTAAACACTAACACACTCAAACGACAAATTATTTCTTGTAAATTGAATATGATTTGCAATCAAAATTGCAGCATGTGGATTTTACATTCCTTTTTTTCTGTGTGTACCTCTCTTCCACTTCATCACCTGTTCTCAGTACACTATCCTTTTCCCAAAGAAGATAACACATTAATTGAATAATTGGTAGGCATTAACTGCCTGATTGTGTTATTTATCTTTATAAGAAAAAAAAAGACTACATATTAATTTATTAACTGGCAGGCAGTGCCTGAGTGTGTTACTTTCTTCTTTAAGAAATCTATCCCTAAAAAATCAAATCTTAGCTCCAAATTTTTAAATTGTAAGTTTAGCCAATGCCAGACAACAAGTTTTTGTTTCTGAGGTTGTTGTTTACATCTCTCTTGTTTGGCTGAGAGCAAAAGTGTCCCTCCTTCACAGCCGAGTGTGGCCTCCATATATTGATATATAATTGTCACATCTTTTGAAAACATAGTCTTTACCATTGGCATCTTTGTGAATGTGCGAATTTCTAACTAAACCAGAAATCGGCTGTAATCGTACGAGGGATTTTATTTTTCCCGGCTTTAAATTTTCTCTATACTTGATGTCAAGGCTTTAAAATCGTGGTGTGTAGTAAAAGTTTACAATCTAGGCTTAGTATAGAATTTCTCCCAATAAGCTAATTTAGTTTCATTTTGGATTATCTTTGCGCTCTATGTGCTGATTCCATGTTGGGCGACGATCAAGATGAATTCCAAAGTATTTAACCTTGGACTGCTGCTGTATATTTTGGTTATTAATTAGGACAAGTGGGCATGTTTCCTTGCGCAATGTAAGTCTGATATGTATACATTTTTATTCATTAATTTTTATTCTCTATTGTTTTAACCATTTTCCCAAATGCTTGTAATTTTCGGGATTTTCTTGAGGGTTTTCGCTGACGCTTAGAAAGCTGTATCATATGAAAATGTTAAAGTGTGAATAACACTACTTGTTGGCATGCCGGTTGCAGATATCCAATATAATACCAATACCGCTACCGATACCATTATTTGTATCGGTTGCCACCCTTGATTGTAGCAATGAACAAATGATTTAAAATTAAAATTGCGACATGTTGATTTTACATTCTTCAACAAATTACATACATTTTTACAATGACAAAATACTAACTCTAAAATTGTTAAGTTATATTATTCGCTTTTTTACTAAGATCACACTATCCAATCTTTGCGCTAAGCCCCACTCTACATATTTATGAAATTGTGCTATAAACAATCTATTAAACCAAAGACCGCAAAAATACTATCACAAATATTTTCATGACATTCTTTCATATTTACTACAAGACACCAAATTAAAAAATTGTGATAATTCTTTTCTACATGATGAAGGCGAAAAATAAGCGGACAGACAGACAGACAGACAGGCAGGCAGGCAAGCTGAGAGGCCATCCTGCAGTATATAAATAACAAAACAACAAATCAAACAAACCCTCACAAATGTCACCCATAAACTAAGAAAAAATAATAAAATCATAAAAATAAAGTGAAGGAGCAAACAAACACAAAAAAAACAGAGTCAGAAACCAAACTGTCACAGTAATTTCACAAGTAATTTAGAGCAGTCGACCAAGTTGTTAAATAACATGGTCCACAATACAACCGCATTCCCTCGACATTATTAATTCACAGATACACACACTCACCCATCAACACGCTCACTCACAAACTGAGTCATTCGCACACACACACACACACACATACTTCACCAAAAAAAAGCTAACAAAAAATTAAAAGCTTGGAATAGAAAAGGCAAAAATCATTTAGATGCAGGAAAAAAGAACTAAATAGACTAGAGGACATATGTAGAGTAGAAATAAGTTTTTATGCAAAAGTCTCCCCCCCTGTGGTGACCCTGTATAGTAAATTATGAATATGACACCTTCGTGGTGCAGACAAACACACAATTAACTTGAACACAACAACTGAAAATATAACAAGAAAATTTAACATATAAAAAAGAAACACTCTTTGGGGAATATTACAGCAAAAGCTAAACTTAAACGATTAACAAGATATTTGTATAACGAGGAGTTTGTGCTTAATAGCTTTCAAAGGCTTTTTCTAATACAGATTTTCTCTTAATTTAAATTTGTTAAACAGTAATATATTTTCTCGTTCGGAAAGTTTTCACTGTAACTGCAAGATTTTGCGTTTGTGCAACAATTTAAGTTTTATAAGCCATTTTATTCTTGTACTGATATGAATCTACTAAATTTATTAAAAGAAAAAATATTGCATAAAAAAGAACTTCTAGCAAACTGTTTGAAAAATCGTTGCTGTAATAAACATCTGTTATACATTCATCTGATACTGCCATCATGAAATACGAGTACTAAAATCAAACTTAATCTATTTTTTCTTTAATAAATATCATTCGAATCTGAACTATGGTTATAGTTTTTAAATAATGACATTGATAATACAAAGTAAATTTGAACTTTTCTCCTGTTATTAAGAAAAATATATAGATAAAGTAAAAGGTCTGACAGATAATAAATATTCGGAACAAGCAATTTAGAAATTCTGTAATACAAAATAAAATCGTGAATATATAATGAATATGTATACCTATATATATATATATATATATAAAATTAAACACATAACGCTGTACAAAGCAACAAAAAAGAGGCCACCAAAAATATATATGGACGTAAATCGCCGTTTTAAAAGTTTACATCTGGGACTAATTTTAGGAGGAGTTAAATATCCCTAAAGTTTGCACATTGTTATAGTGACTCGGCATAGAAAATATTTTAAAACTTACGTTTAAGATATAAGATGTGTTCAGCAATTTTATGCAAACACCACGAGAAAAGTTTTATGCAATATTTTAAACCTCTAACTCTTCGTTGTATGGGTCTTTTTAAATATTTCTTAAAAAACGTGCAAAAAACTCCCCTTCAAAATGTTCTTCAATAATATTCGCCATGAAATTCATTTGTAAATGTAAACGTTTCACAAAAATATTTGCCATAAATATCAATTGCTAGTCTCCAAATATACCCAAGCTCCAGACTCAACTTGAACGCCAAAAATCTTTCAAAACTTACATTGTGTTTAAGGGTTAATTTCGTGCTTATGCACAATTAGTACTCGGCATAGGATATCTTGCAAGCCTTGCGCTTAACTTAGAAAGTGTGTTCAACATTTTTATGTAACACATCACGATAAAAGTTTTTTAGAAACATTTTAAAGAAACATTTAAATGAATCGCAAGTTCAAACTTTCAAAACTCCGATACTCCTGTACGAGACTTAGGCGAAGACTTTTTAGCTTGATTTTTTTCAAGTTGATGGTCAAACGTGGTAAAAATTCATTTAACCGATTAACAAGTCCAAAAGATCTTGCCTAAGTAAGTAAATTTCGATTAGATTTGGTATCCCGCTAATGCTTACTTTAGGCGACATGTATTTTACATCTGACTTGTCAAATTTCCCACTGTAAAAGTGATACATGCCGTGTGAAACATATAAAACATTGTCAGATGACATTTACAGAAGCAAAGTCAGATGAAAAATTTTCAATTAGAGCGTGTTCTATTTTCATCTGACAAGGCATCTGACATCAGCTGTATTAAATTATCAAAAGTGTGGTTTAGCTGAAAAAACATTAAAAAGCCAAGAGCGCTTTATATATTTACGAAAATTGTGCAAAAACTAAGCTGTTGTGAACACTCAGAGGTTATGTCAGATGTAATTGCACATGTACGTGTGAAATTTTGACAAACATGCAAAGTTACATATGTCTCACACACCTAACAAGCCATATGTAAAAAACATGTCCTATAAAGTCAGCATAATGCCCTTATACTCAATTTGACCATAAACTTTTAAAAATCAACTTTTCGGTGAAATCCCGTACTTTGTATTTTTGTATCCTTTGTATCCTTTTGTATCTTTTGGTTCCCAGAAAAAATTATCACCAAAAAATTTTCAAACAAAACTTTGTCTAAAAATAAATTTAATTTTCAGTAAATGTTCTTTACACAATCAATGAATTGTTTGTTTGGCTCTTTTTTAGGATGCAAGCACCAAAAGCAACAAGAAAAACTGTGTCGTAAAAAAACGACTCCGATGACAACACACACAAATAACAACTGAAGATTTTTGAGTGAATCAATTCGTTAATGTCGTTGAGTTAATTCCCATTTATTTTTTTTAGAGTCTTTAGATAAACATTCAGACTTGAACATATTTAACAAAGTGAAATTTCATAAATGCCTAATGAATGCTGAGCCAGACAAAAATTTTGTTTGATATATTACAAAAAATCCAGTAAATATTTTTGTTTGATTAAGTAAAAAATTTTTTTTTGTATTTTTTTTAGTATTTTTTGACTAATTGTTTTATAATTTCAGAAAAAATATTGCTTGATGTTTTTCAGAAAGTCCAGTAAATCTTTTTGTTCGATTTAGTAAATTGTTTTGTTTACAATTTGTAAAAATTTTTAGACAAATTGTTTTATAGATTTAAACAAATTGTTCACTAAAGAAACACGTTTTTTTTCAATAAAATTGTTGAGATATTTTTGTCTATATTTACAAATTTATTTGTAGGTCCGTTGCTAGACAAAATATTTCTGTGTACTTCTTGTACACTTTGTACAAGTACAAATGGATATTTTTTCAAAACTCTTTCAAATTAAAATTGAATTGAGATAAGATTTTAAGATCTACTATCGGGTTTTACCACATTTTTTGATTCAATATGAAAAGACTTGAAGTTGAATCACCAAAAATAGGTCTTTATAAGTTGGCTTCATCCTTTAATTGAAAAACTAAATATGTACTCCATATCATAAATAAATATAACAGAGAAACACTATAATTTCCCAAAGGATGGGTGTAAAGATGTAATTGAGCTGCTTTTAATAAAACAAGATTCGTATGTAGGCGCTTAAGGTTTAATAAAATTTATTTATTAAATGCAAAAATACTTATAGAGACATGCATACGATTAGGGTTTCCCAGGCAAGAATTAAATTATAAAATCAAAAAACTAAAGGACATGTAATTTGAAGTCTTGACGAAGCTCCATAATATTTAAAAAATTTAAAAAGCTCCTCACTGTACACTTGAGTGTCTGTCCACTCCATTAATCTTTGTTCGATTAATCGAGGAATATTTTTGTCATTATTTGATTGAATAATGAAAATAGCTAATTTCGATTAAGGAATAACCCGAACCATTTATGTCATTTAATCGATTAAAATTAAATTCTTAGTGAATTCTTCATTTTTAATATGGAAATAATTTTGTTTTATATTACTAATCATCTTTTTTTTTGAAGTAACACAATCAGGCAATTAATGCGTTACCTTCTTCGGGAAAGTGATAGTGTAGAGAGAACAGGTGGTGAAGTGGGAGAGAGATAGAAAGCTTAATTCATTTACAACCCTGCTATTATGCGTTTTTTGTAGAGCAGTGTAGCAAGCGCTTCTTGTGTCAAGTAGAGGCATTGAGTTGTTTTTAAGCTGTGTTAGCCATTTTATTAGTTCTTTTACTTTGCCGACGGTTCTGCTACAATACCGACGGACGAATCCACAGTTTACAGAAGGCGAATAAATTCTTCTGAAAAGATTTACCTGGTTGCCTTAAAGCCAAAATAAGTGAAACGGGAATTAAAGTACTTAAGACATTTACCCCCATATTCATAAAAATGTATCAAAGTTTACTGTACGATTTTTGTATGGGAAACTTTAACTTTACTAATCATTTATGAATATGGGGGTTGCTCTACATCTGAATTCCGCAAGGTTCCCCAATAATGAATATTTTTAAAATATAGCTTCAAACTCGAAATAAGAGAATTTGCATTAAAATTGTATAATCGGATCGTTTGCACTGAATCTGATCAAAATGTATGAGAATATATGATATTTTGGAAGAAGAAAATGTGGATCTAATTGAAAGCCATCTCTTGTGTGAGATTAACAAATCTATACAAGGTATTACAAATTAAAAAAAAAACTCTAATATAAACTGTATTAAAGATTTCATGTAATTAGGTAAGACAAAGAAAAGATCAAAAGAACTAGAAAACCTTTTTAGAGCAATCCTGTCGCTATCACCAACGTCTACTTGAAGTGAAAGGGTCTTTACGACGTCAAGTTAAAAAAAGCAAAAGAAGCAAACATCTATTTTTGTTTGAAAGGTGACTTAATCGACCCGGCGGCTTTGAAGTTATCACCTCTTTTCTAGCGGTATCCTCTTGAATCTGTGTGTCTGTGGCACCGTAGCTCCCAAACAAACCGATTTGATTTAAAATCTACATTCACACAATCGTCCGCATTCTACATATAAATAATTACATTAAGGTTCATAGAAAAATTATTCAACGCCATAAAAATATCTTTAAAAACAGCCACGCAATCGGATATATCACAGAGTTCAATTCCGTTCGGAAACGGAATTCAATCCACCCTAATATGCCAAGCATACCGCATCATAGTAGCGCCGCCAACAGTCTGGACACACATGACAAATTAGCGTATTTTAGTTTTCTTATTTAGACACCAGCTGCTACAAGAAAAGGGTAGGTTGATTTCCGTTTCCGAACGGAATTGAACTCTGTGACATGACCGAATATATAATGCAACTACGTATAATTAGTTAATTATACATCTTAGCTTTTCTACACTGAAATTAAATAAATTTTGTAAAGTCTTGCGCGAATTTTTAGTTTTAGTGGTTTTATTCGTTTTGGTGTTTATTTTTCGTTTAAGCACTTTTTTCGTTTTGGCGATTTTTTTAATTTAGCGATTTTTTTGAGCTTTTTTGTTTAACCGCTTCTTCGTATTGGGAATTTGTTTTTTTGTTTGGCGATTTTGTTTTAATTTTGGCGATTTTTTACTTCTGGTGGTTTTTGCGATCTTTTCGTTTTGGTTTTTTTTTGTTGTAGCGCTTTTTTATTCTGGTGAATTTATTAAAGTTGTCTGCTTTCTTAGTTTTGGTTTTTTTTCCTTTAGATGTTTTTTGTTTTGAAATTTTTTTTGAATTTTTTTAGTTTTGACGATTTTAGTTTTAGCGATTTATTTGTTTTGGCGGATTTTTTCAACTTTGGCAATTTTTTTAGTTTAGCGGTTTTTTCGTTCTACTTTTTTTTTCTTAATAGAATACCCTTAAGATGTTAGTTTCTTTGTTGTTTATTGGTGTATTCTGCATAATAATACACTAACGCTGAATATGTCAAGTGTCTGTACATATGTTAGATTAGAATTTTAGCACGTTTCATTGCTCGCTTTAGAACACCCTTTAATTTTTAACTTTCGTGAACTTTTAGTAGTTGTTTCTGTAGCGGACAAAATTACACATATTTTGTGAAAATTTCAGGTCTGTGCGATTCTCCAGACAGAAGCCCATGACAGACAAACAGACGGATAGTGTTGCGCAAGCAATAGGGTGCCTTTCAACCTTTGGTGTACGGAACCCTCAAAAGAACGGTTAAACATAAAACCAAAATACCTTCCAATGAGCTAAATCAATTTATTGACCCCTCCTCCCTTTTTTCGTATGCCATTCCTACACATCAAAGCACAGAAACAAAACATAGACACAAATGTCTTATTGTTCTTACTTTCTTTACAAAACCAGTTGGAAAATAACACTTATATGTTTTTCTTTTGTTTTTTGTTTCTCTTATTCAACTGACATGCATGAGTAATGCATGTGTATGTATTAGTAGCAACTTTAAATGCTTATTGCTCCCAAAATACTAAACCGATTGCAACAACATATGAATTGTGCACATCTGTGAATAAATATGTTTAAAATGGTATATGTTTTATCAAAATCGGCTGTATAATGTGACCATAAGCTCCTTCACAAAGAATCGGTTTGCCTATTAATTATATAATAATTGAGCTACGAATTTTTTGTCGAACTGTATGGTTTTTATCCAAACTTATTAAATTAGTTTGGCTTAAGTTCATTTTTAATTTAATCTTTCGATCAAATTATTTTTTATTTAAGAAAGAAATTCTAAAGCATGTAAATATTGAACATTCAAAGAAAAATTTGGCTGTACGGAAGGTTGAACTGACAGCTGTTTCGTGACCACCAAGTCTACTCATCAGAGTCCTTTACCCACACTTTGGATAAAAACCAAACAGTTCGACTAAAAATTCATAGCTCAATTATTAAAACTCTAAAGGCACTTAGCTAAACATGAATGTGTACTGTTCCAAAAACTTGGGCAAAATAAACATTCAATAAAATCCCAGCATTGAGAATATCGACGATATTCCACGCTGGCAAGACTGAAATGGAAAAAGCTTAAAATACTTGAACATGCTAAGAAAAGACAGTTAGTGAAGTTCCGAACATTTAGACAAAGTTCAATAAGGTGCGACTCGCCACAAGATGGCGACAGTGTGTTAATTGAGTTTACTAATATTAGTAGGATTTTCGCTACAGTGTTGTTGCCACTGTCAGTGGTAGTGTGGGTAAAGGACTCTGATGAGTAGACTTGATGGTCACGAAACAGCTGTCAGTTCAACCTTCCGTACAGCCAAATTTTTCTTTGAATGTTCAATATTTACATGCTTTAGAATTTCTTTCTTAAATAAAAAATACTTTGATCGAAACATTAAATTAAAAATGAAACTAATTTATTAATTATATAGATAATAAAAGTAACCAATCACGCACACATGTATGTTTTTTTCCATTGGATAAAATTATTTGGACAATTATTTGAATTATTCGAAATATTCGGATGATTTAAAAACCTTACTCGATTAATCGAGCAATATTGAAATCTAAAAATCGATTAATTCCTTACTCGAACAAAACCAAAAGTCGAATTATTCGATACTCTACTGAACACCCTATATTAATATTTATTTCATTTTACATACAATACATATGCATATCAGTATCTTTTCATTTGTACTTTTAAATCATCCTACATGCAAGCATGATATTTCCTTTAAGCTTTTATTGATTGTTGTTAATATTAAATATACATTTTGCTCAAATTTAAAATACATTCCACTATTCCACTTAAACACACGTGTGTTCGCATGATTATTTAAATGACCTCCGGCCTTCAAACTATCTATTTATGACATGAAATGTTTTTTCTTTCCATTGTCAATGTATCGAATCGGGAAAATGTTTTGCTTGAAGCAAACATGCAATCAATACGGCCCATTATATTTATTACTAAAAAGAGCAAAAGGCTTATGACATTGGAAATGTTAAATTAATTGTTAAATAGAATTAATAGTTTTGAAAATAAAATTAAAAACTTTAATGAGATAAACGTGCGTGTTTTGAATTCTGTTTTCAAGCCAGTCTTTTTTAATGATTAATTTTTTTTAAGTTTTCATATTTAAATTAAATCATGTAACCTTTATTTCTTTCATTATTAAAAGACATTAAGAATGATTATTATAAGCCAAGAATTAAGCTGCTTGTTAAAGCTTTGTAGCTTTTTATAAAGAGTGACATGTAGCAGGATAAGTTTTTAATAAAAAAGAAATCCTTTTAAGTAACCACTTTTCCTTCAAATAAGATAAAGAGGGTTTACTTTAAGAATAAGCAGCAATTTTTGGCGAAATCTTCCAGGTAAAGGAAGGAGAGACCATCTGCCGCCATACGATGTAATTACTAATTTTCTTATATCTGTACAACTACAATAGTGATTCAGACCAAATTTAATTGGATTGCTCTACGAATAAAATGTAACTTCTAGCAAAATCTTGAGGGTATAGCAGTGTGAAGACGGGTACCTCTCATACAAAGTAATTATTAATTTTTCTGTATTGCACAACAGCAATAGTGAGGCTTTCCAAATTTAGTGAAGATCGCTCTTAGAATTAAATGAGTTTTCAAGCAAAAACCTATAGGTGGGGGAGGGTAAAAACCTAGATGTATAGAAGGGGAGATGGTTATCTCTAATACAAAGCTACTTTTAATTATCCAGTATCTGGAGAACCACCATACCGAGGGAGACTATCTAAATTTTATGTATGTTATACTGAGAACAAATTGACTCGGTACAGAAAATCTTGTAAGTCTTACGTTTAAGATTCAGCATGTGCATATAACTTTTATATAAAACACTACGGGAAGCATTTTTGTGAAATATGTTAACCATCTAATTTGCCGTCGTATGCGTCTTTGTGTGCTGTTCTTACAAAAGAGACAAAAAAAAAACTCCCGTTCAGTGGCGATATAGCGGGCTAAAATGCTTTACGAAAATATTTGCCATTTTATGGGCTCATTTCGTACTTATTCACAATTAGAACTTGGGATGGGAAATCTTGTGAGCCGTACGTTTAAGGTATAAGATGTGTTCAGCACTTTTAGGCAAAATACAATGAGAAATATTTTTGTAATACATTTCTACCCACTATATCGCCGCTAAAAAAGATTTCTTCGCCCCTTTCATAAGAAAGGGGGAAAGACCAATACAACGAAGAATTAGTAGGTTGAAATGTGGTGCTTTACATGAAAGCCCTGAACACATCTTATACCTTAAACGTAACGCTTACAATATTGAATAAATTTGCAGCACAATATCGAAAGCCAATTACAATTAAAATAAAAATAAAAGAAAAGCCATGAATTTACAAAATTCGATAAAGTTTTTCGTTCTCTAGAACTTGAAGTTGTTTCTTTAGTTATTTGCACTCCAATTTTTTATCAGTTCTAATTTTCGAGATATTTCGAAAATGATGGCACAACCGACGTGTTGAATGCGTACAACGGAAAGCCACTAGGGCGTTGAAGAGTTGTGCCGGGTGCACCTGTAGCATGATCTCAAAAATGGTCATGTGGATCTATACAATGATTGTTAGGCCAGTTATTGCGTGCGGCGCGATTATATGGTGGCGGAATACTCGGCGATAACCCAGCTCTGCAAGGTTCAGAGATTGTCGTGTCTTCTTACTACACACGCAATGAGTTCATGTTCAACCTTAACCATTAATGCCTTGATTGGATTAATACCCATACAAATCTTTATAAGATCCTCTGCGGCAATGGCGGGCACTCATCGATTCTGAGTACTATGCCGTACAGATGGCTGCTAGGAATGCCTAGTGGCAGAATAAACTATGAACCGAGGTTGGACAGGAGATTCAAGGTCACAACTCCGCTTAGGGCAACGTGGGAAGAAAACGGTCCCACTGTGGATTCCAGAAGTTTATGTTGGTATACGGATGGATCAAAAAGGGAAGATGGAGTTGGGGATGGAGTCTGTGTGCCCATGGGCAAATGTGTTTATATTAATTTAAATAGGGATATTAAGTGCGCGCACATAGATATCTTTACCGATAGTCAGGCAGCTCTAGGTACTCCTTTCTTCGGAATTTCGTTCTAAGCTTGTTTTAGAGTGCTTTGCCTGCCTCAATAAAGGAGCTATCGATAAGCAACAAGGTTTCCATTTACTGGATACCTAGCCACAGTAATCATCCGGATAACGAGGATGAATTGGCCAGGAGGGCCTATGCTGCTCCTCTTATGTGCTAAGAGCCCTTTTGTGACGTAAAATTGTCGACTGTAAAATCTCTAATCAAAGGATATGACATATCGATCGCAAAGGAAGAGTGACTGGCGTCTTCTAGTTTCAGGCAATCCAAAGCATTGATACAACCATTTTCACACAATGGCATCCTGAATTTCAACAGGAATGATTTACGGCTTGTTACTGGTTTTCTCTCTGGTCAGTTTGGACTGAACTATGCTCTGTGAAAAAATAACAATATTCGTTCAGCCTTGCGTCGTTTATGCTTGGAAGAAGATGAGACAACGGCACACATTCTCTGTGAGTGTATTGTCTTATGTAATAGTAGAAGTCGTATTTTTCATTCTGAGTGTCTGTAATCAGATGATATTAAGCGGGATTCTCCTACCTCCGTGCTGACTTTCATAATGAGTTTCAAGCACAGCTTGACTTAATTTATAGACCCAGTAAAAAAATTGCTTCCAATAAAGTCGGTTTCTACTATTATGTAGTAAGAGTAGCGCTGACAAACCTCCTGATATCGCTGCTGATTCTTGTATGGTGAGTTCCCGGTTTGGAGTACTACATTTTTACTCACAAAAGCGCTTTGGAAGCGCATTCAAAATTTTCAGCATTAAAACTGAAAATAAATGAAATAAATGCTACGATGTGGATTGGCGGCGTTAACGCCATCTTGAATTCATATTATTTCGTAGCTTTATTTTTTTTTATTAATTTCATATATTTACGCACTGTTTCAACTAGTTTCGAACTAAGATCCTTCAGGTTTGAAGTCCAACGTACCAACCATTAGGCAAAAAAACACTGTTGCAAAATTGCACGAAGAAGCTCAAAAAAACTTTCTCTTCTTTCTCGCTTAAAAACCTGCATTGGATCAGCACTATAATATCAGCTTTTTTGTATAACTTATGTAAAATGCTTTTATATAAGTAAAAAGAAAATACTTTTTTATTCACACTACCCATTTGATGTGTGTACATTTGATAACTTTCTCGCTTTAAAACCTGCATTGTTGTGGCGCTATGAAATCAGCTTCTGAACAAGCTCATATTTTAAAGCGAATTATGATGCGATATAGCATTGCGAATGAACTTCGCTTATTAAAAAACATCGAGAACTTTAGAAAATACTATGTAAAAAAAGTTTGTTTTTAAGATTTCATTCATGGTTGCTCTTTTCGCTTTAACATATCGCCATCGCTGTTGTTAAACAAGAAATAATAGAGATCAGTTTCCATAATCCAAACGATTGATTTAAGCAGAAATTTTGTGTGGATATCACTCAAAAAACTATGTGCAATACATTTTTGTATAATAAAGTTTAAATATTTTTCTCACAAAAAAAAAAAACTACCAATTGATCATTTCTTAAAACTAATAGTTTATGTCTGCTATGTTCTTGTTGTTTGTTGTCTTTGCAAAATATCTCTTAATTCAGAAATTACGTCTTGTGAATTCCAACAATAATTTGGAAAGATCTTAATATGTAACTAATTAAGCCGTTTGAAGAAGTTATCAAAAAGCAAATGATTTTATTTTTGTTCTCTACAACCTTGTTAATGATGTTAAAATCTCTCACTTAACTTAAATCAGTTTTAAGCCACCTTAAATACCTGCTGCTGTTGTTGTTGCTGATGTTGTCTTTAGTTGATTTTCTATTTTATGTTTCTGTTGCTTTTGCTTTCCATTTGAGTGGCCAAACTATTTGGTTGATTACGGGCGAGAACATGTAATTCCGATTATTATGGAATTTACACAGCGGGTGGTGCGATTAATCACTCGGTTTCTTGTAGCTATTTGTTCTATGATGTTTTTTTTTTCTCCTCTGCTATGTTTTTTTTTCTATTCGTTTCAATTTATTTGCTTTAACTCTTTTTGTTTATAAAAGAAAAAGGTTTTGAAAGAGTAGATTCTTAAATTACACTGTGATAGCAGAAAGTTTATTCTTACCAAAATTGGGGCCAAGGCATCAACAGGTGTCAACCTTTTCACAGAGTGGTGTGACTTTTCGAGATATTGGTATTTAGTTTTTTCTTTTAATTCCCTCTTATTCTTTACGAATGGATGTGCTCTTAACCGGGAACATGTTGCTCGCGCAAAATGAGTTTTTATTGATTTTATTAGAACACAATAAAGTAACGAACGATAAAACAGCGAAACACGCCTTACATTGCGTCGATGTTCTAGCGAGTCAATAGAGTTGGTTGCTCACTCTACTATCACCGATGAGCTTCTTCACACTTTCTTGCACATGGTCGAGTAAGTGCAAAAAAACTTTGAAGCATCTACCCAAACAGGAAAGTAGTATTTCATTTTTTGTCGATGGTATAAATATTAGGGCGATCAGATGGAGTGAAGTATCTCTAAAACTGCCTTAAGAAGCCCCGTGGTCAGTCTATGGAACGTTACACTAGATGTTCATGCCAAGAATATTAAGAGCTTCTGATTTCCCAAAACTTAAACTATCCACAATTGCAGCTGGAACAGCAAGTTCGGTAATATGTTCCCAGTAAAAAAATTTCATGTTTTTTGTAGCACCAAGGAAAAATTTTAAAATAAAGCGCATGGTAATGCGCTCTAAGCGAGAAAGTTACCAAATGTGCACACGTACAATATTGTACACATATACTTAGATTCATACACATGAAAATGAAAGACGATACCCTATCGGAGACGTAGTTAACTTTAAGTTAACTTTAAGCTAACTATTTCGCAACTAGTTCTGTCTGACTGCCACTTGGATTACTTTCCAATGGAAACAACTAACTATTTTAACATTGCGATGTCCAAGGCGGTAGTCAATTGTCCCGCTCTGCACTATTTTTCAACTAACTTAAAGTTGATTTAATTTAAGTTACATGGTAGTTAGTATATTTACAAAAATATGTGTCTGGGATTCGAACTATGTATCACACGTTTTAGAGTCAACGCGCTGACCACCCTGCACTATTTAAAATAATAACAGAAAAAAATGAACATAAACTTGAAATGAGTTTCAAAATAGCTGAGAGCAAGCATAGTTGTTGGCTCTCACCAACTCGGATTATGTACTCAACTTAAGGATTGATTTTCTGCATTTCATTCTGGATTACATTGTAGTTAGCTTTTAGTTAGTCTAAGAAAAGTGAACCATAATTTGATTTTTGTAGTCGACTAGCGATTTTGTGACAGTGAAGCAACACAAATTTGATTGAGCTGTTCTCAGCAATGAAAGCAAATGTGTACAACAACAACAGCTTCAACGTGCTGTTGTAGCCAATCATTCAAAAAAAACATACATACGAGGAACTTTATGCGAGCTTCTTGTTGTCGATTTGTAACAGTGTTTTTGGCTGAGTGGTTAGTGCGTTGGATTTGAAACCTGAAGGTGCTTAGTTCGATACTAGTTGAAGTTAAAATAACAAACAGTGAGTTAAAATATAAAATTTATAAATTAAATAAAGTAACGAAATATTAAGAGTACAAAGTGACGTTAAAGCATTTGGAATACGTCCATCTATTCATCAGCCTCTCCAAGCCCACATGAAACCATTTTTTTTTTAATACATTTTTAGTTTTAGTGCTGACAATTTGGATGATTTTCTGCGCTTCAAAAAGCGCTTTTTGTATCAAAAATGTAGTACTCTAAGCCGGGAACTCGCCATACAAAAATCAGCAAAGATATCGGCAGGTTTGTACGCGGTAATTTTACTCTATAATAGTAAACACCAGATTTTTTCTAAGCAGTTTTTTTACCGGCTCGGTACGTAAGCTTACAGCGTTGTGTCTTACGACTCTATTCGCAAGACCCCCTTCAGAGATTGTCATAAGTTCGCGATTAAGTGCATCATTCATGTTTAGTTTCACGGTCCTGTATCATTCATGTTTAGTTTCAAGGTCATCTTTAGTTCAAGTTTTGACAAAAGTCCATGATGGAGCACTCTATTAAATGCTTTAGAAATATATAGAGCCACCGCCTTGTTTTCGCCGAAATGGTGAATGAAGTGACACCATTTTTTCGAAAGGAAGTCCATTATAGCACCCGTAGAAAGCCATATGGGCGGTGGCTTAGTTAGGTGCTGAACAACATTTATCACGCAAGATGGAAATTCACAATATGTATTTTGTAAAGTGTAATTTTGAGAATTACTAAAGGGTGGTTAAATTTTAAGGGCTGATGTTGCTTTTGAATAAAACACAAATTATTTAGGAATTTATTGTCATTTCTTTTTATTATGATAATATGGTATGGTTCAATTATGTATGGAACAAAATATCGGCCAAATGGCCGCCGCGAACTCGACGGCACACCTCCATCCGATGGTGCAAATTTTCGATGGCGCTGAGGCATAATTGAGGTTCTATGCTGTTAATGTGCCGAATTATATCATCCTTTAGCTCTTGAATTGTTGCTGGCTTATCGACGTACACCTTTTCTTTCAAATAACCCCAAAGAAAGAAGTCCAACGGTGTCAAATCACATGATCTTGGCGGCCAATTGTCATCGCCACCACGTGTCATAACACGGCCATTGAATTTGTCGCGCAAAAAAGCCACTGTTTCGTTAGCTGTGTCCTGTTGAAACCACATATCGTCCACATCCATATCTTCCAATTCGGGCCACAAAAAGTTCGTTGTCATCTCACGATAGCGAATACCATTCACAGTAACTGCCTGACCGGCTTCATTTTGGAAAAAAATACGCCCCTATGATGCCGCCAGCCCATAAACCGCACCAAACAGTCACTCTTTGTAGGTGCATTGGTTTTTCGACAATCACTCTTGGATTATCATTCGCCCAAATGCAGCAATTCTGCTTATTGACGAATCCATTGATGTGAAAAATTTACCGAAAAAATCACGAATTGATTTGAACGCCCATTTTCATAATAAGCCGGAATAACTTTAAGGCGTTGCTCGATTGTGTATCTTTGCTTGGTTCAAATTGAAATAGTCTGATATTGAGAAATGTCAAATGAAATGCAGAAAAAAACTTGACGTGTAGGTGTGGTTAACATTCAACATCGGCCCTTAAAATATAACCACCCTTTAACTAATTATCCAGCGCTTTCCTGCCGAATAATATTTTACACCAAGTTTGGTCAAACTCAGAGAGGTTTAGGTCCGAAATCTTGATAAATTTGCTTCATTTTGTAAGGCTTTATTTACTTCCAACAATATCTTTTTTATTTTTAATTTAAAATAATCATTATTATCTATGTTT
The DNA here is from genome assembly GCA_956483635.1 of Panzeria rudis. Taxonomy (NCBI): domain Eukaryota; kingdom Metazoa; phylum Arthropoda; class Insecta; order Diptera; family Tachinidae; genus Panzeria; species Panzeria rudis. The sequence continues at coordinate 178,589,392 of OY101448.1, forward strand.
CACAATTTACAATTGAAACAAGTTAAGATTTCGGCACTTTAATGTCTTTGTTAAGCAATTATGGGCCGTTAGTAAAATAACCATTAAATTAGTCTCTTATACAGCGGGATATTGTTACTTTAGAACCAAAAACAAAGTGGGTGGTCTTACTCTCTTCTGATGCAGTTGTAGCTTATGAATAAATAATTCAAAACCTTTGTGCATCAATGTAGAGATGTAGAAGCCGAAAACTCGGCCACAGCAGTTACATTCTCGTCAATACTTAAAGACTTCATTATTTTTCTAATCTGTTAAAAACTATTATCATTTAATTGTATTTGTTGTTTTTTAAGCTTAAGTGGATGAAAAGTTCCAAAACAAAATTAATATCTTTAACATGGAGTTTGAACAAGATAAATGAGCGAACAAGATCTCATGTCGTGACAATAAACTTTTTACGGTAGTTTAATCAACATTTTGTCCGTTGTTGGTAGTCAGTCTTTTCTATGTTTATTTTGTTTAATAAGTTTTTGTTTCTATTTTGTTAATCCAATGTTTAATAATTTATCCTCCTCATGCAGCCTCCGCCCGCTTCTATCTATCACGTTTCCGTAATACAAGCGGTAGTGGTCAAAATGCCTGTTAACATTTGTTCAAATTGTTGTTTTCAGAAGAACATGAGAACCAACAGCGAGTGTTAAACAAAAAATGTTCCATTAATTAGGAAATTTGATCTCAAGCGAAGAAATAAATAAATAAATTGTTAAAGTTTAAAGTCGTTTTAAATATTTCACGCGAAAGAAGTGATGATTTTTTTTCAAGTCTCAGATTTATGTGTTTGGTAAAAAAGAAAAAGTTCAAAAACTATTAATTTATATAAACTGTTAAATTCAAGAAACAATATTCAGAGAAAGTCAGGTATTGGATTTAATTAACATAAAAATAAACAGTTATATTTCTTTATTTTGTACTTATACTGTACAACATGTAAGCATATATGGGGCATTCTACGCAAAATCGGAGTGTTTGAAAAAAATTTTTTTTATTGCCCCAATTTTGTAATATTTTTTAGTACCCCTCAAAAGAGCCTTCTCGGCTTAAAAGATATTAAATCTTTAAAAAAAATTGCTTGTTTTACTTTCTTGCTTATAACTTTCTTAATAAATGCCCAAATTGGACAACTTTTTTTTTGGAAATTTAGGTTTTTCAATATTTTTTTCATAAAAGAGTAGAAAAAAAATTTAAATTCTTTTTAATTAAGTTATGATGAGTTCAGTCGAACTGTATGGGCTTATATTCAAAGAAATTTAATTATTTTGGCTTGAATTCGGTTTTAATTTAATTTTTCCATTAAACTATATTTTTAATTTGAGTTAAATGTGAAGCTTATAGACAAAGAAACTTTTTGACTGTACGGTGGGTTGAACTGACATTTCCATAGCCCCCCCTAATCTCTTCAGAATTTTCCCGCCGTGCAGTCAAAAACTTTCTTTGTCTATATGCTTCACATTTAACTCTAAATAAAAATATATTTTAATGGAAAAATTATATTAAAACAAAACTCAAGCCAAAATAATTAAATTTCTTTTTAATATTGATTTTTTTGTTTTGAAATTTCAAATCGTATTTTTTTAAATAATTCTCGCAAAAAAACCGACTACAAAATAGGCGAGGCACTGCCCATAGTTTGTATCATAATGTTGTACATTCACGAGAACTAATTGTGTACGAAGTTTTATAAGAATCGGTTACGTAGAAGTAGTTTAAATGAACATTTACTTTTCATGGGCGTGGTACTGCCCACTTTTTTAACCATAATGTTATATTGTAACAATTAATGTCTATAAATAATGTGTATAGTAATAAATGTGTATGCAAAATTTTATACGAGTCGGTTAGTAGAAGTTGTTGATAAAGAATTAGTTACTTTGCAATGGCGTGGCACTGCCCACTTTTTTAATAATGACGTAGTATTCAAATAAAAGCTTATTGTTAGTGCAAAGTTGCAAAGAAGTAGATGAAAAGGCATGTGTATTTACTTCATATGAGCGTAGCCCCGGCGACTTTTCAATGGAACCAAGTGCATCCTTTTAGGTTAAAAGAAATCCAAAATTGGATTATAAGAGTATATGGCAGAGTTTTGGGAGATCATTATTAAAAAAAATACATGACGAATTAATAACCTTTCTCCTTTTTTTTGAAGTCGGTTAATTAATGCATCCTTCGACTTGTTTGAAAATCTCTAATTTTAAACTTCTATCCACCCAACAACTTTTAAGTCTGGTAGTGGGTCTGCTATAACTACTATTTTTTCGATTTCCAATATTAAAAAAAAATTTTTCTGTAAATCATAGAGAAATCTTGTAGGTCTTGTATTTATGGTATACGATATGTTCGGCACTTTATGTAAAATACAACAAGCAACATTTTTGTTGAATATTTTAAGCCTCTAACTCTTCGCTATATGGGTCAATTTGCCTCTTTCTTAACAAAAGGGCTAAAAAATCCCCCTCAGCGGCGATGTAGTGGGCTTAAATGTTAAACTAAAATATTTGCATAAAATCCGCCTATAGGTTTCTAAAGGCATTCAAGCTGCAAACTCAGCTGGAACGCCAGAAATCAAGCAAAACTTAAAACGTGTTTAAGGGTTAATTTGGTACTTATTTACAATTAGTTGCTAGGTGAGGGGGAGTTTATTTAAGAAAAGGGCAAAAGGACGCATACAGTGAAGAGTTAGAGGCATAAAATGGTTTACAAAAAACTTGTTGCGGTGTTCTGCATAAAACTGCTAGTTAAAATACGATTTGAAATTTTAAACCCAAAAATCAATAGCAAAGAAAATTTGAAAATTTTGTTTCTGGAAAAATGATCAAAAACAAAAACTTAAAAAGAAAATATTCCGATTTGTGCATATGAGCAAAAAACTAGAAAAGTTATTTTTTTTTAAGATGTCATATCTTTTAAACGACCAATAAAAAAAATTACCAGGAATGTCACAAAATTAGGGCAATCAAAAAGACCTTTAAAACCTCCCGATTTGGATTTAGTTTTTTGCATAGAAGCATATCGAGGGCTTATATTCAAACACACATTTTGTAGGAGTGCAAAAAATAATTTCGCTCTCAAATTACTAAAGTTTTCTACTATCAATCTTTTAATAACACAAAGTCAATGTTGTAGAATATTAATTGTTCAAAATAATGAGAGAACGAAACAAATTTTAGGCCTTCTAGAAAACTTGTGTGTTTGTATTTAGCACTATTTGAATAAAAGCTTTCGCTGTTACATACAAATTTAATATTAATCAAAACTATTTTTATAGAGTTATACAGTTCCCAAAATTGTTCAGCAATCTTAAACGAAAAAAATCACATTTTGCTATACTCGCGTATCAAAGGCCATTAAACTCATAATTATTTAAAACTTTTCTCACCACACAGAAAAAAATAAGTTTCGTTTTTGATAACAAAAATCCCGGTATTCAATAATTTTTTTTCAAATTTCCTGTGATAAAGAATTCCCCTATATTGATAGCAAAATTATTTCAAAATAAAAATATATATATAAATTAAAAAAATGTTGACATGGCTGGAATACGAACGCGGGCTTTCCGGACGTAAAGCATACACTCTCTAGCTGAGCCATATCCCATTTATTTTTTTATGGGATACAACTTGTTTTAAGTACTTATGTATAAAAAGAAAAGAAATAACCGGCATGGAAGAGAAATACTTACAACGAAATATTTTATTATGTTAAAGATAAATGTTATTGAAATTCATATTTTTCTTAATAACATGGTTTTATTGAATATAATTCTTGTCTACTTTTTTCTGTGCAATAAAAGCATATAGATATGCAAAACGTCTTCCTACTTTTGTCACTCATTGTAAATGAATTGGTCAAGGCGTAAGAGACAAGTGAACTGTCAATTACGTTCGTAAAAGTCTTTAAGATTTTTAATGTTCATATGTTAATATTTGGATTAAAAGTAAAATATTTGTACTTTAAACACCTTTTAGTGAAAAAAGCCGTCATATTTTCTTAACAACTACATTAAAATATAAAATGTTGAAAAAAAAAGTATTTTTAGCGTTAATTTTTCTTCTTTATAACCGGATTTATATACAATTTCGTCCGTAATTTGTTTAGTGTTAAAGTGGTATACATACAAGAAATAAGATAAATAGTTTGAATCGAATTTGCAACACTCTTCAATAAAATATGTTTTAATAATACTCGTGCCATAAATTTTTGTTAGCAAAAAAGCAAATGCGTATGTACTTTATGAACGTAAGGAACTACGCCAACTGGCACTGCACAGAAACTACTAAATTTCATTTTCAGTAAAAGAGTTCAATGAAATAGTAAATATTTTGTCTAGAAACGGAACTACAAACAAATTTGTAAATATAGACAAAAATATCTCAAATTAGCAAAACAATTTGCTAATCAAACAAAAAGATTTACGGGATTTTCTGAAAAATATCAAACAATGTTTTTGGCCCAATTTATAAAACAATTAGTGTAAAAATACTAACCAATATTAAACAAAATAGTTTTTTTTATAAAAAAAATGTTTACTGGATTTTTGTAATATATCAAACAAAATTTTTGTCTGGGTCATCATCATCCTCATCAATTAAGCATTTATGAAATTTCACTTTGTTAAATGTGTTCAAGTCTGAATGCTTATCTAAAGCTTCTAAAATATAATGAATGAGAATTAATGGAACGACATTAAGGAATTTATTCACTAAAAAATCTTCAGTAAACAAACAGGGGTTAATTGTTGTTTTTGGTGTTTGCGTCCTAAATAAAAGTCAAACAAAAAATTAATTGATTCAGTAAAGAACATTTACTAAAAATGAAATTTATTTTTAGACAAACTTTTTGTTTGAAAATATTTTGATGATAATTTTTTATTATTATTATTTTTTTGTGTGAAAACAGTTTCTGCATTGTGGACAGCTAACAAAATAGGAAGAATTTCCTTGCCGCAATATAAACATAGAATATTTCATTAGTATTCAATGCGTTGTCTGTTGTGGGTTTCGTTAAGCTCTGAACATGAAACTAGGCTTGCTCTGGTACAGTTTTTAAAAGATTTATTTGCAATACCAAGGATAGCTTATTTAGTGATCTAGCACTCGCGGCCGCAATCTTATTTGACGGGACTTAAGTAGATGTGCCACCGTTGAATATACTCGTTGTCCCTGTTTATCAATACCTAAACTGATTTAATGGATCGTATGTCATAAGTCCATTTTTAGTTGCTTGAACATTTTTAGTTCACCTACATTTTAAAATCATATTTCGTATAAACGACTTTACTGTATTCAGCTTCTCTGCATTCAACTAGCCTATGGAAGATTTGATTATAGCAAACTAGACTATAGCCGCTTTGCCTATAATGGCCTTGACTCAAGTCGATATGACTATACTCGACTTTAATATAGTGGACTTGGCTATAATAGTCTTGACTATAGTCGACTACAGTTAAGTCGGTTTTAATGAGGAGGTATATAGTCAGAGAGAATATAGCAAGTCTAATAGTCAAGTCGAGTTTATTGAAGTCAAATATATATGATTAGAAAATATTATCTATATTATAGCCAATTGAGATGAATTTGAATATAATCCAAAGATATTCCTTCCAGCGCGCGTGCAATTAAAAAGGTTTTGGCAGATCTCAATATAAATAAATCTTCCAGCACTGATCATGAAGCAGTGCTTTTTGACGCTAACACGTCCGTTAGCAACTCTCTACAGCAATTTTTATTATGCTAATAACTCCCATCGTATGCGAAGGCTGCCAATATAACGCTAATTCCCCAAAAAGGGAGACGCTAGTAACATGAAAACTACCGTCCAATTGCAATTGATGGAAACTATGATGACTTTCCATCTTGTGAAGTATTTGCAGTCCAACCGGAAAAATTGTGTCACTCCATACATCATTTCCGTAAAAGTAAAGTAGTGGCTCTAGAATTTTCCAAGGCGTTTAATACTCGTAGAATGTGGCACGGTGAACTTTTATAAAAATTTATTGCTAAGGAATCGTACTATAAAAGTTCTTAAAGATGGGATCTCATCAGACTGGTTCAAGATCAATTCAGAGGTACCACAATGCCCCGTTCCTTCTCCCACCATTTCTCTTTTTTTATGACCCATTCTGTAAAAACTTCGGCTTCGGCATGAAAATGCATTGTGACATTCGATAGACTGATAACATTTTGCCACTGTGAACAGTTGAAAATTGTGCCTCGGCTCTATAAGTTGGATTAAGAAATACTTCACTCCATCTGGTCTCTCCGACCGAAAATGTAGTACAGTTCTCATAGATGGGCCGTGATTCAAAGTCTATTTTGAAGTTAATCCGTTAGCCAACTCTATTGACTTACTGGATGGATCATCGACGCAATTTTGGGTGCGCATCGCTGTATTTAACCGTATAACTCTGTCATTTGTGAACAGATTTTCAAAAAAAAATTTTTTTTTAAAAGGTTTGCATGCAAATTGGTCGCGTATTTTTTATATTGGAGGGGGAAATTTGCCCAGCCCCCCCCCCCCCCCCGCCATGCATAACTCTGCTATTTGTGAACCGATTTTCTGAAATCTTTTTGTCTTAAAGAGTTTACCTGCAGTTTGGTCCCATAAATTTTTTTCCCAAAATCGGAGGGGGAATTTGCTTCCCACATGCATAACTCTGTCATTTGTGAACCGATTTTCTAAATTATGTTTTTGTCTGAAAGGGTTTGCATGCTGATTTTATTCCCATTATTCTTTTTAATTGGGGTGGAGGGGGAGGGGGCAAATTTGCTTCCTCATGCATAACTATCATATGTGAACCGATTTAGAATTTTTTTTTTTTGTTTGAAAGGGTGTACATGCAGTTTAGTCACATAAGCTTTTTTCGAAAATCTGTTGGGCATTCCCCCCTTCCACCAGAAATATTGATTATCGCATTACTCCTCCATTTATGGTCCAATTTTAAAAATTATTTTCTTGTTTGAAAGGGGTTTCTTGCAGTTTGGCTCCACACATTTTTTTTCGAAGAACTATGGGGCATTCACCAACCGTTGAAGTCAACACGTTCTTCATTAACAGCACCAAGACAAGTCGACTATGGTCAAGTAGACTATAGTCAAGTCGATTAAAGTCAAGTCGACTATAATGAAGTCGATGATAATCAAGTCCACTGCACTTAAGTGGACTATAGAAAGTGTCAAGCTGGCTGTAGTGATGCAGATTATAGTCAAGTCTACTTTATCAATTCGGCTGTAGTCAAGTCGATTATAGTCAATATAGTATATTTGACTATAGTACAATTGAATAATGAATTGTTGTAATGCCAGTGTCAGGTGTATGGATTTTGGGATATTGGTGTGTGTCCCAGGTCGGAACTTTAATCGACTTAACTAAAGTCGACTTTAGAAAGGTCGTATTGACGGGACTACAGCCGAAATGACTACCATCATGCTATAGTTGACTTGACTCTGGTCGGCTTCACAATAGTCGATTAACCTATAGTCGACTTGAATATAGCGCAATTTACCATAGTCGACTTGCATGTAGTCGCCTATATTAAATTACAACTTGCATCCATAATTATAATTTCTGTTATAATTATTCAAATTGTCGATTTTTGTACAGTTTACCTGAATTATTACTAAACTTGTCTAAACTAGACTTGGCTAAAGTTAACTTATTTTAAAAACACAAAAAACGGACCATCGTAGTTGTTCGAAGTGGAAAATTTGTTAATTTAGAGGAAATTATATTCATACATTTTCTGCTTTTTACTCTTTAATAAATCTATAGTAATGTTGTAGGGTATTTGGCAATAAACAAAATTCTTATTTATATGAATGTTTATAATGTGAGTATGGCATAATGGCTTTAGGTAGGTATAAAATAAAATGATACTTATATCGCTTAATTAAGTTATCTTCTCTTTATGTATGGGTTTTTGTGGTAATTCTTGGACTGCTGCTTATTTGATGATTATAATGATGAGGAAGACGACGATCGCAAGAGCCCCTCATAATCACTTTTATATTATGGCGGTTTTTGTCAATCTTTACCTTTTTCTTCGTTGTTGTTGCTGTTGTACTTATTCACCTTTTTTAATATTTATTATAGGGGTTGTATATTTTAAGTTTTATATATATGATTTTGCCAGTGAACAAATTACCTGGTCTTAAAAATTTGTATTGTGTTTTTTTTTCTTTTTTTTTAGAAAAAAGCTAAATTAAGCGTAAAAGTCCTGAAACACATTCTTAAAACTTAATGTTCTTTTAACGTGGGCTTCCATTTACTTTGCCAACCATTTCAGTTTTCTGTTTTTGCATATGATAAAAAGTTTTTTTTTCCTTTTGTGCTGGAAGTGGTGTTTTAATTTTTAAAGACATTTTGTAATTTATAATCATATAGAGCAAAGTTTTCATTGGTGCCGCTTATTTTGTGGCTTTCCAAAGAAACGTTTAATGTTCATGTTCTGGTGTCAAAAATGTGATTAATAAGCTCTCATCATTAAGATATTAAAATTTATATATACTACAAGGCCATTGGAAAAGAGGAAGGAAAAAAACGACATAATTTGAAGAGTGTTAAAACAAAATTTATGATATTTCGATTAAAAAATCATAAAATGTACAAGTCTAGAAGCTTAAACGATTGATAGAGAGTTGTGGAGGCTTGGGAATGTGATATGCTTTTAATATTTTCACAGAAGCTAAAGACATTTTTGAGAACATAATTAATAAAATGATTTTGGGGGATCAATTGTGGTCAGTGTTGCCTGGCTCTATGTATTATTGTAACCAAAAGAAAAATCCAAAAATTTATACTTTTTATTCTAGTTTAACTTTTATTTTTCTATCAAAATTGTTTAAAAATGTTTTTTTACAAGTGCATTTATTGAATTATAAAAACCAGTGAAGTCAGCGAACGACACGACTATCTTTACTTTCGTTTTTAAGCCTTTCCTACAACAACACCAAAGAAGAGAAAGAAACTTGTACTGTTATTATCTTTGCAAAAGCTGCAAAATGGACCAACAGACATCGCCCAGCGCTTTGCCCCATAGGCAAAACTAAAAATAAATGAAGTGCTTAGAATATTTATATAACATGTGCTATCGAAATTTTTTGAGATTTTTTATTGCAATTCCCAAAATTCCTTAAGTTAGGTGGAGCGAAACAAAACATCTTTTAAGAGTGGCAAATTTTTTGTTTCCAATTTTAGTAAATTTGTGAGTGCTTTAATAGAATCTGTGAAGGAGTTCTAGGTTTTTATGCCGGAGCTATAAAAATGATATGCATTTATTGAGCCATATTTCCTAAATTAATGAAAAAGTTACAAGGAGGTAAGCAGTGCCAAAATTGGAAAATATTAAGTTTTCAAACTTTTTTCATTACTGTAAAAATATTCAGTAAAGTGCTACTTTCACTCGCACACGAAGATTCCGAACGAATACTATACATTCCTTTTTTTTTTGCTTTTTGCGATTTTTGGTCTTTTTGGTGACTTTTTAATTTTATCGTATTTTTTTATTTTAATGTTTTTTTTGTTTTGACCATTTTTTGTTAATTTTTTTTTAATTTATGGTGATTTTTTACGCTTTGCTGATTTTTCATTTTAGCGCTTTTCTATTTTGACTATTTTTTTGTTTGTTATTTTTTAATATTGTTTTTTTAGCTTGACGTCTTTTTTTTTCTTCAGCGATATTATTCGTCTTGGCAATTTTTTTGTTTATTTTCATTGGCGATTTTTTATTTCTTGGGGATTTTTTTCATTTTGGTGCTTTTTGGATTTCAGCGCTTTTTTCATTTTGGCGATTTTTTCATTATGGATTTATTTTTGCAATTTTTTTTGGAGTTTTTCGTTTTAACGTTTTTTCCATTTGGCAATTTTTAAATTTAAATTTTTTTTAATATTGAAGGGTTTTTTTGTTGACGTTTTTGTTTGTTTTTACGGTTTTTTTTCGTTTAAGCGATTTTCTTCGTTTTTGGACAATCTTTTCTGTTTTGTCGATTTTTTTTAGTTTTGGTACTATTTTCGTTTCGGCGCTGTTTTCATTTTGGTGATTTTTTGTTTGTTTTGGCTACTTTGTTATTTTGCGTTTTTTTTTGTGTTTGAAGTTTTACTATTACTATTCCACGCTGGTAAGACTGAAATGGAAATAAGCTTAAAATAGTTGAACATTCTAAGAAAAAGACAGTTCGTGAAGTTCCGAACATTTAGACAAAGTTCAATAAGGTGCGACTCGCCACAAGATGGCGACAGTGTGTTAATTGAGCATACTAATATTAGTAGGATTTTCGCTACAGTGTTGTTGCCACTGTCCGTGGTAGTGTGGGTAAAGGACTCTGATGAGTAGACTTGGTGGTCACGAAACAGCTGTCAGTTCAACCTTCCGTACAGCCAAATTTTTCTTTGAATGTTCAATATTTACATGCTTTAGAATTTCTTTCTTAAATAAAAAATAATTTGATCGAAAGATTAAATTAAAAATGAACTTAAGCCAAACTAATTTAATAACTTTGGTTTTACTGTACTTTCAACGGACACGAAAAAAGCATTTGAAATAAGAATCAAGCTTTTAATTTGAATCTAATACATGCATGTATGCTATGTGCGTATGTATTAGTAGCATTTTTAAACGCTTATAAATCCCAAAATATTAAACCGGTTCTAACAAAATATGGATTGTGCATATTTGTCAATAAATATCTTTAAAATTGCATAACTTTTGTCAAACTCGGCTGATTAAAATGAGCATAAACTGCAACACAAAAAATGATGTTGCCTATTAATTATATAGATGCTAAGATTCTTAAAAATTGCAATTAGTCTGCATTAAATCTTCTTCACGCTAATTTCACCATTCTTATGTTTTAACGATACAATTTCGATTTTCCCCAATATTATTTCAACATTTGGAATTAAATTGAATGCTGGCTTAGAATAGCAAAACTTTTATACCATTTCCATAATTCCGCCAGTAAAAATGTTCTACTATTTTTAACAGCCAAATTTTTTAATGTTCAATCAATAAACAAACCTCAACTTAACTAGACTCGTAATTTTTTTTTATATAATAAAAAAATTCTTCCTTCCTCATCAACATCATTAGCAGTTGCAATAACGTCATCTGTAGCAGTTACTGCAAAAGCCGTATAGTAAAAGAAGTTGCAAGCAGCCAGTAAAACAGAAGCTGCTACAATAACAATTTACTAAAACAAACTGTATTACAACGAATAACGATTATTTTTTTTTATTCTATTTGTTCTTCTTTTTTTCAACTCTGCTTTTATACGTAAAAGGCAATACAAAAGACTAAAAGCCGTATTGAAGTTGTACAAAATATGTTCCTTAAACTAAACTACGTTTCCTAGTTCCAATATACAAACAACTACGAAATATTTATAAGAAGACAAAAAAAAATTAAAGCAAAAAAAGAAAACAGTAGCACAGCTGCGCATAATTCGCTGATTTTGTACATTTTTGGGTGATGTGAATGGAATATAATTCTACATACTCCTTTACGAGAGAGTAGTAGTCTACACCATGAATTGGTTTAAAACCAATAATACTTTTTCATAGTTGATAGAAATAAAAAAAAGAAATCTATTTTCTATGTTAGTTTTATTTTTGGTGGAAAATAAGGAAGATATGCTTATGACGCGAAAGTTTCAATCCAAAATAATAGAAAAGTAAGCTAAAAAAAAATGAAAGACAATTTCACAAATATACTCGTAGAAGAAAAAGTTCTCTTTAACTTATAAACAGGGTAAAACTAAAATTTTGAATTTTGTTGCTACTACTCGTACTACTGCACAGCTTAAGTTCAATAAAAATTTCTAATACAATGTGTATGAAAGTTAGCATAATGGAACCAACACTGATTTATACATGGATGCTTATGTAAGTATGTAGTTTCTAAATTCCGACTCTTTTAAAGGGTGACCATAAATTCTCTGCTTCGGCTAATAAAGCTAACCTTATGGCTGAATTATTTGGGAGTAATTCCTGCTTGCCGGCGAGTAATTAATAATTACCCACGCTTGATGGAGTTTATCGTCATAGAAAATGCAAAAAGCCTTATCTTAAATTTTAAAAGTGTTACAGAAGAAGCATAAAACAAACTTCTTAAAATAAAAATATATTGTCAATATATATTTTTATTTTAGGGAGTGCAAAATTTTACAATAAATATAGAAATTTTTTTTGCCTTTTTTTACTTGTATTATAAAATTTTGCTTTAATTGTCAATATATTTTTCATTTAAACAAGTTTTATGTTTCTACTCTAAAACTTTTAAAATGTTAAATAGGGTTTTTCCATTTTCTGTGACGGTTAGGGATGCCAGTCCCGAAATCCCGATCTCGAAAATCCCCGGATTTTTCGGGATTGAGAAATCTCGAATCCCGGGAGTTGTAAAAAAAATCCCAGGGAATCCCGAAATATTTAAATTACGCTTTTTAACACTAATTTATGAATTTAAATGTATTGTGGTTGTCAAAGGGTATCCTTCATAATCACTCCCGTAGTCGGTGCTGATAGACCGCAGTGAAAGTGGGCATGAACTAACTGGATACACCGATTATGGTAACTGGAAAATTCGACTGGAAAAGTTAAAATAAGCCAAAGCGTCATCACTTGCTGCTACTAAATATTGCTTACATCTGCGATTACGTAATGGATATTTTTACCACTGGGTGCCTACCAGTTAATTAATTAATGTGTTACCTTCTTTGGGAAAGGGATAGGGTAGAGAGAACAGCCCAGTGGTAAAAAAATACCCATTACGTAATCGCTGATGTAAGCAATATTTAGTAGCAGCTAGTGATGATGCTTTAGTTTATTTTTCCATTTAGATTTAATATATTTAAGTGTGTCACAGGATGTTTAATCGGTGCGCTCTCGCTTAAAAAGTAAGCTACGATAGCAGTACGTGTCTCTACTGTGCTATTAAATAATATGTCGAACTGTAAGCGAACTTGTTGTTGAAATATAGCCCAAAAGTATGCCACAAAGTTTTACTTTGTATATAAAAAGGGCTAAATTCTATGATATACAACGAAATTCTGACATATTAGATTACACGTACATTACAATCTAAGTACTTAGGTTGCTCACTTAGAACGTCATCCTGACATCATGGATTAGGTACTTCGTTTCATTGACCACTGCGTAGGTACTACGGAGAGAGAAAGAAAGCTCAATTCATTTACAACTCTGCCATTGAGCTTTTTTTTTTTTGTTAAATTTCGTAAAGCAGCGTTGTAGCCCCTCTGGTGCCAAGTCGAGGCATTAATTTGATTAAGCTGTGTCTAGTTCTTTTACTTCTCGGACGAGTCTGCTACAATAGCGACGAAGGAGGGTGCCGTGATGTGCACTAGGATATGTCAGCATTAATCGCTGCCGGTACTGCTAAAGTGTTGAGTGCTATGCCGTCATCACTTTTGACACTCCAACAACAATCAACACAATTACACACCAATGCACATCAGAAAACTGCATAATATTGTTGGCTTGACGGAAACTAGTCTTGAACTTAAGACCTCAGGGTTTGTAGTCAACGCTCTAACCATATCAGGCAACAGAACCCAAGACGATATCACATCCGTTGGCAATCTTCTTCAGCAGTTTGTATAATTCTGGTAAGTTTCCATCGTTTTGGAAAATTGTCAATGTAACGCCATTTGCCAAAAATGAAGAGGCTGCTACCATGAAAAGTACCTCCCAATCGAAATATGATCTGTTCTTTCTAAAGTAATGGACCTTGTGGTAAATTTATATCTTGTGAGGTATTTACGGTCCAAAAGTTTATTCAGCGACCGCTAGTAAGGCTTTAGTTGTAGCTTTCGGTGCGTTACTGGCCTTCCTTTCGGAAAAATGGTGTCATTCCATACAAAATTCCAGAGAAAAGAAGTTGGTGGTACTAAATATTTATAAAGCATTTGATAGAGTATGACATGATGCACTTTTGTTAAAAGTTGTTGCTTTTGGTGTCGGTGATGACACAATCTCGCGATTTATTTCGAGCTTTCTCAGGGATCGCACTGTACGAGTCGTTCCCCCCGGGGAATACGGTTAAGAATCTTGATGACTAGCAACACCTTAATGTTGTGCTTTCTGGGAAAAAGGGTAAGAGGTTGTACCAGACATTGTGGCCAATTATCCATAAACCTTATGTTACTGCCCAATCACTGGAAGAACAAAGCAACCGGAGTGCATATAAGTATTAAAAAGAAGTGGCTAGTAACCTATGCGCTTCTGGAAGAAGATGGACATGCACCTAAATTCTCGCCTATCACCAAAATTGATAGAAAATTAAGTTCTAGGGTTTTCTTTCGAGGCTTGCCAGTAACCTAACACTGGTATCACGGGATCCGGTAACCTCACAGATGACCTGCTTTCTAGAGGGTTAAAGAGATGATGCTTGCTATTCTAGATAATGTTCGCAAAGGGCATACTCTGTTCCTATAGGGATGGATATGCTGGCAGAGTTCGTCTTACCCTCAACATGAATGATGATTATGTAGCCGCTTGTTGGTTGAGGTCTCCTTTGAGGGCCCACGTGGTGGATGTGGTTACTACCAAAATCGCGGGGAGAGGTGTTGGTTTAATGACTGATGCTCCACCAGTGCTAATGGCTGGTTGAGCAATCGAAAGCCTTTTTGTACTGTTGCTAAGCCAACGTTGCTAAACGGCGGTGCTGGGGAAGGCCAGTATAGCTGTCGTCTGCCTTTCTGGTCATAAAGTGCTGAAGTGCATTGAATTAAAAGGAGACTATGTTCGAAAAAAATTATTGAGTTCACCTTGTACTTTCCGAATTTAAAAAATAGTTTCGGTTTATTCAAGCTGTTCAAAATGAAACTTATGAAATTTATTGTTATCGAAAACCTATTCCTGTAAAAAGTTTTGGAATTTTTCAACAGTGAAATGCAAAACATCAAATAACTTAATTGTAAGTTGGTTCCATTGAGAAGCATTTTTTTTTTGGGAAGAGAACGTTCATATTTGTTAGTTCGTTAGTAAAGCTTTGGGTCGCATTTTTGTTTGTGAGTTTATATTTTGTATTAGTTTTAGTTGGGCTATCAAGTACGAGTAGTAGTACAAACAAACGGCTGCAGCAGATTTTGCGAATGCTTTTGCTAGTTAAGCTTAGTAAAGCTAAACTAACAACTATTCCATATTGCAATTTGTACAAATTACCATTTTTGGCAATTGCAACCAAAACTAATCGAATTACAATATGCTAAGTGCCAAGAAGGTCAGTTAAAACCATTCAAATGGAAATTGGGAATACAAACGAAATGGAAAAATAAAAAAAAATATCGAAGCAAAATATATATTTTTTCAAATCAAACAACTTTTTTTTCGTTAAAGATTTAAATGATTCTCTTTTTAAGCCACCATATGGGTTTTATTGAAAAACAAATAAGAAATAAATCGAAACGTTAAACGCAAATAAATTCCTTAAGGAAAACAAGGAATTTATATTTTAATTATATATTTTTAAACAACAAAACAAAATCGTACGTTTCAGGCTTAATAAACTAAACTAAAGAAAACTTAACAACAAGTTTAGGGAGTGATTTTATAGAAAAGAAGAAAATTAAAGACATTGTTGATTATCAGAAGAAAAAAAACCAGCAAACGAAAAAAAGAGACAAAAATCACACAAGTACACCATAAATGTGCAGTTTAAAGATCTGCAGTCTTAAGCTGTTTTTTCCAAAGATACAAAATCTGTTGAAACCATACAATGAATACTTTCTAGACATTTTCGCACATTTTACTAAATACAATTTCAGAAAGAAATATATGCGAGTTAAACAAAAAGAAGATGCATTAGGCATGCAACAAGCAGCAGACATTAAAGCAAAGAACTCACTTGTCAAGTTTGCCAACATAAATTTTTTATGTTGTAAATTTTCATGACAAATATTCACTTCACTTTGAAGACCCTAAAATATGCCAATAACAACATTGTAACTGTTGGCCAAACATCAACTTAAACATACCAAACTATTTCCTTTTTTTTACTATGCACGATGGGTTTAAATAAGCGTTAATTAAAATTGAGTTTTTACACTCAAAGAAATAATGTGATATGCTCCTAAAGAAAATGTTTGAACATGCAATTTCTATTATTTGTATTAAATTTTATATGAACTTAAGGCCATAATAATTCAGCTTAAACATATTCTGTGATATTAATGTGATATTTCTAGCATGACAACAACACATTTGTAATATCACAAAAACACCAAACATAACCCGCGAAGCGATTTAGCTTGTCGGCGGAAACCACCCAGGGTCTATGGCGGGAATCACACTCACGACCTTTGGACTGACAGGCTAGCATCACTACCAATCAGCCACAGAGCACCCTATGTACATATTTAAATTTTCTCACTGAAAGACCCATAGTGCCTTAATATTTGATGTGAATATATCAATAAGTGTTTTTCTTTTGTTTTGCTTTTTGCTACTGCATCTTATATTATTGCACATGAATGTATGAAAGCAAAACGCCCTTAAGCAGATGAGACAAACTTAAAAACCTATTGCAAATACGCATAATGTCCGCGTTTATGTTAAATAATATACGAGGGTATTTTCATATAAGCAAAATAATAGCTTCATTTCAAAAACTACAATTTTTGATGACTGTTCATTGGCTTTGAAAAATATATATACAAGTATTAATAAGTGTGAATTCTCGACTTCTCATGTAATTATTATTAACAATATGTAGATAATTGTTAAAAATCTTGTTCTACGAAGTTATTGGAACGTAGCTCCTTATGGAACAATATGCACATCAATGCATTGAATAAAAAATATCAATGCTTTTGGAGGGTAAACCAAAATTCTATAAGAAATAAATACGTGTAAGAAAAATGTAATGCGTGCAACAGGTGACGAATACTGGTAAGGAAAATACATAGCTAAATGTGCACGTGTTTTTGGTTTTGAGACTCTGCTGCAAAGGTGTCTCAAGTTGAAGGTAAAACTCCGGCAGGAAGGCTAAATTCCGCCTGGCGATCAGTGTTGTCGCTACGAGTATTTCCGGTTTTTCAGTGCTATCTTAGTTTTCCACAGAAATTCCGGGAAACTACTGGAATTTTGGACCATATTTTTGGGAATCTTCAACCTGGTTTGTGTTCATGATAATTGGTTTGTGTATTGGCTAAGTGGTTAGTGGCTCTGCTAACTAAAAGTTTATCTGCTAACTATTGGCTGTATGTATCGTCTTAGTATATTCTAAGTCGGTTTAGATCATCAAGCGGCAAACACATGCTAATACATTTTACGCTTGTATGGTTTTTTTTTGCAAGTTGAGCTCTTGCAAAGTTTTTGTTAGTATATACTATAGTATATCAAGAAATATCAAGAAACAAGCGACAACACAACCTGCTTGTTCTTTCGAAAACTGGTTGATATTTTTACTTTTAGTTCATGCGTGTAAGTACATTTGTACGTGTGAGAGTAAAAGAGTAACAAGCCCCATGTGCTATGTTTTGCGGGTTCCTAGTTTAGATGCTGATAACTTTTAAAAATGATTCTTCTTATCACCTAAAAGCTCAAATTATTATCTTACTGCTGATTGGTGTCCCAGCTAAACATATCAAGTTTGTGGAAGCAGTAAAACAATTTCATGGCTTCCACATAAGATGTTTTAAAACGCTTCCGAGGATATTCTCACTGTCCAGTTTGTATGAATTGCGACGTTAGTCAGCTTTTTACATTTGTTTAATATGAACTTCAAAATAAACAAAATCTTATTCAGTCGCATTGTGCCGATGTTGCTGACTAGTAGCGATGCCAACTTGTCAGTCCAAAAGGTCGTGGATTCGATTCCCGCCATAGACCCTGGGTGTTTGGCACAGGCAAGCTAAATCGCTTCGCGGGTTGTGCTAGTTATAAAAAAAAACAAAGTAGGTGCTAAGGATATGTCGAATGCTCGCAATCGCCATTTTTGAACCTATTGCATGGAGGAGAGAGATTTGATTTGTTTTTAGTTTAACGATGATACAATTGGAGGCAAGATTTTACTGCATTTTTGAAGCTTCGAAAGAAGCGCTACTTTATGTGGGACATTGCGAACAAAAATCATGCCGTCTCAAAGGGCTTTTCGAAGCAGCATGTCTCGCTTACAAACCTCCTTCCCCCGAATCAATAGTTTTTGCTGGAGTTAGTAATAAAGGCGAAATATGTTTTTAAATAAGTTTTTTGGTGCTCCCCCCCGGCAATGACAGTGACACATCGGATATAGCGAATTCTGAGACTGCTTCCATTAAGGAAGTAAAGCATAGCGAAACGGAAAGGGAGGTTGATAAGAGTGGCAGGGAAAGGCGTTTAAGTCATCGTCTGCTAATATCAGATGCGCTGGTGCAGCTCCCAAACATGCTGTTGGTAAAAATTTTGCTACCGGTGCTATTGGTGGTGCTGCTGCTACAGATGCTTTAACTTTTCTACCTATTTCTGGTTCTGCTATATTTGCTTACGCCGGTATTTTTAGTTCTGCTATTGTTGGTGCGGCTAGGACGTTGGTTGTTTCTGTTGAGACTTTGGCTGTTGTCTGTGGGGCTGATAATTGAATGACTGAGGAGGCGAAGGTGATCAATAGCACTGATGCTGCTGACAGCGCTGCGGCCTCTTGTAGGAGGAATAAGCGGAAGAATAAAAAGTTGGCGGCTAGAGTCGTTGTGATTAGTGTTGATGCTGATTCCATGATAGAGTTGAAAAGAGTCACTGATTCACTGATGGAAATGTTTCTAACTGATGGAGCAGATAGGTGCTGGTTCGTAAGGTGACTACTATTTCGGTGGAGTATGAGGTTCTCTTGATAAGGCTCATAGCTGAGAATGCCCGGTAAGGTTGCTGAATTTAGGGTGCAAAATGCTGATCCAGTGGTGATCCCTGTAGTCTTCCCGGTGGTGGCTCCAATACCGGTTGAGACGTGGTCGGTTGTGGTAAGGAGGAAAGGCGGTAATACCAAAAATCGTAATAATCGGTATTCGTCTGCCGCCTTTTACACATTCATAAAGTGAATCGGCATAGGCAATCTTGTAATCTTTATATTGTAGGCTTAAAGCATATTTAGAATTTTTATGTAAAATACAACGCGTAACATTTTGGAGAAACATTCTAACCCTCTAAGTCTTTGCTGTATGGGTCTTTTTGACTCCTTCTTAGAAAAGAAGCAAAACTTTTTCCTAAAGTAGCGTTATAAATAAATATTTAATGTACTTTATTTAATCGTTAATAAGTTTCAACCTACAACTAACTTATAGTTAGTAATTTATATACAGTTCAGGTACTTTTTGGTTGTAACAGAGGACTAAGGAGTTTCTAAAAGCGATAACTCCAAGAATGATATTCCAACTGAATACAGAATCGATATGATAAAACTCCCACTTATCTGACAAAACAGTTGATGCCTTTGGATTCTTTAACAAATTGTTTAAAGTTACACTCCAAAGAAGCCATCGAATTTCAAATTTTGTATTTTGAAAAACAAAATTTTGCTAAAAATTTTTGCACCACCCTCGCATGTGTGTATATATTTTGCAATTCTAAATAAAATATGTATGTAGAGTAGACATAGACACATATTATAAATACACACGTTTATATGTATTGTCAAGAAAACAGGAAGGAAAGGCATGTAAAATGTTTTTCAAGTATGCATTCAAACTATTTTCAGGAGAATGTCGTGTGCTCCATCTAGTGCTTGCAACTGCTGGGGCTGCTTCTTTTATTTCACAATGCAGCAATAATGCGACACTGGCTCAATCGCATAAAATGAGTCTTCTTTTTTCCATTTTATTTTGGTTGTTGAATGTGTTTTTCTTATTTCGTTCTTATTTTCTTCTTTTTTTTTAATTCAAAAAAGGGAAAAAATCTTTTTTTCTTTTTTTTTCTTCTTAAAAGTGTATTCGAGACCCTTCTTTGCTGGACAAGTTGTATTGTCTGTTGGTACGAGTAAATGCGTAGAGCATAAGGTGCGGTATATATTTTTTTATTTTTTGCTCATTTTATTCTGTTTAAGTACATATTGTTTTTAGTTTTTATAGAACTTGGTCTAAACATTCCACTTTAACAACTCAACGTTGACGACGATGACGACGACAATGTGCAGTTTAGCTTAGCTACAACATCATAGTTATTTCTCGTAGTTCGAGGACATAATAACGACTGACTATTCGATTATGCTGCTGTTGGTCATAAATACACACACACACACATGCTTACAAGTACTCTGATTCAGAGTAATACACGCACTTCTAAACAAAAACCAACCTACACGATTACTGACTTGTGGCCTTTAAGGAAAAATGTTCAGTTAATTGCAGTCAACATTTTTGAATTTACTGTGGGACAGTGGAGATATCGCTATCGTCATTTGACCCTGTAATTTTATTCTACATTTAAACGGACACTTACAGATAGAATAAAATGAGGAAGATAGCCATAAGAACCACTAAGCAGGGTGGAGTTCTGTCTACACTCTTTTGGAACATTATGGTAAGAATAATCCTCTCCGAGCTGAATCGAAATGTCGCAAAAGCAATAGCTTATCAGAGATAAATTTGTCCAACAATTATTAAACTCATGGATTCGGCACTCAACAAACTACCTGAAGGAAAAAATACTTCAAGGAAAACGGTCAAGGAATCAGACTTGCAAGGGCTGAATTTGGCACTTTTAACCAACCGATACGACATTCTGGAACTCGTACCACTAAGTCTAGATGGTATTACTCTGCAACCCTCGGCATAATCTGAGGAGAACATGGCGCTTGCTATGTGTGTGAAAGACCTTTGGGAAAAAATGGGGCCTTTAGACGAATATCATACATTGAATGTATACGGCAGTGACCATTCTCACCAATTGCTTGTCCAATCGAGGACAGATTACTTGTGTATCTACCTTAATGAAGGTGCAAAGAGTGCAATGAGATCAAATAGTGCAATGAGATCAACTTCTCAAAGCAGTCTAGAGATAATGCTTCAATGAACTCCTCTTAATGTTTATATCAAATACATAGCTTCTAGGTCTGTAACCGGAGTGAAATAGCTGGTGAACTTAAAGCATAAACGCATTGGACATGGAACCATTCTACAGAATTCAAATGGGCAAGTCATTGGGAAACAAATGGACCATATGACTCAGGCCGAGACCTTCACTGTCAAGATCCAGAATATACATGACTGGAACTAAAATTACGTAAATCGAGATAATACAGTTTCGATCCTTACGGATGGCTCCGACAGGGATACTGGACTTTGAACCGTGGTATTCTCTCAAACGAACTGAGATGCTCATTTCAGAGACAAATAGTATTGACATTTTTGACTCGACACCTCCACCATGGTCCAGATGGAAAAAAAATTCAAGCTCATCTCAGAGACAAGTACTATTGACATTTTTGTAGGCGGTCTAGCCTCCATTAGGGTCCTTAATTCAAAGTTAGTGAAGTCAAACTACATTTGACAATGTCACATTGTGACATGCATTCCATTTCTAGCTCTTCTTGGAGGACATAATTACAGGCAAGTTTGGATTCAAGGATATGAGGGCATACAGAGAGAAAAAATTTCTCTACGAATGCGCAAGAGCAGGTCGGCTTTGGACGTAGCAGACACAAAAATGGTTATTCATATTCCCTCACATAATAGAGATAGCACCAAGTTAATCCTAACGTTTGATAGAAGTTCGTTTTAAGTCCTGATTGGGCACTGTACGATCGGCCGCACGGCGGAAACTCCAAGTATTCCTTGGGATGTTTACTACAGGAGCTACTTCGCCGAAGATGAACAGTCTTTTCAAATCTCCTCTGTTACTACCCAGCTCTGCAGGAATTCGAGCTTAGACAAGCCCAACTAGAAATTTTCTCAATACATATATTGTGTCGTACTTGGCAACGCATGTGGCAAGCCTAAAAGGATTATCCCATTCGGGATCCCACTGGGAACTTGTTGGTATAGCCCATTCAGAAATGAGTGATTTAACATAAGTTCTTGCAAAGTGGAAAACTATTGGGAACTTGTTGGGAAAATCTAACACAGATGTTTAATCGTATTTCTTGCTTACCTCTGATAGAACTGATTTTTTGCTTACTTTTATCCCTTGGATCCCAAAATATGTTTGCATCAAAATTTCTAGTCGGGTCTAGACAACCAATTTCTGCGGAACTTGAACTCTCTCAGGGATGCACTACGGCCTGGCCCTTTAGGATTCGTCAAAAGTTCTGTTGGCTGCCAAGAGCTGGTTATTTCAGAACTATATTTTTTTTAAGATAAGTAACACACTTAGAAACTTACACCCATATTCATAAATGATTAGTAAAGTTAACGTGCGAAGTATACCCGGGTTTCCCATACAAAATTCGTACAGTAAAACAAAATTAACGTTAATAAATTTTTATGAATATAGGTAAAAATGCCTATAAGTTGATTAATTAATGTGTTATCTTCTTTAGGAAAGTGATAGAGTAGAGGGTACAGATGATGAAGTGAGATAAAGATAGAAAGCTTAGCATTTTTACAACTTTGCTATTTCGCGCTATGATAAGTTTAAAGTAGTATTGCAGCGCATCTGGTGTTAAGTAGACGCGTTAACTTTCTTAAGGCTTTATTTATTGCCATTTTATTAACTGTTTTATTTCGCCAACGAGTTTGCAAACATTACCGACGAAGGAGGTCGCTGTGATGTACATTAGCATAGAACAGTATCAATCGATGGTAGTACTGCTTAGTGATCAGAGTTATGCCTTTATCACTTAAAAATATTCCCACAACAACCAGCACAACACCCTTCCAATTCACACCAGAAAAATTTACCATGTGGATGATAACTTGCCTGGGATAGGGAGCGAACCCGGCACCATTGATTTGTAGTCAACAGCTCTTTTCATAGGAATGTGTGGGTGCAAATAGCCCTCTTGGCATTACTATGGGCAATATTTGTATTCGGCTGTATTCGCTAGCTTGAGGGCTGCCGATCTAAAGCCTACATTTTATTTTGCTGATATTTTTTCGGTCAAAATTAAATGTTAAAACTTTTTTGATAAAATAATTTTACTTTTATTTTTTCAATCAAAAACAACATATCCATTACTATACATTTTAAAATATAATTCTAGGAAAATTTTGAAATATTAATCGCTTTTTTTACAGTTTGTCCCACTGTCTAATTTGAAAATAAAAACCCCAGTAGTCAATATATTTAATAAGTAAGCCGCCGACCAAAAAAGTTCTTCTTAGTCTGTATATTGTAATCACGTCCCTACAAACTACAACTGGAAACGAAAGTACGGACTTACGGAAAAAATTACAGCAGCAAGAACAACAAATATAACAAAATCAGTATATAAAGCATGCTGTAGCACTAACAACAAGTTGAAGAAAAAAATTGTCACTTAATTGTAGTTGAATTTTTAAGGTAATTGTATAGATCCTTCTTTTAAAAACCAACCCATACACATTAAAATCTATGCATACCCTGTCTGTTCGACATTAATAAAGATAAATACCAATAATACAAATGATTAAAAAGATGATTACGAACAATGATCGTGATAATGATGAAGCGATCCGGTTCAATGCTGATGAGAATGACCGATGATGATGATGATTGGTATGCAGACATAAATATTTAATCAGTAGATGGATTCTTATTTTTCTTATCCTCATCTTTAGTATGCTGCTGCTGGTTCTGTTTTCAGATGCTGCAAATAATTAGAAATCTCAGCTTTGTTCAAAAAAAAATACAAATAAATCGTAGGTTACTTATTTAATTTTTTTCCCCTTTACAGCGAGTATTTAAAATTGTTTAAAAAACTTAGCTTTCAATTTTGGTAATAACCAGCATTCCCACCATAGTCAATGTCAATTATAAAATAATATTTTTGTTATTATAAGCGACAAAACATACAAGCGACAAAGAAAAACAGCAACAAAAAAATTAAAATGCATTAAAAAATATGGCTGTTTTCTGAAATTTATTTAAGATTTAAGAAAAATTTTCAGCTTCTTAGTTTTAAAAGCCCGTAGTTTGGTTTGGATGTTTGTTTTTATTTTCTTCCTCTCGTATCATTTGAGTAGTATGACAGTTTTTCTGTGCATGCTTCCTTGGCTTATATTACGCGCATGATTAAATCTCAGAATTAGCTATTGTTTTCTGGGTTCAATTGGGAGTGAGTAACAAAATAAAAGCATATAAGAATTACTTATATATAAAAAGCGTTTGAAAAGTCATAGCACAAAAAAAAAGAAAACAAAAAAAACTTTACACGAACCATTAGATACCCAGTAGCTAATATATAATAAAATTAGGGCATAGTGACGATAATCGAATTTCTCTCTCTCTCTCTCTCTCTCTCTACTAAAATTTTGTTATAGACCAGTAAAGTAATTTACAAAGTTTGAATCAGATATGTATGTCTTTTAAGCTTCTGTGCAACAAAACGGAACTGCCTGCGTTGTGCCATAAGCGGCGGGTGGGTTAACCTCCGAGTCCACTTCACGTAATAGACGAGCGAAGTCGCGCCTCCAAAAGATAGGAAAAGTTTTCTAGTTCGGTAGATACTACGACGTCGACTCGGATTCGATGCGGATCATTCATAAACGTGTAAAATAGAACCGAAAGAGGAACTGGGCTAGGAGTAGTTTTAGACTGAGAGGAGAGATGGCTAACGGGGTTGAAGTTAGTCTTCTAATTTCGGTCAGGAACAGCTCTAGCGATGAAGACTTTGAGTTCATGTATATCACGAGGCCGCGTGAAGAGCTGAGAAAAAGATCGTAAAGATCGTTAATGATAGGACACGGAAACTACAGATATCATTTGGCTAAGATGAAAATCTTAAAATATGATGTTTATATACTACACCTGGTAGAAGCTGAGACCGCAGCTCACATTGTGTGTGGATGTCTTGTTATGGCTAGCATCAGACTAAGAACCACTAGCCGAAACAATTAAATGAGGCTGTGATAGGTGAACTTAGTCTAAGAGAGTAGCTAGCATTTACTAAGGACTCAGTGATGAGAATGAAAGTAAATAATTGCCAGTCGACTTCCAGAAATCAATAAAGTCTAATAATAGCGCATGCATCACTGATTGAGTGGTATTTCAACCTAAAGCTCGCCTGTGCCAATAGTCTTTGAAGAATGAAGGTGGTCGAAAAGGGACCCGGCATAGTAGTTGTCTTTTACGATATTACCCGCTACATTTTTTAATAAAATGTTTCTTTCTTGAAAGTATCTTTATGTCACTTATCAAGGTTAGGTGGGCAATTCGAATGCTAGTGAGTATACTCGTTGGCGAAACAAGGCGCATTGTGATGCGCAGAGGACTGTATACAACAGATGACTGTCTACAACTTACACATTCCTATGAGACAGCCAAAACTTTTTACGAATCCTAATAGGACAGCCAGTGGTGCAACCCTGAGACAGTCCAGGTCCTGCCGAAGTCAATTGCCTAGTTGTTAAGCATGGCTTCTTGCAGAGCCCGGCAGTTAAATAAGACAAGATTAACTGACTATTCTTCTTGGTCGAAGCAGCTTCTACAGTGACCATTCCGCGGGAAGACGTAGGTGCTCCAAAATGCTCCCGTACAGTGCCATGTAATGATTCCAAATGATACCAAATTTTAGGAGTTGCTTGATACTAACTTCATTAAGTAAATGTCTTGGATATTCTACAGATGGTAACTGCAGACCACCTGAGTGGCGTCGTCATTAGCGGCCACTCCGTAATTTCATTTGACAACTCAACTAAAGGCATATGAATATCCTCTTTTAAGTATACTACGTCTAAGGCCGGGCCTGCTCTTTCTTGCGCGTGCTTAGCCTTTGTCATCATGCCGTGGTACCCAAACAATCCTGGCATTGTGTCGTTCAAGCAGAGTCAGGGATTTAATACATGTCAGCATGCACATTGACCTCTATATCCT
This sequence comes from Panzeria rudis, assembly GCA_956483635.1. NCBI lineage: Eukaryota > Metazoa > Arthropoda > Insecta > Diptera > Tachinidae > Panzeria > Panzeria rudis. The sequence continues at coordinate 178,615,354 of OY101448.1, forward strand.
TTTTGCAGCTTCGTTTGTGGCTTAAATATCCTTTTGTGTCACTGTGGAGGTGTTGGGTAACCTGAGTAATACCGAAAGGCAAAGATCTCAGAATAGCTATTGCTAGCGTCCAGTTTAGAGTCGTCCGTAAGAAACGGCACTGCATAAACTCGAAATAAGATATTTCCCACTCATTCGCCACTATTCGAGATTTCGACTAAGAAGGGTTGGCCAAAGTTTATGACATCCACGCGCGGATCCAACTTGAGCTTTTTGGGGGGACTTTCAACTGAAACATACTATTTAGGAAAATTTCGTTTAGAAAATCAAGAGAAATTACGGTGGGGGGAGGCGGAGGCAGAAATATTCCATTTTCCTTCCCCCTGTATCCGCACCTGATGTCATCAGTCATGTAGTCCGTTTGTATCTCCAGGACTTGCCATCCTACGTTCCAAAGAATAGTGCCATTTTCGATACGGTCATGCTTAAAGCCGTCTGACTCTCAGAATGTAAGGACAAAATGTAAGGACTGGCAGATACATATATATGTATTGCTGACCTCATTCCAGCAGAAATTGATAAACAAGCTATCATTTGCGCCTTCTCCAGCCTGGGCAGATGTATACTCTTGTTGCTGCCCCCACCATATAAGCGATCCGTAAGTAAATATGAGTTGGACCACTGGCATATATGTATATTCAATTTAGGATATACTTCTTAAGACGCTATCTTTTCCCAAAGCCTTTTTTAAACGCATAGAAACCGCTTTATATGTCCTCCTCATAACTTTTCCACAACAGCTTAGAGTCGAGGATAATACCGAGGTATTTAACTTTTTTCACGAGTCACAGATTTATACCATCCAAGGCTTTTGGTTTGAATACGAGAATTATGTAACGTTTAACTAAAAATTAGGTCTCTGTACACTGAAAAAATTATTTTATACAATTTAAATTTTTTGCAAACATACGTTGATTCAACAATGTATGCATACTTTGTTTCAATGTAAATATTCATTGAATTTCAATGTAGAAAGCATTCGTTTTTGCTATTTTTTAACAAGATTTCTGAACCAGTTCCTTAACTTAACGTACTGTACATTAAGTCAAAATTAATGAACACCCCGTTGAATGAATGAATTGAATTTTATGTTTAATATGAAATTAATGGCAAACAGCTTTCCTTCACTGAACCAAAAAGGTACAAAAATTCAAGGAAAAAATCCATTATTTCAACGAATTATTTATTAATTCTAAACTAATTTACTAGTACGTTAAATCAATCAACTGGTTCATTAATTTTGCAAAAAAGAATAACAACAACTAATGCTTTCAATAAACCGTTTGATATTAAAATTCAATGATAATTTTAATTGAAACAACTAATGCGTAAATAGAATCAATGTCTTTTAACAAAAAATTAATGAAACTAACTCAATGAATGTTAATCATTGAAATTATGTTAAATAATTTTTTCTGTATTGATCAATTCAAGTTCTTTGCTGAGTGCAGATTATATAACTCCACTAATAGTTGATACGCTGCTATTTTTATGTCCTTTGCACTCAAATTCTTATTCACGGCAAGATTCCGTAAGAGTAGAGCTTAAACTCCATCCTGTGGAGTATTTTCTGTGGCAACCTTCATCACTCTGCATGCGCTTACATTTCTCGATTAGACCCCTGCCTAAATGGATACTCGATTGTTGACTGGGTAATTTTCTTTAACCACAATACAATACAAACAATAATGATAATAATATACGCATAAAACCATAACCTTAAAACAATTCAATAAACAAAACAACCACAGCAACAACAATAAAAAATAGAAAAGAAAAAGAAAAAAAAACTTCACCAACATCATACAATCACCATCTCTCACCAAACCGTTACATCGTTACATTGTTATTTTTCTATTAGCGACGCATTGCAAACGAAAAAAGTCAACAAAAATTTTTTCGTTGTTTGTTTTTTTTTTTACTTTTAAGGAAGCCAATGTAAAAAAGTACAGAGTTAATATGACGATGGGGAAAAGAAAAACCTTTAAGCAGCCCCATTAAACTCCACGAGCTTTTTGGCCAGCTTGTAAGAGTACAAGCGGGCTTAGCACTAGTGCATATCTATATTTTATTTAACCACCATCAACCTCATCGGCGTCGTCATCAGCAGTTAAGCGTTGCTTATTGTTAGTGTTGCGCATGCGCAACACTTTTACCGTAGATAATGAGAAGCAAATACTCGAATTCATAGTCAAACAATCTGTTTATTCAATAGACAATTACCGTTTGTTCGTTTTTTCTTCGTTTGTTTCTTTTTTCTATTTGTTTTAGTACAGAAACTTTGTTTTTAACTTTTATTATTTAAGCCACTAATATGTATGAGTATTTGGGCCTTCAAGGCGATGAGTATGAGCGTATGTAATGTTTTACATATGTAAGTACTTAAGGGTTTTGAAAGAGTTATTTGATTATGTGAATAGTAATAAAGCTTTAAGTTAGGCAAAGAAAACTTTTACTGCACGGAAGGTTGAATTTTGAATTAAATTTCTTAAGATTAAACTCATACAGTTCGCCTAAAATTCATCTTATCTTTACATATAATAAAACTGTAAAAGGGGCGGGTCAGTACATGAACAACTTTTTGAACATTTTTATGATGGCTTAAAGAGTAATCAATGTAGAGAACAAAACACCAAATTTTGACATTTGTGTCTGTCTGCCTGTCCGAGCACGCTTCACGCAAAAATTGGATTTGAATGCATTTTCATGAAATTTGGTATAGAGGTACTTTAGAGTCCTGATTTAAACTTAGGGTACTTTTTACCACGACAAAATATCTCATTTCTAAGTTAAAATAGAAAAAAAACGAAAATATACTATATTTTACTAATATAAATGTTGTTGGAAATTAGAAAGATGTTTTTGTTTTTTTTTTAACGTTGGTAGCACTGTTTATTTTGCATAACGGAAACTTTAAACAATATATAAAGAACGTTATATTATTATATTTTACAGACACCTTATAATCATAAAGCGAACTTTAAGCGCGCGAAGCGGGCGGGCACATCTAGTTTGTTATAAACTCTAAAGGCGCATAGCTAAGAATGCACACTGTTCAAATAAATAAATGACAAACACAAATATTCACACACTAATATTTTGTAATGCCGACGGCATATATACTACACACAGAAAAAAAGGAATGTAAAATCCACATGCCACAATTTTGATTGGAAATCATATTAAATTTACAAGAAATAGCTTTGTCGTTTGAGTATGTTAGTGTTTATTTGCTTTGCTCATTGCTACAATTCACTGTTCTGCTTAGTTGCGTGACTTGTTGTTGTTTATTCTTAAATGTGTCGTCTATGTAGACGACAGAAAAACGAATTACTAGCGAAAATTTACTGCTGCTGGCTTAAAATTACCATTGTTTCATATTAATTCTATACGGAACATTATTAATCTATCCTTAAATCACCGTTAAAACAAATTTGTTATAAACGTTAAGTTTCATTTTCCATCGACATGACTATAACTTTAATTTCAAATAAGTTTTATGTCAAATAATAATTTAAATCATGTTGAATTAGTTAGCGCGTGGACTATCATGCAGGTGGCACGAGTTCAAATCTTGGCTGGGGCAGTCAGCTACAACGCAAAGTTTTCTGATGACTATCACGTAAGTAAAATAATTAATAAAATAGCTACATTAAAGTCATATTGTTTCAGCTTGATATAACTTTAATTCAATATGATTCTTCGTGTTGTTTCAATATCAAATTCACGTTGTTTCAACGCGAAATTACTTTGATTCAATATGATTTTTCGTATTATTTCAGTATTAACTTCATTTTGATTAACTGTACTGGAATATTAAATCAACATGAAATTAGAAACACCTATGAAGCAAAATCACTACCGAAATATGTGAAATTAGCCTGGTTTTCGATGATGTTACATGGAAATTTTTCTGTGTGTAGAATAGAGAAAAATAACAAGACATAAAAAAATTATGAATATCAACCACTATCAAATGAAAAGCTGAAAAACAACTCTAAGAGTAAACGATATTTGACTACTTGACTGACTGCGAACTACCGGTATTGATCGAATAGTTTAATTAATAGTGTATTTACATTGCCTCGAAATCTAGTACTTACAAGATTTCGAGCTAAGCCCAGTTGTTTTCTGCTAGATTTACCATACAAAATGAAATCTACTTTGTCACTAGATTTGGATGAAATCTATTCAAAGTCTAGTAGTTTTATTTATTTTTACTAACCTGTACAAGATTTTGCTGTAAAAGGTGTGTGAATTAGATAATTTTTCATATGTTGGGTTATAGTTTAAAAAAATTCGGCCAAAGATTTTTATCTTCGAACGAAATTCTGAAAAATGTCAAAAAAGCTTGTCTACTTCTTTGTCTACATGCTTCACATTTTTCGCTAAATAAAGATATACTTGCCTTTTCTTTAAATCCATTCGATTTAAAAACGTTCGATTTACATATATTAAATCCACTAATAGCAAAATTTTTCAGATATGCAAGGTCATGACATTTTATGAGCACTGCAAAAAAACAGCCGATATTTAAAATTCTATGAGCAAGTTTATTTTTTATTAATATGATTATTTCCAACGTATTTGCTTTGTGAATCAATGCCTAAAATCGGCTAAGGTTCGTAACGTTATGTTCAGAAAGAATTGGGCATGATTAATATTCCAAGGAACAAGGGAAAAATTAACATCAACTTAATTTTTCAACGTACACAGCAGAACAGAGTATCACCACTTTCGGAAGCCGCTACACTTCCATCGTCAGTGCTAACGTGTATGTTGCTTATCACCACTTGTTAGTGGGCTCTGTTGAATGTAATTTTAATTCTTATTATATATACAATTTTCTGAATACGAGAATCAATACACTCTCAAGCTGATATCAACTGCACTTTCCCAGCGTTGCCAACGGTTTATTTTTCTTCATTCCCAGTTTTTTTTTTCTAAAATTTGCACTTTTTGAAGAGGCTGCTACACCGATTTCATCATAACTTAGGAAGAGGTGGTCCAATTTGTTACCAAAAACACTAAAAAACTTGAAATCAAATTACCTTTAAGCCTATTAAGCATTATTTTTTATATTCTCAATACTTTCGAAACTATTCAGACCGCAATGATGAAAAATATCTTTTTGCTTTAATGCGAAATTGGAAAAAAAAAATTTTTTAGAATTCATAAAAATTGTAAAATGGCTGAAACTTACCATTTTTATTAACTGATTATAAGGACACGTATACTACAATTAAAAAAGGTTTTATTTTATGAAAATCGATTGATAAATAATGAATTTATTCATAGTAAAGTGATTTCACCTCATTTTTTCAAAAATAGAGAATATTTACACTGTACAACAAAATCGATTTTTAATAACATTGTTCTAACGACTGATTCTGGTACAGGCCACTAAATATACAAACGTGTAACGGCGTTTTGAAAGTTTACATCTGGGATTCATTTTAGGAGGAGTTAAATTTCTCTCTTTTAACACGTACACTCTAAAACATTACTTCAAATTTACGATCATATATTGTGGAAATTTGTTTTGAAAATTCTAAAATTACATCGATTTTGTAGTTATTTTATTAAAGAAAAAACCTTTCAAATTCAACATATTTAGTCCAAGTGGAAAAAATTTAATATAAAGTATAATACGGCTGTGGCTGAATGGTAGATACGTCAGACTATCAGTCAGGAGGTCGCGGTTCAAACCTGCACGCAGCCAATCGCTTTTTTTGTAAAAACATTTTGTTGAAAAATAATGCGTGTGTAATTTTAGGTCAATAATAATGTGTAAAGTGTTGCCTACTATTATCGACCTAATTTTCAACAAAAGTGTTTTAGAGTGTAGTTGTACAGACTCGGCATAATTTTTTTTTTTTGGATATAAGTGTCAAATAGATATTATACGTTAAACGTAAGGACTACAAGATATCTTATGCCGAGTCAGTATAATTATATACATAAGAAGGAGAAGTTTAACTCTCCCCAAAATGAATCCCAGATGTTAACCTCCAAAACGTCGATACACGTTTGTATTTTTTATTGGCCTGTACCAGAACCAGCCGTTAGAACTTTGTTATTAAAAAAAATTTATTTTGTTGTACAGTGTATATATTCGCAATTTTCGCAAAAACCAGGTGATTTTACTTTATTATGAATAACATCAATATTTAATGAAATAAAGCTTTTTTTATTTGTAGTGTATGAGGCTTTATGACTAATTCATAAAAATCGTAAGTATTTGCCATTTTCGATTTTTTATAATTTTTAAAAAATTTTAAATTTCCAATTTTACCAAAAATACATATATTTTTTATCATCCCAGCAAAAACTTGGTAATGAGTTGTCATCACCGAACAACATTTTCAAGCACATACTACATACTGTCTGAATTACTTTATTGTAGTTAAACAATTACTTACTAGTAATTAAACAAGCCATCTATTCTCTTATTGGCAGAGTACTAGTGTATGTGCTTATCATACAGAGGATAAACAGTTCAACCAATGGGAAAGCAAAATAGATTTTTTTCTAATTGTGTTCATGTTCGTGAAAACAAGTTTTAAGCCCGTAATAAAATAGTTGTGCAGTAGCGTAGTGAGTAAAACACATGGCATAATATAATACAATAACTGAAAACGGCATAAGTTCAATGCTTAGCAGAGACATTGAATTTTTATTGTGTTTTGTGTATTCAGTGCCTACTAAATATTGAAATTTATAATTTGTTATTTGTAATCAAATGTGGTAAGTACTTGCCTCCAGTTGCATCGCCATGTTTAAGTAATTGGTTGAAATGTCAAAGTAGAAGTAATGAAGAGAATGTTTTTTTTAGCATTTTCACTCTTTACTTTGCCATCAAAATTTTTCCTGGGATTGCGGTCTGAATAATTCCAAAGCTATTGAGTTTTTTCATGACAACCATTTCCCATGTTATGATAAAATCTGTCGCGAAATCGTCTTCGAAACTCGATTTTTTGAAAATATTAGGTAATTTCATCTTATTGTAAATATAATCAACATATATCCATCGATTTTCATGAAATAAGACTTATTTTAATGGTAAAATTTTACAATTTTCGATTTTTTATAAATTTTTGAGGTATAAAATTTTTCAAATTTTGCATAAAAAATATATATGTTTCATTATTCCGGTCTGAATAATTCTGAAACGATTGAGTGTATAAAAAAAATAGTGTTAGAGCAGCTTAATAGAAATTTCATTTCAAGTTTTTTTTCGTAATAAAATTGGACAATCCCTTTCCAAGTTATGACACTTTTTGTTGTTAGGGGACCATAACACATCAAAAAAATATACTGGTACTTTATGGCATTTTTCCTGTTGCATAGTGTTATATAGATTTTATTTTTAATTTTAGTTTTATGACAGCTCTAATACAAAAAGATGCGATATATGCTGTTTTAGTAAAGAATTAAATGTTGAATGAAACCTATGTCTAAAAAGATTTTATGAATTAGTTCTTTTAAGGCTCTTAGTTTGGCTTATGTTCGTATACAAATGTTGTTTCCTTAAAAACAAAACAAACAAAAAATCTCAAGAGGTACATAATCATATGAAATTTTCTTGGTTTTTAACGAAGTAAAAAATCCATGAAATCAATGCGTAACGACAACTACAGTTACCACAACATAAACTTTTAAGCAGCATTTTTTTTTGTTAAGAAAATTAATGAAAAAAATTCAAATACCTTAAATTCGCACTATTAACCAACTTAGGCTCGTAAACCTTTTAACGGTGAAATATGCACACACACACACACATACGGCAAGAGTTTAATTTTCAATCGAAATGTGTTAATGTAAATACCACAAACATTGTTGTAATTAGTTACAAAAACACAAAAAGTCAAATACTGATGGCTAAAAGCTAAAAATCTAAACCAAAAAAACCATAAAAGAAACTAACTTTTTAACCAGGCAGCCCAACCAACCATCAGCCAAATAAAACAACCAACAACAACCCTCGCACAGTGGTATCGTTTCATACATTTGATGGCAAAAAACAGAAGGAGTTATCGTAGAGCGATAAGATTTAGCACGTTTATTTATATTGGCAAGGCTTAAAAATCCAAGATATGGTTGATACCGGCGTAAGGATTCATGTCGTTCCCATATATGCTTAAATGAAAAAATGCCATAAGTACTAAAATTATAATTACATATTGAAAAAAATTCTCTCATACCCTGCTTATAACATTCATAATACTCAGCCCAAATTTTGTCCAAATCAGAGTAAGGATACCTTTTGCTCAAAAATCGTGTTTTTTTAATCAATTCGCTCACTTAATTTTGAATAAAATCAAAAGTTGTGGGTCGATTTTAATGAAGTATTGCTTATTTTGCTTGCAACATATTTACCTATATTTTTTAAGAAAAGACAGCGGAATATTCGTTGTGTTTTTATTTTTTTTATTAATTTTTTAAAAACAAAAATTTTTTCCCAAAAAACTTCATTTTTATGTTTTATTTTTATAAGTTTGTTCAGTGAATGGCAAAAGTTGATGGACTTTTTTAGATAGATCGAAAGAAAGGTTAGAGTCTAACCTTGAATTTTTTTGCAGAGACAAGCCAGAGATAACGAAGCTAACTTCTTTTTTTTTCTAAATAAAACTGCAAATGTCAAATTTTATAAAGCATTTTGATTCGCTTCAATTAAATAATTTTTTATATTAAAAATAAAATACTTTATTGAAATAAGAACGTTACCAAAATGTTAGCGGTGAAAACAAACTTCATGCATAACCTGCTGAGTTGCATGAAAATGCTCGTCAATTTTCGTTGCACAATATTTTAGTAACTTCACTAGATTTTTTTCTAGTAAAATATATGGCTTTTTACAAAACCAATTATGGATATTGTTAGTGATACAGATCTCTATAGAACGGCATCATTAGATTTATGAAAAGTAATAGTCGTAAAATTGTTTTTTTTTCTACCAAAATACCACTGTGCCTCGTCCCAGTAGTAGTTTTGTTGCTGTTGTTGGCAACCATTATAAGCATTAATGAAAATTCCAATCAAATGACCATTTTTTTACATTTCGGTTTTTTTTTTTGGTGTTTTGGTCGGTCGATCGGTTTTGTTGCTGCTGCGGCCACAATTGTACTAAGTAGCCATGATGTTGTATGCAACGGTTATTTTTCTCGACGGTGGTACATGTTGTTTAATTAGAAAATGTTTTTAACGGATTTTTTGTAGGACAATTAACAAGATTTCAATTGAGAGATTTAAATTATTGTACACAAATGGCCTGAGTCCGCAGCGGGAAGGAGGAGGAGGAGAGAGAGAGAGAGCAAAAAATGCTGATATACAAAAATGTGTGTGATTTAATTTTCAACAAAAACCCACATGCAAATATGAATTTTAACGCTATAGAAAATTTACAAAAATAGAAATTTTATGCAATTAAATTGTTGAATAAAATTTGGAATTTAATTTGCAGAACCAACCAATTTTTGGATACAAATAAATGTACACATGAATTTTCCGTCAATAACAAATTCAATAATGGAAACAAAAATCTGTGATATTTTCTCAAACGCTAACAAATATTTGACTTTTTTGTTGTCGTTTAAGTACTCGTAATAAATTTATAGTAGTCTTTTCTATTGAATCGAAAATGCAAAATATTTAGTTTAAATCAAAAGAAGTTTTAAGCACGCCTGTCTAAACACGAACGATATTGTAAAAATATGTAGCTGGGAATTTTTTCACAAAAAGATTCATTCGCCTCTTTCATGACATTCGTATTCGACAAATTCAAACGAATATTTCACGAATATTTTGCGCATATGTTCCAAAAATAATAGATAAAAATATACAGAAAATTAAATATCGACTATTTATTGAGTCCTGGGGCCCGTTTCTCGAAACTTCAAATTAAAAATCTACAACTAAAATAACCACAAAACAACAAAAAATTTTGTAAAAGTGTTGTTGTTTTGTAGGTATTTTACATAGAGATTTGTAGTTTTGAGAAATGAGCCGCTAGCCCCTATTTGAAGGAAGTTTTTTGCCCATTTTTTAAAAAATGTACAAAAAGACCTATACGGCTAAGAGTTGGAGGGTTAAACTGCTTTACAGAAATGTTCCATATGATATTTTACATAGAAATGGTGAACATATCTTATACCTCAAACGTAACGCTTACAAGATTTCTTATGCCGAGTCACTATAACTATATATAAAAGGTGGAGGGGGATTTAACTCCCCCTAAAATGAGTGTCAAAAGTATATATTTGCTACCAGAAACTGTCATTAGAACCTTGTTATTTTCCAAAAAATTTGTTTTGTTGTTGTACACACTCCGATCGGAATGCACTTAATTCCGTACTTGCATTCCGTTCGTTTTTGTTTTGCTGTCTTCAGATTCCGTTTATTTTGTATTTCGTTTTTACAACGATAAAGTTTCTATACCTTGAGGCGTTTGTTTACTTTGGTTTACTCACCTTAAGCATTTCATTAACATGTAAAGCTCATGACCAAACATTTATTTGGCGGTCCTTAAAGTATGCATTTTATTTACTGCAAATGAAGTTAGTAGAAAGGTCTTTCAAAGAGAAATTTAAGAGTGGTTTGATCACAAAGAAAATTTTCGTTTTCTAAAGAAGCAATTTACGGGATTGAAACCAATTCCGATCGGAATAGTATTATGTGACATGGCTGATAAGCAAAATTGTTTCTGATTAAATTCAGCTTGATACGTGTATCGGCGTTTATAAAGTCTAGCATTTATATTATAGGGAGTTAAATTTTCTCCTTTTGCATATTTTTACGGCGAATAGGCCCAAGAAATCGTGAAATCTTTACATTTTAGGTGACAGGTGTGTTCAGCACTTTTATGTAAAACAGTAATAAAAACATTTTGTGAAACATTTTAACCTTTTAAATCTTCGCTGTATGTGTACATTTTGTGCCTTTCTTGAAGAAAAGTGCAAGAAATTCTCCGTAAAGAGTGATAATATATCGTTAAAAAATTAGGATTAAATTTCAAAGAAAAAACAATCATAAAGTAAATTTTTTTTTTAAACTAACAGCCATCAGACAGTTATATTTACAAATGTATATAGGAAAGATAAACTCTTACTGTCTGACTTTTGAAATTTAAACTTCAAAAATATCTGATACCAGTGATGGACAATTCAGTACTATAGTACTATTTTTAGTACTTTTTCATTCTCAAAATACCTCAGTACCCTCACGACATAAAAAGTACTTTTTCCAATCTATAACGTTAAAAAAAAATTCAATTTTATTCCCGTTTATTAGTATTCAACTAGGGATGTAACGAATACCGATACCGATACCGATATATCGGCGATACTTCAGATTTTCCGATACATCGGTATCGACGATATTTTACTGTCGATACACCGATACTTTAAAAAAATTTTCTGAGATTTTTTTTAAGAAATAATTTATTTTTGTTCGATTTTAACGTGAATTAAATTCACTTCGTTATTTTTTAAATCTTATTAATATCAATTTTAAAAATTAATAATATTTTATGCTGCTATTTTGTAAAAAAAGTATTTATTTTTTGTTAATTTTACCATGAATTCAAATTCAAGTCGTTGTTTTTTAAATCTTATTCCAGCAAAAAAAAAAGATATTCCAAAGAAGTCATGAAAATGTAGAATTCGCGATCTGAAAGTATTGCAAATTTGGATAATTTCTTATTAGTTTTACATATCCTTGCCATTGCAAGAAGTTCTGTTTTTCGATTACCAATTACCGAATTGGAAGCGATGCTAGGACAAATTTCCTTTTCGGTATTCTATCATGATTTTTCCTCAAGGAAAAAGGATACAAAATCACCCATTTTCACAATTTTTTTATGCGAATTTAAACTCAGAACTGTATTTTCATGTAAATTTAAGTGAATAAATATAAACTTAGAAGTCTTTTAATAATTAAGCTATTAAGCTATTTAGAAGAATATTAGTTGATAAATGTCCTTTAAAAAATCGATTTTTTAAAAAGCATGGCGGGTATTTTTTAAAATTATAAAGGAATTAAAAATGTTTACTTGCTTTTGTACTAATTATCTGCATATTTTTAATATAGATTTTTTGGAAGCAAAGAAAATGTACCTCCTTAAAAATTACTGCCAATGTTTTATCAATTTTAAATATTCTCTCTTATAATGTAGTTTTGTATAATAAAAAAATTGCGCTTGAGTTTTGTTAATCTAAACTTGAACTTAATTTCAATATTCGTATCGGTATCGGAATCGGTATCGGCGATATTTATTTTTAAATATCGGTATCGGTATCGGATCGGCAAAACGGCGTATCGTTACATCCCTATATTCAACCCATTATATTCAAAAACTTGTTCGAAAACTCTTGATATCTTTATTTGAAGAAATAAAATCTGTTCAAACAGAAGTTATTAGAGAACTATTTATAACTGGTATAAAATTCATTGTTACATGTAGTAGACTATATAAGTTGCACTTTGAAATTATACTAGGGCTGTCAGAAGTTTGAACCCGCCGACCAGGGCATTTATAATACATATCACAAACGAATGTGCAACAAAAGCTTACATATTCCAACAACTAGTCATATAAAAATTAACCGCACCAAATTTTTATTTTTAATATTTTTAAGTAAGTAGTTTTTTTTTGTTTGTTTTTAAATAACAAACACAACCCGCGAAGCGTTTAGCTTGTCTGCGGAAAACACCCAGGGTCTATGGCGGGAGTCGAACCCACGACCTCCGGACTGACAGGCTAGCATCGCTACCACTCAGCCACAGGGGCACATGTATCAACCATATATTTCAAATTGAAGTCCAACACAATTAAACAATATATACAAAACTTAACATGTAATTCATAAATAAAAAACAATAAACAAAAATAAAAAATTCATTTAAAATTGCGGGGGGCGAAAATAAACACGTGGGCTGGCAAGGCGACCTGTGTTTATTTCGTCGAGTAGTTAAAAGACGTAAGACTTTGATTTGGATGGTAACTGTAAATCACTAAGTTTAATAAATCCAAATATCGTAATGAAGAAAAAAATCACCACTATTTTTGATATTATTAAAAATTTCAGAATTTCATAGATTGAAGTTCTTGCATTTGAGCAAATATTCATAAGGACTGAAATTTATTTATATAATTTTTGGCAAACAATTTCTAAAATAAAGCGAGGCGATTCCACAAAGGGCTTTCCAGTTTTAGCAGAATTTTTTTTTTTTAAATTATGGTTCTCCTACATTTGTCTGCAAATATCGGACAAATATGTAGCTCCGTCAATTTAACAAAGGCACATACTGATTAAGCCTTTTTGGTCTTTTCTGCAGAAACACCCGAGTCTTTGTAGGAATCAAACCTGCGACCTCCTAGTTAATAGCCTAGCATACTCTTCATTACGCGGGTAATTAAACTAAATTTTGGTGTTCCTTAGAAAATTAAACTATAGAAGGAATTCTTTGTTCTACAGATTATTTGAAACTCATACAACCAATTGTTTTGGTACTCATATTAAAAGCGATTTAGCAAAAATTATAAATTCGGAAATGTATTCATTCTGAAAAATTAAGCTTGTAAAATTTTTTTGTTATGCATTTATGTTTATAAACCACATGAAATTACTGGCGATTGCTATTTTTTGTTTTCTTATTAATAAAAATTAATAAAACCACGAAATATGCTTAGCTTTATTTATGCCGATTTTCTTGCCGATTTTTCGAATTGAAGTGCCGAAAATGCCGATTTTTTCCACGATAAGTGCAGATTTTTGATAAAACTCATTTGGCAGCCCTGGCCCCAGCCAACAAATCGTCATCTTATTATTTGTTTGCTGCTTTCTAATGCTTTTTCCTATGTTTATGGGTCAAACCAATAATAAGGTGATGACCTGCTGGTAAAATTGCTTCATGTAAACAGCGTTATAACAGAAAGCTTAACCTCTGTTCATAACAAAAATCAGCAGAAATTAAATTTTTGTTTGCATTGACCTGCATCGAAAAACCAGGACAATTTAAGACAATTTAAGGACAATTTGTCTAAAACCAGGATAATCCTGGAAAACCAGGACGTATGACAGCCCTAGATTATACCCAAATCAAATTGTAAGTCCTCAGTATTTTCATATCGAGTGAAATAAGATATATTTTCATCGTAGATTGAGCTTCAAAAGCTAAATGAATCTGCAGTTGAAATCGTATTTTAGCTTTTTCTGTGCATGAAACTAAATTTTTGTCTAGCCACTGGCTGAACTTTATTTCATATTTTCTGCCTTAAGATATGAATAGTTGTTGCTAGTTCAAGATACCTAAATTTTCAAAATTTAATAACCAACAATACACCGGTAGTTCCATATTTGCAGTGAACATTAATCCGAATATGTCAAAAAAGGGTTCTTTGTATGATAATTAAGAATACCTGAAGTATTACATTTTCAATTCTTGAAAAAGTACCATTAAGGTGAAAAAAGTACTTATTAAGTTAAGGTTCAGTACCATTTCAAAATCTGTATTTTCCATCACTGTCTGATATAGTTGTTAGTTGGACGGAATCAAATGTAGCTCAACATGAAAACATTAAAAAGTACTTTGATTAAGCAAGCGTATCTAGTATATTTGAATAATTTTTCTCAAGCCATCATAATAATACATATAAGGAATTTGACAAAAACATATCCCTAATTAATATTCAAAACAAGCGTTCCTCTAATAAGGTCATTAATTAACCATATTTATCTCGTTAATTACATTTTATGTAGGTATTTATCTAACAGATAGGTATCATTCATTAAACTTTTAATCATTAAAACAATTTTTAGGTTTTTAATCCAATTAATAGCTTCCAATTAAATCTCCGTATTGTTTTTTTTTATTAAACTCATCTTCGTTACATATTTAATGTATCAAAAGAAAAGCTTAATGAATTAAATTTAATAAGTTATGAATTAAAATTACATTTACTCTAACACTCTTAACCTCAAAATGCAAAAAGGACACAACAAACAGCAAAAGAAGGAACTGAATAAACAAACAGCTTATAAAGGAAGAAAATCATTATAATCACATTAAAATTAATAGCTAATTAACCGCACAGATTATCACAAAACTAATATCTTACTCGTACTTCTTCTTGAAACGTTGCTATTGTTGTTGTGGTGTTGTGGTTGCTTTTCTATTTTTCTATTATTGAGGCAATGAGTGAGTGGCAATGGCAGCCACCAGCAGTGTTGCCCTGTCATGAATTTCCACCTGCTTAGGAAGAAGACAAAATCCAACAACAACAGCAAAGAAAGATTCATTTCTTCTGCTTGTTTTCTATGGCTGTAAAGAAGGCAAACGGAAAAAAAACTTAGTAAATTGAACTAAATGAAATTAATTCACCAACTCGCACACTGAGAGCAACAACAATAGACACCAACAAAGGGCAAAACAACAGCAACAACAATTTATAGAAAATCAGAAAACACATAATAAAGATAAAGAAAGCAAGAGCCGGGGCAGAAAAATAAAATGAGCAAACAAATGATAGGAAAAACTAATCTAATGTAAATGAAAAAACTCACCTGGTGTACTGAATCAATGTTCTCACAAGGAACGTTTGATGAAAATGCTGCCGCCTGCAACAACAATATGTTGAGTTTCCAATAGGAAAACAGGTTGCAGTGGAAATGAGTAGCTAGAAAATAAACAGAGAACAAAATTGAGTAAAAGAGTTTAAAGATTATATATCTCTTTATGTTAAGTGAGTAAATTATGGGAATAAATAACTAGTGGATCAAACTTATTATAAGTATTTTGATTAAATTGATTTTTTTTAATTGCCATCGCAATAAATAAATTAAATTACATGAGTAATTTATAAATATTTGTAAGCAAATTATGTTTTAAAAAATTTTGCCAAAACTTTTAACAGCTATTTTGTCTAAGTTAACCACATTTCATGGTATACTTCTCATTTGGTTCAAACAGTTTTACGAAAGCCAATGTATAGCTTTTCTAAGATTTTGGGATATCTACGAAATGTGCAAATTAATCGCGATAATATGCAACTTTTTACCAGCTAAGACAAATAAATTAGATTTTTTATGAAAATGTTTAGTTTTCCGTTCAGCCGCATATATTTTCAACACATCAAAATGAGACCATAAAAAATCGTTTTCTAGCTGTTAAAAACTTCTCTTTTCATTAAAGCTAAAAGAAAAAGTGTAGGCGATTCGTTGACAACGTCACCAAAAAGTCATCAAACTTGTCGACAAAAGTGGTGACATGGAGACACTTGGCCCCTGGCTTTCTTCAGGGAATATATAATTAACGTATCATATTTCAAGTCAAGAATTGTATAAATGAGATTTAAATTCGCATATACACGATATATCTCTATCGTGTGTATGCGAACAGTAGCGAAATACTTCAAATATGTATATATTAACACAATGCTTTCTGGCTAAATATGCTACGAGCTTTAGCCTAATAAAAATCACTTTGGATTAAAATCTATGAATTTATATTCAATAAGTATGTTTTTATGTTTAATCTGCATGACATAAACCTATTTTGTGGAATTGTATCGAAAGAGATATTATTCTCTTTCTTATCAAATCCATAAACATAAAACGTCTGTAGACATTAGCAAACTAAAAGATACAAGATACAAAAACAAACTCAAACTCTGTTTAGAAAGACTCAAGTATCTGTGAGATATTTGGAATTGAAAACTTTGCCTTTTCTATTATAAAAAGTTCCAAAGTGTTTGATCAAACCGTAGGAAATATTGTAGGAACACATGAATTTTTATATGTTCCAGGTTTGAGCAGTTTTTTCCAAGTAGAGTAAAAGAGTATTTCGTATGATTGTTTGTTTGAAATAAATTTTATATTGTTTAATGGTTGTATGAATGACCTGTTCCTATATGAATTTAGTTTAGTGCTAGAGACCGGTTCGTACGTAACGTGTAAAGCAAAATTATGCTATTGAAGCGCTATCGCCACCACAAGATACAATAAAAAAAATAGAAACAGAATCATAAACCTAAAAGAAGACCATAAAGCGCATGATATATGAAACGCTCGTGTTACAAACCAAAAAAAAAAGTTTTTTAAAGACCAGTAAATATGGAAAAAATATTTCGTGTATTTTCCTGTGGTTCAGAATAAAAAATTGATGAATGAAATTGAAGAAGTTGTATGTGAATATACAGTGCATGTGCGTTAGTTTTCGGCAGGTTTTGGTTACAACAAATATATAAATCGCGTGCGTTAAATTACTCGTTCTAAAGTTAATTTATAAAATTATGAAAAAATTTAAAAGAGAGAAAAAATAACAACTTGGTTTTAAATTAAAAACAAAAATTATGGTTTAAAAGTAGGAAAATTCAAGTTTTAAAAACAAAAATTGGTAGCTGCCCAATAAAAACAAGTTTGTATAAAAAAAGAAAGAAATAAGAAACGTTTCTTAATAGATTTAAAACAAAAAAAAATATGTTGTTTGTTATCAACAGACAACATCTGCCGCAAACAACAACAAATAAAAAACTTAACCCCAACAAAAAGCAACAATCAAACAACGTATCTCCAGCATCTACATACAATAAACAGCAAGTGCCACAAAGGAATTTCAACAACTAAACGTTGACAACATCTTAAAGAAACAGAACCACAGAAAATCTTAATATCTACAACTAAACATACATTAAGTAGAAAAGCTAAAGAAAAAGACAAAACTATCAACGTCCTTCACCGCCTTCTTAAGACAACGACGGCGACGACATCGACAACGACACAGCAAACTGTTTGAAAGAAAATCTAGGCAAAATTAGAAAAAAGTTAAGAAAACTTTTTTAAGAAAAATTCTTTCGCCTTAAAAAAATAAAAAAACAGCAACCAACAACCATCAGCATATCATCGTCATTATCATCATCATTTGGTTGTGTGTCTTTCAGTTGCTGGTTTTTTTTTTAGAATTTTATTTTCTTGTTGGCCCAATGTAAGTAACAGCTACAACGTTCTGGTCTTTTGATCACGGTCTTAAGATTACGGTTTTTGCAGCCAAAACTCACAAAAAAATTTTTTTACTTAAAGTTTGTTCTTCCATATAAGTTACAAGTTTTGCTGTTGTAGTGGTCTTACATTTTCTTGTTAACAAAAATTTTTTTTTTCTACGTTTTTCACTCAATCTCTACCAACAACACCCGCTTTTTATTTTATAAAACAAATAAAATCATTCTTTTATTGAAAAACATTTTTTTTTAACATTATAAAGTAATCAACAAAGTTTCCACTTGTTCTCGTCTTAATACCACGTAACTATTTCTGGGTTGTGCCTCAGAAAAACGGATAAAAGAACTAAGACGAAGAAACAAACACCAGCAACAAAAGTAGCAAGTGCACTCACTATTCTGTTGCTACAACTGAAAAGAATTATAATAATCAAGTATTTATGAAAAAGTTTTTCTTTTCTTGTTGGTCTCGCAGAAAAACTTTTTACACACACACACACATACATACACACACAAAGTTTAAAGAAAATTATTTGGAAAAGGAAAAAAATTCTTATAAAAAGAACTAAAACTTTGCCAAGTGTAACAACAGCCAGTGTTAAAGGTAACAAACCAGCCAACATTTAATAATTTGTTGCAAATAGCATAACAAAACAACAACAACAACAACAAAAGGTTTGAGAAATTTTTGCAAAAAACAACAAAACGAAAATAAGTTAAGAAACGGAAGTTAAACAATTTAAAAATTGGCTTTTTATTACGCTGTAACGGAAAGTGTTTATGAAAGAAGAAGAAATATAATAGTAGTTAATAAAAAAAGAAAGAAATATAGAAATTAAGTGAGTTCAAAATAAAGTTTTAATATGAAAAGTAAACCAACAAATTAAAAGGCTAAACTAATGCCGACCTTTATTTAATTCGAAACAACTGTAACAATCAGTAAGAAAAGTATTCAACATTTTGAAAACAAAGTTCAAAATAAAAATATAATAATAAAAATATTTAGTTAGTGGATTAAGTTATATCAACATATTAATAAAAATACAATTTAAAGGTAAGTTGCAAAAATATTTTAAATATAATTTGATAAAATGGAAAGTAAAACTAACAAAATCGGCGATCAGACAGAACAAATATTTGAAGAACAAAGAGTAAACGAGTTCTTTAATTGTTATGAAAACAGTCTTCAATTACACTTCAGCGACACCGGATTAAAGTTTTCATGCGATTTATCGGGAATTCCGTTAAATTTCCAATCCCGCAGCACCGGGAAATTGTAACTTAAAAAAATGTTACATCTATGGCATAGATTAGAAGTTCATCTATTGAAATATCCAAAATAACGATTAGCAAAAAAAATGAGTTAGTACGTTTCTATATTAAGATTGCGATATACACATTTATGTCCATAAGTACAAACAGAAAAATTTCATATTAAAATCGTCGAAAACATTAATAATTTTTCGGTGGTGGATTTACTTCATAGGTGTTCCATGTTAATTCAACATGATTTTACAATAACCTTCAAAGAACATTTTTCCTTTTGCAATAACTACATTTCATGTTGACTTAATATTCCAATACAGTTAAATCAAAATGAAATTGATAACGAAATAATTTGAAAAATCATGTTGAATCAAAGTTATATCTACTTGAAACAGCGTGAATTTGATATTGAAATAACACGAAGAAGTCTGACGAATCAAAGTTATTTCAAGTTGAAACAACGTTAATTTGATTATGCAACAATACGAAGATTTATGTTTAAACGAAGTTATTTTATTATTTATTTTACTTACGTGATATGTATTAGCATAGACATCAGAAAAATTTATGTTGTAGTTGGCGCGCCCCAGACAAGTTTTCAACTCGGACCACTTGCTTCGCAATGCAAATACAACAGCTTGAAAATTTACTTTAGATATACACTAAACAACTACCATTATAAGTAACATGAATTTAATTTTAATCTAACATGATTTAAATGATTATTTAACATAAAATTTATTTAAAATAAAAGTTATAGTCACGTTTATATTAAAAGGTGTTTTTAACAGTGAAAAATATTAAATCAAAGATATTTAAAAATAAATTCATAATTTTTCATCTAAAATTAATATGGAACAATGGTAGTTTTAAATCAGCTACACGAAATTTTCCCTGGTAATGCGAAGTTTTTCGGCTATTTACATTCACAATTTACATACAAGAGTAAAATTTTAATTTGTGCCGCTGTGTATGTGTGTTGTAAGAAAATCGCAATTTTCGTCTCTTAAGTTCATTCACTTAATTGTGAATTATATCAACATTTGTTTATCTATTTTCATGGTTTGTGGCTTATTTGAGCGTAAGACATCTGTCCTTAAGAACATCACCTAAGAATTTATGTTTTTGTAGTTTTAAATTTTATAAGAGCTTTTAGAAATTGTTTTGAAAATTTTTCATAAAAATACACTATTTTTCCCTACTAATTTGTGAATAACTAAGAAACCATTGATTTGCTTATCTACTTATATTACGATAGTTTGAAGGTAATTTTTTTATGCATCTGCTTTTCGGCTGAACAATATCAAAACACAGCAACAGCAACAGCAACAAAAAAGTTAAATTGTTCTGAAAGCGAATAAGAATTTCAATATTGATTAGGCAGATTTGTATGGAAAAAATTTTATTGTCATGAAATTTCTATCAAACAATTTCGTGCACAACACTATACAGGACCTCAAAAATAAGAAGGTCGATTAAGAAAAATTTGTAGCTTACTGTGTTTTGAATTTATGCAGCCGCGCTGTTTTGTTGGTCGATATCGGACAAACTGATCTTTTTTTTAACAAACACAACCCGTGAAGAGATTAGCTTGTCTGTAGATAACACCCAGGGTCTATGGCGGGAATCGAACCCACAACCCCTGGACTGACAGGCAAGTATCGTTGGCACTCAGTCATAGGGGCACCCTACGGTGAAATATACCGGTGTACCCAGTGGAAATATTAGATTGGCCATTAAAAAAATCTGTAAGTAATAGAGAAAAAAAACTGGGGGCACAGTATCTTCAAGCGCATAAAAATGATTCGAAAAATTTTAGTTTGTTCAAAACGGACTGTCACTGTAAGTCTGTGTAACTATTTTAAATTTTAAATAACTTTTAACCTCCAAGGTCGATTTTGTTAAAAATAGTTCTATTCGAAAGAAGAATCAGCCGGTTTTTTAATAATGTTTACATTTTTCTAAAGCATTATTTTATGAGAAAGTAATTTTTAGTGTCCGACAAAACGTTCGGGTTCGATGTCGGAGCTAGGCAAAAAACTATGTTCGGTTAATGTTAAATTTAATTTTTTCTGTGTAAGTCTTGGACTACTATATGTCGAACATGTCTTGTTGCAAGTTATTAAATTTGAAAACTCGATAAGAAATGTTTAAAATTTTTTTTTCTTTTGAGAATTCGCTGATTTGGAGTTCACAATTGACGGGGTTTGTTTTGCCCTCTTCTGAAAAGTATAGATTTTTACATTCGCTAGTTGAATATGTTACTTTCTTTGGGAAAGGGATAGTGTAGAGCAGCAGGGTTGTCAGATTTTTTCCGACCTATTTCGCCAAATTGATTTTAGAAATCGCCAAAAATCGCCAAAATAAATTGTATGTAGTTTTTCTTAATATATATTTGATAATAAATTTGTTTTTAAATAATACTTCTTTTAATATAAATTTTTATAAAATAATCGTATAAAAACTTAGCAGAAAATCGCAAAAGTAGAAATAAAATAAAAAAGAGAAATAATATCGCCAAAAATTATTTCTTGTAAACTTTTCTCATCCAAATTCAAAACCATCAAAACCACATTGTTTTAATTTTTTGGCGGGGTTTATTTTTGAAAATACTCTTTCAATAAACTCATTTTCCTGAATTATAAAAATATTTAAGTTCAATTTTGGTAAAAAATAGCCATAAAAATCGCCAACAAATTTATTTATCGCCGGAAAAATCGCCATGTCGCCAAATCAAAAGTTTAGACGCCAAACAAGTCGAACGTTTGGCGAGAAATTGCCATATCTGACAGCCCTGTAGACCAAGCGAAGACGATGTGTAGCCGTGTGCCACGACGTTTTCCGACTACAAACAATCAAAATAAACAACAAGAAGAGCACGTTCCGACGACAATTAGATCTACGCTCCGGAACGAGTCTAGCTCGGCCAAAGATTGCCAACACAGCGACAGCTGTATCAGACGGAAGTTTTTTCCTCAGGAAAGAACTACCGACAACAACAGTAGAGATGTTACAACAGCAACAACAACAACAACAAGAGCACAACAGTCATTTGCGCCTATCAACAATGCAATTAAACACTAACACATTTAAACAACACATTTTTTCTCATTTATTTAGTTTTCTCTTTGCCTGGATCTGATGTAGAATCTAAACTTACAATTTAAAAATTTGAAGCTAAGATTTGATTACTTAGGGATAGATTTCTTAAAGAAGAAAGTAACACACTCAGGCACTGCCTGCCAGTTAATAAATTAATGTGTTACCTTCTTTGGGAAAGGAATACTGTAGAGAGAAGATGTGGTGAAGTGGGAAAGAGATAGAAAGCTTAATTCATTTACAACTCTGATATTGCGCATTTGTTTTTAACTTTGTAGAGTAGTGTTTCAGCCCCTCTGGTGTCAAGTAGAAAAGGCATTAATATTGTTTAAGCTGTGTAACCATTTATTAGTTCTGTTACTTCGCCGACGATTTTACAACAATACCGACGAAGAAGGGTGCTGTGATGTGCATTAGAATATGTCAGTATTAATCGCTGCCTGTGCTAAAGTGATCTCTTCATCACTTTAAGAGAACAACAACAAACAACACCAAGACACAACCAATGCACATCAGAAAAATTCCATATGTTATTGGCTTGCCTGATACTAGTCTTGAACTCAAGTCCTCAGGGTTTGTAGTCAACGCGCTAACCATCTCAGCCAAAAGCTCCCTCATTGGTACAATTATTGTACTTACTTTGTACATTTGGGACTTCGTGGGTACCGTGAAACGACAGTGGTATATTTGCTACAATTTAAAATTTCTGGATATTTCCCTTCATTATTTGTTGTGGTTTTTCAATTTTAAACGTAAAAAGTGAATAAAAAAAATTGGTATTTATATCTGACAATATTTCAAGCCATTTTAAAGTTGTAGAAAAAACTAAAGTTTTTAAGATAAAAACTAAAGACTAGGAAATTAAATAAAAAAAATAAATAAATTTCTATACACATTCAAGTAGTATCGAATGCAGGCAGAAAGCTTCTACAGCAGGTCAATAATAGTTATTAGCATGTTTAATACATCATGTTTTTCTCTATCGGTTTTATGGTAGATTTGTTGGCTATTGATATTATGATTAAATTTATTTTTTTTAACTACGACTATTATTAACACAATAAACAATTAAAATTTTGTTTAACGTTCGAAGATGACGAAACTGTAAGTTAAAATACATAGAAAAAGATACAGATACTTCGCTACAGTGCGTTGCTGTGTTTGTTAACAACATTGAAGCGTTTTTATTTCTAGCTTTAAGCAGCTTAAATCTGGCACTGATTACATACAGCCTCTTTCACTACTAATTATGATGTTGTTGGGCATTAATACCCCATATAAAAACACAAATGTTGTAGTTTCGTTTATAATAAAAGTCTGAAAGACATAAGCAGCGAGTGCATAGCTTTCTAATCCGTTTTCAGTGTCGTAGCAGGTTTTTTTAAGTCCGGAGAAGCGAAACATTTAATTACCAAAAATTTAGAATACCTATAAAAATTTAAAAAAAATTTCGATACAAAGAATTCGAAAAAACAATAGTTTTAAGAAGGTAATCGATAAGTGCTGCGGATAGCAAATTAAAAAGATTAAAAGCAGTTAAAACATAATCGGTAATTGGTAGACATTTTTTATATAATAACTTGATATTAATTCAATATGATATTAAGGAAGTTGGTATGGGGCACCGTCTTAGATTCAAAATAATATTTTACATATGGCCCTTGGTATATTAAAAACTTGAATCGCAAAACATGCGGCGAGTGCTAAAAAGGCTTGAGTCCCATCTAAATCCAATAGTAAAGTAATAGTAAAATAGTTTGGAAAATCCAAAAGTGCACGCCTCATAATCTCATTTCGAACGTGAAATTATATAGGCTTCTTTCTATTCCTAATTATACTGAAGCGTAAAAAAAGGAAGGACTCAATTAGTGAAGTCTTTCTTCGGTCGTTATCGTGACCACATACAGGATCCGTACATACAGACAAACGGACGTCCAAGACAGAACTTTTTTAAACAGTTTTTTAATTAGTTTAAATAATAAAAATTACACTAAAAATGTCATGAGCATTAAAAATAGTATTTTTTTTTCTTAAAATGTGTGTGTATATATTATTTACAAGTGCAATATATGATAATAATAGAGCCATTTTAATTTTAAAAAATCAGTAGTTTCGCATGAAGTGAGAGTAGTACCCACCTCAACGCTTCGCTTATGAGGCGTGCAAAAATTACTTTTATAAAATTTGGCAGTTACTGTAATTTAAAATTATATAGCCGCTAATGTTTTGCAGGGAAATACTCGTACTGTTCTTTTTTTAGAAAAAATAAAAAATAAATAAATGTTATATAAAAGATATCAGCAAAGGTGTGAAAATTACTCAACAAACAGGACAATAAACATCCATACAATTTTAAATAATTCAAAGCCTTTCCTTATTATTATTGTTTAAGTAAAAATAAAAAGATACGCAAAAAATACGCAAAAATACATAAAAATGCTGGCTTTTGTTTGAATTTCCGTTTATGGAATACAAAACATACAAAAAAAGAAAAAAAAAAACGGAATAAATAAGAAGGTCCTATTAAAAGTATGTACCCTGTAGTCCCAGCTGTTATCGACGACATTGTCATCGATGTTGTCTGCAAGACAACCAATGATTCATCGCCTATAAAACACATTTAGAAATAAGTTTGGCGACAACGTGGTATATGTTTTCGTGTATAAGGAATTTGTTCTGACAAGATTATGAAAAGTTATGCTACAAAGCCTTATTGACGACAACACTAGTAACAAGTGCATCAAAGTTGTCGTGTGTCCAGTTTTACTGCCGACAATGAAAGCAACAACTGCATTGAAGTTTTCGTACATCCAGCTTTATTGCCGACAACAACAGTAACAACTGCATCGAAGTTGTCATGCGTCCATTTATGTATATTAAAAAGTTTACGTTGCCCACAAAACGTGTTTTTGTATAACGTATTTTTTTGTACCTCGATAGGCTAGTAAGTAGCGTGGTAGCCTATCCGCTCCACACAGATGTAGCTTCGATTCGATTATTACATTTTAAAATTTTTTATTATTCATTGACGACAACTTTATTAGCATGTTAACAACGTTGTCATCAACGACTTTTGTGCTCTTTTTTCGAAAATGTCGTCAATAGTTCGCTTACACTCTCGTCAATTCGCCGTCGGTGATAGATACTTGTTTCAAAAATGTATCGATTATGTCTCGTAGACTTGGCCTACAGGACAAATATTTTAATATCAAAGTGTATTTGTATGTAAGCCTGTGTGTGCGTGGGCACGTAACCATTGACGTCTTCTTAAGTATAAAAACTTATGTTTGCTTTTTTGTTTCCTTTTGTCAAGGATTGTCCTCTTTTCTTATTGTTTTTGTTGAGGGTTGTCATTATTATTATTTATTTTTCTCATCTTAAAAGCAAATAAAAATGAGAGCAACAATCGTCATATAAAATAAATAATGATTGTGTGACTTTCTGTAAGCACACACATAGATGTCTATGAACAGTTTGTCTAGTAAAAATAGGCATAATGAAAAAAATATTTAAAATGCTTTAATTTGGTAGTCATAAAAAATTTTTTGCTTTTTAAAAAATATATTTTTTCATTTATACTTTTAACAAACATAAATCCTATACGCCTAACGAACCTACCAACGGCGATTTGGCAAAATGTCGGAACTTAAATTCATAATGAATTTGCAAAAAGGTGCACTTCCAGATTGCACCCCTCATAGAAAGCTATTGGGCAGTACAATAATAAACTGGAGTCGGTATGTTCAATTGTTTCTTAGGGACGCGCTATAGAGGGTGGAATCAGGGAGGCCGCTATAAGGGGTAGAATCTGACAGAGAAATAGAAAAATGCACAGTTTAAAATAATAAATCCGGTCAAAGGGGCACTTCTAGATTCTACCCCTCATAGAAAGCTCTTGGGCAGCATAAACTATAATAAACTGGAGTAGGTATGTTCTCTTGTTTCTTAGGGAAGGCGCTATAGGGGTGAAATCTAGAGTGCCAATAAAACCAGTTTAATGTATATTAAAAATATATTTCTTTATTTAATATAATTTTCAGCTGTCGATCTTGAAAAACATACTTTATAAACAAAAATAATGGAATACGAAACATATACCATATTTACACTATGCAACTTTGTTGCATGCAACTCTCTTTTTTCAGTGAGAAAGGCAGAGAAGAAATACAAAATGTGTACATTTCTATTTCAACAGTCTCACTTAAAATGAAAATTGCATGCAACAAAGTTGCATAGTGTAAATATCGTAAAAAACAAATTTCTTTATTGACTAAACAATTTGATGTTTTCTTTTATTATGCAAACATTTGCTTGACAGACTACATATATGTAGATATGTACGTGTGACTACAAAGAGTCTTAAATTTTATTCCACTTCTTATAGAAAGACATATTTAACTCATATTAACATTTATTGTCATTTGGGTAAGTAAATATTTGCAAAAACGCGTGAGAGCTCGTCTGTGTGAAATTTATATAATAAGAAAAATATGTGCTTTAATGCGTTAATAAACTTTTCGTAAACGTCGCGACGCGTTGTTTATATGTGGGTTACATTTGCAGGATATAAAGATATGAAATATTTGTATTTTTTGAATTTTTTTCTGTCAACTCGATCCTGTAAGTATTGCCAGACTATTTGAAAGTATGTAAAGAACTTTTATAGCGTACACTACAATGCAATATAAAGAACTCCCAAATAAAGAAAATTAAAATACCATTTTTCAGGATATTTAAGGAAAAAGGATACTTCGGCATTTTAGACGCACTTGTATGAGGAAGATATGCCATTTTTAATCAATACTCGTTAAGAGGAGACTCATACCTGTCCAATGACATCCATTTCATTTATATCCGATGACGGGTTCTAAAGTTATTCAATCTTCAATATGATGAACTTTTCTCAAAAATGTCCGAGATGCCCAAGTTTAGAGGCCTATCAAATAGAAACCATAAGAGGTATCGAAATAATTTTTCGCCATGTTACGCGCACACAATAGAAGAATATATGTGATGAATTTCATTAAAATGGGAGAGAATGAAAATCCAGACCGTGTCGAAAATTTTTGTTTTTACCCTTTACACAACTTTTTCGTTAAAATTTAATACGAGAATTAAATCATTTTCAAGTTAATATTAGACTGCACTTTCCCAGCGTCGCCATTGTTTTATTTTTCTTCATTCTCATTTTTAGGGTTACGTACACCAAAAGTGTAAGGGACCCCTATTGTTTTCGCTACGCTGTCCGTCTGTCTGTCTGTCTGACACAGGCTGTTTTCTCGGGAACCGTAAGAGGTACGGACCTGGGGGTTTACTCTGTAATTCGAAGCGAAAGAAATGCTTTCGCATTGCAATGTTAATAACATACAAATGCGAACAGTTTTCCTTTCGCATCGCATTACAGAGTAACCCCTCTGAAATTTTCACAGAATATGTAAAACTTTGGCCGCTGCAACAACAAATATATTACAGCTAAAAATTAGAGGGTGTTCTAAAGTGAGCAACGGAACATGTTGAATTACTAATGTAATATACAGACACTTATATATAGACACTTTAAATGCCCAAAGCTAGTGTTAATTAGTGTAGCCTGTAGAATAGACTACACCAATTAACACTGATATTTAAAACAATAAAAATTAAAGGGTGTTCTATCTGTTAATGCAATTTTGACTGTGCCATTTAAACAATTTGCTGTATCTTGGAAACCGTAAGAGACAAACTCATGAACTTTTAAAAAACGCTAAAAATAAAAAATTCCAAAATGAAAAAATTCCAAAATTAAAAAAATTTTAAAAATCGCCAAAATGAAAAAAAGGTCTTAAAGGAAAAAAACACTAAAATTAAAAAAATCGCTAAACGTAAAAAATCACAAAAACTAAAAAGATCGCAAAAAAAACTAAAATAACCGCAAAAAACGAAGAAGTCGTCAAAACGAGAAAAAGCACTAAGACCTAAAAAATCGCCAAAAACTAAAAATATCATCAAAATCGAAAGAAATCGTCAACAATGAAAGAAATCACCTAAACGAAAAAGGCGCCAAACCAAAAGAAAAAATCGCCATATATAAAAAAATCGCAAAAAAAATTAAAAATCGCCGAAAACGAAAAAAATGTAATAACAAAAAAAGCTCTAATATTAAAAAAATCACCAAAAACCGACAAAATCCCCAAAACCGAAAAAGTGCCAAAACAAAAAAAAAAAAGCAGCGCCAAAACTTAAATAAATCGCTAAAACTAAAAATATCGTCAGAAAGAAAATAAAAAACGTTAAAACGAAAAAAACGCGAAAGCCAAAAAATCGTCAAAGCTTAAAAAATCGGCAAAAAACGAAAAATCATCAAAAAAACGAAAAAAATCAGCAAAATTAAAAAGCGCCAAAACCAAAAAATCGCCAAACCCTAAAAATCGCCAAACCCAAAAAAATCGCCAAAACAACGAAGAAAAGTTAAAAAATAAAATTAGGACAAAATTTAATTGTTGGTGTAATGGACTCCATTCGTGTCTAAATCACATCCCTATAAATTTTTTAAGTATGTAACTTTTTTAAGACGACAATTATCTATAAATAAGTTAAAGAAAAGCCAACTGACGACTGATTGGAAGCGAGTTTCTGATACTTTAAGCAGCTGTCCCGATAAATTTTATGAACGACTTAGGCGGTTAAGGCTGGTGACCACAGATATGTGTATGCGTACGCAATCCTTCGTGTGCGAGCCAAAGTCGCACTTTACTTAATTTATTCTGATTTTTGTTTTACTCAAGATAACCTTTTTTCGTTTGATTTTATATTTAAGTATATGTGAACATGTAAACGTGTGAAAAGATCAAGCCAGTAGGTAATTGTCTATTATTAATATGATTATTTCTAACGTATTTGCTTGAGAATCCAAATTGATTATTAGGGTAAGGTTCGTAACGTTTAATTCAGAAAGAATTGGGCAACAATGTTTAATATTTCGGTTCTATAGTGTACGGTGGCAATTAAATTGAGATTTTGTCTTGATCCTTGGAATATTGATAATGTCCAATTCAGATTTAATATCTATACATTTAAAAACCGGATTAAATAAACTATTAACTTGATTAGTTTAAAACTGTGTAATCAGACTAGAAGCAAGTGACCAAGAAGGCTTCATAGTTGGACAGAGGAAAAAAGCGGTTTTTTTATTTTTTGTATCAACACATACGAGTATATTTACAAACATTTATTTTTCAATAATTTCTTAAAGTTTCAACAATCCCTGTTTTTAATTAAGTGATCCTTCGCCTTTTTAATGTTATTTATCATCAACAAGAAAATTATGTGTATTAAAAGTGCAAGTATGTTTGCTTAACAATATAAGGAATGTAGAATATAAGTTCCCTATTACAGTTTTATTTGTTAAACTCATGAATGCGTATGAACTCTTACTTATTTATTTATGCATGTATGTATGTATGTACATTGTACAATGTAGATATATGGCAAACAAAGTGTACCAAAATATGTCATCATTTTCATGTTTAACACTTAGTTTTGCGAAATAAAACTAAAAGGAAAAAGAAATCCATCTGTGTGTTAAATTTTTTTTCATATTTCTTCACTTCGAGGTTTTAAAGGCTTCATCTACCCTTGCTCAGGGTACTACAACTAAACATAGGCCAAAGACCACAACATATGAGTACCATTACACCATTTTTCAATGTCTTAACAGCAGAACAAGAGAAAAAACACCATATCAAATTTAAATGTTTGGTATTGTTGTTTTTATTATAGGACACGTACACTGTACGCTATAGACAAGGAGAAGTAATGTAGGTTAATGCAAGAATTTGCTAGATTTTAAGATATTAAAAATTTTCAAACATATACAGCTATGGGCGTATAAATAAACACGTAATATTTTTATATGCAATTGTATCTACTAAAACAACCATTCTCTTATTTCATAAAAAATATAAGAATCTAAAGTCTCAAGTCTGTTCCTCGGATCTAAACTGCACTGTCATTTTAGACAACTTTTCAGTACACAAGCTTTATTCTTTTAAAACAGTTTTTGTGATCCATTCACAAAAAAAAAAATTAATAAATAGATAAGAATTATTTTCAGTAAAGTAATATTGTTGAAAAAAAAAAGACTCAATAAAAAAGAATTTCAATAAAATTTCTCATTAACTTAATACATTTCTCAATACTGCGCATTTTAAAGACTGCCCAATAAAAATTTAAACATCTAATAAACATAGCCGTTAAATCAAATAGATATGCACTAAATTCGATGTATAAATTGACATGCTTTCCAGGGGTAACTACTTTAAAATAAGTTTCATCTCATTAAAAAATAACTGGGATATGGCTCAGCTCTAGAGTGTATGCTTTACGTCTAAAGAGTCCGGGTTCGTATCCCAGCCATATGAATTTTATTTATATTTATATATATTGTTTTAACTTATTAATTTTATTTTTTATTCGACCTTAAATGTGTAAATTTATCTTTCTGTTTTTTGGGCTCTAGGTCAAGGATCAATTTAATAAAAAACGCTGTTTTGTTTTATTATTTGTGTTTTTTTATTTTCAATATTTCAAACACCGTCGGTGTTCTTCTTCAGGAATTTGAGTAAGCACTGCACCCTCATTCTAAATGGACGGCTTTACTCAAATTCCTGAAGAAGAACACCGACGGTGTTTGAAATATTTAAAATAAAAAACACAAATAGTAAAACAAAACAGCGTTTTTTATTAAATTGATCCTTGACCTAGAGCTCAAAAGCACAAAGATAAGTTTATATATTTTTAAGTAAATTTTAAATATATTTTTATCGAAATTCTCCCAAGTTTTAATAAAAAAAACTTACTTAAGTTTGAAATAAAGTTTATTGGAAAAATGATCAGTTATTAATAAAATGTTTTATTCATTCAAATATATCGACTATTAGTTAAGAAATTGATAATTATTGTAAAGTTGCGAGTTGCTGAAAATTATACTACTGATGGCAACTGGCAACTGAAAGCTGTCTACATCAGTTGCTAGTTAGTGCAGCCACTAATTTTCAGTTGCCGACTGGCAACGCAACTAAAGTTCGGTCAGGGAGGCATTTACTTCAAACGTATTAACACTTTTATTACAGTCTAAAACGACCTTTACCAATACTAACAAAATTTATATATGTCGCTTCGAAGATTGTGATTGTATAAAAAAATATTGTTAATACAAAAACTACGATAGTTAAAATTTCTTCGGAAACTTAACAACTCACATTGTTGATATAACAATAATCTTAATTGAAATAAATTTCAAATCAACAAACAAATTGTTAAAAAAATTT
The DNA here is from genome assembly GCA_956483635.1 of Panzeria rudis. Lineage (NCBI taxonomy): Eukaryota > Metazoa > Arthropoda > Insecta > Diptera > Tachinidae > Panzeria > Panzeria rudis. The sequence continues at coordinate 178,647,061 of OY101448.1, forward strand.
TTTCTGAGTTTCCTTTAACTTACCATTTCGTAAATGTATTTACAAAAATCGTTGTAGGTTCAAAATCAATTAATTATTTAATTGATATAACAAAAAAATTAATTGTATTTAAAAATTTTTTTTCTGTGTACTTTCTTTTGCTTTAATGTTTTGTCTGTGCATTTATGCTGTACTGGCTCAGTTTTAAAAAAGACTTGCATATTTTATTATTAGCTCTGTCATACTAATGATGATAAGTGTACATTAATGCAATGTCATGTTTTTTTACCTTTCTAAAAATGCGTTTAAATACAAAAATAAAATTTATATTAAAATACAAATTGTTGACTTATTCCTTTTATACGTAGTTCACATTTTAATATTATATAATAAGTGTCATCGTATTAATGTCATTCCAGTCATAACATTGAAAACACTTAAATTATGACAAAATTGTATGATGACGTTTGTCATCAGATTGATGTCTGTTTTCGTTGTATTGATGACATTTGTTATAGCATTCTGATGATAGGGCATCATCAATGCGATGATACATTTTTCTATGAGTGTATCTTATTTCGGAAATTTTTCAGAATTTAACGGGTTTTAATTTTAAAGAAATTGAGCACAGGTTTAATTATTAATCTATTACTATTTTTAAAAGATGAAAATGTTGACATTTTTTGATGAGAGGACCATCTAAACCTTTGTGCACATACATTAATTCCATTACATCTCAGTTTTAGCAAAAAAGGTTTAAACAATTCGCCTTTTATCAATTTTTCTAAAAAATAAACTTGTTTATTTTTTGAGTTTTTGGGGTAAGCAGGCATTGAATAATAAAAAATTATCCCTTAATAAATTTGCATACCTTTGTGTTAAATAACAAAAAAGGAAAACCTGCAAAAATATAAAAAATGATATTGAATTTCACAAAATTTCAATACTTTCAACAAGATAATTTATTTCCATGTATGTATGTGTGTGTGTGTGTATAGAAATGACATCAACACAATACAAAACAACATGTCATTAAATATATTGTGGCACGTTTCACACAAAAAAAAAATACAAATACCCCAATTGAATACGCCAGGAACAAAAAGTACGAAAGTGTGAAAAATTTCGTGAAATATATATTCCAATGAAATTTCTCGCCTCTTGACAATATAATTTGAACACTTTAACACCGGTGTGATATATTTTGGGCATTATTTTATTTTTGCCATAACAAAAAATAACAACCAATAACAAATTCTGTATGAAATAATAATAAGAAGCCCGTCATGGCCCCCTGTTTGCTGATATTCTATTTCTAAAGAAACTTACTTAACAGACAAATGCTTATTTCTCTTTCCCCAGACACAACTGTTTTTTTTATTTATTTTGAGCAAAAAAAAAACTTTTACAATAAGTCGTTATTTGTGTAAAATTGCTTGAAACAGTTAGAGGTGTCTTTAGTTTATTTGCTGTCTAATTTAGACCCCATTTAACGCCTAAAACAAAACTCATAAAAAATTTAAAAATCTGTCAAACACAAAAAAAAAACAAAGATAAATAAAAACTTAAGTGAATTACTTTGTTAAGTCTTCTATATTTCTCATTTAAAATATACATTTTTATTTTCATATTTCGTGGCAGTAAATTATGTTTGAGGTTTAAGTGTCTATTTGTTTTATATTTTAATGACAGGTTACAGCCGAGAGCTACAAAGTATTTTCTTTAAGTAGATTTTTCCAGCTATTTGTACTTTGCTTTAAATTACTTAAAATTTAAAACGGTCTTGACATTAAGATAGTCGAGACAAACTATTGTTGCCATTAACCTAAAATAGTTCTTTCGTTATGTGAACTAAAAACAGTTAAAAAATGTTGTTTAAGTGTTATATTTTTTAATGACTTGAAGTTTTTGGCCTTTATGTTAAAAAGAAGAAATTATTTAATTTGTTGTTAAGTAAATTTAGTTTTATGGAAATTATGTTAATAACTTTATTAGTATTTTTTTTTTGTGAGTTAAGTACATACAATTACTAACGAGATAGATTAGTTTGTGTCAGAATATACAAGATATATTTAAATGACTAAATTTAATAGATACCTTACATGAAGTCAAAAAATTACACTGTACAACACAAAAATAACAAAGTTCTAATGATTGATTCTGGCAGAGAGCATTAAAATATATATACCTGTATCGGCGTTTTGAAAGTATACATCTAGGATTAATTTTATACTCATAGAAAAATGTATCATCGCATTGCTGACGCCCTATCATCAGAATTCTGACATTAATGACATGACAAATGTCATCAATAAAACGAAAACAGAAATCAATTTGGTAACAAGCGTCATCGTACGATTTTGTCATAGTTTGAATGTCATCAATGCTTTAGGGTCTATTCACATATTACGTAACACTATTTTTTAAATAAAAATTTTGTATTGAAAAGAGCTTTCGCTTAAGTTTGGGCAACTTTGTGCACGTACGGGATCAGACTGAATGTTATAGTGTTTGTAATTTTTATTTTAGTGCAAATGTTATTGTTTTATTTTTTATATTTGTGCTTAAACACATTTGAAAAAAATTAAAAAAAACCAAATGACATTGATGTACATTAGAGTGTGTGTTATTTTTTAAATTGGAAATATTATTGGTGAGACACCTCACATAAAGAGGACGCTTGATGCAAAAAGGACTCTCAAAAAAATTGCGCGGCCCTGGGACCACGCCTTCCCGTGCCGACCTGTGGTTGAAATTTTATTAAATTATATTTATACGGCATGATGACCCACAAGTCGAAAAATATGACCACATCATGAAAAATTTTCTTCTAAAAAGCTATTGTCTGTGAAGCTTTCAACAGCTTTTGCCTTACCGACTTTTATCTAAATCGTAAATTTAACAAAATAAACAGCAAAATATTGATTTAATTTACAAATTTGGGTAAACTTTTTCACTCCCTAGACATTAAAGTTGTTTCTTTAGATATTTGGGCCGCTGAATGCGAATCGGAGCTTAAATTTTTTGTATCTGTTTTGGTATTCGAGATATACCATTATATTGCAAGTGAAGGCACTTACACGACATGTATTAGCATAACTGGTGAATGGTTTGCCCCATTAAGTAAAAAAGAAAAATCCAAATTCGACAACAAAATTATCTTTAAGCTTAGGAAACATTGTTTTGAAATACGGCCATTAGTTTCAGAGACATCGTAAAAGTTTCAGCCTAAAAATTAAAAATGTCATTAAACATTTAAAATTTTTTGTGTTTAAAAATTCATAAAAAAATAAATATGCACCATTAATCTCATTTTTGTCCAGTATCGTGTATCTTATAATATTTCAAAGGAAACGAGTTTTTTCGTTATGAAATTTGTGCACAAATTTTGATTTTATTCACAATTTATTGAGAAAACTTTTAAAATTTTTGAAGAAATTTAAATTTAAATTTTTATGCGCAAACTTTTACGATATCTCTGCAAATAATGGCCGGATTTCAAAACAATGTTTCCTAGGCTGAAAGATAATTTTGTTGTCGAATTTTGATTTTTTTTTTTTTACTTAATAAGGCAAACCATTCAGCAGTTATGCTAATATACATGTTGTTCAAGTGCCTTCATTTGCGTAATAACGGTATATCTCAAAAACTAAAACTGATAAAAGAAATTTAAGTTCAGGTTCACGTTTAACGGCCCAAATAACTAAAGAAACAACTTCAATTTCTCGGGGAACGAAAAAGTTTACCGAAATTTGTATTTTTATGGGGTTTTTGTTGTTATTTTAATAGTTGTGGGCGTTTTCGAGTCAAAAAGGAGAACTCGGTATAGGAAATCTTGTAAGCCTTACTTTTAAGGTATACCGTGTGCTGAGAACTTTAATGTGAAATACCACAAGAAACATTTTTGTGGAATATTTTAAGCCTTTAAAAAATTCGTACTTATTCAAAGTCAGTACTCGGCATGGAGAATATAATAAGTCTTACGTTTAAGGTATTAGATGCGCTCAGTTCCTTTATGTAAAACACAAAAACTGATTTGGTTTTTTTTGTACCTCTCTCAAAAAAATGGAAAATAATTCTCTTTCAGCGGCGATATAGTGGGCTAAAATCTTCTTCGAAAATATTTCCAATGATATTCTGCAATGAATCTTCAAAGACACCCCAGCTGCAGACTCAACTTGAATGCTAGAAATCGTTCAAAACTTAAAATGTGTTTAAGGGTTAAATTTGTACTTATTCAAAATTAGTAGTCGGCACAGAAAACCTTTTGAGCCTTAAATTTAAGGTACTAGATGTGCTCAGCACTTTTATTTAAAACATTTTTGTAGAACATTTTAACCCTCTAGCTCTTCGGTGTATGGATCATTTTCTCCTTTCTTAAAAACGGGGGAAAAATCTCCTTCAACGGCGATATAGCAAGCTGAAATGTTCAACAAAATGTTCTTCTGCTATAGGTCTTCAAAGACACCCAAGCTTTAGACTTAACCTGAACGTTAGAAATCATTTAAGACTTAAAATGTGTTTAAGGGTTAAATTCGTACTAATTCACAATTAGTTCTCGGCATAGGAAATCTTGTAAGCCTTACATTTCAGGTATAAGATAAGTTTAGTAGTTTTATGTAAAATACCACGAGGAACATTTATGTGGAATAATTTAATCCTCCCACTCCTCGCTGTGTGCTCCTTTTTGTCCCTTTCTTAAAGACGGGGTAAATGGCTGCTCTTCAGCGGCGATGTAGCAGGCTGAAATATTATACAAAAATATTTGGCATGAAATTCTATAATAATTCTATAATAAGTCTTTAAAGACACCCAAGCATCAGACTCAATTTGAAGGCTAGAAATCATAATGAGTTGATCACCAAGTAAAAATTGAACATCCAATACATTTTGTTTTTCTGGTATTTAAAAACAAAATTACGCAGGTGCTTCTATATTTTAAGATCGTATTTATTAACAAGCTCATCTATATAATCTCATATTTCCATGACCTCTCACACTTCTACAATATTAAGATCTTCTTTTTTAGTTCTACAAAATCATTTATAACCAACAATAGCATAGTAATGTTTATTTAACTAATAACAAATTATTTTCATCTTTCCGTTAAGAATAAAATTTCTACCCCAATGAAAACAATATTATTTCCTTTTTTTTTTTTGCTAAAGAAATCCTTAATGCCAGCGATAAATTTAAAGCTGTTTCGGAAGAAAAAAAATCAACACAAACAAACAACAGTAAACAGCATTACTGCCAATTTAATCAAAATTCACAAGCGAAAGGAAGAAAAACAAAGTCCTTTGCAGACTTACTCCTTGCACTCTTAAGCGGGGGAGAAAACAGTCGAGCAATACAACAGCCAAGAAAGCGAAAGAAATTTTTTGTTACATAAAACAAATTTACGGTAATAATATCAACTTCTAACAAATTAGATTGTTTTCCACTTGAATTCATTTATATGTATGCTTCATTTATATAAATCATGATTATCATCATCTTCCATTTAAACAACAAAAACCTAATAATTATCAATAACCATTTCATCATTTGCAATGGCAAGATTAACACCACCAAACAGTGGTTTCTAACTAATTCTGTAGCTCATCAGCTACGATATAAATTTTAAAAGAAATGTTAAGGGGCTAATGAAGTGTAAGCTCAGGACTTTCTACTGACTTGGAAATAAATTTCTTACCTCTTATGACTTAATTTTCATTATTAAAATTACTTGATAATATCTTATTTTCCTATCCTAGACTATCCTTGTAGAACCACATAGAGTCAGTCCCCTATAAATAATATAAATGGCTCTAAATCTAGCTCTAAAATAATATCTGCCTTATTCATAATAATTATCATAGCTTTATCAAAAATTTGGTATAGAAATCTACTTCATAAAACTTGTATAAAGATTTGATAATTAATTATGAATAAGGCTCTATAACTTTAAACCACTGTGCCATGACAACTTCAACTATAAACATCATCATTGCTGTTTTGGCCATCATTACTCGGCAGAAAAAAGCTGAGAAAACAAAATACTAAACAGAAAAACAACTTCGATATTTTCCCCCTCATTTTGATTTCATTTTCTTGATTTTCTTTTGGACACAACCACACTGGACAGAAAAATTATTTTTATATATATATAAAAAAACTAAAAACCAAAATAAAATATCTAAAACATTAACTTCTATCACACACTTCAACATTTTCAAAAATATTTTGTTTTTGCCAAAACAACATCAATAAAACCGTCAAAATGGTCAAGATAGAGAGACTGACTGACAAAGGGACGGTTAACAGAGATGAGAGCCATGACTATGAATAAACGAGTGCTTCAAGTAGTTATTCTTTTGGAAAAATCATAATCAGGTTCTTAAAGGAATGATTTCTTTTATCGAAATTTGTTTTCATAACAATTTGTGAAAATAACAATAAAATTTATTATTGCATTGCGGTCTGAATAATTCCGAAACCATTGAGTATATAAAAAATTATATTAAAGCGGTTTAAAGGTAATTTTATTCCAAATTTTTTACTGGTTTTCTAATCAAATTGGACTTTCCTTTCCCAAGTTATAATGAAATCAATGTAGCAAAATTAACGAGTTCATAAAATTTTAAATTCCGTTTTTTTTTGTTAGCAAACCATAACACATCAAAAAAATATTTTGTAGTAGTGATCAAAGGTCGTGACAAAAGTTTTATTTTGGTGCATAGGCGACACGATATTTTTTTGTGATGCAGCTTCTGCTCAAATTATATACCCGATTTTAAGAAAACTTATATCATTTTAAAGATACTTATTAACAGAAGTGCATAATATATATTTTGTGAAAATCGGTTCAGTATTTTAAGAGCTATAAGCGTTTAAATTTGCTACTAATACATGCGCACACATGCATCTATTAGCTAAAAGTTAAAAACAAAACATGGATGTGCATTTCGAGATTTTGTTTTTGCAAAGAAAATAACAATACAAACAATTTCTCTGCTTTGTATTAGTGTTGTTGTAGGAAAGGCATATCCAAAAAACTCCCCTGTTATTATAAACAATTGGATAAAATTCGGCTTCCGAAAAGAAAGTTGTTATGTTTTACCGTGTAGGTTGAAATTAATTAACACTACTTTTGCTATTTTTGCTTGGAATATTGTCATGTTCTATTCTTTGGAATAAGAATCCGAGATACTCACATTAAATAACCGATCTGTAATTAGGTAGCATTTTCTCATGTTCCTAATTTATTTAATTGTGATTTAATACTTGAAATTATAGCGAAATGAGCTGGTCATGGCTTTTGATTTAAAAAATAAAAATAAACTAAAAAAGCGATTATGAAGAAATCATTCTTTTGCAAGTGCCTTTCTATTTAAGTATACAACAATTACCAAATATACTTAAAATTGTGGGTATACAATGTTTTTCATATAATTTGTGACCCAAAGGACTTATAAAATAACAGATCCTTTGTTCAAATATCATGCTATGACGATGACCTTTCATTCTGTCCTTGAAAAGGTGCCTACGCTTTAGAGCTCCAATGTTATGAATTTCTTTCTATAAGTTAGCCACCCGCGTATTAAAAAATTCTTTATAGGCATATATGTACACACAGAAAAATTTCAATGTAAAATCGTCGAAAGTCAGGTTCATTTAAAAGTTTTCGGTAGTGATTTTACCTCATAGGTGTTTCATGTTAATTCAACATGATTTACAATAATCTTGAAAGGAAGTTTATCCTTTTGAATTAACTCTATCTAATGTTGACTTAATATTACAGTACCGTTAAATCAAAATAAAGTTGATACTGAAATAATACGCAAAATCATGTTGAATCAAAGTTATTTCGAGTTGAAACAACGTGATATTGATATTGTAACAACACAAAGAATTATATTAAATCAAAGTTAATTCAAGTTGAAATAACGTGTATTTGATATTGAAACAAGACGAAGAATCATGTTGAATTAAAATTATATCAAGCTGAAACAACATGACTTCAATGTAGCTATTTTATTAATTATTTTACTTACGTGATGTGTATTAGCATATGCATCAGAAAACTTTGTGTTGAAGTTGGCTGCCCCAGGAAAGATTTGAACTCGTGACACTTGCAGGATAGCCCACACGCTAACCACCACTGCAGACAAAACAGTTTCAAATTTTACTTTTACTATACACTAAATAAATGCCTTCGTATGTAGAATTAGTTGCATTTTAATTCAACATGATTTAAATAATTATTTAACATAAAACTTATTTGACAAAAAAAGGGGGCCTCTGTGGCTGAGTTGTAGCGATGCTAGCCTGTCAGTCCAGAGGTCATGGGTTCGATTCCCACCGTACACCCTGGGTGTTTTCTGCAGACAAGCTAATCGCTTCGTGGGTTGTGTTTGTTTATAAAAATAACAAAATTAAAAATTAAAGCTACAGTCATGTTGATTTAAAATGAAATATAACGTTTATAACAAAATTGTTTTAAGAGTGAAAAATTTTAAATCAAAGAGATTTAAGGTTAGATTCATAAATTTTCATTTAAAATTGATATGAAACAGTGGTAATTTGAAACATGCAGCAATAAATGTTCGCTGGCAATTCGTTTTTTGTCGTCTACATAGCCCATACATGTGAGAATAAACAACAACAAGTCACGAAACTAAGTACAACAGTGAACTGTAGCAAATAAACACTAACACACTTAAACGACAAATTGTTTCATGTAAATTTAATATGATTTCCAATCAAAATTGCGTCCTCTTTTCTGTGTTTATCTGCACATATATGCTTAATTGAAATCCAAGGATAGCAGCTACCTTAAACATCCCTCTTTTTTCTATCAAAGAGAAAATGATGAGATCGTGTATTTAAAATTCGGCACTGCTTCGCCGCTGGTTTTGTTATCATTATTTTGGATAAATATTTTTTCATCATTTCTTTTTCTCTTTTTTTTATCATTAAAGAAAATTTATTATTATTATAATCGCTGCGAAATGGTTATGACCATGCTGAATTTGACGATTGTAATGATAATGACGTATACAATGAATGACTAGTAGAAATGAAAATAATAAAAAATGTTAGAAGACAGCCAGCCAGCTACAACATCTGTAACATCATTGTAATCAGCGACTAAAATGACTCAACTTCTAAATGAAAATGAAATGAAACGTAAAAGAAAAACTTGTTACGATTTTCAAATGTTGCTTTAAATGAGTACTATTAGAATCATCATTATCATCATCAAACTTTTAAGAGTTTAAAAATATTTACTACAAAGTGGCACGTTGGGGTATTTGCTACACAGCAAACATACACACACACACACATACACAAATATTTTAAAGAACTTAAAATTGCTTTAATATTTCTTTGGAATTCCCTTTTCTAATGTTAAGTAATGTTGCTTTTCTAACCAATGCTATTTCTGATTGTTTATCAGCTGAATCTTAATCAAAATCAATTTAAAGTGGTTGGATTTTAAAAACATAAGAAATTGTAGTACATAAAAGAGGAATTTGTTTTGTAGGGGCGGGTTGAAGAATTCAGTCGCTTGGTAATGATTTTTATTAAATAATTTGTTTACTTTTTATTTTAAATGCCTCCTACACAATTTCGTATCTAAAACTTATTAGTGTTCATTTAACCCTAAATTACTATTCTGGGTTCGGTAAAACGCAATGGTAGTGCTATGATTAAAAATATTTTTTACTAATTTTCGTAAGTAGTGTTTTTTTTTAGTACGTATTAGAAATATTATAAATATCATAATTACAAAAAATATACCCAGTAAAAAAATTACTTCAAATAAAGCAGGTTTTTATTATCAGAGAATAAAAGTATTGCTTACAAACCTGCTGATATCACTGCTGATTTTTGTATGGCAAGTTCCCGATTTGAAGCACTACATTTTTGATACAAAAAGAACTTTTTGGAGCGCTGAAAATCATCACCATTTTCAGCACTAAAACTGTATGTATATGGAACTTTCTCGCTTGAAAACCTGCATTGTACCAGCAGTGAAATATCTGTTTTTTTTGTATAGTTTCTTTCATATACAATCACTGGTGTGCAATAAGCTCATCTATTAAAGCGTATTATAATGCGCTTTAATGCATTAGTGCTTCAAAAAGCATGAAAAGTTTTTACTGGGTAGGTACTATGTTATTATTTTAATTACCATTTAATTTTTTATCTTTTCTTCGTTACTATAATATTTTTCTCTTATTTCCAGCTAAACTGCAGCTTACAATTTTCCATGTAAGTATTGCAAACTTGATTTAAAATACTAAAAATTTGCTTACGGCTGAGATTATTAATAACGATTGTCGTAGTCGTGACAAAACTTATAAAATGTGGCAACGCTTGCCGACTACGACTACGACAGCCGTAATAAGGACCTTTATATAAATAGTAGAAATATTTCTATCACACAAAACTGTAATCTAATTTTCTATCTGGAAAATTTAGTTCACAAGTCGTAGGAAAGTCCCTAAGATCACTAATGATGTGATAGTCATGATTTAAAAATAAAACCGAATAAAGAGATAAAACACCAATACATTTTCTTCGAATTTAGATTTCACTCCGCTTTCTCCGCGGATTGCGATCAAGCAAAATTAGTTATGAGCGCAAAGCTCAGTATAAAAAATATATGCAAAGAAAAAACATACCTCAATCTTAGAGAAACAAACCATGATTGAATTATGTGGTTGCCATCAAATCATATTATGTACAGTGAAAGCTCCCATAAGCGGAGACTCACCGTCGGCGAAGTTTTTGTCCGTTAGTTGGAGATGACCGTTAATAAGAATAAAGCAAGAATTTTTTTTACTATTCATTAAAAAATTTCACTTTTAATTTGATCGGAACGAAGCCTTTTGGTTGGATTTCTATAATACAGGGAGGTGTTTTTTTTTGTCAATATTTCCGAATTAACTTAAAGCTTTTCCTGAAAGATCTTTAAAACTGATGCCTTGTCGCTTACAAAATCTTGGAAGCCAACCATAAGCAGCGACAAAGTTGCTATACATAGTTTTTTCGCCAATCTCTTTTGCTTTGCTTTAATAACACCGACACAAAAAAAATAAAAATGATCTGTACATTAAACCAGACCCACCTACCTATAAGCATTTCGACACGCTATACATTCTCAAAATGTAGAGTAAATTGCGAAACCCTGACTAAAATAAATTTTTGTCAATTTACGCAAAATTTTGATAGCGTACGACCCAAACCGTACGTGGATTGGGCCAAATAAACAGACCAATATTGTTTTCTTGTGCGCTGAAAATATAATATAATACTTTTAAGCTATGAATTTAATCGAACTGTATGGTTTTTATCCCAAGCTATAAATAAAATTTATATCAAAAGCATTTAGTTTCTTGAGCGATTTCCATACAAATTTTTTACTCAAGTCGCTTGCTTGTATTGTGGAAACAGCACATTAATCTTTCGATTAATTTATTTTTATTTTAGAAAGAAATTCTAAAGCATATAATAATTGAGCATTTAAAGAAGAATGACAGAAATCTAAAAAAGCTTTAAAAAAACGTTGAACATGACAAAGAAAAACATAGTGAAGTTCCGAACCTTTGAAAAACCGATAATAGTTGAGAATAGTCACGAGATGGCGACTCATCTGTTCATTGGTTAAAAAATGTAAATAGCATTTTGGTTGTTGCTGTCTTCGCCGGCAGTGTGGTCTAGGGGAAAATAGCACTGATGAGAAAACTGTGGTGGTATCGAAACATCTGATATCAGTTCAACCTTCCGTACAGGCAAAACAAAATTGCCTTTGAATGTTCAATTATTGCATGCTTTAGAATTTCTTTCTAAAATAAAAATAATTTAATCCTTAGATTAAATTGAAAACGAATTTAAGCTAAAATAATTAAACAACTTTAAATAAACATACACTCTAAAACAATTGTGTTGAAAATTAATAATTAATAATAGTAGACAACACTTTACAGACTACTGTCGACCTAAAATTACACACGCATTATTTTTGAACAAAATGTTTTTACTAAAAAAAGCGATTGGCTGCGTGCAGGTTTGAACCGCGACCTCCTGACTGATAGTCTGACGTATCTACCATTCAGCCATAGCCGTATTATACTTTATGATGAATTTTTTTCACTTGGACTAAATATGTTTAATTTGAAGTTAATTTTCTTTAATAAAATAACTGCAAAATCAATGTAATTTTAGACAAGGAGAAATTTTCAACACAAATTTAGACAATATATGATCGTAAATTTGAAGAAATGTTTTAGAGTGTATATTATGCCTTAAACCTAAGACTGCCAAGATTTCCTATGCCGATTTTCTTAAACTATGTGCGAAAGGAGAAGAACTTTAACTCTCCCTAAAATTAATTCTAGATGTAAACTTTTAAAACGCAAATACACGTTCATATTTTTTTGGTGCCCTCTTCCAGAATCAGTCGTTAGAAACATGATATTTTTCCGTGTTATACAGTGTAATAAAGAAATTGCTAAGCTTGTCTTTATTTTACCTTCAATTTCAATTCACCGCATCGGCATAATCGATATTGGACTTTGAGTATCGATATTGTATCGGCAAATAGACGTATGGATACACGCATACTTTAAAACATTTCATTGCTATAAAACATTAAGTTTTTTGACATTTCTACGATCAAAATAAGTGCGATTTATTTTACACAAGGTCGTGCACTAGCAAGCACGTGTTTCTTTTTTGGGCAATCGTGATTGAAAACGTAATCACGACCCCGTTCCTATCTATCCGTCCATCCTGTGATATAAAACAAAATTGCTTTTTGTTTTAGGCTGACGTTTAAATATATGACGAAACCAAAACAATTTTTTTTTAACTCACACATACACACACAAACACCCCATCGGTAAAACTAGAAAGGCCTTTTCAATTCATGTCTTCTTGAAGTCCTATTTAAACCTTCTTTTAGAAGCCCTCGACTCACCCTAATAAAAGACATTCTATTAAAAGGGAGGAAGAATTAGTATTCTATTTTTAGAACTTTTTGTTTTGTTCATCAAAAAATGTAATTTAAAAAATAACAATAATTCTCGTATTCTTTTTTCGTAAGTAGTTTGTATATAAAACTGAAATTTACATACAAGAGACATCATACATACATGCTGCTATTATGCCGTTTATGTTGGGGCTGATTAACTTTTACTTATTCCGACGAAACTATTCATGTCCAATTCCTTCCTAATTAACAATTACATACATACAGTATTTCATATGACAATTTCTGCTATTTTTAATTACTCATTACTACATACACTCTAAACCAATTTTGTTGAAAATTAGGTTGATAATAGTCGGCAACACTTTACAGATTATTATCGACCTAAAATTACATTCGCATTATTTTTGAACAAAACGTTTTAACTAAAAAATCTATTGGCTGCATGCAGGTTTGAACCGCGACCTCCTGACTGATAGTCTGATGTATCTGCCATTCAGCCACAGCCGTATTATACGTTATGTTGAATTTTTTCCACTTAGACTAAATATGTTTAATTTGAAAGGTTTTTGCTTTAATAAAATAACTACAAAATCGATGTAATTTTAGACCAGGAGAAATTTTCAACACAAATTAAGACAATATATGATCGTAAATTTGAAGTAATGTTTTAGAGTGTACTCAATACTTTCCATTTGGGTACTCAATACTTACTCGATACATTTAACGCTTAGAAAAATTTATACTTTTAAACAGAGTTGTATTTTTCGCTTCAAATTTAAAGTCGATTTGACCATAAAAACACAGCAACGAAAGTATCGAGTAGCTACTTTTTGGTATTGAGTACCCTAAAATAAGAGCAAATACTCGATACTCGTTACCCACTACTCAATACTTTGCCAGCACTAGTACAGAAACTTTGGACGTATATGTATAACAAACTATTTTGGATGAAAGGATATAATTAGATATAAAATATTAATTAAAAATACAGAAGCCGCTATAAAAATACCGAGACCCTTTAAAATGTCATATTTAAAAGGTCTTTTGTCAGGCCTTCCAGAAATAACAATGGGAAGGCCTTCACCGCAATGACAACGTGTGTAAACAAGATATAAAAATGGAATGGAACGTAAAGTACTTCCCTTTCTAAAAGAAGGCGTAAAGATGCCTTATATAAGGCCTCTATACTGTTCCTTTTACCACTGGGATGGATTGTAAAACAAATACATGCACATGAAACTGTAATTTTTACTGGAGGGCATCTTCTTAAAACGCTTTTGTACGAATAAGTATTTGACTATTTACTCTTTATCTGCCCACTCGCAAGAAGATACTGATGCTCAAGCTGCTTCTGCTGCTGCTGATGATGATGATGATGAGGATGTTTTTGGACGATACACTTAATTTTTGTTTAGATGACGCAGAATAATGTAAAAACTACAGCAACAACGAGAGCAAAAACAACTAATAATAAAAAGAGCAAGTGCGCTTTGGGAATTGGAGATGAGCAAAAGTATTTCGAATCCATTATACAGTTTTCATATTTATGATTTTAGCCAGGGGATTAAGGGTTTATTACACTTTGTTGTTATTGTTATTGTGCTGATGTTCTTTCACTATTCCAAGAAGTTTTTTGTCTTAAGACCATAAACAGTTTGGGCTGAGTTTTATTTTATATATTTTTTGTTCTTACGTTTTTCTAGTGCTGAAAAAGGGAGGTTTGTTTGGTGTATTTGATGTGTTTATGGGCTGGATTTGCTATTTCGTATTTTTGTTTTATTTATCATGAGGGAGGGGGATTTAGACGAGTTTTGCTACCATTTGATTGTATTTTATTTTATTGTAAAGTTTTTATTACGTTCATTATAATACTTTGGGGAGTTCAAAACGCTCAAATTGAAGACTTTTGTTTCCTTTGACAAGTCAGCTGAGTAAAAAGGTAAAATAAAGTTTCAAAAACTAACAGTAACGGAAATACTACTTAAAATTAAGGTGAAATTTATTTTTTGACATCAAGAATTTAGGGTAAAATATATATTTTTTTTTGCAAATCGATTTAAAGGTAATGCAATCATTTGGAAATTAAATAAGGTGCATAAATCAGGATATGAAAACATACCCTCGAGATACATACAAAAAATCAGGACATACATACGAAGGATAAATATTATGTTTAAGAGAAGAGTAAAATAATATAGATTGGCATAATATATTCGCAAACAAGAAAGTATTTGATTCTAAATAAATGGGCAATCAAAGAAAATCTTTTTTAAGGGTAACATTGTTGAGAAGTTTAAGCTTTAAAAATCAAATCAATATTTAAGACAAAAAAATCTGTAAAATGAGGACGGTTCTACGGCCTTTAAAAGAAGTGCATTCTAGAAAGCCTATTTTACAGAAGACTGACTACCTTTTTCAAACACATAAACTATAAAAAAGAGTCTTATAGAAAATACATTTAATAAAATTTACCTTCTAAATAAATCTTTCAAAAAGTACAATATAAAAATATACAAAATACGTGCATTACTAAAGCAGAACAAACTAAGTTCCGTTTTCAGTAAAGAAATTCACTAAATTAGTAAATATTTTGCTTAGAAAGAAAATTGCAAAGAATATTGTAATCTCAAAGAAAATGTCATTGAAAAATCTGAGTTTTTTTCACTTAAGAAATTATTGTCTGCGTTACTTGGAAGCAGTTAAGTAAGGACTTCCTTATTATATACAACTAGCTATTTTTTTATAAAAGTATACTTTAATGAAAACCATAATAAATATTGATATTGGCTGCTGTAAGCTTCATACCCTGTTCAGACATGGATTTTTAATTAAGACAATTTAATTTTAAGTGAGCAATTAATAGTGTTCACATATAGTAAATTAAGCTTACTCAATTGGCAATGAACTTGCCAATCGTGTAATAAGTATACAGGTGGCCGCATAACGCAACGAATACAACAAGAAAACAAAAACTAGATAACGGTTGTGAAAAAATACACGTGTTTGACGTAGCTTATGCACAAAGTTACCAGAGCAAAAAAGAATCATCTGACGTTATACTGCCATCTTACTTATTACAGCATGGGGTTGCCACTGTATACAATTTTTGCTTCTCACTGAACATACTTCGCAGTAAACACACTTGTCACAAAGGGTTGCATTTCGAACTTTACTCAATTTATGAAACAATTAATTACTAATTGCTCAATTTATTAATTGAAGTCTTGTATGGTAAATTGATCTCAATTAAGGCCTTAATTGCGTAAATTTCCTTAATTGCGCAATTAAGGCGTATGTCTGAACATGGTTTGATATCTGCCTACAAATTGATATCTGGCTCCAATTTCATGAGCAAATTTTTGTTTGCGCATTAAAATATAGTTTTACGCTTTGCGTTATTTCCAAAAACAGATAACAAATGCAAAAATAAATAACCGTAAATAAAAATAGGCATATCAGTTTTGTTTCTCATTCCCACAAAATATAGCAAATTCAAAAGATAAGGTTTTTTGTTTCTTTTTTTATTTAAAAAGTATGTCTACAAGTTATATGGCATTCGTGACTTTTCTTTTTAATATTAAAATATTACTTTTAAGAAAATCACTACAATAGTGAGTCGTATTAATTAACTAAAATTCTATAACTAATAATTGCAAGGCAAACAAAAGTTAGGTGAAAGAATTTGAAATGTTAAGTGAAAAATATGTAGCAAGATCTTCATCAATTTGCTAAGAATTCGTTACTTGAATATTTATTCAAAAAATTCAGGTTGAATTAAAAATTGGTTGTATAATTCAATTATGTTAAGAAATTTTCTTAAAATATAACTGTGAAGATAAAAAAATACATATGTAGCAAAAATTGTAATTCGTGACTTGCAAATTTATAAGGATTGTTTGTTGTGGTAGTTTCACAGGAAAAAATAAGTTTTGTTTTTGATAACAAAAATCCAATTATTCAATAATTTTTTTTCCAAATTTCCTGTAATAAAGCATTCATTCCGCTGTATCGATAACAAAGTTATTTCAGAAGAAAAAAATATATAAATTAAAAAAAAATTTTGACATGGCCGGGATACGAACCCGGGCTTCCCGGACGTAAAGCTTACTTTCTACAACTGAGCCATATCCCAGTTATTTTTTATGAGATAAAACTTGTTTTAAGTACTTATGTATTAGGGTATTCATTTAACCGGAGTTTTGCTTTAATCGGTTAATCACTCGATTAGTTAATCGAAGTTTTGGCTTAATAGGTTAATAATCGGTTAATTTCGGTATTAACCGGTTAACCGCTTAATAAAGTTTTTCATAAATCAAGTCATTTCAACATAAAAATATGCGTAAATTATTTATTATTTTGAGTTTATTGGTAAAAAATAACAATAACATAACAATTCTTTAACTAAATCAAGCAAAAAAACTAACAAGTTTGTGAGATCAGTATATCAGTTATTTCAATAGTTTAAGGAGATCTTCTAGAACAATATTTCAGAAAAATAATTTGGTGTAAATATCTAGGATTTAAGAGATTCTTTTCTTTAGTTTTAATAAAACTTGACTTGAAAATATCCTTTCACTTATCGTAGATGTTCTAGAAATTGAAAGCAATTCATAATACAGAATATCTAGAATCTCACCCCTTTTCCTGGATTACACTAAACATGTAACATTTTCCATTATGCCATTGGAGTCCTGTTATAGTTTTTTTTTGACACATGATTATCGATAGTTTCTTCTGTTCTGGTCTAGAACCTATCACTGAGTATTTTGATTATGTCAGTTGACCCCGTCCAATGATAATTTCATGTAAATGTTACCAGTACCTTTTATATAGAGTTCCGGAACTCGAACAAAACGAACCTTTTGCTTTCGTTTTGTTTTTTTAATGAGTAAAACAAAAACAAAACAAAAACAATGAGAACGATTGTCCAAGGTTCTTTTCCTTCAAAGGTATTTATCTAAGCTTTGCTTTTGCAAAGAGATCAAGAATATACAATTTTTTCTCTGCTTTGAATTGGTGTTGTTGTAGAGAAGGAAGTAAAAGGGAATAGTTTTCAATGAATTGAATTACCTTATTTAAGGTATATTTTTTAGGAAAATATTCTGTATCACCATACAAAAGAAAGCTATATGTTAACTTGACTTGTGGTTCCCTTCTGTTAGAATCAGTCCTTAGAACCTTGTTATTTTGGAAAAGTGTGATTTTTTTTCCTACCGTGTTATGTTAAAACCAATACAATACATAAAACCACATTAAACAAAGTTGAAAATGTATATAGAAATAAAAAAAAAACGTTAAGAAAATAATACATACATACCTACTTTATCCATATTGCAAATGTATGTAATAAAATTGCTTACAATTTAAATTTATGTAAATACAATATTTAAATGGAAGCTATTATTTTATCATTTCAAAGATACAAAATAAATTTATCTACTTTTGTCAATTACATAAATATGAAAAAAAGAGAAATAAAATATTATATTTGCATTTCAAAAATATACATATTTGCAGATACTGTCAGATACTCTATAGTATTTATTTTAAGTTTAGTTTAAATATCTGCATACATATTTACTTATTTATGTACTTTTCATAGACCAACAAAATATATATATATATATAAAATAAAATTTTTATTCGAAAAACAATTTTAATGCAATATTTTTTATTATTTAAAGTAAAATGTAGGTTGTATTCGATCGTTCGTTTTATTTCTTTTTCATTATACAACTCGTACAGCCTCAAATTAACATCATGTAAAAAGTACGAGTACGAGTATCATCAAATGCCACATAACAATTTTGCATTTAAATTTTAAAATATGTTTCATTTTAAACTCATCATCATTATTTGATTGCAGCTACAAAAAAAAAAAAAAAAATACACAAACGCATAAACTGAGTGGATGGATGGATAAATAATAAAATAAACAAATGAAGCAACAGTAAAAACTTAAATAGACATAAATACATGAAAAAGCTTTTATCTCTCCTCCGGTTTTTATACATTTTTGTTTTTTTTTAGACAAAAATATAAAAATTTATAGCATAAAATCATAGAAAAAACTAAATGATATAAAAACGGAGCACAATGCAAATTCAAAGCACGATGCAAATTCAAAGATGTCTGTTTTAGCAATCTACAGAAGAACTACTAGATGCGACGACTAACAAATACTAAACTTAAAATGATACAAATAATAAAATAAGAGGAATCTAGGCATAGTGTGGGAAAACAAACACTGCAAAATGGAATGGTAGTTTTTTTAAGGAATTACATTTTCATTGCTTCCAAAGTGTTAATAAGGGCATATACTCGATTTCTTAAAAATCTATATTGAAAACATGAATATGAAACTGTACAACAAAATCAGGTTTTTCAAAATGTCAAGGTTCTAATGAGTGATTCTGATTCTCCAAAGAAATCTACATGTACAGTAAAGCGCGTCGGCCTCCATACAAAATATAACAGTTTTGCCGGCCACTCCGTAGAATGAGAGATATGTGAATGCAGTTTCTAAAGCCGAAACAAATTTTTTTTGACATGGCCCAAAATACAGCAATTTTTGCTTTTTATATGTAGCGCAGCCATTTAAAGTTCGATCTGATTATATCGCATATCGTTGTTCATGGTTTGAATATAGCTTCATTTTTGCTTTTTGAGACTTTTTAATCCGACATTTAATTCTGCACGCTACTTATGCCATTTCGGATTCTTCCCCCATAATGTGCTATTTTTTGCACGTGGAAAGACAGTCGATTTAAAACTTAAGATGCCTAGCTTTTAATATACATACTCACTTGTAGGCCACGCCCCAAAATTACGCCTCTGTTTTCTTTATTTAAAAAATTATGATTCACATGTCAACTTGGTTGAGTTGTCAATGTTACGACCCAACAACTCAACCATTTCTTTGTAATATGATTCACAACTAAGTTTAGTTGTCTTCGAAATAAATTTCGAAAAAAAGGTTCGTATCTATACTATGTGTTTTTTTTTTTTTGAAACCATAGTAGCCATCACAAAACATTTTAAATATTTTTAGTTTTGGCCTTACTATTTTTTCTTGAGATTTTATGTTTTATGGATATGGCAACAATATTGGTTGACAAATGGGATAGATTGGCGCCTAAAATCACCATTTTTAAAAGTAATCAAAAATAACACAATAGTCGAAATAAAAACCAAAACACAACTGACAAAAAACAGTTGTCTCACTTTTAAGAAAGTTGAAATCCATAATAAGAATTGGACAACTACAACTCAACTATCAATTTAGTTGTGAAGCATAATAGGGGCCTTGGACTGGACAAATCCCAATAAAAAACAACAAAATTTGCACCAGTCACCCCTAGCAAGAAAGACGTATCAATGAAGTTTCTAAATGTGTAAAAAATTTTTTTGTCACGTCGCAAAATACAGCACTTTTAATTTTTTTTACATTGTATCACCATTTAAAGTCCGATCTCATCATATTGCATAACCTTGGCTATGGCTTGAATATAGCTTAATTTTTGCGTTTGGTGACTTTTGAATCCGACATCGAATTTTAAACGCCACTTATGCCAGTTCGGATCCTTCCCTCCTAATGTCCAATTTTTTGTACGACATATAAAGTTTTAGAAGTGCTTTTTTACCTAGTACAAAAAATTTGACATTAGGAGGGAAGGATCTGAAATGGCATTAGTGGCACCTAGAATTTGATGTCGTATTAAAAATCGTCTGATGCGAAAAGAAAGCTACTCCTAAACCATATACAACGATATACGATATAATGAGGTCGTAATTTAAATGGCGGTGCAATATATAAAATATTAGAAGTGCTGTATTTTGGGGCGTGGCAAACATTTTTTTTACAGTTTTAGAAAAGTCATTGACATACCTGATGCAGATTTTTCTGTTTTGTATTGAAATCAAGGCGTGACATAAAAGTGAATATTTTAAAAGCCAAATATACAAAGGTTTAGAAGGGCTTTATTGTGTATGTTCAAAAAATTTAACATTAGGAGGGAAGGATCCGAAATGGCATTAGTGTCGCCCAGACCTTGATGTCGGATTAAGAAGCCAGCCAAGGAAAAAATTGTGCTACAGTCAAGCCATAAAGAACGACATGCGATATGATGAGATAGGACTTTAAATGGCGGCGCTATATATAAAAAACTAAAAAAGCTGTATTTTGGGGCGTGACAAAAAAAATGTTTTTTTGTTTTTTTTTTTTTTTGGATATGTCATTGTCATATCTTTCATTCTAGGGGTGTGACTGGTGCAACTTTTTTTCGATCCGCCTTAATGTACAATGTACTTGGCCATTGAGGTGGATGGGAAATCCTATCTACTAATACAATTTTAATTTAGTTTATTGCTTATTTCCAGCTTTTGTGGTCACTTTTAGAAAACCTTCTTTAAAGCCTGATATTTTTAAATTAAATTTTAAATATATTAGTATTTTTGCTTATGTTTTAATGCGAACATAAAATTTAAAGTTTTTGCAAGTAGAAACCGGAGAAAAAGACTTCCAAAAACACAACCCAAAATGTGTCTAATATTTCCACTAAGTACATCAATTTATTTAATTTTAACTCGATAACGGTATGACTGATTTCGATTAAGGAAAATCCAAAAGGTTAGTGTTTCGTTAATAGAAATCGGCCATACCACTGTCGTGTAAGGACGAAATATACTGATATACCTAGTGGAAATATTATGGCGCCTATTATGATTTACTACTCAACCAAGTTGAGTAGTCAATCTAACGACCCAACTAAACCATTTTTTTGTATTATATATCACAACCAATTTTATTCTGTTCAAAATAATGCTCGAAAACAGAAGATACTTATCTATGCTATGGTTTTTGAAACCATAGTAGCCTTTACGAAGTATTTTAAATATTTTTAATTTTGGCCTTACTATTTGTTTTATGAATATG
Organism: Panzeria rudis; assembly: GCA_956483635.1. Lineage (NCBI taxonomy): Eukaryota > Metazoa > Arthropoda > Insecta > Diptera > Tachinidae > Panzeria > Panzeria rudis. Next base: position 178,668,960 of record OY101448.1, read on the forward strand.
GCAACAATATTGGTTGACAAATGGGATAGGTATAATGGAATAATGGAATAATGAAGCAAAAGTAACCAATAGACGAAATAGAAACCAAAATACAGCTGATAAAAAGCAGTTGTCTCACGTTGATAAAAGTTGTAATCCATAATAAAAATTTGACAACTACGACTCAACTATCAATTTAGTTGTGAATCATAATAGGGACCCATGAATAAATACCCACAAAAAAAATCTTTAAGTAAGGACATAATATATTTTGTCTCTTATTTCATAAAAAAGAAAACTATACGTTAAATAATGTTGTTCGGGTTTTACCACACATACGTTTAGTGTGACGTTTTAAAAGTTTACATCTAGGATTAATTTTACAGGATTTTTTTCACATTCTTATAGTGAATCAGCCTAGGAAATCTTGTAATACTTATGTTTAAGGTATAAGATATGTTTCCAGCTTTTATGTAACACACTACGAGGAATATTTTTGTGGAACATTTTAACCCTGTAACTCTTCGCTCTTTTGAGGTCTTATTGTCGCTTTCTTAAGACCGAGGCAAAAAGCTTACTTCAACAGCGATGTAGCCGGGCTAAAATGTCCTACAAAGCTATTTGTCAAAAAGTTCAACAATAAGTTTTCAAATACAAAAGGTACCTTTTTTACATAAAAGTACTTTTTTTAAAATGTAGTATGCATGTACTTATATTAAAAGGTATTTTTTAAAACTTATTTTTTTAAAAGGTACTTTTTTAAAGGATACTTTTAATGAATGGTACTTAATGTAGGAGATGCTTTTTTAAAAGGTATTAAAAAATTTAAATTGTGCTTTTTCCAAAGCTTTTTGGCTCTTTTGTTAAAAAATACTTTTTTCAAATGTATTTTTCTTAAATGGCTAACCTGGAACTAAAGTAGTGTAAGTAACAGTTTTGGATAAATCGATCCAGGCAAAAGTGGTCTATGTGTTATTACGTCACCCAAATAAAATATAATTATTTGCTAAAATTTATTGTTTTTTTTCAATTTTTTTCAACTTTGAAAGTCATCTAACTCAATATATATAATGTTACTTAGACCACTTTAGTTCCAGGTACTTTTTTAAATACTAATTTACTACCGATAGGATCTTGACTTTTTGATTTAATTGAAAGCTTCTCTGGGTTTTTAGTTTTCACAAATGACATAATTTTAATAGTCGTCGCAAGTTAGAAGCTCATTTCCTACAGAGAAATTTTTAATTTTATTGCCTCTTATTAAGCCTCGTCTCACATCATAAAAATTATGAAAAAAATATATTGTAAGCTTTTAAGGTTCTAAACTCTACTTTTAAGAAAAATCGCTGAAGAAAAGTTGAAAATTACTTAAATTCTGTTAAAATGATACTTCCTTTTAAAAATGTTTTAACAAAAAACTATCTGAAGAGTTTACTAAATGGATGATAGCAAAGTATTTAAAGTATATGACTGTATTAGGTAGCCAGCCAGCCATTCCAGATTCTACTAACCAAACTCGTAAAAATGTAAAAGAAGAAAAAAATCAATAAAAACTAATTTGTTAACAACTAGAATAGTTAGCACTCGTCTCTACATCACACATGTGGCGTTTAAGCCAATAGATAAGAACTATTTTTATATTGATTTCTGATGTTTCTTTTTTTTTAACGGTTTTCTAATTATGACTTAAAAGCTTCTGAGCGCTACTTTAAGAAATGGAATTCTTTTAATTTCTTTGTGTGTGTTATTAAAATAAAATTGATGTTAGCTAGCAAAAGTTCAACTTTATAATTATTATTGGAAAATTATTTATAAATGGTTTTATATTAAATTAATGATGATACATTTTTAGAAATCCAAATGTGTACATATTAGTAAAGGAATTTGAAGAGAAATTTGATTATTATTTTCTAATAATTTCCAAAGAATTTTAATTTATAGTTGAAGAATAAGCTAAATTTTAAATTTAATAATTATGAAATTGTGTTTATATATTGGGCGACTTTAAAATTAAAAATATTTGGAATATATATATAGACATGCATACTTAGGTGATGATCAAATGAAGTCAGGAGCGAAACCAATGTAAGCTTTCTTGAAGCTTTTTCTTGGGGAATTGTATACGAATGTAAGCATTTAAGAAGTAATGTAACAAAAATAATATATGCATATTTCGATTAATTGTGAGGGAGAAGAGAGAGGGAATCTCATTTTTTCTTTCCCTTAGGATCCGATCATGAGGAGGTATACTATCGCTTCAAAATACTTTAGTATTTGTTATATACTTATGTTATAAATTTCTAAACATTATTATCTATTTTTAGGGATTTGTCTGATATTAAAGGTACAAATCCGACATTAGTTTAACTGAACGATGCTCACTCTAACGTATCGTATATACTCAAACTTAATTATGGAAATATTTTTCCTAATAAAATTCATAAGCATCATACTTGATAATGCTAAGAAATTGTTTGAATACTCCCAGTAGCAAACAATAGCATAATAATATTTTTCAATGCAAATGTACTTCAGGTTTGTAATCAAAATGAGAGTAAATTATTCTAATGGAAAATATTAACTTGAATAGGAAAAGCATAAAGGAAGAGCAGGTAATATCAAAGAAAGAAAAAAAATAGATAAACATTTTTAAATACAATAGAATCTGTGTTTGGGATGGTAGTCAACGAATTGAAAGTTGAAGGTTTGCAAATTTTTTTTCACTGGAACTTCTACATGCAGTTATTGTAATTAATGTATTTTTTGTTTAGAATTATCATCTAATTAAAAAAGCATTCAGAGCAATATTATTGAAATATTCTATTTTAAAGAATTTAAGAAAATTTAGTTAAAAGATGAATGAATACGTCAAGCTCGGGTTTTTAAGATTATTATGGTATATTTGAATTTAGCGATCGTGGTGGAATTCAGTTTGCGTTAGAATAATATAAAACTCTCGTATTGAATTTCCAGTTATGATTTATATAAATAGGATTTAAACTGACATACAACACGAGAATCAAGAATTTAAAATCAATAAAAACCATATTGATTAAATAAGAAACATTAACGAAAGTCTAGTCATGTTGCAAATTTTTATCACAATATTGATCAATATGTACATATTAATTTAATTTGGCTATTTGACTCTATGGCTAAAAATGTATAGAGCAGATTCAGCAAGTTTTGGCTACGAATTTAATTTGGCAGTGTGCATTGCGTATATATTACGAAAAAACATTTAGTCAATATTTTTTTGAATTTACGAAAGTAACGAATACCTTTCGTAAACATTTTTCCTTTTAACAAGGAAATTTGAAATAGAAAAATAAATTAAAATATTTTTTATAAACTGACGTATTTTTCATATGTATATAAATAAAAATTTTTAGCTCTTATAAAATAAGTAGAAAGTGGCTCAGTGGGTAGAGTTATGACTTAAAATATGAAGATTGCGAGTTCGTGCCCCGGTTGAGCCATACTTATTTCTTACTTTTATTTTTTAATTATTTTCGTACATTTCGTATATTTTACGACAGAATTTCGTGGTGCGAAATTACGAAATATTTCGTAATATGTACGAGCGTTTTCGTGCATATGTCGCATGTAGTTTTTTCAGTGTGTGCTAATACACATCTCGTAAGTAAAATAATTAATAAAATAGCTATATTAAATTCATGTTGTTTCAACTTGAAATAACTCTGATTCAACATAATTCTTCGTGTTGTTTCAATTTCAAATTCATGTTGTTTGAACTTGAGATAACGTTGATTCAACATGATTCTTCGTAGTATTTCAGTATCAACTTCATTTTGATTTAACTGTACTGGAATATTAAATCAACATGAAATATAGTTATTTCAAAAGGAAAGATGTTCTTTTAAGGATATTAGAAAATCATGTTGAATTAATATGAAACAATTGACGATTTTAATATGAAATTTTTCTGTGTGTAGTGTTATGGAGTGTGATCGCAGATTTATTTTTAAATTGATTTCAAAGTCATTCAGCAAAAATATTTAGGGTTTATATTATACAGACCAGAGAAAAAATGGAAGTAATGCTTGGGGAACCACTTTTTCTCTGCTTCCAAAGTATCAATACAAATTTTTTACTGTTGCAAAATTAGAACTCATTTGAAATTTTTTCATATAATTACGATGTTTCTTGAGTTTTTCAAGCAAATGAAATAAATTTTAAATGATATTTTATAACTGCATCTGAAATGCTTATAACAGCACTAAAATCACTTTCAAAAACCAAAAAATTATAGCCGGGAAAGCTTTCGCTTTGAGCAGGTGTCTTTGCTCCACTTCAGAGCCCCGCTATAAACCTTGGTAAGTACATTAAGACCATCATTGCTCATTATAGAAAATCATTGCTCCTATATCCCACAAACGAAAAATAAAAATAGATTGAGAAAATTTTAATTTATATAAAACATTAAAACCCTTTAGGATATTACTTTTTTAAACTGAAAATAGCAGCAAAAAAAGGAAGGTAACATTAATAATCCCCAACAAAAACTTTGATTATAATTATATAAAATTATATAAGGATTTAAGTCGTAACTGCCAAATATTTGACTCGATAACTATTTATTTTTGTTTGAGAAGCCCAAAAAATAAGGGGTACCCCTTACAAATGTATTTACATTGTCACAACAATTAACTGGTTATTATTTTGCTTACTTAAAGCTAAAAAATGAGTAGTCAAATAAACAAATTAAAATTAAAAAAACAAATTTATGCACATTATGCTTTAATAATATTTTTTAAATTTTATTAAGATAAATAAGTACCACTTATTACTTTGCAGCCCATTAATAAAGAACTACCGCTTACAAAAATTACAAAAGTTTTTGCTGGGTAATGTGATCATATAATAATGATATGGGTTTTAGAAAATATTTTATATAAAAAAAAAAACTAAAAATAGAATGAAGAGTGAGTTTTAGAAACTTTTAAAAACTTTGAAACATTATCTATTTTTATTTTTTTCAAATCAGAACAATGGCTGAAGAAAAAATAATAATGATATAAAAAGGAATTAGTACACACCAACTTAGATATAAATCTGTTTTTGATGTTTCTTTTTGTATCATAGCAACAGAATCTTTTGTAAAAGAGAAAAAACAACGCAAATGGTCAGTGACAGTTGGACAGTTACAAATAAAAGACACTTCAAAATATGTTAATAGTAAAAGAAAACTTTAGGGTTGATTTAAGCAGAAGAGAATACAGTTATAATGAATTTTTTTTGAATAAATTTAAATTAGAAAAAGTTTACAAGGACCAAATTAGCAGCACAAAAGATTTTGAAATGCCTAAAATATACAAAAACTAAGAAGTTTTAAATAAATCTAGAAACTTTTAAAAACAATTTCTTTAAATATAAATTTAAACCTTATACTGAGCTAAGATTAGCCATTTATTCCATCACAAGTCTGACTTTGTACGACAGAGGGAGATAAGAACCGGGAACTCAAACAGGGCGGCTCTGCAATAACATTGGCATAATATTCGCTTAGTTTAGAAAAGTTTTGAGTTTTTTATAACTTTAAAGCTTCTCTATAGCTTTCTACTTAGGCTATTCAAAGGCTTTAATTCGGAAAAATATTGGATTTAAAAGAAATAAATAGAAATTAGAAATAGTCTCTATGAAAACCCTAAAACCCTTTAATAACAAAAGAACTTGTGCCACTGTAAATGTGAACTATTAATCAGATTGTTTCTATTAAACCTACGGTCTCGATATAATAAAATAAAAGCTATTATCTTGAGTTTTCTTTTAAATATGCACTGTAAAGTATTGCACAAAAAAGGACTTGTGACTCTTGAAATAATATATTAGTAGTTGTTCTCAGATTCAAAATATGTACAAATAAATTTTTCAGATTTCATTTTCTATTTGTAAGTTGTCATTGGATCCTTTTGTCGTGTGCAGTAATTGTGTATGTGTGTATTAAATAATCTCATTGCAAATGGCAAACATTTACTTTATTTAAAGTTGGATATAGTAAAAGAGTGTGCTGTTATGTTAGTACAAATCTATTTTCCCAGTAAACACAAGTACGTACTTATTGTTTGGGTGTCGTCGTCTGCTACATCACCGTCCTCATCGTCAAAAGAATGATGCAACATTGTTGTTTCACAAAAAGCTTCACAACTGTGACTGAGTCGCTCCCAGGAGGGTTAAATGTAAGACTGACCCCAACTATTTCCTCCCCTATATTTTTTATGAACATACCATATCGGTCCTCCTTAATGGGGCTCCTGTAGTAAATATTTTTTACAAAATTAGCCTTCATCGCCTTAACTAGCCCTAGACTGTCCCTAGAACATTTTTTCAAAACATATCTAGCCTCCATCTTCAAGCATTAGGTGGTCACACATAAAATTTTTAATTTTTATAATCTTTTTGATATATAGACAGGTTTTTACCATTGTGGTTGTTACGCTTTGTAAATTAAAGTAATTTGCCGTGGGCAAAAATCAGAAAATTTTTTCAGGTTTTATCAAAAAATTTTCAGAAATTTTTAGACATGTCGAAAATTCCTTTATAAATTCCATAGACAATTTTTCAGGATTTGTTACGAGTTCTCTCAGACATTTCGTTAAATTTTTCAGAATTTTCTGAGACAAACACGTCCGCTTGCCTGTCAATCACTCATATGATTTTCGATATACACACCTTCTGACCGAGCTCGGCAAAAATTTTTCTCTGGGTACATGCATGTACCATGCTTCTACTGTTTATTAAATTTTTTTTTTAAATAAAAATACATATATGTACTTTTTTATTAGGAAAGGTAATTTTTAATAAACACGTACTTTACAAAAAAAGGTACTCTTTATTTAAAAGGTGAATTTTATTAACACGACAATTTTTATTGAAAAGGTACTTTTTATTAAAAAGGTACTTTTTATTAAAAAGGTACTTTTTATTAAAAAGGTACTTTTTATTAAAAAGGTACTTTTTATTAAAAAGGTACTTTTTATTAAAAAGGTTCTTTTTATTAAAAAGGAACTTTTTTTAAAAAGGTACTTTTTATTAAAAAGGTACTTTTTATTAAAAAGGTACTTTTTATTAAAAAGGTACTTTTTATTAAAAAGGTACTTTTTATTAAAAAGGTACTTTTTATTAAAAAGGTACTTTTTATTAAAAAGGTACTTTTTATTAAAAAGGTACTTTTTATTAAAAAGGTACTTTTTATTAAAAAGGTACTTTTTATTAAAAAGGTACTTTTTATTAAAAAGGTACTTTTTATTAAAAAGGTACTTTTTATTAAAAAGGTACTTTTTATTAAAAAGGTACTTTTTATTAAAAAGGTAATTTTTATCAACAAGGTACTTTTTTTTAAAAAGGTACTTTTTATTAAAAAGGTACTTTTATTAGAAAGCTACTTTTTATCAAAAACGTACTTTTTATTGAAAAGGTACTTTTTATTAAAAAGGTACTTTTAATTAAAAATGTACTTTTAATTAAAAAGGTACTTTTTATTAAAATGGTACTTTTTATTAAAAAGGTACTTTTTATTAAAAAGGGACTTTTTATTAAAAAGGGACTTTTTATTAAAAAGGTACTTCTTATTAAAAAGGTACTTTTTATTAAAAAGGTACTTTTTATTAAAAAGGTAATTTTTTTATTAAAAAGGTACTTTTTATTAAAAAGGTACTTTTTATTAAAAAGGGACTTTTTATTAAAAAGGTACTTCTTATTAAAAAGGTACTTTTTATTAAAAAGGTACTTTTTATTAAAAAGGTACTTTTTATTAAAAGGTTCTTTTTATTAAAAAGGTTCTTTTTATTAAAAAGGTACTTTTTATTAAAAAGGTACTTTTTATTAAAAAGGTACTTTTTATTAGAAAGGTACTTTTTATTTAAAAGGTACTTTTTTATTAAAAATGTATTTTTTTTTATTAAAAAGGTTCTTTTTTGTTAAAAAGGTAATTTTTTTTTATTAAAAAGTTACTTTTTTATTATGTTCTTTTTTATTAAAAATGTTCTTTTTTATTAAAAATTTATTTTTTTTATTAAAAAGGCATTTTTATTAAAGAGGTTTTTTTTAAAGGTACTTTTTTATTAAAGAGGTACTTTTTTATTAAAAAGATACTTTTTTATTAAAAAGATACTTTATTATTAAGAGGTACTTTTTTATTAAAATGGTCCTTTTTATTATAAATGTACTGTTTTATTAAAAAGGTACTAAGTTATATTCAAAACGTACTTTTTTATTAAAAGGGTACTTTTTCTTTTCCTCTTTTCTTTTCTTTTTCCTCTTTTCTATGAGTTTCTTTGCATCAATTTTTATATTTTCCTTTTTCCATTTTTACATTTTTGTGTTTTGTTGTACTAGTTGTTGAGCTGTTTATATTAAGATTGTTATTTGTTGTTTAAGTATATCTAAACTAAAGATGTCTGAATACAAGTGCGTTTCCAATTGAAAGTATATGAAAGAATAATGATTTCTATTCCTCCTGTTGCGTGTTAATGTGTGTGTGGGAAAAGATCTAATAGTACTCAACAGTGGAGTACTCAGCAGGAGGAGAAAGTGTAAAATGTAAGGAAACAATAAAACCAAATGTAAAACAAGGAACAAAAGCTTAACTAAAGAGATGGCAAAAACTTAGAGGAAATCCTGAATATAACAATAAAGTGCAGGTTTCTTTGATAACAAACAAAAATATGTATTTAGTACATTTGTACTAATGTTCACTCGGCACTATGGGGCTTTTGCAATTAACTTAATTAGCTTTTTTAGTTAAAAAAAAAAGAATTTGAAAAATTAATTAAAATTACAAAAGATTGCCGAAATATCTGTTTAAAAAAATTTTAAGTATCAGATTAAAAAGAAATGGAGTTTTAAATGAAAAAGAAGAAACGGGTATCAAAACCATTCGACTTAACACAAGAAATAATTAAAAAAAAATTACTAGCTTTTAATATAAAATTTTTTAAGCCCGACATATGTGTGTACATATTGGCTTATTCTAACGATAAGCAATAGTTTCATCAAGCTCGTTGAAGTATTCATTAACCTAGTTTTCATTATTCCAATTATGTATTTTTTGTTTTACCTTTTATTTTGTAAAGAAGGTTAGTTCTGGTATCAATCACCCTCGTAATTGTAAAAATATTCTTACGAATAAAAAAGCCCTTTATGTTTAGACATAAATTTTTTTTAAGATTTGGTAATTTAACCCATAGTAGGTAATGATTTCCGGCTATTGCTGCATAGTTGGACTGTTTCTGTAGCTGCATCTGCTGCTGATTATGCTGTCTATGTTTCTGTTGCTGTCGCTGCTATGTTGCCATGTTTGCAAAACAAACTGTTAAAAGCTAAAATTTATTAAAATTAGTCAACAATGTTTCCTTCTTAATTTTTTTCTCTTCTATATTTTATTTTACTTTTTTTTTATATCTTTGCATCTATGTTATGTTCCTTTTTTATTTTGTTTGTACTTGAGCAGACAAATAGATAAAACGAAGAATAGACGGACATGCTTTCTGCTAGACTAACATACAGACGGATATCCATGAGGGACAAATAGACCTACAGACAGACTGAGAATCATTTTTGGAGAAGTAGTACTACCAGTACACTTGAACGTACATACGAGCAGAATTTTAGTTGTACAAGTATGCACAAGAATTTATTTATTGTTATGAAGGAAATGTTTTTTTAGAATTCGTATTAAAGAAAAAGATTTAAAACCTTCAACTCCAACAAACAGCACACTGCAATAAACAGCTAAAGTACTTGCTAGCAAGTGGGTGGTTGGGTGTGTAAGATAATTTTTGCTATTTATCTGTTAGACTGTTTGATTGTATATTGGGTTTGTCTATCTTGAAACAAAGTGTTTCTTGTCTGCTTTACTATCTGTATGTTGATACCTTTAGCTTACAATAGCAAATCGTTTTTTTTCATATTATTTAAAATTTGTGTATGTTCTTTTTTTCTCTTTTGTTAAAAAATAATAATAGAATGAACAAGAAAAAAATCCAGGAAAAAAACAGAGTTAGAAACTTGAAACGTGGATGGATGAATGGATATTAAAGAATAGAAGAACATCTAAAATATTGTTGGAAATTTACACACAAATTGGAGTTTAGAAAACACGCCTTTATCTTGTAAAACATGTTAAGTAACTAACAATCTAATAATACGGATCTTATGAGTTTAAAGAAAATGATGTGTGATGTTTCTTTTTCTTAGGTAGATTAAGTGAACTCAACACACATACATATGTATGTATGTATATATGTTTAGAAACTTGTTCAGATACGAGTAGATAGATAGATACCCAGACCACCACTACATTTATAAAAACAATGGTGTTTAAATAACTTCGAACAATGACTGACTGATTTGTTCTGCTTAAGAGACAATCAGGGTTTAATTTTGTTGAAAATATTGGAAGCTGCTTTAAGCTTATAGAGCAATTTTTTCATGACACCTAATGACTTTTTAGATTTTGTAGACAATTTTATCTTTAGTGTATAGAGAAGCTCGTTAATTATGAAGTTTATTATATGCATACATGGACACACTTGTCGTTACCTTAACACCGAAAGGCCCTAACACATTTTTAAAATTTTATTTTTTTTTGCATATTTCGTTAGATGGGAGGTCCAAGGTAAAGATATATAAAAAGGCTTTAGTACAACTTTTTTCAACACAGCGCACGAGCTCTTTTCATGCTCTATGCTAAAAAAAGGCAATTTTAAGAACTAGAAAAAATACACTTTTCTAAACAATTGCTCAATCCACAACCCGTTGTATGTGTTGTAGATCGTAAAAATGTTGTTGGTAATTTCCACATAAACATGTTTATGGAAATTACCAACAACATTTATACGATCTACAACACATACGACAGGTTGTGAATTGGCCTCCTTAAAAAAACATGTATTTTAAGTTTTCTAGCGTAATAGTTTTGTCATTCGCTACGTCACTTTGGGACGATATGATTTCTATATTATTTCAAACGTTTTAATCGTTTTAGAGCTGCTTTAGATCAAAGCCAAATAATTAATACATAAAATAAGTTGTTTTAAGTTGTTTTAAGTTGTTTACCCTCGCTTTTTTGCTTATATACTGCAAACCGTTTTTCGTCTGGTTTTACTTTTTCTCGATGACGTTTTTGGATCTCTGATCTTGTTAATTTAGTTCTCTTATCGTCTTAATAACAAAAATACCCAGACATGGAGATATATAGACAAGTCACGAATTACAATTTTTCATATTCTAATTTTATTCACAGTCAAATTTTAAGCAAATTATCTAATATAATTTAATATTTACAGCTCAAATTATTACGATGGCAACCCATTTGTTTTTTTTAAATTTTTGCTTTTTTCAACACTCGCCTGAACTTTTGGAATAAATATTCAAGTAACGAAGGACAAATTCTTAGCAAATTACTGAATCTCATGATATAAGTTTTTAAATAAAGACTTTAATTTCACATGTTGCAAGCAAACCAAAATTGGTTCAATAATGGAGGAGTTATGCGGCAATCAATATTTGTGTGAGAAGGAGGGGGGACCGGGCCAATGGCCCGTCCGATTTTTGAAAAGATTATGCGGTTAAACTGCAAGCAAAGCTTTTCAAACATAAAAATAATTTTGAAAATCGGTCCATAAATGCAGGAATTATACGATGATATATATTGTAAGGGGAGGGCATATTGCCCTACCGATTTTCAAAAAAAAAAAAAAATGGGGCCAGACTGCAGGCAAACCCTTTCATATACCCAAACAAATGGATAAGTTATACGATAATCAATATTTCGGGGGGAGGGGGCAAATTGCCACACCGATTTGCGAAAAAAATTATGGGACCAAACTGCAAGCATAGCCTTTCGAACAAAAAAAGAGTTCTACGAAGAATTTCGAGCTTGCGGTAACTCCAAAATAATGTGTTATAGTTGGTATAAAGCCAGCAGATCAAATAATATTTGTCCAAAAAATTAGAGGACTAGCACCAGCAGTTCCCAAATTATGACGCTTGAATCAGTTCATGGTTACACGGCGTATACTTAATATTTAATCAATACATTAAATAATGATATTCATACGGCATTGAGACAATGAATGGTTGGCTTTTTACGAACTAGCTCAATTACAGCATATTTTGGAATTTCTGCAAGATCAAAATGTATTTTAGGCCAAAGTTGCTCGGAAATCTTCGTAGAATCTTTTCTCCCACCTACGATTAATTATTTTACTTGTTTTTTTTTGCATCCAAATATAACGACCAACCCTAATGTACATACATACATACATATATGTATATTGTATAGTTAAAGGCTTTTTATTAAAATATTTTGTACAAAAGTGTTGAATTTTCTGAAGTATCATCACACTGAACCTTGAGATATTTATACATATGTATAGTGAATACCAATTCACATAGAAAAGTTTCCAAATCAATTCTGCTTAAATATTTAAAACTAAATTTTAAAATAACAAGCATCCAACACCATAAACCATAACCCCTAGTTAAGATAACAAAATCTCTAAATAATAAATAGTCTCAATCCTCAGGAATGAACGTGCCACCATTTTTTACCTCCGGATGTTCATGTCAGTTTCTACATTTAGAACACATCGTTAAGACAGAATGGCAGTAACTATTTGCCTAAGCTTTCCTCGCATCTTCCATGAATTTTATTTTTATTTTAAATAATTTTCTCTCAACTTTCAAGGCCATAAAATGCTAATTTTTCGGAATCAAAAAATATCTTTATGACTTCAAGTTTACAAACTCATGAAATAAAGAAGAAAACTTATCTGCTTTACAAATTATTCAAAAGCTTAGAGGTGTAAAAACTTAAAACAGAATATAAAAGTAAAAGTACAGCCTGTCCTTCCTTCCCCTGCCGCCTGCCTGCAAAATAATACAAATTTCATATAAAATTTAAAGCCATCAAAGTGTATAAAAACTTTTATTTTCTGGCAAATTCTAAATGAAAGTCGTATATTCAAAAGTTTGTAAATGTGAAAATAAATGTCTAGTTTTATTATTCTTGATTATCCTTGTGACAACAGACACTCTAACAAACAAACAAACGAACACTCATTTGGTATAATAATCATCATCAACACAAAACATTTGCAACATTCTAGTCATCATCATTATTACCTAAATAATGACCATTAAAATTTATTCATGCAGGATATTTTGTTTTTCTAAGTACTGGACAAAATGATAAATGAATTGTAATGATATTTGTGTTAAAAGTTTTCCAAAAGTGGAAAATTTCATTATAGATTTATTTAATATGCAAACAAATAAATAAATAGATATACAGAAATTATACATTTACATAACATAATATTTAAAGGTACTACACAGATAAAATATTGAGCTTGAATAAATTGTAACAATTTCATAAGATATTTTTCCTATTTTTTAAATTTTATTACTTAAAAAAAAAAATATATGAATTGTTTCATACATATCAAGGCGATTTTATTTTACACCGTGATTGCACTTCTTGTTTACGCAAATCTTATGATAATCCTTCATACGAGAATTGCTTCAGTACAAAATTGATGTTAACTTCACCATTTCTACCGTTGTTTTAAGTTTCTTCTTGTCCGTTTTTTTTTTGTTCTACTTAAGTCAAACTTTTATGGATTGATCTATAATATGTACTTAAAGTATATCGTCATTGAAAACTCTAAAGGGCGTAAGAACACTTTTTACTTTTTTACAGGAGTAGCAAGAAAATGTTATAACTTTGAGACTATTTAATTCTTAGTGGCCAAATTTTATAATTAACTTTGCAAAACCAATGCTGACTATACGCACAGAAAAATTTCATATTAAAATCGTGGAAAACAAGGTTAAAAATTGTAATTTTCGGTAGTGGTTTTGCTTCATTTTTCCTTTTAAAATTACAATATTTCATGTTGATTTAATATTTCATTAAAGCTAAATTAAAATGAACTTGATACTGAAATAATATGAAGGATCATATTCATTTAAAATTATTGCAAGTTGAAGCAATGAGAATTTGATACTGAAGCAAAGCGAAGAATCATGTTGATTCAAAGTTTTTTCAAGTTGAAGCAATATGAATTTAATATTGAAACAACATGAGCAATCATGTTTTTAGCGGTTATATTTATATATTGTATCTTCAATAAAATTGAACTAACATTATGTAATCAAATCTCAACTCTAAAGTTTTAATTTATAAGTCCAGCTAAAGCCAGACAAAAATATTTGTTTCAGCGGTTAGTTCTCTGGTTGTCTGACGTCTCTCGTGTTCGGGTGAGAGCAAGAGTGTCCCTCCTTCTCAGCCGAGTGCGGCCTCTAAAGTTAATAATGTTTCGGGCTATGGGATTTAGGGTGCAACTCAAGTTTTGTTATGTATCTTGTTACGTGTACGGATTTCCATGTTAGACGACAATCAAGATGAACACCGAGATATTTTACTTCAGTGTGTTGAGGTATAGTTTGGTTATTGATGTGTATAGGTGGACAGGTTTGTCTGCACAATGTAAAAGTCATGTGTAGACATTTTTGTTCGTTAATTATAACCCACCATTGTTTTAGCCATTTTTCCAACTGGGTTATAAATTCTTGCAGTTTGCGGGATGCTTCTTGATGGCTTTTGTGAACTCTTAGAAAAGCTGTATCATCAGCGAATGTTGATATGTGTATGCTACTGCTTACCGGCAATTCAGACATATATAAGATATAATACAGGACCAAGGATGCTGCCTTGAGGAACTCCGGCTTTAATCGGTTGAGGACGGCTTAGAAAATTACCGTCCTTAACAATAAATTTTCACTCAGTGAAGTAATTTTCTAAGAGCTTAAGGGTGTTTGCGGATAGGTTCCGCTTTAGTTTATTTATAATAAGAGGTATCGAAATAATTTTTCACAATAATACGCGCACACAATAGTAGAATATATGTGCTGAAATTCATTAAAATAGGAGAGGAAAAAATCTAGACCGTGTCGAAAATGTTCGTTTCTACCCTACAGGGTTTGAAAGCACTACACATCTTTTCTCTAAAAACAAAAAGTTATAATAATCGCAGGACGAAATTAAAAGTTATGAGCACTTTTTGAACTTTGACTTGGGGTCACATGGAAAGGTAAAAAGTGTGTATGATTTAAAACAATTCTTTACAAACATGTATACATAAGCAAAAAGTAGGTTAATTTTTCGTCCAAATAAGACTTATTTTATCGACTTATAAAATCGGCCAACAGTGTCAAAAGTTATGTCAATTTCAAATAATTTTTTGTAGCAAAATACGACCAACCTATTACATTCTTCGAAAATATAACAAGAAATTTATAAACAGGTAATGTTCTTTATATCGTTTCTACACTTCAGCTGCAGACACTATATTTTGAATTTAAAAATAAATCAGAGTTATAGTCTTTAATGTATTTTAACATAAACTCCGTATTTAATCACCAAAAAATTTCAATTAAATTAAAAAAATATGGCTAACACTCAACACATTTTTTTTGGATACAAACCATGATTGATTGATGAAACGTTTTGCAATATAATACTATTTAGCAAAGCTGACAAAACTTTTAAATATTTAAAAGTACAAACCTACGATTTATTTTAGTGTATATGCAATTTTAATAATTAAACTGATTAATGAAGCGCACTAAAAAAGCGTAACGCTCAATACACAACACTCCGGACAACAACAATTTAAAAAAAATTATAATTTCTGATATTTTTCAAAAAATTTAATGTGTGAAATAAAAGAAGCGAATGCAAATATTCTAAAACTGTTATAAATTTAATCTCATTTTGGAAAAATTCATAGTTTCTTAATGTGAAAAATCAACAGCATGCATTACGGACACGCCATTTGGTGTGAAGAGAAGAAAAACAGTATTTTAGGTTTTCGTTTTTAACACATAATGGGCAGTCTTTCACAAAGAAAAAACGTGTGTACATTTATATGTAATCTATTAAATTATATTAAAGCAGTTTTCGAATCTAAATTGATTATTAGGCTAAGGTTCGTAACGTTATATTCAGAAAGAATTGGGTATGATTAATATTCCAAGGAACAAGGGAAAAATTAACATCAACTTAATTTTTCAACGTACACAGCAGAACAGAGTAGCGCCACTTTCGGAAGCCGCTACACTTCCATCGTCAGTGCTCACGTGTATTTGCTATCACCACTTGTCAGGTGGCTCTGTTGAATGTGATTTTAATTCTTATATATACAACTTTTTCGCGAAAATTGAATACGAGAATTAAATCACTCTCAAGCTGATATTAAAGTGCACTTTCCCAGCGTTGCCATCGGTTTATTTTTCTTCATTCCCATTTTTCTGATTTTTGTTCTACTCAAGACAAACTTTTTTGGTTTGATTTTATACTTAAGTATATATGAACATGTAAACATGTGAAAAGCTCAAGCCAGTAGCTAATTGTTTTATTAATATGATTATTTCGAACGTATTTGCTTTGTGAATCTAAATTGATTATTAGGCTAAGGTTCGTAACGTTATATTCAGAAAGAATTGGGTATGATTAATATTCCAAGGAACAATGGAAAAATTAACATCAACTTAATTTTTCAACGTACACAGCAGAACAGAGTAGCGCCACTTTCGGAAGCCGCTACACTTTTCATTTAAAATTTATGCGTTTATTTTATGAAATATTTTTTCCATACTTTTAACTAGAGATAGATGAGCGATCCCGTGATTTTTAAAGAACATTGTGAACAGTGAACGTGATTTAAAAATCACTGTTACTTAAAACTGTGACTGTGATCACTGTTTTTAGTTCTCTTATAACAATGTAATTATCAAAACACACATGCATCTCTTCAACAAAAACGTTGTTCTTTAAGGCAGATTTAAATACGCCTTAAAATATACTTTGAATTTTGAAAAGAAACGCTAATAAGGAATAAGAGAATACAAGAAATAGAACACTAAACGTTTGTTGTTATTGTACGTTATTGTTGTTCTGTACGTACCAAATAGAAGAGAACAATTTTGCAAGTAGCAGTTACTTGACAAATTGTGTCACAACTGTGAATCGTGACTTTTCAGTAAGAGCGATTAAATCACAGGTACTGAAATATCGCTCATCTCTACTTTCAACGGATACGAAAAAAGCATTTGAAATGAGAATTAGCCACATATACTACTCGTATATTGTCGGATATTACATACTCTTATTACAAACATTTTATTTATATTGAAATTTTTAGAAACATACGCAATTTGCATAATCAGGAAATTCATAACTACATAAACCGATTGTTTTTAAAATAACATTGAGTAGGCGTTAAATAACCATTGAAATTTTTTTTAAAGGAAATAATTAAGTTGTTTCAGAAATTTTTTCATGCCACTAGCAAAAAAATATCCAGTAAATTGCGTAGTCTGCACATTTTTTAGTGTTCCTTTCCTTTTATCATATTTCAAAAACATTCACTCCATGTCAATATAATGTAAAGCAAAAAAGTAATAATAAATATATATGTACTATATATACATACTATTAGGTGTAAGGCTGTATTTATGTATTCTCACTTAAGGAATTTCTATTTACTTGTACTTCCATGTACATAAATATTTAAGTACTCTTACAAGTATCCAGAGCAACCAACCAACCAACTAACCAACCAACATACATGGATGGCAGTAATCTTATATGGATCTATATCTATAAAAAAATTGTTACTTAAAAGACGTGACTAAAATTATATATTTATAGTTTATCTCACAGTTAAAGTCTAAGAAGAGCAAAAAATAAAAGTGCAGCTAAACTAGAAGGAAAAATCTTAAATATTGTATCTTGCAGAATTTAAGTTAAAATATCTACTCCCTTTTTAATAGAATTTGCTTGTGTTCTTGTTGCAGTTTAAACAATTTCTTCCCTACAAGTTCATTCATTCATTCATACGTAAATTATATCAAGTCTATAATAATGGTAAATATACAGACATGATATCGGTTCGGTTGTTATATATATAAATATATATCTCTATATCTGTATAAGTAGATGTTTACATATATTAGTTGCAACATTTTTGCTGTAGTGTGGAAAAGGTAGTTAATATCTTAAAATCTACTCATACTTATAGATATTTACAACAATGTAAGGATTATTATGATACACATGTACTTAAAGCAACATTATTGTGGCAGACATGAAAATATGCTGGCCTGGCTGTGAAGTAATGAAAACATTCATAGTTTCAAATTGGCTGAGATGCATATTTCAATTAAAGATCGAATGTATAATTTTAAATATTATTACATTCAAACTTGCTGGCTATTCAATATTAGTTTGGTTTTTTGTATTGTGAATACAAATTAAAAAATGCATTCCTTTACATGCATGCCTTTATTACATTGTGTACTTTAAATATAAAAGTAAATGTTAACAATATTCACTCCTTTATATGGCTGATCAGTTTTATAGAAATGTCTTAATAATATTTTTATAAGTGTGATGTACAAAGGAGCAAAGAGAAAATAGTCTATTAAATAAAAGTATAAAATCTATATGCATCACAAAGTTGGTAATACTATATTAATAATCAAAAGATACTATTCTTTTGCTTTTTTTCCCTGCTACTAAAAATATTTGATATAGTTCTTTTTAAATGATTTCAAAAAAGGTAACCACCAATTCGGTAATATTTTGTATGTTTGTTAACACATAAATAACTCCAATTCGAAAATTAGATTTCGGAAATTCTTGTCGCCCATGAAAGGGAATACTTCCAGATTAGTCCTTTTTTAATTTTTTCTGTACACCAAAAGTTTAAAGGACGCTATTGTTTTCGCAATGCTGTCCACCTGTCTATCTCTGTCTGTCTGTCACATTCTGTTTTCTCCAAAAACGGTAAGAGCTACGGACCTGAAATTTTCACAGAATATGTAAAACTTTGGCCGCTACAACAACAAATATATGACACTTAAAAATTAAAGGGTGTTCTACAGCGAGCAGCGAAACATTTTGAAATACTAATGTAATGTACAGTGTTAATTGGCATAGTCTGTAGAATCGGCTATACCAATTAACACTGATATTTGAAAGAATAAAAATTAAAGGGTGTTTTTTAAGTTAATGTAATTTACACTAAGTAATTTAGACATTTTGTTGTATCTTGGAAACCCTAACCGGTAAGCTCTTGAAATTTAAAAAAAACTCTAAGACTTAAAAAATTCCAAAATTAAAAAAATGTCAAAACGAAAAATCGCCAAAATGAAAAAGCGTTTAAAAGAAAAACAGCATCAACAAAAATCACAAAAACTAAAAAGATCGCAAAAACAAATAAAAGAAACCCAAGAAAAACGAAAAAAATCTTAAAAACGAATAAAGCACTAAAACGGAAAGAAATCGTTAAAACTAAAAATATCGTAAGAAACGAAAAAAAATTAAAAAAATCACCAAAACTAAAAAAATCGCAAAAAACCTAAAAAGTCGCCAAAACGAAAAAAAAGTGTCAAAACAAACAAAAAACGCTATAACTAAAAAATTAAAAAAAAAACCGGGAAAATATCCAAACCCGAAAAAAGCGCCAAAACTGAAAGAAGCACAAAAACAAAAATAAATCGCCAAAACTAAAAATATCGTCAAAAAGCGAAAAAACGTTAAAACAAAACAACAACAAAAACGCCAAAACCAAAAAATCGCCAAAACTAAAAAAATCAGCAAAAACAAAAACATTCAAAACGAAAAATGTTCAAGAAAAAACGAAAATAATTACCAAAAATGAAAAAGCGCCGAAACCAAACAAGAAATCGCTAAATCAACAAAAAAAAACCTTAAAAAATAAAAAAAACTGAAGCTAAACGAAAAAGCAAAACGAAAAAATTGCCAAAATGAAAAAAGGGCCAAAACGAAAAGGGATATATGGATGTGCATTCGTACGGAATCCTTCGTGTGCCACCAAATTCGAACTTTACTGAATTAATTTAATTTTGGGCTCAATGTCTGTCTGTCCGTCTACACGCTGATATTTTGTGCATTTCTCGGTTTCTCATTGCACCATGCAAGAAAATGAAACTATTGTCTTGAATTTTTTTCTAAAATATCGGATTTTTTAGGAGGCTGCTTTCCACAAAAGAAGGAGTTGTAAAATTTTATTACAGTAAATACTAAAAAATTTAAAATAAAATTACCTTTAAGCCTTATAGGCAGATTATGTAAAAAATTTCGTTGCTAAAAGTTGCAAATTTTTTGTGGCTTAAGTTTGCGATTTCCGGCCATAGTGCAATGGTACTTTCGTTCGCTTAAATAGAGCATATACTACTCTACTATACTAGCACAAATAAGTGATGTTGAACGTGCTCTAAACACATACCATACAAGCATACTGGTGCAATATTCATTTTTTTAATAATTCTGTACGAATGAGTAGTTGAACATAGAGCGCACCGCATTTGTTATTGATATTGTTTTGAAAATATAAATTAAGAAAAATTTATGTTTTTAAACGACTTAAAAAAAAGTGAAAGGTTATCAATTCGTCATGTATTTTTTATGTATGTTCCCTCAAAACTCCGCCATTTATGAACCGATTTCAAATTATTTTTCGCTAATCAAAAGGATGTACTTCCAGATTTGTCGCGTTGAAAAGTGGGCGGGCTCACACCCATACAAAGTAAATACGCATCCGTTTTCAACTACTTCTACTTAACCGATTCTTATGAAACTTTACACACATTAAGCTTCTGTTTACATCAGGATTACATTAGGGTAAAAAAAATGGGCTGTGCCACGCCCATGAAAAGTAAATATTATTTTTAAACAACTTCTACTAAACCGATTTCTATGAAACTTTGCATACACCTTAAGTTATCGTTAAAATATAACATTATGTTTGGAAAAGTGGGCAGTGCCACGCCCATGAAAATTAAATATTCATTTTAACTACTTCTACTTCTCTGATTCTTATGAGACTTCGCATACATAATAAGTTCTCGCAAGATTACATGATGATAATATATAGGAGCGGTGCCACGCCTATTTTTTTCACGTCTTTTTTTTCAACAACTATTTATTAAACAATTATTAGAAATTAATGTTTTATTTCATTAGTGACTTTACAACATATATTTTGTTCCTTTTTTCTTAATATGTGATTAATTTATTCAAGTAAATGTATTTTAGTCCGATGTTTAGTGTTTAACAAATTTTCTCAGCTGAGCTAAATTCACCGCACACAATACCACAAACTGACGCTATCACACAGAAAAAATTATCAAAGAAAAAATTTCAAACAACAGTTTGTCTAAAAAAAAAATTAATTTTCAGTAAATGTTCTGTCCATAATCTATGTTTGTTTGACTTTTATTTAGAACGCAAACACCAAAAACAACAATAAAAACTGTGCCGTAAAAAACCACGCCGATGACAACATACACACAAATAACAACAACAACAAGCATAGCAAGAGGAATGCAATTGTACTAAGTTTGTTTACAAAAGGTTTTTGAGTGAATCGATTACTTAATGTCGTTGCGTTAATTCTCATTAATTTTTTAAAAGTATTTAGATAAACATTCGGACTTGAACACATTTAACAAAGTGAAATCTCATAAATGCTTATGGATGATGATTATGACACAGAGAAAAATTTTGTTTGTATTTTTGTTTGATTAAGTAAATTATTTTGCTTAATAATTGTTAGCATTTTTGGACTAATTGTTTATTAAATTCAGACAGAAATATTGTTTGATATTTTTCAGGAATCCAGTAAATATTATTGTTTCATTTAGTAAATTGTTTTGTCTACAATTTGTAAATATTTTTAGACAAATTGTTTTATAGATTCAAACAATTTGATCACTGAAAAAAACACGTTTTTTTTCAATGAAATTGTTGAGGTAATTTTGTCTATATTTAAAAATTCGTTTGTAGGTCTGTTTATAGACAGAATATTTACTATTTCATTGAATTCCTTTACAGAAAATGAAATTTAGTTTCTTCTGTGCAGCAAAATATCAAACTCTGTTTACTATCTCTACAGCAAAGCGTACATTCACACCAAATGCCTATACCCGACCAAAGCACTATCGGAATCACTTGATTGCGCGTGCATACTGGTGTAGTGTATGGGGCCCTTTGCATATGATATCCATCATGATACGCTTTGATAAATTTTTCCTTTTTTTGAATTTGCTATACAATGTTGGAATCTTTCTGTTATGCTCTTTAATATTATTTGGCCCTGGCCACCAGTATTATTTATATTTTATGAAAAATTTATACAAAATCAAAAAAGGCCATAAATGTGATGATTTTTTTTTTTCATAATAAAGTGAAGCAAAAATTTCAAATATTTACAGTGTACAATAAAATCAATTGTTTTGAAAATTATCGGCATTTTGATTATTTTACATCTGGGTCTAATTTGCTTTTATTTGCTTAAAACTCTACTAGAAGTCTTCAAAGACATCCAAACTCCAGACTCAACTTAAATGCCAGAAATCGTTCAAAATTTAAAATGTGTTTAAGAGTCAATTTCGCACTCTTTAATTTAGTACTAGACGTTGAAATTCTTGTAAGCCTTACGTGTAAGGTATAAGATGTGTTTATGTAGAATATCTTAGCCCGCTATATCGCTGAAGAGGAGTGTTTGCCCCCTTTTTTTAAGAAAGGTACAATAAGATCCATAGAACGAAAATTCTATGGGTCTAATTTGTGGTGTTTTTTGAATAAAAAAAAGGTAAATATATTTTATAGCTTTAACGTAAAGCAGCTTACGAGATTTTCTATGCTGAGTCAATGTAATTAAGTGCACAAGCGATGAATCCTAGATGTAAACTTTCAAAACACCGATACACGTACATAAATATACTTTTTTGGTGCCCTCTATCAGAATCAGTTGTTACAACTTTGTTATTTTAAATGAATTTGGCTTTGTTGTAAAGTGTAATTAGTTGTTTTAATATTAAATAATTTTGTCTCATTAATAAGACTAAATGCCTAAAATAAAACGTTTTTATTAGAGTTATTTTAACAAATTAAATATCTAAAATTTTGAAAAATTGTTTACTATTATTGCTTTATTTATTTTGTTTTACGAAATCATCAATCTTATCTTCATTTCTAAATTTCCAAAAGTACACAAGGGCCACGTATAATTTTCAACAAGAGATTTTAAACTTTAAATTAAAATATTCATGACATTATCAAAACTTAAAACAATTTGTCAAGTGATATGAAATTTTAAAGAGTTTTCTTATGGTACAATATGCATTTCAGGTTTTAATCTTTTCCCAGAATAACAAAACACATTACTACCATTTAATGGTGCATTTTCAGTTAAGAATTTAAATGTTCGAAATACCAAAAAAATGAAAAGACATGACATTACACTTAATAAATTAAAATCGTGATCAAATTTTAGAAAAAGACGAAGCAGAAAAACAATAATACAAAATAGGAGAGGACAATAAAAGAAACCAACAATTGCAACTTAATGATGACATGGCTTAATCAATTCTTTTTTATGGGTTTCTTAAGCTTGCATTATAACAATCTGCCGCATACTTAATCATAAAACTATTTTTTTTCTCGAAAAAAAAAGAAATACAAAAACATTTTTAAAGGAATAAACTTTAGCTATGACCTTTTCAAATAATAATAAAAATAATAAAAAAAAGTCTTGAAGACAAAACAAAGAACTCTTGAAATAAATGACCTGAGTTATAATACAATTTGATATTAGATCATAAAATATGTAACAGTTTTAGTTTTTATGTGTTTTATTATTCTTTTATTATATATTTTACAACCATTAGCGAGGATGGTTGCAAAATTACCAAGCAGACCTTGCAAAGATGAGTCTGATGGCACTGCACAGTGGGCACTTTTGCAATATAAATTCTAATAAATCTAGAACATCTTTAAAGGAGGAGTAAAGCTTTATAACGCGTGTCTCGGTGGCCTTCTGGTTTAAGCACGAGAGGAATTACTGTGAGCCAAAGTTGACCACCTGAGGCTTTTTTTAAATGTTATCTGATTTTAATAATTTTAAGTTTAAAATATATTTAACTTTAAAGAAAAACAATTTTTTTTTGTCTTGATTCTTTATATTCTTTGAATTGTTGCACACACTACTATCGGAATATCTTGAGATCAGTAAAAGATATTAAAATAATTTTTTCAGGCGTAGTAAGAGATTCATACAGAAGTCAAAAGAGTCAATTTAAGAAAACTTTAACAAAACTTTATTTTTCCTAAATTTTAATTGTTTTGAGAAAATCTGCACGTTTATCGACATTTATAAACAGGCTCTCCTCAATTTTAGAGAAAATTCTTACAACTATCTATCCATCGTCACAATTTTTTACAGGCCCTCAACACAAAACATATTTTTAATATTTACGAATTTCGGCCATTGCTAAAAGTAGGGTACACATCCAAAATACAAAATAATTGGCGCTAAACACATTTTCAATGGATTGCCTTTTGCGTTATGTGATTAAAGAGTGAATGTGTTAAACAAAGTTTTTTACAAAATTGAAAATAATGAAGATACTTTTTTTAAACATGTTTTTTTCAGGTCAATTTAAAAATTTTGAATTTTTAGACTTTTTCCGGCTTCAAGAATGCAGATATTAAAAAACTTTTTCTTTAGTTTTACCTACAATTTTGACAAGAATCGATTGCTGACCTTAATTTTAAAATTCAGCTGTAAAGTAAAAAGATATAAGCAAAATACTAAAAAAGGTCGAAACAAAAAAAAAATTGTTTTTAAGCCAAATATTTTCTGAGCTATGAGAGATATGAAAACACTTGTTAGGACATTATTTCTGTGTATTTTGTAGCTTAACTCTAAGCGCTTTGAATTTTTAAAATCGTATTACATTTAAAAAAGTTATAAGCCTCAGAAATTTTTCTTGAGACCAAGGTGGTAAAATTTAGCGCTTTGTAACTCCTCTAGTACTTAAACCAGAAGGCCATCGAGACACACGTTATAAAGCCTGACTCCTTCTCTAAAGATATTCGAAGCTTCATAAATATACAATCAACAGTTTAGAAGCTCCAGATTTATTACCATTTACTTTGCAAAAGACCCCACTGTGCATTGTACAACAAAAACCAATTTAAAAAAGGCTCTAACTAACGACAGATTCTGCTAAATGGCGCAAAAAATATACACATGTATCGGCGTTTTCAAAGTTTATATCTGGAACTCATTTTGGGATTAGATAAATTTCTCCCCATTTTGCACATAATTATAGTAACTCGGCATAATATGGTCTGAACTATTCTTCAAAAATGTTCCTAGTGGTGTTTTGCATGAAAGTGTTACACACATCTTATACCTTAAACATAAGGCTTACAAGAATTTTAAGGATTATATTTTTGTAGAGCACTTCAGCCCGCTACAACGACTCTGAAGCGGAGTTTTTTTGCCCTCTTTTTAAGAAACCAATCATTTTAAAGAACCATCCAAAGAACAGTTAAAGGGTTAAAAATCCCTACAAAAATGTTTGCCGTGATATTATATGTACATAAAAGCGCTGAGCACATATCATACCTTAAACGTAGGGCTTACAAAATTTTCTATAACCAGTACCAATTAACTCCCCCTAAAATGTATCCTAGATGAAAACTTTCAATACGTCGATACACATGTATATTTTGTTGATGCCCTCTGCAGGTTAAAGCCATGTTATTTATTTATTTATATATTTGGGTTGTACAGTGCAAATCGATTCACTTTTTTATAGCTTCACCAAGTTATTACGCTTCTAAAACTTGACCTCAACTATCGAAAATCATTGCTGATTAATTTTTAAAAATTTCAAAGTTAATATTTGACTAGCTATTAGTGTGGGCTATATTCTTGTCAATATGATAAATCGGTTAGTTTAAAAAGAGCCACCCTCGTATTGTCTTACGCCAACTATTTCTCTATTAAAGATCATTAACTATGCATGGCACAATGTATAACTTAAAGATAACATTTACTATTGAAGCGTTTACCCTTCCAATGGGTTTTTATTGTATGTGTTAACACACGACACACCTGTCTATAACTCTTTTGGGCCTTTAATAAAAACCAATTTGAAAATTGAAAACCTACAAATGCACTCAACACTTTGTCATTTGAAATTATTTTCAAGTTTTTATTTCATTTTCTTTTCCCTCGTTTCTCTTTAAAACGTTTTAAAATGACTCTAGTTTAACTTTTGTAAAATAAATTTGTTAATTTATTTACCGAGGAGTTTTACTTTTTTTTTTTGTTCTGAAAGTATCTTGAGTTTTAAACATTTATTTTCCTTTAAGAAAAACTGAGCTCAAATTACAACAACAATGTGTGATGATTCAAGTTATCTTTAATAGAAAACAACAACAACAACAAAAATATACACAATAGAGTAATAAAAACAAAAAGTAGGAGCATACAAAATCTCGTACGAGTGGCACCACACACAACCTCCGGTACACTCCTGATATTCGTACAAAATATGGGTCTTGTTAGTTATGGGTTAGAAACAAAAACAACAAAAATGGAATGGTAACACATCTTCATAAAAAAATAGATACGGAATAGAAATAAAGCAACAACTACAAGAAATAAACATAATAAACTTGTTTTACAAGTCTATTAGAGTTAAGTAAAAAAATTCTTTGCATCTAACTTCTCACATAAATCTTTACAGTAATGTGACACGTATGGCACGGATTTAAGAATTGTTAGTTAGAAAACGGGTGTTTCATAAATTCATGGAGATAAATATATAGTTTCTTGAAAAATGGATCGTCTATGTCGCAATGGAATAAAACAAGTTGTGCGAGAGCTATTAACGAAATGACTTTTTGGTGGGACTATTCCATTTTTAAATGTCGATCCTGTGCAAAATTACGTCTCGAATTTTAAATATTAAAATTTGAAAAAAGTAGGATTTTCCTGTTAAAAGCGTAAAAAAGTGTGTAATTTTGCACGAACTTTAAAAGGCGGGATAGTCCTGCCAATAGCGGGTTGTCTGGTCGGGCTGTTTATGCAGCAATGTGTAGACTTCGCAAACACTGCAGTTTCGTTTTTTGTATATGTGTAACAGTTGTATGGAAATCAGTGATGCCATTAGGATACGAAAGATACATTTTTCGTATCTTTTGATGACTTTAGGTACCACGTATTATCCTGAAATTTTTCGTATCTTTTGAATCTGTACGCAAAATATACAGAAATAAAATATTAAACTTTCCATCTCTAACAAAGTTTTTTAAAGTTATCATTTCGTTATGAATACTAAAAAACGCCTTTACTCGTATATTAATTTTTACAAAAACTAATTTGTATTGACAACATCCAAAGATAGTTACTAATAATTAATTTTAAAGTTTGCTTACTGTATTTATACAAATTACATACCTAATATTAAATAAATATAAAAATGAATTTATATGATATCATTTTCTTTACAATAGTCATTATATATGAAATAAAAATGTTATGTTAATATATCAACCCCTTTGCGCGAAATGATCGTAAGCGACATTTTGTAAAAAATTTTTTTTAATGAAATCAAAATTTTATGAGGATGCCCATAGTTTAAAATCGTAAAAATATCAAAATTTTTGATAACTTTTGAAATACAGGCTATAAAATATTATCGTAAGCGACAGCTTATGAATATAAATGATGTTTAAATACAATAAAAAACCCTCCACCTGAAAATTTTAATATTTGTCGCTGACGATCATTTGGCGGTAAGGGATCGATATGTTAAACGTTAAAAACGGATTTTGAAAACTTTTTCACAATGTATCTTTTTGGAAAAAAAATTATCTTTTTGGAAACTAAAATGTATCTTTCTCGAAATTTCACTGGCAACACTGATGGAAATAGCATTTTTTATAGTTCCCAGATGGTCAGCACGTTCTAGACGGTATTTTCACCAATTGGGTTTCTTCAGGACAATTTATGATTTTTCTCTGTCCCTTACTACACAGAAAAAACTAAATATCATTTTCAGTAAAGGAATTCAGTGAAATAATAAATATTTTGTCTAGGAACGGACCTACAAACAAATTTATCTCAACAATTTCATTGAAAAAAACGTGCTTTTTTCAGTGAACAAATTGTTTAAATCTATAAAACAATTTGTCTAAAAATATTCACAAATTGTAAACAAAACAATTTACTAAATCAAACAAAAAGATTTACTAGGTTTTCTGAAAAACATCAAACAATATTTTCGTCTGAATTTATAAAATAATTAGTCTAAAAATGCTAACAAATATTATACAAAATAGTTTACTTAATCAAACAAAAATATTTACTGGATTTTTTGTAATATCTCAAACAACATTTTTGTCATCATCATCATCCAATAACCATTTATGAAATTTCACTTTGTTAATTTGTGTTAAAACCTGAATGTTTATCTGCAGAACCTAAAAAAATAAATGAGAATTAACGCAACGACATTGACGAATTGATTCACTCAAAAATCTTTAGTAAGCAAACTTGATACAATCGAATTCCTTCTGTTACCATTGTTGTTGTTTTTTTGCTATTTGTGTGTATGTCGTCATTGGGGTTGCTTTTTTTCACCACAGTTTTTTTGTTGTTGTTTTTGGTGTTTGCGTTCTAGATAAGAGTGAAAAAACAATTTACTGATTATATAAAGAACATTTGCTGAAAATTAAATTTATTTTTAGACAAGCTATTGTTTGAAAGTTTTTTGGCGATGATTCTTCCTGTGTACACTCTAAAACACTTTTGTTGAAAATTAGGTCCATAATAGCCGGCAACACTTTACCGATTATTATCGACCTAAAATTATACACGCTTTATTTTTCCACAAAAAGTTTTTACAAAAAAAAACGATTGGCTGCGTTCAGGTTTGAACCGCGACCTCCTGACTGATAGTCTGACGTATCTACCATTCAGCCATAGCCGTATTATACTTTATGTTTAATTTGAAAGGGGTTTTTTATAAAATATATACAAAATCGATGTAATTTTAGGCAAGGAGAAATTTTCAACACAAATTTAAACAATATATGATCCCAAATTTGAAATAATGTTTAAGAGTGTACATTTTATAAATATGCCAAATAATGAAATAATGTGTACTTTTGATTTCCCGTTTCCCCGGGAAATTTTCAAAAGTAAATTTCCCGGAAATTCGCGATGCTCAAACCCTACTGCTATATCGACGCTAAAAGGGAGATTTTTTAAAATGGTTCACCAAAAATTGTTTTCGTGATTTTCGACATTGCTGATGTTAAAAAATTTTGAGTCTTTAATTCCAAAAAAAAATTATGTCACGAAAATACGAATAGCTTATTTTTTATTTTTTTTTTTTAATAAAATCATTATTTATTTTGCAGCAATGTCTAAATTCACATATAGTATAAAAAAATTGCAAATATATAATTGATTTGAGATAGTTAAAAAAATGACCACAAAACACACATCTCGTCTGAAATTTGGCAAAGTGTATTAGGTACAAGTCAATAGCCCAATTCACAATCTTGTGAAAATGGTCTTGCATTGTAGCATTTGCAAAATGGTATAGTACATTTATACTCACCACTAACAATTGTTAAGTGGTGAGTATCAATATGCAATACCAATTTGCAAATGCTACGATGCAAGACCATTTGCACAAGATTGTGAATTGGGTTAATGTCTTAAATCTAGATTTTTTTTTGCACTTCAGTTTGCCCATTGCGGCCTCCTGAGTAAAATACGAAATATAAAAAGAAATTGTAACTTTATACACAAAATAATTTCCTTTGTTTTGTATCCAAAAAAAACACACTTTTCTGTTTTATATCTTTTATGATGATTTTATGAAAATAGATATTTTTTATTCTTGTTTTACTTTTTATTTCGAATTTGTTCATGCCACATAAAGATTTCCTGCAATACCAAGAGTACACAATTTCTAAAAACAAAATGAGATAAAAAGAAATGTATTTAAATATTTTATGATAAACATTCCCAACTACACTTACTACAAATCATTTGGAGTAAAACTGCAAGAAATACATCTACATGTAAATAACTTTAAACTAAAATAATAGAAAGAATTTGTAAAAAAAAGTTATGGAAATAAATAAAACAAACTGAAATAACTTTACCAAATAATTTCACAATAGAAAAATAAATATAATGAAAAAATACTTATTTACTGCAGTATTAAATTACTTTTTAGTTTATAACAAAAATAAGTTTTTGTACCAACATTAGAGAATTATCTTTTAGATACTAGTGTTTTGTCGGATGTATTTATATTAATCTTATACTTGTGGTTACATGGTAAATTAGAGATTATAAAAGGAAAGTAAATTTAGATAAAAATTTTAATAAATTTGGTAAAGTAGGAGACCAACGAATAAATGAAGCTTTTTGTACTTGATTCTTAACTTCGCCAGAGGGTAGAGAACCGGCCATAAGACAATTCCCATGGACTGGAACTTTATATGAGAAAACACTTGTCACTTTTGCATGGCCTTGGCATTGGAAGGGACCGATTGACATAATTAAGACACTTAGTGCTAGGTTCTACATCCAAACTTAAGGTTCAATGGTGGTTTCTTTATTACTATTCAAATTCCTGCGCATTAAACAAATATTTTTTATTTGCTAAAAATCTGTTTGTTTGAAGATAGTTGGTTAAAATTTTTATTCTTGTTCTCTTTTCACCGCTCACGACACAAAATGTCCCGAGGAATTGTGTGAGTAGTTGTTGGTTATTTTGATGTTCGTGTTGTGTAAATGTAAATAGTCGACAAGCTTTGCATTAAAATTGTGTTTTTAATTTCCTTGATTTATTATTTTTTACTGTTAAAATAATAGTTTTGTCCACGTTGCATTTTATTTAAAATCAACATGACTATAACTTTAATTTCAAACAAATTTTATATTGAATCATCAATCACATCACATTGAATTAAAATTAAATTCATATTTCTTATTATGGTATTTATTTATGACTTAATTCATAAAAAAAATATCTGACTTATAGCAGATTAATAAAACAAATTTTCATACAAAAATTCGTTTAATAAGTCTCTTATTAATCAAAAAATTGTATGTGAACTAGGTTGTTAGTATATATCTAAAGTAAAGTTTAAGCTGTTGTGGCTACAGTGGTTAGCGCGTTGACTACGAAGCAATTGCCCCGACCTCAAATTTTAGCTGGGGCAGCCAACTACAAAGCAAATTTTTTTGCTGCCTATGCGTAAGTAATATAATTAATTAAACAGCTTCATTAAATTCGTGTTTCTTTAACTTGAAATAACTTTTATTCAACTTCGTTCTTCGTGTTGTTTCAATATCAAATTCACGTTGTGTCAACTTGAAATAACTTTGATTCAATTTCATTCTTCTTATTGTTTCAATATCAAATTCACATTGTTTCAACTTGATATAACTTTGATTGAACATGATTTTTCTTGTTAATTCAGTATAAAATTCATGTTGTTTGCACTTAAAATTTAAAAAGTTTACTCAACATGATTCATCGTTTTATTTTAGCATCAAAACCACTTTTTTCAACTTAAAATAATTTTTATTCAACATGATTCTTCGTATTATTTCAATATCAACTTCATTTTGATTTAGTTCTACTGGAATATTAAATCAACATGAAATATAGTTATTTCAAAAGGAAAAATGTTTCTTAACAGTTATTGTAAAATCATGTTGAATTAACATGAAACACATATGTATGCACGAAAAAATCACAACAGGCAAATGTTAAATTAACCTTGTTTTCGACAATTTTAATATGGCATTTTTCTATGGGTAGTGGTGACTCGGCATAGAAAATGCTGCAACACTTACGTTTAAGGTATAAGATGTCCTCAGTACTTTTATGAAAAACACCACGATGACCATTTTGTCCCTTTCTGCAAAAAGGCGATAGAACTTTCAATTCAATAGAACACAAAAGATGGCACATAGCCGAAACCGTTCCGTTTATCAACCAAATTTGATGTGGGATGACAATCGTTAAAAAAAAAAGATAAAACTTATCTTCAGAGAACGCTATATCGCCTGAAATACCGTGGTGTTTTACATAAAAGTGCTGAGCTAATCTTTTACCTTAAACGTAAGGCTTAAAAGATTTCCTATGCCGAGTATTAATTGCGAATAAGTATGAAATTATCCCTTATGCACATTTTAAGTTTTGAATGATTTCTGATGTTCTAGTTACTCTATAGCTTGGGCATGTTTGAAAACATTTATGGCAAATATTTTTGTTGAACATTTAAGCCCGCTATATTGCCGCTAAAGGGGAGTCTTTTGTCCCTTTTTTAAGAACGGGACAAAAAGACCCATGGAAAGAAAAGTTAGAAGGTTAAAATGTTCCACAAAAATATTTGTCGTAGGGTTTTGCTTACAAATGCAGAACCAATCTTATACCCTTAGGTTCACTAGGTCTCTTATTCCGAGTATTCTGATTTTGAATAAATACGAAATTATGCACATTTTAAATTTGGAATGATTTCTGACGTTCAGTTCAAGTTGATTATATATATATATTTATTCCTTTTACTCCTATGGGGAGCATAGGACCGTAACAATTTGACTCCAACCTACTCTATTTATAGCTCGAACTTTTAATTTATTTAGACTTAAATTTAATCTATTAGCTTCACTTTCAATTTATCGTTTCCACGTATGTGAAGGACGTCCTCTTCGCCTACTTCCTTGCGGGTTCCAGTCGATGGCCTGCCTTGCGATGTCATCCGCAGGTTTCCTTAGCGTGTGGCCTATCCATCCCCATTTGCGTTTTCTGATTTCGAGATAAATTGGTTGCTGTCACGTTACTGACCATAAATCGTTCGTAATAGTTCTGGGCCAGAATATACGAAGAATTTTTCGTAGGCATTTGTTTTGAAATACCTGGATGGCTTGAATATCGAGTTGACTCGCATCCGTAGAGTAATGTTGATTTTACATTAGAGTTGTAAAGGCTCAATTTCGTCTTCTGTGATATGATTGTCGACTTCCATACAGGGTTCAAGAATCCGAATGCCTTCCGAGCTTTGTTAATGCGGCTACGTATGTCTTTTTGAGATCCGCCTGAGGTGTCGAGTAGGCTTCCCAAGTAACAAAACGATTCAACATCTTCGATTAGTTGATTTTGTATGCAGAATCGTTCAGCATTTTCCACAGTTAAGCGCGTGGACTTGGTTTTTTTATGTTTATCTTCAGGCCTACACAGCTCGCCGCTTCCTGCACTTGTTTTGATTCCATGTCTGCAAAGGTGTGGGCAAGAAGGCAAATATCGTCTGCGTAGTCGAGGTCTTCTAGCCTGCCTTGCAATCCCCTCTTCTATGTCTACTAGCTTTTTGCATTACTAGATCCAGTACAAAGTTAAAAAGAAATGATGACAGAACGCAACCTTGTCGGACACCGGCGTCAAGTTGATTATACAGCTTGAATATCTTTAAGGACTTTTAATAAAATTTATGGCAGATACTTTTGTAGAACATTTCAGCCCGCTATGCTGGCTCTAAAGGAGAGTTTTTTTAATTGTTTAAAGAAGGGACAAAACGACCCATACATCGAAGGGTTGGAGGGTTTAATTGTACTAGAAAATTCTTCCCCGTGGTGTTTTACATAAAACTAGTGATTATATCTTATATCTTAAACGTAAAGCTGACAAGATTTTTATGCCTAATTACTATGACTATATGCAAAAGGGGGTGAATTAAAATCCCAGATGTAAGTTTTCATAACGCCGATATACGTATATATATTTTTGGAGTCCTCTACCAGAATCAGTCGCTTTTTTTTTCTTTTTTGTTCTAAAATATTATTGAATTTCCAAGTAAAAACTAAAAATTTTATAAAATAAACAAATGGGAAAACCTAAACCAAAATACTGGTTAAAGAAAATACTAAAAAGAACGTTTGTATCTTGTTACAATAACTGAACTATTATTCCTCTTAATACCTCCAAGTATTTGGATCTTTTATTTATTTTGCTTTTTTCTTGTGATGGAAAAATAAACATCAATATCAACCAATTGATGATTTGATGCTGGTTGATGTGAGTGTTTGTTGTGCTACTACAACAAGTGTGGTTATTTGATTTCCTGTACTACAATAAACAAACAGACAACATTGTAGTTTAATGTAAAAACAAAAATTTCCAGCAACTAACTAAAGTGGTCTCAATTCGTAAGATTTCTTGCAATATTTTTAGCATTTAATGTGAACATGTATGGTTTGGTTACTCGTACATACGTATGTTTCCTTTGGTTTCTTCATCTTTAAAAAAAAAGAGAGACCTGATATTAAGTAATCTTGATACACTTAATTGCTTTAGACGGTTTGTTATAAGAAAACAAAAAAAAAACCATTAAACAACTAGAACGGCTGCAAAGCAACCAACTTACACTTAGTGGTAACGTAGTTGGTGGAAATTGTGTGTATTGACTGTTTAAAAACAGTAGGCCATAAGAAAAAAAAACTTAAATAAAATTGTTTAAAAGGATCTTAACTGAATACTTATAATACATACTTGCGGAAAGTCAAATGGACAGACAGACAAACCGACATATTTATGTACTGGTTAAGACATGTATTTTTTAAACAGCCAATATAAGGCAACTTAAGCAAAAACTAAGGAAAAAAGAGACCACTATTAAAAACAGAAACCGTATGAAGGCCAAGAATGAAGTTAAGACCTGTAATTAAGCGACAATAAGCGAGCTTAAGCAAATGTTTGTTAAAGTTTTGAATTTATGTTGTTTGTAAGGGTGTGTGTTTTTTAAGCAGTTACTTAAAGCAATGAAATCTTAAATAATCTATAATTATTTTCGCTTCTCTTTAAAGCGCCTTATATCTGCCACAAAGCCCCATTTGCACACTAAAAGTTAATTGCCCTCGTATATCATCACCAGTAGCACCTCGTTTGACCTGCTTTCACAAAGGAGGTTTAAGATATGATGCTCGAAACTAAGAAAAGCTTAATTGTAAGCCTAAGGAATATATTTTTCTGACGGTCTTCGATATTACCTTCAAGACGGAATGACTTCGTTAAGCTTTATTGGAGAGGCCTCCTCCGGTAGTACACGTAGTGGCTATAATTCAAGCCAAAATCGCTGCCGCAGAAAGTTGGTGAAATGGCGAATATTTGGCAAGGGCTACTGACTAGTCGGACTAAGGTCAACTAAATACATCTCTTTCTGCTGTTGCAAATGCAACAGCAGCTGTATTGCTGTACAGCTGTCGTCTGCCTTTGCTGTATGATTCTAGCATTATGGTTTTTTTCTTGGCCATGTCCACGAACTTGCAACCTGCTTGAACCTTTTAAGTCACACAGGTAAATTCAAGGTAAACTTAGGGGTAATAGTGAAGGCTTAAGTTTTCCGGTGTTAGGGACTCCGTCAAGATAACCCAAAAGACACAACTGTGTTAACTGCGTTCCCACGGCAATTGGATTTTTACTCCGGTGCGACGGAGCGCGGATCCAG
Source organism: Panzeria rudis (assembly GCA_956483635.1). Lineage (NCBI taxonomy): Eukaryota > Metazoa > Arthropoda > Insecta > Diptera > Tachinidae > Panzeria > Panzeria rudis. The sequence continues at coordinate 178,704,391 of OY101448.1, forward strand.
CTTGAGCTTATGGGAGATATGGGAGACTTTTAACTGAAACATACTATTTTGCAAAATTTCTTTTAGAAAATCAATAGAAAGTGGTATATTTTATTAGCTTTTGGGGATTGGAGGGGAGGCTTATCCAATTTGCCTCCTCCTCTATCCGCACCTGTTTCTAAGGAAGAGACTGTCGACAACAGCAGAGCTGTTACAACAACAATAACAACAGCAACAACTGTATTTAGGGGGTGATATTAAAAAACTTATATTTTCGACGTTCGGGTGTGCCGCAGACAGTGGATCCTAAAGAAACTCAATACCAAAATCCCTAAAAATTTTACGTTTTCAATTCCAATCTAGAATAAATAAAGTAGTGAAATTAATATTTCTAAAATCTTAGAAATAGATAGAACAATTTTTTGCATACTTTTAGGAGCTACAAAATATTTGCCTTTTTAGGAGCTACAAAATATTTGTCTAAAGCGGCCGTGTCACAGATTCCGTTTTGATTCCGTATTTATCATTCCGAAAAAGTTCATTTTTGGTGCTTTAGATTCAGTTTTTATTTTGTATTTCGATTTTACAATAATAATGGTTTTATACCTTGAGGCATTCGTTTTTAGAAACAAATCTCACGTGGAAAGCATATGACCAAATATTTATTCGAAGCTCCTAAAAGTATGCACGTTTTAAAGTATTTAGTGCAAATGAAGTTAGCAACAAAGTGTTTGTCAATTCAGCTTTCAAATTTAAAAGTGGTTTGATTACAAAGAAAATTTTAGTTTTTCGTTTTCTGGAGAAGCAACTTACGGAATTGAAACCACTTCCGATCGGAATGGTGTTCTGTGACATTGCTGATAATTGTGCAATTTTTCGTACTGTACACTAATGGTGTCTGTTCGGGAAAACGCGTCGAAGTAGTGAAAAATTACATGACAACAAAAACAATATTTCACAAATTGTTTTCGTTTTCTATACATTTCTAAAATCAAATAAACATGAGAATTTTAACGCGTAGCTCTCTTTTTTAAAGCCGGTAAATTTTGTATGATAAACAAAAACAATTTATGCAGTTTTGTTTTTGTTTGCCATGTATTTTTCACTTAGTCGACGCGTATTCCCGAATATACACCATTATCGCCTATGGGTATGTCATACTCGAAGGTGGCACAATATATTGGTAAAAATCAAACGACTTTTTATTTTTATTGCACAATCAAGAAAATTGTATAATATGTTGGCAAGATCGCTCAGTGTTATATTTAGTATTCACTATCAGGAAATTTTTGCAATATTTTGTTTAAAAGTATTGTGCTATTTATTCCATATAATAGTCAAAACGACCATAATATGTTCAATAATATAGGCAATAATATTTTACAATGGATTGATACTCACCACTTAACAATAGTTAGTGGTGAGTATCGATATGCTATACCATTTTGCAAATGCAACGATGCAGGACCATTTGCACAAGATTGTGAATTGGGCTAATGTGAATAAATATGTGCGTTTCTTACATTGCGAATGAGAAAGCAAAACGAATTTCATGAATACATGAAGTTGTGTACCCGTTTATTTCCGCTTGTCTCTCTCGCCTATAATATAAGGCAGGCGCGGATCCAGCTTAAGCTTTTGGGAGGGGAATTTTTAAATGCAACGTCCCATTTTGTAAAATTTCTTTTAGGAACTCCATAGATATGAGGCATATTTCATTAGTTTTGGAGGGGGGAAATATCCCTCTTTCCCCTCCCCTGGACCAACTTCTTATAAAAATGTGAAATACTTTTGAAATTTTAAGGTCCAATTTTCTCTAAAGTAGAAAAGACGACATGATACAGTAGTTTTGATTTAACTGCGTTTTGTTTAAGCGAACTTAACTGCACAAAAACATTAATTTGTGTCAATATTCATTAAAATTCCATACAAATTCGTTTCTTAAGTGCAATTTCCGTATCAGCACTTTAAGATAAATGCCTTAAAATTTTGGCATTTTAAAACAATTTTTATACAAAATTTCAATCTTAGCTGCATTTTGACTTAACTGCACAAAATATATCTTTTCTGTGATTATTCTTCAAAATCCTTTTTAGGTGCACTTTGTATACTTGCACATTTAAAATATTTTTTGTCAGTTTTAAATTATTTTCATAGAAAAAATCAAACTTAGCTGCACACACGATATAATTGTGTGTACGTGCACATTTAGGCAGCTAAGCACATTTAAGCTAAGCGCATTTTCGTCTTATCTGCGCAAGAAATCGTGAAAAGTTGATTGTGCAGCTATGTCAAAAACGGTAAAAATTGAAACGTGTGCATACTTTAAGGAGCGGTAAGTGGATATTGCCTCCTTTGGCTCTTCATATTCAAAACAGTTAATGTGCCGCCTGAAAGTATATATTTTCACGGGACATTTTTTAAAAAAAGTTTGGAGCTGTAAAGCAAAACATAATGTTACCTATCCTTTTCTCGTTTCTGCAAAATTTTTTTATCAGACCCTCGTGGCTTACTGAGCAATTCCAGTCGCCCTCTTTATTATTTAAATTACAATTTATTCTTTTAAACTTAAACGTTAAGCAGCCTCTTTGCTAATATATTAAACTGAAATTGAGATTATCAATTGAAATTATTTAAGAAGACCGGACTAAGAAAAAAATACTCAACATAAAAATGTTTAAGAAAACGCTTGCAACAAAAAAAAAAAACTAGTGACTAAAAGCTGATTGCTAACCCAGATATGCATTGTCATTTGTTTAAGAAGTTACATATTTCAATTTGGCCTGGTATTTGAGCTTGATCTTAAATTTATTTGTGATTTTGTGTTTTATTTAAATCTTCCTTTTTCCATTTTGTGCTGAATACAAATTCAGATTTATTATTTGGCATGTTTGAAATGGCAAAGATGTAGTAACAAAACACGTGTGTCTTATAAATTTGTATTTTTTTTTGCTCTGTTCTTGATGTTGTTTGTGATTTAAACAAGATGTTCATAAAAAAATATTATACCAGATTTTAAGCAGCTCATCTTTGAATTGAACTGAAGTGAACTGAAAGAAGACTTACTGTTCTTTGATGGCAATCTTGAAATAATATAAAAGGCTCTTTATTTTTGAAATTTTTATGGCGTTTTTGTGTGGCTCCTTTTTTTGGAGGCTCATAAATTTAGAAATAAAACAAAGAAGAAAAACCACAAAAATTCAATATTTGCGTATAGGCAAATTTTCAAAACAATTCTTTTTTTTTAATATTTTGTTCCTTTTTTGAGAAATTACTTTTTTTGTGGTCCAGGTCATATTTCTTAAAAAATCCAAAGACGCTGATGAAAAAAGAAGTTAAAAAGAAATGAAGGGGGAAATATGTGAAATTAAATAAAATCAAATGAAATGAATGGCCACAAAAACTAAAACATTTTGAATGACTGCCCTCTTAATGGTTCGTTGTGGAGTGAGATAGATGCGACTTTTAAGATAACAGCTGAGCGAACTTAATAATTTAAACAATAAAATGAGGTATAAACTCAACCAAAAAGCAACAATAATTTGCCAATGAAGAAAAAAACATTATACGTAGAAATAAATATCATTCCCTTTCCATCATTATCAAGATGAGTTTGAAAAATGAAAACAGTAAATTTTTTGATTTTTATTTTTCGATATTTTTTTTTTGTTTTCTTCTTTCAGGGCCTAAAATAATAAATTGAATTAAATAAAACACAAAAATTCAATTCAAATTGTCTCAGCTTATAAATATCATTTTTTGCTGTTTTTCTTTCATTTTAAAATTATGAGCTTTTTGTGTTTGGGTGAAAATAATACATTTGTTCTTATCAGTTTAATAAATTGATTTTAAAAATTTGCCTGCCAGTTAAATTAATTTATAAAATAAAAACTCAATGTAAATAATTTTACAAGATATTGTTTTTCTTCCTCTTTTATTTACATCGAAAAGATTTATTTTGTTTGCCAGGCGGGCTATAATTAAAAACTTTCATTAAATTAATTAATTTGTTTAATAAATCTAAAAAAGTTGCTAAATAACTTCAAGGCAATTTCCTTTTTGATAAGATAAGATAATCTATTTTTTAATGTTTTCTTTTGTAAACGGTAGATGTGCTTTAATGTCATTGTTTCGAATTAATTTCCTTTATTAAATCAAAGTGATTATTTTAAAAGCTATTTTCTAGCTTCTTGAGTTGCATCTACATATAACAATAATATTGTAAAGCTCTAACTATTCTAAATGACAATTTTCTTTTCACAAACTCGAAATCTCACATTAATAAATTTTTAATGAAATATTATCAGTATAAAAATTTTTACGATTAACTTTTTCTATATTTCAATTAAAACCATAATTTAATCACAAATATATAAATGTTAAAAAATATAGTTAACGACTACCATTCAGTTTGACTACAATCTTAATTGTGTTTTTTTTTAAGTGGGATAATTTTTTAGTTTTTTTTTTTTTTAATCCATGTAATAGCAACAGTCTTGTAATAACACATAGACGCCCAAGCGACCAGATAGACAAATGTTTCATATATATAAAAAAAAACGTAAACAGTATTGTAATGATTTATAATTGTATTTTGACCATAGAAAATTATTAAATTAATTGTTGTTTTTCTTTTATTTTTTCAGGCGTATCAGGCTGTATAAAAAAATTCTTTATGGGCAATACAAAATTGAGGTACGTCTTAAATTTTTAATAAATTACTATATGGGCTTAAAGTTTGTGTATCTATGTGTTTAAATTATTAAGCTATTTTAGGGAATTCGGTTTTAAAATTACCAACATAATAGACATTTAAATGAAACAAATTAATCATTAAAGTTATGTTCTGAAAATAAAAGATTTTCAATTAATAATTGGTAAAAAAATATTGGATGCTCTGTGATTAGATCGAATAGAATTTTAATAGAATTAAACTTTTATTGGAGTTATGGGTGCTATGTACATATTTTTTAATGATGATTAAAAATTTCAAAATTTCATAAGAATTTTTTAAATTAAAACTGTAGCAATAAAGAGTAAATTAAGAAATATTGGACTGTACAACAAAATTAGAATCTTACATTGACTTCTTTGAGCATCAGTTAACAACAGACTTCGATGAACATGGTGAACAATATCATTAGACATGTGAACCTGTACAAAGGCAAAAGTATGCACTCTTTTGTAGCCAAAATATGCGAAAAAGTCTAATAATGCTCTGGGAAATTTTGTACCAATTGCCTTCCACGTAATTGTCATATGACCGGTGAAAATGGGATTGTTGCATTATGTCATTGTAGTGAGCGTTGAAAGGAAAACACACCACTTAACTAGAACAAAAATGATAACAAAATACCTTCACTGTAAATATATATATAGATATTTTTCAAATCAAAAAACATTTGTTTAAAGTACAATAATTTGACTAGTATTAAAGAAAACAGCACACAGTGGCTCCAACTGAAAGAAATGGGTAATAAATCCTTATCTGTGAAACTTGCGAACCGATGACAAAACGAATTATGAAAAAATCATAGAGAAAGACCCAAGCTTTAAGAATATTAAAATTTGAACCACCCTGCTCCAACACAGCGACCAGTGACCAGCGTGACCACATTTAGCTCTTTTTTACGATATGACAAAAATCGTCATACTGTGTTGTCATATCGTAAGTTTCTTACGATATGGCAACACTGCGATATAACAACACCGTGTATGGATATCTTAGTGTTATTATTTCGTAAAAAACTTACGATATGACAACACAGTATGTCATATCGTTTTTTGTCATATCGTAAAAAAGAGCTAAAATGGCCACGCTGACGGTGACCATAGCTGCCAGAAATGACGATTTTTTTACGATATGACTAAAAACGATATGGCATACTGTGTTGTCGTATCGTAAGTTTCTTACGATATGACAACACTGAGAGAGCCATACACTGTAAATGGCTTCCTCAGTTTTGTCATATCGTAAAAAAACTTACGATATGACAACACAGTATGTCATATCGTTTTTTGCCATATCGTAAAAAATCGTCATTTCTAGCAGCTATGACGGTGACCTACAAGCAGAGCTGCCAGAAATTACGATTTTTTACGATATGAAAAAAAATACATGACATACTGTGTTGTCATATCGTAAGTTTTTTACGATATGACAAGTAAGTATTTTACGATATAAAAATACTGAGAAAGCCATCAGCGATGCAATTTTTAGCCTTTTATTACGATATGACCAAAAACGATATGACGTAATGTGTTGTCATATCGTAAGTTTTTTACTATATGACAACACTAAGATAGCCATACACGGTGTTGTCATATCACAGTATTGTCATATCGTAAAAAACTTACGATATCACAACACAGTATGTCATATCGTTTTTTTTCATATCGTAAAAAAGGGCTAAAAATGGCATCGCTGAAAGCCATAGACGGTGTATGGTTTTTTCAGTGTTGTCATATCGGAAAAAACTTACGATATCACAACACAGTATGTCATATTGTTTTATGCCTACGGGGTGTCAAAGTTTACTACCTCCGGCATGACAAATCTTGCCCAGCTAAAAATAAATGAATGCGTGCGAGATGAAATTCTGTTTTCATGATTTCTGAACAGTTTGTTTCTTTGAATGCATTCTTAATGCCATCGTAAATCTTAATATCGTAATCTTAACATCGTAAATCTTAATATCGTAAATTTTAATATCACGGTTACGCTCCACCCTTGTATCTGCGCCTGGTGCTCATTGATATTTTGCTTATCACCACGCGTGAGGTGACTCTGTTGAATGTGATTTCAATTCTTATATTTAGAAACTTTTCGTGATAATTGCAATGAGAATTAAATCAGTACTAAATTGTGTCAATTTGCTGTTTTACCACATCAATCCCCAGTATCACCGTTGGTTTACTTTTCTTCATTCCAATTTTTGTTTTCCTTGAAATATTAATCATACTTTTCTGAACATAAAGTTACGAAATTTAAGCTAAAAACCAATTTAATTGGGCTAAAATATATTTAATGAAAATATTCGAATTTATTAATATGATTATTTCGAACGTATTTGCTTTGTGAATAGAAATTGATTAGGCTAAGGTTCGTAACGTTATATTCAGAAAGAATTGGGCATGATTAATATTCCAAGGAACAAGGGAAATTATTCGAATTTGGGTTTTTATTTATAAGTCCATTAATTTATTTTAAACGTTTAAAAATGAAAGGCCCTATTCGGAAATGCATCACTGCGCTGCATCAGTGATTTTAAATATTTTTATGTATATCAGCGAAGTAGATCTGTATCAAAAATCGCTCAAATACCCAACAAAAACAATAGTTAAGTGGCTGCTAGACAAGTCAATATTCAGCTTCAATATATATGTTTGTGTGCGTTTATTTAGAAAAAAAAATTGAAGAATATCAAAATGCTTTTGATTTTCATAGCAAACGCACACAAACAAATATATTGAACCATAAATATTGACTTGTCTAGCAGCCACTTTAGACATTAAAAAAAAATCATAATGAGATTTTTGTCGGCATTAAAAAAGAAGTTTGCTTTTCTGATGCAATGCAGTGATGTATTTCCGAGTAGGCCCAAATAGAGACATAGCACATATCAAAATTTAAAAAATTATGTGTAGTTTTCACATATTTACAGCTTGAGTTTGTTTAAAACTTTTTTTGCAAAACAAGGGGCTATGTGTTGTTTTGTGCGTACTAAATTTTTTCTTAATACTATAAAATCGTTGATTAGTGATATTTGTGTATGAAACTTTGAAGTTTTATAGAATTGCTTCGGAGAATCTTAGAATTCCTAAGAAAGTTTCAACTAATCCCAAAAAGGGAATTTTCATAATTCAGATGCACACTTCTCAAGACCTTCGGAAATAGATATTGCAAAAAGTAAAAAATTTTGAATAACTTTCCCAATGAAATTTTAATGTGATTCAAAGATTTCCAATAAATTTTTCCGATGATTGGCTATGCCTGTTTAGAATTTCTAACAGACAAAAAGAAATATTTAATTTCAGGTAAAACCTTAGAATACTTTTAGAGTAGAATTCTTAAATTAATAATAAAAGTGACTAATATACATACAAATGATGTTGCATAAATGTGGCGAATGTGGGGTTTTTCGAATGTAATATTTTTAGGTTTTGGCAAAAACTTCTCGCAAGCGTACACACATACACACCCAATTTTGTCATTAATTTTTTATTCCTTCCTTTTCGTTTTGCAGTTATTTTTGTTTGTTTTTGCCTCTTTTTGTCTTAAATGTCTAATATTACACGGTGTCAACGCATGATTAATTGTTACAAAATCAAGTGACACTTTAACTACATTTAAAGACATAAAAACATTTTTGTTGGTATAGCTACTTTTTGTTCACTTGGATGGAGTCTCATACACAATAAGCAGAACAAAAATTCTTGCCATGAAAATTTAACTTAGAAATACAAGAGGCAAAACAGTCAACCAGGCAAAAACAACCAAACCAACCAACCAAACCAACCGAACCAACCCATGTATGGTAAAATAAAGAAGGCAGAAATTCGAAATAAATATACTATAATTTCATAAAATAAATGTACGAGTACTTATGTATGAGTGTAAAAGTATGTAGAAAAATAATGAATTTAAATGAATGAAGTATAAAAACAATCGTATATTTAATAAAATTAATTGTTTTTATTGTGCTGAGGTTGTTGCAATAAAGATAACAAAGGCAACATTTTAACATTTGCAAAAAAGCAGGTTAAATTCTAAATCATTTTGCTAAATTATGTTCATTTAACAAAAACAAATGAAATGTTTTTCTACCATTAAATGTTAAATAAAATATAAGATTTATTTATACAGTATTTAATATCAATGGATAGAAGAACTTTAGCTAATATTCGTAAATTATCGAAAAAAATTTTTGTAAAATTCACATTCTAGTGTATGGGTTGTATGTTGTATAAATGTATTTTTTTATTTTTTATTTACATGTTTCTAAATGGATGTTGTAAAATGTTTACATAGAAATTACCAGCAACACATCGCTCATCTAAATAATTAACTTGTCTTTTCTTTAATTATTACTTTGTTACAGCAAATGAGCTTGAATTGTACAATTAATTTATAAATATATTCATGTTATCTAATTCCTGCTTGAACATTTTTACCAATTCTCTTTAACTTATTTGCTCTATGACTGGTGAAAATGGAAGTGGTACAATATTTTCCCGAGTATTAAGCGGTGAAAAGCGAACACATCACTTAAGGGGCTATTCACATATTACGTAACGCTATTTTTGTAGTTTTTATATCCCCCGATCCACCACTTCGTAACGCTTTTTACAAAATTTTCACTATAAATTATATAATCCGTAAAAAATCTTTAACACCCTTAAATCTCCCCCTCTCGAGCGTTACGTAACATGTGAATAACCCTCACAGGACAAGCAGATTCTTTTAAATCAAAAATATTTGTTTAAATTACACATTAAAAGTTTAGCTTCAATTATGGTTAAAATGGACCAGTGAAAAAATTCGTAAATTTAGGCAAAACATTTTACTAAATTTACAAACTTTTTCACCGAACAAAAGAAAAAACGTGAAAAATTGTTGTTGTGTATTCCATAATGAAGAAACCAAATTCAAGCAAAAACATTTACCGAATCAGATAAAATAATTGTCTAAAAATATATATTTTTCAAAATCAGTAATATAATTTATATATTCAGTAAATTTTTTTATTGAAAACGGACTATTAAAAAATGATCGTAAAACGAAATAACATATTTACTGAAAATTAAATTGGTTTTTGTTGTGGTTTTTAGGATAAATAAGAGCTCGAAATGAAGCCACTTACTGTACCAGACAAACTGGTTATTGAATTTAAAGCTGAATGTCATACAAATGCTTGTCTGAAAAGAAAATTTGAAAATAAAATTTTAGATGTTTCCAGAACTCGAACCAGTTGCCAGTTCTTTAAAACCAGTCACGTAACTTGTCTTGTGACAGGATATCTTCCCCCTAGGGATGTAACAATCAAAGTAATAAAGTTCCTAGAGTGAAAAGAACCTATCGCAAAGCTTTTCCCGTAACTAATTCCCAAGTGGTAGCGATCATTTCTATTTCTAGAAATTTATATGAAATGTACCTGTCACTTTTACAAGGCATTATTATTAGAGTAGACCAAATGATACAATTAAGATACTTTGGGACAGGCCCAAGATCTAATCTTAAGATGTTTGTTTAGCGGCAGAGTGTTTTTATTATTTCTACATTATACGTTCAGAGAGAAAAATAATAATAATTAATAATAAATTAAAGATTAAATAATTTAAATATCATAGTGCCCATGGCCGCTACGACATCACAAAAAAGTGTTAACATATTCATGGGGCTTATGACAATATTGAAGACGCCACAACGTCAAGTAATGTAATGTAATATTTGTGCCAAATTTCACAAGATTCGGCTAAGTAGCAGTAGTTGAAAAAAAAAAATAACTCTTTGAATGGGTGTGGTTTACATTAAATTGCAATGAATATTTTCATTGAAACAACGTATGCGTGCATTGAATCAACGTAATTTTGCAAAAAATTAATGAATCGATGGCAATGAATGTCATTCATTGAAATTGTATAAAATAATTTTTTTAGGTGTAGTGAACTCCATATGTACGAAACATTACAGTGTACAACAAAACAATTTTTTTTTTAATTGCATGGCACTAACGATTGATTCTGCTAGAAGACACAAAAAAAATTCGACGTGTATCGGCGTTTTGAAAGTGTACATCTGGGATTCATTTTTGGGGAGTTTCATTGTTTTAATGAAAAATTACATTGCATTTATGAAAGACCGATTAAAAAACATACCTTTATTAATTCAAAAGTTGGTAAACTAAAAGCGAACTACAAAAATTGTTTTATATGGTTGTTGTTGTACTCTTTCTTATTATCATACACTCATAGACATATCATTTTGACAATGCTGAAGTAGTTCAGTAGTTGCCTATAAAGTAAATTATGAAAATCAAGAGTCTGAGTTTAATACTGTGAGCGGTCATCAACATAAAATATGTTTCTGATGTGCATTGGCGCCTATCGTACGTGTTTGTAGCATGGAATTATCAATAAATTCAAATAGTCAATAAAAGAGATAAGTTGATGAGGCTTACTTACTAAGTAATGTAACAATTTTATTAAAACAATGAAATAATCTCATTGAAATTATAAATTCATTAAAATAATAAAATAATTTCTTTAATATAATGAACCAGTTTCATTAAAACGGTGAAATAATTTCACCAAAATAATGAAATACGTTCACCAGATGAGCAAAATTATCACATTGAAATAAAGAAATTATTTCATACATTTAATGAAATTTTCATTCATAATTTTAATGAAACTTGTTTCAATAATCCAACGAAGCGTAGCCTTGGTTGACTTTTAATGAAGTTTTTCATTGGATTAATGTCGCAATTCACAGAATTTATGAACAAAATTCTTTCAGTGTATGTACAAAAGGAGGGGAAATTTAACTCCCGCTAAATTGAATTTCAGATGTAAATTTTCAAAAAGCCGTTACACGTATAAATATTATTTATTTATTTTTTTATTCTCTGCCAGAATCAGTCGTTAAAGCCTTGGCTCTTCAACATGTGCCAAGTAGAAAAATTCTTGAATATCTCTTGGATGAGAAGTTGTATAACGAATCCTCTCTAGCTTTTCACTTTTAGTAATATGACTAACTAATTTGCCTAAATCCCACACTTCCCCTTCACATTTACCATGGTAAGCTTGGTAAGGCCCGAAGTAGTCAATCGCTAAAATTTTGTGGGTCCTCTTAAATTATTGAAATTGGATTGGCGCATTGAACAATCTGCTAAAGTTTCAAAAACTTTTTTCATCGTTTACAGAAGTGTTTACTTTAAGTCGATCTATATCGTCTCACTGTCAAGGAGCCATGAAACAAGCAAAAAAAAATAGCAAAATCAAAATAAAAAAAAAACTTTGTTCCACTGTTTACGCAATATGAATTAATAGGTTTCCATATTTGTGAGTACGTAAGTAAGTAAGTGAGTGAGTTAGTGTGTGTATTGATTTTATCTTTCACTATTTAATTGTAAAACGATCTATAATTGTCTTGGCTTTGGACAGATAATGATCAATCATCATGTTGACTGTTTGCTTAAAAGCATTATATGTAATGAATGAGGCAACAACAACAGCCGCCGCAGTGCCAGGCCTCATAAATTTAAACATAAATATAAGAGTACTTTTAAGAAATACCTACATTATTTATTTATTTATGTTGCAAGTAGCATTAATACGAGTATCTTGTTTTTTGTTTTTATTTTATTTATTTTGTTCAATTCAACGGAACAGTGAATAAATATGTACAAAGAAATTGGCAAAAACGATTGTTTCTACATTAAATATCAAAATAATGAAAAAGAAAAGAAATATTTTATTAATAGACCAACAAAACATGTTTTCCGTTAAGTAAATCAATAAACGATTTGTCATTATCAAATTGGGATTTTAATTACGCATGAGTTATTTTATGAATACATTTAGTTTGAATTGATTAATATATAAATTATTTATAGGCAAGTAGTAAGTTAGTAGTTTTGGCAAGGCCAGTTTTGTGAAATTGAATTGAATAAAATTAATGGTTTATTGAAGTTTCAAGATCAGGCAGAAAGATATTGAACATAATAAATATAAAGTAAAATAAGACGTTTCAATTTTGGTTTTAGCAACGATTGCAATTCCATTAAAATGACGCAGCGCCAACGAAACAAGTCATGTGTAATTTTTGGAACATTTATTAAGGGCCCCAAATAGTCTATATATGCCTATATTTTTCTCTCGTCTTGTTAAAGAACTGTTAAATAACACCTGACTTTGAAATTGCCCAGGCAGAAACAGACAATCAGCATGACGTTGGTACGATGGTCTGAGGGTACAGCAACTAACATTAGTACAACATTTTGTTTACCAAAATTTTAATGTATGTACTTATAACATTAAAATGATAACTCCGAAAAACCGTCCTCCGACTCTTGTTTTCAATGTTGTCACTACACTGTAAACTTTAAATTTAATATGTACTCATAATGTTGTAAATAGATATTTACAGCATTTATTAAAAGAACGATATTGCTATTTTCATAAGCCATTTTTCATATTTTAGTTTTAAAGTTGATTTTAAAATTGTTTTTATTTATATTGTGCGACTTGAATGACTATGGGTTTGAACATGTGCCTACATGTTCACAAGCAAAAGCGTATGCCACTAAACCACAAAGCCATATAAAGTATCAACAGCACAAAGTAAATGTAAACATAAACTTACTCTGAGATCATCTGAGAGAGAGAGTGAGTTAAATTTATTTATGAAAAAGTCACATTTTTGGTTTTACAGCATTGGTGGCCTGTTGTTTGCAGCTGTATTGCTGTGAGAATTGTGAACTACAGTAATACGATAAAGTAAACGCAAAGATTTTCATTAAACTTTTATCACAAGAAATTATATTGGTCGTACAAATGTATAATAATGCGGTTCACACTGAATTTACTATTTCTTAACTTGGTAAAATGGAGAAATTTTTAATACATTTTGCCGCAATCCCCTTAGTTTTTTCAAAAATATATTTTTATTTCTAATAAAAAGCACTTTATTTTTATCATTATCATTTATTTTACACACTATGCATGTACACTCGTCGCTCTCGCATTAACGACTAAATAGAGAGTATAAAAAGAAATGAAATAAAGAGTACAAACAATTGTTTGGTGAAATCAACAACCAGCGTGGCCGTTTTGCGACTAAAGTGGCAATTTGCCACTTTTTCAACTGCCTTGCCACTTTTAGTGCCCGTTTTTTAAAATGACATAAATCTGCCACCTTTTGTAATATTATGCCCCTTTTTGCCCCTTTTTATGAAATGATGCTTCTTGTTTTAATATAAGCTTTTTATGGCAGGAAACTGTTTTTATAAAAAAATCTCAAGACAAAAATTTGTTTTTGAGTCTATCATGTAAAGTCTTATGACAAAAACTATTTTGAAATAGTTTAAGAGTTCAGATCTATAGATATTCATTATTGTATTAAAATTATTAAAAATAACACCCTGATTCACTAACACGAACAAGAACGTCTTGTTAAACATTTTTATGAAAATCACGCAGCTTTAAATATTTTTAAAATTATTTTCATGCAAATTTTGGTGCCATGTCACAATATCCAGTGACATAATGTCCAAAGACATTATGTCACTGCTAAAAATGGCGTAACATCCATGGACATTGTGACACTTTTAATAGTGCCATGGACTTTATGACATTATTATTATGACCATTATGACACTTTGAAATGTGTCATAATGTCCACACTTTTAAAATGAAAACAAATTCAAATATATGTACATGTTTTTGACTATTCACTTTTTACTTCTACAATCGGTGACAAGTAAGAAAAGATCAATTGACGTTATTGCATTTTAAAAAGTGAAATAAAATCAGGAACAATTTGCAAATAGCGTCAACAATGCTTAAAATATGTCCAATCGACATCGTCGATTCAAAGAAATATTTGGAAATTAATTAAAATTGTTAAGAAATTTTATTTTACTACAAAATATTCTTTGCGTGGCTGGCCTTCGGCCGGGCTTAAGTATTTTTTCTTTTTGGTATATTGAAAAGCGGCCTTCGGCCGGTCTTAACGATTTTCTCCTCTCAGTATACTCAGCGGCTTCGCCGACCGAAGGCCGGCTATGCAAAAATCTTTACTCAGCGAAACTGCTTTTCGATATACTTTACTAATGTGCTGTTTCCATATGCAAACAAGCGACTTGAGTAAAAATTTTTTTATGGAAATTGCTAAAAAAATGTGAGTGCCTTTCACATAAATTTTATACAAACAAGGCTTGTTTGCATTGTTTGTCTAAAATTTATATAAAAAGCAGTCAGTTTTTTGAACGAAAAAACATCAAAATTGATTCCTTTTATTTCAAAAGCATTATATGCCCTAGAAATTCATTAAATATTAGAATTTGGTTCAATTATTTTCTTTTCAAAAAAGTTGCCCCTTTTTTTGAAAGAATCCCCTTTTTGGTGCCACTTTTTTCCTCAAAATCCCCTTTTTGTGCCACTTTTTAAAAATTTTCAACGGTCACCCTGTCAACAACTATGTTTTGCAGTATTGTATTGGTACATGATTATTGTGGATATGATATTTCGACAGTTAAGTCTCATAAG
The DNA here is from genome assembly GCA_956483635.1 of Panzeria rudis. Lineage (NCBI taxonomy): Eukaryota > Metazoa > Arthropoda > Insecta > Diptera > Tachinidae > Panzeria > Panzeria rudis. The sequence continues at coordinate 178,719,640 of OY101448.1, forward strand.
TTTTAATTTGCAATGTTGTTGTGGTGGTATTGGATTACTATGAACGCAGTATTGGAAAATTAAACTCATATTTTTGTGTATACAGTACTATGGTGACACAAAACTTTTGGAAGAGTAGTAATTTTGTATTTACAGTGTTGTGGTGGAACATATTTTTTTGGTAAAGTCGCAATTTCTGCCTGGGTAGTTATCAAGAAATTTCATTTATCAGTGATTTAACTCTTAACTTTGTCACCCCTGGAAATGCTTTTCCATACTTTATCCCCTTATTCAAAATTTCATCTACCATTTTTTCTAGTAGTGAAAAATTTATTGAAATGATAGAAAATCTGCTAGCCCTTTAAATATTAATCGGCTTTTTAAAGCCATTTTTATTAAAGATTGTTTTAAGAATTGCAGACATAAACTTCTTTAACTTAAACGTAATAATTATGTCTCAACATCTCCAACTGTTTTATTTAACAAGGGATTCCTTTGTACTCTTATTCCGTTTAAAATATAAAAGATTTTTTTTTGTAATAACAACTCATACTTAATATTCTCATCATAAACTTCAAGTTTTTTTTTATATAAATATTTTTTTTTTTCATTTTCTTGATTAAACTTTTGATTAATCTTGACAATCTTGGTTAATTCAATATGCAAAATGAAGTTTTTTTCTATATACATATTTTTTTTTTATAAAACAGTGTTTTAATACGTTTAATAATAGGAAACCACCCAGGAATGTGATGTGGTAATTGTCAAGCGTTTATGTTGTTGGCCCAGACATCTGATAAATCTCTGACAATTCTTACTCTTTTAGAATTTAATAATGTCACGTAAACAAACGATTATTTATCTTTTGGATGGCCACCCACAATGTTTACAAAAGAGTTTTTTTCGCAGCTAAAAAAATATAAAATAGCGAACAGTTAGTTTCCTGGTTTTGTCAAGTGTGAAGAAAAAGAGGAAAATTTATAAATGAAAGGAATATATGTTAAGGGAGGTGAGTGGAAAATATTTAATAAGAAGCGAAATGAAACATAGCAGGAATATGTAAAATGAGCTTTTTGGTAGTGAAAGTTAAGGTGAGAAAGAGATTTTAATGCGTACAAAGTTTTAACTTAAACAAGGCGGATATCTGTGGTCTGTTTGGACAGTTAGCCCTCCAATTTCGAGCAAATTGCGAAAAACAGACTTATTTCGAGATTTTTAAAAGTTTTTAACAATTTACTCGAAATTTGCGGCGTAACGAGCGAAACGGACATCAGATTCAGTGCAGATTCACATTTTTGTTATATTTAGTGTCTTTGCTTGAAAATAATGCTTTTCCTGCTATTTATGTCTTCTCTGCTACTTACATTACAACTTCAATATCTCGAGATCGGTAAAATGTACATCAATAATTCTTTAACACGTAGTTAAATAATGCATTTAGAGCTCACATTAGAATAAAAAAAAAATATTTGTTTAGCTATTTTTTTTTAATAGCTAAGACACTAAATATAAAATAAAATGTGGCCGGTTTATTTGAGCAGACCCAACTACCTACATGAGCTGAATCCGAATCTAATGTCCGTTTGGCTCGTTACCCCGCAAATTTCAAGTAAATTGTTAAAAACTATTAAAAATCTCAAATAATAATATAAAAATTCTCTTCCTAAAATTTGAGTTTTTTTTTACTAATTTTCTCCTAGCAGCCACATTTATAGCCAGGATATCTTCATTTGAAGCAAGATCAATGCTATATATCCACCTAATGAAACGACGTGCATGGATTTTTAAGGTACCCTGTGCAAAGTTTTTAACAGGCTCCTAAACTAAAAACTTATTTTGAAAATCAAAGATTTTCGACCTCTACCAAATGTAAGAAACATGTCCAAAATGAACAAAAACATTTATAGAGCATGGCCTATCACCGTGGAAAACATAAAATTAACATTTCTAACAAAGTTTTTAACAATTTCAAAAATTATGAAACCACCTTTTTTTGAAAAATTTACGATTCTTGAGTTAAATTTCAAAGTTTTGAGTTTAGACCGTTTTTACGAATTAACAGCTCAAGATATTTCAAAGTTTTGTTCCTTGCCGTTAGTTAGAATTTTATTAGCAATTTAATGGTGTGCTGTAAGTTAAAATCAGATGCTTAATAAAAAAAATTTATAACCAAAAAACCAGAAAAAGTCGAGGCAAAAAATTAAAAATTTTAATTTTTAAGTAAAATATCTCTAAAACTATAAAAAAATACAAAAACTATTGTTAACACATTTTTTCCTTTATCTTGTCTAGCAAAATCCAAGGCACTTAAAATTTTACAAATTATTGTGTATTTACAAAAGTTACAATGCTTTTCACGCGTGAGGTAGCCAACTTTCACTCCTTGTAGCTCTGCCCCTGGTGCAGTTAAAGACTTCAAAGAATACGATTCTGAAAGCTTGACTCTTCCTCTACAATCATTTTAAATTTTAGACGAATGCATTCAGTAGCTTAGAAGTTCCATAGTTATGACCACTTTTTTTAATTTTCACCATTGTGGAACGTCATATTCCAGCGAAGTAGTGGTCAACTTACGAGCAGCACTATTTCTAATCCATCCGCTAGAAACACTTCCTTCAGTGAACCAACTCTAATGCAGAATCACCAACAATATTAGTCCTACCAACACTAGCAGCTACAATTTTCATACGTCTCTGTTATGATGAAAACCTCATACCAGAGACTACACCACTGTCAGTAGCCTCAGTGCCATTGAACACCTCCACCTACTCAGCCATACCATTACACTATGTAACAAAATTGAGCTTTTATCATAGCCATGGTCACCACTATAGTTTTTTGATGTGTTATGGCTCCCCATGATACGTTTTATTTTTTTTTATTTTTTCCTAAAACTTGCGATTTTTCAAGTGGCTGCTTTACCGATTTCATCATAATTTGGAAAGAGTTTAATCCAATTATATTACAATTTTATTTGAAATAAAATTACCTTGAAGCCGTTAAAATTTTTTTATAAACTCAATAGTGTTGGAATTATTCAGACCACAAAAATTGGAAAATTTTTATTTTTTTAAAAATTCATTTAAAATCGAAAATCCGTAAAATGAATCACAAATGTAAACATATACTTTGTTGTACAGTGTCAACATTCGGAATTTTTGCAAAAAAGAGGTGCAAAAATCACTTTGTTATAAATACAATCAATAAAAAATATTCATCAATATTCATGAAATAACGCTTATTTTATTTATAGTATATGCAGCTTTATGGTTAGTTAATAAAAATGGTAATTTTTCGATTTTTTTATATATTAAAAAATATATAAAAATTTTCCAATTTTTCATAAAAACAAATATTTTTCATCCTTGCGGTCTAGGGTATTCATTCGGTTAACCGTTAATCTGTTAACCAGTTAGTTACTACCCGATTAACTGATCGGCTATTTTCTATTAACGGTTAAACTGGTTAATTTAACTCGATTAACCGATTAACCGACACTACAAATTTTTTCATATTTTTTAGTATTATAATGTATTTTTTGTGTGTTTAATTATTTGTTTCGTCTCATATACAAAGGGTGTGTTTAGAAATTATTTTTCATACAAACAAAGTGTGTTCAGTGATCTTAACTTAAGTAAAACTTTAAAACCTTTGAACCTGGCTATAAAAGAGTTTAGTAAAGAGTCTGCTACACTAATTGAACTTAGGGAAGTATTAAGTTTTTTTTTTTATTTAATTAAAAATCTAAGGATTATATTTAATGAGAAAAGAATTCAATTATTTTATACCTCCACGCAGGAATATTTTTTTTCTAGCAATAGTGTTTTAAAATACAGTCGAAAAACAAAAACTAAGGAATTCGGAAATAAAATTTTTCGCAGAATGTTCGTCGCTGAGCTCTGCCAGTATGAGTCCGATGATGACCTGACAACAGAAGAATCTATCGATAGTAATACAAGAAATATTTTAACAGAATTAACCGAAAAAATTAGAAGTGTTAAGAATTTGAAAAAAAATTAAAACCGGACTCTAAATGGCATAACGGAAGATTTTATATGTATAGAGAAATGCAGGAAAAGGACTAAGAAACTATATATTCTGTATTCGGGATTGTATTCGATTTCTTCAACATCTACGAAGAACATCTCTTAAATCCTAAAAATTTAAACCAAATTATTTTTATGAAAGATTGTTTTAGAAAAACTCCTTAAACTATTGAAATAACTTGTTAATTTTTTAATGAATACATATTTATGTTTTTTTTTGCTTGATTTAGTTCAAGATTTGTTATGTTTGTTATGTTATTGTTTTTTTTTACTAATAAACTCAATATAGTAAAGAATTTATGCGTTGTTATTTGCTGAAATTACTTGATTTATGAAAAAACTTTTTTAATCGGTTAACCGGTTAATACCGAAATTAACCGATTATTAAACGATTAAGCTAAAACCTCGATTAATTAGTCGAGCGATTAACCGATTAAAGCAGAAACTAATCAACTATTTTCCAAGTTATGTGATCGTGGTTGATCGCGAATGCTTCGTAGTGTTCAGTTCGACCTTTGTTTCGTAAAAAATTAACTTTGACTTTTCAATTATTACATGCTTTGAATATTCCTTTTTAAATAAAATAGTTTAATGAAAAATTAAATTGATGAACTATAGTAAAAAGCCTGAATAACAACTATTACTTTAGAATTAAAAATCATATAGTTCGACATTATTGCATAGTTTAAAAATTGAAAACTATATATTTTTAGAATAAAATCATAAACACTTTTTTTTTAAATATGTAGTTTAACTCTTTCCTTATGTCACAATGTATAAAAATCACTTTAATTTGAAATCATTTTGTGGCACTTAGTAAAGGATTTTATTATTAAGTGCAACTCATTTTCAGTATTCTTTTGTCAGTGTTAAAACCTCTACTTATTTTGTGAGCTACTTAAAATTCATCAAGCATCGCTTGTATAGTAGTAAAATAGTAGCAAATTTACTTTAATATACAATTGATGTTTTGACAATTTATATTAATTATGGAATACACCAAAGAGCATTCAACAGAAGCATCAGCATCACTTGAAAAAACGAGCTGCATAACAGAAAAACAACATTACCGCAGAAACATTTGTGGTAGTCTCTGGACATATAAACAGCTATTTTTTGTATATTTGTTTTACTGATTAACAAAAAGCTAAAAATTCATTAGGTATCCAACACGCGCCAACATACTAACTGCCTCCAACGCGGCAGCAAAATATTTTTTACCCTAGACACGGAACAACACAACATCTCTCACTTATTCATGGCCAGAAACAAGTCAAAGCCGAAAAAAGATCAAGCAATATATACAGTGAGTTTTTGGTTTAAAAACATTCTTCTGATCGTACCCTCTATTCCAGGGATGGCAAAATTGGTACAATTGTACCATTTTTTTTACAAATCGAACTTTAAAAGTTCAATGGTACACCCACCAATTGCTTATTTAGTGCAATTAATAATTTTTCCATTTTTAAATTTTGCGAAGTATTGGGAACAAAGTTTGACTTAACAAAAGAAATATTTTAAGCGATCAGATATGACCAGCTCACAAAACGTAGCCTCTGCGATTTAGCGCTCTCGCATGTCACGATACATATTAAAGTCTAAAAAAAACTAATTTTTATAAATTTATTTGCATTGTAGTAAGTTTGAATATTTCGGAACTTTATTGGGAATATATTCTTCTACCTTCCAATAGCAGATATGTCCAGATTAATGAGTTCTTTTTGATTAGAAATCGCTAAATATGACTTAAGTACAGTTTCCTTTTTGCCACAGATAGTACTATATGAGCATTTTCGTAGGAAAGTCTATTTTATGTCACGTGCGACACCAATACATGATGCTTTTTTTTAAGAAAACGTAAGTTTGTTTTTACTTCTTTATATATGTATTTGTGTAAGTAAGTAAAAATCCAATTATGTACATGGTTCTGAAATAGAAGCTTAATTGCTTGATGTCGCACGTGACCAAAAAGTGGACTTTCCTTGGGAATGTCCATACACTTATGTATGTATATAAAATCGATATATTTGCTATACTTAATACATGTTTCTGGTTTCAAAAATCTGTTTTGGTACTATTAGGTTCAAAAAAGTACAATTTTGTACAACTTTTTAATTCTCATATGCCATCCCTGCTCTATTCATATCAGACGTATTTAGAGATCTATTCCCTGTACGGTTATTTTTTCTGCTTGTTTGTTGTCAGAGCAACAAACTTTCTATGATGGAGATGTACGTTTGTTGCTAGTATGAGGCAGCAGCAGCCGTTTACAACATCCATGTGCTTCCTTGTTATTTCTGTTTTGCTTCTACTGCTTTATTTTCAATTGGTTTATTCGATTTTTTTTTCTTTTTCATTTTTTATTTGCTGCAAAAACTGAGTTCAGCTGCCAACACAGCTCAAGCAGTTTATGCGCCTCACGTTTGCTCATTTATAAAATGACTAAATATCATTTACTCGTAATGTAAACTCGTATATTAAATATTCATCTTAAGCAAAAGTATCTGGTTAAAAAACAAACAAAAAAATATACAAAAAATTAAAGGTAGGGTTAAAATATATGTGCAGTCATTTACACACTCTTACACTCATTCACCTATTCACTGGCCTAAGAAATTTATTCACTCGCCACAGCAACACCCAAGTGAGAAAAACAAGTGTAAAAGCTTTTATTTGAAGTTTTCTTTGCTTTTCAACAGTTTTTCGTTTCTTTTTTTTTAATAATACATTTTTGTAAAAAAAGAAAAAAAAAAGAACTTGGAATGAATAAATTAACAGCGATAAGTCAAGATAAAGTGACCATAAAAATTGTCTTATTTAAATTTTGTTCCTGTTTATTTTTAAGCTAAACAAGACCGTATTTGTAATTTTCAACAAGATTTATAGAATTTCATAATTGGAGTGTTTTTAGAGCTGTCGATAAAGACCAAATTCCTTGTAATCCTGAAATCCGACGTTTTGTTTGACTGTACTGAAGCTGGGCGGGGACTGTTACCTGCGCTTCTTAAGGTTATAAAATGCCCTTTTGGAAGAAGCGAGTGCTCAAGCCATTTAAGGATTACTGGTAAAGTAAATAGGCATGGGGTAGATAGTCTAACGATTGCGTATGTGTTGAGGACTGCTCCAAAACACAAGTTTATTTTAATACTTACAAGAGGTTTGTGTTAAGGGAAGTGATGAATAGGTAAAAACACTAATGTTGTGTTGATAAACCTTTGTAGGTCATAATACTGGCTACGGCTGATTTTAAGAATATTATGCTATGTCGGTTTTCGCAAACTAGTAAGAAATAATCGCGGTTTCTGGACGCTCAATGAGAAGAGAAAGTTTAAGTGAACTTTTATCATTGAAAAAAATGTCACTGCCATAGTTTGGCATGTCGGAGTACAAAGGTAATTTCTATACACAGAAAAATCAAAATTTCATTTTCAGTTAAAAAAATTTAATGAATTGGTTAATATTTTGTTTAAAAACGGAGCTACAAACAAATTTATAAATACAGACAAAAATGTTTCAACAATTTGATGGAAAAACCCCGCTTTTTTAGTAAAAAGGTTTTCAAAATCTATAAAACAATTAGTCTAAAAATATTTAAAAATTCTAAACCAAATTTACTGAATCAAACAAAAATATTTACTGCATTTTCTGTAATGTATCAAAGAAAATTTTTTGTCTTAGTCAGTAAAATTTTTTTTTTAATATTTTTAAGCTTTAAATAATAACATCATCATTCATTAAGTATTTATGAAATTTCGCTTTGTTAAATGTGTTCAGCTCTGTATTTTTATCTGAAGATTCAAAAAAAAATTAATGAGAATTAACGCAACAAAATTAACGACTTGATTCTTTTAAATATCGTCATTTATTTTTCTATCATTGTTGTTGTTGTTATTTATGTGTTGTCGTCATCGGGATTGTTTTTTTTTTCGACAAGCAAAACAGGTTCTTATTGTTGCTTATGGTATTTGCGTCCTAAATAAAAGTCAAACAAAAACCTCACTGATTCAGTAAAGAACATTTACGGAAAATGAAATTCTATTTTAAAAAAACTTTTGTTTGGAAATTTTTTGATGATAATTTTTTTCTGTGTGATACTATGGGATGTAATCGGATCAACAAGGAGAAGAGTCGGTACAACACGCATTTGTGAGTTTATTGCCTACGAGTATGAGAGATTTTGGCATAACTCGTCCAAACTCAAACTGTTAACAATTCGTAATATGGGCATTTTTAGAGGAGTTCCTTGCCTTCAAATCCTCACAATTTTTTTCCGCCCACGTTGACTCCTTCCCAAACAAAATGTGGGCATCCCTTAGAGAACCCACATTTCAAAAATCAGGCATAACTCGTGCAAACTCAAACTGTTAAAAATTCGTAATATGAGCATTTGTAGAGGACTTAGTTCCTTGCCTTCAAGTCCTCATTCTTTTTTTCCGCCCACGTTGACTCCTTCCCAAAAAAAATTCAGTTTTAAAAGCATTCACTACGTTTTAATTTTTAACAGAGTAATGTTAACCTGTTAACAGAGCTCTGTTAAATTCTATGGTTTGTGTCTAGGGTTTTATATTTTAAAATTTAGCTTCACACACATCATCAAACGAAAATCTTTTTGCTTTTGTAGTTAGAAGCTAAAGTTGAGTTGAATATATCGATATATGTATATCGATATGGATATTCTTTTTAACAGCGATCGGCATCGATATATATCGAATAAAAATTGTTAGATTGATATTTTTCCAGCTTAGCAATTCATACATAATCCGAAGATTTTTTAAAAATAAAACACAAAACAGCAATAAAAAGGAAGCCAAATATCGATTTTGATACTGTCGATATTTTTGGAAAATATATCGATATATTGCTATTAAAAATATCGACGATATATATCGATATATTTTTGAGAATATATCAATATATCCATATTTTTTACCCATCCCTAGTAAAGACACTTTACTCATATTTTGACGATTTGCTAAATTTTCCTGACATCATATTTCGAAAACCAAATGACCTTAGTGTCTACAAATTTTTATTTTTTTTTTTTAAAGATCTTTTGATATACACTATATATGCTGAATTTAATTAAAATCGGAAAGGCTAGATCAGAATTACTTTCGATTTGACATGGATTTACTCCAGTATCACCTCGAATTGTGTGTTGTTCAAAATTTGTTAGTTTGATAATGGTTACGTGTTGCAAAATTATGATTATGTATGAATTATTTATGATAATATTAGATAATAATACGATTAATTAAACCATATAACTCAGTCTCCTTAACCACTTCGTTTTATTTGATTTGTGCTTGGAGGAATGTACATAATAGAACCGATGTAACCGATTTAAATAGGGATTTTTTTTCAATTACTGTAAAGACACAGTAAAAATTTCTGAAGGCTGTATAATCCAATGAGAATGATTAATCTTAAATAAGCCCTAACTAATGCGTCTTACTTTAGGGCAATAAAAAATCTAAAGTTTTTGAGCAGTTGGTCAAAAAACCTATTCCATAGTACATATTTATATCTATAGCCATGAAAACCTGGTCACCTTTTCTTTGTTTGTCATAATTTGGGTAGATTTTTTTTTTGCATAAAGGAAACTTAACATTTGTTAAACTTTTGTGGTTAAACTAATGTTTAAAACGTGCACAAGTTATTAACTAAATACAACATATAAATATCAAATACAAATTCAGACAAAGTGTAGTGGCTGTTTGTGCTTAATACTGTCATTATTTAGATAAAGGAAAACCTGGACAGTAATCACAACTTATGTTTTATAAAATGTATTCAACATGCAAATTTTGTAGAAAAAAAACAGGAAAGCTGAAATTAAATGCTGTAAAATAAAGTTGCGACGAATTTTTAAGTAGGCTAAAGTAACTTAACAATAGTTAAAAATATCAACACCATTATGGTAAAAGATCTATCATGGAATAGCTAACTCTACTTATTTAGATGAATAAGTACAGGTTACTTATAACATAGTAAATTTCATATTATTTATAGGAATTTATCTTTTTATAATTAAAAAATTACTTTTCAGCAAAGAACTATCTTTACACTCCTTCTAAAAAAAAGTTTAGTACAATTTACTTCCTGAATATATCATAGCAATTAAAGGACTCCAATTTGAAAATTCCTCCTACTTCTGCCAATCCTTTTGTATATTTCATTTCAGTTTAAGCAGAATACAACAAATAAACGCCAGAATCTAAAGTGTAGTTAAGAAGAAAATAAATTAGATCTTTATAGGCGTTTGATATTTATGGCCTTCAAATGTGACTGAGTTTAAAAACCACCACACGCGACATTTAAGCCAGCCTAAGCAAATAAACTGGCCATAAAGCACTAACACACGTACGCACATCCAGCTATCATAACAAATATCTATGGATATTTGCAAATAAAGGTTGGCACTAGCAAATACACAGAGAGAGTGTGTTTATTGCACCATTTGGTGGTGGTTATAGCCGCGGCACCTGTGCGTGTGTGTGGTCTTTTTGTGGTTATAGAAAGAAAAAAAATGTATAAAAATAAAACAGCCATAGGCCTTTTTTAAGGTACCAGCATAACAGACAATGAACAGTGCATAGAAACGGAAAATGTACTGACTAACAAAGATAGAAGAGAGAATTAAAAGAATCAATTGTAGGATTAGCCACATTTTTATGTTTGCAAATAGCACAGGTCGACGAAAGAAATCCCCCTAATTTTTGGAGCCAATGAATGGGCCACATTTTTTCGTTAAAAATCGTATAGGAAAAACATAACCTAAGGCAAATTCTAAGAAAGATTTCCCGAGGAACCATGGGCCTGAAATCAAATTCTATTCAGCCCGTCACGATATATCAGATGTGAAAGGTCACAAAGATCGAATTTATGTGAATAACTCGTTTCCTGTCTCGAAAAAAGTTATAGACAATAAAATTTCCTAAAAATTTAACATACAGCAGTATTTTGTTCGGTCAACCATTTTTGAGATACAGTGCGAAGCATTAAAGGTCCTACGACACATACATATTCTCAGATAGGGTGGAAAAACAACATTGAACGAAGGCCCTGCACATCACATATGATATATGCACCCCGTTACATGACTCAAATCACAAGGATGGAACGTGGTGAAGATCTTAAGGGGGCGTGAGTACGAATCCACGACCTCTATGCTGGCAGGATAGCATCGCTACACAGAAAAAAATAAGTTTCGTTTTTGATAACAAAAAACCCGGTATTCAATAATTTTTTTTTAAATTTCCTGTGATAAAGAATTCCCCTACATTGATAACAAAATTATTTCAAAATAAAAATATATATATAAATTAAAAAAATGTTGACATGGCTGGAATACGAACCCGGGCTTTCCGGACGTAAAGCATACACTCTATAGCTGAGCCATATCCCATTTATTTTTTTATGGGATACAACTTGTTTTAAGTACTTATGTATAAAAAGAAAAGAAATAACCGGCATGGAAAAGAAATACTTACAACGAAATATTTTATTATGTTAAAGATAAATGTTATTGAAATTCATATTTTTTTAATAACATGGTTTTATTGAATATAATTCTTGTCTATTTTTTTCTGTGTACCAATCAGCCACAGAGGAAATCATGTTCAATGAAAACTATATTGTGGTTACCCCAAACACATATGGTTACAAGAACTTTATTATGGTTGTGACAAACAATGTATATTTGTGCCAAATAAGGTATTAAATGAAACTAGTATACTACTATACACAAATGCAGTTAATTTCTGATGAAAACACTGTACAACACAAAAAATTACATGGTTCTAACGACTCATGCAGGCAAAGGGCTCTAAATATATATATATGACGTTTTGAAAGTTTACATTTGGGACTCATTTCAGTTGGTTGGAGTTTAAAAAGGCAAAATAATAAATTTCAGACTTATACCTATTCTGTTCAAAAAATAGATTTCGTAAAAAATAAATGGTTTTTGCTTTATTTTTCAATGATAAAGAATGATTATTTCGTATCTTTAGTTATTATGTTATTAATTATATATTTTAACTAGGAATCGAACAAAGCTCCTTCAGGTTTGAAATTCAACGCACTACCCCTCACTTAAGGCATAGTATGTAAATCAGCAGCACGAAGTTAACATAAACTAACTCATATTTATGCATTTGAGATTAAAAATAAAATAAAAAACACACGCATGGTCTTGGCTGAAATTGAACAAATGACCTCCCGTTTAATAGTCTAATGCATTATCCACTACGCTACTGATTTTAAATGAATATTTATATATTTGAAATTAAAATTTCAGCTAGTTTTACCTACCGAATATTTTAAGTGTTTGAGTGCGTGTGTGTGTTATTTATATGCATATACTTTTTTGGTTATTCTAACATAAACAACGGACAATATTAATGTGTACTTAGTTTATTTTATAGAATGTTAGAATCAGTTAACAATAACATTGCTTAGAATTTTAAATGTTTATTCATTTAAAAATGACTGCGCCGAATAATTCTTGAATAAAATGCATTGCGTTACTGTAATAATATTGTGAGTGTAGTAACTAAGATAAAATGTGTATAACACTTTTACGTAAAACACCATGTGGAACATTTTTGTGAAACATTTCAACTCTTCGTTGTATGGGTCTTTTTGTCCCTTTTTTAGCCTTCCTATACTCACGCATTGGTCTGTGAGACCGACTAATAGTGTTTAAAATTTTTTTCTTGTGAACGTAAAGTGTGGTTAAAAAGTTTGTGCTAGTAAGACGCGTGTGGGAACATAGCAATAATTGGTCTACGAGACCGACATGAGTATTGGCGCAACAGTTGTGCGTAAGTTATATTTTGAACATATATTATAATTTTGTGTTATTTCTAGATTTATTATTATCGCCCATGTTCTGGCTTCCGAATCGTTTTCAAAATTGTTCTTGTGAATTCGGATGCTAAGACACATGCCACACCTGTTTAGGTAGAATTTAAGAAAATACGAATTAATAGCATGTATTCTAGCATCCGAATTCACAGGAACAAATGTTCTTGTTTCGTTTTACTTTCACAAGACTGTTTTTGAGTGACAAAATACGAGTCTGTTTGCTCAAAAGTGAAAACGAGAATATCAAAAATGCTAGAAGTCGTCTATTTTCAAAAATTTTTTGTAAATTTGGATGCTAGAAGAGCAAATGTTATTAATTTGTATTTTCTTAATTTCAACCTAAACAGGTGTAGCATGCGTTTTAGCATCCGAATTCACAAGAATAATTATGAAACCGATTCGGGTGTATAATTTTTAATTTCCTATATTATTTTCTATGAATTAATGAATTTAATGAAATTTGGTTTGTAGAATCTACAAACATGGGTCTGACAGACCGGTAGCGAGTATACGTGTTTCATATTTTGACATGAGTCTAGGAACGTTTAACAGGAAACAAAAACTCACCTTTAGCGGATAAAATTTTCAATTTTGTTGTTTCCTTATTTTCAAACTAAAGTTTTGACAACTCTTTTTTCGAACCAACTCTTTTAAACTGTTCCGTGAAACGTATGTATATATTTATATATCTGAAAAGTACTATGTACAAATATTTGTAGCATAGTGAAACTTATTTGTATAGCATAAATATATTTTTAAAAACTAACTAAAGGCCATAAGGAAGGTATGCTATATTCACGCGGTCGTTTTTATTAACATTTGTAGGCTTCACAGTTTGGCAGCGGCAACAACAACAACAAGAAAACCGGCAAAATACTTGGCCACAAGTTTAACAATAAAACTGAAACGAAAGCAGCAACAACAACAGCAACAACAGCAGCAGCAGCAGCAATAAAACATGTGGCCATAGTCGGTATGTAGTCCTATGACGACGATTCCAATGAAGAGGAATATTATGAATATATACCAGGAAGGTGACATTAACATTTAATCGTGGCCAACTTGCGTGCAAATGTATTTGTGATAATTTAGCCATAAACTAACACAGTCTTAACGTAATTGTGACAATTTTATGGGGGATTAAACTTTAATTACCAACAATAGATTTTCAAAAGGGATTAGGCTGCATAATTTTTAAAAAGGCATTGATGTGAGGGTACATTTTCTAACGATGGCGGTATTTTAATAATTATAGCAATAAAATGAACATGCAAATATGTACTGCAGTTAATATGCTTAACGAAATTTTTATGCCTCAATTAACAACAAATGTTTGTTTATTGGTTCAAGGAGAGATAGAAATAATTTTATTACTATGATCATGTAAAGTGTTTTAAGTTAAGTTAATGCAAAAGGGATATAGGAAAATATGCAATAGACATAAAACCTAAAGGACAAATAAAGACCAAAGCCGATAAACATGAACTCAACGCCTTTATTAAAGGAGACAATTTATTACTGGTGATTTTCCGTTATTAGAGACGACAGTTTTCTTCTGGTCCAATCAAACTCGATTTCATTGATTTCCTTATACAATTTAAAAATCAACGAAAATCTGTGAAAAAAGGTGTGACAAAAAATTTTACATTTAAAAAATTTTTAGCTTCAGAAAATTTTAATAAACTATCAACACCCGGTGTGCTTTGCTACTCCATTGATACTCCAAGATATAGGAAAATTAATAATTCATAATTTGCATGTGGTTACCCATCCTCCCCCTTCTATACCACCACACTCTTGGTGAAGAGAACAAAATGTTCTCCGTTGAGGTACGGTTTTTATCCTTTGTATGTTTGAATTTCAAGAGAAGAAAACGGCACTAATGATCTTAAGAAAAAATGTTTCCAAATCGGTCAACAAATAGCGGCATTCCGGGAAAAAATTAGAGATGAGCATCGCTCACTTGATTTACATGAATCATGCCTGATTGTGATTAACTTTATGTTTAAATCACTTGAACGTGCATGAGCGTTGTAACGCAGTTTCGTGTCCCAGCTGACGCATGCTCAGTCCTTTCAAGTTCTTCAAACGTTTCCTTCCTATGTTACATACGAGTGACCACAGTACTTATTTGCGCACTCCAATTCATAAACAATAGGGTATGGCTACTTACATAAATAGTCGCCAGTCTCTTAATAATAAACGAATAATTCGATCTGACAATAATGTGTCGGCTATCAGTCGTCTGAATACGATATATCCTTACAGCGTCCTCTACGTCGAGATAGACTATTCTCAGCTCAAGCAATGCAAGCAAATACTACGATCTGCCTATATAAATGCTTCGGCTATTAAGCGGCTAACTACTAGTGGTCTGTAAAACGTACAAAAAGTGGAGATACATTATTAAGCTCTCGATATGTAGAACAACATAACAAGCAATTCTAACAGAAATGGCCAAAAAACTCACCTTCAGCGGCAATATAGTGGACTGAATTTTTATACAAAAATATTTGCCATACAATTTACTATTGGTCTCCAAGCTCCAGACTCACTCCGAACGCTGTAAATCATTCAAAGCCTAAAATATGCTTAAGGGCTGATTTCGTACTTATTCATAATTAAAGTATTAGATATACTCAGCACTTTTATGTAAAACTCTAGGAGGAACATTTATGTAGACCATATCAGCCCGCTGTATGGTCGCTGAGGGGGAGTTTTTCGCCACTTATTTAAGAAGGGGTCAATAAGATCCATACCGCATAAAGAGTTAGAGATTTAAAATGTTCCCCAAAAATTTTCCTCGTGCTGTTTTACATAAACGTATTAAATACATCTTATACCTTAAACGTAAGACCTACAAGATATCTTATGCAGAGTCAGTGTAACTACACAGAACAAAATAGACAAGAATTATGTTCAATAAAACCATGTTATTGAAAAAAAATATATGAATTTCAATAACATTTGTCATTAACTTAATACAATATTTCGTTATATATATATTTCTTTCCCATGCCGGTTATTTCTTTTCTTTTCATACATAAGTGATTAAAACAAAATTTATCTCATAAAAAAATTACAGGGATATGGCTTCGCTGTAGAGAGTATGCTTTACGTCCGGGAAGGCCGGGTTTGTATCCCAGCCATGTCGAAATTTTTTTTTTTAATTTATATTTTTTTCTTTTGAAATAATTTTTTTATTAATATAGCGGAATTCTCTATCATAGAAAATTTAAAAAAAAAACTATTGAATACCGGGATTTTTGTTATCAAAAACGAAACATATTTTTTTCTGTGTATGAGCAAAAGGCAGAGAAATTTAACTCCCTCTAAAATATATCCTAGGTGTTAATTTTCAAAACGCCACTACTAGAATCATTCTATAGAATTGAAAAAAAAAATTTATTTTATTAATATGATTATTTCGAACGTATTTGCTTTGTGAATCCAAATTGATTATTAGGCTAAGGTTCGTAACGTTATATTCAGAAAGAATTGGGCATGATTAATATTCCAAGGAACAAGGGAAAAATTAACATCAACTTAATTTTTCAACGTACACAGCAGAACAGAGTAGCGCCACTTTCGGAAGCCGCTACACTTCCATCGTCAGTGCTCACGTGCATTTGCTTATCACCACTTGTGAGGTGGCTCTGTTGAATGTGATTTTAATTCTTATATATACAACTTTTTCGTGAAAATTGAATACGAGAATTAACTCACTCTCAAGTTGATATTAAAGTGCACTTTCCCAGCGTTGCCATCGGTTTATTTTTCTTCATTCCCATTTTTCTGATTTTTGTTCTACTCAAGACAAACTTTTTTGGTTTGATTTTATACTTAAGTATATATGAACATGTAAACATGTGAAAAGCTCAAGCCAGTAGCTAATTGTTTATTAATATGATTATTTCGAACGTATTTGCTTTGTGAATCCAAATTGATTATTAGGCTAAGGTTCGTAACGTTATATTCAGAAAGAATTGGGCATGATTAATATTCCAAGGAACAAGGGAAAAATTAACATCAACTTAATTTTTCAACGTACACAGCAGAACAGAGTAGCGCCACATTCAACAGAGCCACCTCACAAGTGGTGATAAGCAAATGCACGTGAGCACTGACGATGGAAGTGTAGCGGCTTCCGAAAGTGGCGCTACTCTGTTCTGCTGTGTACGTTGAAAAATTAAGTTGATGTTAATTTTTCCCTTGTTCCTTGGAATATTAATCATGCCCAATTCTTTCTGAATATAACGTTACGAACCTTAGCCTAATAATCAATTTGGATTCACAAAAATTTATTTTGTTGTACAGTGTAATTTCGTTCATAAAAAACTTACACTAATGTGAGCGTTCATGAGCCTATGACAAAAAACAAAGTCATGTTCGGGCGTGATAATATTTTTGAAAAGTTACTCACGATTTTATTTCTAGAGCCAGATTTAAAAAATATCGAAGCCAATAAGCTTAATAGGTTGGTTCAAGCTTAATAGATTCAAGTGCTTTATTGTTCAACTCATATTCTAACTTAATTTAGAAAATAAAACTGAATATCGTACAAGTGCTTTAAACACCAAAATTTCACTTGAATGCAACAAAATCTAATATTTATTAATTAAATTTCAAAAGAAAAAAGTTTTTTTGTCAACATCCTTTTAACCACCAAATTCTCTTACCTTTTTCTTTCATTTTAGTAACTTAACTTCAATGCCATAACCCTTTTGGCCATATATGAAACAAACAAAAAAGAGCTAACGAAAAACGGAAGGAACTACACACAAGCAGCAGCAAAAACAACAACAAGAAACAATAAAAACAAGAACAATAACAACTATTAAAATAAAAAGATACAAAAATGCCCTCAACATTTAAAGCAATTGATGCTATAACATCACAAACATCAACGACGTCCTCAGTGGCAGCAGCAGCACTAGCATCCTTGTCAACAACATATCGCTATAACAATACAATATTGTTGCCCTCTTTGGAGGAAAGATTACAAATACCAGCACCATCATCACCACAAACAGCAGCAGCAGCGGCATTAGCAGCAGCAGCAACAACAGCGACATTCTCAATATCAGCAAATTCAACGCAAACATTTGATACGAGTGAAATCAATAGCTCAACTGGTTTAACCTCTATATCCCATGTAGCATCCGTGGTAGTTTCGAATTTCCTGCCTTTATCATCAACATCCTTATCCTCTAGTGATGACGACTCAACGTCTGCAGATGACATACAAATTTCTTCTACCTCTTCATCGCCAGCGTCATTGTCATTGTCATTATCCTCATCATCATCATCATTAGTACCATCATTAGCATCATCATCATCATCATTGCCATCATCGCCATTGTTGTATTCTTCATATAGTCCGCCAATTGTTGAAAGTTTAGTTGCCAGTTCAGCTGAGGAGTTTAGCAATAATTTTCGGGATATATCATTTGATATTTTCGATGACAATGACAACGATTTGTTTGGTTCACCATTGGCATTCGATGCTAGTGAAAATGGTCTATGGAATGGACGTTTTGTACCGCCACCACCACGACCACCCTTTTTCGTTGATGAACCGGTATTGAGTGATGGTTTGACAACATGTGATTTGTGCTCCTGGGCAATGCCAACAAAAAGTACATTTATATTTGAAGGCACCATGGGTAAGTTTCATAAGTTTTTTACCAACGAGTATTCTTTCTACAACTTATCTGAAAAAAAATTTTTTTTGTTGGTTCTTTTGCTTTGTGCATTTTATTTGTGAGGCTCTAGATGAATGAATGAATGAATGAATGAATGAATGACTGAGTGAATGACAATGTAGTATGATTACTTGAATATTGCATGAATACAGGGACACATTCATTCACTCACACAATAAATGTTTAAAGTTTTCTATAGGATTTGTGTGTGCTTGTGTACGACTACATGTGGCATGCAATAAAATAAAATAAAAGTTGCACAAAAAGTATAAAAAGTACAAGTTTCAAACGTAAAATTAAATTTATTTGCCAATAAAATCAAATAGTATTGTAGATGAGTTGCTAAGGGAGTGTGATAGATGGCACATAAAAAAATACATTTAAAAACAGAGATGAGAAAGTGAGTATTTGCAAGTCACGAATAAGAATTTACACTTTGCACACATGTAATATGCAATTGCTTATTGTCTAGTTGCTCAAAAAGGTTGGTCTTGTGCATAATTAAACCTAAATCTTAATTAATGAGATCTGTGTGTTAAAAATTTATTTCTAAAAAATAATTTTTTAAACGTTACATTGACCGATGACCTGGTCATATTAAAAAAGTCATTTAAGAACGAATTAGAAAATAGTTGCATTCACTTACTCATCTCCATTAACCAAATCTTTGACTGGCTGGTCGTCTGCCAAAAACACATATTCACTTAAAAAGGGGAGTGACGACAAGTGAAAACAAATTATTTAAATTGTTATAATGCACAAAAATTTAAGCACGAAAGTCATACATATTTTTTTATTTTTTGTGTATTTTTTTCTAGTTTATTTTAATTTTTTTTACTCGCCAAAGTTTTATTATTCAAACTTGCATTCATTGTTAAAAAGTATTTAAATGGAATTTAAATTCATTGAGTTAAAAGAACAAAAAGAGGGGAAACAATATTTCAGTAAGTTTTTTGTAAGAATAAAAATGCAATTCAATTTGTTGCAGTGTCACAAAAAAGTTCTTGCTAAACTAACTAACATTGAAAATTGGTCGAGAAAATTATTTAAAATTTTTGGAAAGTCCTTCAAAAAAAAGTACACTTTAAATAAATACAATAAATGCATTTTAATACGAAAAGAACTGTTATTTTTTACAATTATATTTAAAATAAATATCGCTGCTTTAATGTTAAATAAATAAAATCAAGCTCGGAAAAAATGTGCCAAAGATACATTCAAATTGCTGTCTGGTATACACGACTGCACTATGGTTCAGACGACCACTTTCTTTGGCCAAAACAATTTTTTTTATGTTTTCTTTTGGTGTATTTGTTATTGCAATCTAGTAGACCATTTGTTTTTGTTAACATGAATTAACCGTTTAATTATAAGCCATCAAATTTAGATTTTTTTCTAAAAAGTTATAATTTTAATTGGAATATAAGATTTTTTGAAGCTTTTAATTGGAGTTATTAGCTAAACGGGCTCATAAGAAATAATAATATCATGAAGAAGATTCAGATTAACTTAAGCGAAAAATAGAATCCAAAAAATAGAATCCAAAAAATTAAGTTCTGAGGATTTTTCCATATATACAGAAGAATATTTGAATAGGGTGCCTCAGTAGGCTAGTGACTAATGTGCTATCTTATCAGTGTGAATCGACTCGGACTCGGTCCTTTGTTACTACTATTCCCGTTTGAATTATCCCAGGAAATATTTTTTGCCGAAATGTCTGACGTCTGAGACTTTGCCAGACAATCAACCGAGTTGTCTAAAAATCCTTCAGACATTTGACCAAACAGCAGAAAGTTTTCTGATACGACGTTTCAGCACATTTTCTGACATATTATTCCATTAATGAGAGACTATTCTACACACTATCTGAAAGCAATTTAATTTTCTTTAGGATATTTAACCAAATAATCTGTACATTTTCTAACCTAAGACCTAAAACTTTTAGCAGTCACGTCTGCACATTGTCAGATTTTAGTTTTCGTAATAATTCTCATTTATCTCTTGAGAGTTTTCCTTAATCGTGCAGGAATATTAAAGATTCCTTTAGAATTTCCCTGGAAAATTCGTCCGAATTCGTACAGATTTTTTTTTTGAAAATTTTAGAAAAGTTCTTAGAATTTTCGCAGACAAAGAGATCTGCTTGCTTTTCAACCACTCGTATTATTTTCAGTAAGTTTTCGTACTAGCTTCGGCATTTTGTACAGACTCTCTGACTGAATTCGGACCGAAATCGGCAAAAAAAATTTGCTAGGAAGCTATGATATAATTTGGAATTAACAACAGGCTTATTAACTCGAGTATGAGAGGAGAAATCCGGAGAAAAATAGTGAATGCGGCACGCCACAGAGAGGAGTTCCATCACCTTTATTGTGGCTGCTGGCGTTGAACGTAATTCTTATTCGTTTTTACAAGAGTGGCAGGAAGATAGTCACTTAACCGGTCGATGTGGTTTTACTGGAAACGGGAAACTTTCTTCCCAGTGTCAGTAAAGTCATGCAGTTGGCGGCTAGCGAACTATTCTCCTGGGCCAGTAGTAAGGGACTGGGGGTCAACCTAGAGAAAACTGAGCTAGTCCTCTTTACCAGGAGATATGAAGTAGACAGCTTTGTGCCGCATAGGATATGAGGGGAGGAGCTGAGGCTAGTGGAGAATCCTAAATACTTAGGTGTTTTCCTAGATAGTAAACATTCAAGGAAGAAAACACACAGGAAAGGCTAAAGAAAGGACTCAATGCCAACTACTGGGGTCGGCAACCGAAGATGGTAAACTAGATTTACAAATAGGTTATCAGAACGGTTGTTCCCTATAGTTGTGTGGTGTGGTAGGAGTTATTGAAGAAGGAGAGACATAGGAGATTCCTTGCTAAGGTGCAGAGGTGTGCCTCACTGGGTATCACAGGAGCACACCTCAAGCAGCCTTAGACGTTATCCTTCATCTGCTTCCCATAGAAGACTATATGCAGAGAACGGAGGCAAGAGATCTCCTTAGATTATCAGAGACAGCTTTGGTTAGGACAAAAGTAACATGTCACACAGCAATCTTGAATGAGATCAGTTTTAGCGTTAGGGTCTAAGTCGACAGTCAGGCTGTGCTAATATTTTTGAAGTGAAACAGTGTCAAATCGAAAATAGTTATTTTCTGTAGGAGAGCCCTCAACTTGGTCATAGACAAATATAGTGTCTGACAATGTTTAGTTCCTCGCCACTGCAATAAGATATGGGTCAGTTCTATAGGGAACTCAGTAATTGGGTGTTGAGCAGGGCCAACCGTTCATCGGGGAGTGTGAAGCATTGTAGAGTCTCGCGAGCTATGTGGACAAAACTTGACTTAAGAAAATCCGTACTACTACAGGGCATAAATAGGAAGGTGCTGGGAGTCTTAATAGGAGCATTGACTGAACACTGTTCGCTTAAAGCGAGGACCATCATTTGGGAGATTGGCACTGCAGACTTCTCTAGGACGTGCGAGGATGAAGAGGAAAGAGAATCCAGCCAGAATACTATCTACCATTGCCCGAGGTTATAACGTCATAGGCTTAGCTGGCTGAGCAGACGTTTCCATGAGAGCATTAGTGATATCGCGAAGTGTAAATTAGAAGATATCAGGGGCTTCACCATAAGAATTAAGTGGCTTAATGACAGGCATTGGGGTTGTTTCTGGGCAGCGATGGCATTTTTAGCAATTTTTTACGATATGACAAAAAACGATATGACATACTGTGTTCTCATATCGTAAGTTTTTTACGATGTGAAAACACTGCGATATGACAACACCGTGTATGGCTATCTTAGTGTTGTCATATCGTATAAAACTTACGATATAACAACACAGTATGTCATATCGTTTTTTGTCATATCGTAAAAAATGGCTAAAAATGGCATCGCTGTTTCTGGGTGAAAGGGGTTATTTTTTAACGGTTAAAACAGAAGGGAATCACAATGTATCCAATTAAGTATCCGAGTGAATGTGTGTTACAACACTACCCTTCCTAACCTAACCCATCCCACTAAACCTGCGATTCGAAATAAACAAATGCTCGCTAAAGCGAAGCACTTTCGAAACAAAACTGTTTGATAAATGCTCGTGAATCTGAACGTAAAAGAGAACTGTTGTCGATAATGTCGCCATGATAATGGGCTAAAGCCTTTTTTCCATTTTGCCATTTCGTCTAACAACAGTAAAAAAGTTTAACTAAAAAGTACCTCCGTAAATCCGGTATTGCATATACTTTTAAAAACTCTTGAACTTTCATTAGTAGAAATATTCTAATTAAAAAAATTCACCATTACCCTGAATTGTCTAAATGTATGCTGCCTTATTCATTATACTCAAGGTAGATCAACACCAGGTAGTCGCAAGAGCATTTGGGCTGGCAAAAAAGCTGATACACTAACACTGCTGACAGGTTAAATGTGTAAACATTTTCGTAAAGAGCTGTGCTCTTGCGGCCACCTAGTATGAATCGCCTTGATTATTAATGCTTTGTAAAACTTTTATAATTTATTATGAAGGAGACCATTAAATTTTAACAACTCTTTTTTTGTAATTTTTTTTTTATATTTAATTTTTATTGTTAAACTTTTAATAATTTTTTAAATGGTTCTATTTTTATTTTCAGAAAAGGCATCCGAATTAGGCTGGCCATTAACTTTGACAATAGTTTCCATATTGTCAGCAATTCTAGGAGCCATTATAATGATTGCAGTAGTCAAGTGTAGAAGGTAAGAAAAGTAGTAAATTACACAAAGAAATTTTAAAAATGATGAGTTTATAATTTCATAATGAACGAAAGAAAAATAATACTTTTTTACCAATTCATAATGTTTCAGTTTTGCTTCCTTAGCTTTCTGTCACAAAAACTGCAGGTGGCTTTAGGCGCCACTTTAAACTTTATTGACACACAAAGCTAAAGATTAAAATATTTTCCATAATGCTCTCAAAAGTATGCAAAACAGCGATAATTTTATTTAAATTACATTTTTATGTATACATCATGTATGAATTAAGAATACATAGAAGAATTATAATTGTTTCAAAATTAAGCTAGATCTCAAGTGACAGAAGAAGCAGTAATCTACCATTAATAATGACCCAACTTGCTTTTAATTAAACCTAGCAACTCATTGGTTTTACGTCATGCGCAGTTTTCTTCGTTCTTTCTTTTTACATAAATCAAACCTTTTACATGTTCAAAATAAATATGAACGTACCTTTTAAAACCAAATTAGCAAACTAAAGTCTGATTTAAAAGATACAGGCCTGCATTTAAAAACCAAAATTTTGGAGTCAAAATTATTAGAAACACAAACTTGAAATTGATCCAATGACATATTTTCTAAATTGTATCCATCTTCTCTCATTTGCAGAAAAAAGACATCACATCAACGCAGTGGTAAGTGTCAACACCATTCTCCCAAACAGCAACTACCGCTTCCCTCTATTGATCACCACAATCACTTGCAACAACAGCAACAACACCTCAATCATCATCCTCATCTCGATCATGAAAACATAAATCAACATCATCACAATCTATTCTATCCTCCTCCAACAATAACAACAGCATCACATCAATTTCTTTTACAATCACCTGAGGGAACCCAAAATTTTAAGCAATTACCGTTGAACAGTCACCACCACAACCAACAACCGCTGCAGCAGCAGCAACAACAACAACAACAACAACATCATAACAATCTTAAAAGACCCTTAGGAATGGTGCATCATATACAACATCGCCAGCAGCAACCAATAGATCATTTGCATCATCACCCGCGTACCGTTAGCTCTTCATCATCATCGAATGATAACAGCAGCAATTGCACAACACAAACCAGTCTAACGACATTGTATCAAACCAAATCTCACAATGAATTAAAAGCTTTGAATATTGAAAGAGAGAATTCGATATTAAAACGGCCGCTACCACCTAGACCGGATGAACGTAGCGAAGAAGAGAACGAAGATGACGACGATGAAGACGAAGACGATGTAGATGATGACGAAAGTCTAATGCCGGAAAATTATGTTTATGAAGAGCCAACCATGCAGGAATCAATAACGGCTGTTGTGGTGGTGGCTGCTTCTGGCAATGGCATGGGTTCTTCTTAAGAAAAACAAAAAAAAATCAAAATTTTCCCCTTCTATTTCCACACATTCTCTCATACCAAAAACCAAAAAAAACTTAAACAAAAATTCAAAATAATTTTACGGTGCTCATTTTTTACTTTATTCTCTTCTTCTCGTTCTCGTTTTCGTTCAGACACGCATGTGCAATGGTGGTCACGCAATAAACGTCCGAATGGCAATAATAATCATTTGAGAAGAAGTAATATATACACGGCCCACCCAGCGGATAGTATACGTGGCCTGCAACAGCCAAATTCATTGTCAGCCTCATCGTCTATGACAGCAATGACAACAGCCATGACTGTGGCACCTAGTGCTCCCTCAACGAGCACAACAGCTCAACAAATGCCATATTTCCATACTCAGCAGCAGCAGCAGCAGCAGCAGCAACAACAGCAGAATACGCACACAGTGCCAGCACATTTTATGCCACAGCAGCAACAATATTTACAACAATTTGAACATGAACATGAATATCATCAACCTCAAGAGCTACAATTGCAGCTGCAACCACAACAGCCAGCAGCTCATTTTAATCATCCGCATACCCATCACAATAATAATCTTCAACATCGTCATAATCATCACTCTATGCAATATACAGCGGCAGTAGATGGTACTGGATTGCACCAACATAGTGCGTCTATGTCGTCATCATCGACAAATTCAATGCCCTCATTGTCAACTCAACCTTTGCAAATGCAAATACAAGAACAAATGCATTTACAGTCAAGCATTCAACCACAATATGTCCACATGCAGCACAAACAACTGCAGCAACAAAATCAACATCAACATCATCACCAACAGCAGCAGCAGCAACAACAGCAGCACCATGAACAAGATCTAGAGTTAGAACAGTCATCAGATTTACATGACAATATGTTCCACTGGCCTACTGCGACATCAATCGTGACCAGCTGAGTAGAGAAGGCTGCTATCGATGTAGCTACATGACAACAAAAACACCAACAATTTCTACTACAGCAACAACTAAAACTACAACCACAATATGAACAGCATTATGTTGGCCGTAGTTGTGGCACTGGTAGCTGTGATGTTGGTAAAACTGTGGACGATGATGCTGATGTTTTAGCCCAAACAAGTGAATTTGAATGGACACGAGCCAAAAACTTTAAAAGTCTAAATAATGACTGGATTTGGCAGTGAAAAATACTACTCGTACAAAATAAAGGCCATTAACCTTAAATAATAAAAAATTACAAAAATGAAAAAGGAATGCAACAAACAAATAAACTATAGCGAAATTTATTTGAATGTTGCTGGTGAACGAAGCGGTACTTCAGGTGCAATTTTGTGTGGTAGAATTAATATTTAGCTTAAATGCAAAAAATGAAAAACTCTGTTACAGTAAAACTAAAGGTGAACAGGGATTTAATCTGGGAGAAATTCTATGAGAAAATACATATAAAAAAGGTAAATGATTAACAAATTTAAAAAAGACTAAAAAATTTCTTTGCAATAAAAATGTTAAGGAAAATTTTTGGTTGCAGCATTTTTACGGCAACCATGTTATGATGCTGGCAGTTACATACGGTTGTGATAACCAAGTTATAGTTCTTATAAAACACTTTGGACATTCCTCAAAGTCGCGATAAACAAGATCTTGCTTACATTTGAACATTATGTGATAACGATATAACGTCTTTTTTTAAATTCTTATGACTATGACACTTTGATATTAAAAAAAAGTTAAAGATCATTAATTGACATAATGTACATATTATGTTTGTTAAAGTAAAATCGAAAACGTAACTACCAGGGCAACCAAAAATATGCTCCAAATAAATTGTTTTGTGCACATAAAATATTTGTTAAATATGCTCTTAAAATATGAAAAATAATTTCTAAAAATAGTTTTCCATTCTTAAAAAGTTGAAGTTTTAAAAAAGTAAAACGGCTAAAATAAATATGTAAGGTTGCCATATTCGCCATATGCGAATTTCCGCAGAATGTCACTATTTTTGTATTGGCACGTCAACAAGCAATTACTGTCTATTTCACTATGTGCAGGAGTTCTTTCTTTCGTAAAATTACATTTAAAACAAAACAAAAAAAAAAACAAAAATGTTGTTGTTATTTCAAATGTAATTGTAAGAAAGAAAAAATTCTTTCGACATCGTGAAATAGGCAGTTAAGCTTGCACTTCAAAGAAAACTTATTTTCATACTTCTTTATATATTTGTGTAGGCCGTAAGAAGCTATTCATTTAGTAAAGGTTTAGGAAATATTGGACTACATGGTTCTGAAATACAAGTTTAATTGCACGATGCCGTGATGACACGAAAAGTGGACATTTCCCTGGAAGTGCCCATTTAGAATATTATGAAGCCTACACTAACAGAAAAACTTCTCTTTGGATTGATGGCGTCCTGTTATCAGAATTGTAACATCAATGTTATGACACATGTCAACAATAAAGCGAAAACTGACATCAATCTGATGACAAATGACAATATAGAATTTTATAATATTTTAGGTGTCATCTATTATATGACTGCATTAATTGATGCCCTATTTTATATATTATTATCCGGAAAATATATATATAGGAAAATATTAAATATTGTTCTAATGTTTGCAATTTGCATTTAAAAAAAATTTGTTTGTTTTATTAATAATTTTTTTTAACAAATTTTTAAAAATTTTGCAAAAAATGACATTGGTCATCATTATTGTGACAAAATTTATAGCAAATCTGCAAGCCTACAGAACAGCTGACATCAAAAGATAAAACACGGAAGCGAATGAGATTATAAAACCTCGTATTTGCATTGATGACACTTAGTCATTATATGTATATTGCCATGTATTGAGGAGCCTTTAGTCAATCTATTCTTGAATCATTCTATTGATGACAGATTTGTCATGATTGTCATTGATTAAAAGATGTATAACTGATGTATAGTTTGATATCACAGTTGCTTCAGTTTTAGCATAGACGTATTTGAAATTTTTCCAGCTTTAGTGAAGTTTCCATTATAAAATGAAAAAAATTATAAAATAAAAATCTAGCAGGTGTGGATTCAATCTTCACCAAAGAATATGATCAGCTTCCGTGCAACAAATACTAATGTTTGCTACCATGGTTGTTAAAGTAAATTAAAAGACATTCGTAACATTTAATGGCCGTTTAATTTTTGTTTAAAATATTTTAACTTTTTACTTTTTAGTGCATAAATGTATGTAT
This sequence comes from Panzeria rudis, assembly GCA_956483635.1. Taxonomy (NCBI): domain Eukaryota; kingdom Metazoa; phylum Arthropoda; class Insecta; order Diptera; family Tachinidae; genus Panzeria; species Panzeria rudis. Next base: position 178,747,581 of record OY101448.1, read on the forward strand.
ATTAAAGTCGGTAAAATTTTTTTAAAATTTTTTTATATTACTTCGTATGGGAGGTACCCCTCCCCCACTTCCATCCAATTAGTTTTGTGCTCGACTACGAATACTTGCTTCCATGAAACTCCCACCAATACCTAAAGACTATCACTAATGTATATTTTCAGATACACGATAGTTAACAATTACTTTGTACGGGTGGTAGACTCTCTCAGCTCCTATCCCACCAGTTTTCTGTTGGACTACTCACGTTGTTTATAAAGTGATTTACACCTTGATTGAAGACTTTCACTAATATAGTATTCCAAATATGCAAAAGTTAATGATTCCTTTATATGGGAGGTACCTCTTCCCCTTCCACCAATTTCTCGCTGCGCTACGCACATTGCCAATAAAGTAATTCACACCAACTTTGTAGATTCCCACTGATATCGTATTCCAAATATGCGATAATCAAAGATTACTTTGTATGGGAGGTACCCTTTATTACCCTGCTCTGTCACCGAAATTTTTCTGCAGGACTATGCGCATCGGCTATAAAGGAATTGATACTTTCACTGATATAGTATTTTATAATTAGTAATTACTTTGTATGAGAGGTACCTCACACCGGTCCTATATTGGTCAAAATGGCACGGCAAGTCTTCCCAAATGACGATTTACAAATGACCGGTAAATCGCTGAACACAGAAAAAATAAATACATTAGTAATATATAATAAGCTCCTCCTGTTTTGAAGTCGATTAATCAATGGATCGTATTGACTTTTTTGGTTGCTGGAGTTGATTGGAATGTACCCTTACATTGATTTGGGGAAGGTATCACGTGTAGACACCGCTTTATTGCTTGAATTCGTGAGCAGAACTAAAGATTTTATTTATTTTTACTCTCACTGTTCTTTGGTATTCATATAGTATTCAAATTTAATAATAGAATCTATAAGCTAAGATTATGTTTGACTTCTTGCGAGTCGTTAAAATTTAATTGTGAACATGCTTTACTTCCGATTTGCTTTAAAACTTTAAGTAGCAAATTTAAAACTCTACCTTGAACAGGCTTTAAGCAAAACTTTTCATTAAAAAAAACTTTATATCTATATATAAAAATGTTTTCCTTTATATTTCTCCTGGATTTCTCTCTCCCTCAAAACAAAAATGTTAAAAAAGTTTAATTGACATTGTCTAAATTTTTGTTTTTAGTCAAAACAACCAGCAACAAAAGAAAAGTGAAAAAGGTAAAAATGTCTAGAGAATTGTTTGTTAAGTAGTAAAAATAAAATAAAAATCATGTCACGTATTGTCCTTTATTACATTTTTTAATAGCATTTTGTAGAATTTATTATTTTGGAAACTCAGTTTTTTTTTACTTTATAACCTTAAAATAAAAAAAAAACTCAATAAATCTTAAAGGTTGTTAAGGTCATCACAAAGAATTTAATAAATAAAATAAAAAGAGAAACTTACAAAGAGAAAAATTCACAGGTTCACAACAAATATATTACGAAAAAAAGCATTCCAAATCATTTATGATAAAACTTTTAAATTAAATTTAATTAAAACTAATAAATAACATTAAAAACATATCATGCTATTTAAATAATAAAAAGAAAACTGTATATAGCTAATTTTTCTTCCTTGAAAAGTAATTAGTACTAAAATATAAAATAATAATTTCTAAAGCAATTAAACAACGTCCTATTTAAATATAATACTTTGCAACTCAGACATTCCTTTCAAAGAAATTGATAAAAATACAAACAAATAATGTTCAAGTTTCTTATTAAACAAAAATAAATAAATTTTCTTAATTAGAAATAAAACACATTTTAAGTACTTAAAAAATAAGCCGCATCCACAAATACTATTAAATTAAATTAAATTAAATTAAAATACTCACAGCAAGTAGAACATTGTCATAATTACAAAGCAAATATTTAACATACATAACAAAATTTCTTTAGTTGCTGCAATCAATTGTGGTTGCAGCAAACAAATAACGGGTTTTAAAAAAACTTTTTATTAACACAGTAAACAAGCTCACATACTCTTGTAAAATATTTGCTTTTTATAACCATATTTTTATTAAACTTATACTACTATTATTATTATTAACATATTTATAAAATTCGTATTTATTTATGAAACCAAAGACTAGTCCAGTGTGTGTTTTTTTTTACTTTAGTATATATTTGTTTAATTTTAAATTTATAAATTGTAAAGTAAACTGTTGTATATAATTAAATATTTTAACAAAATTACTTTTCATTTCCCTTTTATGATGGCAATATATTATTATAAATAATTGGTTATTAATCAATTAGTTAGTTAGGTTTCATATTTGAAGTATTTGTTTTTTTTTATTGTATAATTTTTACTATTAAGAAAAACTAATTTGTTAAAACTACAAAATTATAGTTAAAAACCTAAATGAAACTCTTAAAGTTCCAAACTAAAAGAAAGAAAGAAAGAACAAATGAATAAAACAAATAAAAATAAAAATAATAGAATTTAATCAAATTTCAAACAAAAAGAAAAATAAGCAAAATAAAAGAAAATTATTAAAAAATTAAAAAGAAAAATATGTTTCATTAATGAGAAAATAATACTACCAGGATGGCATTAGAAGGTGAGTATGAGTTCTGCAAATATAGTATAGGCCGCACGAACGATGTTTATAAAGAAATTAAGCGTGAGTAATCATGCCTGAGCAAAATTTTTCGTGGCTGCCACCTAAGCGCAAGCACTCAAGTAGAATCAAGTTATTCCGCTTTGGCAAATCAGACCACTCGTCACCTAAAGCTTGTGGATGTCCGTATCCAAGGGCCTCGGATCCAGTAATCCGTACTGAGCCCTTATCATAGTAGCAAGGCTAAATTTTCTTAGCTACTTTGCAAATACTCAGCATCTGTCTTTAGCTTTTTGAAGACAGTGCATACAAATATCGTTTGTAATAGTGACAAACGGCATTGAAACCGATATAGCATAGAAAGCTTTTAGAGTATAACCAGCCGTGTAGTGAAATTCACGAACTTACCGCTTCTATAAAAGTAATTTTGTCTACAATAACATTGTGTTCGGATTTCAAATTTCTTTTCGTTCAACGGTTGTGATAGTTGATCTTATATAATTTTGGACCAAAGAATCAAAAACCGTTCACCGTTTTTTCAGAATGGCCCAAGTTTTCGAGATATTGGCATTTTAGTTTTTTTCTTTGGATACCCTATTATTCGTTAGAAATCGTACTTATATGCAAATTGCGTAAACTGAAAACGGTTATATATTAATGTTTACATTTTATAAGATTGAGCTATTGCGATGTTATTTTTTTTAATTTTTACCACTTTTTTCTTGCTGAAGTTTTTGCTCCTGATCATGTTAATTGCAAAATAAATTGTCACCGCTTGCTCAAATAACCGTTTCAGATATTTTTGTCTGGGTCTTTCCTGATTTTTATTCGGATATTTTATATTCGAATATCGAATATTTCACACTCGAATATTTTATATTTGAATATCATGTTCGAATATTTTATATATAGCAAGCAGTAACGATATGGCTTAAAAGCAAAGGGGTACAAGTGCAAAAAAGAGAATTCGGAGTAATTAAGCTTCAAAGTTTTTTGTTCTCGTGCATTTCATACATAATATATTTGGTTTTTAATACATATCGGCTTTTGAGGTTATCATACTGGCCTAAATTTGTGTAGAGTGACATATATTGGTATTAAGTGTTGATTCCTGCATATAGGTAATTTTTTTTAGTTTTGGCACTTGTATCCCTTTGCTTTTCACCCCCTCAAATATAATAACAGTAAGAAAATATAAGAAAACTATCAAAATTAAAAAAAAAAAAAAACATCGATCATTGCTGGGAAAATTAATAATGTCGTTCAGTTTATAGCAGCAAATAGTGTTTAAAAGCGTGGACAAATAGTAAAAGCAATAATTTTGGTGTCAACTTCTTTAAACAACTTGATTAGCGTTAAAATAAGTTTGTGAATTGCACTACTGGACAGTAAATAGTTCTTTGAGAAGAAAGTTGCTGTGAGCGAGAACCCACATAAGAGTAATTTCAGTCTAACGACCTAGTTTTGGTTGGGTTTGACAAACTACCTCCGCTCACTTGAGTCCAGAGTTGGTCTATCTGTGTTACCTATAAAGAATGGCGAAAGGATAGGAGGAAAAGAGATAAAGTGAAAGACATAAAAGAGGTACAGAAGTGATAGTAAAGAAGAAAATAGTAAAAAAGAGAAGAAGTTATAGCTAGCACGTGCCATGAGGTGAGACACTGGGCGATCGGCAGGCATGCTGGTAGGATAGGCCTTCCCTACAACGCATTCTGTCGTAGTGGTCTGCGAGTGCCCGTCATTGCATCTCTCCAGGCACAAATTTTTGCCCAATCATATACTTAACGACGTACAAGAGTTATCAGAGAGTGATCGAAGATGACTGATTAGATATCTTAATATGGCGGGATGGATCTAGTACCGACTACAGAATCCGATTACTTGGACTCGGACATACATATATGTTTACACTGACGAGTGGTTTGGTAAAACGGTATAATCTTTATTCTACTTGAATGCTTGCATGACCCACCAACTAATCAACCATCACATGTTAAAAACAGATCGTTCAGGGCTAAAACCATCCACTGAACCTGACCAAAGAACCAAGTCTGTTGAGTTTTGTCGTTGCCAAGGCGCGTTAGGTGTTGGTATTCCAGTGAAGGACAGACACACAAAAATAGCAAAATTGTTTCGCCTTCCTCCTCATTTTTGACAGGTTCTGCAGAAGTCATGTCGGCTATTTACATGTACACAACACAAACAATCAAAATAAACAACAACAAGAGCACAACGCGGTTGGTCATGTCTTTCAGACATCTTGCAAGACAGATGCACGACAATTTTAAAACTCCACGTTGGCGACAGAAAAAAATTTTCGCTAAGTTCAAATATGACAACAAGACCGATACTTTCATTCATCTTTTCCTCGTCCCTGTAGAACTGGCAATTTCTATAATATTTTCTGAGTTATGAATTTTTAGTCGAACTGTATGGTTTTTATCCAAAGTTATTTAATTAGTTTGTCTTAAGATCATATTTAATTTAATCTTTCGATCAAATTATTTTTATTTAAGAAAGAAATTCTAAAGCATGTAAATATTGAACATTCAATGAAAAATTTTTGGCAGTACACAGAAAAAAATAAGTTTCGTTTTTGATAACAAAAATCCCGGTATTCAATAATTTTTTTTCAAATTTCCTGTGATAAAGAATTCCCCTATATTGATAACAAAATTATTTCAAAATAAAAATATATATATAAATTAAAAAAATGTTGACATGGCTGGAATACGAACCAGGACTTTCCGGACGTAAAGCATACACTCTCTAGCTGAGCCATATCCCATTTATTTTTTTATGGGATACAACTTGTTTTAAGTACTTATGTATAAAAAGAAGAGAAATAACCGGCATGGAAAAGAAATACTTACAACGAAATATTTTATTATGTTAAAGATAAATGTTATTGAAATTCATATTTTTTTTATTAACATGGTTTTATTGAATATAATTCTTGTCTATTTTTTTCTCTGTACGCAAGGTTGAACTGACAGCTGTTGCGTGACCACCAAGTCTACTCATCAGAGTCCTTTACCCACACTACCACTGACAGTGGCAACAACACTGTAGTGAAAATCCTACTAATATTAGTAAGCTCAATTAGCAGACTATCGCCATCTTGTGGTGAGTCGCACATTATTGAACTTTTTCTAAATGTTCGGAACTTCACTAACTGTCTTCTCTTAGCATGTTCAACTATTTTAAGCTTTTTCCATTCTATTTCGATATTTAAAATATTTTCTTTAATGACCATATAAATGACAACATCCTCAGAAATTACAACATCCGCAATTTTCGTTCAATTTTACCAAGCAAAAAAATGTATCAAAATTATTCAAACTGGTGTCAGGCTCTATCGGCCACTCCACAAGAAGTTCGTTTGGTGGTATACGAAGAGTAGTGTTTTTCGTTAAAATGAAATTATACACAATTTTAAATTGAACTCTGAACAGAATTGCGTTAGCAACGATATTCAATATTACCCAGTGTTGAGGTGATGTTCCTTGACTCGAGCACACGGAAAAAAAATAAGTTTCGTTTTTGATAACAAAAATCCCGGTATTCAATAATTTTTTTTTCAAATTTTCTGTGATAAAGAATTCCGCTATATTGATAACAAAATTATTTCTAAAGAAAAAGAAATATAAATTAAAAAATATGTTGACATGATGGACTTCCCGAACGTAAAGTATGCTCTCTACAGCTGAGCCATGTGCCAGTTATTTTTTATGAGATACAACTTGTTTTGATTACTTATGTATGAAAGGAAAAGAAATTACCGGCATGGGAAAGAAATATATACAACGAAATATTGTATTAAGTTAATAACAAATGTTATTGAAATTCATATTTTTTTCAATATCAAGGTGCTATTGAACATAATTCTTGTCTATTTTTTTCTGTGCATGGATATCATTCTGTTGCTGTTAGACCTTAATGGTTATACCGTTTTCTTAAAAATTTTATAAAATACGAAAAAAATGTTTAACCATTTTCAAAAGAACAGCTCTTAAAAATGATTACTGATAAAATTTTAAGTCGATTAATGTCTGCTGTCTACATTCTGTATTGGTAGGAAACAGTGCATTCTCATACGAAATTCTAAATCTCAGGTTCACAATATTCTGTACAGAATATAATGATCATATCTGTATGAATTGATAATAGAAGGGTTATTTACCCGCTAAAAAATGTGGCTAGAGGAGCACATTTAGTAAAAATAATCGAATTGCTAATAGAAACATTTAAAAAAATTATTCAAAAAAGATGAATACAAATGAGTCAGAAGATTTCAAGGAAATGGTATTTTCAAATTTATTTCAAAGATAATATTTTGTGACATATTCCTGCCTGTTCTGTAAATCGAGTTGATTTAAAAACGCTCGACTTAGAAAAATTAAATCTACTAATAGCGACTTTTTTCGTACTTTTTTGTAGTTTTCTATTTTTTAGAGCCTAAAATATCGTTTCTGAAATTAATTTACTATATATGATTTTAAATTCATGAATGGGGGCATTATTTATTTTTGGAAAACGAGAAATGTACTCGGATTCGGTTAAATGTGATAGTTTGCCGCTATCTACACTCTAAAACACTTTTGTTGAAAATTAGGTCGATAATAGTTGGCAACACTTTACCGATTATTATCTACCTAAAATTAGACACACATTATTGTTGTTGATTTTGGAACAAAATGTTTTTAATAAAAAAAAGCGATTGGCTGAGTGCAGGTTTGAACCGCGACCTCCTGACTGATAGTCTGACGTATCTACCATTCAGCCATAGCCGTGTTATACTTTAAGTAAAATTTTTTCCACTTGGGCTAGATATGTTTAATTCGAAAGCTTTCTTCGTTAATGAAATAACTACAAAATCGATGTAATTTTAGACACGGAGATATGTTCAACACAAACTTAGACAATATATGATCCTAAATTTGAAGTAATCTTTTAGAGTGTACAGCATCCCAATATATTAATTTCTTTATATTAATTTCTTTATTGAAAAGTTATTGAAATTTCGCTGAATGATTTATAAGTTTGTGCTAGTTTGCCTTTATGAAATCAATTTTTGTCAGAAACGACACATAAGTGAATGGAATTTAAGTAAATCTGATTTTAAAGAAATACTAATTAAGGTCACTAGAAAAAAGTGTTCAAATATGTGTCAATAATCAATACCAACTAGAAAATTTATATTGAAAGCATACTTGATTATCATATCTCTGTATTGTGATCATATAAAATCAAATATTCAATTCAGTTTATAAGGATAGAAAAAAAACTAAAAAAAATTAAAAAAAAACTCGTTAATCAATTACCATTTCATGACAATCCATGTTAATAAACCATGAAAAAATGGGACACATAGTTGCCCGCAATACAACATACATGCTAAACAGCAAAAAAAATATAATAATAATAAATAAGAAAAAAAATAATAAATAACAAAAAAAAATAATCTCTCGAAACACAATCAATATTTTTCAACATCATATCTCATTTTTTATATTTTCCATACAAAAGTAAAAGTCACTAACTGAAATCTTGTCATTATTTTGTATTTTCGTTGATGTTGCAGTTGTTTGTCTCTTGTTTGCTATTCACTCACTGTGTTAACGCGGCTGGCTGGTTTGTTAACCACCAATATTTATGATACATGAAGTTTATGCATAAATTTTTTATAACCATGGAAAATTCACAAGAAAAAAAAAACAAATAGAAAATTGAGGAAAAATCGAAATATAGGTTGTCTGGTCACAAGAAAAGCAATTTTAATGAAACAGCACGATCATAAAAAAAGGGTACCAACCAAACCATTAAAAGAAAGAGAAAAAATTTGGTGACCAAAAGCAATGACACGATTAACTACGCTAATGCCATTAAAATATGTAGAATATTGACAAAAAAAGCCACAATCTATGAACTTCAAAAAAATACCAAGCATTACAATAGACCCCAAAATAAACGAGTACATACTATTTTACAATTTATAATAAAAAGAAAGAAATAACAAAAAAAAAACACTAATCGTTAATAAGAAAATTTAACGAAAACTCAGATAAGGCTTAAAAGAAAAATAAAAGAAAAATAAAAATAATGGTGAATATAAACAAGTAGAAAAATGTATAGAAGGAAAATTATGCATAATTTAAGAAGACAGAGAGCGAAAGAAAGGTAGGGAAATAACTTAAATTCTATATGACTTTAAACGTCTTAAAAATTTTAAAAACTTTTAAAGAAAATAATCATTTGAAAAAAGTCCATGTGGCAGTATGTCACACGACTCACGATCGAATTTAGAAAAATGCTACATACCACATACAATAATATAGTGAACATTTGTTTCTTCAAACACCAGATGCTTAAGGCTGCATGCAAGCGAGCCCAATACTACCGCTGAGGCAGATGATGTTGCTGATGATCATGACAATAAGGATGATGATGAAAAACAAAAGAGATCGAAATCGAAAAAGTATGCACACTTCTTATTTATTATTAACAACAAAGTGGAGTGATGGATAAATAGTTAAATGAAATAATTGCATATACAAATTACTTTTTAATTACGAATTTTAGAAAACAAATTTTTTAATAGACTTTTAGCATTTAAAATAATCTAGCATCGTCAACGCTGAGGCTCTAGTAAGGCCAGCAGCTATTTCTTCTTCTGGTGTCAGCATTTGTAACGAGCATAACCAGCATCCGCGTCGAAGTCCCATAAACGAGTGGCAATCGGTAGTTGGAAATGTTGTCTATATTTTGCGGAACCAAAGCAAAGTTTGTGGACTATAGGTCTATACCAGTTAAGGATGTGCAGAAGGACTTATACAGAGGCTTTGCGCTTATAATTTGTAATGGAGTGTTAGTCCAAAATTAAATTTTACTTTTGAATGCAACACTTTTAACAGTGTAGAGATTCTAATTTTTTCAATCGCTGCTGCGTGTTTTATAATTTTGAGGATTTTTTGAATCCATATATTTATTTTAAATATTAGTTAATTTTCAATTCTCCCACCCAACATATTTTTAGATTTAGCTTACAGAAAGCTTATTCAAATTGCACAAATAAGGAAAGAAATGCCATATGTACTCGTATGCCTTCCTATTTTTTTTTCTCCTTCTTGTTCTTCTTAACGAAAATCCGCAACGAAACGTTTCGTTATGCTGCAAATCATTCATAAGTTACAACAACAATAACAATGAAAGGAAAAAATATAGAAAAAAATATTGGACTCGTCGTGTAGTTTTAGTTGTTTGGGGCCGATAAGTTTTGTTTGGTTGCCGGGGTTGGCTGATTGCTGCATGCTTGCTTGAATTTGTTGTATGTGTTCTGAAGAACAAGAAGAAGAAGAAGAAGGAAAAATATATGGTGGCATAAACAATTGTGTAAGGAAGCTGCACAGGATTTCAAACTGAAAATTGTATTTTAAGTGTATGAACATGGTTAAATGCAAACGACAGAATAGTGTTAAAGTGAAAAGAAATGAAAAAGCTGCAAAATGAAAGAAAAAATCTAGAGAAAAAAGTGTATAAAAATTAAACAGAACACAGAAAATTACTTTAGAGTATTGTGTTTATTGTATTCAGATTGGATTGTCTGTTTCATTTAAGAAAATGGTGGCTAGTTGAATAGCTAGATCTCGTAAATGCTGACTGAGTGTGTCTGTCTATCACACAGTTGTCCTTAATATTGTCGTCTTTGTAGAATGTTGTGATGGAGTGTTAAGATAGACACCAAATGTCGTGCAGTTTTATAACTTCATTAGCGCACAAAAGACAAATTTGCATACTTCGCCACCACAACCACTGCAAAAGCAACAACTGCTGACAATAACAACTCTAGTTTAAGCCACCTTAACGAACAACTAAAATGACAAATCTTATAGATAACAAAAATGAAAAAATGGTTTGCAAAAAGGTGACAGACAGTTTATTAGAAGCAAAAAAAATATTTTTTTTTTCGAAACCTGCTCATTTCATCACATTTTGACAATGTTGCATTTTTGATTTCTTTTGTGGCAGTTTTTTTTGCATTTCTTCCTCGTATTTAGTGAAATAACTTTTATGCACAACTTTAAATTCCTTTGTGGATTTTGAGTTGTCAGTTGGCTTTAATCATTTAATATTAAAATTTTCATTTTCATTTAGTTCCGCTTTATTAGTAAATTTAAAACCTCACGATCCCCATAATGTCACGATCAATTTCATGAAATCTCAATTTTTTCACTTTTTTTAATTTGGCTTTTTTCTCGATTTCAGTTCATATAAACAAATTCTTTTGACTGTTTGTCTATATGAAGTACCCTACAAAGGTTTGATATTCACCTTTATCCAAAGTGTTTGGTTTTAGAAAGTTTTTATTTGTTTTAAAGCAGTGCTGGCATCGAGAGAAATGAGTTTTTAATTTAGTATTAGTGTTTATGAGCATGTGCTAGTAGTATTCCACTGTGTGTGTGCTTACCCTGAAGAAAGCCAGGTGCTAAGTGTCTCCAAGTCACCACTTTTGTCGACAATTTTGCAGACTTTTTGGTGACATTGTCAAGGAATCGTCTAAATCTAATTTAATTGCCTTAGCTAGTAGAGAGTTTTATATGTGTTGACTAGAATCATTAAAATGCACTAGTGAATCTGTGGTACCAATGTCTCCCTATTGTCCACATAGTCTATAGTAAGTCAATAGCTCTGAGGTCAGTAGTGGAATCTCAATGACAAGCACATTTAAAATGTCTATAGCACAGAACATTGCCTGGGGTACAATTAGTCAGTAGTACTGGTGAGAAAGTCAATAGTGAACAATTTTACTACACAGAAAAAAATAGACAAGAATTATATTCAATAAAACCATGTTATTAAAAAAATATGAATTTCAATAACATTTATCTTTAACATAATAAAATATTTCGTTGTAAGTATTTCATTTCCATGCCGGTTATTTCTTTTCTTTTTATACATAAGTACTTAAAACAAGTTGTATCCCATAAAAAAATAATTGGGATATGGCTCAGCTATAGAGTGTATGCTTTACGTCCGGAAAGCCCGGGTTTGTATTCCAGCCATGTCAACATTTTTTTAATTTATATATATATTTTTATTTTGAAATAATTTTGTTATCAATATAGGGGAATTCCTTATCACAGGAAATTTGAAAAAAAAATTATTGAATACCGGGATTTTTGTTATCAAAAACGAAACTTCTTTTTTTCTGTGTACCGACCTTTGCTGCAGGGTATTAGAAAGAAAAATACCAACGTAAAAACACAACCAACTTTCACACAACTAAATGAAGTTGTTGTTTATTTTTACTCTTCAGTGAGTACGTTGGTTTTCATTCGGCTGTATACATATACGAGCCGATTAATGTTCGGAGCACTGGTGCCAGTATGAGTGACTATGCTTTAAAGACTCCTCAAAAGGATTCTTCCATAAGAACATAATTATATAAATCGTGTATAGCCGCTCCAACACCATTTTCTCTAGCGGATTTGAATTTCAACCTGCTTCTGATTTCTTTCATAGCAAAGCTGAGTATTTCTATCGTCCTAGGACAGTATACGCGAATGACTTTTCTTTAGCATTTATTTATAAAGACTAGTCACATACACTCAAAATAATTTCGTAGGTAAATCTAACCAATTCAAATTGTTAGCTTACTGCTATTGTGATTTTTTATTGCAATTTCTATGAATAAACAATTCTTATTGGTTAACATAACCGTTTAAAGCAGCGTTGCCCAACCCCTATGCGCTTGGTGCTCATTTGTTTTTGTAAAAGCACTTAGCTATATGCTGTGTGTTTTAATACACATACAGCAATCAGCACTAGCAATACGAAATGCACAAACAACTTTGTCTTATTAGTTTTTTTGTCGTTCTTTACTGTATACACGCAAGTGCAAAGCAACAACAAATAAATATATGAAATATTTTTTCTTCTTTGTATGTTTTAGTTTCAACAACAAAAAATATTGAATAAAAATGTGTTTTTCTTTAAATGTATTGATGTTTGCTCTTCAATAAGAAACTTTTTGGGCACCCCTGTTTTAAAGCTATAAGTCGTTTTTACTTTGTGTTGTCGTTATTGAACCAGATAAGATGACTTGGCTGATATGTTAAAAGAGTCGGTTTATAAACATACAAAGAATTGAGAAAACCTAAGTTCAAGACCAAAAAATTTACATTTTGCTAAATGGTAAAATAAAAATTTGGGAAAAACCACGTTCCAAAATTAAAATAATATTTTGTGGTTAAAATTACCAATTTCATTCTTAACAATTTTGTTGTTAAAATTACCAATTATTATTATTATTTTTTTTGTTAAAATTACCAATTTTTCGGTTAAAATTACCAGTTTAAAATAATAACAACGAAAATAGTTATTTCACAAAAATTACTGTATTTAAATTAAGCAAGTCACCACATGTCTATGTTTGCTTTGCGCTGTCGTTATTTAACAAGATGACTTGGTTGAGATGGTAAAGGCGTTGGTTTCTAAACATAGGAAGAATTGTTAGAACCTAAGTTCAAGACCAAAGAACTGCAAACAAAAAATATAAATTTTTTTTTGAACCAAATACACTTACTGCAAATAATATAAATTTATAATATTTGCTTACCGCCTAAGCCTTTGCAAGCATCGAACCTTTAACCTGCCGGTTAAGAGTTTAGTACACTCTCCACTACTTTACAATTCCATTTGTTGATTTTTACTGTAATTTATTGGTTGGTGCAATTCTAATCAATGATTTACCTATATGAGTAAGAAAATATCGTCAGCAAAGTTAAGGTCCTCCAGTATACCTTGAGGACTCCAAGTAATTCAGTTTCTATGTGATGTTGCTTTACTCATTACTACATCGAGAAAGTTGACGTGATGATAATACACAACCTTGACAAACGCCGGAACAATTTTTTTCCATTGCTAAGTTCTTTTTCATGGCAGGCGGCATTAGCATAAAGGCCTGGGATGATCCTTGTCATCTTAAGAGGTACCCCGTTGCATTCCACTGCGTTCCAAATACCTGCGCGATTTAAGGTGTCAAAGACTTTTCAAAGCCTATGAAAGCTAGGTAAAGTGATGATCTTCACTTTACAGGCTGTTAATGTGATCGATACAAGATTTTTGTAAGCAGAAGATGGCTCTCTCCTTTTTCAGATCAGGAGTGAGATTAGTGGACAGCCTCTTGAATACGATTTGCGCAATCATCTTATTAATCATAGTTACAAAAGTGATTTTTCTCCACTTTTTGTGATCACATTTTTTTGAAGGTTCACAATCACGCCTTCAGCCATTTCGTCTTGAAAAAGTTCTGATCACTAGAATTTATTAACAATAGCAGCGGTTATTTTGGACCTCGTTCGGTATTGCGTCCACTCTTAACAGCTGTGGCGAAATGATGTTTTTGAGCGATTTGATGGCGTCGCATATTTCGCTTCTGTTTAAACGATTAGTGAATATGTTTGGGCTCATGTATAGCTGCGTTTCTGTTGTTTGGAAGCAGGTGAAGTTGTTCTAGGATGCATACAAATCAAGCGCGGAATGGGGTGGGGGGGGGGGGGTGTTAGGAAAATGGGATGTTCCCCCTAAAACGAATAAAAAAAATTTTCGAAATATTATGTTTTAGTTAAAAGTTCCCCCCAAAAACTCAAGCTGAATCCGCGTGTGATGTGAAAAGTTCGCTAATTTGTTTGTTTCACGAGGAAGATCTCATAATACTCTGTATGTGTCGGCAGCTATTTTGCCTCTTTAGCAATCTTCCCTACGGTAAATGGAACTGACACAAAACAAGTCACGTGACCGGTCCCCAGCTGGTAGGGGCCAAGTCCGAGTTCTAAAACTTGGATCAGTCACTTTTACATGGGGTTGGCCTGGGATGGGGTTGGTTGATACTTTGTATGCACCTTGTGACTTGTCACTGAACTCTCTTATGGAGACCTAATCGGCGTAGAATAATACAGATTATGTACTCGTATATATAAATATTATTCCGAAATTCAGTTGTAATAATTGGTTAAGAATTTAAAGTTTATTTATTTTTTTATTGTTACAAATGCAAGTAGAAGTTGTATTTTATTTTTAAGCGGAGCCTTTGATAGGATTTGACTTTCGAACCGACAACCTTCGACATGACCGGCTAGAAACCCACTCGACCACAGGGCCACTTATATTTCAAAATTATAAATACCAGTTAAGCTGAACTTAATATTTATATTCCTTCCTTTCTAACACAAAGCTAGTCCATTCCTTATGGGATTTGTTCTGGTTGTCAGCTGCTTGATCGAAAATAGTTTTGGTGTCCTCCCAATCGCAATTTGAATTATTGTTATCCTGTTATAGCGATCTTTGCAATACACCAGTGAAGGAATTCAATATAGTTGGCTCATTAAATTATGTAGTATCATATTTTCAGTATACCGCCTTCTACAGCCCACCAAAATCGAATTTTATAGATTTCCTTGTTTATTTTTCAATTTGAGGATCTGTTGACTGTATGGTTGCTTTTGCTGTCAATTTAAATTGAACAGTCAGTCATTTAATACGAGCATATATTTGTCTGTCTGCCTGTCTGTCTGCCTGTCTGTCTCCCTATTTTTCCACTACTTCGTCCGTCTATTGACTGTTCCTTTTAACTTTTAGTTTAAATGCAGCTGTTTGTCTAGATGTATGAGTTTGTTGACGAGAGTAGCTAGGAAAGTATTTTTTTATTTTCCTTTTTTTTTTTTTTTTTTTTGTTAAAATTATAGTTTTGTGTGTCTCTTTTTTAATAGTTCACGTACTTTAAACTTCATCACAATTGGTATATGTGTGACAATACAAGATGTCTTTGTAATGACGACATGACTACAATAATACTGCTGATAATGATGCTGCTGTTCATCATCATTATCGTATGGTATGGATGTTGTTGCCAGTTGCCTGTTTCCCAATTGCTGTTCTTTGTTTGCTGGCTGCTGCTGCTGATGATGATGAAGTCATCCTACACATCATCGTGATTTTATTTTAAAACTAATTTAAATGATTTTGATTTTTGTCATAATGACGTCAAGAGCAGTAGAATGGAATATGAAAAGTTTGAAAATTCTATTTATTAATGTGATATTTTAATTAAAGTTTTACCAAGAAAATAAATATTTTTAATAAGATAAAATGTTTGTGTGTGTGTTTCAGTTTGCAAGGAGGATATAAGGAATTTTTAATTAAGAAAAAGTTGGAATAAATTTATTTAAAAATTATTTGAAAAGGAAATATCGTTTTTAGAGGAAATTAATGCAAGCAGTCGGTGATATTATAACCCTCCACTAGGTAGAGTAATTTTAGCAGCACTAGACATTTGAAATTTCCTGACTTTTCAATAGTTTTTCCAATTTTATAATACCAGTTTTATTTGAACATCTCCTGTTTTCGTTTGATGTTTAGGGATGTTGCCTATTAATAAAGGGTTTCCTATTAGGGACGTTTTTAGGGTTCCGTATTGTTTTCGCTAAGCTGTCCACCTGCCTGCCTGGCCATCAGTCATTCAAACAATTCTATTTCGAGAACCGTAATAGGTACAGACCTAAAAGTTTCTCAGAATATGTGTGACTACTGCTGCTATACGAATACTAAAATTTAAGTGTGGGCTAAACGAATCGTGTGCTAAAGAAAATCGCCAATTGGAAAAAATCGTCAAAGAGTAAAAAAAAATTAAAATTAGCCCACAGGTGGCGCTATTTAAGGCTAGTTAGGTTGATAGGCCAGTCATATCTTAAGGCGTGACTCACTTGCGATCATCGAATCGGTCCCTTTGTGACGCCATGAAACAGATAAGTGATGATTATCTATTGTTACCGTGCTGCAGTGTCAAACATTCCTGACTATTCTTATTTACAGAATAGCTTAGCTAATCCTACATTTACCAGATTATCTAAGTCTAGCAAAGTGCTACTGCCTAGTGTTCGTGCCCTCAAGCTTGCCAGCGCGGGACGGTGGCATAGAAGGTGAAGGATGGTGTGCCATCACCATTTTGAAAAAAATTTTTCATCGAAGGCAGTAAGTCAACGTTCAGACGATGGAAGTCTTATTGATCAGCTTCTCTATCTGGAACAGGTGGAAGAAGTAGTCCAACAAAATAAGCTTTCGGTGTGCAATATGCAGTAGATATTTTCAAAGATTCGTTGATGATATCGCAGAATCCTAGCATGTCCATAGTCAGTTCTTGACCCAGACCATGTAGCGTTCCTTCTCATTCGTGAAAATAAAGCTAACTGTTTGCTCAGAACTTCCACCGGTATCCAATTCATCATCGTGAAAAGTGTTATCTGTTGACTTTGCCTGATCGTAGCGGTTATCATTACCGCTGCTAGCCGAACGATTTTCTCAAGTAATTTTCCGATTGAGCAACTAACAGCATTTTTGCAGGTATGTATATAAAGCCACATAGGCCTTATCTGCTCTTATACTAGGTTATCAGGTTCCATGAAAGTTCGCTAACTAGGAGAGGCTATCATGGTAGTCCCGTAAAGCTTTGGTGGCACAAAGTTTTCAACTTTGTTACTTCCTATTGAAAATTACAAACTTGGTTTTATCTAGATTGGCACCAAGCCCACATGTGGAGCTCCACTCTCTAAGGAGTGCCAATGCAGCCTCCATACACAGAGATATTGCACTTAAGTGCTTAGGTGAGATACCTACTGTTAGTTCATCCCCGCATGCGATCGTCTGAACCATCGACAACTATAGTCTTAACAGCAAAGAGTCAATTGTCAAATTCCACAGGAGAGGTGTGGTAAAGTTACTCGACAGCGCTGTATTCAGTAACAGGTGTCCTAGAAATGATTTTGTACATTACCTATTAAGCACTGGGTCGTCATATTTATCTCGGTACTTTTAACCGCCCAAAATTTTTGGATAGGAAACTGGCCTTATTTTCACATTTATAAATTTGTGTGCATAAATATTATCACGACCACCTTCAAACCACAAATACATGGCTTATATCCTGCATTACTGACATAACAACATCTATCACAAATTAAAAAAAATTAAAAAAGAAGCAAACAGTAAAGCACAATTTGCAGCCCTTCAAAAAGTGAAACGAATTATAAATATTTCAAGTTTAAAGCAAAGAATTACGAGTAACCTAAAAAAGATGAGACACAAAACCTTCAAGCGACACTTTGAAAATTTAAAACTCTTGTTAAACAGAAAATTGTCATTTGACATAATAATGTAAAGAATTTCCTAAAAACATGTTAACTAAGAAATTTTCCAAATTAATTTTTCTTTTATGACCAGCATAAAATTTGTTTTCACATAAAATAAACACAAAATTGCACAAACATGTACAAGGATGTGCACAAATACAAAAACACACACCATCTAAAGCCCATAATCAAAACAGTGATTTATAAAAATCCACAAAAAATGCGGCATGTAGCCAAAAACAACAATCAAGGAGTGCAATAAGTGTTTGTATAAATGTGTAATAAGAAGTGTGCATGGATGAGTGTATATGTAAGTGTATGTGTCATTAGTATATGTGTGTATTTGTACACTTTGGTGTGTTTTCTTTCAAACAATGTATGCGGTGAATGAATACTGGAACCAAAGTCATTCTTCAAACTGACACTATCAAGCCAAACGAGCAAGTGAGGGCCATTTACATTTTAAGTATAGGAGATATAGAACAACAACAGCAACAACCACAAGTGCAACAAATGCTATAATCGACGACCACATGTGCAGCAAGCAAATTACAGCAACAACAAATGCAACAATTTCTCCTTCTAATCAAATTGCACAATTTTTTTTTTTTTTTTTTTTTTTTTGCAAACAGCAAAACTACACTAATGTCACATTTCGCATTCTATCAACGGACAACAACTGCAACTACAACAACTACTTCTACCAAAAAGAACAACTATAAAAGTAATGAGTAAAGTATCAAAGAAATGTCATGTGATGGTTTTGATGTTACTGATATTGTTATTGTAGTTGTTGTTGTTTGATGATGCTGATTTTGATGTCCTTTAGTATGCATTTTGGAGAAATTGAAGAAGACGACGGACGAACAACTAAAAAGACCATGTCGATGTTGTTGTTTTGTCGAAGACAAAAAAATGCTTTCGACAAACAGTGATGATGAGAAAACAACATGTATAACAGCATGTGGGAATATTTGTGAGAGACAGTACGTGCACAGTGAGTTAGATAAAAATTTTAGTTTGTACAAATACATGAGTAAATTAAATTTATTCCTAGACCAGTTATCAAAATATAATTAACTATACATATTTATGTATACGATTATTCGAAAATACAGCTTACCTTATTTAAGTTTATGTATTTTACAATTTAAAGCTTGAAAGTTTGCCCTTTTTTATAAAAATACAATAATTTATTAAATTAAGACTTAAAACTTTAAATTTCAAACATATTCGAAAATCTTTAATAGTTTCGAAAATTCGAAGATATGCAAAAAAATTCCGATTTAATGACTCTTGATAAATTTTAGATTAAGGTGTTTTAGAAAATCTATCGAATCAACTTTTTGCCGAATTTCGAATTAAAGTTTGAATTTTCGAAAAATAGTTTTTGTTAGTTTCTCCACATTTCACAATTTCCTAAGTTATTTAAAATTATGTTCGAATTTTCGAATGTAAGAAAACTTGAAATTTCGAAGTTCGAATTTCCGAATATAAATCAAAATAAAACGATGTAGCTTATACCATAATATATAAAATTTCTAATCGAAATACGAAAAATCATTGCGTGTTCGAATTTATCTAATTATGATTTCGAAATTTCGTATAAGCGGCCCATCCATTGTACAATATTATTGCATATGTTATTGTATATATTATTATCGCTTTGACCTATAATATGCAATAAATAGCACAATATATATAACAAAATATTACCCAATTTTAATGACAATAAAAAAGTAAACATAACACTGAACAATGTTGCCAACATATTACACAATTTTCTTGACTGTGCAATAAAAATCAAAACCCCTTTGATTTTAGCGAATATATTGTGTCACCTTCTAATAAGACTATACATTGGCGATATTATTGTACAGTATGATAAATTGCACAATTATATCGCAAATGTGTGGGGCGGTTTTATTGCAAAACTTTAGAAGAACTTTAAAATAATATTGTGAATGGGGAAAAATATAATACGATGCATTATTAATATGCATTATAAATAATAGATGCAGTTTTATATCTTTTTATAAAATTATAGGGTTTACAAATTAAAATTTATATTTTATAAATCTTATAATACAAATTTAATTTTGAAATTTCGCAAATGCAGAAATTTTTATAAGATCATGAGTTTTTTAATTCCCATAATAAGTCGTAAAATTTTAAAATTAAGTAAATGTATTTAAAAACTTTCAGGGAAAAGTAAAAAAATAATTTCGAATTTTTGTTCGAATTTTCGAATATAATAAAACCTAACTGCTTTAGACTTTTTGAGGAAAATAAATTATCTTATAAATCTAACTTTGATTTTTCATAAAAATGTATTAGAGTTAAAACTAATGCTCGAAATTTCGAAAATATGTACAGAAAATTTTATGATTTTGCAAGTTTTCATGAATACAAATATGTATTGCGTTGCTAATTTTAAACTACAGCTGATTTTATTTCGCAATATTATTATTTTACTCAAAACATCGATAGTGAAAATGCTCTCTATTTTAGAAATATTTTGGAATATTGGCCACATCTTTCCCACTGTGCAATGCATTAGAAGATTGCAATTTTTTGGTTCAGCAATATAAATTTTTTTTGTTAAGCAAAAACTGTATTTGGAAAATTTGTTAGAAATTTGGTCGTAGGTATATTTGGCAGCATGAAAGTAAATGTGACTGTGTGTTGCGATATTGCCGTCTTCATGTTTGTGTGTTATTGAGTTTCATTTCATACCTGTCTTGCATTAACATGATGATGTTGATGACTATGGAAATAATAGTGGCGGCTGGTAAAATGTTCTTTTTTTACTCTATTCTAACAACATAGATATAGTCGAATAAAAATATTGGATACATTATTGGTGTTTGTGTGTGTTTAGAAAAAAGCAAAATTAATGAAACTATCAGTAACATAAACTTTTCAGCACATCAATGAAACTCAAATGCAACAAGGACAGCAACAAAGACTACCAGCTACCACCAACCAGCCAGCCATCTAGCGATAATAACAAACAACAACAATTGAAAAACAATTGCACACATCATTAGATCGATACCAAAAACTTAAATACAACACAAGACCTAAAGAAACAACAGCAACATCAAAACCATACGTACAATATCTATGAAGAGTACTATGTTGTATAAAACGCAATGACAACAAAGTTTCATTGTTGTTTTTGTTGCAGGGGCTTCATTTTGTGGCAAGAAAATGAAGAACGAAAAGAATTGTGAGTTTTACTGCGTTGACAGTAAACAATTGCGCGTAATGTTGTTTAACAATCGACAAGAGCGCAAATTGCTGTGTTTCTTTTAGGCCATTGTATTCCAAATGCAACAACGACACGAACAACAATGAAGCAAGAACAACCACAACAACAGTCACAGTGACATTATTGTAGGAAACCTAGGCAAAACTAACTAACATGCCAACATTTTACTATTGCCACTAAATCCCAATCAAAAGCCATTACAATGATTTTTCTTTTCACTGATCATTTCGACAATGACAACAGCAGCAACAATAGCAACATAAAGAAAAATGTATAAAGAAAAAATGATCATAGTTTCTTTTTTGTTAATCGCTAGCTTGCTTGTTTGCTTGAGATTTTCTTGTAAGTTAAAAATTTTTGCCGAATTATCATTGATATTGGAGCAGATGAGGGGAGCAAGATTGTTCGATAACGAAAGCAGATTAAAGAAAAATTACGAAAGTCATCTTGTTGTGTCTTGTCTCATCATTTTGTATGCTAAATGTTCAATTAAACAAGATGTTATTTCTACACATGAGACAATCAATTTTTTGTCTTTCTATATTTTAAGCGATTTTTGTTTTTGTTTTTTTTTTTTCAGATAATATTAAAGTTTTTTCTTTGGAAAATGTTACAATTTTTCGTTAACAATCATTTCGAAATTGTGTATATTTTGCAGGGTAGTGAAATCGGGAAGCGCACGTTAAGATATATTAAGTGTTTCCTGTTAAGGCAATTGGCCAGTTATATTTAGCTTTCATTATAAAGCTTAAGGTTCATTCATATACCTTAAGGTACTTACATTAAAAATATGTAGTCATCAATAAATAATTTTAATTGCTTCAACGAAATTGTAAAAAATGCATAAAATTTCGAAAACAACAAAAAATCCATTCTTCACTAGACGGTTGGCCATGTCTTTCAGACATCTTGCAAGACCGATGAATGACAATGTTAAAGCGTCTATGGCCTGTTGGTGATAAGTAAAACAGATCAGTGAGGACATTTTCGAACAAATTGGCGCTAAGTTCATACATGACAACAAGACCGACACTTTCACCCATCTTTTCATTAATGACTATGTCCTCAGAAATGACAACATCCTCAGAAATGTCCCCATAATATTTGTTCTTTTGTTTCTTTTTTGCACGTGTTCCACAACAAAAATGTGAGGAATCTGTCGCTCAGAGAGTATTTAATACAATAAGTTTTAATAGACATTTTAAGAGATCTTTTCGTCAATGTTCACAAGAAGTTCATTTGGATCATTGTCATGACCAGTTCAATACTTTTTCTTTTACCCAATCTTTGAGTACGGTTTCTGTTAGATTGTCTTATAAGAAACTGTAATCGAAAAATATCGTGCATGACAAATGTCGAAATTTCCATAAGTAGTATTTGAGTAACACAAACATACACACGGCCAGCCGCTTAGCAGAGTTATTTACAGAGTCGTTAGCGTAACAGCGCTGTGGCTTGCACACAGAAAAGTTCCATGATAAAATCTTCGAAAACAATATTAATTTAACATTTTTGGCAGTGATTTTGCTTCAAAGATATTTCATGTTAATTCATCATATTACAGGAACCTTCAACGAACACTTTTCCTTTTGAAATAACTATAGTTCATGTTAATTTAATATTCCAGTGCAGTTAAAGCAAAATGAAATTGATATTGAAATAATACGAAGAATCATGTTGAATCAAATTTATTTCAAGTTGAAAGAACGTGAATTTGATACTGAAATAACACGGAGAATTATGTTGAAACAAAGTTATTTTAAGTTTAAAAACATGAATTTGTTGTAACCATTTTATTAATAATTTTACTTACGTAGTGTGAAATTCCACCAAATGTGAAAGTTTCGGGAGCAACAGAGTATGTAACATTTTTCTAACTTACGTTTCCCGTTAGTTAAATTAACTTTACAAATTTAGATATTAAATTATAGTGTTGAGTTTTTTTCCTTTTAATATTGTATTAATTTAAGATTATTTTTTTTTCATAAAGAATTTAAAAAAGGCTCAATAAAACTAAACTCAAACTTACGCAATGTAAATTAGCATAACCATCAGACACGATTTTGTTGTAGTTGGCAGCCCCTGCAAACGTTTTTGAACTCGAGCTCCTTATATATACTTTGGATATGCACTAATATAAGTACGATCATAATTAACATGAATTCATGTTGATATTAATTCAACACGATTTAATTGGTGATTTATTATCAAATTTATTTGAAAGTAAAGTTGTGGTCATGTTAATTTAAAATGAAATGAAAACTTGACTTTTAATTGATTGACTAAAATGCGAAAAATATTAAACCAACGAGATATAAGGTTAGATTAATAATAATAATAATAATAATAGCTAATTTTAAGTCAGCGTCAAGATATTTTTTGCTAATATTGCGAAGTTTATCGGCTATTTACATTTACACAGCACGAATGTCAAAATAAACAACAACAAAACAACAACAAGTCACACAACTGAGTGTACAATAGTGCACTGAAGCTACTTAGCAAACATTTTTTCTCGATTACGTTTCAAAGTCGGTCTGAAAGTACTATAGAAAAAATCATATTTTTCACTACTGATACAATGCAGGGTTTTAAGCTAGAAAGTTCCATATACTTACAGTTTTAGTGCTGAAAATAGTGATGGTTTTCAGCGATTCAAAAAGGGCTTTTTGTATCAAAAATGTAGTACTCCAAACCGAAAACTCGCCATATAAAAATCAGCAGCGATATCAGCAGATTTGTAAGCACTACTTTTATTCTCTCACAGTAAGAACCTGCTTTATTTGAAGCAATTTTTTACTGGGTTGTGACATGTTGATTTTATATTGTTATTTTTTTGCGTATACATATATTAAATATACCATTTTTCCCTAATTTTTTACGAACATGTCACTTTAAAGTACGTAGTCTGAAATAAATATTCCGAAAATTCGGTATAAGGTTTGTATCAGGCCGAAAATAGGTATACAAAATTTGCTTTCATTGAAAATTTATTTTTATTTAAAAACTAGCATCTAACATAGATTTTAATATAGATAAGTTTTCGGCCCCTTCATAGACCATCGGGTGTCAGCACTCTGCTATCAATTGTATCGATTTTATATAAATTTTTTTTTATCTAATTGCTTAAGCTCTAATAATCTTTTAAGAAAATCCATTCACATTTCATTTGAATCGTTTATGTAGTGTTTTGTTTGCGGTAGACTCTCTAAAGAGCAGGGGAGTAAAAATATTCATGTAACTTTCAAACAAAAGATCAATAAGATAGACGTACGGACAGACAGGCAGACAGACAAATAAACAGACAGGACGAATAGTTAAATTGTACTAGAGACAACGAAATAACATGGATTCATTAAAAAAAAAAACTTTCAATTGGTAGTGATGTTTGCAGATCAATTTTCAATGCAATTCTTAATTGTTAAAAATGCTTCAAACTAGAGTTTTAGGATCATTTCATACTCGTACAAAAGCCATGAGAATGTTAAATTGAAAATTTTAAGATTTTGTTGTTGTTGCTCTTTGTGTTCTGACTTTTTTTTCGTTGTTGCTGTAAATGTTTGTTGTATGTCTTTATGTACAACTTTTCGAGTTGTTTGTTTATTATTTCGGCTTAATTTGTTATCAATGAAATGTCTAAATTTTTATAAATAAACGAAGGAAGTACACTAAATACTTTGCTTGAAATAAGAACTGCGGAGATATAAAAGAAAAAATTCTAAAGTCTAAAACTTAACATCTATGTAAGTTTCAATACACACAGAACAAAATACCAATGTAAATTCAACATGTCGCAAACTTGATTCCAAATATGATTTGCAAAAGTTCACACTTTATTCAAAATTTTAATTGTTTCATATTAATTTTAAACAAAAAAATATTAGCCTAACCTTAAAACTCGTTGATCTAAAATTGTTTAGTGTTAAAATAAATTTGTTCCATATTGAATTCGTAGAATATATTTTATCATGTTAAATTAAAATTGGATCTACTTTAGCGACTCAATGAAAAATCTACGTTACTTTTCGTTTTATATTAACTTGACTATAACTTTAATTTCAAATAAATTTCATCTTATATCATCAATTAAATAAATCATGTTGAATTAAGATGAAATTCAATTATGTACTCATTATGGTATTTATATTAGTGTATACCTAGAGTATGTATTTTTGTGGCTGCAGTGGTTACCGCGTCGACTACCAAGCAAGTGATGATAGATGAGACCGATACAAATTTTGCTGATGTCTAATACCCGACTAGAAATTGTTATGCAGTCCTCTTTGGGATCCAACTGGGATCCAATTGGAATGTAACGCAGAAACGTATTTGGGAACTGATTGGTGATTTTCTGTTGGGCAATGTCACAAACTCGCAAAAAAGTGCTCAAATTTGAAAAATAGCAAACTCTACTATTGATTACAAATTGCTAAAGCTGTTAAGCTACAATCACCTCTACCGAAGATGATAAAAAATTACGATTAAAATCTATGTTAGATTTTCCCACCAAATTCCCAATAGTTTCCCATTTTTGAAGAATTTCTGTCAAATCATTAATATCTAGATGGGCTATCCTAACAAGTTCCCGGTCGGATGCCGAATAGAGATTGCGACATGCGCTCCCAAAAAGGGCCCATTATATGTATTGGGAAAGTTTCTAGTCGGGCACACCTCACGTAAGTGAAATAATTAATAAAATGGCTACAATAAATTTATGTTATTTGAATTTAAAAAACTTTGATTCAACATGATTCTTCGTGTTATTTCAGTATGAAAAATTCACGTCGTTTCGGCTTGAAATAACTTTGATTCAACAGTCTTCTTCGAATTATTTCAGTATCAACATCATTTTGCTCTAACTGTACGTGAATATTAAATCAACATGAAATACAGTTATTTCAAAAGGAAGAATGTTTTTTGAAGGTTATTCTAAGCTCATATTGAAATAACATGAAACACATATGTTTCGACGATTTTAGCATGACATTTATATTTGTTTATGTATCGCTCCTTAAAAAATATGTAAAATTTTTAGTTAGGAATTATTGGAGATTATATGTTGGGCTTGATTGTGTAAAGAGCTGGAGTAAACGCCTATTTCATTTTATTGTAATAGATCAAAGCAACACACAACCCGTGTTCTTTAATCTACTACAAAAAACGGCTTAAGCGTTTACGCCAACGCCTTACACAACCAGGCCGAATATTCCAAGTATCAGGAGAAGAATTAACGTTAATTAATTCGACAATCTATACGAGAGAACATAATAATGCAGTTTGCGGAACCGGCTTGCAATTTTAGCATTTATAGTGCTAGATTTAGCACTTTTTTATCTCAGTTGGCACTAAAAGTTTTCAAAAAAGTCCTAAGTGCTAGCTTAGCACTTTTTCAAAATTACTTGGCTCTTATTGCACTTTTTTATTTTATTGAATCAACATAATTTTATAGATATTACCTTAAACCAAATAACGAAGCTATTAATAAAGTTATTGATTAAATAAATTTTTGTACGGAAAGTGGGTAATGTCAGTAGCGATATATAGCTCAACAGCTTTGCGATATAAAACTGACTACAATAGCGTTAAAGTATACCAGTTAGTTTACTCTGTTTAATGAAAAACATACTCAAAACTAAAAGAAGCCAAAAACTTGAACTGTCACTTATACGAATATGTTTATATTTACTTGTTCATCTAAACTTGCCTTTTAACCTTTTTGTATAATCATATTTTTAGCCTCCGACGAAAAAAGGGGGTGTTATAAGTTTGTAGTGTGTATCTGTGTATTTGTGTGTCTGTCTCTTCCTTCGTAGATCCTAAACGGCTGGACCGATTTTGATTTAGTTTGTGTTTCAAAGTATGTCTGTGGTACCGTATACGTTTGGCAGCTATAGCTGCCAAACGTCTGCGTCGATTTTAATTTAGCTTCTTTTGTTTGAAAGGTGTCTTGATCAAAAATCTTATAAACTATATTTAAAAAAAATCGGTTCTGCCGTTTCGAAGTTATCATCCAATTTCTTCGGTGGTTTTTAAAATTGTTAATTTAATGTTATTTTTGTTAATATTTCATTCATACCTGGATTTAAATAATTTTAGCACATTTTATATGTGCTGTAGAATACTTTAGAACTCTTTATTCTGCAGTCTACCACACTCTTGTCAGTGGTCGAGCGTATTTCATATATTTCGACACTGTTCGTGGTGGAGTTGCGTTTGTATACATATGCATAAATACCAACTTTTTCCATTTTGAAAGTTTGTTTCTCAAATTTTGTTTGAATTTTTTTTTTAATGCACCAAAATTATTTTGTTGGTTTTCACTTTTAGTTTTACCACTCTCTGCTAATCACACAGTCCTACACTCTAAAACATTACTTCAAATTGACGATGATATATTGTTTAAATTTGTGTTGAAAATTTCTCCTTGTCTAAAATTACATCGATTTTGTAGTTATTTTATTTAAAAAAAAAACCTTTCAAATTAAACATGTCTAGTCCAAGTGGAAAAAAATGTAACATAAAGTATAATACGGCTATGACTGAATGGTAGATACGTCAGACAATCAGTCAGGAGGTCGCGGTTCAAATCTGCACGCAGCCAATCGCTTTTTTTTTAGCCCCCGACAAAAAAGAGTGGTGTTATAAGTTTGTAATGTGTGTCTGTGTATCTGTGTGGATGTACAAACCATCGTACAGACCAAACGGCTTGACAAATTTTGATTTAGTTTTTTCTGTTTGAAAGGTGACTTGATCGAAAGTGTTCTTAGCAATGTTTAAATAAAATTGGTCCAGCCGTTTAGAAGATATCACATCATTTCTAGATGTATCCTGCTGAATCTGTGTGTCTTTGGCACTGTAGCTCCCAAACGGCTAGCTCGATTTTAATTTAGCAAATTTTGTTTAAAAGGTGACTTTATACAAAATCTTTCAACCTATGTTTAAAGAAAATTGGTCCAGCCGTTTTGAAGTTATTATCATGTATTTTCTTCGGGGGTTTTTAAAATTTTTAATTTAATATTATTATTAAAAACATTTTCGACCTAATTTTCAACAAACGTGTTTTAGAGTGTATCTCATTCCATACTAATAAATTTGTAATTTAAAAATGTCTTATAATTTATACCTTTAAAAAATCTGCAAACACCCATTTTTTATTTTAATACTTAAATTTTATTAACTATAAATTCTAAAAAAATTTTATTTTCTAAAATAATTTTATGATTTTTTGCCCTAGTTCTTGCTGCTGCCCGTTGTTGTCTTGAGTATATCAAAACCATTATTTAGATGAGAGATAAAAATTTATAATTTTAGATTATTTATTCCAATTATATGTTTGAGTTTATAAAAGAACAAAACCTAACAGCAACAATAATAACAGCAACAGCAGCTCGTTTGTAATTTAAATTTGGTCAATAAAAAGAACAAAATTTAAAGTTGACCAAAATGAAAATGAAAAAAATCTAAAGAAAATATTATTAATACTGAACTTATTATGTTTAACACAATTGGTTGCACTCTCTGCAGGGGGAATAATAACACTTTGAAATTACTTCAACAACAAACACAACGTAGTACCACAGATAGATATGTACAAACTTACAACTGCAATACAATGAATGTTGTTTGTTGCCTGGGTACGTGTTACATGAACACTTGTTTGTTGCTGTATTTATTATTGCAGTGTTTTGTATGGTAACTTGCAAACCAAAACAAATTTTTTTTTGTTACAATTCAACAACTACATTCTAGGAAATATTTATAACTTTATTAGTTTACAAAGACTAGGTAAACG
Source organism: Panzeria rudis (assembly GCA_956483635.1). Taxonomy (NCBI): domain Eukaryota; kingdom Metazoa; phylum Arthropoda; class Insecta; order Diptera; family Tachinidae; genus Panzeria; species Panzeria rudis. The sequence continues at coordinate 178,776,451 of OY101448.1, forward strand.
CCACGGGTGAGTAAAGTTATCCAACCTTGTAACCTTTCTTAAGGAAGGTATAATAGAGAGGAGAAAACAATGCTGTTAAATGGGCTAAAAAAAACGAGAGCACTAGTGATAACAGAATGATAAAAAAATAGATTGACACAACTCTGAGAGGCTTATAATAGAATTGTTGCAGTTCCTATTTTGCGTTTATCATGGATTTTTAATGCTTCTAATTTAGGGCAAGCCACGCTAAGAAATTTCCAGCTCATTGTTGTAAAATTATGATGAAATTACTTTTTTTTTGTTATCTTTTTAATATCAAGTTTTAATAAAATTTTGATTTTATTTAATAGTATCTACAGCTTTCCTTATCAATATCTACAGAAAAGTGGCAAACACTCTTATTATACTGCATCGAGTAGCATAAGAGTATGAGTGTGATATCTGAATAATAATACATATTAAATAATTTAAGCCCCAGTCTCCCTCCCAACACCTGATTAATCATTAGCTGTTAATTATAATACTAGAGCATGTAACTACCTGATATTTTAAACTCTAAGCTGTAAGATACTGGTGTAATAAACCATTTTCGGCAAATCAGATAAAAATATTAATTTGTAATTGTTTTGTAATTAATAAATAATTTAACACAATCACCTATTTATTGTGGTAAAAAACGAAGCACATGTTGGCAAAAACATGAGTGCAAAATTTAAATAACAAATTCTTGAAAAATACTCGTACGTAATGTATTAGATAAAGAGCAGATATTGGAAATATACAAACATACGAGGGGAAGCCAATAAGTTTTCAACAAATTATCCAGTGAACATTTTTTCCAATAAATCAGATTTGGTATCACCAAATTTCTGGTATGTACACCGTTTCAGCACATTTAGTGAAATACTATCCGATTCATATCAGACTAGCCTGCACATTGTCAGAAGAAAATTTAGTTTCCATTCAATAGAATGTCCTGCAAATAATATTCTGATCTGTTCATAAATTAGCACAGAATAAATCCATGTCATATTGAAGGCAATTAGGATCGGTACCCCTTTCGATTTCAATGATAGACAGTGTACGCGAAAGGGGCTTTGAGGAACCAAAATTTGTATACATTTGGTTTACGATATATGACGTCATGAAAATTGAACAACTCGTAAAAATATAAGTAAAATATCTTTAGGAAGTCAACTATAAGTTCTAAGTTGCAGGTTAAAATAACGCTTTCGATATTTTTCCACGAGAAGTTCAAAGGTCATTTGTAGAGGTATTGACATCAAAGGATATGATAGTTACAAAGCTCTTTTTCACTTGGAAATTTTCAGGGTGCTGTTACTTCTAGTTTCAGAGTTATAGAGCAAGAGATGGCAAGAACAACAAACAAATCAAAAGTTGTTTACCAATTTCAGCGAAAAAGAGGTAATTTCTTTTGCAATATATGATCGTTAGAGTACTTTTATTTTTTTTTATAAATTTTTAAGCACAAAAATTTTTAAATTTTTTATGAAATTTTTAATTTTTAGGCTTAAACTTTTACGATATCTCTGAAACTAATGGGCTGATTTAGAAACAATGTTTGCTCGGCTTAAAGATAATTTTGTTGCCGAATTTTGGTTAATCTTTTTTAACTGAATAGGGCCAGCTCTTCTCTAGTTACGCCAGTATGTACCGTGCAAGTGGCTTCATTTGTGACAAAACGGTATATCTCGAAAACTAGAGGTGATAAAAAAATTAAAGTGCAGCCGCCTAAATAACTAAAGAAACAACTTCAAACTCTATGAAAAAAAATTTTTACCGAAATTTGTAAATTTATGGGCCCAAAAGCTTAAGCTGGATCAGCGCCTGATAACGGACACCCTAATATACATCTCTAACAGCAAGAAAAGATGTATAGATCTAATCAACAATTAGAAAAAATTAAAAGAAATCGGTATTTGATAACAGTTTGAAGTTGACTATAGTTGACATGTAAATGCAAAACTGTAAACATGTTGCACTTCAAATGTGGTTTTCAGTTAAGTCTTGTAAATACTGGAATTTAATTGCAGCATTTTATTCACACATACAAAAAGAATACCACCGAGCGAGCATACATGTATGTTGTGTGTATAAAAAATTTTGATAGTTATTTGATAAAACAAAATACAATATTGTCTAGAAACTGGTACACGTCTGTGATTGACCGTATGCGGGTCCTTGTCTTCACAATCCGTCGCAAAATGGACAAAAAAATCATGTTGGTTTCATAAAGTAATAATTTTGCATGCTGCTGTATGTTGTTAGCTTTTTATTGCAATTGTTATTATATTTTGTTAAACAAATTGTGGTTGCTGGTAATGTGTTTTGTTTTTTGTATCTTGAGTGCTTAATAAAGGTTACCTAACCGTATAATTAAACAGTTGCAGTCATATAAAATATTTAACAATAAAATAAATTAAAAAAAAAACTAGAAATCAACCACAGTCAACAAACCATATCCGATTATTATCTATGATTATTGTAAAACAATTGTTTTTGAAAAAAGAATCTGATTTTTTTTTATTTTAATATTTAAAAATATGCATTTTCAGACATACCTGCATATGTACTGCATGTTAATTTACGATGTATGAGTAATTTTGTAATTTGTTTGTTTAACAATAGTTGAACAATTAATATATATAAATTCTAATGAAATGAATCAGATATTTTTTTGAAAAATTTTTGAGGTCAATATTTACAGATTTTATTGATAAGGAAATGGCAATTAATTTTAATCTAATTGAAAATAAATGAATAAATTCTAAAAGTATGTTGTACTAAATACCGTAATTTGTTATTTTTGCAGTTAATGAATCATTTCATTGGTTGGCGAACCGTGAATTATATTTTTAATTCTTCTACGGTGGAATTGATGATTTTGCAGAAAAAAATAAACCAGCGCTTACTATTAAAAATTGTCATTAGAATATTTATTGGCCATTTTCATGTTTTATTTAATAACTAAATCATGCTTATTCTTAAGAACATTTTTGATAATTTTCCCATGCAAAGCAATTAATTATAAAACTAATATATTTCTAAGTCCTTCTTCTAGATAACAGTAGTCAACCTTTTATTGACCGCTCCATAAATTTTTCTGTTATCTATTTTGTGAATAAATTTATATATATATTTCTTTTGGCGGAAGTAATATTTCACAAAGAATATAATGCAAATCCCTTAAGTGCTTTCGTAAAAAGCCAACTTACATAAATTCCTTTGCTTAAGACCAACTAAATTATAAAAATTTTCATGAAAAAAAAGAAAGTAAAAAAAAACGAAGAGATCAATGTATCTGTCTAATCCTCCTGACTCGTACTTTAACAGAGCGCCTGTCATTGCAATTGTATACGATGAGTCTAGCGAAATAAATCTGCTACGCACTTGCATCTTTAACATCTATCTGAAGATCTAACAGCCATAAAAAATAATCTTTAAGATTTATTTTATTTGCAAAAGAAAATTCCCTTGTTATGATCATAAAATAAAGTATTGCAATTCAAACAGACAGACAGACAAACGCAAACGCGCTGTTTCCTATAAGATACAAGTACAATATCTATATCTGTAAAATAAAACCCCTTATGAAATAAATATAAATATAGAAAAGAAATCATAAATTTAGCTAAAAAAAACGTTTGGTGATGCAAAAATCAAAACATTAATCCTTGGAGAGAGAGTGAGGAGTTTAAGTTTATGTGGTCAGAAAAAAAAGTGAACAAACAATTCAATGGCTTGAATTGCAGCAAAGTTGGGAACGGAAACTGATATTGAAGCTAACATTAGCCTGCAAATGTTAACATAAAAATATGTCTTCATATCGTCTGGATACTTACAACTAAAATTACATAGTCGTTACATACACATGCCCACACACACACACACACACACATATTGTTTTAGAAAATTATGGCTCTGCAGCGGTATTTTGATATGTTCCAAAAACTCAAACTGCTCGCCAAGAGAGTAAAGTCTGTCTGTTACTTGTTTTGATGTGTTTTTGGTATAAACTTTATTTTGGGTATTGTTGCCAGTACCTGACATTTACTGCATACAAGGTTGTAGTTGTTTGTTACAGTTTCGACAACAACAACAGCAAAATTTGAACACTTAATACCTAAACACTGCATTATATGTACATACATGTCTATATGGGAACACAGTCTCATAAACATAAATATTGTTGGTTGGCGGTAGATTTCTAAATTGCAGGTGCATTGATGAACATTACAACCAGTTACATCATCGTGTTGTTGTTTATTCTTCAAATAACACAGCTAACACACATGTTTAAGTCGTTTATATATAAAGCAAGAGGGTAATGTACAAAATATAAATACCAAATTTATTCGATTTATAGTTTTTTTATCACAGTGATAATTTTTCTATAGAAAAACTTCGCACTATAAAGTTTTTATATAGCCTGGAGTTTCAGAGTAAAATTGGATACATAAACAATTAAGGAGGCTGCACACCACATAAATCGACAACTAGCAGTACGATTTAATTCAGTACAACGCCAAACAATGTTTGATTAAAGTTATCTTCAAACTAAGTTCTTATCATTATTCTTCTTGGAGATATTGAGAAAGTTTTGGCAAAAAATAAATAAACAATAAATTAGCACTGTGCTAAAAATTTTATCACTGTGATAAAAAAAATTGTCTATATAAAATTTGTCCTTAATTATTTATACATAGTAATCGGGCTTTTAAGGTCACTAATTTCTTTTTTTGGTTTAAATAAAATTTTTTTTTATTTTTATTTAATCCTACGTTTCGTTGGAATTTTCCAACTTCTTCAGGGAATGCTTATTTTATTTCGAAAATAATCGGTGTAATAAAAACATTATCACTGTGATAAAAAAAGTTATTCCAGTTTTAAAAAAATTATCGCTGAGATAAAAAAAATATCCCTATAACAAAAAAAATTTTACTGCAATAAAAAATGTATCACTGTGATATAAAATGTATCACTGTGATAAAAAATTCATCACTGTGATAAAAAATTTATCACTGTGATAAAAAATTTATCACTGTGATAAAAAAAGTTCATTTTGATAAACTAACACTGTGATAAAACTCATCACTTGATATATTAGCAATTTTATATATTAACACTGTGATACAAAAACCATTACTATAGTAAAAATATTATCACTGTGATATGAAACATTATCACTATAATAAGGAAAGTTATCAGTATGATAAAAAAATTATCTCTGTGATACAAAAAATTGTTACGATTATAAATTTTTTATAGAAAATTTAGCACGGTTATAACTTTTCTGATGTAAATGTAGATTTATCACAAACATACTTTTTCGAAAAAAAATTTAACATAGTGGTAATTTTTCTATAGAAAATGTTTCTATCGAAAATTTGTCACAGTGATAATTTTTCAATGGAAAATTTATTACAGTAATAATTTTTCTATAGAAAATTTATTAGAGTGATAATTTTTATATAGAAAATTTATTACAGTGATAAAATTTCTATAGAAAATTTATTACAGTGATAATTTTTCTATAGAATATGTATCACAATGATAATTTTTTCTATACAAAATTTATCACAGTGATAATTTTTCTAAAGAAAATTTTTTATAGTAATAATTTATCTAAAGAAAATATATCTCAGGAATAATTTTTCTCAATAAAGCAAAATCACAGTGATAATTTTTCGAAAGACTTAATGTGTTTTCAACTAGTCTTAACAGAGAAAATAATTTTACTTAAAATTTATATTTTCAAATGTGTCATTTACAACAAATTGCTGGCTGGGTAGCAGAAATGCACCAAAACGAAAACCTAAGTACAAATACAATTCTTTCATATGTACGAAAGAAATTTTAGTTTGTATGTTTAAAAATTTGTTGGTATGATGGGGATGTTTTGTTATTGCTGATGATAATAATGTTGTTGTTGTTGTTGGTGTATTTGGTATTACTGTTGCTGATGTTATTGCCGTTGTATTTGTTGCATGGGTAACATGAGATTTATCTTGCTGCCATTTATAAAGGTTTTTTATAGGCTTCCTCTTTTTCATCTACAAATCTATATACGACTACATACATAAGTATAGATTTACGGAATAAAAGAAGAAATGTAATGTAATGAATATTTACCTGTCTGCCCAACTATACTCAACTGTCGTCTTAATAATTTGGATATGTGTTCTTGGATGCCACTTTAAAAGTATCAACTACATTTAGGTATGTTGCATTAAATGTTTATTAGGATATAGAGCACACATTTTCAAATATGCTTGTAGTTATGATGTTGATGTGTCTCTATTACTGTTGCAACATAAACTACTTGCTGTTACAATATCGTCAATACCAGCATTGATATTGTTGTTAAAACTGGCGATATTGCGAATTTGTTGTATTGAAAAAAAGAGTCTTCTTTTTCAAAGGTCATCTAAATGTTGTATAATAACGACCAAAAATAATCGCAAAATCATATCATTCATCTGTAGGTGCTTCTCTTTCTCAACTTGTAACAGTATTTTTAGATATAAAAAAAAAACTATGTGATCTTATTGAACATTGATCACGTTTCGTTGCCAAACAAGAAAGAGATAAATGCTGAGATAAGATTTGATATTTTTTTCTGTGCCTCTATTTTTAATCGGTTAGTGTACTAACTACCAAATCAGTGTTTTTTAAGTTTTAAGAATTATCTTAATAGATATTTCATTATATAACACTTTTTTCTTAATCATTTCTTAATAAAGTTATGTATTTAAGAGTTTAAAAAAGATAAAATTTCTTTTACAAAATTATGTTTTAGCACTCACCCTCTCTCACTCTACTAATTATTTTAAGTAAAATTTCAAATACATAATTATTTTGAAACTAATTAGTTGGGTAATTAAAATTTTATCATGATGTAACAAATCATAAATGACCCCAAGCAAAAGTGAACAGGTTGTGTCATATTTTATAATACATCAAATGAAAATTTATAACGACGAGGGTAACGTTAAAGGCCTTGTATAAGCTCTTTAGATCTTTTAAGTTATTTTGAGTATTTCTCTAGTCAATAGTCTATTTAGCCAACCTCCCTCGTTAGTTGAACGCATAATTAACATTATCGCCCATACTTTCTGGTAGTTTATACCGGAAACATTATATTGTAGTAATTGTAATAAATTCACAAAATTTAACATTATGCTAATATATACAAGGCAAACTTATATAGAATAAAATATAAACTGTGCGTTTGTGCGTGTATTATTTCAACCTACCGCGAAGATTTGTTTGGAAAACATTCATATCTCTTCAACACAGTAAATATTTCAAATATCTGAAATTTGTATAGAATATATCACAGTAACAAATTTAAAAAAAAAATTGCCTATAATAATAACACGCTGTTAAAAAACAGCATGTTTGGTTGACTTGTGAAAAACGATTAAGTGAGACTTGTAGGTTTAGTTGAATAGATCATTTTGCCATTTTAAAAAATTGCAATACACTATAAAAATCGGAAGTTATCGATAAAAACGATTTTTGGGACTTCACGGCCAAAAAAAAAATCCACTGCATTGTTTCCGCACCGATTTTTAATTTTTAAGCAGTGTCGAATAGAGGAGGACTTAAGCTTTCCGCGTATATTTAAAAGATTTTATATTGACTTCTTTTAATGAATATCCCCCTTATTCCGTAACTATTTGTCGACGTCACGTCAAGACAATACCAAAAAATTGGCATATTTCTACTGGTCATCGACAACAATTTACTATTACTGACAGCCTCTTACTATTCTCTAAGGCATAGAAAATGGGAAGAGGCTGCTAATAGTAGTAAATTTTTGTCGACAGCGAGTAGACAATTTCCAATTTTTTGGTATTGTCTTGAAATGACGTCGAAAGATAGTTACGGAATAAGGTGGTATATCATTAAAAGATATATTAATATTTTCTTTATTTTTTCAGATTTTTTTAAATTTTGCGTATTTTTTTACAACACTTTGCATAAGAACTACTCACTTAGTTATTTGCCAGTGCATTGTGGAGCTGCTCTCGAAATATATGATAAAAAATTTATAACTGCTACTGGTCAGGGTTATTTGAAAGTTCACATATCACTAGATGAGGGGATATATCTGCACACCATAGTTTTCAAAAATGTGCAGGATATGGGCCAACGACTCTACAGTGGGCAACAACTAAATGCATCCATCGCATGTGGAAAACTTTAGAAGTCTTGTAACTTTCGCAAATTTCAACCAATTTTAAAGCTTTTTATATATTTATCTCAGCTGAAATATATGAAGAAAAAAGTTGAACATTCTATTCTACTACCTTTTAAAATTTAAGAAATATTTGGATAAGAAAATTTATTTTGCACATTTAGTCATACATTTTTCGCGTTTTTAGAATATAATTGTTTTAGAATATTATCTATTTTCTTTAAAGCTAAGGCGTATAAAAACTTTTAAAATCGGCTGAGATTTGCGAAAGCTACAATACTTTTAAAGCTTTCCACATGGGATGCGCTTAGTTTTAGCACACTGTAGAGCCGTTAATGCATATTCTGCAAATATTCTAATGAAAATTTATCACAGTGGTAATTTTTCTAAGAAAATGTATCACAGTGATAATTTTTCTAAGAAAATGTATCACAGTGATAATTTTTCTAAAGTGTATATTTTTCTAAAGAAAATATTCACAATGATAATATTTGTAAGAAAAATGTTCACAGTAATAACTTTTTTAAAGAAAATTTATCATAGTGATAATTTTTCTAAAGAAATTTTATCACAGTGATAATTTTCTAAAGAAAATTTATTACTGACAATTTTTCTAAAGAAAATTTATCGCAGTGATAATTTTTCTACAGAAAATTTAGCTTTAAGAAAACTTGTAAGTGATATTTTTAAAAGAAAATTTCTCACAGTAATAATTTTTTTAAAGAAAATTTATCAGTATGATAATTTTTCAAAAGAAAATTTATTGCAGTGATAATTTTTCAAAAGAAAATTTATTGCAGTGATAGTTTTTCTAAAGGACATTTATCACAGTAATAATTTTTCTAAAGAAAATTTATTACAGTAATAACTTTTATAAAGAAAATTTATCAAGAAAATTTATCACAGTGATAATATGTCCAAAGGAAATTTATCACAGTTGTAATTTTTCTAAAGAAAATTTATCACATAGATCATTTTACTGAAGAAAATTTATCTCATTTATAATTTTTGAAAATAAAATTTATCACGGTGATAATATTTGTAAAAAATTTGTATGACAGTCATAATTTTCCTAAACCTGGTAAGCCCTTGGAACAACTTCCGACATTTTTGCTGGGTTAGCCTATATAATCAATTTGAGTTACAAATATATCATCAGTTATAATCACCAGAACTGCAGGGAACGATTTGAATTATGTAAAACAAAAAATTATTGTAACTTAGTGTTGACTTTTTCATCAAATCACACGTGCTATTTTACTATGACTTTCCACTGACATGAATCCAATTAGAATACCTGAAGCTAAACCTGTAGCTTTGAAATTTTGATAATAAATTAATTAATACATATATTAATTATTGCAACCATCAATAAACAAATATTGTCGGAGGCAACTCAAACACTATGAAAAAAGGTAAATATGATACAAATTTGTTGCCGATATTAAATAAACAATGCATCTTGTAGCATGTTTACCAACCATACAATAATAATTTGATAAATAACCGTTACATTATAATATTCACGGGTCAATTAGTTGCTTCCCACCACCACCATCACAAGCAAGAACATAAACATCATTTTCCGGAAGAATTTCTCATTATATTTTAATATGTTGGCTTAAAAACGAAAAAAAAGTGAATGAATAATAAAAAGCAATTGAAAAATAATGTAGAAAAATGCGTTTAAATATTCATGAAGAGCAAAAAAGCACCCAATCGAAAAATTGTCAGAGGGAATAAATATCATGGACCAGTATGGCCTGAGGTTTACCTTCTTTGGAAAAACTTTTAATTGAACTTTAGTAAAGAAAATGTTAAACTTAAAATTAATGGAATATTTGCTGTATTTTTTTTGGTTAATATTGTGTTTTTTTTTATTGTGGAAATAATTGCTACTACTTTGGAGATTAATTAACATAAAAAACTTGAAGCTGAAAAGTTAATACTGAGAAAGTTGAAGCTGAAAGGTTGAAGCTACACAGAAAAAATAAATTAAATTTTCAGTAAAGAAATTCAATGAATAGGTAACTCTTTTGTCTATGTATACACAAAACTATCTCATGAATTTAAAAGAAGGGACTTTTCAGTAAACAAATTGTATAAATCTGTAATATAATTTGTCTAAAAATAATTACAAATTCTAAACAAAATAATTTACTGAATCAAACAAAAATATTTACTGAATTTTCTCTGATAAATCAATGAATATTTTTATCCGAATTTATAAAACAATTTGTCTAAAAATACTTACAAATATTAAACAAAATAGTTTACTGAATCAAATAAAAATATTTACTGGATTTTTTTAATATATCGAACAAAATTTTTATCGAGTAATCATCATCATTCATTAAGCATTTATGAAATTTCACTTTGTTAAACGTGTTAAACTCTGAATGGTTATCTAAAGACTCTAAAAAAATCAGGAGAAGTAAAGCAACAACATTAACGAATTGATTTACTAAAAAATCTTTAGTAAACAAACTTGGTGCAATCGCATTCTTTTTGCTAAAATTTTTGTTGTTGTTATTGTTGTATTTGCTGTTTTTGTTGTTGCTGTTGTTATTTGTGTGTATGCCATCATCGGGATTGTTTTTTATAACACCGAAAACAAGATTTTGCTGTTATTTTTGGTGTTTGCGTCCTAAATAAAAGTCAAACAAAAAATTCACTAATTCAGTAAATAACATTTGCTGAAAATAAAATTTATTTTTAGATAAACTTTTATTTGAAAATTTTCTTGTGATATTTTTTTCTGTATAGCCTGAAAAGTTTAAGCTTAAAATTTACTGATCAGTTCGAGAGATATTGTTGTCGAAAAATATAAAGAAAGCGTTTTTTTAAGAATAATATTGATTTTATTTATTTAATTAACTTTTAGAGCCGTAAATTTAATCGGTTAAATGGTTCAGGCGATATCGCTCTCGAAAGTTTTAGAAAAAAGTAGTATAATTACTCAAAAAATCTTCAAATTTTAGAACGCTTTAGTTAAGCTTGAAATTAGAGGGAATTTTCAAGGATGGCCTAAAAGATCAACCGTTTGCCATATTTTACAAAACTTCGACCAGGTAAATTTAAAATGTTTCCTTATAACATTTTAATGGTTATTCAATTTATTGTACAATATAAATATTATACAATTATTTCTGCCAGAAATTTGAAAGTGTTATGACGATGCTCCGTTTATGAGCAAATAATCTGCATAATAATTATTCCAATTAAAACGTAGTTAGCGATTTTTTTAAAATAAATTTGAATATAAAATTTATATATTATTTGGAATTTAATTTTTCTTTTCAATTTATTTTTAGAATATTCATTTTGCAAGCAGTCGTTATAAATAACACGTAGTAAATTTTTATGTTTGGCAGTAGAATAATAAGTGTAAAGTGAATTTGCTTTAAACAACAACACCTTTAATTTGAAAAGAGAAAAAGAATATATTCAAATATTTATATAAAGAAAAACATAAAAATTTATGGTAAATGAAATCTGTAGGATAATAATTGCACACCGCAGTCCACAAATATTCAAGGAAATAACTAACTAGCTAACCAGCAAAAGAAACCAATGGTCAGGAATGACAAAGAAAATTGCAATTAGAATTCAAAGACAATTAAAGCCTGGTGAGCGGCAGTTTTCTTAACTGGACAATCAAATACAGCTACCAATAGCTAGTGCTGGCTGGCTGGTTGGTTGGCTGGCAGTCATATTAAACTGAGAAACTTAACAAGCCAATAACAATAAGAATTCAAACGAAGTCACCAAAAAATGTCAACAATGCAGCATAAGAAAAAGACGCTGGTTTATAAGATCTCTGGCGAAAATATACTGCAGTGCAAAATATAATTGGTTTCATACTACGTTGGCTGATTGTTTAAGGCCTAGTTAACAAAAAGCAAATTAAAACATTGGTGGAGGTCGTCACAGGAAGTGAAATGAACATTTGTTCGTATGTCTCTCTGTTTGTCTTTTCCCTTACTTCGACTGTTTCTCTTCCTTTTTAAGCTTCAGCACCGAACCGCACTCAAAGCTGTTCTTTCTGCTTAAGTTCACCACGTAAAGGAGATAAAGTGAACAAAAAAAAGTTTTTACTTCAGAATCAAAAGCAGGACAAATGGTCGATGATAGAAGAAGAGAGTAATGGAAAAAAATTAACAAAAATTGTCGCCAATATAAATGTGAATGAGCATAAAAGCACACAAGTACTTATCAACCGAAAGCAAACCGGCAAGTGGAATAGAGCAGAACAGCAGAAAAAAATGCCAAAAAAAGAATTAATATATCTTTAGCTTAATATAGAAACGTCCTAACTCAATATATTTTTTCCAAATCGTGTTTATTGCATATTACGATAGATTACAGGTTCATCTATCGAAATATGCAAAAAACCCGTCTTGAAAAAAAACCAGTTAGGGCGTTTCTATATAAAGGCAAAGATATAAAACTTAACGAGTTTAAATCAAATCGAAGTAAAAGAAATTAAATTGTCCCTCTGCCATAGCACTGGATATCGAGGGGTGCACACTGTACTCCTTGGCTTTAGATAGCTGGCTCCACTACGTATCTATTCTTGTATTTATACAGTAAAAACATACACAAATTTAAACTTCAGCATTTTTTTTATCACAGGGGTATGTTATCTGGAGCTTTATTTATCTCAACAAAACTAATATGATTACATGACGAAAAAATGTCTTTTATCAAAAAAAATAATAAATTTTCTTATAGCGTCCCTGCCATTTCCAAGTCTCGAATGTGAGGATGGGCACTTTTCTGGAGAGCACAAAAGCACCTCCATTGCGAACTCAAAAGCATCGCATTCGTAAAAGGGCAAACTTCAAAATTTTTCTTATTGAGTTTTCAATTCTCTATAAGAAATTCGACATACTGCAACTAGAAGGCATGTCATACCCAAAAAAAATCGCTAAAACGAAAAAAATCGCCATAATTACAAAAAACCTAAAACTAAAATAAGTTCCAAAACGAAAAAATCGCCAAAGGAAAAAAGTGCTTAAATGAAAAAAGGACCAAAACGAAAAAATTCACCTAAAGAAAAAAAATCTAAAAAAACAAAAAAAAACCGCCAAAACCAAAACGTCGCCGAAACAAAAAACCCAAATATAAAAATTTAAACAGGAAAAAATTCAAAATGAAAAAAAGAACAATAACGACAAAAAATTATTTAAATGAAAAAAACTAAATATATCAAAAAAACACGAATAAAATCACCAAAACGGAAAAAAATGCCAAAACTAAAAAATCTAAAAGTAAAAAAATTGTCAAAACGAAGAAGAGTCACCAAAAACGCAAAAAAGCGCTGAAACGAAAAAAAGCACCAAAACGAAACAGTCATCAAAACTAAAACAAAAAAAAAACGCCAAAACTAAAAACAAAAAGGCAAAAAATTAAAAGCCAAACCAAAAAAACTCTTCAAAATGAAAAAAGGCACAAAAACGGCAAAACAATTACTAAAATGAAAAAAAGATCACAAGAAAAAACGAAAAACTTCGTAAAAACCAGAAAATACGCTAAAATTAAATCGTCCCCCGAAACAAACAAAATCGCCAAAACGAAAAAAGTGATATATATATGGTCAGGCGCGGATCCAGCTCTAGCTTTTTCGGGGGGGAGGCGAACTTCTAACCAAAACATACTATTTTGCAAAAGTTCTTTTAGAAACTCAATAGAAATTGAGTACTCGTTTTGGCGGGGGGCGGGTAACATCTCGTTTCCCCACCCCTTGTATCCGCACCTGTATATGGTACATATCTATGTGGTATTGGTACATATGTGGCCTTCATATGCGAGTAAAATTCGCACCTTACTAAATTTTTATTTAATTTTAATGCGATTACTCAAAAGTTATTATTCAAAGAACGCTGGTTTTCTCCCTATTGGTTACAAAATAGTGTGATAAATTTTCACAAACTTCTAGACGTCCGATCAACTGGAAACTTTGCACACATATTACGATGCCATGACAAAACAAACTGATGGATATAAAAGTGGGCAGTGCCACGCCTATGCTTAGTTAATTTCTTATATTATGAAAATTATAGCAGTCATAGTATTCGTATATGGTATGGTTTATTTGTACAGCAAAATAAGAAGTATGCCGAAAAAATTCGCAATATAGGAACGGTGGAAGGGGTACTCCCCATACAAAGTAATTGATAACAATATCCTATCTGGAAAGCTATAAACGTATGAATCTTCAAATTTGGTATTAGTTAATTTGAATACAAGATATGTGCGAGGGAAGGCGTTCTCTCCATACAAAATAATCAATAACTACCTGCTAAATGGAAAGATTAGCAGTAAGAGGTTTCAAATTTGGTATGAACTAATTTGAAAACAAAGATACGAAGTTAGGTAAAAAACTGAAGGGGAGAAATGACCTATCCTAATTCGCTTTTAAGAGAAAAATCACAAAAGTTTTAATATATTTTTGTTTATAGCTTTTTATTTATACAATTTATAACAAATATGTGTTTAGTGAAGTTGAAATTTTTTTAAAATTTTCAGATTCCTGATAGTTTACGAGATAATCTTAGAATAATAGTCACTCCCTTATTTTCAAGATAGCGGGCATTCTCTAACTCCTCCGACCCTGAGAATTCAAACTTAAGCTGACGAGCACTACATGTGTAACTAAACACGAGAAAAAATTGCATCTTATATTAAATGCTAAGTGAAATGCTTATTTTACTGCACTAAACTAATAACCGGCAAAAAAATTGATTTTGCACCTGCTGATGTAAAACTCTGTACGTTTATAGGTTTTTCTTTTTTTTTTTGCATTTAATGAAACGAACATAGAGAATGGCAACAGTTTTTTGTGATTTAAATAAACCAACTAATAAAATCAACAACAAATAGTGTGACCAGATGAAAAAGCGGCAATAAAAAGGACTCCACTTTACCGCAGAAACCACAATTAAGGAACGGACCATTTAAAGAACCACCAAGAGGCATTAGTTGCATACCAAAAACGAAAAAACAAACATTCACTGAAATACATTCTATTCCATTTGTAAATTCTTAACAATTTATGCATATGGAAAAAAAGACTCCTGTCCTCTTTCACTCCTATTTTGTAAACTTTCATTCGGCCTTAACTTCCCCTGTTTGCTGTTAATTTCTTAAATTTCTTTACTTCCACTAAAATTGGTTGTGTATTTTTGGGTTTTTGGATAATTTTTAAATTTAAAAAAGTAATTTTGGGGAAATATTTTAAAACTCTAGGGAAATTTATGCTCCCGAAATAAACAATGTTGCTGGAAAGTTCAAGACATTGGACAAAAAACATATGCTGTTTTGCAAACGTGTTTTGTAAATGTTGGCAGAAGGGCGATTTATTTGTTTTCAACATTGACTTGACCATTTGTTAATTTTTTCAAGGTTTGTATTAATTATTGTGTTTGTTTTTTGTTTGTTTGTTTTAAATTGAATTCTTAACGCCTTTTTCTTGTTGGTTTAGTTTTTAATTTAGTAAAACAAAAATTATAATCAAACAAAAAAGTTATGATTAGTTTTGTTAGGTTTGTGAAAAGAAAATTTCTTTTTGAAAGGGTTGGATTCTTTCCAAGTATCTGAGAGTTTCTCCAAGAAAGCCATAACGGCTTCCTTCTGTTTTTCTAGAAAAAAAATAACAATTTTTTTTGCAAAAAAACATCATAAAACAGTCTTATTGGCCTCCATGGAATGTCTTGGCTGAAATCTATGAAATTAAACAAGATATTCGACCAAGAAAATGAGCTTCCAAAACAAGCTAATCGCCGCACCTGCTGGATTTGGTTTCTGTTACAGTAAATAACACTTTTCCATCACACAATAATGCTTTGTTGCATATTTTCGTCAGCTAAGGTTAAATAATATTAATATTATATATTAAAGCATCTAATCTATAATCAATATTAACACTTTATTTTCGCAAACTAATGTTCATTATTAGAAACATAAAAATATAGAAAAAAAAGAACATCCAAAAGGTTTCATTGTGCAAGACTGGAAGATGTTTATGTAAATCATGGTCACAATGAAACAAAGATTAATGATAGTGTTTAGAAAAAGGCTAAAATTATGAAACTTAAAAAGGTGTTTTGTTATTTTGTTGCTATGTATAATTTAGTTAAGGTTTATATGAAATTCTTAATAGTTTTCTCATATAAAACAAATTTAAATAAGAAAAAAAAAAACGAATAGAAATGGTTAGGAGTAAAATTTAAAAGGATTTAATATATTAATAATTCTTGCAAAAAAACCGACTACAAAAAAGGCGTGGCACTGCAAATAATTTTTATTATACTGCTGTACTTTTATGAGAACTAATTGTTTATGAAGTTGCATAAGAATCGGTTAAGTAGAAGTAGTATAAAAGAATATTTACTTTTCATGGGCGTGCCACTGCCCACTTTCTTAGCCAAAATTTTGTATTGTAACAATAACTAAACATGTACACAAAGTTTCACAAGAATCGGTTTAGCAGAAGTCGTTAAAATGGAATATTTACTTTGCATGGGCGGGGCACTGCTCTCTTTTTTAATCATGGTGTAGTATTCAAAGAGAATCTTAATGTGTGTGCAAAGTATCATAGGAATCGGTTGACTAGAAGTAGATGAAAAGGTATGTGTGTTTACTTCGTATGGGCGTGACCCCCCCACTTTTCAACGGGACCAATTTGAAAACACATCCTATTAAATAAAGAAAAAGTCCGAAATCGGTTTATAAATGGCGGAGTTTTGAGGCAACATCCATAAAAAAAATTTATGCATGACGAATTGATAAGCTCTCTCCTTTTCTTTGAAGTCGGTTAAAAGTTATGGAATTACGAATAATTTTTACTATTAAAAAGTCATCAAAGCTCCAACAGCTCAGCATTTGAAATACCGAAGTATTCTTTCAATGCAGCCCAAACTGGGGGACAATGAAAATATATTGGAAATAAATCACCCATTTCTAATCGGATAATCCGATCAGTATAAAATTTCACACAATCATAAGAGAAGAATATTCCTAATCAACTAAAGGAGCATAGCTATGAAGTCCCTAAATAGCGCACTTTGAGCATTGGAAATTTGTTCCTGTTTGTTACTTTTTTGCTTCTCGCCCGATTGAAAAAAATTCTGCTTCCTTATAGCTATTATAAGGTTCTAAAAAATCCCTGTGGGTTACGCAATTACACAGTACAACAAAATGGTGAATTTTGAAAATTTCCAAAATTTAAATATTAAATCTTATGTATTTTCATATAAATATGGCCGCTACAACAGCATATACATGAAATTTAATAATTAAAGGGTGTTCCAAAGCGAGCAACGAAACATGTTGAAGTCCTAATGTAATATACAGACACTTATGTATATACACACTCGAAATTTTCAAATTTAGTTTTCAAATACAGACTACACTAGTGAATCCTGAAATTTAATCAAAATAAAAATTAAAAGCAATTCTATCAGTTAATGAAATTTTCACAATTAGCTTTATCTTGGAAACCAACAGTAGCGTATACTAAAAACAGAAACTAACTAAAAATGAAAGGGTATTCTATCAAGTTGTGTAATTTTGAAATTTAGCTGTATCTTCTCAACCATAATAATTAAACACTTCAAACAAGCAAAATTAATTAACTTTTAATAGGTATCCCATTAAGTAGTGCAATGAAGAAGTCGGAAAGTCATTCGCCAAATCGAAAAAACTGTAAAAACGGAAAAAATCCCCAAAAAACGATAAAACTAAAAAATGTGAGAATAAAAAAAAACAAAACTAAAAATAAACACTTGAGGGGAAAAAAACAAACAAAAAATTCCTAAAATGCAAAATATCGCCTAAACTAAAAAATCGCAAAAAACACAAAATCGCCAAACGAAAAAGGGCCAAATCCAAAAAAAAAACGACAAAAGTTCAAATATCGGCAAAAACCGAAAAATTGCATAAGCGAAAAAATCTACAAAAATTACCTTAAATCGAGGTAACTAAAAAAATCACCAAAAACGGAAAAATATTGTTAAATCGAAAAAAGTCGTCAAAACTAAAGAAATCGCTAGACAAAAAATATCGTCAGAAACCGAAAAAATTTCGTAAACGAAAAAGGTCACCAAAACTAACAAAAAAATCGTCTAAAATGAAAAAAACGTCAAAAAGGAAACAAATCGCCAGAACTAAAAATATTGCCAAAACGATAAAAGCTCCAAAACAAAAAAAAAACCCAAAACTAAAAAATTGCCAAAACGAAAAAATCGCCAAAAAGGAACAAAAACCGCCATAAACGAAAAATTGCACCAAAAGGAAAAAAATCACGCTAAAATTAAAAAGTCACCAAAATATAAATAAAAATCGCCAAAGTGAAAAAGGGATATACATTCATACATACATATGTATGTATGTGGTATTCGTACGGAATCTTCGAGAGCGATTTAAAGTCACACTTCACAGAATTTACTTGTATTATTTGCTTAAGCTATCACGAACGGTCCTCCATACCCAAAAATACTTTCTGGATTCTTAATCTACATAGAAAAAATTATTTCCCAAACATTTCCAATAGACTGTTTACTCAGAAAATTTTTTCTTTTCAATTAATATTTTAATTAAAGCAAAGTTTATTTCAGTTGGTTTTATTTTCTTTTAAAACAATGCTATCAATTAGATTTTAAATCAAGTTACCATAAAATAGAAAAAATTTCCACATGTCAATTGTGTATAAATAAAATAAATTTACTTTTCATGTGTGAGAATTGCATAATTTTTCTGTGTGTGTGACATTGTTTTATGACAATTAATTGAATATTTTCTTAAATTTCAATTAATTTTTTCATGTAATTCATGTAATTTTTTTTTACTGAAAAAATTGAAAAATATTTTCAATTAATTCTGTTGACTTAATACTACAATTTCCGTGATTGGTTAAAAACTTATTAATTTTTTAATTGGATCTTTGCTTTTCTTCATTGAAGTTTATTTTTACTTTTTATTTTTGTGTACACAATTCTCCATTTCGTTTCAGTAGAACGTATATTGGATAAGGATATCTTACGGTTACGCGAACCTACGCTTTTTAGTGTTTTTGGTTTAGTCCTTAAAACATTTTTATTGTAAATTTTCTAAATTTCAAATAGCTAATTTTTATGTATTTTCATCAACTGATTACGATGGCATCATTAGTTTTATTTTCTAGCACCTCTTGTTTTCGAGATATTGTGCATTTTTTTTTTCAAAAACTGCTTTACATTTTCCTTTTCTATTAAATGTGGTTTTTATGTCACATTTGTCGATTTGCTAGTCATTAATTTAATGGTTACGTATAAATGGAGTAATAAGAACAATTCAGAAAGTTGTTGCGTGTGTGTGTGTGTGTTTTTTTGTTTAATGATTATATCGTATATTTGAAATATGGATCTTTTACAAAGCCTTGGATTGGCATTCAATATAGTCACTACAAATAACGCAAATAAGTTCGAAATACTCATATTAAATAAATAAAAATAATTTACTTTAAAATACTGCTGCCTGCATTCCAGACAAGTGCCATAAAGAAAGTACTTACTGCAAAGAAACAAAAGATGATAATTTCCATTAATAGATGCATTATTTAAATATTCATCAAATAAAAGTACAAAATGTGAATCTAATAAAAATACACTCTCTTTCTGTCTTTTAAAATAATTCATTTAACACTTCAAAGTGACAACAATTAACAACTTCGTTTTTGTTTGTTTTGCATTTGAAAGCTTTTCTGATTGGTAAAAATATTTTATTTATTTATGCAGATATACAGATGCTAGACTTTGCTAACAAACAGGCAGACAGACAGACATACCGAACGGATGGTTGTCCATGCATCCCACCAACTGCCACCCTGTTTTAAACGTTTCTAACATTTCAAATTAGTGTCGTTTGAATGCGAATACGTTAGTTGCCTTGTTCATTTGCCAGCCAGTCACTCGTTTGGTCTTTCAGTCACTTTCAAGATGTTCTGTTTTATGAACTTTAATACAATAAAATCATGTCTCTAGAGTTTACTATTCCTTAGAAAGCAGAAAGAAGGAGACAAAAAAATATCAACTTAAATAAAATTAAAACTACAACCAGACATAAAAAATATATTCCAAGACTTCTCGTGTCCAGCTCATTTAATATGCAAATTACTACAAAGCAGAGTTCGTAAAATCAAGCAAAACGACAAAGATTTCTGTATGAAAATAAAAAAAACTTTTAAGTTTTCAGACTCGCTGTGTGTCTGTGTGTGTACGTCTGAAAATTATAATTGCGACACCTGTTCTCAAATAGCTGAAATAAAATTTATTGTATTTAAAAATTTAAATTGCACCTCAATCAAATTGATGTAGCAGCAATTAGCTACTGGAATTTATTAAATTAAATTAAAAGTTTGTTTAGAATTCCTTAAACGGTTAATGGTCGGAAAGCTGATTGTGATTAGAGCACATAATGGTTTAGTATTGACTTTTTATAAGGACAATTTTATAGAATAAATTCAAATGAATACTTGTAAAAAAATTTTAATTGGTTTACGAACAATTTTGGAAAGTACAGTAGCTCTTCGATTTTTTTTCTCAGGCAATTAATGCCTACCAGTAAATTAATTACTGTACAGTACCGTCTTTGGGATAATGTAGAGCAGTGGCGGCGATTCGTAACGATTTGTAAAAAATTTTCAGTATAAATTATCTAATCCGAAGTAAAGATTTTTGCAGAAACGGCCTTCGAAGGGTTTTAAAGATTTTCTCCTCTCTGTATATCTAATAGCGGCTTCGATGAACTAAGATTTTTTGTCTAGCCAGCCTTTACTGCTGCACAACGATTATCTTTATGGGAAGCCTTTGTTTGACAAACACAGGCAAAGAATCCCATTAACCCACCCAAACAGAAAATCTTAACTTGGCGATATACCGAGAGGAGAAACCAGTTAATCCCGCCCGAAGGCCTGCGCTGCAAAAATCTGTACTCAGCGAAGCCGCTTTTCGATATACGCAAAGGAAAAAAAACTCTTAAGCATGGCCAATGGGCGGCTATACAAAAATCTTTACTCAGCAAAAGAGCTTTTCTTTACACTGGGTAGATAAAACTATTAACCCTAGCCGAAAGCAGGATATACCGAGAAAAATCTAATTGTACAATAATGCTCATAATGGCTTTATTTCTCAATAGTGTTGAGAACTAAGGCCAAATGGCTTTATTGCGCATGGCTTTATTGCAATGCACCTCTTACCAAACCCTATTGAGTCTCACTAACCTCTTTATGTATAAGGTCCTCATGTTGGAGCCAAAGTTGAATTACTTATTGGGTGAGCTATTAACAGATTTTATAGAAAATTTTTAATAACGTTTTTTTTAATTTTGTTATCATTTTCCTTTAATCTCGAACATAAATATTTTAGGTCGAATTTTTATGGACTAACAATAGAGGAAAGTATGTACATTGAATGAAAGAATTATGACTTAACAATGTGACAAAACTTAATTGCTTAGCTTCTCTTTTCAACGTTATCAGGTTTATCAAATAAATTAGATATGTACATAGAATTATATTCGAGAAAATGCCACCAATTTTCCTGTCAGTTTTATTAGTCGATTTTGATTTACTGCCTCTAACCACAAAAATTCAAAATTATATCGCACTTTATTTTATGTAAATGTAAAATCGACACGCACTTACATACATTTTGACAATTGTCTCGATGAAGATTAGCTATTCTAGTCAGGAATTGGTATGATGACAACTTGGTGTTAAGTGTAAGTAGTAGTGTAAATTTCCTGGAAACACACAACTTAATGGCTTTCCACAAAACTAACATACTCACAGATAAGCAACATATATATTTTATAGTTTAATTGTTTTTCTATCTCTTTCTTATGAGTGTCTGTCTCCTCATGTGTGAGTGTAAGATTTTAAAGTGTGGGTTCACTTGTCACATAAATGTCAACGCGTATAATTTTGTATTGTAACAAATGACAACAACTACACTTATCGATCAATATATAATTAATTGTTTTATTTTCGGTTGTGTATTTAAGTATAGATTTGTGTGCGGATGTTTATGTGCGGTTGAGTGCATGTATGAGTTTACGAGTACAAGTGTATAATTGTACCAAGATTGATTAATTTCCTTTTCAGATGTTCGAACAGCAACTAGAATTTAATTGAGTTTATAAAATTTTAATTGTTTCTTTTGAAATGATACCAGAACGTATGGGCGCACACGAGTATCGTGTTTATAAAAAGACAAAATTTGTAAGTGAAAATAAAGTTAATATATGTACATTGCTTACACACAGAAAAATTTCAGATTAAATCGTTTAAAACAAGGTTACTTTAAGATTTTCCGATATTGAATTCAACATGATTTTGCAATAACCTTTAAAGAACATTTATCCTTTTGAAACAACCATGTTTCATGTTGAATTAATATTCCAATACAGTTAAAGCTAAATGAAGTTGATACTGAAATAATACAAAGAATCATGTCGAATTAAAGTTATTCCAAATTGAAACAACGTGAATTTGATACTGAAATGACACGCAGAATTATGTTGAATCAAAGTTGTTTCAAGTTCAGACAACGTGAACTTGATACTGAAATAGCACAAAGAATCATGTTGAATTAAAATTATTGCAAGTTGAAACAACTTGAATTAGAGTAGCCATTTTAATAATTATTTTACATCAGAAAAATTTTTATTGTATTTGGCTGCCCCAGCCATGATTAGCCCTCCAGCTATTTGCTTAGTACTCTACGTGCTAACCACTGCAAACACAACAACCTATAATATATTTATATATACACTAATATAAATACCATTATAAGTAACATAAATTTCATTTTAATTCAACGTGATTAATTGATAATTTAACATAAATAAAATTTATTTGGAATTAAAGTTATAGTCATGTTGATTTAAAATGAAATCTAACGTTGATAATAATAATGTTAAGACAACAACAATGAAAAATGTTAAATCAAACAATCTAAGCTTAGATTAATAATTTTGCGTTTTAAATTAATATGAAACAATGGTAATTTTAAATGAGCAGCGTGAAATTTTTGATGGTAATGCGAAGTTAATCGGGTTTTTGTCAGCTATTTACGTTTACACAACATGAACATCAAAATAAACAACAATAAGTGACAGAACTGAGCACAACAGTGCATTGTAGCTACCCAGTTGACCACACTGCCTTGCACGATATTGTCATCTACGATTCTTGTACGAATTGTCCTCTGTCGATTAGGTTTTTAATCGACAATTTAAGTGAATCGTCATTCACGACAATCTGAGCGACAATTACTTGCATGTTATCGTCTATTAAACACTTTTGAGGACAACATGACAATGACTTTCGTTAAAAAAAACACACATACTGCTTAAGCCTTTTTCGGATTTTCTGCAGAAACACCCAGGGTCTTAGCATGAATCGAACCTGCGACCTCCGGCCAATAGTCTAGCACACTATCCACTACACTACGGGGGTACCCGTTTTGTCCCCAATACAACTTTACTGAGGACAATATGAGCGACAATGTCGTACAGCTTATCTTCAGTAACATTCTGCTGGACGATATGAGCGACAATGTCTTAATTGTTGTCCTCAATTCAACTTAGTTGAGGACAATATGACTGACAATGTCTTAAATTTTGTCTTTAAGCATGCAAATGAATATGTTGGGCTCTTGTTGCAGATGTTTTAGGTAGTGCAGCAGCAGGGTGGTAATCACGAAAACTTATAAACATGCTGTCTCAGTTCTAATGCCAGAGGAGTTAGTCAATAGTTTTAATCACTGCTGGCCATCAAGAGAAATTAGTTTTTAACTTAGTATTAGTGCTTATGAGTATGTGTTAGTACTATACCACTGTGTGCCTATTAAAAAGAAAAACAACAACGTAAAAAATCAAGAAGCTTTCGTAAAACTGAACGAAGTTATTGTTTATTTTATACTCTTTAGTGAGTACATTGGTTTTCATTCGGCTGTATACATACACGAGCCGAATAATGTTCGGAACTCTGGTGTCAGTATAAACGACTCTAGTTTAAATGAAACGGATACAAAGAGGTAAGCAAAAAGTTAGATTTGTGTGTTAAAGATATAATGTAATTAAAGTCTGTTCTAGTTAGACATTGTCGCTATGTAATCGTTGTCAACAAGATAAACGACATTATGGTCCACATAGTAATTGACGACCTAATAGACGACACTATCGCTTTTTTAATTATCGACGACAAGAGAGGCGACATTTTCCCTTATATAATCATTGAGGACAATGTGAACGACATTGTCGTTCATTGAATCGTACACGACTTTCGCAACACTTGTTCGAAAACTTCATTGATAATTTATTATGGCTGTTCGACATTTGTCGTCGAGCATTTAACAATGTCGTGCACCCGTCATTGATGATGTCTGACACCAACCATGTTAAACAACAAATTATTTCTCATAAATTTAATATGATTTTCAATCAACATTGCGACATGTTGATTTTACATTGGTATTTATTTCATGTTCGATTTGGTTCAATAAAAATTATAATAAGTGATTTTTAAATTAATTTAAAAAAAATATATTAGAATTTATTAATATCATAGAATATTTTTTTTTTAGTTTAATCTAATTTTATTGCGTTCATAGTATTTACAGAATTTACTTATAATAATATATACACTCTAAACACTTGTGTTGAAAATTAGGTCGATAATAGTCGGCAACACTTTACCGATTAATATCGACCTAAAATTGGACACGCATTTATTTTGTTCATTTTGTAACAAAATGTTTTTACTACAAAAAGCTATTAACTGCGTGGAGATTTGAGCCGCGACCTCCTGACTGATAGTCTGACGTATCTATCATTCAGCCATAAGTGTACTATACTTTATATTAAATTTTTTCCACTTGTACTAAATATGTTTAATTTTAAAGGTCTTTTCTTTAATAAAATAACTACAAAATCGATGTAATCTTAGACAACGAGAAATTTTCAACACAAATTTAGACAATATATGATCCTAAATTTGAGGTAATGTTTTAGAGTGTACATACACATTTACAAAGAGTTTAAGGATTTTTCCTTTTTCTGCTTAAATATAACATTTTGTTTAATAGTGTAGTTAATTGTAGTTTAATATAAAAAATGCAGAATATTTGTAAGTCATGAGATCAAGGTAGTTAACTTTGACAGCCTGTAGCCCACCATGTCTTTCAAAAGGGTGGTCAAGAATCAAAGTTTATTAAAGCTTATGTCCTTCTCTGTGATTTTTACATACATCATTTTGTAATCGGATCACAAGTTTCAAAGATACAAATTTATTACCAATTTTCTAGCAAATATAACCACTGTGCTTTGACTGGAATCAGCTAGTTTTGTCTATAAATTACCGTCACCTAATTTTAAGTGTTATAAAGGGAAAGAAATTCTATGTAATATTTTCCAAAATTTTTTAGGAGGTTGCAACTCAATATCAAAATATTTTTTATAATTTTCCTAATTCACTTGTCTTTTTAACAAGCCAAACCTCAAATAAATATTTATGCAGTTACAGCAACTGGCTTTTTTGACAAGATCTTAAAAATTTGACTGGAAAAAAATATTTGATTTTGTATTGAATACAAAAAAAAAAGATTCAACGGTTTTATTTTTTTTTTCTTTAATTTATTTCAATCAATTTGTTATCGGCTTAAAGCTTTCTTTCCTAAAACTGTGAATTATCTAGACAATAAATCTCAAGAAATTTTTTTAAAAAGTCCATTGATTTTTAAAACGAATAGAAAAAACAAAGAGAAATCACACACAATTCATATTAAATGGAATTAAAAATGACAACAAAACAATAAATAAAGGGGTGTGTAGAAGAAAAGAACTTTAATTGCATCTAATAAAATATAAAATAAAAACTAGAAACAATTTAATTTTTCAACAACAATGTGCTTTAAATATGTGAGAAATTTTGTTTGAAATTAAAATAAATTTAATGGGTTAATAAATCTTCTAAATGAAACCAAATTTAAATCAAGTCTAAAACGAAAAATTAACAAAATACAACCAAAAACAATCACAAGCTCATTAAGCGCCATGTGTTGGAAAATTTAAAACAGGAAATCTAAATCCAATAAAAACAAAACACAAAGAAAAAGTAAAGCAAGAAACGATAATTGCTGTGAGCAGCCGAAGATTGTACTCCCAAGTGACATGTTTTGATAATGCATTCACTCTGTGAGTGATGATGTTGGCAATGGTGATATTGATGATAATGTTGTTGGTGATTAACATTAACAAAGTTCATTTTTATTATACGAAATACCTCTGGATGGAGTTTTGTGAATAATGTTGTAGGTCCATGTAATTGCAATCGTGTATAGTGGTCATACTGATGTCTGTTCTAATGTTTTCAGTTTCTTTAACAAAAGAACACCCTAACAAAACAAACGAACAAAGAGACATTGCAAACAACAGGTACAGTTAGTTTCAATTGAAAATGATTGAAATCAAAAAACCTTAAGCAATAATACTTACACATGAAGACACACACACACATATACTCCAATCAATACAGTAGGTGACATTATTATGGTTCTTCTAACCAAACTGTGTTTTGATTGTGGTTGTGGCATGCACGACGAATAGACTTGGGTCCAACTCGTTCGAACTCGCTCAGCAGCTCGTTTTAGATACAAACCTATGATCAAACCCATTTAAAATACGTGGGTTTAGTCATAGGTTTGTGTCTAAAACGATCTGCTGAACGAGTTGGACCAAAGTCTAACGACGAAGAAACTATACTTAAGTCGAACTCGTTCAGTAGCTCGTTGTAGACTACTCTTGTGTCCAACTCGTTTAATTGAGCAATCTCCGCTGTTCGAATTAAACTTTGTTGAAACAAAGTTTTGATTTACATTGGCAGCTTTTCTAGACGTGGGTCCGTCCTACTCGTTCAACAGCTTGTTTTGGGCTAAAGCCTATGATCAAACCCATTGAATATAAATGGCTTTGAACATGGGTTTGTGTCTAAAACGATCTGCAGAACGACTTCAAGCGAGTTTGACCCAAATCTACTTGTAGCCGACCGCTCTTTTGAACTAAAATAAGCTGTTGGACACAAATCTAGGGAAAAATTCGACTTAAATCCAACTCATTCGAAATCGTTGAGAAGTTCGTTTGTGATACAAACTTATAATCAGACCCATGTACTTTAATTTTTAAAGATACGGGTCATAATTGCTCGTCTTAGTTACTTCATGATGGTAATAAAAAGAAAATTTATAGTTTAAAGGTATATAAACTTGACTCCAACTCGTTCGAACTCGTTCAACAGCTCAAACCCATGTAATATGAGTGAGTTTGATCATAGGCTTGTTTGTGTCTAAAACGAGCTGCTGAACGAGTTGGAACGAGTTGGAACCAAGTCTAAAGAAATAGTGTCGCATTAAGGCTCCATTAAGGCTCAAGGCTCAGTTAGCCGACCGTAACGTTGATGTAGTTGCACGTGCTGATCGTTTCTCTCTCATACGTTTTCAATGTGACAGAAACGATCAGAACATCCAACTACATCAACGTTACGGTCGGCTAACTGAGCCTTCAGTTAGTCGACCGTAACGTTGATGTAGTTGCATGTTCTGATCGTTTCTGCCACCTTGAAAACTTATAAGACAGAAACGATCAGCAACATGCAACTATAGCAACGTTACGTATGAGTAAAGGCTCCGTTAGCCGACCGTAACGTTGACGTAGTTGCATGTGTTGATCGTTTCTGTCTCATAGCTTTTCAATGTGAAAGAAACGATCAGCACATGCAACTACATCAACGTTACGGTCGGCTAACTGAGCCTTTACTCATACGTAACGTTGATGTAGTTGCATATTGCTGATCGTTTCTGTCACATTAAAAAGCTATGAGACAGAAACGATCAGCAACATGCAACTACATCAACGTTACGTATGAGTAATGGAACCTTAATGGAGCCCTTACTGTCTTATTATTTTGCTGAACGTAATAGAAAGAAGACAAAATCTGTTTAAAAAATACTGGACTTGGGACCAACTCGTTCGAACTCGTTCAGCAGCTCGTTTCAGACACAAACATATCATCAAACCCATTTAAATTGCATGCGTTTGATCATAGGTTTGTGTCTAAACTGAGCTGCTGAAAGATTTCGAACGAGTTGGACCCAAGTCAGAAAAATACATATAAGTTACTTCTTAGCATTTTTCGCAATAGAAAATGTTTGTAGGGTTACATTTGCTTAGAATACATTTCCTATGTGATTCTGAGCCTGCTATTTTTTCTATTTTATTTCTAAGCTCCTTTGTGTAACAACAACATTTGCATAAAAGCATCTGGGACTACAATTGTTGCAACAACATCAAACAATTATACAAAACATGTTACAATAGCAACATTGGCAGCATTATCAACAGCACTAACTATAAAAAACTACCAAAGATCTTAAAATGGCTTTGAGCAAATGAAAGAAGGAAGCAAAAAAAAAACTGAAAATAATACAAGCCGAAGAAAAAAATTGTCAATTGTTAATATGTGGGGACAAAACATGGTCAAGTTTTGTTTATGTGTTTGTTGTTGGTAACAAAACAAACAACGACAAGAACAGCAGCAACTAAAAAACAAGATACAAAAAACTTCTCAGAAAAAAATTGGTTAAAAGAAAAGTTTTCGCTTGTTTTCAATTTTCTGGCAACAGGTTACATGTGATTTTTCTTATGTCTTTCTCTATTCTATCCAATATTAAACCTTTCTATTGCTACATGTTGAATGTTGCTGTTTTGTTTTTTTTTTTGCTTCATCTTCCCCGTCTTGAGATTTTCAATAGTTGATTATGCCAGGATACTTCTGGCTGTTGGTTGAGAACAAAAAAAAACTTAAGGCTAAAAGAAAAGTAACTACAACAAAATAAACCAATTCCCACTGACGAACAAGAAAATTTGTAACATCGCGAAAAACAACGACAGCAAAAGTATCATTGCGAAAGTTGCAGCGCGTTTTTTTTTTGGTTGTTGCTGTTCATGCGAACAGTTTTTCAATTTGTAACCGGGGAAGAATTCTTAAGGAATCCTCTTTCATTTCATCTTCGTGTTGCTCGTGGGCTCACTTCTTCGCGAGTTTCAAAGCGTTCTTGTCCATATCATTCTAATATTTTCAGGGAAATGCGATCTATATTATTGCTTCTCTTTCATTTAAGATCGCATAGTTTTCGTGACTGTCTTTGGTAGCCACCTGACCGCACAAGCAACCTTGGTTGAACACTGCCCGAAAGGAAGTTACGTTTGCGTGCTTAATTCAACTTAGCGCTGTCTCTTTTTTTTATTTTTCTAGTCAATCTGTCGAACTGATTTGACATCTTCTAGGTAGCCTTACGTTCATTCGGTAGTTCTTTTTTCGGCTGAGCTCATCACAATTTTGTATAATTGAGTTATGAATTTTTAGTCGAACTGTATGGTTTTTATCCAAAGTTATTTAATTAGTTTGGCTTAAGTTCATTTTTAATTTAATCTTTCGATAAAATTATTTTTTATTTAAGAAAGAAATTCTAAAGCATGTGAATATTGAACATTCAAAGATAAATTTTTTATAATCTAAATTAATTCCGTGACGTCTTAGCAGGACCAATTTCAGACTGAAGGTAAGTCAGTGTCAAGCTTCTCAATTGCATTTCAGAAGTCGGTATCCGACATTTTCGGCTCATTTTAGTTGAATGCGAACTTCACGCCGATTTCTCCTTTACCTCAGGTCCTATCGAGGTCGAATCGTGGTCACATGGCCTGTTTTCAGCTGGTGTCCCATCCTCGCAACGTCGTGACTAAACACCTCCAGAGATTGCCCCATGAGAAGACGCAGAGTCTATATAAAACTCCGGTCATTAAAAGTTGACTCGTTACGACGTTTTAAGAGCAGTCTTCGTTAAGATTATTTAACGGGCATTCAACATGGTGGTCGCCCCACGCTAGAGTCTACCGAGCTTATTTAACATCTTCTCCACAGGCTTAAGATATTTGCTGCGGCTCTTCTTTAGTGTCATGTCGTCCAGTCTCCTGGAGGCATTACCTGTTCTCAACTGCTTTTCCATCTTCATTATGTCGTGAGTTTTGAACTGTCTTCCTTAAACCTATTTATCAACTCTTCCTCTTTGGGATAGTACCCTCGAAAGTCTATCCTTCGGGTTGATTTCATATATCCTCGACAGCTTTACGATCCTTACGGGGATTCGTATTTTGTATCACATCCTAATGTTTCCACAGCGACTCTGAATAGAATAGTGTTGCGTTACAAGGAGTGAGTGTGTGCAACATCCACCAATTCTATTATTATTTAGCTTCTCCTTTTTTCAGGTACAGTGGGGGTGGATTTAGAAAGATAATGATCAACTAATTATTAATTATAATTACCGTCCGGTAATTATCGTTATCGGGTTGGGTTTGATAAATAATAGGAACACACAAATAATTACAGAAATTCAATGAGTGTTTTATTGCAGATTCATTTATATTCCCTTCACCATTACGGCTGCATGAACTCCGAACAAGAATTCTCCCTCTTTCGCGGCGATCTTGGGGAAAGACTGATAAGATAGGATAAGCAAGAAGAAATCCCTAATAATGAAATAACCAAATTTATAAACAAATTAAGAAAACACTGATTTCAAAGCGTTCTTAGAAAAATTCTTGGGTCCATATACTTTCTTTAGAATACATTCCCTTCAACTTTAAACTTTGGTTGCTCTTAAAAAATTAAATTATATTAAATAAATAAAAGTGAAACACAACGTGCAAAAAGCGTGTTACATATGACTTGACTTTATTTTCAATATAAAGTGTTTTTGCAGGCTTGCTTCGTTGTTCAATTCAACAAAAAAGTAAACAACCTTTTTATTAGAATTAATATAATAAAAAAAGAGTAAAACCAGCCAGCCAGTGATACTAAGGCTGCCTCTGACAACTACGATGATGATGGTAGTTTTTGTGGTGGTATTTTATTTTTAGTGATCAATTGATATGGGCAAAAGACTGATGATGACCATCAAGAATGATGTATTTATACACCCATACATTTTGACATGAAAACTATGCCAAATGCCACTGTTTCTCAAAATAGTCACGAATAATGAGGGATCCTCTAAGAACAGAAACGAAAAAACTAAACGCACTAACAACATATTCTAAAATCAGTTGATGGCTAGTTGTTAGTAGTTGTAGGTAAAGCAAAACGCATGACTGTGTTGATTCTATTTGTAACTTCATCATCCATCACGCAGAAGGCATGCAACTTGCTGTGACTTAAGAACAGACAAACGTATGCCATTGTCGTCTGTCGGCTGGATATGGAATAACAGCAAAACAATTGATTGCTTATCATCTCGTAACTGCGATCATACACCGCCAACACCACAAACCATTTCTATTTATTCTAGTGCTGTAAAGTCTAGCCTTCCTCCCGGTTTGTTAAATAGCCACATGAAATGTTCAGAAAAAGAACAAAACAATAAGGCAGGCAGGCATCCAATACACATTATATGTATGTATGCAACTGTTTAAACTTAACAAGAGTAGATCAAAAAAAAAAACCACATGCGGACAGCTTAATATAAACCAAAACCAAACCGAACTATAACATCACTTGCGTTCATATTCTATGAAGTTTTTGCTCCTCTTTGTATATTTCATTTGTTTCCAGCTTCTTAAGTTAAGCTGAATGAAGCTTTTGTTCTTTATTATGCTGTTTTTTTTTTAGCTGGATGGCTGGCTTTTGTTGACCATTTTTCTGCCCTGTTGTGGTTTTTATTCCTTATTCTAATGTTTATTGAATAACATTCGGCAGCAGCATGGCAATATCAGCAGCCACATCATCATCATCATCATCGTCATCATCATAAGCAGCAGCAGAGTGCGAGATAAAGAAAACCCCTGCCGTGTATTTCTTATTTTCCAATTGAACCAATAGAGGAAGCTTATGATCTTGTCAATTTGATATAATGTCCGTTGTGTGTCTGTTGTAATGCAATATAACAACAGAACAGAAGACAAGACTCCTAGGATTCATCCGATCATTGATATATGACCCTATAAAATTAGACCGCTTATTCGTTTAATAAATGCAGATATTATTTTTCTGTTTTTCTCTGCTCTCTACTTCAGTTTTTGTTTGTGGCATATTAAAGAAAACAAGTTCATTGTCCCGTCCCGACTTGTATGTAGGCTTAAGAAGAGGCAAAAAAATGTTTATTAATCGATCAATTTTTAAAACTGTAAATAAAAGTGTGTATGCGATGATTTTTATTTTTTTATCAGATAATTCAAATAAAATGATATTGTATAAAATTGCATATTTAGAACAAAAAAAATACGTATTATTTTGAACAAACGGTTAAAAAATGTTATCTAAATGATTAAATGTCTAAAGAGAGGGGGCCAAATAACAGACTAGTTATGTAAAAATAAAACAAATTCTTATTGTTTATTTTAGCATTTAATGAAATTTATTATTTGGGATATTCCGTCAATTTGATTTTAAAAAAGTTTTCATTTTTTGTAGGTTAACTATAATTCCAATATCAAATTCACGTTGTTTCAACTTGAAATAACTTTGATTCAATATGATTTTTCGTGTTATTTCAGTATCAACTTCATTTTGATTTAACTATACTGAAATATTAAATCAACATGAAATATAGCTAATTCAAAATGAAAAATATTCTTTGAAGATTATTGTAAATAGTGTTGATTTAACATGAAACACCTATGAAGCAAAATCACAACCGAAAAATGTTAAATTAACCTGGTTTTCGACGATTTTACATGAAAATTTTTCTGTGTGTTTTATTTTTGTATAAGTTTCTAAGCCTCCTTATACTCTTTTCTTATGCAATTCTCAAATGATTTTTGAAAGGTTGCGAATAAGGTAAAAGGTTTTGGAACTTTTCAGCAATGTGGTAGAGAAGTTTACTGATGATTTGGCATGAGCAACAGTGATCAGCACTGAATCATACACACAATAGCGTTGATATATAACTATAAATTGCAATAATATAAATCAGACGTCGACATCATACTCATACCTTGGGTCCAACTCTTTCGAACTCGTTCAGCAGCTCGTTTTAGACACAAATCTATGATCAAACTCATTTAAATTACATGGGTTTGATCATAGGTTTGTGTCTAAAGAGAGCTGCTGAACGAGTGCGAACGAATTGGATCCAAATGTAATAATTAGATTTGGGTTCAACTCGCTCGAACTCGTTCAGCAGTTCGTTTTAGACACAAACCTATGATGAAACCTAGTTAAATTACATAGGTTCGTGTCTAAAACAAGCTGATGAACGAGTTCGATCCAAGTCTACTTATAATAGACTTGGGTCCAACTCGTCCGCAGCTGGGTTCAGACACAAACCTATGGTCAAACCCTTGTAATTTAAATGGGTTTAATCATTATTAGCTTGTGTCTAAGACTACCTGCTGAGCAACTTTGACACAAGTCTACTCATAATACTTCCTAGACTTGGGTCCAACTTGCTCAGCAGCTCGTTTTCACTTCCATGGGTTTGATCATAACCTTGTGTCAAAAATGAGCTGTTGAACGAGTTCGAACGAGTTGGACCCAAGACTAAAGGCTCAGTTAGCCGACCGTAACGTTGATGTAGTTGCATGTGTTGATCGTTTCTGTCTCATAGCTTTTCAATGTGAAAAAAACGATCAGCACATGCAACTACATCAACGTTACGGTCGGCTAACTGAGCCTTAAAGGCTAAATTACTCATACGTAACGTTGATATAGTTTCATGTTGCTGATCGTTTCTGTCTCATAGCTTTTAAATGTGACAGAAGCGATCAGCAACATGCAACTACATCAACGTTACGTATGAGTAATGGAGCATTTAAGGCTCAGTTAGCCGACCGTAACGTTGATGTAGTTGCATGTGCTGATCGTTTCTGTCTCATAGCTTTTCAATGTGAAAGAAACGATCAGCACACGCAACTACATCAACGTTACGGTCGGCTAACTGAGCCTTTAAAGGCTGATTTAGCAGACGGTAAATGTAGAAAACGTAGATGTAGTCGAATGTGCTGATCGTTTCTATCACATTGAAAAGCTATGAACCAGAAACGATCAGCTCATTCGACTACATTTACGTTCTCTACATTTACGGTCGGCTTAATCAGCCTTAATACTTACAATTGATGCAACTCACTCAACTCATCAGTGATGTATATTTGCTCTGATGAGTCATCAGAGCAAATAAACATCCTCATACTTATTATTTTAGTGTACGTATGCGACTCATACTTAATTCGCATCGGCCATACACATTGAGTTAAGGAGATTCGAAATCAGCAACGTCATAAATGTTTTTACGTATGAGTATTATGAGTACCTCAAACTTTAGAGTAGTTATCAGGTTTGATAACAATGCAATAAGTATGAATTCATATAAGTACACTTTTTCACTTTGAAAACTTTTTCACTACTCATTGCTGACCTCTGATAAGCACCAATGAAATGCCAAAATTCCCGGCAAAAAATATATTGTTTCTGGAAGCAGTAAACACCTTTCATGCGTAACACATGCGGTATTTTGAAGCGCTTTCAAGGGTGCTTAAAAATAAAGCAGAGATCTCTTAGTGTTCATAATGCTTAAATTATGAAGTTAGTCGGCTTTTTACATTTCTTCAACACGAACTTCAAAGTAAATGAACTCGTGTTCAGTAGCATGTAGCCTTCAAGAAAATAGGTTCTAAAGAATTGTCGCATGCATTGTATCAAATAAACACTAACACATTTAAAAATTCTAAACACATTTAAAGCATGCTCTCTTTCTACAGTTCTTATTGCATGGAGGACAGAAATTTATATTAAATTTATATTATGATTTGTGTTGTTTGTAGTTTCAACGATGATAAAATTGAATGACGCAATAAGATGAAGAGACATGATTTTATGGAATTTTTGATGCTTCGAGAAACGCTTTATTATGTGAAAAAATAGAGCTCGCAAGTGGGACATCGCGAACAAAAATCCTGCAATTCGAAGCGCTTTTCGAAGCAAGAGAATCAACACCAACCAGCCTCTCTTGCTTAAAAACCTGCTTCGGCTGAAGCAGCAGTTTTTGCTGGGTTAACCTAAAACAAATGAAAATTTTTTTTAAATCAAATTGTAAATTTTATTTTAACAGCACTTTAAACATCACATAATAAAACAATACGGTTTTATTAAGCACTAAATATTATAAAATAATTA
This sequence comes from Panzeria rudis, assembly GCA_956483635.1. Lineage (NCBI taxonomy): Eukaryota > Metazoa > Arthropoda > Insecta > Diptera > Tachinidae > Panzeria > Panzeria rudis. The sequence continues at coordinate 178,811,922 of OY101448.1, forward strand.
CATTGGCATGGCTTGTTTACGATACATGCAAATTCCTATTGCGACTGTGGCCGATAGGTGGTCATGGATGTTATGACAATTAAAAATGTGTAATATCCATAGACGTTATGTCACTTTTAAACGTGTAATGTTGTCATAAGGTTTGTTAGCAGAAAAACTGTGAATGGCGAAGGATTTATTTGACAAAAAAACTGTATTACTGTAATGAATACTTTAAATAAAACCAAAATCTACTTATCAAATTTCAAAAACTGTGCAGGATTTTCATTGTGACTTCAACAAACTTCATAAGCTCCCATCAAAACAACAGCATAACACCGCAAGATTTTACTTAAACTCGTACAACATTTTTGAAAATTCTTTGAAAGTTTTTCTTAAGGAACCATTAAATTCTGTACAAACTTCTTAGCTATTTAATTTTCTTAATACACACAGAGAAAAATAAATATTCCATGAATTTCTTATATTTCAATTGTAAAAGCCAACAATTACAAATTGTCATTGCTGGAATTTATAGCGAACAGAAAACATTTTCTAGTCAATGTTAAAAGTATCAGGAGTAGTTGTTTGTTTGTCTTTTGCCTTAAGGTACCTTTATAGTTACTACTCCCTATTAAACACAGTCCCACTGTGAGCAGCAGACATTATTTGCAGCCTGCTGGACTTTTGTTTTGTTTATGGAAAAGAGGAATTTTTAATAGAAAAGATGGAGTGTAGCAGTTGAAGCTGAAGAAGAGTTTGTCGGAAGGAGAAAAAATTTTTTTTGGAATTTTCAAGTGATGCAGCAACAAAGCAATAACACATTTTATAGTTTTTTTCTTCTACACTTGTATTGTTACTATTTTGTGCTGTATTCAAGTGTTTGCATTAGTAATGAGCTGCGTCACCATTATTGTCAGGAAGTTTTTCATTTCATTCCATAAAGCCAGAAAGCAAAAGCTCAGACAAAAAGGTAATGGGTTAAAAAATGCAATAATGAAAAAGAATAAAACAGCCAAAGTCAAGAAAAGAAAAAAATTAAGCTTCAAATATAAGTTTGTATGAAGCTCCCTCCATTTTTAAGGTTTAGTTAGCTTGGCACTATGGTTAGTTTTTTTTTTTGTGTTCAAATAAGTACTATTTTGCATTTAAGTATTCGTCTAAAGACCACCAATGGATCAAATATTAGTGAAAATGGTTCGGATATAGAGAATAAGTTCGGTGATTCTATTAAAGCATATTGCATTATAGCAACAAAATAATAAAGTACATTATGGGACATTGTATCGATGTTTTAGTGATTGAATAAAGTTGGACCTCTGATGTCACCGCCCAGTAAAAAATTTTCATGTTTTTTGACGCACCAAAGAAATAAAGCGCTTTATAATTCGCTTTAAAATATGAGGTTATTCATAGCGTCACAACAATGCAGGTTTTGAAGTGAGAAAAGTATTTGCTTTTTACTTATACAAAAGCTTCGTACACAAGCTATACAAAAAGCTGATTTTATAGTGCTAATCGAAAGCAGGTTTCTAAGCGAGAATGAAGGAAGAGTAAGTTTATTTGAGTTTCTTGGTGCCGTTTTGCAACAGTGTTTTTGGTCGAGTGATTGGTACGTTGGACTTCAAACCTGAAGGTTCTTAATTCGCTACTAGTTGAAGTTAAAATAACAAACATTGACTAAAAATATGAAATGTATAAAAATAAATAAAGAAACGAAATAAGAAAAATTCAAAATGGCGTCAACGACGCCAATCCACATCGAACCATTTCTTTCATGTAATTTCAGTTCTAGTGCTGAAAATGTTGATGATTTTCAGCGCTTTTGTGAGCAAAAATGTAGTACTCCAATCCGGGAACTCGCCATACAAAAATCAGCAGCGATATCAGCAGGTTTGTCAGCGCTACTTTTATTCCATAATAGTAGAAACCTGCTTTATTGGAACCAAGTTTTTTACTGGGCGATGAGCTACTTCTGAGGAACATCCAGAGTATTTAGGAAAATAAGATATATCTTATCCAGAAACTCTTGATATAGGGTAAAAGGAGGAACCGACCTTTGATGTACTATTGAATTATCAATGAGCTCGTTTGATGAAACTCCATCTATAACAAATCACATAGTAGCTTCAAAAGCTTTTTAATAAATAAAGACAACACGAACGGCATTTCATCTCCTGGCCATTGGATTTTGATGACAAACATGAGAACGAAAATTTTTCGACCAATAGATTTTGTCTTGTTGTCCGTTTCCAATAGTTTCCTTATTCTTCTTATAAAAGTGAAAAATATTTAGGTAATATTGACAGTCATGTGCTCTACCAATTCCAGAAACTATTCATTTTGTTTAATGCCGTAAAATACTAACGGTCATATGCATAACGAAAACTGGGCATGGAGTAATTGTACTGGAGTTTAACGAGTTTTGATATAAAATTTTAATTTAATCGCTATATTCGGTGATGATTCCTAATTTCAAAATGTATGGAAAAACTCAGCAAGATCCAATTCAATTTCGTCAGTCATGCTAACTTCATGCCAAGTTTTCGTTATGGCCCTAAGTTCCCAAGACCCATTGTGTAATTTTGACTTTTAAGCTGGCGCACAACAGAGGAAACCCAACTAATATTACAGCCATATAACTTATGTATGTATGTGCTGTTTTGCAGGCAAAATCTTCCAACATCAACAACAATTGCCATTTGCACAATTGCCAGCATAAACAAACATTGAAATTATTTCTATTTTAATTTTTTACTTTATTTTTTTTTCATTTGATTTGGGTTTTGGAGAGAAAATTATCTAACAAATAACAATGAATAGGAATGGTAGCATGGTCATATAGAATTGTTTTGTTACTTATAATGCTGCTGGGGATACAGAATTGCTGGTGTTGTTATTGTTGTTGTTGCCATTGGTATCATTGATCGGTCACTACAATTGTGATAAACATTTATTGTTAAGACACTCGGAATATGTTCGCTTGTGTTTGTTTCGCTATTTGTTCATCTATTATTTTCTTTTCTTACGTATTTTATTTTTTTATTTATTTTTATTTATTGCAATGTTTTTCTAGCTGTTTTATTTTATTTTATTTTATTTTCTATATATCGATTGTTGCATGTGCTTACGGTTGTTAATGCGATACGATATAATTTGCCGTCATTGCAACAATTGGTAATAAGACTGAGTGTGCGAGCTAGCGCATGTGCAGTCCCAAGGAACAAATATATAACGTTTTGAGCAGCGTTGTCAACTTTTAGAAAGCAGTGAAACAAGGAAAAAACGCATACTTTTAGAAAAAAATTTACAAAACGTTAGTTTTTTCGTTTTATATAAAAAGATTCTTATACAGAATAATTTAAAAAATTTTCGAAACGGGGTGGATTTTTTCCCAGTCGAATTGTAATGAAATTCGACACATGTGTATATTCATGAACTCTTACGTGATCATAACATGATGCAAGAATTGGTCCAATACCTGTTACAGTTTCCATTTTACAGCCGTCTAAACTCGGGCATATCTGTAATTTTTTTATAAAAGTTCGAGATATTCAAGTTTGAATAACTTTAGAGCGCGTCATCATATATGAATAATTTTGGCCTCATTCGAAAGGTTTTAATCTCCTATTCAGACGTATTTATTAAAAGTATTTATTAGACATAGCTTCCTGCAACAAATGTTTCTAAATTGCTTAAGCATCCTTGATCTTTATATGTATATCCTGAAAAATGGTATTTTAATTTTCTTTATTAATATTTCTGCGAACTGAATAGGTTGAGTAATTAATTAATTATTTAATTAATTATTTCAAAAACTATTTAATTAATTATATATATAATAGATTAATTAATTTAATTAGTCAACTGATTATTTAGTTTAATTGGTAATTAGGTCATTAATTAATCAATTATTTAATTAGTTATTTAATTAATTAATTATTATTTAATAACTATTATTAATTAAATAATTAATTAACTAAGTAATTAAAAAATTATTTATTTAATTAGTAATTAATTAATTAATTATATTAGTTAATTATGTAATTAAACAATAAATAATTAACTAATAATTTAATTAATTAGCTAATTAACAAATGGAATAATTAATTACCTAATTAATTAATTATTTATTTAATTAATTAACATGTTATCTAATTAATTAATTATTTCATTAACTAATTAATTAAATAATTAACTAATTCATAAATTTATTTTATTAATTAAATAACTAAGTAGGTAATTAACTATTTAATTAACTATTTAATATTGATGCGCAGCCATATGTTCGGGCATTGATGTCAGAGTATGGACATGTGAAATCTACATTAGCCATATCCGACGTCCAACATGATATTCATACCAAGTTCATGGCTAATGTAGACCCCAAGTGAAAATTACAGGCTCTTCTTCCCTTTTCTGGAATCTTGCAAACATTTTGAGAAAGGGGTTCAAAAGTTTTCGCATCGAAAATTTTAGAAACGGTGCGAAAAGCACTCAGTTGACAACGCTGGTTTGAGCCCAGAGGAGGTTTTGAAGAAAGAAAGGTTGCCAAGATTTGTGTTTCAGAACCTAAGGAACCGTGGGAAGAAAACAAATTTCCTAACTATGTATTAAAAAAAGGGAAAAGCGAAAGTACATATGTATTGTTATTTACGATAATATAAGCATCAATTTTAGAGTAGATATTACGATAAATCAACAAAAATATTTTCTTTATGATCACTTCAATAGCTAGCACTTATTTCTATCGCTTCACACAAATGTGTGTGAGAATATATGTGTGTGTATATTATCAACCCACTTATCAACCGACCTGTGATTCGATATAACCGCATGCTTACTAAAGCGAAGAAATTTCTGAACAAAATTGTTCGATATTTGTTAGCCAATCTAAAAAATACGAATGATCGATAAAGGGAACTTCTCTCGGTAATTTCTCGAATGTGTGAAGATAGCCTAGTGGATATGACTTAATCAGTTAGCCTATAGGCACAGTGTTCAAATCTGTCTGACTGCAGCGTAAGTTTAAAAATTAAAAAATATATATATGTATATACGTATGTGCAATATTGAGCAGAAAAAAATGTACCACGATAGCCTAGTGGATGTGTGTTGGTCTGTTAGCATGGAGGTATCGTGTTCAAATCTGAAGAAGTAAATAACAAATAAAATAAATTAAAAAATGAAGATAATAATCTTAAAGAATTGCCTTTGCTCCTGCTTTTTTGCGATATCGAAATTTGTTCGATATTGGCTCACTTTTGATATTGCAAACGAACCATCGAAATCGCATGTTTTTTGAAATAAAACTGAGGACAGGTAAACTTTTTTCGAATCATTTTTGAGTGTCATTCTAGATACCTTTACACGATAAAAGTTCGAGATATATTCGAAATTGATATCATTAATGAAAGTCTTGGCCAAGTGGGAACGAACTAGTGTTTTTTTTTTGTTTTTTTCTACCAAATTCTAACAATTGTTTGTCTATTGTTATTTTCTAAACATAAGATCAAACATACATAAATCCAACACACACATACACACAATAATAGAAAGAAATAGCTTGAAGAGAAATTTGCTGACATTGAATTCTTAAGATTTTTTTGCCAACAATATTCCAAGTTCATACCTGGGAAGAAACAATTCATGTCCAACAACATCTTTTCATCTCTTCTTCCTGTATGCAACAGTAACAGCGATAGCAACAAACATATTGTTTGCTGTGTATGTTTTTATTTCTGTCCTTTGTAGAGATTTTTAAGAAAATTTGTTTATAAATATTATAATTTACGATTTTTTTTTTTGTGATTGTGTTGCAGCAATTGTATTGTTGCACTTGCTAAAATTATCATGTTTAAAGCATCTCGTAAATTTTTTTTATTAAACATATACAACATTTTCTATTATAAATATTTTGTTTTACCAAACAATAGCGCTAGAATTTGACCTCAGATTACAACATGTTGCCAAGATTAAATGTGGCAAAAAATAAATGAAATAAAATAGCATACAAAAAGCTACAAGGAAGTGGTATGATAACTGTATGATATTATTATTATTATTATTATTATTATTATTATTATTATTTTTCAAGTTTATGGACCTTAGATAAATAAAAGTATTTTTTGCACAGCAAAGTTATGACACATTAAATGTAGCAGGAAAAAACGTATGTTGTATATTCGGTATGGCCAATTTGGTGTCTACAAGTGGCTTATACCTAACGCAATAATAATTCACATTCATTACTGAGTTCTTAGTAATCGCTTTCATTTGTATTAGGTTGAGTTCACTTTCCGGTCTGCCGGCCTGTGATTCTCAGCCAAGGCTGGACATTCACATACAACATTTGCTGCAGTATAAGCATCTCCCAGACACAGTATACAAACATCATCCTACAAAATTTTCATCCTAGCAAGGTTTTCCGCTTATAGCTTAGAACCTTATCGGCTGTCCTACCCAGGAGATCCTCGAGCACCATACGAGTTCGTCTGGTGTTGTTGCCTCCCGCCACCTTTTCAGGTTTTTATTTATAACAATGGATGACCTTTAAAATTAAAAAGTTAGATCATTTCCAGTCATTGATAAACAAAAAGACTATCCTGCAAAGGTAATACTTTAGTTGAATAAGATGAACCGTTTTGCAGTTATGTCGTGTAGCTGCTTCATTTTTTAAATAATATCTGGAAATCTATGAAAAAAAATAACAAACGGACTGCAGAGTTCGGATTCACCACCCCAACTTGCATAGTAAACAGTTTTCAAATGATCCAGTCCACGCCCTTTTAAATTTTTGTGTGTTCTTTTTTATGAGATGGGAGGACGAGGGAAGAAGCATTGAAATAAACAAATCACGATTGAAAATTTTATATTTATTTTTCTAACTATGAAATTTAGATAAAAATTCTTATAGCAAATTGGAGAGAAAATCTATTTTTTCAAAAATTGTGTTTGCAAGTTGTCTGTCATTCGTTATCTCTGTTTTTATATTAAATATTTTAATCAAATAAATCAATAGAATGGTTTTTTTTATAAAGAGAAGTAACACAATCAGGCAATTAATGCCTACCAGTTAATTAATGAATGTGTTACCTTCTTTGGGAAAGGGATAGCGTAGAGAGAACAGGTGGCGTTTTTATGTATAGCAGCGTTGCAAGCCCCTCTGGTGGCAAGTAGAGGCATCGAGTTGCTTAAGCTGTGTAGCAATTTTATTAGTTCTTTTACTTCGACGACGGTTCTGCTACAATACCGCCGAAGGAGGGTGCTGTGAAGTGCATTAGGATATGTTACTATTAATCGCTGCCCCTATTGCCAAAGTGATCAGTGCTATGCCTTCATCACTTTAACAATCCAACAACAACCACCACAATAACACACCAATGCACATGGGAAAAGTGCATGATGTTGTTGACTTGCCTGCAGCTAGTCTTGAACTCAAGACCTCAGGATTTGTAGTCAAACGCGCTATCTACTCAGCCACCAGCACCCTAGAATTTATTTAAAACTTGTAAAGTGTTTATTAAACAATTTCTAGCCAGAGTTTCATCACTTTGGTAAGAGTTCGTCATTTCTAGCTTGAATATTCTTGAATGCTTGAATATTTTTAAAACTGCAAACTCCACCACTGTATCATCCATCAATAGTGATTGACAATTTCAAAAAATTACATTGAAGAGAATTTAATTAATTTTAAATGGCAAACTATACATAAAAAATTACATTCTAGCACCAGCCCACAACTTATAAAGTAGGTGCATCATTTGACTACGAAAATTCGAACGAAATCTCCTACAAGCTCGGTTAATATACTTCGAAAAAATTTTTTAAAGTCCAATTGATTTTAAGTTTCTAGAATCATAATATTATTTTGGTCAGTCAACTAACTTCACATGCAAAATTAAATTCGGGCGCCACGTTGGGCGCCATATCGTAAAACCCCTTTCTTGCACCGGAATTAACGGGTCTTAATTCGCCTGACACCCCTGACCTGGTTGAGAAAGGATTAGCGACTTGCCGGCGGCCAACAAAGGGGTTTGTAACAACTTTATAGTGGCTGAAGTTAGTCGTTGTTTATAAAAATCCACTACGAATTGGTAAGGTTAAAATATTTTAGAAAAAGTTGTAATGTCAAATGGTAGTACATTCCTTCTGGAATGGTAAGCTGATACCAGTATAAATTTCTAATTTTCTGATCAGGTTTACTTGAACCTTGATATAGAAATAAATGTACAATTAGCTTTTAGAATATGGTCTACAAAAATATGCAGGTTAAGACCACTTTCGCAAATCTCGATTGAAATATTTCCTAAAAAAACGTAACCACTACTTTTGCTCAGAGCTAGTTTGATTTAACTTGTTTTTTATATCACAAAAGAAGTTATACTGCAAAAAACTATTTTTATATTATTTTTAATAAATGCGAAGCCATATTTAAAAAAATATTGTAATTAAAGGTAATACAATTTTAACTTGTCTGTGGGTTACGTTTTTTTCGGCAAATATTTGCCAAGTGTGACCGTACCTTAAGGCTTTTATAATTCCGAACATTACATTCGATATTTTACGAAACATCTAGTTAACTAGTTGCTCTCGAAATATCTTCTTTATTTCAAATAATTTTTGTTTGATGTTATATTTTCGAATTTTTTTAAAAGACATTTGAAGTTGGTTTCTTTCTCCCTATTATTCTTGCTACATTATTTACTTAATTTTTTGATCATGCGGACGGACTATTAGTATGAAATAACGGTCGAATTGGATGGCAAATTTCATATAAATAAAAAAAATTTTCCACTTTTTATTAAGAAATCTACAAAAACTCATTAAAAAAAATTTACATAAAATTTTTTAATAGATTTATTCGATTAATCGACCTAAATTACTCGAATAAATTTTTACTCGAAATTAAAATTTTTTGTTTGATCGAACATTATTTGACTTTAATTATTCGATTAATCGAGCAAACATTATTCGAGTGAATACCCTAGTTGGTATGCTACGAGAATATGCAACAAGATCATCATAATACGTCAAAGGACATATTCACATTATTTCTAAACCAAACATATCATACCAATTTTTATGCCGATGTCGATGTGTGAAAAATTTTTCTGAAAAAGAAATCCCTCTGCGGTTAATGAAACCAATATACTCGATGTAAATTTTAGAAAACTATTATTTGTACACCATGTGAATAAATAAGTGTCATAAATACCTGTCTGCCTTAGTATAATTTCGAATATTTGAACTTTATTTTATCTCATATATTTTTCATTTTGTTGTTTCGTCGTTATCATGGGAAAATAATCATATTGATAAACTCTCATGTTGGATATGCTGACCTTTTAATTAAATATTTTGTATATTAAATTACAATCGTAACATGTGAATGTAAGAGAGCGTGTGCACGCCTACAAAATTTCAAACATAAAAATAGACAAACAATTTTATAAACAGACAACAGATAGAATAGAAATAAATTTAACAAGCACATTGCCTGCTAACTTGAATGATAAAAATTATAATAATAAATTGCTAAAACAAGCTGTTATATTTTACTTTATCTTTACATTTAATACAAATGATAAAGTTATTACAAACCATAAAAAACCCCTTAAACATTAATATAATCGTTTTATTCTATATTTTTATTTCGAGTTTAGATTTTTAATATTCATCATACATTTAGAATGTGTAAGAAGAACAAGTAGTCACAGAAGGCTTTTTTTTTGTTTGTTATCTAAAATGTCTAAAGCAGAAAATTACGACGTACCGTCATTCGTCATTGGAACCTAGAAAATTTTAAAACTAAAAAAAAACCAGCAAACCAACAAACAAAACAAAAACGAAAGAAAAAAAACTCATAAATTAACCCACTAAAGCCACAATCATATAAAACTCATTCAGATGGATTTTAATGTGAGAAGACAAACAGACCGACAGACAGATAAAGGGAATAGTATTCGTACGAGAAAAAAAATTTAGTTATTTTTTTTTAATATTCACTGCCGTAATAAAAAATTAGACAATTTATCATTTTGTTAGGATTTAATTTATTAGAATTTAAAGGAATAACAATAAATGTATAAGAAGACATACTTAGTTATATTTTGGAATCAAAGCAAGCGTAGACAAATTAATGTAAAAGGCTTATGGTAAAAGCAGTAGAATGAGTTGCCACAGTTGAATTGTTTGTGAAATAGATGTTTTTAAAGCTTGAGTTGTTACAAAAAGGCGCATTATTTTTGCCGGATGACTAATATAGAGCTGTTGCTTCCATTCTTTGTGCCAAATCTAGGAAAATTGGCGATGGGAGGGTCGTTAGAGGGAGTAGTGTTCGATTTAAACCTTCCTAATTTGGAAGAACAATAAGAGGGCACGAAAACCCGTCAAATGTAAATTAAAAATCAACGCATTCCTAAAAGCGCAAGTATTAATATTCTTTTTATTAAGTTTTCAATTCGTGTAGCACCTGATGAAAGATCATGGTAACGAATCTACAAACGAATTTTGCACATTCGATAGTTGGACGCGGTTGAAAGATACGAACTGTTCGGCCTAAGAATGAATTTATTTGTAATGAGTAGTGCTATTTACTGGAATATCGACCACAAATCTTGTAAGCGGTCAAGTCACTTCAAAATAGACTTTTAGTCCCCAGCCAATACATACGATTTGCATTCTATGATTGGTCGGATTTGGTGATATATATATCGTAAAGAGATCAGGTGGAGTGAAGTATCTCTTTCAACGTCTAAAGAAACGTAGGCACTTGAATGTTTCTTTTGAGACTAGGAACATGTGATAAGTACGTCGAACATTATACTCGATTTTCATGGAATGAATCTGCAAAGCTGCTGATACCTCGATAATCAAATTATCAATTGTTAAAATTGTAGCAGGATGTGCGGTCATACGTATGCAACACTGGGTCTTACGATAATTAGAATCTTCCCTATTCGCATGATTCCATTCAGATATTGCTAAAATATCTTGATGAGGTGTATGATGCATGTTCTTGCTAATGGTCTCAATCTTTGACAGACTAGGCCTTTTACTGATTATATGTCTATGCTGCTGTCATCGCCAAAGGAGTACACTCAAAATATTCTGCACCAGCCCCTGTGGTAGAGTGGTAGCGATGCTAGTCTGTCAGTAAAGAGGTAGTGGGTACGATTCCCGATATAGATTCTAGGGTTTTTCCACAAAAAAAACTAATCGCTTCGCGGGTTGTGTTTGTTAAAAAAAACTTTAACTCTAATATGAAATAAATGAAAATTCAATTTAAAACCGGTCTACTTATTTTTCATTTAAATTTAACAAAAAGTATACTTAATTTTAAATGTTAAAAAATTAGCTGACTTAAAACTGTAAAAAGTGAATGACTCTTTCTGTGTTAGGATCAATTTAACTGTCAAAAACCATTCGCAACTCTTATAAAAATAAGAAATGTTTTCATTTTGTCTCTATTTTTACTGTTAAATAATCAGCCACAACTTCCGTAAAAACAAATGATTTTTGCTTTATTTTTAAATAAACTTATGTCATGATAAAGGCTTTTTATTTCGTAACTTTAATTATTATTTTATTATAGGTTTGTGTCTAAAACGAGCTGATGCAATTCTATCTGGCAACGTTGAATTAGTGTTTGCATATGTCATTGAACTCCTCCTGTCTTGTTTTGATTTTGTTAAAACAAGCAGTGAGTGAGAAATAACAAGAACAGTAACAAGCCAAAACATTGTCAAGTTGTTATTTTATGATCATCCTTCACATTTTAAAAGCAACGTTCTTTCGTTCGTTCGTTCGTTCACTTTGCTGTTGTATTTTGTTTTATTAACAATATTTTCAAATTCCATAAATTCAATTTTATTTTATTGAGTTTATGTGTACATTTATGGCTTTTATAGGTTTTATTAGCAGACTAACTCTGCTAGTATGCAGCAGCGGGTACACAAGTGCCATACCCAACATAAAAAATATACAGAGAGTAGCTACTAGTAACGTCTTCTCATATTGCAGTTGAACGCTTTACAGATACAGGTGTTGGCATAAATATTACAATATTTTTATCTTTTTTTTGTTTCTAGCTGTAACTACTAGACTTATTGGTTCCTCATACATTCACTCTCTGTAGTATATCTCTCTTGCACTACTCCCGTAAATCTTTTGTTTTAGCTGCCTTCGAAAGGTTTTGGAAATAAAGCATTGTTTCACGTTTTGAAAATGACTTCTAGTAGATGATGATGATGATGGTGGCAAGGCGAAGGCTGGCTGGTTGTTGTGTCGTAGTTTTAATTCAAACGTTTTACAAGTGCCATCATAAATTTTTATTTAATAATTGAAATTCATATATTGTACGATGTTTTTATTTTGAATCGAATCACTGAATTGTTGTTATTGTTTTATTGAACTTATAGATTGTAATTTATTGTATTGAAATTTAATTGTATTCGTATTTCAAAAAAGTGGTCAGTAGCTATCGTATGATTATCGTAGGTGTTTGTTTCATTTTGTTTGAATTAAATTCTACTCCATTATTTTTTTGGTTAATGGTTTGGAAAGTTTTATTTTATATATTTTTCTTTATTTATTCATATTCAATTTAAGTTATATTTTAATTTTAATTTGATTTATTTTATATATAATGCAGCACATTCCAGTTGTTAACTTTATTATAGTTATTTTTTATGATTTTCATTAATAAATTTTGTCCACTGACCAAAATTCTAGTGTATATGTAACCATTTTATTATTAAGACATTACTTCGTTGCTAGTCTTATAATAATTTTCCATAGGTAAAAACATAATATTATAAATTTTCTAATTACGGCCAAAATCAATCAAAATATGGTTCTACGCCATCTTTACTATAAGATTTTATTTAACTTTAAATATTCGCATATAAAATATGCATAAAACAGTCAACTCAAAAATAAAAAAGTTTTAAAAGCACTATATTTTAGAAAGTAGCAATTATATCGATATGAACTTTTACGATATCCTTAGCAAAAATGTTATTCGCATTATTCCAGCACAAAACATACACTCTTAAACACTTTTGTTGAAAATTAGGTCGATAATAGTCGGCAACACTTTACATATTATTATCGACCTAAAATTACACATGTTTTTACGAAAAAAAAGCGATTGGCTGCGTGCAGGTTTGAACCGCGACCTCCTGACTGATAGTCTGACGTATCTACCATTCAGCCATTGCCGTATTATATTTTATGCTACATTTTTTCCACTTGGACTAAATATGTTTAATTTGAAAGGTTTTTTCTTTAATAAAACAACTACAAAATCGATGTAATTTTAGACAAGGAGAAATTTTCAACACAAATTTAGACAATATATGATCGTAAATTTGAAGTAATGTTTTAGAGTGTACACAGGTATACTGTTGTTGACGCACGTATAATTTGGCATTTGTCCTAGAAAAATAATTAATCGAATTAATGACATGCTGTCAACAGAACTGTGACATCAATGGTTTGAAAAACATCATATATAAAGCCAAAGCTAATATCAATCCGATATAAAACGTATTCATAGAATTTTGTCATATTTTAAGTGTCATCTATGCTATGACCGCAACGACATAAATTTACTGCCACATTTTGAAAAAAAAATTAAAATTGTTGTAATGTAGCGATGCTAAACTCTAGCGATGCTAACCTCTCAGTCCAGAGGTCGTGGGTTCGATTCCCGTCATTGACTCCAGGCGTTTTCCGCAGAGAAGCTAAATCGCTTCGCGGGTTGTGTTTATTATTTTAAAAAAAAATTTAATGTTTTTTTAATCTACAAGCCTATAGACCAGGGAGGGGTCCGTTTCTCAAAACTACGCATTACAGATCTACAAGTGAAATACAAAAATGACTATTTCAAAAAATTGCGTTTTAAAATTGTGCTGCCGAGTTTACATTCACAGACAAAACACGTAAGCGTACGACAATAGGACAAATCGTCTTCATATCACATCAACATAAATGGATGATTCTCATGTCAAATGCTTTTTTTCGTGTCCGTTGAAAGTATAGTAAAATATTTCATAAAATAAATGCATAAATTTTAAAATTAAAACTGTGTGTTCTGAATTAACAATATTTAATGCGCATTAAAAAGTATTGAGCGTTACGTAAAATTTTTTTTCAAATAATAGTTAAACAAGTGAGCTGAACCGATATAAAGAACATTAACTGTTTACAAATTTTGGATTTGAAAAAATGTTGCTGCTACCGCACTGTGGGTTGTTATATTTTCGAAGAATATATTGGGTAGATCGTATTTTGCACCGAATAATTATTTGAAATTGACATAACTTTTAATATTCTCGGTTTATTTTATTAAGTTTAGTCCTATTTGAAAGAAAACTTAGCCTACGTTTCAGCAATGTAGAAATAGTTGTAAATAATTATTTTAAGACCTAAAATTTTTTTTATTTTTCCATGTGAACCCAACACAAAATCGAAAAAGTGGTCATAACTTCTAATTTTTTTCTGCGACTTTTATAATTTTTTGTTTTTAGAGAGTAAATCTATAGTGCTTCCAAAACCATATACTGTTTTTGTCGTGTTTTTTTAGCAAAAACTATTCCTAGAACACTGCGAAAGCAAATGTAACGTTCAATACACAAAAATTTTAAAAAATCGAATAATATGTTTTTATTTCAGGATCCATTGAATAAGGCGAAAATTATAATATGAATCCAACCTTCTCATATTTCATTTAGTTACATTGGTAAAACAAAAAGCACACACAAAATGTACGTTTAGAATGAGAATCAGCCAAAAACTGGTATTGTTCATGTTGATTTGTGCTGTAGATATTTTAAATGGTGACGTGGCTGAAGTAGTAAAGGCGTAAAGTTATAAGCATGGTGTAAGTCTTGAGATTAAGAGCAGTATTAGAAAAAAGAATAAAGTAAAATTAAAACAGAAAGAAGTAAAACTAATTTAAATTTTTCAATCATTCCATTGATGATAGAATTGACGTTATTGTCGTCGAGGACAAGATGACTTACTGATGTGACGGTTGACATCCCAATGATAACAAGTGTCATGGGTTAAGAAACAAACACACTTGTCATAGTGTTGATGTCAAATTACATCAGCGTTATAATGATTTTGCTATCAGTGTAAATTCTAGATTCACATCATAAGCTATTATTAAAATATTGGAATGCAACAATATCTTCTTTGGTTTAACCATTCTATAATTGTTGTAAAAATTTCACAACCATGGTATGAAAAGGGTAATGAGGGTTGTATAAGACCTTCTCTTGAGAGTAACAATAATTCACAAAGAATATTAGTCTCTAAAAAGAAATGTTTTTTATAGTAACTTGTGGTCAGTGAAATGAATGAGGAACTCATTTTATTGTGCTTTATTTGAATTTTCAAGATATTTGCTGATAAAGAAAGTTCACTAATATATTTCAATAAAACAATATATTTAAAAAAATTGTTATTCTGGTATATGGACAATTCTTTTTGACACCCTCATATTCGAATACTGTCTTTACTCGAATGGTTAGATAATAAAACTTATACCCAGTAATTTCAAACAAACTATAATTACTTTTAATTGAACATTAATAAAACAATTATTCGCAATAATGTCTTTCTCTTTCCTACAAGTTTTTGATACACTAAAAAATCTAAAAAATCACATTATCACCTTAATATGGCTTAAAAGACCTTGATTAGTGTGTCTACTGTCAATTTCAGTGTCAAATAAAAATAAAAACTACAAAAAATAACACGACTATCCTGATTTTAATGTTGTATTTATTTCTTTATTTTGTAAAATTTTTTTCTTTAACATTTATTTTAACTAATCAATGCAAATTTTATGCCAAGTTTCAAATTTCACACTCCGTATTAAGAAAATGTTGTAGTAGAGATGTGTTTTGTTGCTCATGCAATTTTTTTTTATTTAATTTGTATACATTTGACCACGCATTTTTGTTGAATAAACAAATTTTTCGAAATGTAAGTAAATTTGCACGTATGTTGCAAGTAGTAGTAGTTGTGGTAGTTTGTGGTAGTAGTGGTAGCCCGATTATTTTATGTTTTTTCCCACTAGATGACAGCACACTAATTGCTAATGCAACTACATTTGCATTAACACCTTTTAATGTTGTTCTCTTGATCAAACAACATCAGTAAAGCAGCCAGCAGCAGCAACAACAACAAAAATAACAAAAACAAAATAATAATATTAGCAACTATTATTACTGCAACAGCTGAAAGAGGGGAGGCCAAGAGTTGTTTGCACAGCGAATATAGAAATATGTTGAAGGCGCAAAGTTTTATTTTTCATTTTTATTTGTGGCTTAATGATTGCTACCATGATGCTAAAGGTGCGTTAAAATGATGTTTAAAACTTTTCCAGAATATCCATATATTTATGTTTAAAAATGTGTGTGTGCTGCATACAACTTTCGAGCAAAAAATAGGCACAAAATTTACATTTAAACTATAAACAACAAACGTATGTATGCGTCATTATGCAATTTTGTGTGTTTGCTGTTGCTATTTTTTTAATCTTTTTTCTCAGTGTTTTCGAATATGACCATGTTTAAATATAAAATACGACAATGTTCAAACTTGCAACAACGAGTAAACACTCATGGAAAAAATAACAGCAACAACAACATCATCATTGGCAGCAGCAGCAGCAGAAGCAAACAACAGTCAATATAGGATATAAAAATTGTTGTTGTATGTTGTACACAAATACTGCAGGCAGTATGTTGCAGCTGATGTTGAGTGGAAATAATAAAGAAAATGAAATAAATATATGTACGATTATTAGTAGAATCTGCGAGGGTCAGTGATGATAGCTTATTGTGCTTTGGAAAAATATTTTTGCATTATTTATTTTCACAATAAGAGCAAAATACTCAGCCATGTTGAATAGCAGACTTGTGTCGAAGTCGTTCAATTTAGACTTCGGTCCAACTCGTTCGAACTCGCTCAGCAGCTCGTTTTAGACACAAACCTATGATCAAACCCATTTAAAATACATGGGTTTGATAATAGGTTTTTGTCTAAAACGAGCTGCTGATCGAGTTCGAACGAGTTGGACCCAATTCTAGTTCAATTGTTCAGGAGTAAACCCGTTTTAAATTATATGGTCTTGACCAAAAGTTTGTGTTAGACTTGGGTCCAACTCTTTCGAACTCGCTCATCAGCTCGTTTTAGACACAAACCTATAATTAAACCCATGTATTTTAAATGGGTTGATCATAGGTTTGTGTCTAAAACGAGCTGCTGAGTGAGTTCGAGCGAGTTGCACCCAAGTCTAGTTTGTGTCTAAACTGTAGACTTGTATCTAGACTTGGGTCCAACTCGTTCGAACTCGCTCAGCAGCTCGTTTTAGACACAGGCCTATGATCAAACCCATTTAAAATACATAGGTTTGATCATAAGTTTTTGTCTAAAACGAGCTGCTGAGCGAGTTCGAACGAGTTGGACCCAAGTAAAGTTCAGGAGCAAACCCATTTTAAATTATATGGTTTTGACCAACAGTTTGTCTCTAAACTGTAGACTTGGGTCTAGGTTTGGGTCCAACTCGTTCGAACTCGCTCAACAGCTCGTTTTAGACACAAACCTATGACCAAACCATTTTAAATATATGGGTTTAATTATAGGTTTGTGTCTAAAACGAGCTGGTGGGCGAGTTCGAACGAGTTGGACCCAAGTCTATTCCAGTGAATAGACTTGGGTTGAACTCGTTCCCGACAAAAATATTTGATGCAACTTATATAATTTTAATTGAAATTGATCAAAGGTTTGTGTCTAACCTGAATAGCTGAAAGATTTCAACAAAACTCTGCTGAATAGACTTGGTCGAACTCGTTCAGTCGCTCATTTTAGGCAGAAACCTTTGATCAAAACCATATACATAATTTTAAATGGGTTAGACAAAGGTTTGTGTCTAAGACGAGCGACTGGTCGAGTTCGACACAAGATTATACCTGAAAAATGCTATATTTATCTCTACATATTAGTGATGTTTCGAATGTCAATTTTCAATATGTAGTCGTAGGTGATCAAAGCGTAAAATGCCCAAAAGCATTTCGATGTTACCAGACCTTCGGCCATGCTGGTATGCTGGCGGTCTTTTTTCCCCGGCTGGAGCTCGCCGTCTTGGGTGGAGTTCTTGCCGATCTATCTGGTTAATGCGACTACCAAACAAAAAAATTCAAACCAGCCTTTTGAGAATAAAAGGTGAAAATAAAATAATAAAAGAAAAATTTGGTTAAGAGCCCGAAAGTGACCAAGAGAACTAAAAATTGGATCTTGATGTTGATCTTGAAAATTTCCACCTTATACTTACTGTGTTGGTTCATCTGCCCATATTCCGTTAGCAGATGTAATGCTAACTTATGAGTACCAATATTCGTCGAATTGGAATACGAACACAAATATTCAATCTAAATAGATAGTGCCACTTGATATTTTGAATTTAATTGAAAAAAATCTACCATTTAGAAAAATTGTCACAATGCAATAGGTATTTAATACTATTGTGATATTCCGATGACTGAATTTGATATTAATAACTTAGCACCTGAATGCCAATTTTTTTACTTTTTGGTGGAAAGTAAATAAGGAAAAATACGAGCTTGTTTTACCTATAGCCAAGCAAGATTTAGTGACACCACCAGCGAGTGTTTCGAGCGAGCGAATGTTCAGTGGTGCGGGGCTTATTTACATACCGGTGTCGCAATAAGCTTGAAGGAGAAAAGACTTCAAAAATTTTATTTTTCAGTTCAAATTCCCTTCTACTGAGATTTGATTATTAAATTAAATTTTGTTGACAACAACTAACACTTTACCGACTAGAGAGTATATGTTAACCACAATACTCCTTTCGACAACTGGCACCGTCAGACTCGCTTCATGTCTCTTGTTAAAATGAAATACCATATTGAGTGCTTTCATCCATTCCTTGACATTTGAGTACACTACAAATCTACAACAACTTTCAGCCTAAGAGATCGCTCAACACTTGGCATGTCGCTGGTTGGATATACCAACAATAAGAACAGCACTCCTATATGTGACAGAGATTACTAAGTCATGCAAATTAGAGTTCCTATAGCATTTGAAAAATAAAAATCTGCATCAATTAATATAATCTTCATATTATCTTTCTCAATACCAACCCTCGTACAACATAATATTGCCTGTTTATTATTATTAGTTGATGTTATTTTGCTGTTTTTGTTGCCTAGTATTGTCGTAGTAGTTTTTGTCGTTTTAGTGTTGTCGTCATGCTGAATTATTACAACGACAACTGAAAATGTTTGTTGTGCGATTTCGTGAGTGCATCTTATAATGCTATTAATTATTTACATGTAGCACCTTATAATGTCAACTAGAAAATTCAATGCATAACATTATAACGCAATAAACAACAAATACTAGCAACAAAAACAACACTTAACAACAGCAACAGCAACAATTGCAACAGCAATAATAAGAGGCGACAAAACAAAAAATTAAAAATAGAAAAACTAGCTATGGCCAATGTTGCTACATGATTAAGAACGACTTTACATATGACCCTACAAAAATTGGATTTTCGACGACCACCTGGAAGCTATAATGGGCAGGTTTCTGTAGAGACACTTTTATGATATAAAATGCAATGCATCCCGACTAATAGGATATTTTAAAAGACTTAGATGCTTACTGAGTCAGATTAACGCTGAAGCCATGTATTCCATTAAGATTCTTCGCCGAAGAAGGTGCTGTTACCCGAAGAAGGTGCTGTTACCCTTAGCAATAGCAAATTGGTGACTTCTAAGTTCACAACGCCCGGTAGGCCAACCTGTCAGTAGTCTAAGATAATTATTATCGAGTTTCAGAAGTTTTAGGGATCTGCTACGAGACAACTAAATAAATTGATTTGCTTATCTGAGATCGGAAAGATCTCCTCAATGATGAGTAAACTTCAACTGAACGGCTAGTTTTCTCCTTGATAATATCCACATGAAATATCACAGACGTTTTGCGCCTCCTATAAAGCTACGTAGAACTCCTCTGCTGGATAAATAGGCGGTTCGTTCCTTTCTGATTTAGTCCTCATGACCAGGTACTTAGCAAAGAGGAAGTTTATTATGGGATTTGTTACGAAGCGTAACACATTCCAGGTAATATGAATTAACTCAGAAAATATTACGGCCTCGATACCTGACAGCCGATTAGTTCTCATAACATTTACCTTTCTCCTTCAATAATCCAAAACGCAGACAAAGATGGCTGAAGGCCACATCGTAGAGGATCGTTGGCTATTTGCCCAAGGGAATGTATCGAAGATCTACATATCAATTGCTTAATTTTTTGGCGGTACCACTTCCAATTGTCTTGGGTTTCGTTGAAACTCTCTATTACACATATGCAGATCGATATGTTTAATTTACTGGATATAAATACTTTTGTATAAAGCTTAACAAAAATTCTAGTTGAAGAGACTTACTTGTAGCTGCAACAAATATCAACTCTTCGCATAACGTAGGATACCTCACCCAGTAGACTCGATTTTTGTGACTAATATTTCTGTCAGGATAACGATAAATTGATCGAGATACTTGATGGATAAACAAGTTTCCCCAAGTTCCGTTTTGAACCATTATTTACGCATGTATTGCGAGCAACTTTGTCCATCTTTGATTCAGGACTGAAGGGAGAAAACGAAAGCTTTTTGTTGGCTCTTTAAAAGTACAAGAACCGGATTTTGCGATTTCGCTCCAAGATCACTTTCGATACTCCGCCTATGATAGATATTCAATTCAATAAAGAATTAGCTGTACATTGATCCTGGCTTTCATTGGTACGCAAACTTATCGCCATAGTGGTGTTCTGCCTCCTTGATGGATTGTTTTCTGATATAAAGAATCTAGTTAAAAGTCGATTTCAGTTTGGCGAGTTTGCCAGTACATGATACATCCCTCTGGGTCAAACTTTAAGAAACTTTTGAAGGACCAGTAAGAGTGTCTCGAATCATACTAGAGAAATTTATTTTCGGATTGCTGACACCTTGTTGTCAGAATTGTGGTATAAAAATGTTATCAACAAGACAAAAGCTGTCATTCAGTTGATGACAAAAGTCATCAGAATTTTTTGATATTTTAAATGTCATCTAAGGTGTGACTACAACGACATCAATCTGAAGCCACATTTTGTATATTATTAAGAGTTAAAATATGCATAAAAGAAAATAGTAAATATTGATGTGCTGTTTACAATTTAATTGCTTTATTTATTGATTTCGTTTTAAACGAATTTTCAATATGATAAACAAATGACAACGCACCGATGTATATTCATCATCACTAGTATGACAGCTCTCATGGTAAAATCTACCAACCTACAGAACTCCGGACATGCACGGCTAGACCGCATAAGCAAACGAGAATATTATACCTAGTCTTCATATTGGTGACACTTAGTCATAATATGTACGGCGCATTAACACCAAAAAAAAAAAATTATGTTTATGTTTACTTTGTACTGTCCATAAATTTATTGGCTTATAACCATGTGCTAATTTGATAAGTCTGATATCAAGGCGAATGTTAGAAAAAAAATTATAAAAAAACTATGTTAAAAATAAAGCTAAAGTAGGAACAGACGGCAGATTTTCTTTATTGTCATGATGACAAGATGACCAACAGATGTAAATGCTGACAACACAATGATGACAAGTATCATGGGGCTCAAAACGAAGTCTAAGTGTCTGCAATAAATAGTAAATAAATTCATTATTTAGCTATAGTTTTAAGAAAATTTATTCAATTACAACAGCTCTCTGCTGGTGTTCTACTACGAGTTTTAGGTTCACACTCGGGAAATTGCTTGTGCTCAAGAGTAGTTTTAGGCAAGCCAACAACATCATGCATTTCTCTCTTGTGCATCGGTGTTTTATTGTGTTGGTTGCTGTTGGACTGTTAAAGTGATGAAGGCATAGCACTTATCACCTTGGCAGTACCGGCAGCGATTAATACTAATATATACTAATGCACTTCACAGCACCTTCCTTCGTCGGTATTGTAGCAGAACCGTCGGTGAAGTAAGAGAACTAATAAAATGGCTACACAGCTTAAACAACTCAATGCATCTACTTGACACCAGAGGGGCTTGCAACACTGGTCTAAAAAATAAAAAAACCAGCAAAAGCAGGGTTGTAAAAGAATTAATCTTTCTATCTCTCTTCAACTTCACCACCTATTCTCTTTACACTATACCTTTCCCAAAGAAGGTAATTAACTAAGTGGTAGGCATTAACTGCTGATTGTGTTACTTCTCTTAAAAAAAAGTTTAAAAAAAATTAAACACAAGTCTCAGAGAAATTGCAGAAAATGTAAAAAAAACTATTAACATGCCATTTAGAAAATTGGCGGGTAATGTGGTATACTAAGTTTTGTAAATGTGGTATACCATACCTTCATATATTCCGCTGCCTATTTTCTTATGTTATCTCTTTTTTTACATGCTTCTTTTCTTGAAAGGGTAGTGTGATTTAGTATATTACATTAGTCTCCATTAGCTATATGTACCACATTAGCCGACCACGAGGTTTATTCAAATAATTATATAATTAAAATTATACAACATTATTACATGCGATATTCTATAGTAAAATACCATCCTTTGATCTTAAAATTATATAAAATAATGAAGTTTAAAATACTTGTTTTTGAAAAAAATTATCGAATTTAGTTTTTGTTTTAAGTGTAATTGTACGAAAGAAAGAATCGAATCGACATAATGGGCCTGACAGTAAATATTTAACAGGGCTGAAAACAGCCACGCGACTACACATATTTTTTAAGACGTACTATTTTCATGACATGCAAAAATCTAATACACTAACGAACTCTTAACTATCTGAAAGCATTAAACTATTAAAGCTGGTTCGTTGGTTGGTCGTTGCTCATATGATCTTAGTTTTAGAGAAAATCAGATATACCACATTACTCGCCTATACCATATTACCAGAACTTTATCTACCTTTAGGAAATAATAGATGTAATATTAGACTCAAGTTCATAATGCAAGACAAGCCGTCAATGGTATACAAAGAGAAAAAGAAAATTCGAAATACTGGTGGCACGTTCAATGTTCAATATTTAACTATGTAAAGAAAGGTGGAGGCGACCAAGCTCACAGAAAAAATTCTATGGATCCCTTGGGGAGCTAAATAATACTTTGTCTCAAAACTATTCAAGCATAAAGTAGCAGATGTTTGAAATAGATCGCAGTGCAACGTCAAGAGAGTAGTTTTTATAAAACCACTTTAAGATAATGACTTGTACTTATGCAATATGTTGCGCATTCTTGAATTCTGAAGTACTTGCTTCTTTTAATGCATTCTTAGTGCCATCGTAAATTCTAATAAAGTTATATTTTTTTAATTTTTTGATTTTTTGATATTTTTACTAGATAATCATTTTGGACATCAAGTCAAAGAACGACAAGGAATAAAGCTAGTCCCAAGGCAAATATTATCTTTCGACGCATATGTTAAATATTTTCTTAACAACCAATGTTGCCAGTAAGTTTTGTTCTGTCAACTAAATTAAACTACTCGTATTATAAATCCTTTTGGTAGGGTATTAAAAACCAAGTCAAATTCCATTTAATAAAGTTTAACAGTTAAAAATGAAAAAAATACGATTACTGAGAGTATATGAAGACAGTCGAAGAAAAACCAAACCTATCTTTGAATTTAACTTTATTTTTATAAATCACATGATAAAGAAAAATGTTTTTCCAGTAAAAGTAAATTTATGCCACAGAACACGAAGCGTGTAATGATGTGATAATATGGGCAATTCCATATTTGAATTTTAAACATACACACAATACAATGAAAGAGCTGCCATATATGTGCTCCATAGTAGGAAGTTGGCAAGATTTCTCATCTTATATATAAAGAAAAGGAAAAAATCGTGAAAAAGCACGTGTGTAAACCTGGGCCACAAACTGAAGCAAGCATACAACTTTCAAGTGTGTAACTCTTTTTTTTTTGCTATTTATTTAAATATATGTACGCTGTAGCATGAAATGATTACGTTTAAGATAAATTACAATAAAATATATGAATCTATATATAACAATGTATGCATACAAGTAGTACAATTGTATGTTGCATACGTTCCTTGCTTCTCATATGTAGCAGCAGCTGCCGTGATTACATACGACTTAAATCGTTGCCGAATACACACAAATGTAGTAGAGAAAATGTTGAGCACAAGAAAAAGTACTGGAATATCATTTCACAAGAATAAAAATATTTAAATTATTCTTCGCCTTCAATGAAACAAAGTAAAATCCTGGTTTAATAATGGAAGGACGAGGTAGGCAAAGGCGTGAGTGGGCTGGTATGCCAGAGCTCTAGTCAAAGTAAATCCTGTTAACATACGAATGAATGGCACCAGAAGCTCAAAATAAAAATGAAACTTTTTTCAATCATTTTTCTTACATTTGCTTTGAATAACGTCTCTGCGTACTGCAACGTAATAAATGTTGGTAACATTTGTTATGTAGAAGAATATTTGTTACCTTCAAATTTTGTGATTTCTTTAAATCATTTTCTTTTTATTTATTTTATATATTTTTTAAATTAAAGTATTATGGTGGGATAATTGTAAAGTTAACAAACATATTGTATAACCAATTTTAAGTGTGAACAAAACTTGCAACTAATATTTGAAGTTATTGAGTCCACTGTTTGCTATTAGCTGTTATTGTTTGTTGAAAAAGAGCAAGTTCCAAAATTTTTTAGAGAACTTTTAAGTGCCTCTACGTTCTTAAAATATGCATTTTTTCACAAGGCAACAACAGTATCAAACGAGTAACCATGTAACATTAATACTATTTTCTGCACAAGAAAATACGAAACAAAAATAACGATAAGACCAAAAATGGTGACAACACGTTTATTTACAACGACAACGCCTTTACATCAAAATCTAAGAAGATTCATAGCAAAATCCTCATACTGCAACCACTTCCATAACCGCAACATGTGTAACATTAGGTATAAAAAGTTAAAAGTAGATGCAACCCCCTGTTGGAGAGAATTGGCATAGGAAATGATATAATGGGTGTCCTGTTTTAAGAAGATTTATTTTGAAGAACTTTGTTCTGAACGCGGTCGAATAACACATTTTCAAAGTAGAGATGTGAAAATATTGTGACTTTTTCGTATCACGCGTGAGTTAGTCGTAAATCACATGTGATCGTGATTACATACATAAATAATTACGCCTGGCTGCACGACCGTGGTTTGAAACTTAAATAGAAAGTGTGATCGTGGGTGATTTTAAAAATTATTTAATTTTCACTAACTCACAAATTACCTTCTTCGTGAGCTCGGAGCTGGAGAAAGCTTGTCACCTCAATAGGTCTTAGCCATACATAAGTCTATATGATGAAGAGACGTGGACCTGCTTGGGAAGTTAAACAGATGCGCGGTATCGTGAGGCCTCTGAGGACAATCTGGTCATAGTTTGAGGTAGCCTGGGGATCCAGCTGGAGGTTTTGGAGAGAGGGCTTGGGGGCGGTACTTTTACTGAAACACAACATATTTTGAAAAATTTCTTTTAGAAAGTCAATAGAATTAAGGTTAATTGTTTTCCTGTTTGGGTGGGAGGAGGGGATAAATATCCCATTTTCTTCTCCCCTTACGTGCGACTGCGTTTGGACACCGGAAATTTTCGTTTCTAATAGCAGTTCATCCATCTCTGGAAAATTGGCGCTCACTGTCCGAAATCGATTCCTCGGCGGCACATCTTGATTTTGTGTTTTCTGTGGAAAATGGTAATTGGTCTTTCAAGACATCACCTTTGGCGAATTACCCATACAACTTATGTGTTACTACCCAATCTCTGGAATAACAGAGCAACGGGCATGCATATAAGTATTTACAAGAAGTAGGGTAACCAATGCGAGTCTATGAAAAGGTGGATAGGCACCTAAAGTCTCTCCTGAGACTAGAGTCGATACAAAGTTAACCTCTAGGGGTTTCTTTCGAGGCTTAACTAGTAACCGAACACTGGTACCACGAGAACCAGTATCTCCACAGGTGACCTGCTTTCCAGAGGGTTAAAAAGATGATGCTAGCCATTCGCGACATCATCTTGGGTGATGTTCGCGAAGGACATACTCTGTTCTTGTTAAGACGGATATGCTGGCAGACTTTGTCTTACCCTCAACAGGAAGGATGATTCTGTGACGGGTTATTGGTGGTCAATATTGGTGTTGTGAATTTTGTAATGCTCACCATTAACTGTAATTCAGGAACGAGGTCGCAATTGGGGTAGCGTAACTACAAGGGAGTGGCCAATAGCCTTATATGCCGCTTCTATGACCTGCTGGTTCATACTCCAGGAGATGCCAGAAAGAGCTTTCAGGACCTTGTTTCACGATCTCACTTTTGGATTTATATAAGTAGTGTGCGGTGAGAAGTGAAGGAGGCTGTCCAATACTACATATGGTTTTAGGGTTTTTGACAGTTTAATGTCTCCTTATGAAACTGGTCAATATTGGTTATTTTTACATATCCTGTAGCGATTCGGATTGCATGGTCTTGTGACTTTTGCAATGCTCGCCATTTAGTGTCACTAAGGAACGAGATGAGATTGGGGCAGCGTAATGAACGAGGGAGTGACCAATAGGTTCATGTGTCGCTTCTATGACTTACTGCTTCCTGCCTCAGCAGATGCCAGAAAGAGCTTTCAGGACCTTGTTTCTGGGTCTCACTTTTGGATTCATATTGGTGCTGTGCGATGATGCGATTAGAAATGAAGAAGGCTGTTAAAGACTAGACCTATGATTTTTGGAGTTTTGGACCGTAAGTCTGCATTCAACGCAGATGTCCAATTGCATTCTTACTTCCCCAGTCCATGAAATGAAAAGTGACACCAGCGATTTTCATGGTGATAGCTTCAAGTTATGTTTTTTCATCAAGTCTGTAATGGTGAACAGGTATTCCGTTATTTTAAAATTTAAGTAAGGAATGTTTACACAAAATGATATTATAGTGCAGTCATCGAGGTTTAGCACCAACGAGACTTTCTGAACAGTAAAGGTAACAGTACTGGTCCTTGTGACGCACCCAGTTTTATCTTGCACTGACTTTTGACGATTCCCATAAGCGATCATGTGTTTTACTTTTATTGCACTTTATAATATCTACAACTTTCAACTTTAACAAATTCGGTTAATACGAAACTCGAAACTGTTGTATGGTCCTCTAACTACAAAAAACGTAGAAATTTAAAATTCTTTGGATAAGATTTTATTTTGAAATTTCTTATAAAATTTTCAATTGCTCAATTTTGTTGTAAAATATACCAACAAACTACAATTTTTATTACCCTAACACTCCGTCTGCACGAGGCATAATATTTTTCTACCATTTGTCAAACTTCATACATAAAAACATCAGAAAAATGTTAGTGTTATTTTCTCATCTCGACTTTGACTTTTGTCAAGACAAATGAATGGCTCGTGAAGACGCTATGTTAAGCTATTGTGATGTCAATGGTTTCGAAGGAATTCAGAACGAAATAATATATTTTTGTGTAAAATTTTATTTTTTCTTTAACTTGTAAAAAATTGAAAAGCGATAAAAAAAACTAAACACTTTTATTGCTGTATCATGCATGCATGAATTCTGGCAAAAAATTTTAGGTTTGAAGAGAGTGCTGTGCAGCTTTACTGTAACTAGAGAACGTATCATCCGAACAATATATCACCCACGTCTATATCACGCATTCCTCGCCAAAAATCTTAGTAAACCTTAAAAAAAACACCCTTTAAGCCTTAAAAACAAACACATCATGTCTAGTTAATAATTTGAACGTGTAAATTTTGAAGATGTTAAAGAAACTACTGAAAAGGAAAACGAACTGAAAAGGAAAACAACTGCTACAAAAAATAAATTTTTTATAAAGTGAGAAAAAGGTCTCATAAAATATTTGTAAGCACTTTTTTTAAGTTGGTTTCTGTTTATTTTAAAATTGCAAACTAAATGATGTTGTTTGTGTGTGTGTGTGTGCGTTTGTATAAAGAAGGCCTAATAGTTCAACATGCAATTTATATTGCAACATTGTTTGCAACTCCAATTGCAATACTTTTTGCGACATGATATACAGAGATACCTCCGTCTTTAACTTACTACATAACTCCAGGGTCGTAAAACAAACTTGCACATTTTATTTTATAAATTTTTTTATTTGAATACGCCATGCTATTAGCAGCGTTAAGATATTATCATTATTTTGTAGATTTGGTGACATTCAAAGGAATAGCACGATTATTTAGTGGATTTAATAATATGGGTATCTTTATAACATAAAGATTAGTGGTTTCATAAAAAATAGCAAGAAGCCCATTTCTTTCAAATAAAAATTTACATAAGAGGACTAGTTCCAGTTAGAATTTAAAAACTCTCTTGATCGTTTTTCACACGAAAAGTTCTTGCCTTATGTATTACTGATTTAAACTTTTCGTATAGCTCTCTTTTAATTCATTAAAACCATTCAAATGTTTTTATGAAGTATTTTTAGTTGCATGCAGCACTTTTTCTGTTCACATCTCCTTATTAAGTTTAAATTTATGTTTGTTTTTGGTAACACAAGTTTTTCTGCGCTAATAAAAGTCATAAAACATTTCGAGTATTTTATTGCCTGCAAATATGTTGAGTAACTTTTTTTTCAGGTTTGAAAATTATGCTGAATTTAAGCTTTGCAAAGGATAGTGATGAAGGGAGTTTTAAGATTAAAAGAGACTAAACTTTAAAATTGGATATTAACCCTCTAGTGCGCAAGAAAACCAAATTAAATAAAATAATACTTAAACAAAAGAAAATGGTTAAAAAACAAACTTTTGTTCTAGCAGCTTGTATAATTTTCATTTATAAGGGCGCAGGAGGCGAAAAATCCTTTGATGCACATTTGCATCATTGCGCATTTAGCTGTTAATTCAAAATTCAAAATCTAAAAGTTTTATACTTCAATAGTGATTTAAATAAACAATGTTTTTGTTTCTTTTTAAAAACCAACATATTATTTATTTATTGTTTATGAAATTTTACATTTAAAAAAAAAGATAACATTGTTTCCTCTACGCACAACAAACTTCAAAAATGCACAATAATTCAATGCTGCTATAACCGTACTTCAAAAGCAGAGAAAACGACGCCTATTAAATGGAGACAACATATAACGAATATTTGCACAAAACTGTTTTCAAATTTTGAAACTACGGAGAGATTTTCGGTATGATTCAAATTTGCATCACGGCGCACTAGAGGGTTAATTCTGGAATCACTACTTTTAAAAATCGTTCAATCAGAATAATTGGTGTATTTCAATAACTTTCTTGAAACTCATTATTCCTCCAGTATGTTCTACAAAAATATTTGCTATAAAATGCTATTTCAGGTCTTCAATGGCCCAGACTCAATGGCCCAGACTCAACTTTAACATCAAAAATCATTCAAAATATAAATTGTCCTTAAGGGTTAATTTCGTACTTATGCGCAATTAGCAATTGGCATAAAAAATCGTGTAAGCCTTATATTTCAGGTAAAATATGAGCTTAGCACTTTTATGCAAAACAGTACGAGGACCATTTTTCTAAAACATTTCAGCCCGCTATGTCGCTCATAAAGGCAAGTTTTTTCCCCATTTTTAAGAAAGGGGCAAAAAGACCTACACAGCGAAGAGTTAGAGGTTTGAAATGTTAAGCGAAAAATTTCCTGGTGGTGTTTTATATAAAAGTGCTGTATGTTTATATACTCTGGCGAGTCACTATATGTGACCTTCTCCGAAAAAAGGGACCTAGTGTGTGAAAATGAAGTTTTGAGAAAACTCATTTCATCTTATTCTACACCTTTTAGGTATCAGAATTCACTCTTAAGTCCAAACCCGTTTTTTGACACACTAGGTCCGTTTTCTCGGAGAAGGTCACATATATCTATTTGCAAAATGGGTGGAAATTTAACTCCCCGTAAAATGAATACCAGATGTGAATTTTCAAAACGCCGATGCACGTCTATAGTTTATTGGTGCCCTCTGCAAGAAACTGTCGTTAAAACCATGCATTTTTTTTTTGTTTTGTACCGTGTAATCAGAATCTTGGTAATAAAAATCTGAAAACGGGAATTGTTTATTTAAGGGGACTAGGCTGCTCTCTTATTTGTATATGGTACTTCTGCCATAGCTAGAGCGCGCTGAAATTTAGTACACACGTAGACGTGTGTGTGTGTGTACTTAAAAGCCCTAAAAATGGGAACTTTTTACCTAGGGGCATTAGTTTGGCCCTTATTTTTATCTTGCAAAATAAAGTAGTCATATCCGCTTAGGCACATAAATGTGAAGATTGGGCCAAGTTTCCAACTAAAACTTTCGGCTGTTAAGAGTAGTGAGATCAAAAAGAGGACCAAGCTCTTCACCTAAAAGAAAATATTGGTGAATCTAACCATTTTCATTGGTTAGAAGTGTACTAACCCATAAAATACAACCAATGTTATTGTAGTGTAATGGATACTGTGCTAAAGTATTAAGGGGCCATTTACATATTACGTAACGCTCAAGGGGGGGGTTAAAGATTTGTTACGGATTAGGTACTTTATACTGAAAATTTTGTAAAAAGCGTTACGAAGGGGCGGGGGTGGGGGAGTATAAAAGCTCCAAAAATAGCGTTACGTAATATGTGAATAGGCCCTAAACGGGAGGTCGCAGGTTCAATGCCTGACAAGGTTTAAAAAGTAATGTGTTTTTTAATAAGGCTGAACCCACACCGAATAAGACAAATCCGTTTTTTTTTTGTCTTATACGACAACAGAACATTAGTTCTTATGAGACACACACCAAATTTTTAATTTCTTTTTTGATGTGCGTTATAATCATACGAGTGTGTTTGACTTATAAGACAAAAACGTTTTGTCGTATTTGGTGTGTTTTCAGGCTAACAATAAAAAAAATTTTGTTTATAAATGTTTGGTCTTGAACTTATGTTCTCATGTTTAAAAACTAATCATAAAAATTGGTAATTTTAGCCACACAAATTGTTAAAAATTAAATTAGTGATTTTATCTATGAAACATAATTTAAATTTTGAAACGTGTTTTTTTCCAAAATTTTATTTTACAATTCAACTAAATGTAATTTTTTTTTGGCTTTAACTTAGATTCTCACAATTCGCCGCATGTTTATAAGTCGACGCCTTTACCATATCAGTCAAGTCAAGACACCTTGTTACATAACGACAGCACAAAACAAATATAATGAAATGACTTACAACTTAAAAAGACTATTTTAACCAGCAAAAATTGTTAGCAATTTAACAATTTAAAAGTTCCCCACCAGGAAATTCGGTGGATTTTTCACGTAGATCTAAAGAATAGAACTATTGCTTCTATTTTTCTTGGAATCAGAAGGCCCAGGTAGCTGGCGCTAACGTTTTTTTTCTCTTTGCTACTGAGATACATGAAAAACTTTATCAGTTTTCACGCAAACAAATTATAGATACTGAAACACTTGTCTCTAAAACTGCAGCATTAGATTTTAGAAATTCAGAAATCGAAATATTACTTTTTTCCAGCAAAATAATGGCACACTACTTCCAACGGAATAAAGTACACGCACCCGTCTTTCCCGTCACTTTCAATATTAAAAGATTTAAGTCGGATAGCCACTAACTCTACACCCTCCAACCTTCTTGCAATAATAAGCTTCCATAGTTCTGGCAGAAAACACTGAAATTGTGGGGATCACCCTCTGAATAATACGTAGTCAAAAAAGTATCTTCTTGTGTTTGTTAAATAAATATACGGAAGGATATGTCGGTAGTAAAACTGTGCTGATTCACTATTGAGTTTGTCCCCAGTACTACTGACTAATTGCACCCTATGCAATGTTCTGTGCTATTAAGCAAGAGCTTGTCATTGAGATTTCCCTAGTGACATCGGAACTATTGACTTACTATAGACTAGGTGGTTCTTATGGGACCACATTCTGACATTGGCACCAAAAATTCACTAGTGCATTATAATGATTCTAGTCAACATATATGAAGCTTTTTACCATCTAAGACAATTAAATTAGATTTTTTATGAAAATTTGTAGTTTTGCATGCAGGCGCTTCTATTTTATTTTGTAGGCTGAGTAGTTAGCGGGTTTAACTACAAACCCTGAGGTCTTGCGTTCATTACTAGTTTCAGACAAGCCAACAACATACAGCATTTTTCTTATGTGCATTGGTGAGTTATTGTGTTGGTTGTTGTTCGACTGTTAAAGTGATGAAGACATAGCACTGATCTCTTTGGCAGTACCGGCAGCGATTAATACTAACATATTATAATGCACTTTACAGCACCCTCCTTCGTCGGTATTGTAACAGGACCGTCGGCGAAGTAAAAGAACTAATAAAATGGCTACACAGCTTAAACAACTCAATGTCTCTACTTGACACCAGAGGGGCTTGCAACACTGCTCTACAAAAAAATTAAAATAACGCGCAATAGCAGAGTTGTAAATTAATTAAGCTTCCTATCTCTCTCCCACTTCACTGATAGGCATTAATTGCCTGGATTGTGTTACTTCTCTGTAAAAAAAAAAACAACATGGGACAATAAAAAATCATTTTGTAGCTGTCAAAAACTTCTCTTCCCATTAAATGCAAAATAAAAAGTGTAGACGATTCGCTGACAATGTCACCGAAAAGTCACTAAGCTTGTCGACAAAAAAGGTGACTTGGAAACACTTGGCCGCTGGCTTCCTTCAGGGAAATTATATATGAAACCTGTCCACAACTCGATGAGTAACACAAAAAGAATGAATTCTAAAATTTCCTTCTAAGGAAAGCAACCTTTATCAATCAAATATTTTCGGCTCCTTGATTAAAAAAGAATATACAAACATTTCTTGGCAATTAAAAGATATTTACAATATATTCAGTCTAAACTAAATTACACAAAATACTCTTAATGACCATTTTACTAAAAAATATTATACGATTTTTTAAAGTTACTTTTCAACAGAAATGGCCAATGAACTTTCAATAAAATTGCAAGAGAAAAAATTTAATAAAATAAAATCCGAAAAGAAACTGTCAATATTTAACATACTGTTTCAATAAAATTATTGGCAAAAACCTAAAAAGAACAATATAAATCTGCAAATTATTTTTTTCTTTCGTACTAAAAATAAATATTCATACCAAAATGTCAGCTGTCAATCTTTTTGCTTTCCAAAAATACAGCAAAAAAAAAAAAGTTTGCAAAAACAAAAAATAAACCAAATTCAATAAAGTGTGACAGGAGTACAGAGAGAAAAAGATACTAAATAATACAAATACTGAAAGGAATAAAGATAAATAATATAAAACATAAAACAATATTCATGAATATTTATTTTAAAACATGACAAACATTTGTAGAAATGTAATACACACAAGTTTTATTTTTCTTTCTCTAAACATAAAATATTTAATACATGCCAAAACATACATACTCGTCATGTGTTGTCTGAATACCCTAAATAAATACATGAATAATAATGAAACTTAAGTACACAATTCTGTATTTGCCGCCAGAATTTAATATCAAAATTGACCTGCTTCTCAAAGTGTTCATTGCTACGCTCTTAAACGATTATCTACGAATATAAGCCACATATTTGCGGGTACATGCTGCACAATTTCCTTGAGTTTTTTCCCCCCTCTTCAAGTTCTATCCTCAATATACTGGTCTTGAGTAAATGTTTTTCTGCTCTTCAATTAATTAAAAACTCATTTTCAAACAAATTTATGAATTAATTAATTATTTTTATAATTAATACAGAGCTGTAGAGGTATACGAGTACATAAATAGTATTTATTACATACAAAAAAAAAGCTTGTAGGCTTCTAAATACTTCTTGAAGAAGTTGCCAGAAACTTGGGGGGAACTTGGTGCATTTGGGATAAAATTTGTTGTTTCATTATGGAGCACTTGGCTGCCACGTTTTCCAACTTCAGGGACTTTTCGAAATTTGTCTTCCGAAGAAGTACCTCTTTATTTGTTATAAGTTAACAGGGAATTTTTAATTTCTGCAAATGAGTTTAGCCGTGGACCCTCCAGGCCAAACTGCAGATGTCGAAAAAGTTAAAGAAAATCAATGTTAGGCGAGTATGGCGGAATCGTTTACACGTTCACAGTCCAAGGTAAAGACTGCAGAGTGCCTCAGGAGTCTGCACACAATTTTTGTTTATGGTCTGTACTGTGAAGTCCAAGTCAAATAAACGATGTTCTCTCAACGTTCACAATTTTAAAGCTCTTTAAATTTGTATGGGTAAACAGCCCACATATAGACAGTGGACTACTGGTGCTTTCCGTTCATAGCCCATATATGGGATGTGGACAGTGAACATGTATTTTTCCACATGTGTATTTTCAAATAATTTTATTTCCACAGCTCTGTCTATTCCAATTATAAAGTCTCATGACTGAAGCCTGTACCGATCTATTCTAAGTTCCATGATCTACATATATTATTTGTATCCTATCACGTACCGAACCATGCAAGTGTGGCTCTGATGTTAATGTTGAGGTCCATAGTACCGACTCACTGGGCATACTATAGTAGTTTTTATTCTCAAGACAGTTCAAAAGCTAGTAAATTGCCTTAATTCCCACCGATTCCCAACGATTCTGTGAGTTTTTCTTGCGCTTAACTTTAATCTAATTTCAGTTCTTTATCGTTAATTTTTCTTATTTTTTTTGTCACTACTTTTAAGACATTCAAAGATTTTCCTAAATAAATTATGAATTGAACCATTGTCACATAAACTTCTAAAAAGATTCTATACGCTGCCGCTACCCTTTTTTTAAAGCAGAGAATTAAAACCCCACATACATTCTTCTTATTTAACAAAGAATTTTACGGATTCAACACTACTGATTCTCGACACCAAGATACCATTTTATTCTAAAATTTTAGACGTTTTTTACGCATGATTGACCACGGACAACTGTAAGTTGCTACCTTGGTTATGGTTAAAGCAGAGGCCACACTTGCAAACTTGAGTGACAGTAAAAAATTCATCATTCAATTCATTTTGAAGGATACTTTTCACTGTCCAGACTATCGATCATATTCGACACTCAAACCAAAAATGTTTGTGGTTGAATGTTGAATGATGAAATTTGCGTGTACACTATCAAGCAAGCCAAAATTTGAACAAAACTTTTATGCAAGTTTTCAAGTGTGGTCTTAAGACACCTTTGGGAATCAAATGTTGTCTCTATCATGTATGATCATGATCATGGCAATGTCGAAGATATGATTGCGTTAATTTAATGTTTCTTTTTCGTTAGTATACTATCACGCTTGTGAAGCAAAAAAAATCAGGCTGTCCATGAGTAATATTTTTCGTGATCGTGCATGATCGTGAGTGAAAAGTTACTCATGATCCCCATCTCTTGTTTGAAACAAAATCTGTAGATGACGGATTTTAATCAACTAAAAGCAGTTATTATTTAATTTAGTTGCCTTGGCAGTCATAAAATGGATAACAATTATTTTTTTCTTCTATGATGTCTAGTAGAAGACTATATTTTTTTTTATGATGTCTAGTAGAAGGCTTAAAACACATTTGTTTCAAAATGGCATATATGGGCGGTGATTGGACCATCATAAGATAAAAAGTATCTGTGCAAAAATTATTCGAATAAAAATTATTAAGATAAAATTATTCGAAAAATAACTATTCAAGTAACATTATTCGAACCAAAATATATAATCGAACCGAATTAAGCTGACAAGAATTATTTTTATGTTTCTAGCCTGCGTTACTCAAGGAAAGACCATCTGGTGATAAGAATTATTCGAATACAAATATATAGTTTAAACAGAAATTCTGCGAAAACTATTAATCAAATAAAAAATTTCCTAATGAAATCAATGAAATAAAACTATTCAATAAAAAAATTATTTTAATAAAAATTATTCGAATAAAAATTATTCGAGTAAAAATTATTCGTATAAAAATTATTCGAACAAAAATTATTCGAATCAAATATAATCAAATGAAATGACAAGAATAAAAAGTACTTCAAATACTAATTATTTGAGCAAAATTAATCAAAAATAAATTTGCTAATAAAATTATTCGCAAATAACTTTTGGAATAGAATTCGAATAAAAATTAATCGTATAAATTATTTCATAAAGACATACTCTAATCAACAATAGTCTAATAATATATATTTCAACCAATTTATTTAAATAAAAGCAATGTTCAGATATGATGCGTTTCACATCTCAAGAAAGACCATTATGGGAAAAAAATTATTCGGATACAAATATTTCATATACAAATTCATCTACCAAATTAATCGACCATAAATTTTATAATAAAATAATTCGAAAAAATTTACGAATAAAAGTTCGTTGGATAAAATTATTCGAATAAACATTATTCGATTAAAGAGTATTTGTATAAAAGTCGGTGAGTAAAAACCATTTCGTATAAAACTATTTGAATATAACTAAATGATTGAATAAAATTTATTCGGATAAAATTTATATACAGATTTGGTGATTTCCACAAAAAAGTAGCCATTTTGTAACATTACACCACTAAGCAATTAAGGTAGTATTTTAAGCCCACGCTGCTCGGTTTGCCCCCTCATTAACTTAATGTACTACATCAAAATACAAAAAAAGTAAATAAAATATAGTTTTTATTTGCGAAACAAGCTTAACTGCTTGATTTCGTAACATGACAAAAACGAGAGTTTTCTATTGAAATGCACATACATGTATTCTTTTTATGTTCCATAACCCAAGAAAGGAAATTCTGAGTAAATTTTTTTTTCGGATAAAATTTTTCAAATAAAAATTATTACATCAAAAATTATTCGAATAAGATATACGCAAGAAAATAGGCCATTTTGTGTCATCGCAAGCAAACATGATAGTGTGTACTAGAAACAACGTTTGCCACTTCAGATGTTTTTGGGTGTGTGGCAAAATGTTTGCGCTTCTAATGTGTACGGTTGTCACAATAATGCGACAGTACTGCAGTCACAACGTATAGAGTTTTTAATTTGAAATATGACGCCACAAAATGACAACAAAAGAAATGTCCAATGTGTAAGAAGCATAACTGATGCCAAACTTATTAGGTAAACTCCGCGACGTGTATTTTTGATTTCATCCGATCATAAGATTTATTTATCTATGTATTTTAATACGTTTTTATCTCAAGTTTGAAACTATTTTTAAATTTAGTTGATTAAGGCTGAAATACACAGTTTTTAGTTAGCTACATACTGATGGTGGTTTAACCAATGATAGTTATATGAAAAAGTGCTGGTTAAATCACCCGCGCTAGTTAACTATAGACTGTGAATATGACCCTAAAAGATTTTTGGAATTTTGAGCTTAAATAAGCGACCAAAATATTTGAAAAACTCTGACATATATTCAAAATCTTTTTAGTAAGCAAAGCTATGGTGCAATGAACTAACGATAGAAATTTATTAAATTGTGTGGCCTACGTGATTACTTTACTAAGGGCCAGGTTCGCAGTATCTAGTTAACTAACGTGAGTGGTTTAACTAAACTTTTTTCATATAAATATCATAACCACCACCTTTAATTAACTAAAGACTGTGAAGTTGAGCCTAAGCATCTAATTATTACTATTATTCCCAAAGTTTCCATGGGATTTTACTTCATTCGAATAGGAATCGCTAACATTATCCCTTCTTGGTAACATTGTGATTTTACTTAAAAAAGTTTTCTAACTTAAGTTTTCACAAAAAAAAGAAAGGCCAACACACTAAAAGCCAAAGTTATGCGAAAAGTTATTTTAAACAGTTGCCAAAGTTATTCTACTCTTTATACAACATCGTTTTTCACCTTTTTTTTCTTTGTTACTTCCTTTTTTCTTTAAAAAAAAATTCTTTGTGTTCAACATACAAAAACATATTTTTGAACAAAATCCAATAAGAAGAAAACTCCCGTACTCAAGAATTACTTCCACTAATACTACTGTTGCTGTTGCTACTGATTTTGTTGGTCCTGGTTGTACTGCAGCTATTGGGACAAAGTTGCTAAGAAACACAAGCACATGCAGACAGTATTCCTTTTTAAGGCATATTTGGCATAAAGTTTGAAATGCATCAATCTGAAAGTGGCTGTTGTTCAAAACATCAACAAAAAGAACCCATCATCCTCTTTAAAACCTGCCACGTGGAAAGAATTTCATTTTGTGTTAATGCAATATCAGTTCAAGTATGTTTTTTTTTTGTTTTTCTGCTTTCCCATTTCATTTTTGGGTTCCTCTGATGTTTATTAATAAAAATAAATGCTGGAAATACTTTTTGCTCATTTCCACAATCAATAAAGCAGTTATTGGTCCAATATTCGCACAATATCAACATGATGAAATTTTTCGAAAGACACAAAAAAGAGACTTTAAAAAACTACCAAACTCCCAAAAAAATGTTCTGAAATTTGTGTTATCGCCTAATTTTTTCCTGATTTGAGTTAATAAATCTTTGTCATTGTCACATGTCTGTTTTGTTGTGTCTCTTTTTTGTTAGTTCGAGTTTTTCGTCAACAAAACATTAAAAATTTCGATCAAAATATTGTGAGTTCTTTTAAAGTCCGCTTGTCTTATGTATTTTTTTTTTTTCATTACTTGACTCAAGTTTTCTTTCTTTCTTTATTTTTTTTTTGTTATCATTTGGTAACTGTTGCATTTCTGTATATTTACTTCATGTATTTGAAAGATGCGTAACATACATTTCTATAGACATTTTAAAGGACAATAATGACATTATATCAGGTTCTTTAAAAAGATATTTTTTTGTTTGTTGCTTTGATTTTATTGGCAAGTTTAAGTAAGAACTCTTTTTTTTTCTTTACTTTCCAACTACAAAGTCGATAGTAAATTAATTTGTATTCTTCGATTATGAAGGTACATACAATGTTTGCAAATATAAAGGAAAAAAATTTTAATTTTTCAGAGACTTACTGGAACAATAAAGGAAAATAAAATTGATACATATTATTGTTTGTCCGACCGCAATTGCAAAAATATTATGTGCTGTTTCGAGAGCCCAAACAATCGAATTGAGTGAACAATTTGTATGAAAAGCACTCATTTTTTTAAGTGGTTTCCATACAAATTTTCTACTCAAGTCGATTGCTTGGTTTCTAGAAACACCACATTAGACATAAATTTCACCACCAATGGGCTCGACTCTTTAAAAAATGTATTTCTCTTATATGAAAATTTAAAGAGTATCCGCAAAGCCAGCCTTCGGTCGGATATAAACGTTTCCTTCTCCCGCTTTATCAAATAATGGCTTCGCTATTTCACTATGTTGCACTGTTTAAATATTTATTAAAAATTTTTCTTCGAAATGATAATCTTGCCAATTTTCATAGTTGATATAGAAGTCGTTTTGTTATACCGCGCGACAAGGATCCCAGTTGGCGCATTTTACACTTTAAACGTTATATCTTCTACACGATTTTCAACTGATTATTTTCTTGCACGAGGCTTATAGATTCATTCTGATACACGAAAGTAAGTCCACAGCCTATAAATTAATTTGTTTAATTAAAACTCTTACATCAAAAGTTGAACAGGTTGTATGAAAATCATAAATTTTATCAATTTAGTTTCCTTACTTAATTGTGAATAAAATCAAGAGTTTTGTATTGATTTTATTAAAATATATCTTGTTTTATTTGGAATATATTTAGGTTAGGTTAGGTTGAACAAGCTGCCGGTTTCTAAAAACTGGCCCACTTGGGTCCTTTGGTCCGTTTGTGATGCCTGGGATTGATATTAGGAAATTCAAGAAGATGAACTGCCTATCCCAGAGGTTGGGTAGGTGTTAAACCAACCCGAGTACCGTATGAATGAATTTATTCCCCCAAAATGTCGCATTCCCCCAGGTCTGCTAGTTCGGGTAGTGACGGATTTCCCAAATATGACGCCCTATTTCTAAATAGTACTGGACATCGACAGAGGAAGTGCTTGACAGTCTGTTCCTCCTCTTCGTTTTGATAACTTCTGCAGAAATCGTTGAAAGAAAGATTTAATCTTCTGGCATGGGCACCAATGAGACAGTGCCCCGTTATGACCGCTACGAGTATACGCAGCTGTTGACGAGGAAGCCCTAGTATGGTTGCAGATCTTGCGAAGTTATAATGGGGCCAGATAGATCTAGAAACCTCACAAGTGATTTCATTTGTCCATCTGGTTTGCGCTTCTCTAAATAGTTGGTGCTAAATTTGTATTTTGCAGCTTTTTAGTAAGACACAAACCAACTAGTCGATGTCATTTTCATGTAGGCGGGCGCAAGCCTTAGGTAGATCGTCCGCGATAGTGTTACCGGGCACCCCAACGTGGCCCGGTACCCAGAAGAGCCCTAGGTTTGTATGTCTCGCCATCTCATTCAGAGATGCCCGACATTCTTTAACCAATTCCGATGTTGTGTAAACACCAGATAGAGCATGTAGTGCAGCCTTACTGCCGGTACAAATTCGGATATCCTGATCGAATACCCTGTAGTACTTTAACCAGTTGGCCGCCCTTTTGATTGCCGATATTTCAGCCTGACTGATGGTACATTGATTTAGTAGGCTAAAATTTAGCCTACGTTGCATATGTGAGATGTAGATGCCCCCGCCTACTCTAATGCCCGACTTTGACCCGTCGGTGTAGATCTCCAGCACATCCTCATATTGGTGCATGTAGTCTGTCTCAGAGGATGTGCCCGAGAAGTCCACAATGAATCTCTTGGCATGCAACATTTTTACCTATCTGTTTAAATAACGGAATTTTTGATTATTTTTATTTTTTATGAATTTCTTTAAAAAAAAAAATTTTTTTTGGCACAAGTTTCACGATATCATTGAAACTACTGAGCAAATTAAAACACAAAGTTGGTACTGCTTCGAGATGATGTTGTTGTCGAGTTTCAGAATTTTTATTTAACTGAATATAGCAAACCGTTCTACATTTATATTAACATATGTAGTGCAACAGCATTCGTCAGTTTCCTGATGTCGGTGTGTCATTGCATTGATGATAGATTTGTCATCATTGGCGTTTATGAACAGGTGATGTAAAG
This sequence comes from Panzeria rudis, assembly GCA_956483635.1. Taxonomy (NCBI): domain Eukaryota; kingdom Metazoa; phylum Arthropoda; class Insecta; order Diptera; family Tachinidae; genus Panzeria; species Panzeria rudis. The sequence goes on from OY101448.1 coordinate 178,853,080, forward strand.
ATTGACACCACAATGAAGAAAAGTGTCATGAGGTCAAAATTGAAGACACTTGACATAGACTGGTTTTCCATTGGTGTAGTGATGCCTACACTGATAGAAAGCCCGTGAAATTGAATTAATATCTATATAAAACGAAAAAACTTTTAATCGCTATTTTTTAAAACTTTTTTTAACCCTAATCTGGTAGCTTAATAGAAATAAATAAATTCTGTTATTTTATTAAAGAACTTTCAAATTGCTATTAAGTATAATCCGCTTTTTTTGTAACATATGTAGACCACCTTTAACTGATAATAATAAAAAAATAAATATGAAAAAACAAAGTTTTCACTTCATGAAGCCATCATAAATCTCTTTCAACACAAAAAACCTCTTTTTGCAGAAAAACATTAAAACCATCGACAACTACCAAAAATTTACTTGCAGCATTTGAATACTATATCAAACGAAAGACAGATATACAGACAGACAATATGTCTGCCTTGTTATTCTTATTCCACTGTGTGTATGAATGTCAAATATAAATTTATTCATAACGAAAACCAAATGCAAACCTTCATTTCCATTATGGATGGCTGTAGGTTGAATACAACTGAGTGAGTGAGTGAATGCATCTTTGAATGTAAAACACCAGAACTGTTTTTCATAGCTTTTGTTTTAGCTGCTAATGAGAGCAATAGGTTGCTGGGTTAGTTCATATCCATCGTCAAATCAAACATACACCCCTTGCGCCACATACATCCATATGGAAAGTTGGAAAAATAAAAAAAATATAAATCTAAAGAACAGCAGTGTGTCCAGTTGAAATTCAACTTGGCTGAAATCATAGGCCAAGAGTAACAACTCATTGTACTAGTTCAGTATTTGTTCATGGGCAAAATTGTTTATGTTCCTTTTATTCATATTAAGAGTACTTTTCTGACTGGTGATGATGAAGTTTGTGTTTTGTAGAACAGCTACAACAAAAAAGTAACACAATTCCAAAAATATAAGTATTTAAGCCATCAAGGTCTTCTACATTTATTAAATTTCTGTGCAATATTGTTGGCAAGATTTTGCTAAAAAAAAAGAACAGCCAGAAAATATTGGCATTTATTGCATAAATGAATGCGAAATGAAGAAGTTTCATATTAAGAGAACCTCTTAGTTTATCTGACTAATATATTCATGCCACATTCAGGCCAGGAAGACCACTTACTAGTGGAAATTGAAAATACCAGCAAAAAGAAAACAAAAACAACCTAAAATTGTATAAAAACTCATCAAAAGTTGATTGAAAACAATTTAAATGCGGCCAGGTTTATTTGTTTTATTTCTGGGATCTCTGTATCCGTGTAAATGTAGGTCTCTTGGGCGTATGTTATCTTTTGTATTTGCTACTTTTTTTACTCCTGCTGGTTTTTCTTTATAGTTAACGTTGGTTGGCTGGCGCAAATAAAGCACGATCTTGCGTTTGTTTTTGAATTTAAAATTTATTCTTGTCTATTTATTTTTCTCTCTAACTGGGCCATTTAACTCACTACTGGTAGCATGGAATACAAAAAACAAAAACCATGTTGAATATTGATTGAATTTTCTAAATTATGGCAAAAAAAATTTTAAATTTATAGGACCCTCAATCACAGCAATTACCAATAGCATTTGTGAAAGCGGCATTAGTTACAAAAAGATATATCAAAATTAAGAAATCATAAATAAAAATTTTATAAGAATTTGGTGCTAAAAGTTGTCAGCAGGCAGGCAGTTGGTTACACAAGAGGAGTGATGTATGTATATTGCATTAGGAATGGCTTGTCTTAGATTTACTCTCAAAACTACAGCTACGTGGGTCAAGGATTGTTGACGCAGCTAACCATTAGACCTACATGCCTTTCAAGCAGTGACACGCTTGATTACACTATGCAACACAATGAAACTTCCCAGTAAAAAAAGACACTCCAAAGAAGTCATGAAAATATAGAGTTTGCGATCCGGAAGCAGTGCAAATTTGGATCATTTCTAATGATTTTTACATAGGGTTGTCATTGCAAGAAGTTCTCATTTTCGATTCCTAATCACCGAATTGGAAGCGAAATTATTAAGAAATATTTCCTTTTTGGCGTTCTATATTAATATTTCTCTCTAGGAAAAAGAGTACATAGTTACACATTTACGCAACTTGTTTCTTTTTATACGAATTTAAACGCAAAACGGTGTTTTTATGTAAATTTCAGTAAATAACTGTTGATTTTTAGACGAAAATTAGTTCATAAATTTCTTTAAAAAATCGAATTTTCAAAAAGCATGGTGGGCATTTTTTAAAATTATAAATGAATTAAAAATTTTTGTGTGTTTAAAATAAATTTTGACTTCCTTTTCTACTAATTATCTGCATTTTTGAATATCGATTCTTTGGAAGCAATGAAAATGTAGTTCCTCAAAAAGGACTTCCAATTTTGTTACTGGGCTTTGTCATGTCTTTGATTTTTATGGTCCCTTAACTACAAAAACAGTAGAAATTGAAAATTCTATGGACACGTTTTTTTTCTAAAATTTGCGTTTTTTTTTTTTTTTTTTGTAATAAATGGTTTTATATACTAATGGTTTTTTTATGAGAAATATCAAAAATGTTTATATTTTTCAGTGCTCATACATGAAATTTTTAACTCTGATAAATATTAAGTTTATCGATATAAAGTGAAGTCACCTAATTTTAACAAAAACTTCAAATATTTACACTGTACAACAAAATAAATTTTTTTTCAATAACAAGGATCTAACGACTGATTCTGATAGGCGTCACAAAAAAAATATATACGTGTATCGGCGTTTTGAAAGTTTACATCTGGAATTCATATTAGGGGGAGTTAAATTTCCTCCGCTTTTGCACATAATCCGACTCCAATGCGGGTCGCAAATATACGTGATAAGCTGAAATAAAAGCAAAACATTATTTTTTCCCTTTTACAAAAAGTAAATTCCAAAACAAACAAAAAATTCCAAAAATTTCTATTCCAAAAAGTACATTTTCTAAAGAAGTATATATTTTCCAAATGTACCATTTCAAAAAAGTACTTATTCCAAAAATTACATCATCAAAAAGTAGTTTTTTCAAAAAAGTACCTTTTCCGAAAATTAAATTTTTGAAAAAAAATTACTTTTTAAAAAATTACTTATTTCAAAATTACATATTTCTATGGTATCTTTTAAAAGAAAATTTATATTCTTTAAAAAGTACCTTTTCGGAAAAATAGACCTTTACCAAAAACTATCTACAGAAATATACCGTTTCCAAAAAATACCGTTTTCAAAATGTGAAAGAGTAGCTTTTTCAAAAATCTCTTTTCCAAAAAGTGCATTTTTCAAAACGTATCTTTTCCAAAAAAGTAACTTATCAAAAAAGTACCATTTGCAACAAGTACCTTTTCAAAAATTACCTAACCGAAAGGTTTCTATTTTTAAAAGCACTCTTCCAAAAAAAAAAAATATTTTTCAAAACGCACCTTTTTAGAAAGTTTGGGAACACTCGTAAGCTCAGTAATTGTGCGAAAATCAAAGTCCTGCGCTCAAAAACCACCATTTGGCAATACTACCGCAAATTTCTGCAATTACGGCAGCATTTTTATTAGTCTTGCAAAAGTTTGCATACCGGTTGCACAAATTTACTGCATTTACGAATGCAGCCGTTCTTATTTGAAAATTACTTTTTTCCCCTGACTCTTTGTAAAAGGTACCTTTTCAAAAAAGCACTATACTCGGTAATATCTTTTTCAAAATTACTATTTCAAAAAAGCTCATTTTCCCACAATGGGCATTTTCGTAAAGTGTCCTTTCCAAAGAGTACCTTTCCTAAGACCGCTTAAAAAAATTGGTTCTTAAAAATTTAAACCTATAAAAAAAGGAAAAGTAATTCTAGTAAAAGTTCCATCTTCCCGGTTTTTCCAGTTCTACAGATGTAATCATTTAAATAAACAATTTATCGAATGCTTATTTTAAGTAGATATGATATAATTTAACGAAATATTTTTGTTTATTAGCTTAGAGACCGTTTCTATAAGCACCGTAATTTGGCCGCATTTTCCCCCTATATGGCTCTTCATGAACATGTTCTAAAAAGTACTTAATATGATTTCATCTGTCTTGAGAAAAAAGTGTTGCAAATCAAAAATAAATTTGTCTAATTTTGGATTAAGTCAGCATTTCGGTATTTACTAGTTGGTATATTTTTAATCCCTCTTTAATAAAATCAAATTTCATAAAATAATTTCCTATTGAGTGGAAGGACTTCATATTAAAAAACAGTCGTTCATGCTTTATTTATTCGAGTTTCCAAAAAGTAACAAAACGTGTTGGAAGTCTTCTTAAGAAGAGAAATTTACAATTTATAAATTTAGAATATAAAAAGGGTACCACTTGTGCAATTTGAAAAAAAGTACCAAGCACCAAACATATGATCAATTTTACGTCTACAGGTGGTGTATCCTTATTAATTTTTTATGAAATATTTTACCTCGGGAGGCAGAGTTGTTGCATAATTCAAAAAACAAATTAATTCATTATCACACATGCATCAAAATTGACACTAAAAAGTTATGAAACAAAAAATTTTTTATGTCGATAGTGCTGTCATTCGAATAAAAATTATTCGAATAACTTCTATTCATTTTTTTACAACGAACGAAAATTTTCAATTTAGAACAAAAAATTATTTGAACAGTTTAGGTCGAATATTCGGATATTCGAATAACTTTTTTAAACTACTTTTTATAAAAATTGGTCTACATTTACGAATGTAAAATAGCGCTTTATATTAATTTATTTTTTAAGTTGATAACAATAGTATGAAATAGTAAGAAATAGTATGTAGGACGGAGTTTGACTGAAGATGGCATGTCTGTTAACGCCGTTAACATGATTATTCGAATAAAATTTTTTATTCATTATTCGTTCGAATATTCGAAGAAAATTTTAAATCGGCCGTTCGAACCAGGAAAAACTGAAATTTTATTCGAACGATTATAAAACAAGAATAATTGACAACACTAGTGCTATCCCAGATTCAAAGTAATTGTACTAAACATACATTGTTTTTTCCCTCAGATATATTTGCTAAAGTCTACCTTGAACTCACTCATTAAATAGGTACTCACACTACACTCACATAAAATGAATATCTTAACTCTGTAGTTAATGACTTTCAAATGTTAATAAATCTATTTGTAATAAGTAGTTTATTGCTTAAATCCCCATAAACCATTTTATGGCATGAAAAACTCATTTGCTAACAATCTCAAACAGAATTACAGTCTTATCAAGCCAGTTACCAATTAGAAGTATTAAAATTACAAACTTGTTGATTTTCCAACAGAAGAAGAAATGAAAACTTTTTACCATAAGCTGATGTTCATACTGAAAGCAAAAGAAATAAATTCATAGTGACATCTAAAGCTACTAAATTCTACTCAAAATTAAACAAACCTGTCAAAATTCATTAGATTTTAAGAAAACAGAAAGAACTACTTCCTTGCAGCGCTAAGCGGAGCAAAATAATAAAAAAGATTTTAAAAAAAGAAAAAAAGTAATAAAATCTGCATCATTTACAACGAAGTGATTTGCACATAAACATCAATTCAATTTAAAATCGTATAAATAATTTTTGTTCAGCAGCCACATTTTCAGCCAACAAAAAAATTTCATTCATGCCATCTGTTTAGAAAATGAAGGAATAATAAAATAAATAAAAAAAAAATTTTTAAGTATAAAAAATGCTATTAATGAGAATTTTAAATCGTCAGCCAGTAGAGAGATATTTAGTGTACACAAGAAGAGTTGAACTAATTAGACAGTGTGTAATGTGCGTAAAACACTTAAGGAAAACAACCACGTTCTGCACTTTGGCAAGTAATTAATTAAGACAAGTTGTAGAAGTTGGTAGTGCCAAACCATTTACTTAAAACTGCCACTGCCACTTCCACTACTATTTCATGCCAACCATTTCTAGGTTGCTGTTGATGAACGATGTCTTATTACAATATTCAACAAATAATACAACAACAATAACGTTCTAGCTACAAAAGACTTCTTGGTAAAATTTTAAGTAGTTTATACTTTAAAACGCTGAAAATGAAGAATTATTTCACAAAAAAAAACACTAACAAGAGTTGAATAAGGAAAAAATTAAAATAAAAAAGAAAACCTGGAACTTTTAAAAGGAATGAACATCAAGTAAATCAAAATGGCACGTAAGCAAAATTATCAAATAGACTAACAAATAGACATGTTTAGTGAAATAATTTTTGTTTAGTTTTAGTGAAAATTTAACGAAAAAAATATGGTTATTCGAGTCGCTTAAAGTTCGAAGGACCCTTGTTTAGGATTCATTGTTTACTGAACAAGTTCAAAATATTTCTTGCAAAATAACAGCCTTCAAAGCATGTTACTGTCTGCCTTAACTAAAAAATGAGACCAATTTGGATTTATATCGATTCAAATAGGTAGAGACTTAAAGCTTTTTATTGCAAAATTTTTTTTGAGATATTGACTAGAGAAAAAAGTAGAGGCCAAAAACACAAATTTTCGAATTCAAAGCCAAATATCTTTGAAAACATTGCAGAGATTTTAATGAAAGAACCCGTATTTCTTGATCTGTTTACGAACTTTGCATCAAGCATAAATTAATTAAAATCAGATAATATTTGTAAAATTTATGAGGCCGACACGGTTTTTCATGCCTGAGGTAGACATCTTTGACACCCTGTAGCTCAATGTGTATTTCAAGAGGGTGTTCCAAATTTTAACATTCTTAAAGCTTAGGTTCAAAAATACAGATTTAATTCACTTTTTTCCAATTGGAACCACTGACATTCTTCGGCCTGCAACTTTCGGCGTTATGCCATCGGGCGGCTACTTTTGGCCTTATGCCATTGGCAGGCTACCTTCGGTCGGTCACCTTCGGACGGCAACCTTCGGCCGGCCACGTTCGATTGCTTTATCAGATGCCCCTCATCTTTATCGCCCTACGACATATTCCGCCTAGTCACCGGACCCGGCGCCATGACACCACCAAAAATTAAAGTTATAATTAAAAGACAAAAATTTCACCTACCTTGATTACACCAAGTAAACGAAGATAGTTAAATCAACCTCTAGATGAAAAAAGAAGATAATTCGTTAACAAAAAACAACTATTGCCCCGAAGATACTTAGGCGATACTTCGCAAGAACATAGCCGAGACACTTGGTGCTTATCCGATACACCTTCATTTAGCAGGAGCACCAACCAGTAACCAAAACACAACCCTGGTCCAAGGATTACAAGAAAAAACTTGGACAAAAATCTCCCCAAAATCCCAGAAGATCCCCGGACGCCCAAAAACGATGGGGGAAATCTTCCAAAAATCCAAGAAGTTTCCCGAATTCCCAAAAACTAGGACAAAAATCTCCTCCAAAATCCCAGAACTTCCCCGGAAAACAAAGGCAACATCGAAAACCGCGAAAATATTAAAGCTGCAATACTGAGTCTTTAAAGGACTAAAACTTCGCGTCGGCCTGTTGCCTTTGTTTTGCATTGTCGTTACACGTATTTTTTACCAGTATTCGTATAACGTATATGTTACACGTATTTTTGCTTTTAAACAAATTTTTTCCTACCCCCTAGCATAGAAAACATTTATATGATACATATGATATGTACAACGTACATATGATATGTTACAACGTTGCAAAAAGAAATTGGAAAATCTACCCATAAATGAAGCAGCTATATTCAATCGCCTATATTCAATCCCCCTCATTCCGTAACTGTTTGTCGACGTCACGTCAAGACAATAGAAAAAAATTGGCACTTGTCTATTCGCTGTCGACAAAAATTTACTACTATTAACAGCCTCTTCCCATTTTCTATGCCTTAGAAATAGTAAGTGGCTGTCAGTAATAGTAAATTGTTATCGATGACGAGTAGAAATGTGGGAATTTTTTGGTATTGTCTTGACGTGACATCGACAAATAGTTACGGAATAAGGGGGAATATTTGGAGCGAGTAAATTGCCCGACCGATTTTCTAAAAAAAAAATAAAATAAATACGGGATCGAACTGCAAGCATACCGTTCCAAATAATAAAAGAATTTTGAAAATCGGTCCATGTGCGTGTACAAACATAAAAATTTTTTGAAGTCATTGAAACAATAAATTTTTGCCGAAATTTTTACTTATCGAAATCACTCAAACGGATCCATAAATTTCAATGAAGATTGCGATAATCGACGTTATTTTTATGTTAAGATCTGATTATGTTTCGGATTCGATCGGAACTCTTGATCAGATTATAGATTGCAATCGGTATTAACCAGAGTTTTTGGGCAGTAATAAGGTACTAGCAGAATGGAGTAGATTTTTTCTGTGCCACAACCAGCGATGCCATTTTTACACTTTTTTACGATGTGACAAAAAACGATATGACACACTGTGTGGTCACATCGTAAGATTTTTGTGATATGACAACACTGCGATATGACAACACCGTGTATGGCTATCTTAGTGTTGTCATATCGTAAATAACTTACGATATGACAACACAGTATATCATCGTTTTTGGTCATATCGTAAAAAAGGCTAGAAATAGTATCGCTGCCCACAACACACTTTGTCACCATTCGCGGTTGTCTTTTCCAATTTCATTTCAATTTTTATTGTTAAACTATTTAAATTCACCAATTTCACTAGCAGTTTACGAAATTCTCATACAGCTAACAGAATTAAGTTAACTCAATTTTGTCCCAAAGACATCCATCCAAATTATTTAAACAAATAGCGGGGATAATTATTCGCAAAAAAGAAAACAAAAGAAGGCCGCCGCCAAAAGTTTTGTTTTTTGTGTGTTCAACAGACCAGACCAGTGAGACCACACCATGTTGCTGTACATCGTTTTATATGATAAAGAATGGCTAAGATGATTATTTTTTTATTTTTATTTTACTCATGAAATGTGTAAGATGATGGTCATGATAAATATGACAAACTTGGCACAAAAACTATTAACAGGTTACTGAAACAACAATGCGAGCGATCATATTGTTTGTTGTTCTGGTAGATTATATTTATATATATTTTTTGTTGCGAGATGTTTCAACTAAGCGTTGATTGATAAGTTGTTGATTGTTCTATCAAACGATACATGATGATTGCTGGCCACCCAGAGTGATGTCTTAGAAGACAGGTAACAAAATTGTTTTTACGTTTAATTTTGTTAGGGAATTAATTGGTTTTTGTTAACATAAAGTAAGAAATTCGTTTTCGACAAGCTTCTTTAGAGTTAAGGGCTTCTAAAATTAGAGTTGTTTTCAAAAGATGGTTTTCCATACACAATTCGTCCTTTAAAATGCAAGGCGAAAAAAAAGTTTTAAGTTCCATGAGTTTTTTTTATAAAGAGAAGTATTAAAATGAGGCAATTAATGCCTACCAGTTAATTAATTAATGTGTTACCTTCTTTGGGAAAGAGATAGTGTAGAGAGAACAGGTGAAGTGGGAGAGAGATAGAAAGCTTAATTCATTTGCAAACCCTGCTACTGCGCGTTTTTTTTTTGTAGAGCAATGTTGCGTAAGCTGTGTAGCCATTTTATTAGTTATTTTACTTCGCCCATGGCTCTGCTACAATACCGACGAAGGAGGGTGTTGTGAAGTGCATTAGGATATGTTAGTATAAATCGCTGCCAGTACTGCCAAGGTGATCAGTGCTATCCCTTCATCACTTTAAGAGTCCAACAACAACCAAGACAGTAACACACTAATGCACATGAGAAAAATGCATGATGTTGTTGGCTTGCCTGAAAGTAGTCTTGAACTCAAGACCTCAAAGTCTGTTGTCAAACGCGCTAACTACTCAGCCAACAGCACCCAGTACATAAAATAATGAAGCTCAAATCTATTATATAATTACTTTTTTTAATTACAATTGATTCTCGAGCAACACTGAAAGAAGTTTGCTTCATAAAACTAATGAAACAACTTCGTGAGATTTTTTTCATTAATCCAATGACCATTTCAAAAATCCAATGTACATTTCCTTAATATTGTGAAAGAATATTATTGGTTGAATGACAATTTCATAAAACCAATGAAAAGTTTCTTTAATATTGTGAAAAATTTCGTTAGTTATATATTAATGAAATTTTCATTGGTTGAATTTCAATGAAACTCTTCATTGGATTTATGAAATTATCATTCTATTAGTGAAATTCTTTCATAATATTAATGAAATGTTCTTTGGATTTATTAAATTGTCATTGGATTAACGAAAAAATCGAATAAAATTTGTTTTATTGGCTTTATGAAGCAAAATTCTTTTAGTGATAACGCGTTACACCAAAAACTAAGGAGGTATCACTACGCATAACTCTAGATTGGTGGCTCATTCGATTTGGTTAAATAGAAACTTCTAGATCACGTTCCGATGATTTCTTAAACTGCTGAATAGTTTCGAAAATATTTAGAAAGTTTTGTTGCGAAAAAATTCTATGCACAAATAAACAGTTTTTGTTGTTCCAGAAACTCATAAAAATCGAAAATGAAGATGAATTTGTTACGAAAAAATAATATTTCATTTAAAAGACTATTTATTTACATAATATTTAAATATATCCAAATGTAATGGACGGTTCAAGGACCATGGATGCTTTCCGCAGACAAGCCATATTGCTTCGCAAGTTGTGTATGTTCAACAACAAATACTCTTCACTCTTCTTATACAGAAAAAAGTAAAAAGAAGATTCAATTATGAAAAACAACAATCCAATTAAAAAATTAAATAGTTTTTTTACCAATTACGAAAATTATAGTATTAACTCAACAGAGTGAATTGAACATATTTTAAAAATTTTCAATTAAAAAAATATTATATCAATTAAAAAATTAATTGAAATAAAAAAAATCTATTAATTTTCATAAAACAACGTCGTATAACGCAGAAACATCATAAAATTTTCAAATATGCAAACTTAATTAATTTTATTTAAGTATAAAGGATTCTTTAGCATTTTAGAAGCACTTTTGGCACTAAGCATTACTCTTTTTAAGCAATACTTGTTATGAGAGAACTAAAATCTTTCGAATGACATCAAAATTATTAATATCCGATTACGCGCTCTAAAGTTATTCAATCTTCAATATGACGAACTTTTCTTCCAAATGGACAAAATGTCAATGATGTAAAATAGAAACAACAAAAGCTATCGAAATAATTATAAAATAGTTATGTTATGCGTAGACAAGGGCAAAATATATACGTCAAATTTCAATAAAATCGGAGATGATAAATATCAAAACCCTTGTTTTTGAGTTGAAAGTTTTTGTAATAACTCATACACAATTGATATGTAAAGATTTTGTCTATTATATGGTAACTAGATTTCAATTCTAATTGATAGCGTTGCTTTAGACGAAAATAAGACCAATTAAAATAAACGTTGATTCAATTAATATATTAATTGGAAGTAAAAGTTTTTCTGAGTAAACAGTTAATTGGAAAATTTTTGGTGATCATTTTGTCTGTGTAAAAAATCAATCTATATTTCGTTGAAAATGCCTCGTTTGTTTGCTTTCAAAAGTTCAATTGATTCTGGTTTATCTATGTAGACATACGACTTAACATTTCCCCAGACAAAATAAGCTAAAGACGCCAGTTCGTTCAAACCGAGTACATTTCGTCCAATTAATTGTTCCCCAAATGTATCTTTCAGTAAATTAATTGTGATCACTGATCAGTGATCTCCATAAAATTTAAGTAATGTCTTAAGAATTTCCTGAACTGAGTAATGCATTCTAAAGTAAAAGCTAACAATTTACAGGCAACAGTGTTGCCAGTTTAAATTCTGCAAATAAAAATAAGCACTGATGCACATATAAAATTTTAATATTTAAATTTACCCAAAGAGATTTAATTATATTGGCTTGAGTTCGGTTTTTAATTTAATTGTTCAATTAAAATATATTTTTATATAGAAAACATTGTGAAGAAAAATTTGACCGCACGGAAGATTGAACTTGCACGTTTTGAGACAAGCAGGTCTAATGATCAGAGTTCTTTACCGGTTAGACCATACGACCAATGTCGGTAGTATGTCAAGTAGTTGAATATCATTTACTTTTAATCAATTCATACTGAGTACTCTTATAGTTGTTTTTCAGCTTTTCATTTCATAGTTATTAATATTTATTTTTATTTATTTTTCTAAATTTACCTTAAACGGTTTTAGCAATTCTGCTAAATCTAATACATAATTGTTTTAAATGTCTACCAACAAGCACGTGTAGCTAACTTCAGCTGCGTAACATTTTCCATCATTTAAACGAACTGCAACAATATACAAAAATCTTGCTACAGTTCAGCGATTCTTTTGAAAATTATTAGATTTTCCGACAATCGTACTGCTTACATAACAACTTTTAACAACTATTGATTCTTTTGTTTCCAAATCTATTTTCGTAAAGAAGTAGCCATCACACATAGACAAAGAAGAGGAATACTAAATACCAAAAATTGAATAAAAAAGCAAACTCTGTCATCTATCTAAAAGCCCTTAAGCGGCGTATTGGCCCAACAATGTTGCAAGAAAGAATAAGAAATAAGTTTTAATGCCAAACGTAAGAATTCATTTTACAAAGAACTACAACCGCCGATTTTTCTATTGTTAAAATTCTTGAAAATTTTTCATATATTATTTTCTGTTTATTTTTGTGTTATTTAGAGAATTTCAACATTTCAAAAAAAGAAATTTTTTTCAACTTTATTTTTGTAACTTTAAGGTTCTTTGTGGGTAATGCCTAGAATTCTTTGTTGTAAATATACAACAAATCTACAAACGGAAATAATATAACAACTGAAAATATAAAAAATAAAACTTAAATAAAAAGATTTTTTTTTATAAGCGTAAACAAAAAAAGAGGTGTTTACTCCTCTTTGTGGCTTCGAGACAAACAAATGCAAAAATTATAAATCTTTTGCAAAAGTGCAGTTTATTTTTGTTTCGTTTGTTGCATTAAAAACCAACAAAAAAAAAACAAGCTTGAAAAAAAAGAACATTGAAATTTTCAGATTCAGTTTTTGGTTAATAAAATGGAATGTATTCAATTAAAATTTTAACATTTTTAACGCTTAACAATAAAAACGAAAAACATCAGCAAACAACTATACAAATAAACAAAATGAACAAACAAAAATTTAAATCTGAATTAAAAAAAGGAAATAATAAACAGAAGAAGAATAAATATATTGAGGCGAAAAAGGGTCGTCGCTGATTGTTGAATTGAAAATGAATAATAAATAAAGAAAAGGTAATAAATGTAGCAGAAATACATACATATGTACCCAGCAAAAACTTTTGTCATTTTGGTAGCCGGTAGTACTTAATTAATGGGTTACAAAGTAATGAGTTGTACTTATTTATCTTATTAATATGCTTCAAATTAGAACTACCACTTAGTTTTTAATAAAATTAGCATGTATTTTCATCATTATCTGAAAGTAGTTACAATTTGTTGATATGTATTAATAAAATAAGTAGACAACCACTTTTTAAGACAACATGTGTTTCTATATGAAAACTAATCGTTGTCGCTTAAATTTATAAGTAAACAATAGCTGAATGGGTAGAGTACTTGTCTTCAAAATTGACCGAGCACAGGTTCGTGTCCGTGCTGGGTAAAAAAAATAAAATAAATGTATACATTTTTTTATTTTTATTTTAATTTGTTTATTTGACAACTAATTTTTTAATTTCAAGTAAGCCAAATAATAACTAGTTAATACATGTGGATACATTTTGGACTTTTAAACAAAAATAAGTACACTCAAAATATTCTGTACTTAAAATTAACTGAAATTGCAATCTATATAAATAAAAGAGGAACGTTATTGAGTGACTGACTGTCAGACTGACTGATTCATCATCGCCCAGCCCAAACCACTAAAGCTAGAAAATTGAAATTTCGTATGTGGGCTCCCCTCAGGATGTATAGACCCATTAAGATGGGGTTTTGGGAAATTCAAACGCCAAGGGGGTAAAATCGAGTAAAAACGGGTAAATTCGGTAGCCTTATATCTCCGGATCTAACTAAGGTAGACTTAAAATTCTAAAAACAGCATAATAAGATCAAGAAATAAGCGGACGGGTGTCTGGTACTTTTTTTAATTTTTACATTTAGGGACCAAAAAAGGGTAAAAAAACTAATTTTGGTACTTTTTTTGTTAACCGTTTATCCCCTAAAGTAATCAAGATAGAAATTAAATTTAAAATGCATTCTTCTATCCTTACGAAGCCCTCAAACATTTTTTTGTACTTTTTTGTAATTCGGATATATAAAGGGTGAAATTGGTTGCTCTTTTTGGTACTTTTTTCCATACAACTATTTTGTAGGCAAATTGATATACATAGTAAGGCTGTTCACGACATAGTGGGAAAAAAATTTTTTTATCGGATCTAAACGCATAGTAGCTTATTTTGTGCCACTTGGAGTGCAAATAAGACCTGCAAAAAATATATTCAATCGAACAACGTTTAGAGGTTGCTCAACGCTCCCAAAGATTTGCTATAGAATAGCTTTTGTATACCTATTTCTTTAGAAAATTTACTATTTTGTACCGGTGTCGATTTGTGAATTGGAAATTGATCATGATTGTAATATTTGTTGATTCTTTGAGAGTGGTTAACGATGCAGCAGAACGCTCTGTTGCTCTAATGTCTGCCTTCAACGAATCTATTACGAAGAATGAGACAGAAATGCAGAAATTAATTCAGGTGGTAGAGGATCACAGAAAGAGAGTTCCCGATGCTCGAAAAGTTACACTTAAAGCGTATAATCCGCGATAACAAGATCATAATGCATTTTAGATTGTGTTAAGTGGTTTTTATGTAATGCTGATTAGCACATTTTGCTTAGATTATATGATTAAAGTTCAATAAAAAGAAGTCCTTTGAGCAACCCCTAAATATTTTTCGATTTGTTTGAGTTTTTGCACAAAGCAATGTTTATAAAAAACGAACAAAATAAGCTACTATGCATAATCAAATTCAAAAAATAGTGAATGAATATGTTTGTATATTTTCACTAAGAAAGGATTTTTGAAAATTTTAGTTCTAAAGGGACTAAAAGGGGTAAAAACGGGTAAAATCGGTAACCTTATATCTTCGAATCTAAGTAAGGTAGACATAAAATTCTAAAAGCATCATAATAAGATAGAAAAATGAGCGAACAAGTGTTTAAAACTTTTTAAAATTTGTACACTTAAGGGCCGAAAAAGGGTCAAAATATAGCTACTTTTTTTGTTAACAGTTTATCTCCTAAAGTAATAAAGTTAGAAAATAAACTTGAAATTCATTTTTTCTCCTTAAAAAACCCTCAAGAACAACTTTATATTTTTTCAAATTTGAATATGCATATAATGGGTAAAATTTGTAGCCCTTTTGGTACTTTTTTCCATACAACTATTTTTTATGCACATTGATACACATACTGAATATGTTTGTATATATTCTCTAAGAGCGAATGTTTGAAAACTTAAATTCTAACAGGATTAAAAGGGGTAAAAACGGGTAAACTCGGTGTTCTTATATCTCCGAATCTAAGTAAGGTAGATATCAAATTCCAAAAGCGTCATAATAAGATAGAAAAATTAGTGGATAAATGTGTTTTACTTTTTTGAAATTTGTACATTTAGGGGCCGAAAAAGGGTAAAAATTAGGGATGTAACGATACTCCGTTTTGCCGATCCGATACCGATACCGATATTTAAAAATAAATATCGCCGATACCGATTCCGATACCGATACGAATATTGAAATTGAGTTCAAGCATAGATTAACAAAACTCAAGTGCAATTTTTTTTTATTATACAAAATTACATTATAAGAGAGAATATTTAAAATTGATAAAACATTGGAAGTAATTTTTAAGGAGCTACATTTTCTTTGCTTCCAAAAAATCTATATTAAAAATATGCAGATAATTAGTAGAAAAGCAAGAAACAATTTTTAATTCCTTTATAATTTTAAAAAGTACTCGCCATGTGTTTAATAATTTTTACAAATGGCGGCAATTGTCAGTTCTGTTTTGATATCTGTATAGTCAACAGATAAAGTACATATACATTTAACAAGGAACGATATACTCTCCTCAAGAAGACAGAGTACTTTTAAAAATTTTTTTTATGCAACTACTCGAAAGTAAGTTGGGCGCAACGTGAATTTCAGACTTAAAGACATGCATTTTAATATAATTCCTAAAAGAGAAGTTGAGTGATCAATAAGATGCTATAATATGAAGCACTTTAGAGTTTTGAGGCACCCTGAAAACTATTCTGTATGTATGTAGCTCCCTCATAGCTTTTGAACGGCTGAGCCGATCGATTTGTGACATTCTAAAGACTTTAACCTCGTGTGAACATGAACCGATTCGACTTGATAGATATCGAGAACAAAATTTTTTTTAAATAAATTTTAAGTTCGAGAAATGTCCTCGAAAAATTTAGAATTTTTAGGGGTCCATACACCAAAGTTGAAAAGCAACCGTATAGTTTTCTCTATGCTGACCGTCCGTCTATCTGTCTGTCTGTCTGTCCGTCTGTTACAGGCTTCTATCTGGAGAACTAAATATAATACTAAAAGTTTATGAACGCTAAATATTAAAGGGTGTTCTAAAGCGAGCAACGAAATCCCAATATACTATACAGACACTTGATATATAAACACTTGACATTTTTAAGGTTGTTTTATGATACAGACTACACCAATACACACTGAAATTGAAAGAATATAAAAATTAGAGGGTATTCTATCAGCTAATGTAATTTTGATCATGTAATTTTGTATCTTAGAAACTGTAAGACGCAAACTTTTGCAATTTTAATAGCTTGTGCAGCATTTTAAGGCAATACTAACGAACGCCAGAAAGCACACAAACTAAAAATTAAAGGGTATTTTATTAGGTAATGTAATTTTGAAATTAAGCTGTATCTTATGAACTGTAATAATTAGACATTTGAAAAAAACTGAACTAATGATTAAAGGGTAAATTAATAATTAAAGGGTATACTTTCAAGTACTACAAGGCACAACACGAAAAGTAAAACGCCAAAACGAAAAAAAATCACCAAATCGAAAAAATCGCAAAAAAAGCCAAACGAAAAAACACCAAAATGAAAATTAGGAAAAACGAAAAAAGCATCCAAATAAAAAATAAGCGCTGAAGCGAAACTAAAACATCACAAAAAAAACGAAAAAATTTACATAACCAAAAAAGCGGCAAAAATACAAAAACCGCAAAATTAGAAATATTGCCAAACCAAACAAAACTCGTTAAAATTAAAAAAGCGCTAAAACGAAAAAAGCAATAAAATGAAAAAAGAAGGCCAAAACTACAAAAAAATTGTAAAATTTAAGAAATATCCTAAACGCAAAAAAATTCCCAAAATGCAAAATGCGCTGAAACGAAAGAATCACCCAAAATGAAAAAAGCAGCAAAACGAAAAAATCGGTAAAACTAAAAAAATCGCCATCAAAACCAAAAAAATCACAAAAAAAATTACCAGAACAAAAAAAAATTCCAAAACTAAAAGTCCAAAATTAAAAATTGCCAAAACGAAAAATTCGTGGAAATGAAAACAAGCGCTAAAACAAAAAAAAACATCAATACGAAAAAATTGCCAAAACTGAAAAAATCGCAAAAAAAAAAGAAAGAAATCGTAAAAAGCCTAACAAAGAAAGAGCGCCAAAATAAAAAAAATTAAAATGAAAAACTAAGTATTGCTTACATCAGCGATTACGTAATGGGTATTTTTACCACTGGGTTGCTGCTTTTATTATTCTCTTGCTAAAAAAACACAACTACATATATACGTACATACTTAACAACCAAGGTTGTCAGATTTGTTCCTATCTATTTAGCCAAATTGATTTTAAAAATCGCCAAAAGTCGCTTTTATTAAAGGACATTTATCAACTATTATTCTTCTAAATAACTTAATAGCTTAATTATTAAAAGACTTATAAGTTTATATTTATTCACTTAAATTTACATGAAAATACATTCTGAGTTTAAATTCGCATTAAAAAAATTGTGAAAATGGGTAATTTTTTATCCTTTTTCCTAGAGGAAAAATCATTATAGAATACCGAAAAAGAAATTTGTCCTAGCATCGCTTCCAATTCGGTGATTGGTAATCGAAAAACAGAACTTCTTGCAATGGCAAGGAAATGTGAAGCTAATTAGAAATTATCCAAATTTGCAATACTTCTAAATCGCGAATTCTACATTTTCATGACTTCATTGGAGTATCTTTTTTTGCTGGAATAAGATTTAAAAAACAACGACTTGAATTTGAATTCATGGTAAAATTAACAAAAAAAAATATTTTTTTTACAAAATAACAGCATAAAATATTATTAATTTTTAAAATTGATATTAATAAGATTTAAAAAATAACGAAGTGAATTTAATTTAAAAAAATTTTAAAAGTATCGTCGTATCGACAGTAAAATATCGCCGTTACCGATGTATCGGAAAATCTGAAGTATCGCCGATATATCGGTATCGGTATCTGTATTCGTTACATCCCTAGTAAAAATATAATTTTGGTACTTTTTTTGTTAACCGTTTATATTTTAAAGTAAAGGTAATTTTTCGAAAACCTACTTTTTGAAAATGTAGTTTTAAGAAATGGTACTGTTTGAAAAATGTTTTTTGGAAGGGGTACTTTTTGAAAATGGTACTCTTTTGAAAATGGTTACTTTTTGAAAAGTTACTTTTTGGAAAAGGTTCTTTTTAGGGCGCTGTACACCAAAAGTGTAAATAAAAAGTGTAATCTTATTGTTTTCGATACGCTGTCCGTCAGTCCGTCCGTCTTTCTGTCTGTCACAGGCTGTTTTCTTCAGAGCCGTAAGAACTACGGGCTAAAGATTAAAGGGTGTTCTAAAGCGGGCCACCAAATATGTTGAAATACTGATGTGATATACAGACGTTTTTATATAGACTCTCGAAATTTTCAAAGTTAGTGTTAATTGGTGTAGTCTGTAGAATATTTAACACAACAAAAGTTAATGTAATTCTGACTATGTAGTTAAAACAGTTTGCTGTATCTTGGAAACCATAAGCGGCAAACTCTTGAAATTTGAAAAAACTCTAAAACAAAAAAAATTTCAGAATTAAAAAAGTTAAAACAAAAAATCGCCAAAATGAAAAAATCGCTAAAACGCAAAATTTCGACAAAACTAAAAAGATCGCCAAAAAACCAACCAATTTTATGGTTATTTTTAAATGAGTTAACTAATTTTCCTATATCTGCACAACAATGGGGTAGCGAAGCACGCCGGGTATAGCTAGTATAAAATAAATTAAAGCTCAATTAAAAAGTTTATTCAACTTTAAATGTTAAAAGACTTAAACATAAATCAATAAAAAATTAATGATTAAATCCATAAAAAATTAATGATTCCATATTTGTTTGGACACTGGAACTGTCAAAAGAACTAATAGCAGCTTCCGTAAAAATAAAACAAGTTTCCTTATTTCTGCTATTTTTACTGTTAAATAATGAAAACCAAGTTCAGTAAAAATAATTGATTTTTGCTTTATTCTTAAATGTTAAGAACCTTATTATTTCGAATCTTTAATTATTATTTTATTAAATTTATATTTTTACTCACTGTTTGTTATGTTAACTTTTACTGGGATCGAACAAAGCTCGTTTGGGATTGAAATCCAACGTATCAACCATCTGGCCAAAGCATAATATGTAAATTAAATGTGACCTCTCGTTTAATAGTCTAACGTACTAACCACTACACCACTGATTTTAAATGTGTATTTATATAATTTCAATTGCAATTTTCGTTAATTTTACCTACAGAATATTTTGAGTATTTGTATGTGTGTTATTTCTATGCATGAATTTTTTTTTGGTACTTATAACATAAACAAAGGACTATATTGAAAGCAGCAGAAAATCCGTATAATGTGTATTTATTTTTTTTTTATTGAATGTTAGAATCAGTTAAAAATAAGATTGCTTAAAATTTTAAATATTTACTCGTTTAAAAATGATTGCACGGAATACTTCTGAGCAAAATACATTCCGTTACTGTCATAATATTGTGAGTGTAGTCAAATTGTAAGTAGTCCAATTGTAGTTAGTTTTTGCTGGGTAGTTTTAAAATTGAACATTCCTAAATACTAAAAGTGGAGCAGACAAAAAAGTGTTTTATTAAAACTTTCTTTGTCTACAAAAGGATAAAAAATTTCAATATATCGAGCTATTAGAGTAAAAAAGGTTTTATGTAGAATAAAGTAAAACAAAGTACTAACTGCCAAAAAGAACCATTTTAAATCAATAATTTAACGAAATCTCTGAGTTAGAATCAATTTTAGCTAGTACTTTCCTTTTAAGACAGCATGTGGAACTGCTTGTTCGCGAAAGTAGTGATACAACGTATTTGGAACCATTTTTTAACTGAAAACGGCATTTTGGCCAAAATCTTAGTTGGAACCATAAGGGGCCGATATGTCTAAAAGTGTAAATAAATAATCACCGAAATTTTATTAGAAACGGTTGCCGTTGCAGGCTTCTCCTGAAACTTCCCGCTAATTAGAAACTCTAAGCGCTAAAAAATCCACAGATTTTTTAAGTCGTTTAAAAGAAAAATGTTTTTCAAAATTCCCGATCTATTTATCCGGTTAGATTAAATTTGTATCATTCGACGCATCGCTTGGGCTAAATATAAAATAATACTTTTTCCAAAACTTGTCAACGACGCACAGTGAGGCAGAATCAAAATATTTGGAACATAAATCAGGCATTTCTAAGCGGATAGTTCTAAATTCTCAAAAACTCAAAATTTTTTTCAAATTTCAATTCAAAAATTTTTTACTTTTCAACTCAGACGGCAGAATTTCATGATTTTTTTTTAACTATTTGAAATTCCGTTATTTAGCTAGCGAAGAAAACATTTTATAAATCGGATGATATTTGGATTCGATATCTGGAAAAATTGAGAAATTTCAATTTTCAAATGAGTATAACTCACTAACTATAAGAGATAAGTGCACAAACAAATATGTATCTTTTAGATCTTATTAAGGGCTATAATACAGCAAAACCGTTTAGAAATAAAAATATAGAAAATAATAATAAAATAAAAAAATTTACATTGGCGAAGTGCCCCACTCCGCCCCTGAGCCAGTAAGAGGGCTTACGTTTAAAAAATATATAGAAATTCTCATTTGCTATGTCCGTGTGAAATTTTATTCCGATAGAGCTATCCGTTTAGAAATCCCTGATTTATGTTTCAAATATTTTGATTCTACCCCACTGTGCAATGATACTACTCATTGCTCCCCATTATCACTCAGTATATGCTGACTTGCAACTTTTAATTATTTAGGCTCAAGGTTTTTTTTTTTGGCAAATAACCAATTACTAATCCCTCGAGGTACTACAAAACATGGTAAAATAGATTCCTATGACTTAAGAACGGAAAAATCTGATGAAATCTCGATTGGAGAAAATCCAGCCGAAATCGAAAACCAGCTTTTTGTGGGAAGTATAAAGATGACTCTATTGAAGTCCAGCTTTTTCTTCGTTTTTCTTTCACTGCAACCTAAAAAGTATATTATCTAAATTATGTGCTATTTTTTGTTCTCAACTGTTTGCATAGGTTAGACTATTATTTTTTGGTTTTTATTGTGGTAATTGTGTTAAGGAAACTCAAACTCAATAAACATATTAATCATTTGCAAAAGATCAGTTTATTTTCTTTTGCGTTTTTGTGTTCATTTATTATTGTTGGTGATGTTTTTGTTTCTGTATTTACAACAAACACTAATTTCTGGGCAATTGTTGTTATTGTTGATGGAGTTAGCAAAAGCTTTTGAAGGTGCAGCAAACGAGCTTATGCTTTCTCTACACCTTCACAATACATTCAACTACAAAAACAAATAGACAGACAGACAGACAGCACAAGTACTTCTTCAATATATGTATGTATGTACTTAAGAGGAAATATTTTTTTCAAGGTGCCAGAAAACATTTTTGTCTGACGTCTGAGACTTTACCACATATTTGACAAAATACCCGGCAGTTTTCTGATGCGAAGTTTCTGCACATTTTCTAAACTATTAGAGCTGTTTCTAGGCTATTACATAAGCTGTTCGACTTCTGCACAAAATGCAACCCTGAAATAATGTGTTGTTATTGCTTTTTTAAAACTTTTAATAAACTCATTAGATCAGGGTTGCATTTTCTACAGGAGTCGAACGGCTTGTGAGATCGTGTAAAATAGGCATAACGGATAATATCAGACTACTCTATGTATTGTCAGAACACAATTTAGTTTTCTCACTTTTATCAGTCACATCGTCACATTGTCAGATTCAGTTTTCGTAATAATTCTCATTTATCTCTTGGGACTTTTTTTTCCGAATTCTCTTGAACATTTTCGCAAAATTCTTAGAATTTCCTCAGACAAAGATGTCAGCTTTCTTGTCAACCACTTATATGATTATCAGTACGTTTCCGGCAAAAAATGTTTGTTGGGTTAGTTCATATGTCCGTCCAGCTGTGGTCAGTTAACAAAACTTTTTATTCCAGTTTCATTTACGTAAGGGATTTAGTAATGAATTCTTCTCGAGCTGAACAACTTCGTCGTTTCTTTATAATTTTTTTTTTGTTTATTTGAAAAATTCGTTGCACAAAAGACGAGTGTTTGGGCCCTTTTCCTGTATGCAGTTTTTATGCAGTTTGTAAGTGTGTATTTTAGGCTAAAATGCAAAAAAATAAACACACACTTTAAACAAGTCCAAGGATGGGGAACAACAAACAAAAAGTGGTCGTTGCCATTGAGTAGTTTTTATTTGGTTTAGTTTGGCAATGATCTTATCGTTTAGCGATTCATCAAAATTAATTGAAAATTTACGAGTTTTCGCACTTTACAGTTGCTTGTTGTTGTTGCCTTTGTTGTTATTCTTTTTTCCTTCTTTTTATTGTTAAAGTTCTGGTGGTGATGATGGTGTAGTTAGTTGGTTAGTTGGTGTTCCTGCTGCACTTTTATGATGACGTTTCCTCACTTCTCAATGCGCAAGACAGTAGCTCAGGGGCTAATCATTGGTTTCGATATGAAAATTAAAAAAAAAAACACACAAAACCTCGAATGCAGACTACTAAATTACCAACAAAATCACATTCAAAGCAAAGATTCAAATAAAACCAATTTTATCTTAATGAAACTGATGCACGTTCTGCTCTCAACTAATGTTATTGGATTTGTATGTGAATAAATGTGTTTCAACATTTACAGGCTGTTTTATTATCATCAACATCACAATCAACATTGTAATAAGTTTTAAGTGGCTTCTCTATAGAATGATTTATTCGTATATGAAATCCAACAATTTTTATTATTTTCTAATTCAATAAAAATCTGCAGTTTGGTAAACATAAAAGCCATTTCATTAGTTAGAAATCATTTTCTAAATCGCCCACTCTAAAGTTGATCAAAAAGGCATCATTTGTTGCTTCATTTCATACAAGGGGTTGCCATTAAAGTTAAGTATTAAGAGAATTCTAAAGATCTAAAGATATAACACAGAATTTTCTTCCATCGGAAAGATGCTGCCTCACACATTTGAAATATAAGGGCTTCGGACATGTTATTAATCTTTAAAATATATGATTTGTGTCTCTGCTAGTATAATATATTTATGTTCGATTTAGCGATATATTTTGATCTGTGATATGATTACAGTAGGTTTTCTGATAACACAGAGAAACACTGATATGAATTTATTACCCAATTTTAATGTACAGTAGAGTCCCGATTCCTTTCGTCCAAACTATCAACCTTGCTTAAAGGTAGAGATGTCCAAATGTTATGATTTGTTCGTAAATCATACGTGCACAGAAAAAACTATCACCAAAAAATTTTCAAACAAAAGTTTGTCTAAAAAGAAATTTAATTTTTAGTAAATGTTCGCCCATAATCTATGAATTGTTTGTTTGACTTTTATTTAGAACGCAAACACCAAAAACAACAATAAAAACTGTGTCGTAAACAACCACCCCGATGACGACATACACACAAATAACAACAACAACAATCATAGCAAGAGGAATGCAATTGTACCAAGTTTGCTTACAAAAGATTTTTGAGTGAATCGATTAGTTCATGTCGTTGCCTTAATTCTCATTCATTTTTTTTTAGAGTATTTAGATAAACATTCAGACTTGAACACATTTAACAAAGTGAAATCTCATAAATGCTTAATGGATGATGATGATGACACAGACAAAAATTTTGTTTGTATTTTGGTTTTATTAAGTAAATTATTTTGCTTAATAATGGTTAGCATTTTTAGACTAATTGTTTATTAAATTCATACAGAAATATTGTTTGATATTTTTTAGATAATCCAGTAAATAATTTTGTTTGATTTAGTAAATTGTTTTGTCTACAATTTGAAAATATTTTTAGACAAATTGTTTAATAGATTTAAAAAATTTCTTTACTGAAAAAAACTTGTTTTTCAATGAAATTGCTGAGGTATTTTTGTCTATATTTACAAATTCGTTTGTAGGTCCGTTCATAGACTAAATAGTTACTATTTCATTGAATTTCTTTACAGAAAATTAAATTTAGTTTTTCAGTGTGGGTAACGAGTGAATCACCCATGCTCGTGGTTCCATTTATAAATAATTACGCGTGAGTGCTTGAGCGCAATTTCAAAATCAATTATCGTTCGTGATGCTGCGCGACTTTAAAAGTGCAATACTCAAGCACCACGAACTAACTTTTTTAGCCTTGTTAAAAAAATTTCTTTTCTTATGTATCCGAAGTCATTCAATGACAGGCAATTCAACCCCAACGAATATGGAATTCATTTATTTTTGTTCAGAAGCGTTTTCCAGATATTCGCGAAACCCGTATTTTCTTGCAGCTTTTTTTTAGCTATTTTCAAAAATCTTGAGAACTGTTCTGCTGGTTTATACAAAATTTCACTACTGTATAGATATGTCTTTCCTCTTTGAGGCAATATATAAACCGTGTTGATCGGATCAAAATTCATTGAGTTACAGGCCTTAACTTTGAATAATCTTTAATTTTTTTTTACGTTTTTCCTATATTAACCATTTCAAGTCTCTTCATTAAGGCAAAACAAAATTCGAACGTTTTTGTCTTACATCTTAATGAAAGTTTCGTTCAGAACGTAGTAAGCATAAAATTGTTAACATCGGATAAAAAATGAAAAAGTTGAAACATATTTAATCAAAACATCCGAATGTTAATTTTCTTTCGTTGGTCCTTTTACACGTTTAAATGAGAAAAGTAGACATATCGCATATCCAAACTTAAAAATTTTGTACAGTCCTCAACTGTGTTCAGTTTTTAATAATTTTGAAATTTTTGAAAGACATTTTGCAACCCAAGAAAAAAAATTTGTTACTTGGTGTTTTTTGCATCTAAAATTAATTCTATGAAATCGTTGATTATTATTATTTTCGAAAGAAATTTTGCAGTTGTATATGATTTTACGAACTAAATAACAGGGCAGCTACAAAAAATAAGATTTGCTTCTGAGAATCTCTGGACTCTTAAGATATTTGCAAGAAATCCTAAAAATTTAATTTTTTATGGGTCTTCCCATAAAGCTCAAATTTGATCCTAGGCTTTGGCAAATAAATGGGCTTAAATAAGAGTTGGAGTTTGTTTTTGAATCAAAGTCAAAAATTTAATTGAAAATTTTGCTACAAAATAGGTTAAACTCGGAAAGGTCCAAGGCCCACAAAAATCATATCTGTAAAGATACCTTTTACATACCGTTTACTATATGCATATAATAATTGCATATAGTATACTTCATAAGAAGAAATATCTTTTTATAGAGAAAAGGTGCTTTTAAGGTAAAAATGATAATATAATTCAAAAGTTTTAAAATTTTCAAATTAAAAATTTTATATTTTTATAACTCGGAAGCAATATTTCCATAACTAACAAAGAAACGATTGTGACAATTGATTGGTATTTGGATCCCATATTTTAAAAATACTGGACTGAGCTTTTAAAAAACCATGAAATTTTTATTTTAAATGAGTTGCATACCTCTTTATCGAAAAAAGATAAATGTTTAAATAAAGATGGTTTTTTAAGAACCTTATAAAAGCTATAAGGACACAAACAATTTTTGAAATCGGATGAAAAATATATAATTCTACCAAAAAAAGCCAGTCCAATACAAAGATCCCATTGAACAGATTTTAGAACGGACGCAATTTCCCGTTATGTCAAATGGTGTGTCCGCCTGCAAATATTGTGTCCGTCCGCAATTTTTCATACGACCATACCTTTCGTGTCCTTTCAAATAAAAAAAAATTTTTTAAATCGATCAAGAAATAGCGGAGTTATGTGATAATCAAATCATCGGGCTTTGACTCCGCCCGATTTCCAGTTCTATGGAACCAAACTTCAAGCAAAACTTTTCAAACAAAAAATAATTTTGAAAATCGATCCATAAATGCAGAAGTGATATAAACAAATATTTCTAGGCAGCAAATTTCCCTACCGATTTTCGAAAAGCATATGGGACCAAACTGCAAGCAAACACTTTCAAACAAAAAATAATAATTTTAAAAGTCGGTCTATAAATGGAGGAGTTATGCGATAATTGATATTTCGGGGGAGAGAATTTAACCACAGATTTTCGAATAAAAATGACGGCACCAAAGTGAAAGCAAACCCTTTGAAATTGGTTCACAATTGACAGAGTTATGCTTGGGGGGAGAAAATTTCCCCACCGATTTTCGGATAAAAATATACAACAAAACTGCAGGCAACCCCTTTGAAAGAAAAAATAATAATGTTGGAAATCGGTTAGCAAATGACTGAGCTATGCTTTGGGGAAGCAAATATCCCCACCGATTTTCGGAAAAAAAATTATGGGACCAACCTGCAGGCAAACCTTTTCAAACAAAAAAAGAATTTGAAAACTGGTTACCAAATAACAGAGTTCTGTGTGTATAAATATAAAAATGTAAAAAGTACACACCAAAAGTCGGTTAAAAATTACAAACGTTGAAAAATTTTACATGTCCGAAGTGTCCTAATTTCATAGCTCCGCTTCTCAGAAATATTAAAAGCTCATATGATTAGGCAATACAGGAATGCTCCTTTTCTATAACCATGTGAAATTTTATACTGATCGGATTATCCGTTACGAAATGGCGGATTTATTTCCAAAATATTTAGATTTGGCCCCACTGGGAATACATGGCATGCAATGACGTCCAAGGAAATAATGTTCATGAGCAAATATTTTTTGGTCTTAAGGGGTTTTCCCTTTCGAGTATATGTCAGATAGTCGATTCCCTGAGTAACCAGTCGCAGGTAGCATCGAAGTAAAAATGGTCAAAATTTTAATAATTTTCAGGGAAAACCAGAAAGTGTGATTCTAGATAAAATATAAAAATTTTTTAAACTTTAGCACCAACTAAATTAGTGCATTTATATAAAAAAAATGGCAACACCTACGCAAATATATGCCCCCTTTCAAAAGTATTTGCAAATATATACCATCTAGTATTTGTATATCAAATAACTTACATACTTGTATGACTACAATGGCAAATAAATATTATTTGCTGGCAGAAAACTCATAAATTTTGATCTATTTAATTTAGTTTCGCATTGTAAACTTTTCATTAGTTTGTTGCCAATTTTAGTACATGAAGCAATACCAATTTACAACAAACAGCACTTTAAACCACAAACAGACACACTTTTACACATGAATTTTTCGTATTAAAAACTTTTCAAAATGTTGCACTATATTTTATCATTGGTTGTGGTGTGGTAGCCACCAAACACAATATGCAACACAAAAAAAAAGCACGAAACTATTTTTGAATCCATACATAAGTAACAGGCCATTTGGTTAGTGATTTTAATTAAATTACAATGAAAATATTTAAGAACGCATCATATTTTACAGAACATATAGTCGTAACTAAAAGGAGTAGATAGATAATACATACATATGAGCACAAATATTGTCGACTGTGTATTTACTTTTGTGAGTATGAATTTTTCAATGGATGTTTGGTTATATGGACTGGGGGAATAGAGTATCAAAATATGTTCGGAGTGTAATGAAAAATAAACTTAACTTAAACACATTTTTCATGTTTTCCTTTGTTAAGCTTTGAGATTGGTTAGAATGCACAAAATAAACATAACTGCAATTGATGCACAGAAAAAGTGTGTTGAACTTTTGCATGAAGCTTTAAGGTGACAAACTAACAGACGATTTCCGATTTCATACCCAGAAAAATGGTTTAGTTTTATTTTGAACTGAATAGGTATAAGTTTGAAAATTTATTATTTCGATTTTTTAGTTAAATATTTGAATAAATGTAAATTCAAATTATTTTTATTAAGAGTGGAGTGTTTTCAAATCAGATTAGCAGAGCGGATCAGGATCTGGTTTAATTTTCTTTTATTAAACGAGAGAATAAAAACGTTTTATCATTTCTAATAGATTTACGCGAGGTCTTTATTTTAGGCGGAAGGCTCCCTGTCATACACTCTAAAACACTTTTGTTGAAAATTAGGTCGGTAATAGTCGAAAACACTTTACCGATTATTATCGACCTAAAATTATATACGCATTATTTTTAAACAAAATGTTTTTACTTAAAAAAAAGCGATTGGCTGCGTGCAGGTTTGAACCGCGACCTCCTGACTGATAGTCTGACGTATCTACCATTTAGCCATAGCCGTACTGTTGTACTTTATGTTAAATTTTTTCCACTTGGACTAAATATGATTAATTTGAAAGGTTTTTTCTTTAATAAAATAACTACAAAATCGATGTAATTTTAGACAAAGAGAAATTTTCAACACAAATTTGGACAATATATGATCCTAAATTTTAAGTAATGTTTTAGAGTGTAGCTTAGAGAGTTTCGAGCTCCACCATCGAGGATAGTTTGGCCTAAAAATATATCTTACGTAAAATTTCACGACAAGCCACCTTATAAAAGAAAAAAACTGTAGATATAAGATACTTTCGCTATAATTTTACATGACAAATCTTTTCGAGTCTAATTGCGTTGGCTTAAATGTTGAGCTCATAGCTGGCTCCGTGGATAAGATTGTTTACCAAGAATTTTGTAGAAAAATTCTTAGTTTAACCGTTGCAATTTACTGTTGTCAGTTATGTTTTCATTTAACTTATTTCTATTCATACGATAATAAATAATTCAACGCAGTAGTATTTGCTACACTACTAAATTTATTCCTTAAACTTAAAGTTTTCAGTTTTTCCTTCTTCTTCAGTTTATGGCTTGTAGGCGTTACCCTGAATTTTCGTTCATTCCTACTTGAAGTTTTGTTAGTTTATTAGGAGCATCAACATCATCATAGTTTCCATTTAATTTTACGTTTTATCCATCCGCTTCTAACTATTTCACTTGGCAATGCAAAAAAAAACACCATTTAACTATTTATCAGTCATACGAGTATGAAGGAGTTCATTTCAATGTGGAAACATGTTCTCCTGTTTGCATTGAAAGGTTTGCGTGCGAACGATAATAACCATATGAACCTGCTCTTCTGTCCAATTTCTTTTGATGAGTAGGCGTTTTGTGGCTGGCCGGCTTGTTGTCTGTCTGTCTGTCTGTTGGCTGTTATGTGCAAATTATATTTGTTTCACCCAATAATGTTATATTTTTTTACATACACCCTACTTGACACTGTCCGTCTGCGTTAGTTTGAATATGTAGCTAGTGAGTATGTGTGTCTGGACATTTGTGATCTATAGGATATTGAATTAAGAATTTATTTCATATAAATAATAATATATGCAGTACAGTGTGAGATGTTGTGTCTTTATGACCATTAAGAAGGTGGACGTTTGATAATTATGACTACAAATAAAGTAGTATAAATGGTAGGAGAGGGAAATTAATTTGGAGGAGACTTAAAGCGATTAATAACACGCTGTTACAAAAAAGCTAGTTTTTTACTCGTGAAAAACGGCTCAGTGAGGCTTATAGATCTAGTTGAGTAAATTATTTTGACTTTTTAAAAAATTGGAATACACCCTCAAAATCGAAAGTTATCGATAAAAAACGATTTTTGGGACTTCGCTAATAAAAGAAACTTTTCACTGCGCTCGTTGCTCGCGTACCGGATTTTCAATTTTTAAACAGTGTCGAATAGAAGAGGACTAAAGCTTTTCGTGTGTATTTTTATTTTGGCTTATATTTCATGGTAATATCATCAAAAGAAAAAAATTTCCCCTCCCATTTTCGAAAAGAATTATTGGGCAAAACTGCTACAAAGCCTTTCAAACAAAAAAGAATTTTCAAAATCGGTTCAAAAATAACAGAGTTATGGATTGGGGAGCAAATTTCCCCCTCCGATTTTCGACAAAAAAAAATTGGGACCAATTTTTGAGAAAACCCTTTCAAACAAAACAAGAATTTTGAAAATCGGTTCACATATGACAGGGTTATGCATGGGGGGAGCGAATTTCCCTTTCCGATTCTCGACAAAAAAAATTTTGGGATCAATTTTTGTCAAACCATTTAAAAAAAAGTATTTTGAAAATCGGTTCACAAATGACATAGTTAAGAATTAGGGGGGGCGGGGGGAGCAAATTTTCCCATCCCTTTTTCGAAAAGAATTATTGGGCCAAACTGCTAGCAAACCATTTTAAACAAAAAAGAATTTTGAAAATCGGTTCACAAATAACAGAGTTATGGATTTGGGGGGGAGCGAATTCCCCCCTCCGATTTTCGACAAAAAAAATTTTTTGGCCCAAGTTTTGTCAAACCCTTTCAAACAAAATAAGAATTTTGAAAATCGGTTCACAAATGACAAAGTTATGCATTGGGGGAGAAAATTTACCCCCTCCGATATTCGAAAAAAAATATTATGGGACCAAACTGCAGGCAAACCCTTTCCAACAAAAAAAGATTTTTTTAACTCAGTTCACAAATGACAGAGTTATGCGTGTACAAACATATAAAAAAAACTAAAGAAAAGAACATACATACGAATTGATAACCTTCTTCTTTTTGGAAGTCGGTTAAAAAACATAAGACAGCCGAGCTTTAGTTGCGTTGCCACTCTGCAACTGAAAATTAATGGTTGCCAGAAAGGCACTAAAGAGCAACTGAAATTGACAGGTCTCATTTGTCAGTTGACATCAGTAGTATCATATTCAGCAACTGGAAGCCCAACTGAGGCTCAGTTGCCATCCATAATCTTCATATTAATAATTTTTCAAAAGTTGAGAAATATGCATTAACTAAATTTTATAACTCCAAAAATATAAATTTATTGCCCAAATATGCAAAAATATGCACTTACCACCAAAATATGCAAAAATATGCCACTACAAATCGCTGCCAAACTACTTAAACTTTGATGATTCCCATAAATAACTAGCCAATATCTCTTTATCTATCACAAAAAAAAACATGCAATTACATGAAAGTTCGAGCCCTGCTTATAAATATTACAATTAGCAGTAAATTATTAAAATCGGTTGGGAATTGGAAAAGTTAACATTTTTTTACACAAAATAACAATGTACAAAATTACATGCAACACATTCCCAGTACATTGTGGAGCTGCTCAAATAAACATACACACTTTGTAATTGCTGTCGAAAATATTGTCAGAAACCTGCTTGCTGCATTTTTATTTTTGCCAATATGAATCATATTAATGGAATTCAGAGGAAAAAATATCAAACAAAGCATACATTTATTAAACTTAACCCTGATCTATAGAAATGTCAATCAAAAACCACTTAATGAAGTCAAACTTTAACTTTCAGCTAAAATGAATCATTTTCGGGGCTGCCAAAACCAAAACTCAATAATAAAAGAATAACAGCGATATTATTAATCAAACAAATTAAATGGATAATTTTTCATTTTAATCCAAAAGAGGTTAACTGACGCGCTTCTCTCATAACCTCTGGAGGTGATGTTTAACATAAACACAAACTGTTTTCATCAATAGTAAATTTTCAAATGGTGCCGTCAGAGCAAAAAAAAAACTAGACACCATAACGAAAACATCAACGAAAAAAAAACTCAAAAAAAACTTAAAAAACCGGAGGAAAATTCATACCAACACATCAGAAACTCAGCACGTAAATTATGTGTGTTCCTTGTGGCGTTGAATATTAATTGCAATAGTTATTATTTTGTTTGCCACACATTCCACAAAAACAGCACTGATATGGCAAGTTTTCTTACAATACATAGAATATATTAAAAAAGTTTATGAATATTTTCTTTTTTGGTGCAAAATATCGCAGCAGCTGTTTTGGAGCTTAAGAATATTTATGCTGGTTTTAGCACTTCAATGCTGCAGCAAGCGGGTTGGCAGGCATTTAGACTGGCTGCACGCATGTTAATTTTTTTTCTTTCTACTTTATTTTAAAAGAATAGACACTCAGACAGTTAGAAGGTAAAAGAATGTTTTTGCATAACATTTACCAAAATCGCTGGCATATAAAAAGCAAACGAGTACATACATATATAAGAAAATTATATGAGGCAGTCAGTTAGGGGCTATTCGCATATTACGTAACGCTATTTTTGGAGTTTTTATAGCCCCTCCCCCTTCGTAATGCGTTTAACAAAATTATCAATATAAATTATCTAGCCCGTAACAAATCTGTAACCCCCCCCCTCCGCCCCTGGAGCGTTACGTAATATGTGAATAGCCCCTTATACGGTATATCCATACATATTTAAAAGTTCCATAATACGAGTACAAGGCTGTCAGACTGGCTCTGTTTAATGTTGGTAAACCGCCAAAACAGCGTGCTTGCTGCTTACTTAAATCTGCTGCTGGAAAAACACATTCATTTGACTGTAATAGCAAATAGCGAATGAAAAGAAAACTATTGTACTAATATCCTTAAGATGCGGCAGTTCATGATAAGCACCAAACTTATTTTGAGCTTGTATGGTGGCAAAGCTTTTTTGGTGCAATAAATGTGATACTGCTGCTGCTGCTGTGGATATTTTTTCTAACTTTTTTTATGACTGGCGATATAAAAAGTTATGTTAACGGTAATATTATATGATAGGCGTTTATAATTATTGATATGTTGGTAACATATTTATAAAATACAAATGGAACTAAATAAGCCTCTCATGAAATACAGGCACAAACGACACCAGCAAATACGAACAGATATTTAAATGAATGGAAATAAAGTATTATTCAGTTGGCAATAGTGATAGTTTTTCCATAAAACTAATGTTTAGAACGTTATGAAGTTCTACCTTTTTTTAATTTGATACTTTACTTTTCTTCATGAACAATAGCCCAATTCACAATCTTGTGCAAATGGTCTAGCATCTTAGCATTTGCAAAATGGTATTGCATATTGATGCTCACCACTTAACAATTGTTAGTGGTGAGTATAAATATAATATACGCTTTTGCAAATGCTACGATGCAAGACCATTTGCAGAAGATTGTGAATTGGTCTAATATATTATTAAACACCTTTTATAAAAATTCTTGGGGGAAACTTACCTAAAAACAATTAAAATTATTATTTAAAACTTTGAATAAATCTATTTTTAGAAATCATAAGCCCAATTCACAATCTTGTGCAAATGGTCTTGCATCGTAGTATTTGCAAAATGGTATTGCATATTGATAATCACCACTTAACAATTGTTAGTGGTGAGTATAAATTTGCTATACCATTTTGCAAATGCTACGATGCAAGAACATTTGCACAAGATTGTGAATTGGTAATATGTATTAATATATTCAAGATATTCTCAAGAATTCATGTGCAAAAATTTCATTTATTTGTTATGGATATAAGAAGAATAAACAGATTTATATCGAATAAAAATTGTTTGCTCTGTTGTTTGTTTGGATAAGTTTTTTGTTTAAAAAAGTAACAAATATTTTGTATTGTGATTCTCATTTCGTGTTTGAGAGTCTGATTATAAGCATACGAGCTTAGAAACCTTTTCAGACATGGTTACATCGGCTTAACATCTGATTGATCCTCCATTCGAGGACAACAAATCTTAGGCTGATTCCTTAAAGATCTACTGACTAGTTGGCATTATCCAACAACGAAATGCCAGCATATAGATTAGCTAGCCACAGCAGATAAATTAAATTTTTCACATTTCCTTTATAATACTAATAAAATTTATCACACAGAGTGATTTCTACAAAAAAAAAACTAATCCGCAAAAAGTGTGTATAGGGTTTGAGAGCACTATATACATCTACTGTCTAAAAAATCTAAAAATAATCGTAGGAAGAAATTAAGAGCTATGAAAAATTGTTATTTTTGACTTGATTTTCCAATTCCAAAAATAGTCATAGGAAGAATTTAACTTGGGTTTCAATTGGCGTAAAGTACATTATATAAAAATTGATAGTTTCACTGCAGATCCAAACACATCTGACAAGAATATTATGGGCCCAAGAACAAAATACATAACGAAAAGTTATCGTAATTGGTTTTAACGTGGTTATTCTGATAACATTTTTTTATTCATTATTCGTTGGAATATTCGAAAAAAAAAGTTTAAAATTGTTCGGCTGTTGGAACCAGAAAAAAATTATGATATTACATTCAGCCGATTATAAAAGCCGAATAATTGACATCAGTATTCTATAAATATGTAGTATGTTTTAACTTTACTCACCTCTTAATTTAGCATAGAAATACTTGCACTTAAATAATTTTTATTTATTATACGCCCGAATAGAAACCCGTTTTGTTCATAATATTTTATTTACATACTGGCAACTCTAAAACACACTTTTTAATATGACTTGACAAAAAACAAGTGATGCTTTGTTTTGTAAACAAAACACAAACAAATTTGCTCTGCTTTTTCTATTGAGAATTTTAATTTTTTTTCTCTTGCATTTCTTTGATGTCCAAACACAAAACAACAATAACACATACACAAATGCAAATGCAACTGAGTGCCATCAGTAAAAAAAATCACTTTTAATACCACTAATAGCAACAACAACATGAAACTTTTGTATTTGTACTTTTAACAGACTTCCATGCAAAACCAATTATTGTGTACATACACGCTTCTTATTCAATGATTTATTTTAATAAAAATTGTAATTTTAATTGATTTTTTATTAAATTATATTAATTCCAATTGTTATTTATTAGCTTGACATTTAATTAACACTTTTAACTTACTTAGCGATTAACTTTACCGGAACTGAAACATTTAGCGACTGATTTTAGCGGGGACCACGGAAAAACTAAAGTTTTTGGCAATTACAGCAGAGCTACCAGTTCATAGAGGAATCGCTTTATTAAAGGGATTTTATTATATTGTGTGGTATTTTTACAAGGAATTTGAAGAAGAGATTATTAGTTGGTTTAACTAGGTACATAGGTACATACTATGTAAAAACTAGGGATGCAACGAATACCGATACCGATACCGATATATCGGCGATACTTCAGATTTTCCGATACATCGGTATCGGCGATATTTTACTGTCGATACGACGATACTTTAAAAAAAATTTTCAGAGTTTTTTTCTGACAAATTATTTATTTTTTGTTAATTTTACCATGAACTAAACTCATTTCGTTATTTTTTAAATCTTATTAATATCAATTTTAAAAATTAATAATATTTTATACTATTATTTTGTAAAAAAAATTATTTATTTTTTGTTAATTTTACCATGAATTCAAATTCAATTCGTTGTTTTTTAAATCTTATTCCAGCAAAAAAAGACACCCCAAAGAAGTCATGAAAATGTAGAATTCGCGATCCGGAAGTATTGCAAATTTGGATCATTTCTAATTAGTTTTACATATCCTTGCCATTGAAAGAAGTTCTGTTTTTCGATTACCAATCACCGAATTGAAATCGATGCTCGGACAAATATCTTTTTCGGTGTTCTATAATAATTTTTCCTCAAGAAAAAAGGATAAAAAAGTACCCATTTTCACAATTTTTTTTATGCGAGTATGACGAGTATTTTTTAAAATTATAAAGGAATTAAATTTTTTTCTTGCTTTTCTACTAATTATACTATACGACAAATAAAGGCATTTGGAAAAACACAAGAACTGGTCAGTACAGGTTCGATTGTCCTACAATGGGGTAGTAAGACCCTTTACTCAATTTGGCGAATTTGGTGACCAATTTTTTTTTGTGGGCCTCTAAAGTTTCTGAAAATCAGTGGGGCCTCAAAAAACGGTGTCATCAGTATTTGGCCTACAGCTAATTCAAACTCGTAATGTATCTAAGAGTCTGTTTAACAGATTTTTTTAACATTTCATGCCAAAAAATTTTTTTGTGAACTTTTTGTTGACAAAATTAAGGAAAAAATAGTTTTTTCACTTTTTTCAGAATAACTTACAGGGACTTGTAATTTTTAACTAACAGCATTTGGCAAACTTATAGTTACGGTAGAACTGAACAACTTTTGTGAACATATCAATACAATCTGCACGTATCTAGGCACTCTAATAGCTCACACAGACAACTTTTTACCTTAAAAATTGTAGTTTATCACTATTTTTTATGGTAAAAAAGTATTTTTTTTTAAATAGTATACTCAAGTGCATACTTCTCTGTTGTAATTCACTAATAATATGTTCTTGTACTTTTTTAAAAAAAAAATTAACAAAATTATTTTATTCACTTTTTTCAGTATAACTTATAGGGACTCCAAATTTTTCATTACCATTATTTGGCAAAACAACAACAAACAATAAAAAATAGTAAATACTAAAATCAGCAACATAAGAAATGGAAAATAACAAAGAAAGCAAAAAATGCAATAAAAATATATATAGCCTAACTCGTAAGAAACGAAAATTTTAAGGTAGAAATTAGTTTTTCTGGGCTGTTTAGGATGCCCAGATACATTCAGATTGTATTAACATGTTCACAAAAGTTGTTCATCTTTACCGTAGCTACAACTTTGCCAAATGTTGTTAATAAAAAATTACGAGTCCCTGTAAGTTATTCTGGAAAAAGTGAAAAAAAAATTTTTTTCCTTCATTTTTCAAAAAAAAAGTGCACGAAAAAATAATATTTTGGCATAAAATGGTAATATAATCTGTTTAGCAAACTCTTAGCTACATTATTGCCATATATAGTTAAGCGGTATCACCAAGTTTGAATTTTCTGTTGGCCAACAGTTGATGACACCTTTTTTTGAGGCCCGCTGATTTTCCAAAACTTTGGAGGTCCATAAAACGAAATTGGTCACCAAATTCTCCAAGCTAAGTGTACTACCCCGTGGTAGTACAATGGAATCTATACTGTCAAGTCCGTGTGTTTTTTGGACTGTTGCACTGTGTTATCTGCAGTTTTAATATAGAAGCAAAGAAAATGTAGCTCCTAAAAAATACTTCCAATTTTTTATACTGGGTTAATATCAATTTTAAATATTAATAATTCTTACACTGTAATTTTGCATAATAAAAAAATTGCACTTGAGTTTTGTTAATCTAAACTTGAACTCAATTTCAATATTCTTATCGGTATCGGAATCGGTATCGGCGATATTTATTTTTAAGTATCGGTATCGGTATCGGATCGGCAAAACGGCGTATCGTTACATCCCTAGTAAAAACATACACTAGGTTGGCCCTACATATTAAAATGTGCTCCGATTCTAGTTCTCAGCTCGAATAAATATTTCAGTCGTCTAAAATCTACTATATACCTACATACCAATTTTTAGATCGATTGAAAAATGTTTAGAGGTGGCTCAAAGCGACTAAAGTCTTAAAAAATATAGAGTTTGTTAGCATTTTTTAGGGTTCCGTACTAGTGCTGGCAATTTCAGCTTCTTTGCATTACTCGATACTATTCAATTCTTTTTATTTGGGTACTCAATACTTACTCGATACTATTAACTCTTAGAAAAAGTTCTATTTTTAAGCAGACTTGTATTTTACGCCATCGAATTTGCATTCATTTTGACTATAAAAACAAAATAGCTAAAGTATCAAGTAACTACTTTCTGTAATTGAATACCCTAAAATAAGAGCAAATACACGATACTCGGTACTCACTACTCAATACTTTGGCAGCACTATTCCGTATACCAGAAGTGTAAAGGAACCCTATTGCTTCGCTACGCTGTCCGTCCGCCTGTCTGACACAGGCTGTTTTCTCCAGAACCGTAAGAGCTACGACCTGAAATTTTCACAGAATATATAAAACTTTGGCCACTACAACAACAAATATATCAACGTCAAGCCGAAAGTGGATGATAGGGCAAGTAGTATGAATTTTTAGCTGTCATTTACATAAGGATATCTCACAATAATATAGGAGCAAAAATGAGAAAAGTTAAGATTTGTAGTCACAGCAATAGAAAGGTCATCATCACAGGGTGATTTTTTTTTAAATTGCAACACCTTTTCAAATAAGTGACATCGATTTTTTCCAACTTTTTTCCCACCAGTCACTACTTGCCCTATCATCCGCTTTCGTCTTGACGGTAATTATGGGACACCCTGTATGTACATATATGTTCAAATAGACGAATTTTCAAAGTTAATATTAATTGGTGTAGGCTGTAGAATAGACCATACCAAATAATACTGATATTTAAAACAATAAAAATTAAAGGGTGTTCTATCACTTAATGTAATTTTGACTATGTAATTGTGCAAACTCTTGAAACTTAAAAATGTTAAAACTAAAAGACTCCAAAATTAAAAAAAATTTAAAAACGAAAAATCGCTAAAGATGAAAAAGGCGCGTAAAGGGAAAAAAGCACCAAAAGTTCGAAAATCACTAAAATGGGGATAATTACCAAAACAAATAAGAGAAGCAACAAAACTTAAAAAAAGCTAAAACTAATAATATCGTAAAAAAATGAAAAATCGCCAAAAATGGAAAAAATCACCAAAACGAAAAAAGCGCAAGAACAAAACAAAATTGCCAACACTAAAAAAAACGCCAAAAACCGAAAAAATCGTCAAAACGAAAAAACCACCAAAACTAAAAAAAATCCAAAAAAAGGAAAAAATCGCCAAAACGAAAAAAATCGCCAAGACTGAAAAAACAAAAAAATAAAATAAATCGCTAAAACTAAAAATATCGTAAAAAAACGAAACAAATTATAAAAAAATACGCCCAAACTAAAAAATCGGCAAAAACAAATATATCTAAAATAACGATAAATCGCCTAAAACCGAAAAAATTACTAAAATTACCAAAACTAAAAAATCGAAAAAAATATAAAAGTAAAATTAAACGAAAAAGCAATACGAAAAAATTGCCAAAATGAAAAAAGGGCCTAAACGAAAAGGGATACATATGTGTATTCGTACGGAAACCTTCGTGTGCGAGCCAAAGTCCCACTTTACTGAATTTATTCACTTTGCTCAACCACATGTAATTAATTTTAAACACAAAAAATTATAAACAAACAAAAGATTAAAAACAAAAGATTTTGTTTGTATTATTCTATTTGATGAAGATGATGAAGATTTGACGAATAAAAAAACCAAAGCTAAAATATATCGATTTAGAAAAAAAGGCGATATATCGATATATTACAATTAAAAATATCCATATATTTTAGAGAAAATATCGATACATAGATATCTCTTGCCCATCCCAAAATCCTACCCGTATATTTTATAAGGAGGTTGAAGTTGCTATACCTTCTACTTTGCCATTCAAAACTATAGGTAACTGATCTGGTATCTTTCAAAAATATTACCTTTTTTACAGGGAAATGACAAGAAAATTTCTTAAAGCTTATTATATCGCTCACTTTTGCTAGCGGCATCTTTACCTAACGTTTACATAAGCCTAGCGTTTATGTAAGCCATAAGTTTGATA
Source organism: Panzeria rudis (assembly GCA_956483635.1). Lineage (NCBI taxonomy): Eukaryota > Metazoa > Arthropoda > Insecta > Diptera > Tachinidae > Panzeria > Panzeria rudis. The sequence continues at coordinate 178,892,967 of OY101448.1, forward strand.
TTATTCTCAAATAATTGAAGGTACCTACATATGTACTACATTAGCAAAAATTTCTTATAGTAATAAAGAGTAAAAAGCAGATAAATACAAGATCATGTATAATAGAAATTATATAAAGAATTTGTAGATTCGTATGGGGTACTACGATCCAATAAATATCGCTGTTCGAATATTTCGCTTTTCAGTTTATTTGTTTCTTCTTTATGCCAAGACAAGAGATAAACTTGTAGGACGGATTGTGAAGCCTTTATATGGATGGACAGTTTATAAAACTTAACTTTGCAGAACTAATTTGGAATTTAATTACCATAGAATAAAAGCAACGATCTTTCATGAAACTTAACATGTGTGTTTTCTTTTTTAATCATATTTTTCTATTATTTTTTGTTTTTTTTTAGTCATCATCTCTACTTCAGAATCATGTTTTACTTTCTGTCTATCGTTGGCTGACGTTGCTTGTTTTGCTAAATATCAGTTAGTTTTCATTTATTTTTAATGTTTTCTGATAACAACCATAAACGAAAAGAACAGCACTGGTATATATAGTACAACCTCCCTCCACTGGTAGTATGTAAAAGCAACCACATCACATCATATACATAAAAGATTTCCATCAATTGTACCGCCTTTTTAATCTGTTTTTATTTTAATTTTCTATCTTTTCTAGCTGCCATACAAAGCCCGCGTCCAGAATTCCTCATATGAAGTCTATAAAAAATTTAAAAACGGATCTATGTAAAGAATTTAAAAGGGGATAAACTAAACGTTTTTGAGTTTAGAAGTGCTTAAAATGTATATATTGTATCCCATTATGACTACGCTTGTATCTTTAAGTTTTGTGTGCTTAAGTTTTTGTTTTCTTATTATTTTTTTAATTGTATTAACAACGTTTGTGTGTTATTTATAATTTACTAATAAATATTAAACAGTCAAGCGATTTAATTTAATTTTCTCTTTTATCTTTTTATTTCTTATTTTTTTAATGTACAAGATTTACTCGTTTAAATTATGAGTTTGTTTTGTAAAGCAGTGAATTTTTAATTAATTTGATCGTAAGACAAAACTGTTTATCAGTTGGATCTATAACAATTATAAGATTTTGACAGTATTTAATTCAGGAAAAAGAAGAAAATTACAAAATAAATACTGCACAATGGGTTTGTTGTAGAATAAATGCCTTGAAACTTTCTTAGATTAGAGTATGAAAGAGCTGCGTGTAATTAAAGTCTTATCAAACTATTGTATAGAAATGTATACCCTTTTCAGACATGCACTTTAATTGCGCAATTAGGACATTTACACAATTAAGTCCTTAATTGAGCTCAATTTACCATACAAGAACTCTATTAATAATTAGAGCAATTAGTACTTAATTGTTTTATTAATTAAATATCCTCTACTGAGCAGACTTCATAAGTCTGGCACCTCTACTGATGAGAGTTATGTACAACGCAAGGCGTATCTAAAAGGTGAACGCACTAGAACAGCTGACTATCTATTCGTTACTCACTTACACGGCAAAATAAAATAGAATTTAAGTAAACAAATGTAAAACTTGCAGAAATACTCAAAAACAAATATAAAAACTTGTTGTTTGTATCGCGAAAACTCGCATGTTGCGAAGATAAGACAACAACAGTAGTAGTCAGTTGTGCTAGTGATCCCACCTGTTATATATGCCTTCAAATGCTAATTGAGTAAGCTAAATTGCATTTGTGTGAACACTAAAATTGATAACTCAATTTAAAACTTAATTGCCTCAATTAAGGCGTATATCTGAGCATAGTATTACCCAAACAAAAAATTTTTAATATGAGATATACTTTTGACATCTAAAACGAGCGATTTCAATAAGCAAAAAGTGAACCCAATGAAAAATGTCCCGAATGAAAAAAGGTCCTAATGAAAAATGGCCCCAAACCAAAAATGAAAAAAGGCCCCAAAATTTTGTATTCAAAACAACAACAGGAATTTATTGCCATTTTTTCTATTTTTTGATGGTATTTTTTATTTTTCAAATTGGGGCCATTTTTCCTATATTTTGGGGTTATTTTTCATTTTTAAATTTTGGGCCATTTTTCCTTAGGGCCTATTCACATATTACGTAACGCTACTTTTGGAGGTTTTGTAATGAAAAATTCCCCAAATAATGAAATAAAAATGGCCCCAAAATAGGACAAATTACCCCAAATAAGAGTATACTAAATGAAAAACGGCCCCAAAAGACTTTATTGCTGTTTTGAGCCGAAAAATGCCCCTCAAACTGAAATATGGCCCAAATTAAAATAAAAAATTACCTAAAATATTTTCTATTGCAAACAACAACAAAAAATTTTTGTGGCTGGCCATTTCTCCTATTGGCCATTTTTTTCTATTTTTGGGCTATTTTTTTGTATTTTGGGGTATTTTCAATTTTTCAGCTTGGGTCTATTTTTCATATTTCAGTTTGCGGCCATTTTTATTGGGGGTGTTTTTCATGGAGCCTAAAATTTCATGTGGACACGACAGAGGAATATTCCTATTGAACTAAGGAAGATGAGCTTCCGTTATTGCTCAGGAGCGGAGCTATGAAATTCCAAATTAGGAAACTTCGCGCATATAAAATGTTTCCTTGCTTGTAATTTTTTTCGTTTCTCACCCGATTCCACGAATTTTTACTTCTAATTCCAACAATTGTACACAATCTACAAAATTATGTTTGTAGTCTTACACACAGTATTCAGATTTTTACAATTTAAAAACATTTTAAAGACTTTTTGCAAACAAGGGAAAATGGTGTTATGTGGTGTCTTGTGTATATTAAATGTTTTCTTTATGCTATAAAATCGGTGATTATTTATATTTTCGAATGAAATTTAGCAGTTATATAGGAATTTACATACTAGAGACCAAACAAGCGAAGAAAACTACGATTTGCTTCTGAGAATCTCAGAACTCCGCAGAAAGTTCCAAGAAATCCCAAAAATGGAATTTTTTATGGTTTTGCCCATAAAGTCCATATTTGGTTCAAGGCCCATAAATTACTTAGGCAAATAAATGGTTACACATTAGAACTTCTGGAAGTGGTATTTGTTTTTCATTCCCAGCTTTGGGATTTTTGAACTGATGGGCTAATATCAAAACTTTGCTTGAAAATAGGACCAAGACCAACAAAAATAATTAACTTTTTCCTAAAATCGTTTGCGTAAAAATACGTTTTTGACACTATATATTCTCCTGAAGAAAAAAATGTTTATAGAATAAAGAATGATGGTGCTTTTTAGAGCAAAAATTCTCAATAATTTTAAATGTTTTAAATTTTCAAAATTAAATTCACAAGGATCATTTCTAGGTTTTCTTTAGCATTTTGAAATTTTGTTGTTTATATGGCAAAGAAGCAATTGCGACAATCGGCGGTTATTTGGATCAATTATCTTGAAAATACACGACAAAAGCTTTGAACAATTGAGAAATTTTGATATTGAATATGCCTCACTAACTATAAAAGATAAATGCTTAACTATATATGAGTTTCTTTGGAACCTTATAAGGCGATTAACAAAAACAAAAATTAGAGTCATGGAGAAGCAAAAAAAGTATAAGCCTTGAAAATCCCCAGATGCCTGTAGTGCCCTAATTTTGGGCTTATAGCTCCACTCCTGAGCAATATGGGAATCTAATATTCTTAATCTAAATAGGAATACTCCTCTGCTATGTTCATGTCAAATTTTAAACCGAACAGATTATACATTGAGAAATCGCTAATTTATTTCCAAAATATTTTGATTCTGGTACACTGTGCAATTTAAGAATCAATAAATTTCTTCTCCCCCTTAAAGTTCAATTACCTTTTAGAAGAATTTCAATTTATTTATGCAAACAGCAAACAAATTATAAGTCTGAAAACTTTTAGCAAATTTGTTTTCAACAAAAATGTCACTTGCATACAATTTAATTAAAATCGCTTTGAGACACATATAATTGCAACACAAACAACTTTAATTAGAATGATAAAGTTACAGCCAGAAAGCGCTAAGAGAACAATTTATAGAAATATTTTGTTTGAAAATAAAAATTGAAATAATTTGACAAATATTTTATTTATTTGTACAATTATGAAATTAGAATTAATATTTTACTTTAGGCTAGAAATGAATTGTCGAACAATTGGCTTTTCGAACGAACGTGGAAAAAAACTTATGAGAATTGTTTTATATGAAATAAGGTAGAATAAAACAAAACCAGGCCAAATTAAGCCCAGAAGCTTAAAAGCATAAAACATTTAAGATCTATAACATTTCGTGGTTTAGTTTTGTTAATACTTTATAGAGTTTTTTTTTAAGAATTCTTAAAAGATTTTTTGTGAAAGATTAAACACTTTTAAAAAACCATTTAGGAAAACAAAAAACTTACAAAATAAGGAGTTTAAAGTTGATATTATGCCACCTGGTTAATAACAAGTTTAAACAATGGCCTAAGGTCTCATAATTTCGGAAGCAAACAATTATCAATGAAAAGTTTAGCTAATATGTTGAGGTCAATTTATAATAAACAAACTGGAAACAAATATTTTATTATTAACAATTGTTTTCTTACAAAATAAATGAATAGAAAATTTTAATGTCCGTTTGTTTAACAAAGTAGTTGTCTTAGAAAACTTAACTCGTGCTGGTGATTTATTTATAAAGAGATAATGTTGGCTTAATGAATTATTTGTGTTAATGTTTTTTTTATGAGAACATAACTACGTTATAAATGTTAACAAAAAATAGTTATTAAAAATTCAAATTTGTCTTGTTTATATGCAAAGTTGTTGAACTTACTTACACAGTAGTTAATGGCCCCCTTTTTATTTGAGCATACACAAAATATGGGTGTGTAGGATTTAATTTTATAATTTAAATTTTTTTCAAATGGCAAATGAAAACAATGTGTTTGTTAAAAATAACATTTAGGATTCATATAACAAATAAAACAAAAAACATAATTTTGTTTAAATCTAACAAAAGTAAACTCTTAATTTTGACTTTTAGAAATCCAACTCTCAAGAGCGTATTTAATAGAAGGAGTAAAAATATTTACATCGAAAGAAAAATATTTATATGTATATATTTAAACAAAAATTTTAGTAATTTTTAAGTACGCTGCGGGAAATATTGTACTAATTGTCTTCAACCTACACAGCAAAAACTAAGTTTCATTTTCTCTAAAGGAATTCAGTGGAATAGTAAATATTTTGTCTAGGAACGGACCTACAAAGAAATTTGTAAATATAGAGAAAAATATCTCAACAATTTCATCGAAAAAAACGTGTATCCTTCAGTAAACAAATTGTTTAAATTAATAAAAAAAATTTCCAAAAATATTTACAAATTGTAAACAAAACAGTTTACTCAATCAAACAAAAATATTTACTGGATTTTCTCAAAAATATCAAACAATATTTTTGTCTGAATTTATAAAACAATTAGTCTAAAAATACTAACAAATATTAAACAAAATAGTTTACTTAATCAAACAAAAATATTTACTGGCTTTTTGAAATATATCAAACAAAATTTTGGTCTACGTCATCATCATCATCCATTAGGCATTTATGAAATTTCACTTTATTAAATGTGTTCAAGTTTGAGCGTTTATCGAAGGACTCTACAAAAATGAATGAGAATTAACGCAACGACATTAATGAATTTATTCACTCAAAAATCTTCAGTAAACAAACTTGGTACAATCGCATTGCTTTTGCTATCATTGTTGTTGTTGTTATTTGTGTGTGTGTCGTCATCGGGTTGTTTTTTTCGACACAGCTGTTCTTGTTGTTTTTGGTGTTTGAGTCCTAAATAAATGTCAAACAAACAATTCACTGATTATGTAAAGAACATTTACTGAAAATAAAATTTATATTTAGACAAACTTTTGTCTGAAAGTATTTTGGTGATAATTTTTGCTGTGTACTTGTCTTATGACTGGTGTTTTCGAGTAGTTAGCGATGAAAAGAGAACATATCGCTTAACTAAAATAAAAGTGTTAACTAAATACCACCTCACTGCACAAACAGATTTTTTTCGAATTTGCAGTAAGTGCACAGGACAAGTACCTTGCGTTTGGATCTAGAAGCTGCCACTGAGTATCTTAATTGTGTCAATTGACCACCTCCAATGATGACGATACATAAAAGTAACAGGTCCATCTCCTATAAAGTTGCAGAACTAGTACCGGTTGCTAGTCCTTGGGAACCATTCCCGTGACTTGCCTTATGACAGGTGTTTTTTACCTCTACACTAGTTCCTTTTCCATAGCATCCCAGTAATCAATAACTAATTACACTGTACAACAACAGCGAAAATTTTTAAAGTTACAAGGTTCTAACGACTGATTCTGGTAAAGGACACGAAAAAATATATACGTTTATCGGCATTTTGAAAGTTTACATCTAAGATTATCTTTAGGGGGAGTTACATCTTACCCCACTCTGAACATACCCAGCAAACATTTTTTTGCTAATTCCGGCGCAAAGCCAAAAATATAGTCTGCACAAGATGCCGAAGTCGGTACGAAAACGTAACGGAAATTAGAAGAAAGCTTTGTCTGAGGAAGTTCTAAAAACCACGCACACAGAAAAAAAAGGAATGTAAAATCAACACGACGAAATTTTAATTGGAAATCATATTAAATTTACCAGAAATAATTTGTTGTTTAAGTGTGCTGCTTTTTATTTGCTTTGCTCATTATTACAATTCACTGTTGTGCGTAGTTGTGTGATTTGTTGTTGTTTTGTTCTGTTTTATTCTTATATAGTCGACAAATAGCCGACAAAAATCGAATTAGAGTTGTCTCATATTAACTTTAAACGGAAAAGTATTAATCTAAACTTAAATCTCTATGATTTAATATTTTTCACTATTAAAACAACTTTGTTATAAACGTTACATTTAATTTTAGATCAACATGACTATAACTTTAATATCAAATGAATTTTATGGTAAATAATCAATTAATTCATGTTGAATTAAAATGATATTAATTTTACATACGATGGCGTTTATTTAGTGTGTAACTAAAGTAAAGTTTAAAGCTGTTGTGGCTGCAGTGGTTAGAGCGTGGACTATCATGCTAGTGGCATGAGTTCAAATCTTGGCTGTGGCAGCCAGCCAGCTACAACACAAAGTTGTCTGATGCCTATGCTACAATTATTAAGCCGAAAGATAACTGAAAATTTCAAATCAAAAATGAAATTTCTCCACCCACTAACGACAACTCTGGATATTTGAAAAGTTAAGTTCAAATAGAATTTATTGATTCGTATGGATAAGAATTCAATCATGTTAATATTTTGATTTTTGAAATAAACAATGCACAAGGGGATCAACATGGTTTTCAAAATTAATATGAAAAAAAAAACACAAAACCAACAAACATTAAAAAAGAAACATTTTTGCATATGAAATATGCTTTTAAAAGTACACGTACGTAAGCAAATGTTATGAGCAGTGTTCTTTTTAACATAAAAACCGCATAAAACTGTTGTTGACAATATCTATTACCATCGTTCTCTATTTTAAAATACATGGAAAAAATAAATCAATGAAAAAAATATTCAAAGCCATCTATGCATCCATAGAAACAGCCAGCTAGTCAGCCATCCAATCCATCCATCCATCCATCCATCCATCCATCTATCGATAAACCAACATTTCAAATGATGTATGATCATGGCCCATGTGTTTATGTGTGTGCTTTGAAGGCTGGCTTAACCACCGTTTGTTTCCATTACAAATGACAAACACAGACGCACAGATATTTAAACAAACACACTTGCATTTGACGAAATTTTTTCCTACTTCACCTTCATTCATCTGTTGTGGTATTTTTGCCAATAAAATTGTCTCCATTTCATCATAAGTTCGAAGTAAATGTTTGTATGCCTGTGCCCGGACTTGAACTACATTACATGGAAAATACACGTAAGAGTACTTGTAATAACGAGTACCAACCAACCATCACTCCCGACAACAACATTTAAGATTCAACCTTTGTTGAATTGTTGGTGAAATAAGACAAAAAAACGAAAAAATAAACCGAAAAAATAAAACTAAAAATGTGATAAAAATCTCTTTGATATAGAGTCAGGGTTCCCAGTTTTGGGGACTTGTCCCCAAATAGGGGATTTTTTGTTGGGATTGCGGATAAAAATTTCGGGGAAAAGAACTTTCGTTTGCACCAAAATCATATAAAGACACCAGTGACCCAACAAATATGGTCTGGCGTGTGGCTCACTAGACTTTTTTAAGGCCACAGAAAAATAGACATAAAGATCACCAACGGTAAATGGAACTGACACAAAACAAGTCACGTGACCGGTTCCCAGGTAGTAGAGACCAGTCTTATGAAGCGGACCTGCCACTTTTACATGGCGATGGCCTAGAATGGGGTTAATTGATACTTTGTATGCACCTTGTTGTAACTTGTCTCTGAACTATCTTATGGAGTCCTAATCGGTGTAGAATAATATAGATTATATAAATATTATTCCAAAATTCAGCTGTAATTATCGATTAATTAATTTTTTTTTATGTTACAAGTCCAAGTAGAAATTGCATTTTATTTTTAAGCGGTGTCTTTGATAGGATTCGAACCGACAACCTCCGGCATGACAGGCTAGTACACTAAGCACTCGACCACAGGGGCACTTATATTTCAATGTTATAAATACCAGTTAAGCTGGAGTTAATATCTGAATATAGTTACGGAACAGGTTAATGAGTGGCATGGCAGTCTCATTGAAGGGAGACAATTAATATTATATAGATACTATGTGATAGGCCTTAGATACAGGTGCATCGAATTTGTTCAGTGCCGTTTACTATAATACTAGGCAGAGTACCAACTAAATTGACTGAAAATGGTTAATATGTGATCATTTGCACAATATGTATTTTTTCACCATTCACTTTTTCACTCCTTATTTTTGGTACCAGTCTCATTTTCTCAAGTCATAGCGCAAGTACTTTTGGATCATTTTTCAACAAATTTTCCGCAGGGGAGACATAATGAATCAGTCATAGACAAAAATATGTTCGAATCGCTTTCAAGTTAACATTAAACTGCACTTTCCCAGTGCGTATTCATTTTTCACGAAAAAGTTTTATATATAAGAATTGAAATCACATTCAACAGAACCACCTGACAAGTGGTGATAAGCAAATCACACGTGAGCACTGACGATGGCAGTGTAGCGGCTTCCGAAAGTAGTGCTGCTCTGTTCTGCCGTGTACGTTGAAAAATCAAGTTGATGTTAATTTTTCCCTTATTCCTTGGAATAGTAATCGTGAACCTTAGCCTAATAAACAAATTGGATTCATAAATGGATTTATTTAAATAAATAAATGTATGAATATTTTTCCTTTGATATAGTATGATTTTAATTTAAATGTACTTTTGGGATTGAGTATTTTAAGGGGTTTTGGGGATGAAAAATCGAAAATTGGGGATATGGTATGAAATAAAACTGTGAACCCTGTATAGAGTTGGTATTAAAAGCGTATCGTTTGAAATCGTTTTGAATATTTGTTTTTGATTTTCTTTTTTGTTATTTCCTTACTGGGCTTTGTTTGATGGCGTTCGTTAAAATGATAGATTGTCCATCAAAATGTATGCAGGAAAATTGGAATAAGATATATGCAAGCGAATTAAAGTTGGTCTTATACGATTCCTGAAGAGTTTGAAGCAAAAAAAAAGTGTATAGTTTCAAGAACAAAGTCATAATAGATAGGACTAAAGCGTACAAAGAATTATGGTTGGTATACCATAAGCAAACAATCGAATTATTCTAGAGGATAATACTGTGTAAATAAATACTGCATAGTACAAAAAGAACTTCTAAAGATATCAATAAGATCCTGAATTTGTGATCAAATTATATCTGATGATTTTTACTTGTAATAGCAAAAAGTTTTATTCTTTTATATCTATTCACTATATCCAAAGTCATGTTAAATATGTTAAAAAATTTTGATTTAATAATTTTTTGCACTTTCATTGAATTAAGGAAATTCACTTATAGTGAATAGATGAGAATATGGTTCTGGCAAGTGATTTTAATGCTATCATTAAGAATCACTTTACACTAGAATAGCTGTGCCCACCCGCTTTCGTTACAAAATTTGGTTAAATAGCTGATGTTTCCTTAATACTAGTATCCACGCTCATACGTGGTAAAAGTGAAAAAAGGACACTGATGATGACAGTGTAGCGGCTGTCGAAATTAGTAGTACTAATCCATTCTGCTAGTCTGATTAGATATTCTAATATTCCACTCTTAAAAATAATTTGAATTTACATTAATTGAAATATTGAACTTAAGCCGAATAATAATAATAATTTCCGACTTAAACCTATTTCAGTTCGAATAATAATTACGTTCAGATATTAAAAAAGTTTTAGCTTAAAAAATTTTTTGAGAAAAACAGCGAACAACTTGGCCCCATTTTTGTAAAAATTTTGCAATTTTTCACTCTCATTTCAAAGTTTTGATTTTGATTCCTTTTCACGCCTAGATGAATGGAGATAACTAAAAGAATTTTTCTACATGTTATCAGCGATTATATGAAAAGTCATAAAATAATTTTTTGAGAATCTTGGCTATGCTATTACCGGAGAAGGTTAAGACACCAAAATTTTAAAATTTAAAGCCAAATATCTTTTAAAATGTAAGAGATATTTTAATCAAATAAACTGGATTTTCTTTATCTGCTTATTAGCTTTACAATAAATTAAAATTTATTAAATTCGAATAATGTTTGTAAAAGTTATAAGGCCGATAAGGCTTTTCATGCACGAGGTAGTCAACTTTGACACCTTGTAGCTACGTGTTGTAGATTTCAACACTTTTAAAGCTAAGGTCGTACTCTATGATTTTCACATACATCGTTTTGTAATCGTATAGCAACTTTCGAACATTCAGATTTATTACGCTTTGTTTCAATTGGAACCACTTTAACACATTTTTAAAGCTCAAGTCCTCCTCTATGATTTTCAAATACATCGTTTTGTAATTGGATTGCACGTTTTAAAGATACAGATTTATTACCCCTTTTGCGATTGGAACCACTGAGAGACGTTTGCATACTTTTTCTTTGAACCTTAATAAAATTATTCATATCTAGAACATATTCATGAAATATAGAATAAGTGATTCTGATCATATCAGAAAATATACATATGTTTATTCAATCTGCTTATAAGGTTCCTCTATTCAGCCGTGTCACAGATTCCGTTTTGATTCCGTAGTTGTCATTCCGAAAAAGTTCATTCCGGTTATTTTGTATTTCGATTTTACAATAATAATATTCTTATACCTTGAGGCGTTTGTTTTTAGACACAAATCTCTCATGGAAAGAATATGACCAAATATTTATTTGACGCTCCTAAAAGTATGCACGTTTTTAAGTATTTAGTGAAAATGAAGTTAACGGAAAAGTGTTTGTCAATTCCGCTTTCAAATATAAAAGAGGTTTGATTACGAAGAAAAGTTTAGTTTTTCGTTTTCTGAAGAAGCAACTTTCGGAATTGAAACCATATCCGATCGGAATGGTGTTCTGTGACATGGCTAATTATAACAATTTCCTGATATTGTCATAAACTTATTTCGACCGGCTATCGAAATAATTAAAAATTCCAATAGCTAATTTACAAAATTTTCTAAAACATCCCTACTACCAACTGTAGCGTACTGTCGCCATAATATATACAAAAATAGACGAATAGCTAATGATATTTTCTTTGTTTTCTCTTAGAAATAAAAATAAAATATATTCATACTTATTCATTACATCGTTCACCTGGGACATATTTATTTATCTACGTCACAGACGCATAAGATTGGTTTTGTTAAAAATTGCATACATACTCTCGTACATTTTTCTTTTATTACTTTGACCGTATGTATCCTCAGTGTTTACTGTAAGGCCAAGATACAAAAAAATATGTAAATAAAATCATAAATTCTTGTTACATTTTTGTTGGTTTGTGGATTTAGTTCCCAAAGATTGTTTTGTGTACCCTGAAAACAGGCAATACGGGAAGTAGAGAAAATCAACCTCACCTTGATTTCTTATATTCTTCTTTTTTTTTTGTTATCATACATATTATTATTATTATTATTATTCCCTCCCTATTTATTTTATCTTTTAAAGTACGAGTATGGTAAACCAGGCAATTTTATTCACAAAAGAAAGTTATTTAATTTCTAAACGGACAGTGCAAAAGAAAAATCAAACATCGAAACAACGAGACAAGAAGACAAACAAAAAAAAAATCACATTGAAAATTTATATAAAAATATTAACATTAATATTACAACCCACCCATTTCGTTTGACCTTTTGCATGCAAAAGAAATGAGACTTGAGTAGCAAAAAATGAATAAAATAAGCAAATAATGAAACCAACAGACAGAAACCACCAACCAGCAAAAAAAAAAGGAAACCGTCTGTCTGTCTTTGGTTGTCCTACATACAGCACTTGCTGAAATATTGGAAATACGAGTACTCGTTTAAATTTAAGTACTCCATCCAAATATTCATACGTACATATATATATATATATATATATATATATATATATATATATATATATATATATATATATATATATATATATATATATATATATATATATATATATATATATATATATATATATATATATATATATATATATATATATATATATATATATATATATATATATATATATATATATATATATATATATATATATATATATATATATATATATATATATATATATATATATATATATATATATATATATATATATATATATATATATATATTCGACTTTTTTCTGACCAATTGTATGATTCTTGCTGTCTTTTAGTTTTTCTTTTTGCATATAAAATGCAAAAAATTCTCAAATACGTTTTGAGTTTTTTCGAATATACGAATGCAGGCAAGAAAATAAAACATCATTGATCATAAATTCGATAAATTTGCATTGAATGAATAAAAAAAATCAACAAACCGACTACATTATAGACAAAAATCGAAAAAGTTCCCTAAAAACACGACACTTGAAATTTGATTCTCCCTGTTTTTTACTTTTATTTTTGTAATTTTCTGGTAAAAGCTAAAATTGAAATAAAATATTTAAAAACATTTTTGGTATTTGTATTGTACTTGTTAACAATGACTGCAACACAAAAAGATGAAGCAGCAGTAAAAAAAAGATATTTTCAATTCTTATGAGATTATTGGCGGTTTTATGTCTACACTAGACGACACATAAAGAGATTTCACTTTCGATTGAATTAAATTTTGCATATATTTCTCAAAGACTTTTTATTGTGGCAACACTAAATTTAATTTTCAATACAGAAATTCAATGAATTAGTAAATACTTGGTCTAGAAACGGACCTACAAACAAATTTGTAAATGCAGACAAAAATGTCTCAACAATTATATTGAAAATCTATAAGACAATTTGTCTAAAAATGTTTACTAATTCTAAAAAAAGTAGTTTACTGAATCAAACAATAAATATTTACTGGATTTTTTGTAATATATCAAACAATATTTTTAACTGATTATATAAAATAATTTGTTTAAAAATACTTACAGATTCTAAACAAAATATTTTACTGAATCAAATAAAAATATTTACTTCATTTTTTGTACCAAGTTATTAACAAAAATAGAATTTCTATTATTTTTCAAAAACTTTATGTGTGAAATAAAAGAAGCAATTGCAAATATTCTAGTCCGTTATAAATTCAATCTCGTTTTTGGGAAAATTCTTAATGTGGAAAATCAACAGCATGCATTACGGGCACGCCATTTTGTATGCAGAGAGTATAAACAATATTATTTTTCTTCATTTTTAAGTTAAAACACATAATTTTGGACAGTTTTAAGCAAAAAAGACTTATGCACAATTATTGATAAATTCATGCTAAAGCATTTTTTGTTTTCAAATTTATGCGTTTATTTTATGAAATATTTTACTACACTTTCAAAGGACACGAAAAAAGCATTGAAAATGAGTATTAACCATATAGATATAAAGAACATACAATAGTAAATATTAATGATTTACTAAAGAGGGTAAATAAGTATTAGAAAATTTTGTAAAATTAAGCAAAGAGATGAAAACTAGCTCCTGCACAAGTTAAAGCGAGATTGGTCGAGTGGTAAACTTTTTTATTGTTTACTTGTTCTCTTTCCGCCGCCTCTCCATCCCTCTGAATAGGAGTCGTGGTTTTCACAAGAATACTTTTAAATTCATACAATGTCTGTAGTCTAGTGTTGCAAATTATATTCACAAGGATTACATATGAGATCAGCATCAATAGTAGTTGAACACACTGTAATGACAACACCATCACCACCACCACCGCCAATGATCAGGAGAAAGTTCTTTTGAAAAAATAACCACAGAATATTCCTTTAAATGATGTTATACAAGAAGTAAAAAAAGAAAGGAAATAAATCCGACCTACCAAAAAAAGAACAAAATAAATCAACATAAAAGCCAAATGCATTAAAATTCAGAAATCTTTTCTTTTTCGAGTTAAGAAAATGAAACAACATCATTATTTTGATGATGTTACGAATGACTTTATATGGAGTTATGAAAACGTTATGTTGTTTTCATTAAAAAAATAAATAAATAAATTGAAATTTATATTGATTTCTTTTTACAAAAACATTTTTTTTATTGAATTTTTAATAATAAAGTAAACAAAAATACGTATTTCTTGGTTATGATGTGAGATGGCGAAGAGTCTTGAAAACAAAAGGTATACAAATTTAGACAAAAGAATTATTATGGGAAGATTTGCATGCATACATTTGGCAACTTAAGGAATAAATATTAAAAATATTTACATACTTGTAATATTCACAGGCACTCAGATCAACTTTAAGATACGTTTAAACTTTATTGGTTTCAATATTAGCTTTTTGCAGTATTTTTTTTTTGCTTTTGAAATAATTATTAATGTTTGAAATTTATTGACTTGACATGTCATGACCTGGAAAAAAATTTTGTTTTTTTTCATATTTTGTGGCTTAGAGGGACGTTATACTATATATATATTATTTATTTATTGAGGTCAGTAATTTAAAGGTATTTAAAATTTATTAAAGTTTATGTTACCCTGTAGTACCAATTTTAAACCAATCTTGAAATAATTAGACTGTACAGAAAAAAAACCAAATTTCATTTTCAGTAAAGAAATTCAATGAATTAGTAAATATTTTGTCTATAAACAGACCTACAAACAAATTTGTAAATACAGACAAAAATGTCTCAACAATTTCATTAAAAAAATGGGGGTTTCAATAAACAAATTGTCCAAATCTGTAAAACAAGTTGATCGAACTATTAAATTGAAAACGAACTTAAGCCAAACTAATTAAATAACTTTGCATAAAACCATACAGTTCGACTAAAAATACATAACTCAATTATTAAAACTCTAAAGGCACTTAGCTAAAACATGCATGTGTACTCTTCCAAAAACATTGAAAATATATATTATATTTCACGCTGGTAAGGCAGAAATCAAAAAAGCTTAAAAATCGTTGAACATGCTAAAGAAAAGATGTTAGTGACGTTCCGAACATTTAGAAAAACTGCATTAATAATAGGTACAACTCGCCGCGAGGTGGCGACAAAATCTGTTAATTGATCTTACTAAAATTTGTACGATTTTCGCTAAGATGTTGTTGCTGCCGTCGCTGGTAGTGTAGGTAAAGGGCTCTGATGAGAAGACTGTGTCAGTCTCGAAACATCTGATGTCAGTTCAACCTTCCGTACATCGTTGAATTCGTTAATATTTACATGCTTTAGAATTTCTTTCTTAAATACAAAAATAATTTGATCGAAAGATTAAATTGAAAACGATCTTAAGCCAAACTAAATAAATAACTTTGGATTAAACAATTTGTCTAAAAATATTTACGAATTCTAAACAAAATAATTAACTGAATCAAACGAACATATTTATTAGATTTTCTGTAATATATCAATCAATATTTTTGTCTGAATTTATAAAACAATTGTTCTAAAATTACTTACAAATTCTAATCAAATTTGATTAGTGAATCGAACAAAAATATTAACTAAATTTGTTGTAATATATCAAATAGACTTTTTGTCTAGAACAGTACAAACTTTTTTTAAAATTATAACATCATCAGCCATTAAGCATATAAGAAATATCACGTTATTAAACGTGTTCAACTCTGTATGTTTACCTAAAGACACTAAAAAAATGAATGAGAATTAATGCAACGAATTGATTTACTCAAAAATCTTCAGAAAATAAAATTGTTACAATAGCATTCCATTTCCTATCATGGTTGCAGTTGCTATTTATGTGCATGTCTTCATCGGGGGTTTTTTTTACGACACAGGAAACTGGTTGATGCTGTTGTTTGAATCCCAAATAAAAGTCAAACAAAAAATTCAGTGATTCCGTAAAGAACATTTACTGAAAATGAAATTTTATTTTAGACAAACTTTTGTTTGAAAATATTTTGGTGATAATTTTTTCTGTGTAGGAAACTTTACTTGGAAGAGGGTGAGATAACAGCAGGTATTATGACTAAATATCCAGCGTTGATCAGCATAACACTAAAGTCGCAGGCAATACATGTTACAGATAGTTAGATAAATGTGGATCTAGGCTAATCCCAGCAACTACTAGGTACTACAGATCTCACGAAACTTAGCTGGCTACAACCGCTTGCAATTAGTGCGCCTCTAGAAGGACTATTTCAAATTACCAAACTTCCTTCACTGATTATTTCTTTGCTCTGTCGGGTTCTAGAGAAATACAATTAATCGTTGGGAATTCATATCCAGAATGTTTTCCTCCATACTATCTATCTTTGCTAAACATATTTTAATGATTTGATTCTTTTAAGTAACTTCAATAATTTTTATTATCTCCATGGTATGAGCAGCAAAATATTAAAAACCTTCACAGAATCGTAATCAAAATTTATTAGAGTAAATCAAATAAAAATAAAAAAAACCCGAGAATATGAACTTTTATGCTGCATAAAAGAAAAACTAATAAGAAATATTGAAAAAAAAAATATATGAAATAAAATCCAAGTAACACCAACAAAACACACCCATGCAATGGAAAATTTAGTTTTATGACGACAATATCGATGTTAGTATTTGTCAAATGTTTTAGCATCGCTTTTATTTTTATTATTCTTTTTTCCAATTTGTTATTTTATAGTTTTATGAACCAAAGTGTAAAAAAGTGTTGCCAAAGCAAAAAATGTCATCAAATGCCAGCAAAATCAACTGCATGACAATAATAACAACAGCAAAATTTGTAACACAAAAATATGACCCAGTTTATAGAAATCCAACTAAAACGAAGTGACGATGACGATGATGGTCATGATGATGATAATTTTTAGTGAGTTCTAGTTTAAACGCAATTCTTTTTCAATAACTGACATTCTGCTATACATGAACCATTTTAACAGCATAGATAAAGGGAATAAGAGAGAATGAACAGTTTGTCATATATGTCAATAAATAAAATTCCTTTGCACGAAATGCAGATTCAAAAGGCCCGAAAGCTATTGAGTTTTAGTGAAATAACATAAAGTATTTAAAGAAAGAACATATTGGAGGTATTTTGGTACAAACCCAGCAAAAATTTTGCTTACCAGTAAGTAAAAAACTACAGTTTGACTAAATAACTAGTACTTATATTGGTTTGTGAAGCTTAAAAAATAAAGGGTACACCTTACAAATATACTTACATTTTCAGTACAATTAACTACTCTGCGGGAAATGTTGTACCAATTGTCTTGAGCGTATTTGGTTTATGACTGGTGAAAATGAGAATGTCACGAAATGTTCCCGAGTTGTGACCGGTGAAAAGAATTATATCACAACATATCACAAAACTAGAACAACAATGTTAGCAAAATGCGTTCATAGTACAAGCAGATTTTTGCTCAAATTAATAATACATGTTTAAAGTACAGTACTTTAACTAGTATTAAAGAACCCATCACACGACTAGGAGCTTAAGGTTGGGTCTAGAACCTATTACTGAGTATCTTAATTATGTCAACTGACCCCCTCCAATGACAACGCCATGTAAAAGTTACCTGTCCCTTTCATATAAAGTTCTGGAACTCGAACTGGTTGATAGTCCTTGGGAGCCAGTCACGTGAAAAAAAAGAAAATTACGTCGTAGGAGACCGGTAGGAAGGAAGCTCCTTTTTCGTTTAATTATCTAAAAACATAAAACTACGCATATGTTATATTACGTCATGTTCACATAACATGACATCAAATAAACCGACAAGATAAGCAATGACATAGCATGACATGACATGATACGACACAACATATTGCATGACATGACATGATATGATATGACATAATATGATATGGCATGACATGCTATGACATTATATTTACATCTTGGGAGGTCCTGCTACTCCTCCTCAGATGTAGTAGTACTCCCCTCCCCTTTAACCATCAACTACCACGTCTCAACCGGTTTGGCAACAGCTACAGGGGAAATTGCAGAGGCCGCCACTGGAGCAGAATTTTGCTCCCTAAAGACAGCAGATTTTCTTGAGGAGTGCAAGTCTCCAACCTTTCAATCAGATACTTATCGAGCTTCATCAAGAGAAACTCATAGTCAGATATCATAGAATCACCACCATCATTAATCCCACCGAGACTAGCAGCCACTTTTTTTCTGCCGCTTATTCCTTCTACAAGAGGCCACAGTACTGTCAGCTGTTAGCATCAGTAGCATTGAACACCTTCACAGCCATACTAGTGTCAGCAGCAGAGACAACAGCCGACGTACCACCAGCACTAATCAACGTACCAGCTGAAGCGACAACAGCGCAGGATCAAAAATGCCAGCGGACCATAGCAGGACCAGAAACATCAACAAAAATTGCAGCAGCAGTAGCGTCACCAGTAGTACAAGCAACAAAATTTGCACCAATAGCAAACTTGGCAGCAACAACGCCTGATTTTAGGCGACGATGGCTTAGAATGCCTCCGCCTGTCACTCTTGTCAAACTCGCTATCTAAATTGTAGCAGGCCGCCTCATAGCAACAGAGTTGCCCTTATCCGATGTCTTGTCATCGTTCACAGAAAAATCTAAGTTTCATTTTCTGAATTCCTTCAATGAAATAGTAAATATTTTGTCTAGGAACGGACCTACAAACAAATTTGTAAGTATGTATACACAAAAATATCTCAACAATTTCATTGAAAAAAAATCGTGTTTTTTTCAGTGAACAAATTGTTTAAATCTATAAAACAATTTGTCTAAAAATATATACAAATTGTAAACAAAACAATTTACCAACTCAAACAAAAATATTTACTGGATTTTCTGAAAAATATCAAACAATATTTTTGGATAAATTTATAGTAGAATTAGTCTAAAAATACTAACAAATATTAAACAAAATATTTACTGGATTTTTTGTAATATATCAAACAAAATATTTGTCTTGGTCATCTTCATCCATTAAGCATTTATAAAATTTCACTTTGTCAAATGTGTTCAAGTGTGACTGGTTATCTAAAGACTTTAAAAAAATGAATGAGAATTAACGCAACGACATTAACTAATTGATTCACTCAAAAATCCTCAGTACTTGGTACAAACGCATTTCTTTTTTTATCATTGTTGTTGTTGTTATTGGTGTGTATGTCGTCATCGGGGTTGATATTTTAAGACACAGTTTTTCTTGTTGTTTTTGGTATTTGCGTTCTAAATAAGAGTCAAACAAGCAATTCATTTATGATGTAAAGAACATTTACTGAAACTGAAATTAATTTTTAGACAAACTTTTATTTGAAAAATGTTCGGTGATTATTTTTTCTATGTTGTTGCTGCTTCGGAATGTTCTTCTTCTTTAATAATAGATTCCACCTTCCATAATAACACCAATTATCGGGAAGATAATAATTTGAGCTTCCATATGATAAAAAGAAAACATTTTCAGAAGTCTTCAGGAGCTAAAGCAACTATCATTCAGAATGTATTAAGACGATACTTATCGTCAATAGTTACACTCATAGAAAAATAAATCATCGCATTAATGACGCTCTATCATCAGAATTCTGACATCAATGCCATGACAAATTTCATCAATGAAAAGAAAACGGCCATCAATCTGATGATAAACGTCATCATAGAATTTTGTGATTGTTTAAGTGTCCTCAATGCTATGACTGGAGTGACATCAATACGATGTCATTTACCATATATTATTAAAGTGCAAAATATGTATAAAAGAAATAAGTGAACAATGTTATGACAGATCTAATAATAAAATATGTAATTCTTTTTAAAAACTAAGCCAGTACAGAATACATGCACAGACAAAACATTAAAGCAAACGATAGTATGACACCTAGTCATCATATTAATGACACTTAGTCATCGTATGTATGTCGCATAAATAATATTTATATTGATTTTGAGCTGCAAATGTTTTTTTCTGGATGGTGGCATAGCTGAAATGATAGAGGCGCTAGTTTATAAATGTCCAATGAATTGAGGAGCCCGAGATCAAGACCAGCACTAGAAGAAAAAATAATATAACAAGCAGTAAAACTAAAATAGAAACAAGTTAAAGTAAGAATATATAAATATCTATAATTGTTTCAATCATTCCATTGATGACAACTGATGTAAAGGTTGACATCACAATGTTGAAAAGTGGGCTCAAAAACGAAGACACTTGACATAGCATTGATGTCAAGTTAAATCAGTATTATGACGGTTTTTCTATTATTGTAGCAGAGACACCTTTAGCTAGCACGGTCACAAACTACTTAACAACTACACTAATATGGCTAGTATTCCCAAAAACAGGGGCAAAACTCCCCAAAATCCCTGGTCTTCCGCGGCACTATAATTAGCCGGAATTTAACTTTCCTGTCGGATTTTCACCTGTAAGCGAGAACATCTTGCCTGCGGGGTCTCGCAACAAAAACATGTACACATTTCGTTTTGTATTTTTGTTACCAGTATTCGTTACACGTATTTTTTCATATTAAAATTTTTTTAACCCCCAAGTACTTCACATCGGCTTAAAAAAACGGTTAACTGGCATTTACAAACCGGCCAGTAGAAGTATTCGAAAATAAAAACTATTTGAAACTGGTTAATTTTATTAAAAAAAAAGTTTTTTAAATAGTCGAATCATGGACTTGTGATTTGGCAGATCTCTTCACTTTTTAAGTTCTATAGAACATTTGCAAAGCCAAATTTATTGAGGGCAAATATTTGTTATTTAATTGAGTCAGACATTAAAAATTATATGTCAATATTGCTGTGCGACCACGATTACAGTGGTATAACGAAACCACGCAAAAGAACAAGATTAACCGGCAAGAAAAATGCGCTTGTCATTTGGCTGACTCAGAGGGCGGAGAGTGTGAATTAAACGCATTTTAATACTCCACGTATTTTTTTTTCTATCTATAATTGTAGGTACGAGTTTTTCATATCATCTTGTTCAATAGTTTTTCTTTTTTTTCTGATGTCTTTTAGTATATCTTTTTATGATTTTATTGTTAAGCAATGAACACGTGTTTATTTCAACGCTGCTCTTAAAGTTGTTGTTGCACTTTGTTGCATTAATCGACAATGTCGTGACACACTGTGGTTGCCGATTGTTTTGTGTTGTTGTAAATGCTGCTGCAGTTGCACAGTTATAAAAAAAGGTTTCTTTCTTTTTGTTGTGGTTTTATGTTTCAATATCTTCTTTTTACTTCAGTTGTGAGTGTCCTCCCCCATACGCCACTGTTGGTGGTTTTTGAAGGTTTCTTCTGGCAATATGTAAGCTAGTTTCATTGTCAGTTTTCATTTGAAAAACAGCAACAACAACAACAACACTATAAGCAACAGCAGCAACACAAATATTAAATATTACAATGCAGCAACATGCATTGACAATTCATTGTCGTCAATAAACAGTAAAAGCCAAATAAACAAAGGAAATGAAAAAAATTATAATAAAAATATTGAATGCAAAATATGGGAGTATAAATGCCTGACTACGAGGATGTCTGTTAAAATCTTTATGTGCATATTTATGAAAAGGTCATCCGTATATAAAGTATATTTGTTGGCAATTGACAATGTTTATTTTATTTGTAAGTTTATAAACCTTGTAAATGAAATCGTAATACTCACTTTCATACTCATACTGCGGCGGTATCATGTGGCATCAAAAAACGATAAGAAGTAAATACTGGAAAACGTCAACAACAGAAACTTCAAAAGTTTTTTTTAGTTATTTGATTTGCTGACAGCTATATTGGTTTTGAGTTCAAGGAAGACATTTAAAATATCAGATTTTAATTTCAATCGGAAATTTGATATTTTAATTAAATTTACAGATTTGTTTATTTCACTCGAAAGGAGATGGAGGAGACTAGGTAGCTCTGATTTGGAGTTTCTTAGGAAATACAAAGGCCCGTACTTTATAATCTTCGTCTGTCGATTAGGTTTTCTAATCGACAATTTAAAGGAAATTGTCGTGCATGAAAATCTGATCACAAAGTTACATGTACAACCACGAAACTTACACACAAAAAAGTAAAAACAAAATTCAATTGAGGGTGATGTTGGCTGAGTAGTTAGCGCGTTTGACCGCCAACCCTGAGGTCTTGAGTTCAAGACTAGTTTCAGGCAAGCCAACAACATCATGAATTTTTCTCATGTGCATTGGTATTATTGTGTTGGTTGTTGTTGGACTGTTAAAGTCATGAAGGCATAGCACTGATCAGTTTGGCAGTACCGGCAGCGAGTAGTACTAACATATCCTAATGCATTTCACAGCACCCTCCTTCGTCGGTATTGTGGCAGAGCTGTCTTCGAAGTAAAAGAACTAATAAAATGGCTACACAGGTTAAACAACTTAATGCCTCTACTTGACACCAGAGGGGCTTGCAGCACTGCTCTACAAAAAAACGCGCAATAGCAGGGTTGAATTAAGCTTTCTACCTCTCTCTCCCACTTCACCACCTGTTCTCCCTACACTATTCCATTCCCAAAGAACCTAACACATTAATTAATTAACTGGTAGCTACTAACTGCCTGATTGTGTTACTTCTCTTTAAAAAGAAAAAATTAAGAAAAACGAAGATCCAATTAAAAAATTATTTATTTTTTAACCTATCACGAAAATTGCAATATTAACTCAACAGAATTAATTGAAAATATTTTTCGACTTTTTCAATTAAAAAATTAATTGAAATTTAAAAAAAAAATTCAATTAATTGTCATAAAACAATGTCGCATACTCAGGAAAGTTATACAATTCTCACACATGCAAACTAAATATATTTTATTTATACACAATTGAAATGTAGAAATTTTTTTCTATTTTATGGTAACTTGAATTGCAATCCCATTAGTAGCGTTCTTTTAAAAGAAAATATAACCAATTGAAATAAACGTTGATTCATTTGGAATATTAATTGAAAATAGAAATTTAAACAGTTAATTTAAAAAATTTTGGAAATAAATGCTTCTGTGTATAAACACTTTTAAAGAAAAGTTCCCTGCAGCTAAATGTATAACTAGTTACGTTTTGGGACAGTTATATTACTAGTTGTAACGTTACTAGTCAACAAAGGACTGTCATCTTACTAGTTGTAATGAGGCTAGTAACGATACTAGTTACAAGACAACGTTTTGGAACATTCATACAACTAGTTGTAATAATACTAGTAATTAAAATTATTTTTTTATAAATTGACATATTTTCAGGTGTAAATATATAAAACAAAATTTTTGCTCTAAAAATACGTAGAAAGTGGCTCAGTGGTAGAGTATATGCTTTGAAATATGAGGACTGTGTATTCATGCTCCGGTTCAGCCAAATGTTTTTTAATATATAAAAAACTATAAATAAAGAAAATAGTAAGCGCACTAGTCTATAATAACTAGTATTTCAACTAGGATATAACTATGTACATATGAACTAGCTGGGCTCCTATGACAACCTAATGTTAAAATCGATAGTTCGATATATGGAAAAAGGACAGTTGGGCAACTAGTCTGAATAAAAAAGCAACTAGTATATATCTAACCACGACAATGTACAGTGGGGACTTTTGCAAAATAAATGGTAATAATTCTGGAACTTCTAAACTGCTGATTTGATTTATCTGAAACTTGGAACAGAGGAATACTCAGGCTTTGCAACAAGTGTATTATCGGTGGAATTCTGGCATAAGAGCGAGAGGAGTTACAGTGGGCCAAAGTTGACTATCTGGGACTTAAAAAACTTCGGAGGCTTCTAACTTTTTTAAATATTATCTGATTTTAACAGTTTAAAGTGATTTAAGTTAAAGATATAATACCCTTAAATGTGTTTCAGTATCTCTCACAGTTTAGAAAACATTTGATTTAAAAAAAGAAAAAAAGTGTTTTGTCTTGACTTTTTTTAGTACTTCGCTAATAAGTTTTTAGTTTACAGTTGGATTTTAAATTAAAAGTCAGCATTCGAATTTTGATAAAATTCTAACTAGAGCTGAAGAAACACATTTTTTATATCTGGTTGATTGAAGTCGGAAAAAGGCTAAAAATTCAAAATTTTTAAATTTAGCTGAAAAACTCATGTTTTTTTTTTAGAAAAGTATCTTCATTACTTTCAATTTTGTAAAAAAAAACTTTGTTTAACACATTCACTCTTTAATCACATATCGCAAAAGACAATCTATTGACAATGTGCTTAGCGCTAATAATTTTTTAGTTTGAATATTTACTCTACATTCAGCAATGACCGAAAATCGTCAATTGTAAAAATATTTTTTGTGTTCAAGGGCCTATGTAAAAAATTGTGACGAATAATTATTTGAAATTCACATAACTTTTAACATTCATGGTAGATATTATTAAAATTAGTCTTACTTAAAAGAAGAGTTAGCCTACTTTTCGCTTAAGTATAAATATTTGTTAAGAATGATTTTGAAAGATACCAATTTTTTTATTTTTCCATGCGAGCCCAAGTCAAAATTGAAAAAGTGTTCATAACTTTTAATTTCGTCATGCGATTATTATAATTAGTTGCTTTTAGAAAGTAGATGTATAGTGCTTTCAAACCTTATTCTCATTTCTTTGTTGTGTATTTTTTTCGCAATAGTCATTCCCAGAACAACCTTGAAGGCAAATGTAACGCTCAATACACAATAATGTAAAAAATCGAAATATATCATTTTTTTCAGAATCCATTGAATGGGGCGAAAACTATGTATAATATGAAACCTACCTCTCATATTTATATTAGTTAAATTGGTAAACAAAAAACAAATATACGTTTAGCATGAGAATCACCCATCTATAAATATTTAGGTCTAGTCATCTCTCAGGTCAGCAAATGGATCAGCGCCAATAACAAGATAGCTCAGCTACTAACCTGTGAGGAAACCCCGGAGAGATATAAATTTTCAACTGATTTTAAAGAAGATGAGAAGAGTACTTCAACCCACATGCATATACACATTTTTATCTCATTTCCATCATATTGTGTTCTTCAACTTGGCGCTTGTAAACTAAAACGTGCTAACTCTTTCCACAAATTTTAAACAAAAATAAAAACGCCAAAAAAAATCATAAATAAATTTAATGATCAAATGACGAGTAACAAGAAAAATAACGCCCCATAACATGAAGAGAATAATACGTAATGAAAATGAGGGAAAAATATAAGCAGACTTTGAAAACAGGAGGTTAAAAAGGATGCAGTTAATAGAGATAAGAAACGTGATGATCAAGGTTGTTTTTTTTTCTTGCCGTTTATATGCAGCAACATACACTCTGTTGTACAAAACTACAAATAAATAAATTATTTGCTCTTCTTCATATGAAATTAAATTGTATTTATTTTGGCAAAGGTGTGTAAATTAAGACTTCATACAACGTGAAATACATTTGTCTGTATATGATGAAATGACCAAGCTGGGAAAAGGAACTAACAGTCATATAAAACTGCACAAATTGAGAAAAAAAAACGAGAAGGCTGGAGGAGTTTTGGTAAAACTCAAAGAAACGATTAATTTAGTTATAGTATGTGCGTAAATATAGCAGAACATACAAGTTGAAAAGAGTCACATAGTAAATTTGGAAGTACCCTAAACTCAGTGTAATATGGAATTTTAAAAATACCGCATGTTCAATAATTTCATATGAATATAAAAAAATTATTTATTTGCTAGAAATATTTTTACAGTCCAAGGAAAAACTTGGTAATGTTTTGCAATTACCAAGCAACATACTTTTCACTACAAGCTACATACCGTCTGTATTAGTTTATAGTAGTTTAATCAATTACTTACCAATAAATTAACAAGCTATTTCTTCTCTTATTGACAGAGTTGTTGTGTGTGTAAAGATGATCATAGTTCAAGACCTGGCGAAATAAAATGATTTTTTTTTTAATTGTCTACATGTTTGTAAACACAAGTTTTAAGCCCGTAAAAAATTAGTTGTGCTGTAGAGACCAGTGAGCAAAAGACTTGGTATAAAATATAGCAATAACTGAAAACGAAATGAGTTCAATGCTTACTAGAGACATTTAGTTTTTATTATATTTTGTGTATGCAATGACTTTTAAATATTTAAGTTTTTAACCTGTTATTTGTAACCCAATGTGGTAAGTGCTTGTCTCCAATGACATCTTTGCCATACAAATTTTTTCTGGGGTTTTATTAAAAATATTTTTTAATCCAAAGATATTAAATTTTTCTGGCTTAAGTTCTTTCAATTTAATTTTTAAATTCAATTATTTTTATTAGAAAGAAATTGTAAGGCCCTTAACAGTTTAAAAGTCAAAGATAAGTTTTTACTGTACGGAGGGTTGAACTGGCATCATGATGTTTCGAGATCAACCGCGATCTCATCATCAGAATTCTTCTCCGCTTAGACCTCACTGCTAATCATGGCAGCTACAATCAACTACATTGAGTAACTAAAATCTGTTTGTATCTAGAACCAATTACGGCGTATCTTAATTACATCAATCGACCCCGTCTAATGATAATCCTAAACTCACACCTGTGTACTGTAGGGTATGCAAAATTATTAAGCAATAGCGAGACCATGATTAAAATGCAATCAAGGTTGTTGAATAGTTGATCAGTTGTTGTTTGGCTGGTTGTTTCATTTGGACATTTGACCAAGAAGTTGGGTTATTTTTTTTCATATTTACAAAATCATAATTCGCGTGTTAAGAACACATTACTTTCACATTTGCCAAACAACAATCTGAGCAAGAAAAATAAAATAAAAAAATACAACATTGTAATAAACTGATGGGCGAATTGGCATGGGGACTGTTTTATTCAGTTTTATTTTAGATTTTCATAAAATGCAACCGTTTTCCTTCCATCTTCTTCACTCTGTTGGTATGTTTTTGTGGTACGTAACGTTGAATTAACTTTGCTATTTTATTGGTTGAGGAGGTTGTTTGTTTTCATTCATTTCATATATATATATTTTTTGTTGTTGTTGTTGTTTGTATTAATTGCTTTTTTATATGTTTTTAATTTTTTATTTGAACTAAGAAAATCGCCTCTAGTCATAATTTTAAAACGTTGTTAAAAATGAAATATGTAAATGGAAAATAAAAGAGAAAATTTATCATGTGTTTTTGATTTTTTTTTTTTTGTTAGAAAATTGACAGAAAGAATTTGAAAGAAAGTAAAAATAGTGCTAAGGGCCTATTCACATATTAGGTAACGCTATTTTCGGAGGTTTTTAACCCCCCCCCCTCCCCTTCGTAACGCTTTTTACAAAATTTTTAGTATAAAGAATCTAGTACGTAACAAATCTTTTAACTCCCCCCTCCCCTACCCAGGACCGTTACGTATTATGTGAATTGCCCCTAACCGAAAGCCGATTGCATCAAATAAACAAAAACGATTAAACATTCGACAAGGCCGTGCTGCGAATCTGAGAATTCATACTGAACACTTTTTAAAGGCAATACACAGAAAAAAGTAAGTTTCGTTTTTGATAACAAAGATCCCAGTATTCCATAATTTTTTTTTTTAATTTTCTGTGATAAAAAATTCCACTATATTGATAGCAAAATTATTTCAAAAGAAAAATATATATAACTTAAAAAAAATATTGACATGGCTGGGATACGAACCCGGGCTTTCCGGACGTTAAGCATAATATCTACAGCTGACCCCTCTCACAGTTATCTTTTTATGAGATAAAACTTCTGTGTAGGAAGTTCTGGAGAATTAAGAACCGACGAAGAATGGTGTTACATGAATAATTTCAAAAATTTTCAACACAAAAACCAAGGTTTATATTTTTGCTTTCTTCGATTTTAATGAATTTCGACCAATATGTATATTCTACTCTACATCACATAGCGTAAGAATTAGTCCGATTCTGGGGCATCTCGACCATTTTTGAGAAAAGTTCGTCATATTCAAAATTTAATAACTTTATGGCGCGTTATCAGAAATTAAAAATGTTGGTGTCATTCCAAAGGTTTCAGTCTCTTCTTAACAGATGTTGATTAAAACGGACATATCTTTCTGCTACAAGTGCCTCTAAAATGTCGATGTATTCTTTGTCCATAAAATGTAAGAAAATTAAAATAAATTTTTTTCAGGATATTTAGGGACAAAAGATATTTTTGGCATTTTAGAGGACCTTGTAGCAGGAAGCTATGATATTTTCAACCAACTCCTCCCTGTTAAGAGGAGGCAAAAACCTTTTGAGTGACACTAAAAATTGTGACACTAAAAATCGATGTATTCTTTATCCATAAAATATAAGAAAATTAAAATAAATTTTTTCAGCATATTTAGGGACAAAAGATACTTTTGGCATTTTAGAGGACCTTGTAGCAGGAAGCTATGATATTTTCAACCAACTCCTCCCTGTTAAGAGGAGGCAAAAACCTTTTGAGTGACACTAAAAATTGTAATATCTGATAACGCCCTCAAAAGTTATTCAATCTTGAATATGACCAAGTTTTTTTAAAAGTGGCCACTATGAATAGGAACCATACGAGATATTGGACTAATTCTTGCACCATGTGATGTGCACGTAAGAATAAAACATGCAGGTCGAATTTCATTAAAATCGAAGAGGGTAAAAATTCACACTGTGACGAATATTTTTCAAATTATTCCCCCCAGCAACAACTTGCTTCTCATTTCGATCTCAGTACTATTAATGGTCAAAATTTTGTGATATGCACTTGGCATTATTTTCACATTAATGTTTTAAAGGGGATTTCTCTTTGGGTGAACAGGACAAAAAATAAGAATTCTAGGTTTATATTTCGAAAGTATAGTAGCAGCAAAGAGAACTCTTGTTATTAAAGATTAAGGGTCAAATTCAAAGTTTGCAGTTAACTAAAGCTGGTCGTTTATCTAAAACCACCATCATTAGTTAACAAAAGACTGTGGATTGGATGGAGCCTAACAATAATAACAACTAACGATGAATTGCGCTCTTTCTCTACTATTTTTATTTTATTTACTTTTTTCTTTAACAAAAATTGCCCTATTTTATTAACAGAAATTAATTAATTAACTACATAATTGTATAACAAATGATTTAAATGACTTGCATTTTATTGAAAATTTTTCATTTATTTATTTGATAAATTGTTTTTATATAAACACACAGAAAAACTTACTACTGCCGGTTTTTTTTCTCATTAATTTTAGAACAACTTGACTGAAATATTTGCTTGCATTTTAATAAATTATTTACACTTGCTCAGCAACAATACATATTTATTGATAACATGGAACTTAATTTGGTGTAACTTTCTAATTGCTATTTTAGAACTTATTAATTGTTAGTTTGCGGCCGCATTTAAACTAATTTCACTAGTGATTGATGTTTATTGTTGCCCGTTTGTGGAATGAAATATAGAAAATTCAACAAAAATAGGATTTCCGAATGTCGTTAATCAGGGAATTGAAGTCAGCAGTCTGTCGATTACACTGTGCAGCAAGAAAAAAAATTTTTTTGTGTGCTATTTAATTTCTATGGATAATTTTCTTTTATTAATAATTTATAAGTTCAAATATTTTCTTTTTTAGGTGTGTTTTGCAAAAAACATTGAACATTTCCCATAAACTTAATTGCAGTTGTCAAATCGACTTGGGTTGTTGTACTAGCTTAAAGAAACACAAATGTTTTATTTAATCTATTACAAACCCCTAGTCGATTCAACAACCGATATAAAACAGATCTGTCAGAGCAGAAGTCTTTTCTTGGGAATTCCCGAGTCCCAAACCCTAGTTATTAGTGATCAATACGTCGTTTTCTCTTTGAGCCACATCAGCTAGGAGGTTTTGGCGCTAGACCCATTCCTGGCTTAAGCTAAGAGATGCGCTTTAACGCCCGAAACTAGCCGTCGTTGTCCATGTTACTCTTTTCAGTCGCGTTAATGCATGACTCAAGTATTTTATGGAAGTTTTCTCGAGAGATTCTAAAAGAGCTGAAAGCTGCACTTTCGATACTAAGCATATTCTATCTGGACAGTCTTTCTGCTATAAAATATATAAGTTTGGTGATACTACCCACTAAACCTGAGTTTCGATATAAAAGAAGGTTCGCTAAAACGAAGAATTTTCGAAACAAATTTTTGCGACAAATGATCGTGAATCTAAAAAAATCGAATGTTCGGTAAATTGAGCTTTTGTCGATAATGTCGCGATAGCAAGCGTAATTGCCAAATTTCATATATGTTAATGTTCGCAGAATCGAAATATGTCTCGATAAGAAGCGCAATTGCCAAATTTCATAAAATGTGAATGTTCGCAGCATTGAACTATTTTCGATAATTTATCGAATGTGTAATTTACATTCATGTGTGCAATAATTGAATAGAAAGAAATTTGCCACGATAGCCTAGTGGATGTGTGCTAATCTGTTAGCCTGGAGGTACCGTGTTCGAATCTGATTGAATGCAGCGTAAGTTAAAATTTAAAATAAATAATTATTCCATTTACAATAAAATAGATAAACTAAAATAGAGATAACCATCTAGAAAAATTACTTTTTCCTGCATTTTTGTGATATAGATATTTCTTCGATATTGGTTCGCTATTGATTTGTCAGCGAAACATCGAAATCGAAAGATTTGCTGCCACAAATTGAGCGAAGAGCAAGCTCTAGCAGCTTTTTCTCTTTCCGACTTCGTTAGCCGTTCTCGAGTATTTTGTCCGAGATATGTGTACGCAACATTCGAATGCGATATTATTTCCGAATGTTTTGGTTTGCTGGGTAAGGTCGATGATAATGTGTGTGCGTGTGCGTGTGTGTGCATATGTGTTTGTGTGTGCTTGCATGTATTCGATATCTAGGCAAGCAGCATTGCGTCGAAATATATCGGAACAAGATCGTCGATCATTTCGCGAGAATTTTCTGACCGTCGTATAGTTGTGAATAAATATGAAATTAATCAAAGTTATTTAATTAGTTTGACTTAAGTTCGTTTTTAATTTAATCTTTTGATTAAATTATTTTTTATTTAAGAAATAAATTCTAAAGCATTTAAATATTAAACATTTAAAGAAAAATTTGGCTGTACGAAAGCTTCAACTGACATCAGATCTTTTGAGACCACCACAGGCTTCTCATCAGACCTTTTTTACATACACTGCCAGCGACGGCAGCAACAACCACCTAGCGAAAATCATAATACTTTAGTAAACTCAATTAATAGATGTGTCGCCACCTCGTGGCGAATCGCACCTAGTAATCAACTTTTTTGTAAAGGTTCGGAACTTCAATAACTGTTTTTTCTTTATCATGTTCAACTATTTTAAGCTTTATGATTTATGTCTTACCAGCGTGAAATATCATCGATATTTTCAATGCTGGGATTTTTGAATGTTTATTTTGCCCAACTTTTTTTTTTTTTTTTGGAACATGTTTTCATGTTTTGGCTAAGTGGGTTTAGAGCGCCAGCGGCAGCAGCAACAACCACCTAGCGAAAATCCTACTTCTTTACTAAATCCAATTAACAGAAGGGCTCTGATGAGAAGACTGTGGTGGAAACATCTGATGTCAATTCAACCTTTTGTACAGCCAAATTTTTCTTTGAATGGCTACTATTTACATGCTTTAGAATTTCTTTCTTAAATTAAAAATAAATTAGTCGAGAGATTAAATTAAAAACGAATTTAAGCCAAAGTACATAATTAAATAACTTTGGATAAAAAACCATACAGTTCGACAAAAATTCACAACTCAATTATGAAATTAACCCTTAAAAGTATTTTAGGCTTTGGTGTGTTTGCAGACCTATAGTAGAATTTTATGAGAAATATTTTTGTAGGACATTGTAGGTCGCATCATCACAGTTGAAGGAAAGTTTTTGCCCCTTTTTGGGTCAAAAAAGAACCATACAGCGAATCGTTAGAAAGTTCAAATGTTCTTCGTGGTGTTGTACATACAAGTGCTCAGCACATTTAAAGCCTTAAGCTTAAGAATGACAAGATTTCCTATGCTGATTGACTATAATAATATGCAAACTCCTTCTAAAAGAATTCCCAGATGAAAACTTTCAAAACACCTATACAGGGATATTTTTTGGTGTCATCTACAGGAATCTGTTGCTAAAACCTTGTCATTGTTTTGTGTTATACAGTGTTTTTGTTAATTAAATACCTTAATGACATTTTCAGTTGCTGATATTATTGAAAATAAAATTGAAAAATTAAAATAAAATTATGCATATGAAAGTGACATGCATTGTATGAGTATCGCAAACAAGATTTGACAGAAAATAGTTTCCATTTATTTTATCCGAAGAAAAAATAAATTTATTTGCAAATTTAAAATCCATTTAGCACGTTTTGTATAACGAGTTGCAAAATTATTAATTTATTTCAGTTGTTGTTATTTTGTTCAGTTAAAAGATAGATTTGTTTCAAACTTGCCCGTAGTTGTTGTCTCTGTAGTGCTGATATGAAAGTGCAACAATTCATGGCTCCTTTACCTTTTTTCCTTTTCAATAGATTTTTTTTGTCAGAGTTGGCAATTTAATGATAAACTCGTTCAAAATGTTGTTAAATGTTGTTGTTTAGTTTTTTGTTTGTTTTTATTTGTTTTATTATTGTTTCAAAAACACTATGTTGTTGTACGGGTGTAGAGATGATGGTGTTTCTTTCTTTTTTTCGGCTGGTGTTTCCGTGTATGTTGTTCGTTACTATTTTTGGTCAGAAAAGCATGAATTTCGCCACGAAAATCCAAATTGGATGACAAGACAATTGTTTTTTGTTTTAGTTGCAAATTTTATTTTGTTGCCCTGATGCTGCTGCTAGTGTTATTCCTTTTGTTGTTGTTGTCGTTTTTGGATGCTTCTCGCATTTACTTAAGGCATGATTGTGATTTACGCGGCCAAAGGTGAGCTGAAAATATAAAGTTTACACTCGTATGCGGGCTTTGGCAGCTAAATAAATGGCATTGAAAAAAGTTCCCTAGTTTTGAAAATTCGTTACAATAAAGTTTTATTTTTGTGTTTGTTTTTGTTTGTATTTAGTTTGATTGTTTTGTTGTATGATTGTTATTTTTTGGCCAAAACTAAATGGTGCTATTTTCTTTGGCCCAAAAATTGAAATGAAACAGAATATATAGCAGAGCTTTAAAGGAATAAAATGTTTGAATGGTTAAATAAACCGATAGTCTGATCAATACAAAATTTCACATGAACATAGCCGAGCAGTACTTCTTTCCAACCTACGAAGATGGAATTCCCACATTGCTCGGGAGTGTACCTGTGATAACCCAAAGTAAGGCACTTCGAACATGTAAAATTTTTCAAAACTTGTCATTTCTCGCCCGATTCAACATTTTTATGTGATGACAAGAGAGAATCAAGTTTCCTAAGAGTAGGTTCAGTAAAAGTAGTTAAAAAGAATATTTACTTGGTATGGGCGTGGCAGTGACCACTTGTCTTCTCATTAAATGCAAGGACACGGTAGTAAGCCCGTCAAGACGAGCCAACAAAGTCGCGGGCACTATCTGCTTTTTCTATAAGCTTTAAAAAGAGTGATTGTGGAAAGTTTTGTTAGAGTCATTTAATAATATTTACTTGGAATAGGCGTGTCACTTCTAACCTTTGAAATCATTATATTGTAATGCAAGAATCGAAATCACTATACATATCTTTTGCATATCTCACCTTCAAATAAACGCTTTACTTCCCTTGCAAACTTATCATACATATTCTTATTTATTTCACTTTGTTACTTCCTCTTTTGTTTTATAAGTATAAAGTTTTTAGTGAAATTCGTATTCTATCGTAATGTTCAACCGCACTCGTATCATCATTTCGCGTAGTTACATATTATTTTGTATTTTGTATGTAATTTCCAGATGACGTTTCTCAATGTCTGATTGTTCCAAAGCTGTAGTGTTAACACAACACGATTATCGTGAGGATGATTACTTTTGTGTTAAACAAAAATTCGTATCGTATGTTTGTTTTTCTTCTAATTTTTGCTTAACGTACAAAAAACAAAAACGTTGGCAAAAATATCAGCTAAAAGTATTTGTATTTAAAGTCAATGTTGTTTGTTTCCGTTTTGACTTATTTTCACCAAAAACAAACAAAAAATAACTCAAAACAAATGGCCAGAATCAAACAGCAAACACATCATACATACACAGAGGCCTAACTGGCAACAAGCAAACATTAAACATGACAATCGGTATGAGTAACAAGTCCAAGAGGGAAATTTAAAGGTATCAAACTAATGTGTCGCTGTTGTTGTTGTTGTTGTTTTCTATTTCTCATTTAAACTTGGCTTTGAATTTAAATTGAAATTTGCAAATCAGTCTAAAATTTACAAAATACTTTGTCATGTTAAAGGCAGCCAGCCAGCGAGTCGGATGGATGGAATAAGTGGAAAAATCCGTTACAATGAAATTTAAATACAACGGAAAAACGTTTCGAGTGTTTGAATTCTTTTTTTTTTTTTTGTGGTTCATGCAACTAACATTTGCATTGTTTAAAAAAAAATTCATTTGAAACAGTTTTAGCAAATTTAAAAAATTCGCTGAACAAAAAAAAAATAGAAAGCAGTCACGTTGCAAAGCCGTAACATATTAATCAAATTAACAATACTAAGAAAAAAGGCTAAAACTTGGTAACAGTTTAAAAAAAGTTTCAGGCCTTTAGATTTTCTCGATCATATATGTAATGTACATTGTACACCCTCATTATAGATTAGTTCTTATGTATTCTAGATGTATTACTGAATATGAATATGACATTATTTTATTTCTCTTAAAAATCGTTTTCAAGGATATTCGCGAAAAACCGCGTTTTCCAACAGTTTTTAGCTATTTCCAGTTTTTAGCTATTTTGGTAAGAACTGGTCAACATAAATCAGTAGAAAGATAATAATTTGAACTTCCAGATGATAAGAGGAAGATAATTTCAAAAGGCGTCAGTCAGCACTTAAGCCAGCTATCAGTTGGAAGTTAGTAAGATGATACTTATTGCCAGTAGTTAGCGGAGACACCTTTCAGCTATCACTGCCACGAGCCACTTAGCTAAGTTGCAAAACATTTAACATAGGCAACAACCATATTGGAGACTTCCAAAAACTAGGCCGAAAATCTGCAACATTTTAGGAGTTATTTGGAACTTCCCTGGAAGATTTCGGCAACACTTAAAATCTAAAAATCCGCAGCGCCAATACCATTATGTTATGTTCTGTTCTGTGATGTCAAAAAGTTTTATATAATTTACAAGCCGCAACCCTTAGTGGAGACTCCCAACAACTAGACGAGAATCCCCATATTTCCAGGAGTTCAACGGCACTTCTCCGGAACATTACGGCAACATTGAAAATCTACATTATTATGCAATGTATACAGAAAAGAAAAATCAATCAATCCGTACTTAAATTAATCCAAGCGGTGTCAAAAGTACGGTAATGCCGGATTTCCTGAAATCAAGTACAGAAAGATTGATTCAAGTCGGAATATTCAAGTGCAAAATACTTAATTTTAGCCTGATTGTTTGTAGTTGTTTGCCACAAATCACTGTTGTGCTCTTGTTGTTGTTTGTTTGCATTGCTCGGGCATAGCCGACAAGTAGCTGATAAGCCCAATCCCGCCGAGTACTGAAATCAATCCTACTGCGTACCCTAATCAATCCCGCCGCGTAATGGAATCGATCCCGAATCAGGCTACTAACTTTTACTTATTTAATCGTGGAACAGACTTGAGAATTTATATTTTTACTACTTAGCTAAATTTAATATTTTTACTTTACTTGTTTTAATTAAAAAAAAATTTTTTGTTCATTCCTGGCATTGAACTTAACTCATCAGGTTTGTAAATCAACGTCTTAGACCACTCAGCTAAATCAGTATAGAAAGAACGACAGCTAAAATCCAGTATACACCAGCAGCATGTAATATGACGTTTGTATGCTATTTGTCGGCACTGCATGAACAAAAACAAAACAACCAACAACAAGAGCACAACATTGGATTGAAGCTAACAGCAAGCAAAAAGTTTATTCTAATAGTAGTACTTAAAATAAGAGTTTTTGTACTCAATTTAAGAATTTTGTTATTGTTCAAGATTTTTTGCATGATTTAAGACTTTTATCGCATTTTCGGCTTTTTAGTGTTATTCGTACTTAAATTATTGAGCACGACTCGTACTCAAAGGAAATAGAAAATACTTGACGTACGGCGTTTTTCTTTCTGTGTACTTGTGACCAGTATTCGCGGCCTGTATTTTTCCATTTTCAAAAATTTTTGTTTTAACCCCCAATCTATGATTTTTGTTATTCAAAGCATTGATGTGTATGCCGTGATATAACCCAGTAAACAATTTTCATGTTTTTTGAAGCACTAAAGAAATAAAGCGCTTTATAATTCGCTTGAAAATATGAGCTTGTTCAGAAGCTGTTTCATAGCGTCATAACAATGCAGGTTTCGAAGCGAGAAAAGTATTTGCTTTTTACTTATACAAAAGCTTCGTACACAAGCTATACAAAACAGCTGATTTTATAGTGCTGATCGAAAGCAGGTTTTTAAGCGGGAATGAAGAGTAAGTTTATTTGAGTTTCTTGGTGGCGTTTTGCAACAGCGTTTTTGGTCGAGTGATTGGTACGTTGGACTTCAAACCTGCAGGTTCTTAGTTCGATACTAGTTGAAGTTAAAATAGCAAACATTGAGTAAAAATATGAAATAAATAAAAATAAATAAAGAAACGAAATGAGAAAAATTCAAAATAGCTTCAACGACGCCAATCCACATCGAACCATTTTTTTCATATATTTTCAGTTCTAGTGCTGAAAATGTTGATGATTTTCAGCGCTTCAAAAGCGCTTTTGTGAACAAAAATGTAGTACTCCAATCCGGGAACTCGCTATACAAAAATCAGCAGCGATCTCAGCGGACTTGTCAGCGCTACTTTTATTCCATAATAGTAGAAACTTGCTTTATTGGAAGCAAGTTTTTTACTGGGAAGGAACTTACGTTCCAAGAATACTTAACTGCTATTAAATGCCGAATTCATAAAGCGGGAAAATTTTTTTCCAAGAAATTAGTTTTTTTTACAAAAATATACGCCCTGTCGTTATTTAACGTGTGATATCTAAATAGCTTTCGGTATACTTAGCCAACACCTAAGGCCTTAAAAAAATTTTAGTTTTGTGGCGATCGTTACTTTGTACTCTGAGGAATTTCTAAGGAAGCTAGAATTTTTCGTTTAAAGTCGGTCAACTTGGGATAGGACAACCAACCTTCCTAGTTCCGATTTTTCCATCGCACTAATTTTTTATAGGTTTTTTTAAACTGCTAAAACATTTGTATGTTCTAGAGGAAATTTATTTTACATATATGACCGAAAAAAACTATTTTTCATGTTCAAATTCGTGTAACTTTTTAACAATTATAGGTATCGGCATGAAACTATCTGCGTTTTGTTCCAAATGTTGTCATAAATATTGCTGATATTTAAAAATAAATTTAAAAAAATCAAACGCACTTATCTATGAAACTAAAAGAGATATTCCACACATGTAAATATGTTTTTGCACACATTCTCAAGGACTATCCATAGGTACAAATTTTAACATTTGTACTATAAATAACCTTTTGGCGATTTTTTTTTAAAGAAGCCCTGCTCTCGCACGGTTGTGCAAAGTTTCATATCAATATCTTGAACGGTTCACGAGTTACCGAATTATTTCCAAAAAAAAAAATTGTTAAGCCATTGTGCATCGTTTTATGCTTTTTGTGTTTAAACTTATTCTTTGGATAGAAGTTTTCATCGTCAAAATTTTTTTATTATCTCTTTTTATTCTTTTCCAAATCTAGCTTTCTTAATTTACAACTCTTCAAAAGCACCTGCTTGCTAATCATATGTTAAATTTCCAATAAGTTCTCCATAAATGTACATATTTTTAATATGAACTTTAAACCTGCTTTCTTCATTGGCGAGCAAACCAGATGCAATTTTATATTCACCAATAAACCAAATACGTAAACCATTAACCAAAAGCCGTGATCTTCAAAAGCTTCTTGGCCCAATAAAATCTTATAAACTTTTAATTATGTAAGTTTATCAAGCCAGCCTAAAAATTCTTTATATACAAAAGTATGCTTAACAACCTTAAGTTATTATCATCATCTGCATATTAAGCTTTTTTATAGGGCTCATTAATGTCGCTTTTGATCAACTGGCATGTAAACACTTTTGCCAGTTCCTAGCAGAGAGATGGTGTTAAGAGATGTAACTTTAAGGTATTTTAAAGACAAATTCAAGTTCATTTCTTCTGCTTTTTTTTGTTTTTGTTTTTTTTTTGTACCATTCATTGTCTGACAAGATAAAAGCTTTTAATATTGGTTTTTGGTCTTCTGCACGCACAACGTACCACCAACCACCAAGAAGAGACCAAAGTAAACGGGATTTCCAAAGAAAAGAAAAAAGTGTCAACGATGGAATATATATATTTTTTATGAGTAGTGATCGCTTAAAATTTTAGTTTAAAGTGACATTGCTGTTGTTATTTATTAATACGGTATCAGAAGCTTTTTTTTTTTGAACTGCAAGCATATTCGTTTTAATAAAACTAAACCATAATAGGTATCAATAGTTTTTTTTACCATGAAAATTATAAGAAAAAGACCTGCGTTCTACACGCAAAGGACACATTTACTTATTTTACTTATGGATAAACTTTTACTGGCTGGCACGCATGCCTGAAACTCATTTCTTCATAATGATCATCATTATTTAAAAAAAAAAACGTTTGCAATATTTCTCGCCATTATAGTTATTGTCATACTCATCCGTAGCGGTCAAAATGGCCAGAAACAGCGTAGCAGCATCATCATGATTGTCGGCAGCCTAACTAAATTATTAAGACATCTTTATAATGTAAACTTATCGCAATGAAGTGTGAAATGAAATGAAATGCAATCAAAATGGATTTAATACCATACAAAACCCTAAAGCTCATATTCGCTTCTTTATGCCCCCCTCACCTAATGAAGCCTTTAAAGTGATCTGTTAAAACCAGGCCTGGCCAGTCCAAACGGACTCAGACAGTGGATATACAACATATTTATAACTAAAATTAAAATTATTATTATGATTAATAAAAATGAAAAAAAAAATTATACAAGAAAGACTCTGAATCACTGACTGAGTGAGTGACTGACTTGCTGGTTGGTTGAATGGCTGGCTGGTGAGAGAGTTTGTGCTGCAATTTTTTTTCAACACACTTACTTGCCGGTTACAACTGCAACCAGAAAATGCTTCAGTGACATTTTCTTTGTCAATTTTTATGCGAATAAATTGATTTGATTGTATTGTTGCTTTTATGTCTAAATAAATGGAAGTTTTATACAGACTTAACAGAAGCTTTAGTGACTTTTAAAGAGATTTAATTCAAATGATAATATTCATTCTGCTCCT
The DNA here is from genome assembly GCA_956483635.1 of Panzeria rudis. Taxonomy (NCBI): domain Eukaryota; kingdom Metazoa; phylum Arthropoda; class Insecta; order Diptera; family Tachinidae; genus Panzeria; species Panzeria rudis. The sequence goes on from OY101448.1 coordinate 178,932,950, forward strand.
TTTTTATTTTCGATCCTTTTTTGTATGTTTCAAACCAAATTTAATTTTTAAAAGCCACCATTAAAAACGGGAAATGAGGAGAATATTATTGGTGACAAAAGAATCATTAATTTAAACAATTATGTGAATATAAGATTTGTTTAAACACTGAAAAAAATTATTGCTTAAAAGATCGTATTAATTGACTTTGGAAATGTTATAATATGAATAATGTAAAAGTAAATAGTTGATATTACTAATTACACTGTACAACACCAAAAAAAATAATAATAATAACATGGTTCTAACTAACGCCTGATTCTGGCAGAGGGCACCAAAAAATTATAGACTTTTATCGGCGTTTTGAAAGTTTACTTCTGGGATTCATTTTAGGTGGACCTAAAGTTCCACATAGTTATTCACACAGAAAAAAATGCCCATGTAAAATCAACATGTCGCAGTTTTGATTAAAAATCATATTAAATTTATGAGAAATAATTTTTTGTTTATGTATGTTTGTAAATAAATATTTGCTTTGTTCATAGCTACAATGCACTTTTGTGCTTAGTTGTGTGCCTTATTGTTGTTTATTTTAATGTTCGTGCTGTGTAAATGTAAATAGCCGACAAACTTCGCATTACTAGCAACAACTCCCTGCTGCTAATTAAACAATACCATTGCTTCATATTAATTTTAATAGAAAAACTATTAATGTAAACCTAAATCTCTTTGATTTAATATTTTCATTGTTGAAATAATATTATTAAAAACGTTTCATTTCATTTTAAATCAACATGAGTATAGCTTTAATTTCAAATAGATTTTATGTTAAATCATCAATGAAATCATGTTGAATTAAAATGAAATTCATGCTACTTATGATGGTATTTATTTCGTGTATACCTAAAGTAAAGTTTAAAGTTTATGTGGCTGCAGTGGTTAGCGCGTTGACTACCAAGCAAGTAGCCCGAGTTCAAATCCTGGCTGGGGTAGCCAGCTACAGCACAAATTTTTCTGATGCCTATGCGAATACACATCACGTAAGTGAAATAATTAATAATTAATTAATTAATAATTAATAATAGCTACATTAAATTAATGTTGTTTCAACTTGAAACAACTTTAATTAAATATGATTTATCGTGTTGTTTCAATATAAAATTCACATATAAATTTAATTCAACATGATTCTTTGTATTATTTGAGTATCACCTTCATATTGATTTAACTGTACTAGAATATTAAATCAACATGATATATAGTTATTTCAAATTGAAATATGTTGTTTGAAGATTATTGTAAAATCATGATGAATTAACATGAAACACTTATGAAGCAAAATTACTACACAGAAAAAACTAAATTTCATTTTCTGTATAGGAATTCAATGAAATAGTAAATATTTTGTCTAGGAACGGAGCTACAAAGAAATTTGTAAATATAGACAAAAATCTCTTAAAAATTTCATTAAAAAAAACGTGTTTTTTCAGTTAACAAATTGTTTAAATCTATAAAAGAATTTGTCTAAAAATATTTACAAATTGTAAACAAAACAATTTACTAAATCAAACAAAAAGATTTACTGGAATTTCTGAAAAATATCAAACAATATTTTTTTCTGAATTAAAAAAAATTAGTCTAAAAATACTAACAAATACTAAACAAAATAGTTTACTTAATCAAACAAAAATATTTAGTGGATTTTTTTAATATATCAAAAAAAATTTTTGTCTGGGTCATCATCATCAACCATTCAGCATTTATGAAATTTCACTTTATTAAATTTGTTCAAGTCTGAATGTTTATCCAAAGACTCTAAAAGAATGAATGAGAATTAACGCAACAACATTAACGAATTGATTCACTCAAAAATCTTTAGTAAACAAACTTGGTACAATCGCATTTCTTTGGCTATCATTGTTGTTATTGTTATTTGTGTGTATGTCGTCATCGGGGTTGTTTTTTTTTACAACATACTATTTCTTGTTGTTTTTGCTGTTTGCGTTCTAAATAAGAGTCAAACAAACAATTCATAGATTATGTACAGAACATTTACTGAAAATTAAATTTATTTTCAGACAAACTTTTGTATGAAAATTTTTTTGTTATAATTTTTTCTGTGTACCGAAATATTTTAAATTTACCTTGTTTTCGACGATTATAATATGAAATTTTTTTAAATTAAATGTAACCTCAATTTAACGCGATAAAAATTGATTTTAATATAAAACAGGAGTTTATGGATTCAATAATGAACAGTGTTGTTTTGACGGTGAAAAATATTAAATTAAAGATATTCAGTTTTGGCAAAGAAACACATTTTTCTAAGAAACTTTTGAAAGATGTTTCTTAAAAAACTCGGAAATAAAATGAGCCATATTTAATTAACATCGATTAACAACTTTGGATTTTATTCGCACTTAAGTGAGGGAACTCAATTGATAAAAATCGTGATTTTCATACAACAACAAATTTTTAAAATATGTGTGTGTGTGTGTGCATGTGTGTGACTGTGTGCGTATGTGTGTTGTATGGAAACAGAAAATTTTCTCAATTTAGTCCCCTATATTAATTCTGAATAAAATTGAAATTTTTGGACCGATATTAATGAAATATGGCTCATGGTCTTTGTAACATAATGTAAATGTAAAGTTTTAGATTTTTCACGAATTTTTTAAGAAAAATAATCAAAAAATTTTCTTGGTAAAGTGTGTTTGTTTGCCAAAACTTTCTTAATATGTCCAAAACTATAAGGATAGGCAAGAATTGATTCCAACATTATTTCAAGATAATGTTAGTCGCAATATTTCTGTATTATACTTTATTACATCGAACGGCTATATCTCTAGTTATAGTAACTTATGTGGTGCAGCCTCCTTAACTTTAATATATAACGGTAAGTCTCGAGAACCATTCAATTAAAAAAAGTAGTTTATAGGCATTGAATCTCAGTACTGTGCGTATCCAAACTGACTGAGCAAGCCCAGGCTACACAATTTATGTTGACCTGTGTAATTTTTCGTTTCAAATGAATAAAGGATCACACAAAGGTGTGCTAATTGTAGTATCGGTTGTATGTGCTAAGTTTTTTTAAGCTTTTTGTTTGTATTTGGTCTCATAATACTTGTCAAGGAGAATCTAAATAACAATTTTATCAACTTTGAAAAATTATAGCACACCTTAAGAATTCCATAAATATAAAACAAAAGTAATTTTAAATAAAGTCTGTACTTTTGTATGATTTCCAATCAACATTGCGACATGTTGATTTTACATTACATATTTTTTCTGTGTGTAGTTGTCACAGAAAGCTACTTCATTGAATTTTATATATGGAGAGTTATTGAGGATCTATTCTACAAGCCATAGGCTACAAAACGCTGCTTGTGAAGAAAAATCTTGTTGCAGAAATTTCGGTTTTTTTATGTTATCATCAGTCAATAAATCGCTTTTGCACAAAAATATGTGCCTCGTAATAGCTCACCATTTGTTAGGGTCAAAAATAAATTCATGCATCAATTGGCTAGCAAAAAAAAGTTTGTACAAAGTTCTAAAACAAACTGTCAGACTTATAAATAAATAAGAAACTAATAGATTGTGAAACTGCACCACCTTTTTTATCTTTGCTGTTGTGCATAAATTTAACCCAATCGAACGAATTTAAACTGACTTATTTCAGCTATAATAGCTTTAAAGTGCTTTTCATTAAGCTAAATAAACAGCAGAATATCTTTATAGCAAAAAATGAAAAAATAAAAAAAAAACAGAGAACAAACAGAGAACAAACAGCTACCGAATATTGTAAAAAGGTTAAAATTTTCATATTAATTTTAAAAGTTCATTTATCACAAAATGTTAAGTGAAATTATGCTTTCATGTTAGATACCAAGAAAGAAAGAAAAAATACGATCTTAAAAAACATAAAAAAGCTACTAACAGCCACAACAACATAAAATATATGGACCTGGCCATAGAAGATTTAGAATGGGTGCATGTGTGTGTGTGTTTAAACAGCAGCATCCTTAAATTGTGAAAGTTGAAGCTAAAGCTACATGACTGGCCTTTCAAACACTTTTTGGATTTTGTTTTTTCGTTGAAATGTTTCATGGTTTTGATGCCATGGATGGAACTCTAGGATGGAGGCTTAAGGCATCCTTTTTTTATATATATATATTTTTTCTTCTTCAGTTGCTTAGACTAAATTTATGTTTTATTGCGTGCGAGTTAGTGAATGAGTCTACAGCCAAAACATTTTTTAGCAATTTTATTTGTTGTACTCGTTGTTAAAATTTTTCTTCTGTTACTATTTTTCCTTCCTTTTTTGGGTTCGTCTGGGTTGTGTATTTAAAAGTTATTGCAACATTCGCGATGATTAATTGTCTCTCAAAATTGCTGAAATTGCTAATTTTTTATACTCATATACCTTTGCTGTGATTAATCACTCGTCTGTAAAAATGTGGCAATGAAGAAGCGCACATTTTTTGAGCGGCATGTCAGTTTTTTCTAATTTTGTATTTCTTTGTTATATAAAATTTTGCATGCAACCATGTTTAGTTTCTAGTTCAACCGAACCAACGCAACATAGTACTTACGTTTAAAGTTACAGGCAATTAATAAAATCTGTTTCTGTTTAGTCTAAATCGAACTATATGGTGGAGCTATTTCAAATCATTTTGAGTTCATTTGATTTAACTTGTTATAGAGTTTAAGCGATTTATGTTGCAAGTGTTGCAAAAAGTATTAATTAATTAAATATTAAATGGAACTACGGCAGATTTTGTATGAAGTTTGTTGAATAGTCGGAAAGAGAACATTTTTAGCCAAAGCGAAAAATGTTTGACAACCAATTTTTGAAATAGTAGAAAGATATTTAAAATTTATTTAAGATTTTAAAAATCTCAATATAATACAAATGAATGTTTTGTCACTCCTAAGGCTAAGGATTCCAATCTAAAAAGCTATATTTGAACACTTTTTATCAAGGAGTGGGCTAGATCACGTTCCGATAAATTGTTGCCCAACTGGTTTGCAAAGAAAGGAAGAACAATAAGACAATTCTTTTTATGTTTTCATGGGGAAATTATAAGAATGGCTTAGGAACAAAATGGAAGAAGGCCCAATAAATTGATTTAACTCATTGAAAGGTGTTTTGTTTTTATATATGACCGCTCTTTTAGAGATCTGTAGATCAAAGGGGAAAAGCCACCCTATTGTTTGTGCTGCGCTATCCGTCTGATTGTCTGCCACGGGCTTTTCACAGAATTTTTTTCCACAGAATATGTATAACTTTGGCCGCTGCAACAACGACTACTAAAAGTTCATGAAAGTTAAAAATTAAAGGTTGTTCTAAAGCGAGCAACGAAACGTGTTAAAATCCTAATGCATACTGCATAGACACTTGACATATTCAGAGTTAGTGTATTATTATACAAAATTCACCAAGGCGAAATGATAATATAAATTAATGATTTAAATAAATTTAAAAAAATTTTAATGTCAATTTGTTAATTTGTTTTGACAATTGCTTGAACAAAATGTTGACTTGTTGTATCAATTCGCCGATGACTGTACTATATAAAATTTAAAGGCAATGTAATTTTGACGATGAGACCGCAAGAGGCAAACTCTTGAAATTTTCACAGTAACACATGCTTAACAATTAAAAACTTAAGGGTATTCTATTAGATAATGTAATTTTGAAATGAAAGTACAACTTACGAACCGCAAAATTACACAATTGAAACAAATAAAATCAATAATTAAAGGATATCACTTCGAGTAATGAAACGAACAAGCCGAAACTTAAATCGGCAAAAAATCGCTAGAACGAAAAAACCCTAAAGCAAAAAAAAACCCCGTGAACTAAATATATTGCCAAAAAACACGCAAAAACTAAAAAAATCGTAAAAAATTAAAAAGTTGGCCAAACAAAAAAAGGGCTTAGACGAAAAGAACACCAAACTAAAAAATAGACAACATTAAAATATCGTCAGAATGAAAAAAGCGCTAAAACAAAAAAAGCACCAAAATGAAAAAATAAAAATCGTTAGAATTAAAAAAATCAACAAAACGAAATAAAATCGTCAAAGCTACAAAATCGCCAAAAACTAAATAGATCGCCAAAATTAAAAAGATCACCCAACAAAAAGGCATCTAAACAAAACAAAAATACTAAAACTAAGATATTGAACAACATCAAAAAAAATCGCTGAAATGAAAAAAGCGCTAAAACAAAAAAGGCTAAAAATCTCCCAAAATTAAAAAGATCTACAAAAGAAAAGAATGATGAAACGAAAAAACCAAAAAGGAAAACTAAAAAATAATCGCCAACCAAAAAAAAAAATTATAGAAAAAATAATATATTAAATTATTTAATATTTTTTGAGGGAGGCACTTTTAAATGATCATCCATGAATTATTTTGCTCTCCCTCTTTGTATGTTTAATATTTATTTCAGATTTTCTTTTCTTCCCTTTCTCAATATTAATAAAACCCCTTATCTTTGAAAAGAATATACTTTGTTCACTTTTTATAGAATTTAAAAAATACTCAGCTAGAGTATTCTGCTGTCTATAATAGAACGGATACCAAATAATTTAACATGTTATTATTTTCTTATGATTTATTTTCATATTATTTATATTAATCTGTCACACCCGTCACATTTTAAAAATTGTTTTTTGTTAAGAAAAGAGGTTTTTCTCAAACAATAAATACGTAATACACCTAAAAACACTTTGAACAGCCAGATATACCAAAATTATTGTGTACGTTATAGTAAAAATGTTACAATATTTATGCTGAAAGTCATAATTCTTCAAAACTAAGATTTCTAAGGTCCCACCCGTAGCAGCTTTCTGACGAACATTCTGAGTAGTAATCGTTTTCTTTCAGTGTCCACCCGTTTTTCAGCGACTTTAAGCTTAATGGCCTTGCGAGTCGCAACCTTATTTTAAGTAAAAAATTTTATATTCTTTATTTATAACAAAAAATATGTATAAAGTGGTCACACCCGGCTAAATGGAATTACTCAGAAGCGGTTCAAAAAAAAAAGCAAAAAAAGATCGCCAATTAAAAAAAACAAACCTAAAATATATGCGGAGACTTTGATGGGACTCGAACCGATATCATCTAACATGACAGGCTAGCAGCACACTTCCTAAGCGATCACAGGGGAACTTATATTTCTAAATTATAAATACAATTTAAGCTCAAGTTTGTATTTATGTATAGTCACGGGACTGGTTCCAACTAAATTGACTTAAAATGGTTAATATCTGACTATTTACAGATATGTTTTTTTTACCATTCACTACCTCTGACATTTGGTACTACTCCCATTTTCTCAAGTCATAGGACGAGTAGTTTTGGATCATTTGTCATCAAATTTTCCGCAGGGATATTTTAGCCCGCTATATCACCGTAGAAGGGGAGTTTTTTTAAAAAGAGTTTTTTAAGAAAGAACAATGAACAAAAAGGGGGCACGCACGTAAAGTAATTTGCATAACTTTTAAATTTATGGAGATCCATCCCATTATCAAACTTTTACACTAAAAAGAGGACACCCTAGGTTAATTTTGGTAAAAAAAAAATAGATAAAACATGTTGAAGTTAGAAACATTTTAATATCAATTGGTCATTTCCGGTTGCGCACATGTTTTTTTTATTAAATATTTTTTTTAAGATCAGATGATTTTCTATAAGAATCACCTATTTAAATTGTTTTTTATTTTTCTAGTACGAAAGAATAATAAAAAAAAACTAAAAAACGGCAGCTCTTTCACATCCCATAATTCAACAAAGAAGCTTAAAAAACACATTTTTGCATACATATGCTACAGCTAGCTATACTTATCTCAAAGAATATCAAGGAATTTTGGAAAAAAAATAATTCTTTGGGTTGTCCGCTTCAAAAATAATGCCCACATGATCATGACCATGTTTCTCCGCTTGTAAATGTAATTTAAATTGAGTTAAAATTAAAGCTTTTTATTTGAATTTATGAATTTCCATTACAAATTCGTTTTCACAAGATAATGCATTCTGCATTTGTCTATAATTTTTATTTTCCAAGAACAATCTTGCTATTGAGATTTTAAAATTTCTCATTACATTATTTTAGGGTTTGGCTAAAATTGAATATGGATGGAATAGTTGCAAATAGTATCTATTGATATAAATCTCATAATTTCCTGGTCAGACAAACAAATGGTATTTATTTCATTCAGCCAAAAAAAAAAAAGAAATACAATGTTTGTCTCCACATATTTTTAGAATCTTCTTTTGTAAAGCATTAAAACGAGAGAAAAATATGAGGCAGAAATTCAAAATGTATTTGCACTCAATCTTATCGAAATCATATTAAATGGCCGGTGTAAGCAAACATGATATTTTCATAAATTTCCACAAAACTCCCATTTATTGCCGTTGGTGCTGCTGTTACTGTTGCTGTTGCTGCTGATGATGATGACGATCTTCCTTTTTAACTTCAACATGGTGGTGGCAATGACGAAGATGACGTTCCGGTCATATAATGTTTTTGAGGCAATTGCAAATGGATTTTTGTTTTTTTTTTACTTTTTGTGGCATCTACATATTAAAGAGTAGTACAAGTAGCTTTAGCTTAATAGGAGAACAAGTACTGCAGAGAACTGGTGTAATGGTACGAATAGTTGCAGTTTCAATGGTGGTGGTGGCAATGACGATGGGTAATCATAGTTGGTTTTGTTGTTGTGGATATAGCTCCTGCCATGACCAAATGAATTGAGCTACTGATGTAAAAGATGTTTTGTTACCTGATAATAAGTGTTGCTTGCTTTTTTATTGTTGCTCCTGTTGTTGTTGTTGCTGCTGTTAAAATATGGAAATTGCATACTACAAGTTTAAGTGTCACTTAAATTTGTAGCCAAAGCTGTGTTGTTGTAACTATAGCTGCTGCGCTATTGCTGTAGTTGTTGCCAGTAGTATTGAGTTAATGCATTTTGTTGTTGGGCGTTAAGATAGATAATGCAATGCATACGAGTCAGTGCAGTGCAATTCAAAATGTATGTATAACTGCAATTCATATGGGTTACAATTTTTTAAATACCCATAACAAAAGACAGTCAGCTAGGCAGCCACATCATTCTGAGCCACATCATCATCGTCAGCAGCCAGCATTATCATCATCACTAAAAAGAAATATTTACTTTTCTTTCATTTGTAGTTATACATTTTTGTACAAAATGTCTGTCGCTTTGTCCATTTGTATGGAGTAGAAAAACATTAAAATCGCTTTAGATGCAATGCAACTGATTGCAATTTGAATTATTTGCCATTGGCAGCAACTTCTGTTTGCACAGCAGACCATTTCTTTTCTTTCCGTATGTGTGTGTGTGTGTGTCTGTATGTGGGTATTGCTTGCATTGTGTCGTCGTTGATGTGGCTAGTGTTTTTGTTGTTCTTTCAGTAGTAGTTTTCTGTTGTTTATATGAATTTATTTTAATAATAGCGTTGGCAGCATCAACTACAACATATTTGCCAATGTATTCATTGCTGATGTATGGATAAAGAACAAAAACAACAGCAACAAAATAAAATGTAACGGCTGTTAAGAAATGAATTTTGAATTTAAGTTTTTCCAAAGAGTCTATCTCATACAAATCCTCTAGTTTGCTTGTCACTAGATGACGCTGATGATTGGCTTAGTGCGCCTTGAACGCTGTTCTGACCACTGAATGAATGAAATTGAGGCAAACAGCCTCCGGTTGCAATATGTGTGTGTTCTTGCTTCATAAAAATTTTCATCTTAAATTCTAGCTGCCGTAAACATTCCCCCCTCTCTCTCTCTCTCTTTCTCTATCACGCTCTCTACGTAAAATGTTGTTTATGGAATTTACTATCACATCCAATACCTACCGGTAAGATCAGTGATAATCATTCTACAGCAACAACATTTCTGTATTTAAAAGTTCATTGGTTTTGTCGTAATTTTATTCTGTTTTTAATGCGTAACAGTCAAATGATTGTCAAAATCGAACACAGAATCAGCAAAAAAAAAATTACAACAATTGGTTATTTGATATCATAAAAATTTTATGGGAAATTTACTACAAAAATTATACCAAATACAGGGTGATGCATGAAAGAACTGCTGACCTATTTAATGTTGTTTAAAGCGACATAAAGAGATATCAACTTTGATACGAGGGTTACTATTTATGTAACGAAACTTGGCAGCGAAAATTGTTGTTGCTTTATAAAATTCAGGTAGTCCTTCAAGTTCTTTCCTGCCTAATAGTTTTTACTTTATTATAAAGAAAGCAATACGGAAAAGCTATCGAGTTCTGACTACGCTAGGGCAGAATTTAACAACAGGCTGGTTTCGTAGGTCGCTGCACCCGTTCACTAACATTCTACTCTTTGTATTTATCTGCTTTTCCATTGGGATCCACATATTAGGAATATCACCTATTTAAACTAGTAATGTGATGATAAAAAAAACTAGAATTATCACTTTTTATAACACTGTACAACACAAAAACTAGAATATGCTTATAACGACTGATTCTTTCAGAGGGCACCAAAAATATATAGAAGTGTATTGGCATTTTTCTTTTTTTTTGTTTATATCTGTGATTCATTTTAAAGGGAGCTAAAATCCCTCTCATTTGCACATATGTACATAGTTATAGTGACTGGGCGTAGGAAATCTTGTAAGCTTTACGGTTAAGGTATTACATGTGCTCAAAGCTTTTATGTAAAAGACCACGAGAAACATTTTTGTTGAACATTTTAGCCTTCTAGTTCTTCGTTGAATGAGTGTTTTTGTCCCTTTCTTAAAAAAGGGGGCAAAAAACTCCCCTTCATTTGCGATTTAGCGCACTGAAATGTTTCACAAAAATATGTGCCATTAAATTCTATTAAAAGCTTTCAAAGCCACTCAAGCTCCAGATGTAATTTGAATGCCAGACATCAGTAAAACCTTAAAATGTATTTAAAACTTAAGTTTGTGCTTAATAACAACATTTAGTACTCGGCATAGGAAATGTTGTAAGCCTTAGATTTGTGGTATAAGATGTGCTTAGCACTTTAATATTAACCCCACGAGAAGCATTTTTGTGAAACATTTTAACCCTCTAACTCTTCTTTGTATGGGTCTTTTAATCCCTTTCCTAAAAAAAGGGGGCGAAAAACTCCCCATCAGCTGCCTTTTGTCTTTGAATTTTACTACAGGTCTTTAAGGACACCCAAGCTTCAGACTCAGCTTGTACACCAGATATCGTTCAAAACTTAAAATTAATGATTAATTTCGTACTTATTCACAACAATCAAAATAATCTGTACTTAAAATTAACTGAAATTGCAATATAAAATAAATTAAAACTCAATTCACAACCGGTCTTCTTATTTTTCATTTAAGTTTAACAAAAAGTTTATTCAACTTTAAAAGTTAAAAAGTTAACAGACTTAAAACCATAAAAAATGAATTGATTCAATTTAGCTGTCAAAAGAACTAATAGCAGCTTCCATTAAAATAAAAGAGGTTTCCTTGTTTCTGCTATTTTTGCTGTTAAATAGTCAACCCCAGGTTCCGTAAAAATAATTGATTTTTGCTTTATTTTTAAATGTTCGGAGCTTATTACTTTGAATCTTTACCTCTAAATATTATTTTATTAAATTTATATTTTTACTCACTGTTTGTAATGTTAACTTCTATTGGGAATCGAAAAAAGCTCGTTCAGGTTTGAAATCCAACGTACCAACCACTCAGGAAGAATTTGGGGTTACTCTGTGATTCGATTCGAAAAGAAAACCGTTCGAATTTGTATGTTGTTTACATTGGAATTCGAACGTATTTTCTTTCGATTCGATTTACAGATTAACCCTCTGAAGCTTAAAATTTTGCCATTAAAACTGGCCCTCAACAACATTTTTCCTTGTCAAATAACTATATTTCATGTTGGTGTTTTGTTCCAGTACAGTTATAGCAAAATATCAAATCAAACTTATTTCAAGTTGAAGCAGCGTGAATTTGATATTGAAATAACACGAATAATCTTGTTGAATCAAAGTTATTTCACCTTGAAACAAGAAGAATTTAATGTATCAATTTTGTTCGTTATTTTACTTCACCAACGATATAAAGATACAATTACATGGTGAGAAGTGTTCCGTGATGTGTATTAGCGTAGACATCAGAAAAATTTATGTTGTAATTGTGTCGCCCCAGCCAAGATTTGAGCTCGGACTCATACTATGATCAGATTTTTCATAGTCAACGTGCTAACCGCTCAGCCACAACAGTTTCAAATATACTGAAATATACTTTAACACCATCATAAATAACATGAATTTCATTTTAATTCAACAATATTTAATTATTGATTTGATAGAAACTTTATCTGAAGTTAAAGTCATTGTCTTCTTGATTTAAAATGCAATGCAATGTTGATTTTCCATTGATTCACTACAGCAGATCCAAATTTAATTTAACCTGATAAAAAGTGATTTTACTATAAAACAGAGTTTAATAGATTCAATATTGAACAACGTTGTTTTAACAATGAAAAATCAGCTATAGTTAAGGTTAGTTTAATAATCTGTCGTTTAAAATTAATATGAAATAGTGGTAATTTTAAGAAATCTGTACTTTTACAGATATTTAATATGATTTTCAATCAATATTGCGACATGTTGATTTTACATTGGTATTTTTTCTTTATTTTTGGCATATTATACTAGATTAAAGAAACACATAACATATTCTTTTTAATCTAGTACACAAAAACAATATAAACGGGGTATTATTAAGAGTGCGGTGGTTGCAAAATTTCGGGGGCAGTGCATTAAAAAAAACAACCAATTATGTCTTCACCAGATATCATCATATTTCTAAAAGAACTGAAATGCAATGTGGAGTTCAGCTTATAGTTCAGAATTTAATGAATACACAGATGAAAATGTTATTAGATTTTAGGCACCGCTAAAAATATATATGTATGTACATATGTATGTGTTTGCCTTCCTGCTGCTTTGCATTATATGACATCTTTTAGCCCCAACATGAAAACATACAATGTTTAGGTAACACAAACTGCAACAAGATAATAAAAATTTGTTTACTTTACGCATTTTAGTTTGCTTTAAAATTCTAAGAAATCATTTTATTAAATGGCCACAAGCTGAAAGTTTTTTTGTTATTAATATATCTTTTTTCTTTAGTTATTTCCTTTACATGACATAATAAACAGTTCTCACACACATTAGCAGGATGGATAGAAACTTCAAGGAGAAACCAATTCAATTATAAATATATTTAAAGCAACAAAAGGCAATGCAATCAACAACACTGTCAGGGGGTAAACACTAGCAATAACAACAACAACAACAACAACAACCTTAACAAAAGAATATAAAAAAAGATCTTGTTTAACAAAAATCTCCTGTTGATAAGCCATTAGTATGGCAACACTCCTTTTTTAGCTTGACTGATCTTCAACAGCAACAGCAACAGCAACATCAGCACTATTACTCGTATATTCTTACTAACAATAGTCAGAGTATTGCTGATGATGATGATTACAACAATAAAGAATAAGAATTTGTTGTTCTGTTGTTTGCCTTAACAATACAAACATTTTGAATATGATGACGATCATCGTTGGAATTTTGATTAGGAGTATGATGATGGTGATGTGATCTTCATCATCATCATCTTCAACGTGATCTGGCGTATTTGCACTATTAAGTGTGTTTGTTCATCATGGTTATTGAAGTGGTGTATTTATGTGCCTGGATAATTGCACACAGGTGTGTGGGTTGCAAAATTCTTTTTATTAACAAATTTTAAATGTTGTCAGTTCGTTATTGCCCGAGATGATGAAGTTTATCCCCAGAATAAAAACAAATTATACTTCAAGTGTGAGTTTGTTGAAGAGTCTATGAGTAAAATTTTTCCATATGTAAAATGTTTTTTTTTTAGTTTATTATAATATTGTCAGGTATAATTTCTGTACGCAGAAAAAAATACCAATGACGCAATGTTGATTGGGATTCATATTATATTTCTGCAAAAGTACAAAATTTATTTAAAATTACAATTCTTTTATGTTAATTTTAAACGAAAAATTTTCAAAAAAAATTGTTTTTAAAAGGTGTGCTTGCATTTTGATTCCATATTTTTTTGAAAATCAGTGGGGAAATTTGCTCCAGCAATGCATAACTATATCATTTGTAAATGGATTTTCAAAATTATTTTCTTGCTTGAAAGAGGTTTCAGTTTGGTCCCATAATTTTTTTTTTCGAAAATCGGTGGGGAAATTTGCTTGAAGTTTGGTCCCATAAAAGTGGAAATCGGTCAAAAAAGTGGTAGCCCGATATATTGATTAAAGCATAACATGAAAGGTTTGGTAGTATGAAGTATTGCGGACGGACACACCATTAGACCTAACGCAAAATTGCGTTTGTTTTTCATCTGTTGTATGGGATCTTTTTTTGCAGAATTATTGTATACTCAATGGCTTCGGAATTATTCAGACCGCAATTTATTTTATTATATTTTTTATACAAAATTTTAAAGATTTTACTTTTTTTAAATTTATAAAAAACCGAAAATGGCAAAATGTTACAATTTTTATTCCCTAGTCATAAAGCCACATATACTACAAATAAATTTAGCTTTATTTCATAAAATCTATGCAAAAATATTGATTTTATTCCCAATAAAGTGAAATTACTTGATTATTTGGAAAAAATCGAATTTGGAGAGGCTGCTCAACTGATTTTAGCATAAGTTGGGAAAGTGTTGTCAAATTTTATTACAAAAACCACTAAAAAACTTTAAACAAAACTACCTTTATTAATATTATTTTGAGCTTGTTTGCTTTTGAATGCAAATTCATTATTAGGCTAAGGTTCGTAACGTTATATTTAAAAAGAATCGGACATGATTAATATTCCAAGGAATAAGAGAAAAATTAACAGCAACTTAATTTTTCAACGTACACAGCAGAACATAGCATATAGCAGCACTGCTTTCGGAAGCCGCTACACTTCGATCATTAGTGCTCATGTGTATTTCGCTTATCACCGCTTGTCAGGTTGGTCTATTAAATCACATTTAATTATATGTATATACACATTTTTCGGGAAAATTGAATACGAGAGTTTAATCTTTTAAGTTGATGTTAACTGCACTGTATTATCGACAATTCCCAGTGTTACCGTTGGTTTATATTTCTTTATTCCAATTTTTCTAATTTTTTATTCTACTTAAGTCAAACTTTTTTGGTTTGATTTTATACTTAAGTATACATATATGAACATGTAAACATATGAAAAGCTCAAGCCAGTAGCTAATTGTTTCTCGTGGTGTTTTACATAAAATTGTTGAACACATCTTATGCTTTGAACGTAAGCCCTGCAAGATATTCTATGCCGAGTATGTATAACTATGTGCAAAAGGGGGGTAAATTTAACTCCCCCTAAAATGAGTCCCAGATATAAAGTTTTAACCACATGTTTGTGATCGTGTCTAAACTCAATTCCTCAACTTGGTCAACCCAAGTATTCCGTATAAAGCTTTTAGTTTTAGTCTTGCAAAAATGTCCTGCAAAGTCCTTTTCATTTGAAAATCAGTTTGGAATATCGTATTGGTATCATGCAACAACGTCCATGGACAGGAAATAAAGTATACTGGACATTATTTCCGTAAAGGAAAAAAATGTCTAGTGCCATTTAGTTTTGTTGTTGTTGTAGAGTAAAGTTTTTTTTTTCATAAACGCCCTTCGACCAGACCAATACGTTTTCTCTTCTGGGTATATCAATTATTTTCTCTAATGAGTAAATTTTTCCTGCCTAGTGAATATCAGCTTTGCTGAGTATCAATTTTCTGCCTAGCTGGCCTGCTTCCGGGCTGAAGGATTTTCTGCTAGATGCTTAAATTCACACAAAACTGTGAGGATTTTCTTCTCGATGCTTAAATTCACACAAAACTGTGGACAATAAACTACACTCTCCCCTTAACCTGTGCATCTGCCTCATATTATATTACTCTTCTTAAAACTTAAAAGAAATAGAAAATAAATTATAATAAACATTTCCCTTTGAATTAAATTTATTCTCATGGATTATATTATAACAAGATAATTGTGGTTAAATGTGAATATTAAAAGCATCAAATACACACTCGCAAGAAATAAAGTGAGAAATAAATTTTCATTTGAACTGCAAATAAGTTTTAATTTAAATTGAAATATTAAATTTATAGACAATCATTTAAGATATTTTGCATATTCGTTGAACTTTCGCAAAAAAATGCAGTCAAACACACACACACACACACTCACTAAAGATATCAGTAAAAAGAGCTTTAAGAGGCAGTTAGTTTAATATAGTGACCAACTGAATGAAGCTTTCGCTAAGATCATAATCGTACACATCAAACATTTGGTGAGTTTAGAAAACTAAGTTTGCACTTTTTTTCTTTTTCCTTTGAAGCCCCAAGAACCAGAGGGAACAAATGTAATGGATTTGGTTTCAATGGAAAGTATGTTGTTGAATGTGTTTAAGTACGCATGGAAATCCTATTAATAAAAAGCAGTGATTCTTAAGGGAAAACTTGTAAAGAAAGGATTTTTAGGATACTTTTAGTTGAAAGAAACTACAGATTTTATAACAAAATTCGGGAAGTTTTAATAGATCTAAATCCAACAATATGCATAAAATTCGAGTCAACCCTATCTTTGTGTGCAAGAGGCTAACGAGACAGCATGGTACTATTTTCCTCATCCTTCGTTTTCTTTATTTTTCTACATGCCAGCCACGTTAGTATGTTCCTGATTGTGGTTCAAGTCCTATGTTAGCTAGTATTGGACATTAACTGGAACATCTAGTAACACTCAGAGCAGCGTATTCGAACTATTTTTCAACCGGGTGCTTGATTCTGGTGAAAAGTTAACTACATTTTGTGAACAGTGTTAATACCTCGATATCATGCACATCATTCTACTTTTAGTGAGACATAAACAAACTTGGGAAACGCTGCTTGCAGGAAAGACATTAATAACCATATGAAAATGTTCACTAGAGGATATGAGTAAGAGTTTGAGTATTACCGAGATTTTTACGAAGGAGCATCGATAATAAAGTTAAACTTGAAAAAATATTTGCTACTAAATTGGATATATGTATAGTAGATTTAAATGAAGCGAACTTTAAAATAAATAAATAGCTGTGATGGCCTTACAGAGTATGTAGTTAGATTCAATACTTCCACTAGTGTTAAATCAAGCCTTCCATCATTGAGTTGCAAGCATATGAGATGACTAAACAAGCTGTCGAGTTCAGAATAACGGAAACGGAACTTTTAGGAATATTAAGTTTAGTCGCTCATTGTATTTTATGTTGTTAAAAAGTTTTCTGTTTAAATGTGGCTATGTTTTCTTGCAATTAAGAGAACCCGTGTTAGTTTAAAGGAAACAATCGAAGCCGTAGTTAATTGTGAAATGCTAAAAACGTAACAACATTTATATTTTTACTTCCATGTATGCATTGACATGCTTTCCAGGAGTATGTACTTTTTTCTCATTAAAAAAAACCTGGGATATGGCTCAGCTGTAGAGAGCATGCCTTACGTCCGAAGATCCCGCGCTCGTATCCCAGCTATATCAACATTTTTTTATTTATATACTTTTTTAAATTAAATTTTAAATACATTTTGTATCAAAATTCTCCCAAGTTGTAATAAAAAATACACTTAAATTTGAAAACAATTTTTTTAAAATTTTTAGTGTTCCGTACACCAAAAGTGTAAAGGAACCCTATTGTTTTCGCTACACTGTCCGTCTGTACGTCTGTCAGTCTGTCACAGGCTGTTTTCTCGGGAACCGTAAGAGCTACGGACCTGAAATTTTCACATAATATGTAAAACTTTGGCCGCTACAAATATATGACAGTTAAAAATGAAAGGGTGTTCTAAAGCGAGCAACGAAAAATGTTAAAATACTAATCTAATATGCAGACACTTATATATGACATTTTAATTACAAAAAACCGAAAAATATCCCCAAAACCAAAAAAAGCGCCAAAACTGAAAAAAGCGCCAAAACCAAAATAAATCGCTAAAACTAAAAATATCGTCAAAAAGCGAAAAAACGTTAAAACAAAAAAACCTCGAGAAGCAAAAAACGCCAAAACTAAAAAAATTGCCAAAAAACAAAGAAAAAATATTGCAAACAAAACACCAAAAATCGTCAAAAAAAACTAAAAAAAATCGCCAGAACGAAAAAAATTGTCATAACAAAAAAATCGCTATAACTAAAAAAATCACCAAAAACCGAAAAAAGTCCCCTAAACCGAAAAAAGCGCTAAAACTGAAAAAAATCGGCACACCTACAATAAATCGCTAAAACTAAAAATATCGTCAAAAGGTGAAAAAAAAAATTTTAAAACCCCAAAAATCGCCAAAACTAAAAAAAATCGGCAAAAAAACAAAAAAGAATGCAATAACGAAAAATCGCTAGAAAAAATCACGAAAATTAAAAAAGCGCCAAAAACAAAAAAAAAATCGGCAAAAACAACGAAAAATACTTAAAAAATAAAAATAATAAAATTAAACAAAAAAGCACATTGAAAAAACTGGCAAAATGAAAAAAGGGGCAAAATGAAAAAAGGGGCAAAACGAAAAGGGATATACAGATGTGTATTCGTACGGAACCCTTCGTGTGCGAGTCAAAGTCGCACTTTGCTTAATTTATTATTATCAATATAGCGGAATTCTTTATCACAGGAAATTTGAAAATAAAAATTAATTAAATACCGGGATTTTTGTTATCAAAAACGAAACTTATTTATTTCTGTGAATGACACATATCATAATTTGATTGGACTGATCTGGTGGTCTCAGTGCTCTCCTTCTAGCTTTCGCTCATTTTTCCCTGCTATCAGTGCAGAGAAATTCAAATCTCAAAATACCTTTTAAGTCTACCCACTTTGCTAAGATACTGCAATAACATACTATTTATGGAAATCATAATTTTTCGATTAAAGCCATGATATGAAACAAATAAAAAAATAAAAAACAATCGAATGAATGAATATCTGTGCTGAGATGAAAAAAGGCCTAAAACCTACGCATTTTCATCATCAGCAACAGCTAGCGGCACTAGACCAGACTCAAATACAAGTACTTTCTTCTTTAACAACCTAAAAGTTCTCCATAACGCAAATAAGACATGTGTGTTAGATAGAATGTGTGTCCACAACTTTATGTATTTTATTTGAATTATGACAATTGCCAACAATTCTCTCTAACAGCTTGGCAAACTTTAGGCATACATAAGATTTTCTTTTTAACAATTTTTCCTTTTTTGGTTGGTTGCTATTGTAAATATGATGTAAAAGCCTTGATAAACAATCTGGCTAAAATGATCGCTCATTCAAAACTTTTAAATGTGTTTAGTTTCTGCTGTTTTATTTGAGTTTTTCTCTACAAATTTCTTCTTTTTTTTTGTTAACAAGCTTCTTTGCATTAAACAAAGTGAAGAAAGGAGGGAAAACAGACCTCACCAGACGCTTAACAAATACTTATTTAAAGACCTTATTACAATCTTTCTATGCGATTTATTTAGTCAAAAGCTTAAACAAACTATAGTTCAAAATCATTTTAAACTAAACAAATCCAAACAGCCAAGTTGGCCATGTCCCAATAAGACGGTTACTATTTATCCTATGGAAAAATAGACAGAAGAAGAAAAAGAAGCAGGTGAAGAGAAAGAAAATGTAATAAACGCACAACGGTTTGTATAATAAGGAAGTTTAAATAAAAGTTTGTTAGTTTTGCTTTACCCTACACACCAAGCTTTCTCATTTTTTTTTTTTAACCATTTTGAAATAATTTTTTTTTTAAAACTCTGTAAGTTTAGAAATCGTCCTGACTATCTGAGAAAAAAATTTATTTTGCTTTAAAAGCAGTGTATATCTTTATCACATTTGCTAAGTACAGCCGATGATCCAGCTTATACTGAACCAAAAGTTCAAGGAAAAATTTCATTATTTCTATCAATTGTGCATTAATTTTGATCTTATGAAGTAGTACCTTAAATCAATGAGCTGGTTAATTAATTTTGCTAAAGAATAACAACAACGAATGCTTTCAATGAACAGTTTTACATTCAACTTCAATAAATATTTTTATTGAAACAACATATGAGTACATTGAATCAATGCATTTTTGCAAAACATTAATGAATCTAGGTCAATGAATGCTATTCATTTAAATTATGTAAAATAACTTTTTCAGTGTAAAGCAAACATACGCAATGCCCACATGCAGCAGCATTTTTAGCTTACACTGCCGCTGAAGAGAAACTATTCCAGACACTGCTTAAGCGTCTGCTCCTAATTCATCCTTTTAAAGATGCTTTGAAAGAAGCTCGATTTATTTCTCTCAAAGAATCAGCATACACCACTTTAGTATGCAAGCTAAAGTGTTAATAATATGTTATCATTACATTTTCTGTAGTAACATTTTTAGAAGACTTCTATCAACTCTTTATTTCATTCCTCTATATTTCCTGCTAACAATAACTATTTCAAATAACCTTTCAAACTTTTTTTGCCGATTTTTCTCTACGCTTTTCTTTTCTTTATTACGTTCAATAGACGAAAAAAAATTGCAATATTAAAATATTTTACAAAGATGGATACTGGCACTCACAGTATTGGCAAGCTATTTCTCAAAATCATGCTGGTAAATGGATAATGAACCTTTTTTTTATTCAATAAAGGTGAATTGAAAGAATTACATTTATTTATATAAATCAGACAAGACATTTATTCGTTTATTCAGTCGGTGGTTGTTTTTTGTGCAGTTGCATTTTGCTGCATAATTTTGCAACATTGTTGAGATTTTCTGTTTGATTTTTTATTGAGAAGAAAATTGTTAAAAGATTATTTCTTCATGCAACAATTGAGTTGCGTTTAAGAAAAGTGAAAATTATGCTAATTTGAATAGTTTGTTTATTGAAAAAAAAAACACATTACAAAAGAATTCTTAATCATCGTCTTTGTTTACTAGAATAGTTTATATGTAAGAAAACTATCTAGACAAAAGGTATATGAGAATTGTTACAATTGAAAGGAAGAAATTTTGGAGGAGAGTCTGAAAGGAAATAAACCACAAAAAATATTTTAAATATGCTCTGTGGTACTGGATTGGTTTTATTTTAATGTGGCCTCCACAAAAAATAATAATAAACTTAGTAAGACCAATTTTAAACGAAGGAGTATTTTATGAAAATTTCAAAATTTTTTTTATTTTCTTATTGTCAGGTAAAGAAACTTGTTAAGAACCATCTGAAAATTCATTTCATATGAATTTTTCCACCCAACTTACATCCCTGAATATCCTGAAATATTGTAAATTTAGTCTAATAGAAAGTTTTGTCAGTTTATTACAAAAAATTAAAAAAAAATTTTAAATTTTTAAGAGATAGCCTAAAGATATAACCTAACCTCGACTGGCATAGATGCATGCAATCACTTTGTACTACTGGAGAAAGAAAGAAAACCTGTTTAAACATGTACATTGTACAACAACAATAGCTTGATTGACCGTAGGCGGAGCTAACGCACAAGCGAAACCAAAAATAAAATAAAAGTTAGAAAATTGTAATAAATAGTCAGAGGTGAAATTTCGTGTTTACCATATTATTAGAAAACGAATATAGAGATACTCATATTCTAAATATTTCGTCATAAAATTTGGTTAAATAGCTGATGTTTCATTAATACTAGTATCCACGATGAAACGTGGTAAAAGTGAACAAAGGACGCTGGCGATGGCTGTGCAGCGGCTATCGAAATTAGTAGTACTAATTCGTTCTGCTAGTCTGATTATATATTCTAGTATTCCACTCTTAAAATAATTTGAGTTTACATTAATTCAATTATGGAACTTAAGCCGAATAATAATACGCCATTTTGTATAAAGAGAGGAAAAATAGTATTTTTGTTTTTCGTTTTTGACACATAATGGACAGTCTTGTACACAAAAAAAAAACTATTAAATCATGCTAAAGCAGTTTCCATTTTAAAATTTACGTGTTTACTTTATGAAATATTTTACTATACTTTTAACGGACACGACAAAAGCACTTGAAATGAGAATAAGCCATATACAAATCTAACAAGGAATTTGCATACGAGAATTGTTCCATTATTAAAATGATGTTAATTTCAAACAAAACCCATCGTTACCGTTTACCATTAATAGCGCTAATAAGAAGACTGAGTTGTTTATTAACTGTATTCAGCATTTAATAAGTAAAGCTTTATTGTGCTGTTCTCAACACACAAAATAAAAATCCAATGTAATATCAACATATTGCAATGTTGATTGAAAATCATATTAAAGTTCTGCAAAAACAGACACTTTATTTAAAATTACCATTATTTCATATTAATTTGAAACGAAAATTTATTAGTCTAATCTTAGATCTGGTTGATTTAATATTTTGTAGATGGGCCAGCCATCTACAACACAAATTGTTCTGATGCCTATGCCAATTACATATCATGTTGGCTTCCTTAGTAAAATACTTAAGGAAATGGCTATATTGAAGTCATGCTGTTTTAACATGAAATAACTTTGATTCGTGTTATTTCAGTATTATTTCAATAACAAATTCATTTTGCTTTAGCTGTATTAGAATATTAAACTAACATGAACTTTAGTTATTTCAAAAGGAAAACAAGTTGTTGTCAAATCTGTCAAATCTACGTATTTACCCAGCAAAAACTTTGCTTACTGGTAGGCAAAAAAGTATATGAGGATTTAAGTCGTAACTACTTAAAATTTGATTCGATAACTACTTATTTTTGTTTGAGAAGTCCAAAAAATAATGGGTATCCCTCACAAATGTATTAACATTGTCATAGCAATTAACTCGTTATTATTTGGCTTACTTGAAGCTAAAAAATCAGTAGTCAAATACACAAACTAAAATTTAAGAAAATTTATACGCATTATGTTTTATTTATAATTTTTAAATTTTATTTTATTTTTTTATTTTTAATTTTTTAACCCAGGTGGAATACGAACCTGTGCTCGTTTAGATATGCAGACAAGAACTTTACCCACTCAGCTATTGTTGACTTATAAGTTTAAGCGACAAAAATTTGTTTTCAAATACAAACACATGTTGACTCAAACAGTGGCTGTTAACTTATTTTATTAACACGTATCAACAAATTGTAGCTACTTTCAGATAACAATCAGATAATGAGCTCTAATTTGAAGCATAGTAATAAGATAAATAAGTACCTCTCATTACTTTGTAACCCATTCATAAAGTACTACCGATTACAAAAATGACAAAAGTTTTTGCTTGGTAATATTTAGTGGAACATTAAACCTGGTTTAGCTAGCCGTGACAGCATTTCCTTGATACGCGGAATCTAAATTATCCCACTATTTCCCTACTCATTTAGATATGCGCGACAAAAGAATATTGTTGTTCTAAACAGCAAGTTTTACGTCTATCAGAGTAGATGTTTATTGATATAATATTATTTCTGAACAATTCCACAATCTCTTTAACCGTTGGGGCTTTTGGTTAGCAAATGCTTCAGTGATCTAGAAGTCACTTGAGTTCCTTGAATACACCCCAGATTTGATACTTTTGTGAGTTTTCGAAGGGAGCAGCATAAAGGTATAGTTTACCCTAAATAAAATATGCTCTTATTCGGCAAAAGTTATGTTGCTTTTACTGTTTTTAATTTCTGCAAAATTCTCTGTATGTCAAATATAAATTTTTTTGTTAGCAAATTCTCTAACAAGATTAAAAACAGATGCATGCATGCAGCTAAAATATTAAATTCCAACTTTTAAATTAAAAAAAAAAAAACAAGCAAAATAAACAACAGCAACTATAACTAACAAAAAGTCTTGCCATTCATTTACAATATAAGTATTAAGCTGTTTTTTTAGTATTACAATCGTACCGTGTAATAACTTTTTTTAATTAACATAAACTTCTGGTCCTTCCTCTTTTAATATAATTTAGCCTCAGAAAACCTGCAACATTTAAATATATTTTTGTTTTTTGGCTAAAGAAAAGTTTTATACTGTTTCATGGAACACTTGTCTAATCCTTCAAAGAAGAGAGTGCTTGTAGTACAATTTTTCCTTTGTACATTTAAATCTCGGGTTCGAATAAAATATAATTTGTTTACGAGAATTAAAATGTAATAGAGGATTATTGCAACTTAGCGCAAGTCTCACACTAAGAGTAAAATCATTCATTGAGCTAATGAAGCGGCGGCATTGATATTTCTGCATCATATGTACGAAATGTTGCATTAATAGAATTTTCATTTGCCCAATGAAATTGATCTTTTTCTGCAATTATTCTTTTTTTAGCTTTCGCTGTATTTCTGATAATGTTTTCGTTAATATTATGAAGTTAAATTTTTTCCAATTTTCAGAAGACAACTTTTAGTCTTCTGAAAATTGGAAAAAATTTAACTTCATTACTCTCATTAGATTTGAGTATTTATTGTAAAAACACTTCACAATACATGAAATAAAATAAATTTTGATACAAAAAGTACCTAAATCGGTTTTTTTTAATTCCCTAAAAGTATAAGGAAATGTTTCATACATACAATGAAAGTGTTCATTCAAAACAATGAAACAGTTTTCATAGTAAGCAATTTTTATAGAAAACACTTCAAAAGCATTGAATGCACGCTGTTTTTATTGTGCTGTTGGCTGAAGTGGTTAAGGCGTTAAGGTCTACAAATCTGATGCTGAAAACGAAGAGTCCGAGTTCGATAATGTGAGCGTGTGTCAACGCGTGGTGGCATTGGATTGTAATCGAGGTAAAATAATTAATAAAATGTTTGTATACAGTTTCAGTTAATGTGCTTACTTATAGGTGTTTTACGCTATCTCACAAGCCGTTCGACTTCTGTAGAAAATGCAAACCTGATCTAATAAGTTTATGAAAAGTTTTAAAAAAGCAATAACAATACATTAGCCAAATTCACAATCTTGTGAAAATGGTCTTGCATCGTAGCATTTGCAAATTGGTATTGCATATTGATACTCACCACTTAACAATTGTTAGTGGTGAGTATAAATTTACTATACCATTTTGCAAATGCTACGATGCAATACCATTTGCACAAGATTGTGAATTGGGCTATTATATCAGGGTTGCATTTTGTATCAGTGAAAATTATTGCTGATACGTAAAAGTGTCCTTAAATTTTTTTTTAATGCTGAGAGCTAGTCGTTGCTGTTGTGCTTTTTAGAATATTTTTAAGTTGAGGCGATTGTTGCTGTTTTAACTCTTACTTTTCTTTCAGGCAGTAAAACGAATTTTATTTGTAACTGATCGGAACACGTTTGCAATTTGAAAGCTTCTCAGAAGTACTTTATAATAATATACATATAGATATAGCTTTGGAAATGAAATTACACAAATTTTTCTCTAAGGTATACATACCCAGCAAAAATTTTGCTTACTGGTAGGCAAAAAAATATATGAGGATTTAAGTCGTACACAGAAAAAAATAAGTTTCGTTTTTGATAACAAAAATCCCGGTATTCAATAATTTTTTTTTCAAATTTCCTGTGATAAAGAATTCCCCTATATTGATAACAAAATTATTTCAAAATAAAAATATATATATAAATTAAAAAAATGTTGATATGTCTGGAATACGAACCCGGGCTTTCCGGACGTAAAGCATACACTCTATAGCTGAGCCATATCCCATTTATTTTTTTATGGGATACAACTTGTTTTAAGTACTTATGTATAAAAAGAAAAGAAATAACCGGCATGGAAAAGAAATACTTACAACGAAATATTTTATTATGTTAAAGATAAATGTTATTGAAATGCATATTTTTTTTAATAACATGGTTTTATTGAATATAATTCTTGCCTATTTTTTTCTGTGTAGCTACCCTGCGGGAAATGTTGTACCAATTGTCTTAAGCGTACTTGTCCTATGACTGGTGAAAATGGGACTGGTACGAAATGTTCCTGAGTGGTGATCGATGAAAGGAATCACATCACAACATATCACAAAACTAGAACAAAAATGTTAGGAAAAACCCTCATTGTACAATTTCCAGATTTTTTCCAAATTAAAAATATTTGTTTAAAGTACAGTAATTCAGCTAGTATTAAAGAACCCATCACAGGACAAGTAGACTTAGTGTGGGTCTAGAACCTATCACTGAGCATCTTAATTATGTCAATTGACCCCCTCCAATGACAGCGCCATGTAAAAGTTACCGGTCCCTTTCATATAAAGTTCCAGAACTCGAGCCGGTTGCTAGTCTTTGGGAACCAGTCACGTGACCAGTCTTGTGACTGGTTCTTTTCTCTCTAGGGTACTAACAATTTGACTCGATAACTACTTATTTTTGTTTGAGAAGTCCAAATAGTAAGGGGTACCCCTTACAAATGTATTTACATTGTCACAGCAACAAAATAATTATTATTTGGCTTACTTGAAGCTACAAAATAAGTAATCAAATAAACAAATTAAAATTAACAAAATTTATACACATTATGTTTTATTTATATACATATTTCAATTTTATTTTATTTTTTTGTTTATTTATTTTTTTGAACCCAGCTGGAATACGAACATGTGCTCGTTCAGATATGAAGACAAGAACTTTACCGACTCACAGCTATTATTGACTTTTAAGTTTAAGCGACAAAAGTTACTTTTCATATACAAATACATGTTGACTTAAAAAGTGGTTGTCTACTTATTTTATTAATACACATCAAAAAATTGTAAATACTTTCAGATAATGAGAAAAATACGTACTAATTTTTTTAAAAACTAAGTAGCAGCTATAATTTGAAGCATAGTAATAAGATAAATAGGTACCACTCATTACTTTGTAACTCATTAATAAAGTACTCGTACTACCGTAAAGTACTCGTACTACCGAAAAATGACAAAAGTTTCTGGTGGGTAAATACATAAAAGTATTGGGCACCTTAATTTGTTTAGTTTTTGTTAAAATTAAGACTGCGTTTGGATCTCTACGGTGTCATATTCTCAGTTTTTTTTTTTTATAATTTTTGGTGTGGCCTTTTTTACGTGAAATCTTGCGCTTTTCTGCAAAACAAACTTTATGCTTAGAACAACAACGAAAAGCATTTTATTATAATAGCTGTTGTTTTTTGTGCCCCTTGAGAAAATAATAAAAAGAAATGGAAATCCAAGAATATAACTTGCAAAAAAAACCAGACACAGCTAAATAAGATTTTCGAGTAAGAATTAAAAAAGGTGTGGAAACAGGGAAAACATTGCAATTTATATTTAGCAGCTGGTTGTAAATTACACAGGCTTGCAACAGCAGCAACGCATACAGGCAACAGAGTTGAAAATACAGTAGTTTCAAGAGAAATATATTTATAAGAAAATTAAATAGAAAACATAACTGCAATGAAGTTCCTTTACTTTTCTTAGCAAAAATCAGAAACTGATCTTCGGTTGTATAGATGACAGAATGTAAAGGTTGACATCGTAATGATGACAAGTGTCATGGGGTGATTTTCAAATAATATTATTTTCCAAAATCGATGGGAAAATTAGCTCTCCCCATGCTTAACTATGTCATTTGTGAACCGATTTTCAAAATTCTTTTTTTGATTGAAAGGTTCTGAAATTTTTTCGAATTTTTCCGATTTTTAAAATTTTTTTGGTTGGAAAGGGTTCGCTTGCGGCTTAGTTCCATAATTTTTTAATTTTTTTTTTGAAAATCGGTTGAGAAATTTGCTCGCCCCCATGCTTAACTCTGTCATTTATGAACTGATTTTTAAAATTATTTTTTTGTTTAAAATGGTTTGCCTTGAGCTTAGTCCCATAATTTGTTTTCCAAAATCAGTGGAGAAATTTACTCCCTGTCATATGTGAACTGATTTTCAAACTTTTTTTTATTTCTTATTTTTTGAAAGGATTTGCCTACAGTTTTATTCTGTAATACTTTTTTTCAAAATCGATGGGGAAATTTGCTCCCCAATGCTGATTTTCGAAAAAAAATTTTTGTTTGAAAGGATTTGCCTGAAGTTTAGTATCATAATTTTTTTCGAAAGTCGGTGGAGAAGTTTGCTCCCCCAATGATTAACTCTGTCATATTTGAACCGAATTTCAATATATTTTATGTTTGAAAGGATTTGCTTGAAGTTTGGTCCCATAGAAGTGGAAATGGGGTTTGAAAGGTTTGATATTATAAAAAATTTCGGAAGAACACACAGTTAGTAAAAGGATACTTAACGCATAATTGCGTCCGTGTTGTAATCTGTTCAAGGGGATTTTCGTATTGAAATTGTTTTTTTTTGCAGAGTTATTTCGTCCTTATTGCTAGACCAGATACACGATAAATAACGCATTAAGGATATTTCTTCAAAATGTTTAAAGCCCGTGCATCACCGGGTCGAAAAAAGCTATTTAATTATTATAAAGTTAGTGGATAGAGCATTAGCTACAAAGACCATCAGCCCACGAAAAGTTCAAAGGATATCTTATGCAATTTAAAAAATTTTAAATCAACCATAAAAACTCTGCGTTCTAAGCCACTGTGCCTCGCCTTAAATACACATGTACCACAATCCGGCACCACACACTCACACTGTTAGTGCCACAAACCAAGACTCAGTGGTAACGGTCTTAATGCAACATGGTAAAATGAAACAAAAAGAAAAAAAAAATCATTATGAATATGAGTTGCTTAAAAAGTACCCGAAACACTCTCTCACACACGCACACACACAGTTATACTAACCCACACATATTAAATGTAATAACATTGTTGGTTGTTGTAACCGACCTGTGCGATGGTCAATGTTGCGGCCCAATCTGCTTTGCAATGCACTGCGATACATTGCGAACGAATTATGTATAGTGTGATGGCTGCGTTGCAATTTATTAAATGTCTTCATTTTCTGTTGTTGTTCTGAAAATCGTTTTTCTTCCTTTTTGTTTGTTAAGAGTTAATGTGCTTATTAAACAGTTGTAGTTGTTGTTTCTGTTGTTGCTTATTTGTTGTATATTATTCATCATGTTGTTGGCTCTTGTTGTTATTACTTTTTATGCTTTTCAAAATCTTTGTTTAGGATTTAATATTGACTATACAGTTGCATACAGTCTTAACTAATTCCTACACAGACACATGTAACATTTTTACACATCCTGGGAGGAGGGAGAGAGTTTACAAACGAGCTAGCGCGAGCTTGTGTTAATGTCATGTTCCCCAAAATGACTGAGTGACTGACATAATATTTGCTGTCAGTGTGAGCTGTGGTTTTGTCTTCTTTACTGCACATCTTGCAGCTTGTCACAAGATGATTTTCGTAGGGATACCCTACAGGAAATAGGCAATACTATTAAGAATTGTAATCATATATGATGTACATAGATGAGAAAACTTAAGTAAGAAATACTTAAAATTTACAGCAGAGCCTTTCGCAAAATATTACATGTGTTTTCGCAGATATTAGCTGATGTCAATTGTATGTACTACATATATGTTTTTATGTCCTACCGTGTACGTTGGAATTAATTAGCTTCACCCTGTTCCATAGAAGTTGTCTCAAGTTCATTCTTTCTTAATATAGTCACTGATATAAATAATTGCTTTGCATTAGAAACCAATATAGTATTTCAGAATAAATAGAATCCTTTATGTAGGGACCCATGAAAATGAAAGAAAGAATAGTGGCAGTGTTCTCATCATTTTTCCCCCAAATTTCTCAGCCTATAGAAAATTTTATCTTCGAAATAATGACAAGTGTCATCTATGTTATGACTACAATGACATCATTCAGTATTTTATTACCAGGCAAAATTGGAGTATACAAAATATATTTCTAATGTTTGAAGTTTGTATTTAAACACATTCACCATCATTACTATGACAAAACTGACAGTAAAACCTGAAAGTGTTCAAGCACAGGTAAAACACATAAGAGAACGAGAGTATGACAAGACGTCTTCGTATTGATGAAGACCAACATTAGAAAAAATTATATATGTCAAGCTTTTATTACTTGATATATATAATTTTTAAAATTGAAATAGAAAGAAGTAAAAGTAAGAAAAATTAATTTTAATTTTCTTAATCTTTCCATTGATGACAAAAATGTCATAATTGTCATTAATCACAATATGACCAACTCATATAAATGTTGGCATTGCAATGATGACAACTGTCATAAGTTCAAAATGCATGTCGTAGTATTGATGTCAAATTACATCAGTGCTATGACGGTT
Source organism: Panzeria rudis (assembly GCA_956483635.1). NCBI lineage: Eukaryota > Metazoa > Arthropoda > Insecta > Diptera > Tachinidae > Panzeria > Panzeria rudis. Next base: position 178,963,223 of record OY101448.1, read on the forward strand.
TTTCTATCCATGTATAATTACTCGCTGGATAATTTTAAAGATTTTTCAGATCTTTGGATAGTCTATTTCCATATTCTAGGCATACTGACATCCATAATTGTTAAAATTGCTAATTGCAGAGTATAAAAATCTTATAAACTTTCTATCGTGTGCTAAAGGGTGTGCACAAATCGACCAATGTTTTAGGAAAAGTAAAAATAAACTTTAAATCGTTTTTAAGTTTTTGATAACATTTTGATTTAAACATTTTACACACACAATGCCATTATTTCAGTTTTAGCTGCTTTTGATGCATTATTATGACTTTATATACTCTGCGGGCTTAAATTCTGCTGTTCGAAACATTTTTCTCTCTCTCTTGCAGTCTGCTGTCTTCATTCTTCATTTTTTTAGTTGGTTTATTTCTTTTTTTATTTTTATTAATGTATCTTGAACTTCTTATTAACTTGAAGTTTGAGTATCTTGCATGTATGAGTATAATGATTATGTTGTGAAAAAAGTTGTCTGTCCGCTTGTCCGTCTGTTTGTCTTATTGTCGGTGTTGTCAAAACATTTGCATCTTGTGGTCAAATTCATCCATGACTTTGAGGTGTGAGCTATTTTAATGTTCTTGATTGCCAATGATAAAATTGTTGTTGATGTTGGACACTGTTGTTATGTATGTCCCCTCATCAAACACACACACACACACACACATTCACAAATAGGAAACTGATTTGATGTTTCTCCTGTTTCTTAAATTCTTTTGGTCTGTCTAAAAATGATCACGGCTAAAAATCTGAGTTTTGGCTATGAAAGGCACAATAACAAACGACAAGAACTACAATAATTTAGGAAAAAAGTGCAATATTGTTGGTAGATTTTCAAGGTGTTGTTCGTGAATGTAATGGTCATTTGATGTACTTGTTTGTTGTTGCAGCAATGTTGTTAGTGTAATGTGGCTGTTATTGCTGTAACATCAACTTGTTGCTGTTGCTGTCGCTATTAATATTGTTGGCGATTTATTTTTTTGTGCCATTTTGGTTGTTGCTAAAATAAAAGTATTTGCCCTGTGGTTATCTAGTTGTAACAAGATAATTGCTTAATTTGATTGGCTTACATTATCAGGCGTAAAATGTTTACCATACAATCTAACATAAGAGTATCTCGTACATACCTACGTGCATTTAAACTCTCATATATTTAGAAAGATAGAGATGTATAAAATTTATTGTATATACAATTTTGTTTTGCATATATGTACAGAGAAAATATATCTTTATATGCATACATATGTATATTAGCACTTAGTTTGTATATGAAATGCATGAGTTTTGGCATATCTGCATGTTAATATAGACATATGCCCCTTGGCAATAGTAAATAATTGCAATACACAGAGAAGAATATGTTATCGTTTCTAAATCACACTAAGGGCTATTATTTGCTGTTTGGTTGTTTTGGCCGTGACATGCTTAAGAACATATTCTATGAACAGCATCATCGTTTTTGACACTAAGATACTTGTCATCATTTTAATGTCAATATTTAAATCAGTTGATCATCTTGTCATCAATGGAATGATTAAAATATTACAATTTTCTTACTTTTAATTGTCTCTCTTGTGAGACCTGTTACTTTATACTAGTCTATTTTGTCTAATGTTGGTCTTGATTTCAGGCTCCTCAATTCATCGCATGTTTATTAGCCATCCCTTTAGCACGTCAGCCAACGTACCCATTTAAAATATCAACAGCATGAAGTCAATATAAGCATCATACTTCTTGATCTGATGCGCCATACATATGATGACAATGTGTCATCAACACGAAGTCGTGGTGTCACACTTTCGTTCGCTTATGGGTTTATCCGTGCATGTACGCTGTTTTGTATGCTTGCAGACTTTACTATTAGTTTTTCTCAGTATTAATGATGAATGTACATAAATGCAATGTCATATTTTCTATTTGCCGAAATTTTGTTTAAAAGCAAAAATCCGATATAAAACAATCAAATCTATTTTACATACAAATTGCAAACATTGCAAAAATATTTATTTTGTTTCTTATCGGCCCTTTTCTTAATATACACAGAAAAAACTAAATTTCATTTTCTGTAAAGGAATTCAATGAAAGAGTAAATATTTTGTCTGGGAACGGACCTACAAACAAATTTGTATACATAAGAAAAATGTCTCAAAAATTTCATTGACAAAAAACGTGTTTTTTGCAGTGAACAAATTTTTTAAATCTATAATACAATTTGTCTAAAAATATTTACAAAATGTTAACAAAAGAATTTACAAAATTAAACAAAAAGATTTTCTAAATTTTCTGAATTAGTCTAAAAATTGTAAAAAAAATACTAAACAAAACAGTTTACTTAATCAAAGAAAAAAATATTTTTCTACTATATATAGTAGATTTTTTTTAAATATATATCAATAAAAATTTTTGTTTGGGCCATCATCATCATCATGCATTAAGCATATATGCAATTTCACTTTGTTATATATGTTCAAGTCTGAATGTTTATCTAAAGACTCTAAAAGAATGAATGAGAGTTAATGCAAAGACATTAACGAATTAATTCACTCAAAAATCTTCAGTAAACAAACTTGGTACAATAGCATTCCTTTTGCTATCATTGTTGTTGTTGTTATTTGTGTGTATGTCGTCATCGGGGATTTTTTTACAGTACAGTTTTTCTTGATATTTTTGGTGTTTTCGTTCTAAATAAAAGTCAAACAAACAATTCATAGATTATGGACAGACCATTTACTGAAAATTAAATTTATTTTTAGACAAACTTTTGTTTGAAAATAATTTGGTGATAATTTTTCCTGTGTACGATTAGAAGCGAACGTGGACTTTAACGGCAAATTTTTTATGCCGAACTTGCCGTCAAATCATTCATTGTGAAAACGAAAGTATACATACGAGCACTTTAGATGGCACTTAAAATATGACAAAATCCTATAATGACTTTTGTCATTAGATTATTGTCAGATATCACTTTATTAATGACAGTTATTGTAGCACTGATGTGGCAATTTTGATGACAGGATGTTATTAATCTGCAGATGATTTTTTCTATATTGTATAACTTTATAACTTTTAAATGTATGCCCAAAATATTACGAAATCATATTTGTATGGAGGCGCAAGTTTTAAGAAAATTATACAAAATCTTTTGTATAATTTTTTAGAATTTTTATAGTTGAAAACAATTTTAGAATAAAATTATAAATTTTTGCGATTAATTTAAACTGATGTCTTCAAAAATATGTTTCGAGTTAATAAATGTATAAGAGGAACGTTGTATCAAACACCGCCAAACAGAGACAACAATTGCATTTCCCGTTTGCAACTTGTTTATGGTCCTTCGAGCCGGATCCTGGTTACATTCGTTAACGACACTGTAAGCAGAAGAGGTGGCTGCCGGCGCACACAACGCTTCTACCCCAACAACAACAACCTCAGCGTTGACGACGCTAGGTTGTCTCAATGGCCCCAAATGCCTGGTCCTGCCAATTGAACTTCTACAAGTTGTACCAGTGCAAGGCGGGCGCCATGTTTAGGTTTAGACGAAACCCAAGACATTTGAATGCTGACGAAATGCGTTGCGGCACAGAAAATACGTATTCCATTCTGCTGGTGTAGACCTATAGTCCACAAACTCTGCTTTGGTACCGCCAAATAGAGACAACAATTGCATTTCTCGTTTGCAGCTTTTGCAATTATCATTATGCTATTATCAAGCGCTACCAGCGCTCGATTGCTTATAGGGGTGCTAAAGAAACAATACCAAATATATCAAAAGGAAGACTTACGTTCTAATCAGCAGGCATTGGCCTTATATAAATTTCCTACACTATGTTGATCCTTTTGATTTCTTTTATTTCTTAATGAGCGCACATGATAACAATATAGTTGCTATTACGCTCTTTAAATTAAAAATTTTATATAAATATATATAATCACACATTTCTTTCGGTGTCTTTATTCGCTTATAATAGACGATGGCATTGTTAACTTGCATATAAATTTGTTCATAATGATTGGCATCAATCTCTTAAAATGTTTCCTTTCCCTTTTGTGTGCTTTTCTATGAAAATGCTAATTACATGCATGTTTTGGTTTTCATTTTGTTGTCTTGACATCTCAATTTCAATACGATTTAAAAACTGATTTTAATCGTAATTTGATAACGCTAATGAATTTGGTTCTTTAGAACTAATCTCATTAAATTAAACAATTTACAAGCTTTTTTTTATATATAATCAAATATGTATGTATATTATTTCTGCAAAATAATTCGCAAAATTGTTGAGGAAAGTTGTTTTTTTTTTGTTTTCATTCGTAAACAAATTTGCTGTGATGTAAAGTTGAAGTAAAGTTTCTAAATCTTTCAACACTTTAAATTGATTATATGAATATTATGTATCTGTGCGTTTTATTAATAATAGCGTAAGTCGACATACGTCAAGTTTGAGTTTTTAACTTGTTTTATTTTAGCTATAGCTTGTTTGATCTATATCATAAAAAAAGTTGCGAATTCAAGCACAGTGTAAGTAAAGTGCATCCCTTCAAGTAATGCAATGAACAAGCCGAAAAGTAAATCGCCAAAACGAAAATAAAGCACCAAAACGAAAACAATCGTCAAAAAAATCGCTAAAACAAAAAACCCTAAACCTAAAAAAAACCCGGATTAAAAAAAATTACGAAAAAGATCGCCAAAATGGAAAAAAACGCTTAAACGAAAAAGGCTCTAAAGCGGAAAAAGTCGCTAAAACAAACAAAAAACGCCAAAACTAACAAAACTCCATATAAAAAAAATTAAAAACAAAAAAAATTCACTAAAATGAAAAAACGCGAAAACGAAAAAAGCACCAAAAAAACAAAAAAAAAAGGAAAAAATCGCCGAAACCAAAAAAAAATCACAAAGAAAAAAAATTGTCAAAACGAAAATAACTTGGCAATAAAACAAGACAAAAATCCAAAACGAAACAAAAAAATCGCTAAAATGAAAAAAGCGCTGAAATAAAAAAAAACACCAAATGAAAAACAAACAAAAAACTAAAAAAAATCGCAAAAAACAAAAAAGCTCGTCTAAACAAAAAAAAATCCTAAACGCTAAAATTAAAAGGTTCCCAAAAATAAACAAAAATCGCCAAAACGAAAACAGGGATATATGTATATCGATGACTTAATATAAAAAGGCGTATCTCGATTTTTTTAAAAATTGTCTTTTTAGCGCTTTCTGGGAGTCAACTTCCAAATGCACCCTCCCTAGAGAACTAAGTAAGCTACTGGTGAAAATAATGATCTTATGGCCACTTAAAAATTATTTTTTGTATGTAAGTGTTCTAGTTCATATTCAGTTTTTTTTCTTCTCCTGTAAAATAGCGAAAAGTTCGGCTACGCATCTTTTATATTAAGCTATCGATATGTTATTCGTACGGAACACTTCGTGTGCAAGTCAAAATCGCATTTTACTGAATCTATTTCTATTTGTTCACACATAACTCCGCTATTTATAGACCAACTAAGAAAATTTTTATTGCATATAAAAGAGTATATCTTCAGATTAATGACATTTTTGAAAATTTTTTATTTGATTATTCAGTCCGCCTGTCCGCCTAGCTGTCTCTCTCTATATCTTTCTGTAATGGAGTCAGCTTTTTTGCAAGAATTAATTTATAGTTGTTACCTAACATTTTTTTTAATTGAAAGGATATACTTAACATTTTTCCATTTTTTATTAAATATATATTCGTTTAATTTATACCAAAATCTGTTAATATTCTTGACAAAGTTCCAAATCCACACTTACCATTAATGCTCGTAAATTTCAGCTTAACTTGCATGCAATTCATTTAAACCTATAATTGAAATCAAGAAAAAAATTCGCATTTATCACCAGCTTATAGAGTAAAATTCATTTTAAATATATCAAAGACTTAGTGCAATAACTCGGTAAGCCACATGAAATCAAAAATTGGTTTTGCATAAATTCTAGTGTTTTGCAAGTAGTTATGCTGCGTATTTAATGTAATAAATTCCAAAAAACCAACATACAATTTTAATTTTTGTTTAAATGTAAAAATCGATTTATTCCATATTTTATATTTGTGGCTTATCGAGTTATTGCACTAAGCCTCTCATATATATTATTTTCGAAAATAAAGATTGATCAAAAGCCAAAATAAATAAAATAAAACATGTATTTACTACCAATAAAAATTCAACCGCCACAAAAGAAAATTCTTAAAAAAAAGTATATTTTTTTATTGAATAATTTTCAAACACCCCCTCATTGTTGGCCATTTAGATTGCAGCTAAACATTTGTTGAGTGTATAAAACTTAAAATTAAAAGATAATCTTGGCTGCAAAAAAAATTACACAAAAAAAGAATTAATAAAACATTTAATAATAAACCAAGATCGATAACAAACTCATAAAAAGCCCCCAAAAAATTAAATGAAGCTGAGGAAGGAAGGATGATGATGATGATGATGATGATGGTGATGCCGACGCTGATGAAATATGAAAAAGTGTTGAAAAAATCATGTTACATGAAAATTTATGAATTTTAAAGTTGTTCGTACTTTCTCAGAACCTCAAAAGGAGAGTAACAAAAATACAGTTTAAAATATTGTTTTAAAAAGGTTTGTGGTTAAACGTGTTTGGGGGGGGGTTAACAAAGTTTTTTGCTCTTCTCTTTTTAAGGCTTCAACCAGATATATAATTTCGGAGTTTTCAAATAATTTCTTATAAGACTAAAACGAATATTAAACACTCTTTTTTATACAAACATCAAAGATTGTCATTCTATTTATGGCCATAATGATTTGTAGTTCGAAACATTAGAAAGTAAGTAATATAAAGTCAAAGTGGTATATATAAAATATTGCTTCATATAACAATACTCCTAAGAAACTTATGAATTTTTAGCCCAACTAAATATTCATTACAAACGTAACAGCCGTTTAGAAAAAGCAGACTTACATATTTCGAAAATATTTTGTTTGTTACCCACTGCGCAATATACTTTGTTAATACATTTCCTTCCCAATATATTCCACATACCTAATGTAGTGTGATTCCTAAAGACAACCAAAAGAAAACTGGTTCATTTTTTTATATTTTATGAAAAAATTATTATTAAGTTGAAACTTATAGATGAAATTTTTTTTACCGTTGCACTTAATGACGATTATCTGCTAATAAGGTATCAATAAATTTTAATACACACTGAATGTATGTATGTACGACAACGAACTACACACATGCACCAGCCATTGATTCAACCAAACAACCAATCTTCGATACCATTCAACCGAACAATCAAACACTCAACCCTAAGGCCATCCCAACCAACCATGGCATATAGTTATATAGTCAGATATTCAGTCACTCCATGCATTGGCAACATGAAAGCGAAATAAAGTTTACAACAACTGAGAAAATGATTTGCAAAATAAAAATACAACAACATAGAAATGAAAAATATTTAATTAATTTGCTTAAGTGTGAGCAAACCTGAAAACATCATTAAAATAATAATGATAAATCGTTTCTTTTTTTTGCCCCAAAAAATTTATTCAATTGCATGGATAAAGGAAAATTTAACAAATGATGAATAACTACAAATTAACAAATATGCAGAAATACATGTATGCACAGAAATGCATTTATAATAAGAATTTTATTTAAAAAATTATTCTTAACCCTTTGGGTTTTTTCAATAACAAGTGCTTGTTAGTCCTTTTTTCAATGGACCAAAATTAATCAACATTAAAATTTGCTTATAAATACATAATTGTAGCAGGAAGATTTTTTACCATTTTATCAAATCTTAAAGTTATAAAAAATTAATGACATTTTAATGCAACTTTTGGAACTGGAACTTTGCGGATTGTATTTGTTGAAAAAGATTAACGAGCAGTAGTTGAGAAAAAATATAAATTTTGAGATCAGTGATCGTACACCAATTTCGTTTATAACAGATTCAGATTACTACAATTTAGTAGACTTATGTACAACGACTTATTTTCAATTTGGTAGTTTTTTTTTTTGTTTTAATCAGTGTTGCCACCAAAGAAGCTAAAAATAGTACAGAAGCTAAACAAAAGTAGTAAAAACCAAACAAAATAGTACAAAAAAAATCCATTTCAATGTATGATAAACCCATGTAATTTAAATGGGTTTTATCCTAGGTTTGTGTCTAAAATAATTGACTTGGCTCTAGACTTGGGTCCAACTCGTTCCAACTCGCTCAGCAGCTTGTTTTAGACACAAACTTATGATCAAACTAGACTTGGGTCCAACTCGTTCGAACTCGTTCAGCAGATCGTTTTAGACACAAACCTATGATTATAGACTCAAGGCTCAGTTAGCCGACCGTAACGTTTATGTAGTTGCATGTGCTGATCATTTCTGTCTCATAGATTTTCAATGTGAAAGAAACGATGACCACATGCAACTACATCAACGTTACGGTCGGCTAACTGAGCCTTTAGTTAGCCGACCGTAACGTTGATGTAGTTGCATGAGCTGATCGTTTCTGTCTCATAGCTTTTCAATGTGAACGAAACTATCAGCATCATAGGTTTGTGTCTAAAACGAGCTGCCGAGCGAGTTCGTACGAGTTGGACCCAAGCCTAGATTAAACCCATTTAAAATACATGGGTTTAATCATAGGTTTGTGTCTAAAACGATCTGCTGAACGAGTTCGAACGAGTTGGACCCAAGTCTAGTTGGCTCCAAGTTGTTCGAACTCTTTCAGCAGCTTTCTTTTGAGAATTTCGTTCGAACTCGTTCAGCACTTCGCTTTAGACACAAAGTCATTTAAATTAAATGGATTTGATCGTAGGTTTGTGTCTAAAATGAGCTAGTGAACGTTTGCGAACGAGTTCGACCCAAGTCTATGAATTATTTATTTCATTTTGCTGGTGTACGCCTATAGTCTACAAACTCTGTTTTGGTACCACCAAATAGAAACAACCATTGCAATTACCGATCACAGTTTTAATGATTTCGACCCAAGTTGGACATAACTCTAATCCACTTGTGAGGAAATGTTCCTATTTTCTTCCGTTCGTTTAGGAACAATTCAACAAAAAAGTTTGACTTCGAACTCAGTTAATTCTGCATTGTGCAACAAAGAAGAAGTATGATACAAATCTGAACTATACAGCAGACTTGGTTTGGAACTCGTTCAGCACTTCAATGAATACACGATTTGGGTCCAATTATTTCAGTAGCTCTTTATTGACACAAGCTCATGATCGTACACATATTTACTAAATTATATAAAACGAGCTACTGAACAGGTTCAATCGAAGTGTAAACTAAACTACTGAACGAGTACGAACCAAGTGTTGTATACAGCTTCTTATATTCAAAATCGGCCAACAGAAGATACTATAATTAGCATATTAATTATGAAAATAAGAGCAATACTTTAATATAAGGAAGTGGCAAGCACTAGAAGAAAAGAAACTGAAGGCATCCAATAACGTTAATGCAGCCTTTCATATTTAGCAGGGACTGAAACCAAACCCGAACCTGAACCCAAACGGGTTCATGTTCGCTGTTTGTAAAGACTTTGAACCCGAACCCGTTGAACCCAAAAATCCAGCAAGATTCGGGTTCAAAAATATAAAAAATAGAGAAATATTTAATAGAAGAATAATAAAAACATTACATTTCTTGCATGAAAAAAAAATTCCAAACAAAATCAAAATAAAATCACGACCAAGGCAAATTCATACCAGGTGGCAGCACCCCGACAACTGACTATATTTTGAAATTTTTAAGTGCCGAATGGTTGCCAAAATTTTTGTTTTTTCTTGTTCTGGGTATTTCTAATATTTTCTAATTTGAAGTATATTTTCTTATGTCAATGCGGTACGTACGTTACAAAGTTGAAAAAAGTTTTTTTTTGAAAGCTAAATAAGTTAAATTTAATTAAATAAAAAAAAAGAATATATTTGGGTATGTTCTGTATTTCATGTGGAATTAAAATGTGCAGAATTATCAAAGCATTGTTGTTGCAAATTAATATTTATAACAACAATGCTTTGATAATTCCGGATATTTTAATTCCACATGAAATACAGATTGCTTCAACGAATAAACGTGAACGTAAAATTTATTTATGTATTTTATTATTAAACAAAATAATTGCGCGTGTTTAAATTGTTGGCCTTAAACCCGAAACCGAACCCGAACCTGAACCTTTTATTTTGATTAACCCGAACCTGAACCCATTTTTTTCATGGTTTCAGTCCCTGATATTTAGTTATAGTTGGGTCCAACTCGTTCATTAATTAGTTCAGATTAGATTTGTGTCGAACCTGAACTATTGACCGAGTTCGAACCAAATCTAGAGACAATTCGATTTAGATCGACCTCGTTCAGTAGATCGTTTTAGACACAAACCTTGAACAAATTCATTTAATTAAAATGGTTTGATAATATGTTTTTGTGTTTGACCAAAGACTAGTGCCAATTATTGTTCATAACTATCTATTGGGCTGAGCTCGAAGTCGTTCAATAGGTCAGATTATCTGAAAACCTAAGATATAATGAATGAATTTCATCATAGGTTTGTATCTCAAATGAACTATTGCAAGAGCGCGACTCATGTCTACTGCACCGAACCAAAAAATCAAAGAAAGAGTTCATTGTTTCAACGAATTATTTATTAATTTTGACCTAATATACTAGTACGTTAAATCAATGAACTGGTTTATTAAGTTTGTTGAAGAATGACAACAACGAATGCTTTCAAGAAACCATTTTACATTGAACTTCAATGAATATTTTCATGGAAACAACGTATGCGTATATTGAACCAACGTATTTTTGCAAAAAATTAATTAATTTGGGTATATGAATGTCATTCATTGCAATAATGGTAAATAATTTTTTAGTATACTTATTAATACCATGTGCCTTGCAGAGCAGCGGGAGTTATCTAACTCTTATGGCACCATTAGCATCTTAGGGTATTATCAACGCCAATAAAACAAGATTCGTCAATCGGTCGGATCTTGTTACTACATCCAACATCTGTCCTTTAAGATGTGATCCGTCTACACACGATTCGGGTCTTAGCCATATCCATGATGTATTTATCGATGGAGTCTCAATAAGTTCATGGCAGTTATTAAGACGAAGCCGAACACCATGTGAGAACTTGCTGACGCAGACGCTGTGGGAGACGTTAGCTGAATATATTCTAATAAGTGTACGGCTAAGCCGAAAATCGGCTTCACTTACTAAAGAATTTTTGGATTGACAGCATTAAGGTGGACCTTTTAAGTATTTTAGATTTTATTTGATTGTTTTTCATGGGAGTTATTTCTTTAATTAAATACATAAGTCCCAAAAATGGAAAGTAATTTCATTTTGAAATTTGGGAATAATTTCATTTATTTTTCATGCTCTATTTCATTGATAGCTAAATATTTCATTAGACTGATTTCATTGAGAGTTATTTCATTTATTTGGAATTTACTTCTTCAAAGAAGCTTAATATCGATCAGGGAGCTTAGTAGCAATACTTAATGCTACTTCCGTTCTTAATTTGAATAGCTTTGCTGCTGCAATAGAGTAGTCCATTTATTAAAGGCAACATTTGAGAATCGCAAAATCTTGTATTTTGGATTTGTGGCTTGGAAGCCAATTTCAAGACACGATACAAGCTTCCCTATTGAACTTATACAAATCGCTTATAAAGCAAAAATTACAACGTGCTTTAATCACTTGTTCTACTTAATGTTCAAATGTGTGCATTCAATCACTCCAAGAGTTAATAACTCTTACAATTTTATTTGTGTTACGAATATTTAATATATTCTCAAGCTTTTTCAATAAGATGCTGTTGATTAACAATAAATTTTTATTTGTATTTTTAAAAATATTTTGCCATTGACCAAAGTTATTGATCGATTGCAGCAGATGAATGAATGAATGCACTTTAAAAATTCAACACAACAATGTGACATGTCAAGTTGAAATACTCGTACTCTACCTTTGGTAGTTGGTAGCTAATCGATTAACAGGTAATAAATCAGGCTAATGAGAAAGAAATATTTAAAATTCTTACTTGTATTATAAAAAAAAATTTTTCAAGAGTTATATATGTACAAATTTTAATCAAATATAGTTAAAGCTGAATGCTGTTGCAAGTTGAGGGAATTCGCTTAACAGTATCAAGTGTATTTTATGTTGCAGTCGGTCCATTGATGAGATTGCTTAAATAATATACGATAAAATTTTAAGAGTTCATAAAATTTAATTATACATTTAAAAATTTTGTGGTTGGTCGTACGATTATCAGTCAGCCTGTCATTTAGTACAAGTATTGCAGAATGTGTTTTTGTGTGGCTTGTAGATATGAATGTAATACATGCAACCTGAATATGGTTTGAGATTGCAAAAACATTCATTCATTCATTCATTCTTTCACTCATTTATAGTTTTATATTTAACGATTAACAATGTTGTCAATAATAATCATAAAAATAAAAATAATAATAATCAAAAGACTGATGATCATAACGATGACGACAATATTGAAGTTGACGTTCATGAGAGGATGCAGTTGATGTTGTTTGCATTTCCATATTACCTCAATGTCATTTATGTACCGTAAAATATTTGTTCGTACACTTATGTATATACATTTTTTTTATTATCAATAGCGAGACATTCCTTTAGTATAAGTTCGAATAAATGTTGTTGGTGAAACTTTCACAAGAGTTTGGGATGATTGGGTTGTGTATGAGCTTGTGTTGTATGCAAAGTATTTGCATTTAATGGCCCAGTTAAATCTGCTGCACAGTGATTTTAAAGATTTCGATTTTGGAATTACTTGGTTAGATCGATTTTTGAATTTTAAGTGTTAGGCTTCTTATAGCTCGCATACTATTTTTAATGTATTTATAGCCCAAATGATAATATTTTCATATATAAATCACTTCGAGCCAAATTATCGAATGCGACATTTTCTTCCAAGCTAGTTTTATTGTTGAAGCAAAAATTTTTGGCTGCAAATTTTCTTTTTCTCTTCTTCGAAAATATAAATTTTGTAATGATCCATACTGGGTGATTTATGCATAAAAATTAGGGTATTCATTTAATCGCACTTCTGATTTAATCGGTTAATCGCTCGATTAATTAATCGAGGTTTTGGTTTAATCAATTAATAATCGGCTAATTTCATTATTAATCGCTTAACCGATTAATACAGTTTTTTCTTAAATTATGAAATTTCAATAAGTAAAAATGAATAGCTTATTTATTATTTGGAGTTTATTAGTAAAATAATATAACAAACATAACAATTCTTGAACTAAATCAAGCAAAAAAAAGAGAGTTCATAAATATGTATTAATTAAAAAATAAACAAGTTTGTGACATCATTTTATTAGTTATTGCAATAGTTTAAGGAGATCTTCTAAAATAATATTTTTGAGCAATAGTTTGGTTTAAATGTTTAGGATTTAAGCGATTGTTTGAAAAATCCTTTCACTTATTGCAGATGTTGGAGATATCGAAACCAATCCATAATAGAGAATATCTAATTTCTCAGTCCTTTTCCTGGATTTCTCTCAACATATAAAATCTACATATAAAATCTATAAGTCCTGTTTTAGTTTTTTCAACTTCTAGTTCTGTTAAAAGTTTGTTTGTATTACTATCGTTAGTTTTTTCTGTTGTTTAGGTCATCATCTGACTCATCCTGGCAAAGCTCACCACCTAACATTCTACAAAAATTTTTATTTCCGAGTTCCTTAGTTTCCGTTTTTGTACTCGATTTTAAAACACTGTTGCTACAAGGAAATATTCCTGAGTGAAGGTATAAACTAAGTGTATTTAAAACTTCAACTTCGTTTCTGATTAAATCTAATACTTAGATTTTTTTATTAAATTGTTCGCAATATTATTACTGGCTTTTATTAAATTATTAATCAAAAATTTAATAATTTCCTCAAGTTCAATTAGAGTTAGATCACTGAACACACTTCTTCGTTTGTATGAAAAAATAATTTCTAAACACATACCTTTTGTATACGAGACGAAACAAATAATTAAACAAACAAAAAAATATGTTATAATAATAAAAAAAATTTTTAAATTTTTTGCATCGGTTAATCGGTTAATCGACTGAAATTAACCGGTATAATCGTTAATAGAAAATAGCCAATTTTAAATTAACCAATCAGTTAATCGGGTAGTAATTATCCGGTTAACCGATTAACGGTTAACCGATTGTACACCCTAATAAATATAAAGTAAAGACTAAAATTAGAATTTGGTCTAACTCGTTCGAACTCGTTCAGCAGCTCGATTTATACACAAACCAATGATCAAACCCATGAATTTTATATGGGTTTGATTATAGGTTTGTGTCTAAAACGACCTGCTGAACGAGATCGAACAAGTTGGAACTCAGTCTACTAAAACTGATATAAGGTACAGCGCACAGTGGTTTAAAAACTTTTTTTGTGAAAATAATTCGGTATCTTGTGAACTGTTTAAGATATTGTTCTGAAATTTCACACAGACAGAGTTGAGGTGTTTTAAAAGTCACATGCGAGGGAACGGCTTCCTAGGCTCGTGGGCATACCCCCAAATTTGGCTACCTCGGTTGGTAAGTTTTTGAAAAAAATCGCCAAAAGTTAGTTTATAGTCGGAATGCTAAAATTTCTTACATATAGATAGTTCTGGAGAATATCTACAAAAAACATTCTTGCATGTGAGCGAACCTAATGGCCGATAATTAAAAAAAAAATAGCAATATTACTGATAAAATTTAGAACAAAATGCGGAAAATTTCATGCTGATATCTTTATTCGTTAAAAACTTACAAGCATCGGAACATGACACGTGTAAAATATGTCTAATTTCTGGGGATTTTTCCCAAAAAGGTGTTATTGTTTTTTCTGTCATATAAAATAAATTTCCTCTGGAACATACAAAAGTTTTGGCAGTTTCTTAAGGAAAATCTATGAAAAATGAGTGTAGAAGAAAAATCGGATCAAAAGAGTTAAGGTCCAGCCCTAGCCAAACTTGATCAATTTTAAAATAAAATGTATAGTTTTCTTAAAAATTCCTCAGAGGTCAAAGCAACGATCGCCACAAAACGACAAATATTCTAAGGCCTTAGGTGTTGCCTAAATATATGTAAAGTTATTTAAATATCACACGGTAAATAACAACAGAGCGACCATTTTTGTAAAAGAATTGTGGTATTTAAATACTAAAAATGGTAATTTTTATTTTCATATCTATTAGAAAACTGTTTCGTTTTATAAAATTTCTAAATTTATCACAACATCTCTGTCCATTCAAGTTTTATGTGAATTGAAATATTAGACTATTTTCCAAAAATATTATTAAATCATGAAATTTGGGGATTAAACGGGGTAAGTAATACAAGTATTTAAAGTTTTTACTTCTGCAAAGTAAAGTTGTTTCTTATATTATTTCCCGTTATGTCAAATAAAGAAGTAGTTGCACGACATATGTTAGCATAACTGGAGAAGTGTTTGTTAACTGTTCAGTTAACTAAAAAATCCAGTTTCAGATATATCGTGGAACTTTGCAAAAAAAAGTTTTTATACGAATTTAATTTTTTTAAAACTCGTAAAAAATTCAAACTAAATATAAATTATGTTATTTTCCATACGTATATAGGTCAATATCTTCCAAACAAAATAAGCCATAGTTCATTGAAATCGACGCACAAGTTTTGGTTTTATTCACAATTAAGTGAGAAAAGTAAAAATGTTAAATTAACCTGTGTGTACCTGTAGTTTGATACTTCGTTGTATATAATATGAAGTGTAGAAATAAGATAACATTGTGTACAGATATTTATTACCTATTTCGCATCACTGTGTAATGCTTTTTATGTCATTTTGTTATGCATGCACCATCAAAGTATGTGGTATTCAATCAATTGCTTTTTATATTATTGACATTTTTTTTTGTGTACTTCGCTCATCTTGTGGCTTTTAGGTGCATTGATTTTGTTGTTGTAGGCAACAACTACAACTGTTGCAGCAGCAGCAGCGGCAGCAGTATGTACAGCAGATGTTGGTAATATCAAAATTTAATAAAATTTTATTCTATAATATTTTTTTTTTTTTGGTTTTCATTGCAAATGAATTTTTTAAATATAAAATAAAATGAATTTGTAAATATCGCGTTACGAATGAGTGTCTGTTTTTCTCTTATTATTTATTATTATTATTATTATTTTTTTGCATTTTTGTGAAAATGTGAATATTTATAATATTCGTTAGTTAAATTAAAAATGATGTTGGTATTTAATTCGCATGAAAAAATATGTGTTTGTAAGTGAAAAATTTTATTACGATTTAAGCAATTTATAGATTTTAAATTAAGTATTGAAGGGATGTAACATCCACAGGAGGGGAAAAATTTTATTTTTGTTGGATGCTACAGATCAAATGTGTGATATTAAGCAGATTTTAAAAATTATAAAAATATTTAACACTTTAATATTTAATGCTGAGTTAATCGATATATTAATAGTGATAATTTTGTAGTTAAAAAATTACGCAGCTAAAGTTTATTACTGGATGTGCATCAATATTCTCATAAAGTTCAATTGTGGGGCTTAGTGCAGTAACCAACCATTCATATAATTGTATTGTTTTTAGAACTTTATATTTTACATAGGCGGCGCTAATATTTGCGAAATACTAGAGCGTTACGGAAATCTCTCATTGTATAAAAAGTTATGGTAGAATAGACACAGAAAACTACTTTTCAAGCTCTTCAATTGAATCCTGAATTAAAGTCTAGATGAAATTTTGAATACAACCAATTTTGTTAAATTAATTTTTTCCTGCTACAAAAAGCTTTTAATTAAATTAATTAAAGCCACAAAATTCTTAAAAGTTTATATTTAAAGATTTGCCAAATGCACAACCTAACCAACCCCCTTAATTATAAATTACATTTACTAACACATAAATTTTCTGTTACCAACAAATTGCTGAAAATGTCATTTCCCATCACTTGTCGCAATAATTTCCACCACAACATCAATTCTCACTTAAAATCAAAGATTAATCAAATTTAATAGGTATAATAGCACTACTGTCTCTTGTTCATATCGAAACATTTTCAGCAGATGTTATTTTAAACAAAGTAAATTATTATGTTAAACTATAATACCGGATATTGTTGCTTAATGAATGAAAAAAGAGTCTTTCCATTACAATGACATTCATTGTTGGTCTGTAGTGCGGATGAATACATATGTAAAAATAATAAAGCCACGAAACAAAGAATCAACTTCAATTAAGAGACAAGATTTTAATAATCATAAATTAACTACAACATCCAACCAAACAACTAACCAATCGAGCCATCTTTCAGGTAAAGGCCCCCCTCTTTTTTGTTAGCAAATAAATGTTTAACAACTTTTCAATATTCTCAGCAAAATAATGTTTTACATATTGTTGCAAGTCGGTGTTTTCGTATAACAAGTATACAATGTATTGCTGTTGCTGTTGCTGTTGTTGTCGCTGATGTTGTTGTATTAAAGACGATTTAAGGAGTCAGTCCGAACGGATCGCTAGAAATAAGACTCAATCGTAATTCGCTGACGTTAAATGGCGTTGTAAAAATTTTCGTGCGTTAATTGAGTTGTTAAATGCCTATTGAGCCTGTTCAGTTGTAAGTTGTAGTGAAAATGTTGTGTATAAGTAGTTGTAGAAAAGTCAGTATACAAATGTAAGTGGTTGGATTTAAAAGTTACTAATAATTTTGGTTTTAATTAGTTTTTGAAAGTAGTAATTCAAGTACAATGAAACAATTCCGTTTTGGTAAATGGCGCACCATTTATCATTCTAAATCAAAGTTGTTCATTTCACCAAACAATTGTTTATACTCTCTATTTCATTTCTTTTTAAACTCTCTATTTAGTCCTTAATGCGAGAGCGACGAGTGTACGTCAGGGATGGCAAAATTGGTACAATTGTACCATTTTTGGTACAATTGTACCATTTTTGGTACAAATCGAACTTTAAAATTACAATGGTACACCAATTGCTTATTTAGTACAATTAATAATTTTTAAATTTTTAAATTTTGCGAAGTATTAGGAAAAAAGTTTGACTTAAAAAGAGGAATATTTAAAGCGATCAAATAAGACCAGTTCACAAAACGTAGCCTCTGCGACTTAGCGCTCTTGCATGTATCGATACATATAGTGTCTAAGAAAAAACAAATTTTTATACATTTATTTGCATTGTAGTAAATGCGAATATTTCGGAACTTAATTGGGAATATATTCTTCTACCTTCCAATAGCTGACATTTCCAAACTAATGAGTTATTTATGATTAGAAATTGCTAAATCTTACTTAGGTACACTTTCCTTTTTGCCACAGATAGTACTATATGAGCATTTTTGTAGGAAAGTCTACTTTTTGTCACGTGCGACACCAATATATGATGTTTTTTTAAAGGAAACGTAAGTTAGTTTTTACTTCCTTTATATATTTGTGTAAGTAAAAATTAGTAAAAATCTAACTATATACATGGTTCTGAAATAGAAGCTCAATTGCTTGATGTCGCACGTGACCAAAAAGTGGACTTTCCTATGGGAATGCCCATACACTTATGCATGTATAGAAAAGTGATATATTTGCTATACTTAATACATGTTTCTGGTTTCAAAAATCTTTTTCGGTACAATTAGATTAAAAAAGTACAATTTTGGATAACAGTTGGTACAATTTTAAAATATCATATGCCATCCCTGGTGTACATGAATACCAGCTGCGTTGGTATATTGCCATATACAGTGTGTAATATAAATGATGATGGAGAAGAAAGTGCTTTTTATTAGAAATAAAAAGATATTTTTGGAAAAACAAAGGGGATTGTGGCAAAATGTAATGAAAATTTTTGGATTTTACTAAGTAAAGATATAGTAAATTCAGTGTAAACCTCATTATTTTACATTTTTACGACCAACATAATTTCTTGTGATAAAATTTTAATGAAAATCTTCGCGTTTACTTTATCGTGTTACTGTACTCTTAGCAATACAGATGCAAAGTATTTTTGAGCAGCTTTGTTCTAAATCATTGGTCGGCGTTTCATAGCACAATTGTGCTGAGAGCATTCACACGTATTCTTACCCTCTTTTCATTTAGTCGTCGATGAGACAGCGACGAATGCACGTGAGGCGGATGCTTACATATTTTTTTATAATTTTTTTTCAAGAATATTTATCTAACAAACACTTGTCTTTCATTTCAAATTGATGATGATATGCAAAAAATATTACATCACATTTAAAACACGTTTTATTACCACGAAACTTTCATAAGAGTATAAATGTTAACGATTTTATGACTTTTCTATATACTGTGTATCTAAAAACTGCAACACTCTGTTTTTCTTTAGTCACAGAATGAATGTATTTTGTTAATTTAAACTATTTTAAAATGTTCTATTTTATTTCGAATGCGTAAAATATTACCTAAGGAAATATAATGCAGCATCATATATCAAACGTTTGACTTCGTGTTTGGTGGGAATGAAGCTCTGTGGCCTCACTAATACTAATAAGCAACAATACAAACACATTTTGAGTTGGGCCTATCACTGTTCTTAATTCAGTAAATGGTAATAAGCACAATCCATCGCTTTAAAATATTTGCTAAGATCATCAAGACCAATCACAAGCCCAAGCAAATGTCCATAAATGTTTGTTTCGCAGAAAATTTGGAAGCTTTTATCTTCTCGGACTTGCTCTTATCAACTGCTGCATAATGCGTTAGCGGTACAGAATTGACGCTATCCATGCCAGGCTTAGAACTGAACTGTTTTATTGCCAAGCCAGATACTCGGTACAGGAACCCAGAGAAGAGTAACATCAGCCTAACGACTTTACACGGATAGTACATGTCATATTGGCCACTTAGAGATTAAGAAGTGGCGAAGTGGCATGTCATCTTAGTGCCGTCTGGCTGTTATCGAAAATTCGACTCTCCCCTCTGCATTGCTGTCACACAAAGATCATCTAACAATAGGGTTGAGTTTCAAAATGCCACTTGCAATGCAACTGAGCAAAGTCATGCATTTAAACGAAACCATGTAAATATTGACAATGTCACACCTCCCTAAATGTATAATAAAAATTATCGATATGCAAACAAAAGCAAACTGTGTATCGGTAATATTGTTGCTGGTTTTTTTTTAAGGTAAACAACACAGTTGGTTATTTTGTATCGAAGCAGTAGCAAAACCGCATCACTGAAATGTGTTTTAACGTTTTTGAACTCACCCTAGCTAACAGTTACCACCCAAGATAATTTTCGATCCATCAGGGTATACCCTGGTGTTATAATGCATTTCTATATTGGATCTTTTTCGTTTATGCCTAGATCAAAGCAAGACTTTGATAACGTGCCCATAGAGGTGTCATGTAATCGAAAGGTTCTCTCAAGCGCGGAGACATGCGACCCAATGCCTTAGGCGGTCCGAAGGTTCTTGATCTCCATCACCAGATGCACAAAAACTACCGTGTTTATAAAAAAATAATTTTGGGAAATTTACTTCATAGCGAGAACGCCGGCAAGGGGTCTCCTTAGACGATCAGAGGCAGGTTTGGTGAGAACAAGATTAATAGGTCACACAGCAATCTTGAATGAGATCAGTTTTAGCGGGAGGGCATCCGTAACTGCTAGCTTTCATGGTCGTTGAGATTGACTTTAGTAGAACACTCTCACTGGTAATTGAGGATAGGGACATTTGGTTTCAATCTTATAGGCTCTACGGCGGTTGCGCGGTATTCTTGGATTCTCTGTTAACAGCCAACTGTCCCTATTCGAAATTATTAAACATAAGATGAATTCCAAAAAAAGTTTATTAATTTAATTTCAATTACATTTCATACTTGTCGCCACTCACTTTTGTCACAGCTCACGTAACCTAATACATGCATTTTTCTATAAACATAAAGATGCTTTTCCCCGTCTACTGTTACAAATGTTACTTTATTCAAATAGGCTTTACATTTTATGGGTCTTACAAAGTAAATTTACTAAATCACAAAAAGCAGAAAAAGCAATGCAACATAGTCCATGTCGGCTGTCATTCTAAGATGTGAACTCATTTGTACAGGAAATGCTTAAAGGATACCTGGCAACTAACTAAACAATAAATGTTAAGGCATCCAGTATACAACAAGAACAAATGCTTTTATAATGAAGCTTGAAATGAAACATAATACTCTGAAACAACATCATCAGTGGCTGCTTTAGTACGTACAACTACTCATCGAGCCAGCTGTAACGGCAGCAAATCTATTTTGGCTAACCGAGAAATAGCCAACACATCTTTTTCATCATTCCGTTGCTGAGTATGGACATTTGTTAAGCTGGGCCCTGTTTTTCCATTTGTGTTGCAATAACAAACACTATTATTATTGTTGTTGCAATATAGCGCTACCGTTGGCATTTTGTCAACCCACGTGTTGGCAGTAGTTGTTCTGTGTGTATGTTGGAGCTATGTGTGTGTGTTTGTTGCTGCCCTGTTGTTATCCTGTACAAGAATTTTCTTTGCTTATTGTTTTTGTTTCTACACAACAACTACTGTTTGTTTCTATACTTGAAACACTTGTATTGCCTCGTTTGTTGCCGGTGTTCACTTTAATTATGTTAAATGTTTAAAAAATTGGTTTCACTATTCAGTGTTCTTTGGCAGTTCTCTTTCCTGTCCTGCCTTCATTCCTTCCTTCCTTCCTTTCTTACACAACACGTTTGTCGCTATATTGTTGTTGCAACAACAGCTACCGCCATTTTTACATACACACACTATTTGGTTGTCATTTTGTCATGGCAAGGTGGATAATTGGTCATTTGGTATGTGCACACGTGTAAGGTGACTTGTTTGCCTGTCAACATTTTCACAAAATAGTTTAATATGCACAATGTTGTAAGAATGTTTGTATGTATGAACTGTTGTATGTTTGTAGAGGATATTTTCCAACTTGTATGTCACATACTTCTGTGGCTTAATAACAGAATTATAAAGTTCGCTTTACTGATTTTTTGTTTTTGTGGTTGCTCCGTTCTCTATTCGATTTTACGCTGGTTGTCATTGAATTATGTTGTAAATTAAATGAATTATGACTTTCAATTGTTATGAATTTTCCTACGGTCTAAAATGAGTTTCAGTTTTGTGATTTTTAAAGAACACTGTAACATTGATGCTTCCATATGACGCAATTTTGGTTCCAGATGGCTGCCACTAATGTTATAAAATTTTGGCTGTTTTATTAAATTCCAATTGTAAAAAAGAAGTAAAATTATTAAAGCTGATAAATTCAGATTGCTGTCGGCATGGTTACCGATTCAGCGTCCCTAGCAGAGCCACCCTGGTCATGTTAACCGCCTGTTCGTTGACAGCTAAGTTGCTATCTGCGGGAACTCAGATGAAGGTAACACAAGTCTGACTACCTAATCTGAATAGCATATCCTTCCACTGACTAACTAAAGTAGAAAACGTAGTATGTGCCCTAAGCGAAAAAAAGTACCGCCTGGCTGCCGAATGCCGATTCTCATTTTTATACTCTTGTCAATCAATATATAGCCAATATTTCAGCCTGAAATACACTGGCTTCATTTGGAAGTAGGAGAAGAGTCTTACCTCAAGGTTATACGAGAAGACTCCAGAGTCCACACCGCAGATCATTTTTGATCCATCAGTATATACCCTGAAGTTGAAATCGTTTTTTATGTTACCTCCCTTTCAATCCCGTCTGGATGGAATAAAGACTTTAAAAGTGCTATCAAAGTTCAAATGAGGTACCATGTTATCGGAGGGTTTCCTCAATGTATGTTGGTAATAGATCTAAGATTCTGGCATGGCCAAAGTCCTTGATCTCGACCTTCCAGACGCCGCTAGTCTTGCCGGATTGCTAGAAAATACAGCCAATATATGAAGATCAATCGGTATTAAGCTTAGTATAACAATCAGAGTCTCAAAGACTAGTATGTAAATAACCCGTTATCCTGATGCAAGCATATGTCTGCATTCTGTATACTTGGTCTACCACGTACTTCTTACTTGTGAAGGACCACCATACTACCGTTCCGTAAGTCACTATGGGATGTACAATTTCTATGTACATCAATTTAAGTATATTAGGGCTCAGGCCGCATTTGGAACCAAACATCCTTCGACAGGAGTAGTAGGCAACTTTGGTCTTTTTAACCCTGTGTTACATGTTTAGTTTCCACGATTGTTTGGCGTCCAGGATAACTCCTAAATATTTTGCGCTGTCCGATAGAGACAGACAGTAGATGATTCTTCAACTGAGGGAACCTAAAGCTCTGAACTTTGATCTTTGTAGTAAATAGTACCAGCTTCGTTTGGCTTCGGTGCTCTCCTAAACCATAGCCTGTAGACAATTTGCTGAGTTTGCTCAAGGCTTTGTACATGATTTCGCTTATCATGTCCGTCAACTTCCCTGTTACCATTAGTACCACATCGTCCGCATAAGCCCCAACCTTGACAGAAAGAATTGAGTTAACAATGAGAAGCCAGAGCAGAGGTGAGATCGCCCCACCCTGTCGTGTTCCTCTGCATGCCCATTTTGACTTTTCGCTGTTGCCTCTTTTTGCTGTGACGTTTCTTGCCTTCAACATGGTGATAGTCTAGTTTCTGATGTATTCCTCAATATCAACATCCCGAAGAGCCTGATACGTTGTTAAAGGCTCCTTATACGTCAAGGAAGGCAGCCAAAGCATACTGTTTATTTTCAAGGGGCCTCTCTATGAACCTAACTTTCTCGTGTAGTGCCGTTTTAGTAGAGCGTCCCTTAAGGTAGTCATGCTGACTATTCGAGAGTCTTAACGACCATCTAAGTCGATATACGGCTGCCCTCTAAGGCTGCAAAGACTCAGGTCCAATTGTAAAAGTTCATTTCCCATGCATCACTAATTTCACCAAAGTGGGGAGCTTCTTAATTACCCTACTAGAAGTTTTCCCAATACTCATATTGGGGCCCGATTGGGAATGCATGTGGCATGAAAATTTCTAGTCGGGTATTCCACTGCTTTTATCAAAGCGTTTCATTGGCGTTCGTTTAGCGGATCTTTCTTTACGGATTGGCGCAGTCATTACCACATCTTTAGGTTTCATCTCTTTGAGGATTTGTCAGCGATTGATTTTGTTTATCATCATTCGCTCAAGCACTATAAAATATTCTGTTTACCTCTATGTGACCGTTCTTCTTATGTGATTAAATGGAAAATTAACAAATTAAAATATCTGCCAAATTTTGTTTGTAGTTATATACCAAATCCTTCATTTTAAATTCAAACTTTATACAAATACTTTTATACAAGTTCTTTTCACTAACAACAACACAAGCGACTAAGCCTTGATGCATCCTGGGAAAATTCTGATTTTTCAACTTTTATTATTATTTTTTAATTTAACGCAATTCACTCATCTGCAACTAATAACTTTTTTCCCTTCAAGGATAACACACAGGTCGTATGTTCCTGTACTGCATAGAAGAAAAAAAAGTCATGCATATAAAGATGTATAATTATTATTAACATTGAAAAGCAGAGTAAAATAAAGGTGTAACGTATGGGAAGTACAAGTTCTGAGGTAACAGACAAAGCGGGGTGGCAAAGGTATAGCATGTATACACTTGGAAATGCATGTAAAATGCATGTTCATTCTACTCAAAATTGCCGAATACATTTGTCATTTCTTTAACACTTTTTGTCAGTTTTGTTTTTCGTTGACTCCATCCATTCCACTTCAGTGTGTGGAACAAAAGGATTTTTGTTGAGCGGATTGCACTTGTGCATGTCTAGACGGTAGACAACTTGAATTTTATGACGTTTTGTTTTTTGTTGTTTCTTACGTTTTTTTTCATGTTGAATTTTAACTTTATTTTTTATCTACAAACCAAGTATATGACAAATTAATAATAAATTAACACCTTACGGGAGTTTCTCATATTGTTCATACACACACACACGCACACACTTACATTGCACGAACAATAAAAGAAAAGAAATTAAACGAGAAAAATTATTAAAGACAATCCCAACCATGTATGAAGACACCAAATACATGACAAGTTTTAAAAGGACCAACAATTGAGCCAGAGTGTGAGTTGTGTGGAAGGAAAAGTTGCAATCATTTTCATCATTCGTACTTGTACTCGTAGTCTATGGCACTTTTGTGCAATCATATCTTTTGTCTAGTCTTAAATTTCACGGTCTTCAATAGTTAGAAGATAAAGAGAGACTTGACTGGCTGAAAGTTTTATAAAGAACACATTTATATTGCATTTCTTTTTTTTCCTATAGTGCCGCTTAATGTCATAGACTCAAACAAACTGTTGGTCGTTTGCTCGTTTTATACGGTCAGATGATGCTAGACTTTTGACACAACTCCCTTGTGTGTAATTCATCACAAAGTCTATGGCATAAGACATGGCAGAAAATAAGAGTTGGGAGTTTTGTTTGCGTAAGTAGAAAAAAAATCTAGCATTTAATAAATGAGACGAAGTAAATGAAATAATGTTCTGGCTAATTTTTTATCTGGGATTTTAATAAAAACATAAGCTTTAAAACCTTTAAGCGGCGAATAGTACTTTGAATATCTAGAGTTAATTTTTCGTTGAACTAAAGGGGAATTTTTTGCCACATTTTTAAGGAAGGGATAAAAAGTTAGAAAATTAAACTGTCCTACAAAAAGTGATAAACTTATTTCATAGCTTAATCGCAAGGCTTACAAGATTTCCTCTGCCGAGTCACTATAACTAAATGAAAAATTGAGGGAAATTTAACGCCCCCTGAAATGTAGCCCAGATGCAAACTTTTAAAACGCCGAAACACATATGTATATGTTTTTTTGTGCCCTCTGCTAGAATTAGTCGTTAGAACCATGTCTTTTGTGTTGTAGAGTTGTTTATATGTGCTTGATCACTGGCTTGTGTCTAACCTGAGCTATTAAATTAATTCAACCAAAGTATACTGTTGTGTTCGTTTTATATAATAAGCACGCATTCATGGTTGTAACGAAACTGACTTTTATTGCAAATTCCCTTGTTCATTTATCTTGTTATTCATTCTTACAATGTTGCAATTTAGAGTACTAGGATTAAGTGTTGTAAAAATTAGGAATAAGTAATATTAGGATTTTACGTATTATTAGTAATATTTTAATTAGGTATTAAATATATTACATTACTCCACCCCTAATTTTTTAAGACCACATAGTATTATTTAATCAATTCTGCTAATAAACTTGTTCTTAGCATTCTGCTCAAAATCTATGTAGGCTTAACAATTCAAAATTTAGGGCTGGTGATTCAAATATAATAAAATAGAATATAATAAATTTTTTGATCATGTTTGCAGTCGCTTGGAGATCGCACTAGAAAATTTTGCATAGTTTTTTTTTATATAGCTGCAGCGCGCTCAGCTGTTTGAAACGATCTTAAAATATTTAATATTCGCCCTTTGCATCTTGATGGTTTTGAGTTTGGTTTGACAAGCCAACGCTCCTTTTCCCAGAATGGAACTTACAGGTAGCCTTGCAGTTAAGGGAGAAAAGTTTTCTTTAAAGTGAAACCGTCAAAATCTCCACATAGACGATCACCCTTCAAAAAAAGATTTCAGGCACTTGTCTATGAGCTATTAGAAAACTATTTCGTAACGACGGTCTAGAAGCTTAAATCCGACTTTCTGATAATTTTTTAAATATGTTTTTTAGCTCTAACAAATGTTGGCAAACCTTTGTTACTAAAAGCCCTGAAAAGCTTCGGAAAGGGATTTGGATCATTGTTTATGTTTATAACAAAATTTATAATTAAAAACCACCCACATCTAGACAAACTTTTACCTTCTATGGCAGCTGCGTTTTGTGTTCTGCTACGAATTCTCAGAGACATTCAAGGAAATTCAGGGGCAGTTAGTCTGGTTTAACTCGGTATAACCTTGCGATCTTTAATGGAGTAGCAGGAGTTACTATACCATTTCTTTATCAAGCTCTTAGTTTTCAAAATAAAGCTTCAGAAAAAGAAGCAAAAGGAATAGTTGCTAGAGATTGGTTGACTCATTGTACGATACTCAAAAAGTTTAAAAGTTGAAACTATCCTAGAGAGAAGAGAACATGACACAAAACTAGTCTGCGTGATGTAGCTTCTGTTGCAATAGCAGTAACACAAAGTCGAACCATCCATGAGTCCTGCCTGTGCATAATCCATTTAACCACAAGCTTTCCCAATAATTTTTGTTTCAATCACAGCCGTCATTCGTGCTCCCCAAGGAATCCTCTTCAAGAACCGCTCACAGATGCATCCTTAGCGTGACATTAAGATAAAGTCTACTTCTATTTACATTTCATATAGGAATAGAATATGCCTTATTAACTAGCATCATCTCTTTAGCCTTCTGTGATGGCAGGCCATCTGTGGGACTACCGACTCCCTTGGCACCTGTGTATAGTAAGGTCTCAAAACAGGTAAACTTTCTACAGACTTTTGTTTTGGTGGAGACTTTAGGTAATGCTTCACCTATAACCAGACAACTTGGGCTCAGGTGGAATATGCTCGCCGTTGGGAAGCCCTTCACGGTCTGAGACAAGCAAAATGGTTCACTCAGTTATACCAAAACAAATCTCAAACGCTATTGCCAACGGACAGACGTTAGCTTAGATTACTAACGGGGTGGCTTACTGGACACGCCGGTCTCAGACGACACCAATTTATCATATGCACTTCTGAGACCAAACTATGAAGATTATGCGAATGGAAGAAGAGATGCCAGAGTAGATTCTCTGTGATTATCTGGCGGTAATGGTACGCAGATTGAGGTTTTCAAAGGAATCCTTATGACTCTAGGTGAAGTATACGATCTCTCACCGACTAGAATAATTGGCTTTATGCGCAGCATTAATATCCTTGCGGAAATTTTTATACCACTTGTCTTCAAGTGCTAAAATATGTTCCGGGGTTGTGAGCGGTGAAAAGAGAACACATGACTTACCTAGAATAAAAATAATAGCAAAATATCCGCCCTGTACGGCATTGGCGTAGATGGGCCCTTCTGAGGGAGAGGCTAAGCACCCCCCAGAATTACTCTAGCCCACCCCACAAGAGATTCAAAATATTAGAGGACATTTGATAATATAAGGGACTAAAGTGGGCTTTAGCTCCACCCAGAAATTGTTTCAGCAATTTTTAAATACGCCAATGTTGTATAAGCAGATTTTTTACATATATAAACTATTGTTTAAAGTAGAATAATTTTATTTGTATTAAAGAAACCACCACAAAACAAGTGCCTTAAGTTTGAATCCAGAACAGGAACCGGCAAACATGATACCGCCATGTAAAAGTCACGGTCCCTATCATATAAACTTCTATAAGTTGAATCGGTTGCTTGTCCTTGGGAACCACAGTTTCTCTCCCCCCCCCCCCCCCTAGGGATGCTTCAGTGAACATTTGACCACCAAAAAATACCTTTTGGTCGCAGTGCTCATGGCCTATACATAATAATAATGGGGTCCGAAATCAATACTTGTGTGATATCCAGGAAGTCTGGGGACTTACCAAAAATAAAGTAGAACCAAAGAGCTCTTAAAGAAAGAAATTGCATATACTCCTGATTGTCATAACAATTGGTGGAGTACAATTAGGCCAATTTGAAAGTGAATACTTTTTTCCTGCAGTCGATATTTTTAGAACCTCGTCGACGACATCACGACGGTATCACAAGGCAGACAATCTCTTCTGTTTGTATATGGACTAACAGGGAGATAAAACATTTACTGCTTGATATGATTAGGTAAACAGTTCAATATGATTCTAAGAAAATGGAGTTTCTAGAGCTTCAGATCAATGGAAGCTGTCTGTTCACCACTTTCTCTATAGGAACGAAGGCGGGGGTCCTTTTGGTAGGGGAACTTTTAAATGGAACGTACCATTTTGCTAAACTTCTTTGAGAAACTCCATAGAAATGACTTATATTTTACTCGTTTTGGAGGGGGAAATATGGCTTTTTTCCCTCCCCTGGATCCGCGCCTGAACCTTAGACATAAAGCGAATCACTTCTTTCAAGATCTCAGGTCACATAGGAATATGCCAGTCACTACTAGACTTTATGAAAAGCTCAGAGGATATTTCTACAATTTTTTTACAAATATCTAGGATTCCTCTGAAGATTCCAATGAGCTTGATGCAATCTAATCAAACCCATAAAGAAATATGCAATGCTAGTTAATACATATGCTTGGTAAGACAAAGCAAATATAAAGTTTTAATTTATTTCTTTGTTTTATTCTTTAATGCTTTAGTTGTTATACTAATGCGCCAGGGTTGGGTGTTTATTTGACAGACATGGCAATTTAAGTGATGCAGCAGCAGCCAGTCATTTGGCTGCTTCTGCTGCACACAGAATACTAAATGTCGAGTTATTCTTTAGAATCGAATTTACAACAATTTAAAAATCAAGCTGATGATGTTGATGGTGATGAGGACGCTGTTGGTGTTAGTGTTGTTGCATGTATGTTTAACATGAATAATTGTCCAAAAGGTAACGCCTTTTAAACACAGTCTTGTAAGATTTTATTTATATTGCTGTTAAGAAAACAAATTAATAAAATTACACTGAAAAATTTAATTTTTTTGTTATAAAATATTCAATTCTATATATCATAAAAAATGTATGTGGAAATTAATCATAATCATATTTTCTTTTTTAAATTTAACGCATTTTTATGACAATTAGCGTATACAAAGTTGGCTGCTGTTGTTTCGTCTTGTTACCTTTCTTTTTTATTTTATTTTATTTTAAAGACAACAGCCATCTTAATCACTTAATGTTCATTCATGGTAAGGAATAATTAAAACCAAATTATAATGTAATTTTTTGTTTTCTCTACTTGCAACAAACACAAACACTTCATCATATTCAAAATCGGTGGTAACAGTGCACTGCACTGCAAGAGAAGAAAAACAACAACAACAACAACAACAAGAATTAAAGAAAAAATTATATATTCTCACC
Organism: Panzeria rudis; assembly: GCA_956483635.1. Lineage (NCBI taxonomy): Eukaryota > Metazoa > Arthropoda > Insecta > Diptera > Tachinidae > Panzeria > Panzeria rudis. The sequence goes on from OY101448.1 coordinate 178,993,317, forward strand.
TTTTTGCAGACAATCTACGAACGAAACAACTCAATTAAGAAGTTGATGTCAGTACGTTGCAGTATTGGGTTGGTTGGCTGGCTGGCTGGCTGGCTGTAACTTTTAGCCAAGTCAGGAAAAAAGTTTATAAGATATTTAAAAGAAGCTTTCAAAAAGCAAAACAAGTTACCGAAAACACAAAAGAAACAAAATAATTTAAAAGCCTTAAGACACTGACTGCACTGCACTGCAGTGCAACGAGTGAGTATCTACATTTTAACATGCAGCAATCATGGCAACAAAACAACAGCCAGCAACAACGTAACAAAATTATACAATAGCCAAAACACAAAACAGTGTCAAACATACAAAAAACGAAAATAAAAATAAGCCGGCTAAAACAGACAACTCAGACAACAAACATCCCAGCAGAAATGATGTGAATGAGAAGGAGAAAGACCTCGAGAAATAAACAAACCAAAACAACAACAAAAATCAGTCTACAAGTGTGACTTGCAAATATGCAATCAAGCTCAAAGGATGATGAGACAAACGACATTCTTCTTTTGTACAAAAAATAAATAAATTACAGACCAAAAAGAAATACTCTTCTCGTTTAATACTTTTGGGGTGCAAACAAAAAAAAAATCGGGAGAAAAAAATGCAAAATCCAAAAATGGGAAAAGTAAAAAACACTGAATAAAATTACGACTACAATGCAGTATCATACAATTTATAAAAAGTCATGATTAAAAACAACATCAAGGAATCACTACAACAAAAACAAAAAGAAAACTTCATTCAGCAGCTTAAATGCAGCCAATGAAAAAACTCAAGTGTTTGATTAAACAACATTTCGTTTGCCTTTTTGGTCATTCTTCAAATAATCCTTGTAATTGTGTTGTATAAACAGAAACTTATAAAAATTAACTGAATTTTGTTTGAAGTCAACGATTCTGCACCTACTAGTAGTCGGTATAACACTACTTTTCCGCAGGACTACTTTAACATTAAATTAGCAACTTCTCGGGAAAAATATGCTTCAACAGTTGCTAGATCAGGTGTCCTTTCAGAAGAAGTTGAAAGTTATTATTTCGCCTCAAGTTCAATATCTGAATTTCTATATATTTCGACCATATTACAATATCCAATCAATCTAGCATAACTTATCAATACTCATTTCGAGGCCACTACACCCAAAAATGGGAGGCGCGCTAGGACGAGGGCGAATGGCTTCTCATCGCTTACAACTCAAAGTGGGGGTAAAAAGGAAAAAATTTACAAGTCACTTCTAGAAAGCTAGAATGTAGGTCTAACCCCGATTATTTTTTCCTTTCTCACACTCTTTCCCAACATACTTAACAATCTATCACGATTCCTTAAGGGACTCGCATACAAAGTTTAAAATATTACAGCTACTAGGATGCGGGTCAAATGTAAAACTGATTCCATTTAGTTTTACCTCACCAAAATTTTCATTCCTCTCATACAAAATTTATATTTTTTATAATTTTTTTTAATAAGCTCCAAAGGTTTTTAATCGCATTACTGACCCAAATTCCGCTCCAGAAGGAATCAGAAGCATAGCCCCGACAACTTCCGACTTGGACAAGAAGCGGAAATATGAACTGCAGCGTAAAGCTAAGTGTGAATTTCAAAGCCGACCCATTTCCGGCACCGGATGTATCATCCCACAGTTTCTATATTTATTGCTAAATTCTTATTTGGAATCAGTCATGGAAAGCAAAAAATTAAGCGGAATCTGTCTCACATTTGACCCATCTAGCGGCATCCTAGGCGCTGCGGGGGCCTAATTTAACAATTTCATAAAATAACAATATTTGTATGGAAGCCCCCTAAGGGCTAGAGACAAAAGTCACGTATATTTTTACAAAGTGTAGGGAAAAAACTAATGGAGGGTGGCCATACATTTTACCTCCCTACGGGCGCTCCTAAGCAATTATGGGACATTTTCTTTAACATATTTCTAGTCCTTATTGTAAATTTTGTATGGTAGCCCTCTTTAAGGAATAAAGACAGGGTATAGATATGTTCAGAAAAATTTTTTTAAAGGAAAAACTAAGTAGGGTCACTCTTTTATTTGACCCGTCTAGGAGGATCCTAGGCGCTGCAGGCCCAAATTAAACAATTTCATTAATCTATAATATTTGACGACTACTAGAGGTGGGTTATATATTTTATTCTCCTATAGCTGGCAAACTATCGATAGTCATAACATTTGATATTTTCGATAGTTTGTTGAAAAACTATCGATAGTATCGATAGTATCGAATTTTTTTAATTATTTTACTTATTCGCAGAACTGGGAACACTATAAGAATACCACCAACAATGGTTAAGACTAAAAAAACGAAAACATCTGGTAATAGCTCTTTTTAACCAACAAACCAACCAAAGTGCTCTAAAATACCTTTCTACTAGTACATAAAATTTTCAAATTCATGAACCCATTTCGAGCCAAATGAAATTAAAAAGATATTTATCCCGATTTTTTACGTAAAAACCGCCATTATCTCACACTTTAAAATGTTTATATTTGTCCCAGATTATAAGAGTTATGAGCAATTGAAAATAAAAGTTTTGAACACCGTAACTCTCGAAACAAGAGATAGCGCCGACAAAAGTACACCCAAATTTGTTGGTTAAAAAGTGCGTTTACCCCATTTTTTTGTAGTTTTAAACAGTCAGCCTGTTCATAGAATCCAATACGTATTGGTTTGGTATCATTTTCTCTACAAAACCGGTTGATTGTGTGCATGAAAATAGTTTGTGCTTGAATTTGGGAAATTTTCGTTCAAAAACTGAATTTATTGTCCATGAATTGGAGCTCAGGAGCCCTTTAATTTATGCATTTTATAGCTAGAACATATTTTTCCCATCTTCTAATCAATATAAATGCAACTTTGTAAACGATACTCTGAATTTTGAACAAAAATAACCACTCTTTGAACAAACCAATTTCGTTATGTTTTCATAAACCCATTCACAATTGGAATTGGATTGTAATTCAGTTTCCAATACAATTCCGTATCGGATTGTATGAAGATGCTGATTGTCGGTATTCTTGACTTTAAATTGATACCCATATCATTTATATCCGTCCGGTATTGTAGGAGTTATGACCATTTAAAATAAAAGTTTTGAACACCGTAACCCTGGAGCCAATAGAGAGCGCAAAAAAACATTACGGTAAAATTTTCAGTTTAAAAAGGGCTGTTATCTCGTATTTCTGTTTTTTTTTTTATTGCCAACAGTGTTAGCATTCTTGACTTAAGGCCACAACCGCCTTCAAAAAATATTCGCATGATTTAAAATAAAATCAGTTATTTAGAATTATATAAAACTTTTTGTGTACTTATGCTTAAATAAAATTTTATCGTCACCAGTGTTTTGTCAACAGAAATACAAGCCGAATGGCTAACAGCTGCACCTTATCCGTGTTTCCAGACAGAAAAAAAAATTATTTTTAAAAATTAAGTGAGCTGCCGTCATCACTTTTCACCGAGTTTATTGGCAATTTTTTATAAAAAATTCAACGATAGTATCGCTATCGGAAAAAAACCATCGATAGTCCAAGGGAAACAGAACTATCGATAGTACTATCGATTGTTTGCCAGCTCTAGGGACTCCTAAGCAGCTATGGAATTTTTTCTTCAATATATTTCTAGCCTGTATTGAAAATTTTGAATAGGAACATTCTTCAGGAATGGAGATAGAGGGCAGGTATGTTCGGAAAAATATGTTGGTGCTAAAAAACTAATGGAAGCTGAGCTGTGAGGTTCAACTTTTTTAAATTTCATAAAATTATCCAGAGTTATTTAATTCGTTTGGCTTAAGTTCGTTTTTCAATTTAATTATTATTTTTATATTAGAAAGAAGTTCTAAAGCATGTAATAGTTAAATATTCAAAGAAAAATTTAGGTGTGCTGAAGTTTGAACTTACACCAGATGTATCGATACTACCACCGTTATTATTCGGAATTCTTTCCCGCTTAGACCTCACTGCCACCGACAACCAACTAGTTTGAAAGCCATTTTTACTTTAATCAATTAACAGCCGATACCGCCATCTTGTGGTTTTATTCTCAACTAATTTTTGCACAAAGGTTCGTAACTTCACTTCGTTTCTTAAGCAATAAAAAAAGGCTAAGTCCACGAATGATATATAGTAAGCTGAAAACTTCTCTGATCGCATTTTTTACTTCATCTCAGCGGTTATCGGTGAAAAATCCTAAAAATTTTTGTTTAATACCGAGCAGTTTCTAACCTTTACAACATATATCATTTGAGTTTAATTTCTGTTTTCAGATCGGATTTTGTTCGTGTAGAGGTGTAAGTATTTTAATCTTCAAAACTGCCATACACGTACATACATACATATATTTTAGATGGTTAGAACCTTGCCATTTTGAAAGCAAATTGATTTTGTTGCACAGTGTTATTAGATTAATTAAGAAAACCTTTAAATATCTTAATTGATGTAGTGTAGAACTTAATTACTGTTTTGTAACTATACATATGTTTATAAATACATGAATGTTTCTAATTATAACCAAGATTTACTTTTAATTTCCCATTCATCCGTTGTTTGTATGGATTTGTAAATTGTGTTCAAAGAAAAATAATAATTTGATTTAAATTTCATGGATATTTTCTATGCTTTCTAATTAAATATTTTAAAGCAATGAGCAGTGGCGCCGACTATAATAATTGCAACTTAAAGCGGCCTTTACATATGGTCCGGGAAGAAAATTGAAACTTATTAATTGGGTATGAGTGTCAATCTTCATTTAAGGCAATGCAGTTGGGGAAATATTATCTAAAATAATTAAACTAGAAAAGAGAAAGATTGAAGACAGGCAAACTGGAGGAATGCGTAAAGATAAAAGACAACGCACGGTACAACGTAATATGTTCAATTGACAACACTTGGTTCATATACGAAAACGTAATTGTTCGCATTGGTCTACGAAAAAATAGAAAATTGCCTTGTCCTTAGCCAGAGCAAGTAAAGTTCGCTCTAACCGAACATACGAATTAAGCTGTAAGGCCACAATTTCCAGTTATAGGTTTATTACCACTCACTTTGCTCCACTGTGCAGCAATAGATCATTTTATAAATTATGTGGCAAAGATGTAAGAAAAAATTCACACAAGCAGTTGGTATTTTATTAGTTGTGGCATAATTCATTATTTTTCCTGTATTTTATTATTAATATTTATGAATATGTACTACTGACCAGATAATAGGAAACGTTTAATCAACTTTCGTTTTGAAATATGTGGTAAAATTTTGAGTGTAGTTGTGTGTGTGTGGCTGTGTGTGCTTTTGGAAAATTATAAAATAAAATTAATAAATTTTCATTTGAAGTTGTTTCATTTTTATTATTGTTGCTGGCTTGCTGTTGTGTATATGCGGCTTTAAGCAAATGGCCGTTAAACATTTATTCTTTTTTTTTGTAATTTCTGTTATTTTTACTGCTGGCTTTTTAATAAATATTGAAGGGTAAAAGATAAATCGAGTTAATCGAGAATGAAACGCAAAACAACAAAATCAGCTAAAAGGAAACAACAGCAAACAATTTAAACAACAACAGGCAAAGTGAGTTTTGCGGCAACATACGCGTCCAGTATAAACCAAAATTGGATTTAAATGTTGTTATTGTTTGTTGCATATGTTGAACATGAATTTTTTCGGTTGTTTAATTCTACCGTAAAATTGAGTTGTTCATAGTACGCAGCAGGGTGTAGAACGTCAACATTTTTAACAAGCGCGACTGACTAGACCAGACCTTATATGATAGAATTCACAAAGAAAGAAATATATTAAAAAAAAGCTTAATCAAAAAAGTAATATAATAAAATATTTTTTTTATAAATTCCCATGCTGAAATTTAATGAAATATGTAAAAATTTTAAATACTTTTTATTTAAAGAATATAATTTTATACATTAAGCTTTTTCCACAACCCTCGTATTTCACTAAACGGGTTCTTATTACTGATATAAAAAAATGTTACAGGCATAAATAACTCTTAAAATATATTTCATATATGAAATGATTATCATACTAACATTCGCATTAAAATCATAAATTGCCAATATTTAACGCCGCTATCGGCCAGAGTCACACCAGAAAAGTGAACGAAAAAATAATGTATGAACTATTGCCTGCAATTTATACGTATAAAATATATTTGTGACCAATCTACTGCGAATAAAATATAAAAGAAAAAAATTAACAAAATAAGTAGAATAAAAAAAATAAGAGTCTAGGAAAATTCTAAACAGCTTTGAGATAGACCGACTGCAGCTGACACTATTCTATTACAAAATTATGAAATAATCAGAAAATATAATATGCACAATCATTGTAAATTATATTGAATTCTTATTTATACTGTAAACTACAGTAGAGTTGGAAAATATACAATTTTTAATTTGAAAATTGAAATACATATGTTGAATTTTTGCGCTAAAAATCATTATCATTCTCCTCAATATAAAAAAATGTTTTCTTCAAGAACATATAATTCTTATACACAGAAATAACTAAATTTCGTTTTCTGTAAAGGAGTTCAATTAAATAGTAAATATTTTGTCTAGAAACGGACCTACAAACAAATTTGTAAATAAAGACAAAAATATCTCAACAATTTCATTGAAAAAAACATGATTTTTCCAGTGAACAAATTGTTTAAATCTTTAAAATAATTTGTCTAAAAATATTTACAAATTGTTAACGAAACAATTTACTAAATCAAACAAAACGATTTACTCGATTTTCTGAAAACCATCAAACAATATTTTTGTCTGAATTTATAAAAAAGTTTGTCTAAAAATACTACCAAATATTAAATAAAATAGTTTACTTCATCAAACAAAAATATTTACTAGATTTTTTGTAATATATCAAACAAAATTTTTGTCTTGGTCATTATCATCACCATCCATTAAGCATTTATGAAATTACACTTTGCTAAATATGTTCAAGTCTGAATGTTTATCTAAAGACTCTAAAAAAATTAATGGGAATTAATGCAACGACATTAACGAATTGATTCACTCAAAAATCTTCGGTAAGAACACTTGGTACAATCCCATTCCTTTTGTTATCATTGTTGTTGTTGTTATTGGTGTGTATATCGTCGTCGGGGTTGTTTTTTAGGACACGGTTTTTCTTGTTGTTTTTGGTGTTTGCGTCCTAAGTAAGAGTCAAACAAACAATTCATTGATTATGTAAAGAACATTTACTGAAAATGAAATTTATTTTTAAAGAAAGTTTTGTTTGAAAAAATGTTGGTGATAATTTTGTCTGTGTATGTTTCTAAGTAGTATCTTCTCAGACATGATTTTAAAAGAAAAAAAAATTCATTCACTTTGCAATTGTTGTTTGCTTTGTACCCTTCCGAACTCAACCTATTTTACAGCAAAGTTTTGATTTTAGACTATAATGTCAAAGCTTCGACTCAAAAAGAACTAACTAAGCATTATTATTTTCAACCGTAAGGACACAAAATACTTTAGGAATCAGGGGAGAAACCAAAAATAGCACACGTTTAAAAGTTTTACATGCTCGAAGTGCCCTATTTAAGGACTTTACAGCTTTGCACATGAGCAATATGCGAAACTCAACTCTGCTATGCCCATGTGAACATTTATACTAATTGGGTGATCTGTTTAAAAATGGCTGATCTATTTCCAAAATATTTAGATTCTGCCCCACTGTGTAGCGTACACTTGTTAGCAATTTCAAACAACTTGAAATAAATTATGCTGCAGATTCTTTGAAAAATCAATACAATATGAATATGCGAGTACAACTAGAAACAGAATTTTCCTTTAAATACATAAATACAATGTCATTTAAGTGTACGTATATGGGTGATTCTCATTATAAACGTACATATTGTGTTTTTTTTACCAATGTACACTCTAAAGCACTTTTGTTGAAAATTAGGTCGATAATAGTCTGCCACACTTTACAGATTATTATCGACCTAAAATTACACACTCATAATTTTTCAACAAAATTTTTTTACTAATTGGTTTACGATTGGCTGCGTGCAGGTATGAACTGCGACCTCCTGACTGATAGTCTGACATATCTACCATTCAGCCATGACCGTATTATACTTTATGTTACATTTTTTCCACTTGGACTAGATATGTTTAATTTCAAAGGTTTTTTCTTTAATAAAATAACTACAAAATCACTGTAATTTTAGACAAGGAGAAATTTTCAATTTGAAGTAATGTTTTAGAGTGTAACTAATTGAAATATCAGAAGATAAGACTCATATTATAGTTTTCGCCGCATTCAATAGATCCTGAAATAAAATTATATTATTAGATTTTTTTAAACATTTTTGTGTATTGAGCGTTACATTTGCTTTTGCGGTTATTCTGGGAATGATTTTTGGGGAAAAAAAATACACCACCAAAAATTAGTATAGGATTTGAAAGCACTAAAAGAAAAAATATTATAATCTTTTCAATTTTAACTTGGGTTCACATGGAAAACTAAAGATTTTTGTCTTTTAAAATAATTCCTAGCAAACATTTATTCATGAGCAAAGAGAAGGTTAACTCTTCTTTCCAATAAGACCAATTTTAATAAAATAACTTTGGATAAAAAAAAACCATGCAGTTCCACTAAGATTCACAAATCAATCGACCAACAATGTTAAAAGTTATTTTAATTTTAAATAATTATTCGTACCAAATTACCACCAGCTTAATACACTCTTCGAAAATATAACAGAAGAAAATATTTTCAAATCAAATCAAAAATTTTAAAAGGATAATGCTCTCTATATCATTTCTACCCTTCCGCTGCTGTTAGTTTTTTTCACAGTTCTAAAATTTATACGTAAATTCTATTTAAGAATATTGTTAACTTAACGCTCAATACATTTTTATACGAATTCAATATTTTTTTCCAGAACACCACACGCAATACTTTGAATTTAAAACAATTCAGATGTATAATCTTCGATGTATTTTAACATAAGCTCCTTAGGTATTCATTAAAAAATTTCAATTAAATTAAAATAATATGGATAACACTCAATACATATTTTTGGATACAAACATTGATTGATTGATGAAACGTTTTGCAATAAAATATTTAGAAGTACAAAAATAGGCTCTTATTTCAGTGCATGTTGTTAATGCAATTTTAATAATTAAACTGAGCAAAGCAGCGTACTAAAAAAGCGTAACGCTCAATACATAAGATAGCGGACAACAAAAACAAATTTTTAAATAAATATTTTAAATGCGTTATAAATTTAACTTCGTTTTTGGAAAAATTCAAACTTTCTTAATATGGAAAATCAACGGCAGGCATTACGGACTTATTTACATTTATTTATAATCTATTAAATCATGCTAAAGCAGTTTTAATTTTAAAATTTATGATTTTATTCAATGAAATATTTTACTATACTTTCAACGGACACGAAAAAAACATTTGAAATGAGAATCACCCACATATATAAATATAGATTTTTGAGTGTTGTATCTCAGTCTGTCTGGTCTGTCGAAGTCCATACATTTTAAGATCACATTACATTCAGATTTCGTTCATACTATTTGCTTAACGTTTTTTCCTTTTTTTTCTTTTAATAATACTTTTCCATCCATTTCAGTTCAATGCAATATTATTTATTATAATGAATTCACATAATAAAGATATGAAGTTCTTTTTTAATACTTTTACAAAAAAAAAAGCTAAAATCCGTACATTAATGGTGAACCATAAGACTGAATATCGTTCGCAAAAATGTTGCATGTTTTTAACAATAAATTCTTAAATTAATAAATTGTCTTAATGAGTTGTACACAAGTAGTTACTCGTACAATACAACGTGTATGAGAGAATGTAAATCGTATTGAAACGACTAGTATTTATTTGTTAAAACAGCAACAAACAAACAAAAAAGGCCAACCATTTAAATACACGTACGAGTAATATGTTTTAAATAAGTTTAGTCCATATTGGCATAAAGATTGTCTTTAAGGCTTTAAGTTGCACAAGAACCTGTTCACACTACTGCATACAACAAGTGTGTTTGTGCTGGCAGTTTAGTTTTAATTAAACTACTTAAGATAGTCTTATAATTAATTGTTGTACTTAAATGCAAGCAGTTTTGTAATCGCAACATATGGAAGCTGATGTGCATGTTTCTTGAATTTCGGCCAAGAAATCAATTAAACTTTAAGCAAAGAAAGATACAGTTAATATGGTTCGAAATAATTACTTTTTTTTTGAAGATGTGCGAGGGATATACCGAAAGTTGTGATTTTTCTGTAAATAAAGGTAGGAATAAATATGAAAGTGGTACGGTTAAAATGACTTTACTATATTATGTCAAATAATATGGTTGTGGTAAACATATAATATTTGTTTTGAAATCTATAAAAACTATTAACAACTTGTTGCTTACATTTGAACATTTAATTCATACACAAAAAAAAATTAAATACGATTTCCATTACGAAAACTGCAAATTCAGTGAAAAATTTTTGGATGTCATGTTGGCGGAACTACTTTTTCTCTAACTCCAAAGTATCAATAAGTTTGTACTTTCGACTTCTCAGGAGGTAATTATTTACATTATTCAGATAATTACTTAAAAATTTATTTTACTTATACAAAATTGTGTCTCATTCAAAATTTCGCAAATGGCCAGGGAAAAAAATTGGAAGTACATTTTGCGGAACTTCTTTTTCTCTACTTCCAAAGTATCAATAAGTATGTAACTTCGACTTTTCAGGAATTGATTATTCACAACATCCAGATAATTAAACAAAAATTTACTTGCAATATTTCTTGGCTCTCTTAAGCAAATGCAATAAATGTTATGAATTGTCATATTTTTATTTATAAAAAATTACTTTATAGAAGTAATTAAAAACTAGTTCCTTTGCACTTACTAAAAAGAACATACAAAAAATCAAATATTCCTAACATCTAAAATGAAGTTTATTTGCTGATAGTTAAGCATTGTCTATATGCATTTCATTGGCGCTTTACCAAATCGTCAGTAGACTTCAACCTCAACTTTGAACAGTTACAAGCCTCTTATCTTATGCACAGACTTTCAAAAACCATTTGAGAATTTACAAATAATAATATTTTTGAAAATCCCAAAGGAATAACCCTATAAGGGCCATAAGGACACAAAAAAGTTTTGAAATCGGGCAAAAAACAAACAAAAATTTTAAGCGTTGAAGTATTTCACGTGCCCAAAGTGCCCTGTTTTGGGAGCTCATAACTCCACTCCCAAGCAATTTTAAAAGCTCTGCTATATTTGTATGAAATTTTATACTGATCGGATCTATCCGTTTAGAAATTGCTAATTTATTTCCAAAATATTATGATTCCGCCCTCTGTGCAGCATTTGTTACAGAATCAATTTCAAGAAAATGGTCCGCTATTTAACTACCAGTGTAAACGCCTCACAAAAATTTTGTAATTGTTTTTCTTGTCTACTACTTTTTTTTCTTAATTTTCTAAGCCATATGTATTTTTTTTTTTCATATTTTATTTTGCAAATGTCAACCATAACTGAACACAATCAATAATTGCAATTAACTGGTATTAAGTATTTAGTTACTTTTATGTAGACAATATTTTTAATAAATGTTGCAGTTGTTGCAGTTGTTGTAGTTGTCTCTTATAATAAAATATAATAAAATAAAACTAAACTGTCAGAGTTAACTTGGGTTTATGTTTGTTCGATTTAATGTTCATGTTATTTTTGCAGTAAATTATTTTTTTTTCTTCATATTTATTTGTTAATTTTTTTTTTTGTATTTATGTTTTAAGATTTATGTTAAAATAGCGTGTTAATTAATGTCGTTACGTAATATTTTAAGCAACCCATATACGAGTGGTTACAAGGAGTTTTTTTTTTTGAGAAATATTTAATTTTTTTTTTTCTATAAAAGAAATATGTTTTCAATTTAAAGATCAATTATGATAAGCAGGTACAGTAAATTATTAATATATATAGACAAACCTTTTACGGCATACAAGTTTAGATGTAACAATGTAGTTATTTTAAATGTTATTATTTAATTGGTTTTATAAGAAGTAAGTGTTTTAATAAAAATTTAATTAAAATTGACAGGTAGTCATGATGAGGAGAAAATCTAGAAAATCGCATTAACCGGAATATTGAGAGTAAAAAACGCTTTTTAAAAATTTTCAGCAATCGACGCAGTTTTTTAAGGTTAAGCAATAAACTTGCCTGAGGAAGTATAAAAAAAGTCTAGTCTTACGTTTAAGGTACAATACGTGCTCAGCACTTTTATGTAAAACACCACGAGAAACATTTTTTTGGATCGTTTTCATCCTGTAACTCTTCGTTTTATGGGTTTTTTCTACATTTCTTAAAGAAGGGTCAAGTTTCTTTGACCCTTCAGCAGCTATATAGGAGACTGAAATGTTTTACAAAAATATTCGCAATAAAATTCTACTATAGGTCTTTAAAGAGACCCAAACTTAAGCCTTAGCTTGGACGCTAGAAATCATTAAAAACTTAAAATGTGTTTAAGAGTTAATTTCGTGCTCGGCATAGAAAATCATGTAAGCCTTACGTTTAAGATACTAAATCTGTTCAGCTTTTTCATGTACAAGACCACGAGGAATATTTTCGTAGAAGATTTTTTCCCGCTACATCGCCGCTGAAGGGGAGTTTTTTGCCACTTTTTTAAGAAATGTACAAAAACACCCATAAAACAAAGTGTTATAGGGTTAAAATGTTCCAAAAAAAAGTTTACCGTCCCAGCAAAAACTAGTGCTTTGCGGTAAGCAGGTTTGTAAAGGAGAGTTTTGTTGGTGTAGCTTACAAACATGCTTACGTATTGCATGATATTTGTTCGCGATGTCCCACTTTGGAGCATTTCTTGTTAAACGCTTATTTCAGCGCATTGAGTATATAATAAAATCATACTATTGTTTTGTCTTTTTATGTTCGTAACTCTTCGTCATTCTTCGTAAAATGTATATTTTTATAATTTCTGCCTTACAGTAGCGCTTCCTTGAATGCACCACTGCAAGTGAATGTGCAAAAATTTGTTTTTTATGTGGACGAAAAAGAAAAATATAAGAAGCTTAAGCATTTCTTGCCATACATTATTGCTTATATTCAGGCAATACATTTGTCGTTACTGTGAAGCGCATTTGTATAACATGAAAGATTTGTACTGCTTCCAAAATTTCGATTATTTTTTGCTTGGGTGGTGTTTTACATAATATTGCTAAAGAAACACATGCTATACCTTAAACGTAATGCTACATACACACTATGACATTTTATGACATCGCAAGTAAACATGATATTGTGTACTAGCGGAAACGTTTGCTACTTTCGATGTTTTTCGGTGTGTGACAAACTGTCTGCGCGTCTAATGTGTACGGTTGTCACAATAATGCGACAATATTGCAGTCAAAATGATAGCATGTTGTCATTTTGTCGCATTGAGTTGTTAATTTGAAATATGACGCCACAAAAGGACAAAAAAAGAAATGTCCAATGTGTACGAAGCATAAGACTTGCAAAATTTTCTATGCCGAGTACGAATTTGTGAATAAGTATGAAGTTAGCCCTTCAACATAGCTTAAGTTTTCAATGATTTCTGGAGTACAAGTTGAGTCTAGAGCTAAGTTGTCTTTAAAGTCAATAGCAAAACTTTATGTCCAACATTTTTGTAGAACATTTTATCCCAGTACTCCCTTTTTTAAGCGGTGTTTTCACGATTTGTTATAAAAGAGCCAAGAATGGCCGTTATGTGGGAAAGTTATAGGGTTAATATGTTTCACAAAAATATTTGCCCTAATATTTTCTACAAAGTCGCTAAACATACCCTACACCTCAGATGTAAACAACACATAGTTTCATGTACTGATATGCTGCAGGAACAGGCCAAAAGGGGGAAACTTTATACGTGTTGTACAGTGTTATAAATGTGCGATGAATTCAGGAGTCGGGAATCAAGATCAACATTATAAAAAAAATAATATAACAAAAAGTAAAACTAAGTTCGGTTTTAATTTAATTTTTCAATTAAATTAGAGAGAAACATGCTTCACATGTAGACAAAGAAGAATTTTACTGTACGGAGGATTGAACTGACATGTTTCGATAGCTCCCGCTAATCTCTTCAGAGTTATCTACCGCTTAGAAAAATATTTTTCTTTGTCTTCATGCTTCTCAGTTATCTCTAATAGAAAAATATAATGTTATTGAAAAATTAAATTAAAACCGAACTCAAGCCAAAATAATTATATTTCTTTGGATATAAACCCATACAATTCGACTAAAACTCATCACTTAATTGTTAAACCCTAAAGGCACCTAGCAAAAGAATGTAAATGTTCAAAATAAGCTCAACAAAAAAAAAAAACATTCACACACAAGTAGTTACTTGTAATTATCAATTATAATTCATATCAGAATAGAGAAATAACAGGAAGCTTAACACAAGATATAAAGAAAAGAATATAAATAACTATCAAATGAAATACAGCTCTAAGAGTAACAGTATAAATTGATTAAAATCAGATGATATTCAGCTCTTGACTGCACCGACTTCGGTCGAATGGTCTAAGCGGTAGAGAACTCTGAAGAAATTAGCGATAGCTATCGAAACATGTCAGTTCAACCCTCCGCGCAGTCAATTTTTTTTTGTCTACATGATTCACATTTATCTTTAATACGATATATAATTTAATTGAAAAATTAAATTAGAACCGCACTCAAGCCAAAATAGTTTAAAATTATTATTATATTTATTATTATTTATTCAGCCATGTTACAGATTCCGTTCGGGTTGGTTTTGATTCCGTAATTGTCATTCCGAAAAAGTAAATTTTTAGTGCTTTAGATTCCGTGATTTTTTTTTACAATAATAAAGTTTTTATACCTTGAGGCGTTTGTTTACTCTTGTTTTTAGATGCAAAGCTCACATTGAGCTTTTTATTAACATGGAAAACACATGACCAAATATTTATTTCACGCTACTAAAAGTATGCACGTTTTTTTAGTACTTACTGCAAATGAATTCAGTAGAAAAGTGTTTTTCAATTCCACTTTGAAACTTAAGAGTGGTTTGATTACGAAGAAAATTTTCCTTTTTCGTTTTCTGAAGAAGCAACTTACGGAATTGAAACCACTTCCGATCGGAATGGTATTCTGTGACATGGCTGATTATGTATAATTGTGCTCAATCATTCCATTGATGACAGCTGATGTAAAGGTTGACATTACAATGATGAGAAGTGTCATTAAATAAAAAACGAAAACACTTTACATAGAATTGATGTCGTCATATTACATCAGCCTTATGACGGTTTTTCTATCAGTGTATGTACATACGCATCGTGTGATCTGCTCAAGTTAATGCCGGAGTACAACCTGCAAATCTTGAGTAAGTCCCAAACAGAGAACAATCTAGAGCTTCCTTCTGATAACGTTGCTAATGTTAAAAAATAAACGTTCCTATAGATCTCGCAGTGTGTCAACTCCGAAAAAGTTCTGCCGAAAACGCCGTTTGATTTCAAAGCAGACTCAAGCTAAATCTATAGCTAATTCAACTATCTCTCTAAAACAGAGGTATTTTCTTCATATCTGAGACATTAAAGCCGCAAACGCAATGTCAATAATACCTTACTTGTTTTAGGACACCCTCTAATTTTAATCTTTTTTATTTTTAGTAAATCATGGAATAGTGTACAGATGGACAGAGAGAGGGACATGATAGCTTAAGCACTGGGACTTCTTTGTCACACTAAAAACACATCCATAGAATTTGAAATTTCTACGGTTTTTGTAAATATTGTGAAAAATAAATAATAAAAAAAACATTAGTTATCATAAAATATTCAATTTTGTTGCATGGTGTAATTAAAGCTTAAGATTTGTTCTTATATTTAAGACTTAAAGTTTTAGTATATTTCAACCTTTCTAGCAGCGCTATAAAGATAATCCTGAATATTTTCCGCATTAGTTCGATTTTCTTCTCGTACTATTTTATAAAATGAAAAAATCGCCCAAATAATCCAAAGAGCTAAAACTAAAATAAAAAATTTAATTAATAAATAATACAAACTAAAGTATATTCGCCTTTTCTTTGTTCCGAGTGAAATTGAAATTTTTAGGACTTGCAGCAGTCTTTTTTGCCACAAATATATATTTATAACAACATTAATATGTCAATTCAGATTGATTTGTATTTCACCCGGTATACAAAACGGGGCCATTTCAATTCAATTATAACTACCAGTTCCAACAAGAAGAAGTAAAACTTCTTTGCCTTGGCCTTTGGCTAAAATATAAATGATAAATATCACTTCGCTAAAAACGCTCACTAAAGCGGCTATAAGCCAGGGAATCATTAAAACATGACGTTTCTACAAAAAATAGTAAAAAGATAAGTAAATAAGCTAAAGAATTAAAAGTACATTTTTCATTTTGGTAAAAACATTTGTGTCTATTAAAGCTTAGTACTCTGTTCAAATTTGCGAAAAATGTTGATCAACATTGGTTTTTTCATACGAAATATATGACAAGCAAACAATTATAACTAGCCCTTGAAAGTATGCTGCAATTGTACACAGAAAAAAATAGACAAGAATTATATTCAATAAAACCATGTTATTAAAAAAAATATGAATTTCAATAACATTTATCTTTAACATAATAAAATATTTCGTTGTAAGTATTTCTTTTCCATGCCGGTTATTTTTTTTTTTCTTTTTATACATAAGTACTTAAAACAAGTTGTATCCCATAAAAAAATAAATGGGATATGGCTCAGCTAGAGAGTGTATGCTTTACGTCCGGAAAGCCCGGATTCGTATTCCAGCCATGTCAACATTTTTTAAATTTATATATATATTTATATTTTGAAATAATTTTGTTATCAATATAGGGGAATTCTTTATCACAGGAAATTTAAAAAAAAAATTATTGAATACCGGGATTTTTGTTATCAAAAACGAAACTTATTTTTTTCTGTGTATACGTTTTTAAAAAAACCCAATGTGTTTATTGTAAATTCCACATGAAAAAAGTGGTGCTCACATTATTTCGCATGAAGACTCAAAATGTTGTTGATACATTTCATATGTTTTCACAAAATAAACAGAGTACTACTTCTGCAACAATTTTTCGTGAGCAATTCGTGTAAATTTTTTTTATATGGACTTTTGACAGCACTTCGCACGAAATGATGAACAGAGTACCATGCTTAACATAAGATATTCATGAAGCGGCCATATGTATGTATCGTTACCTCAATATAAAAAGGGTCTAACAAATTTTTTTCAAATCGAGGATTTTGTGTATATTGATAGACTAGAGGTTCATCTATCGAATAAACAACAAAATCCATTTGAAAAAAAAAATTTAGTTAGGGTTAGTTATATTAAAAAATGATATGTATTATTTTTGTGTGTGACGGAAGGTGTAAAGACTAAATACCAACTTAGCGTGGTCTCAAAAGCTTTGCTCTTCAAGCACATACATTTGGCTTCGTTTAGTCAGTAAACACTAAATAACCGAAAGAAAACAGTCGCTTTAATCTCAGTGCCAAATGTTTTTACCATTACGATTTATTTATCACATACCTTTATTATAGCATAAATCAATAATATGGACAATGCACCTAATATCACATAAGCCACCAAATTTATATACAATAATATATTTATATATCCATCCACATTACGTTTCGGATCGGTAGTATCTTTTAACACCGATATCAGAAACTCGGAACGTAAAATACAAGCGATTAAAGTCAAAGAGCCGATTACTAGACTAGAAGTAAATTGATCTAAGCATTTCAATTCCATTTGTTTAACTATGTTCTTTTTTTTAACAAAAATCTTTAATATATTTAAACAATCTACAGTGCTGAAGAGAAGGAAACGTACTAAAGCAAAATGTTATTAAAAAAAAACTAAATAAAGCCCACAAAATGCTCCAAAATTAGAATGAACAAAACGCAAATAAATAAATAATGTTGTTAAATAAATAAAACAAAAACGATAGAAATAAATAAACAACAAAATTGTAGATAAACGCATAGAAAGAATATTTGTGTTTTGTGGTGAAAAGTGAAAAGAATATAAATAAATTCCAGTTTGAAAAACATTGGTTTTACACATAAATATATATATATATATATACAGTTGAGGGTATAGAAATAGCAGTATATAAGAATTTTTTATGACAAACAAGTATTAAAGTTTTTTTTTATTTTATATTTGGAATAACTTATTATTATGCTCCTACAATTATGCGGACGTTAAATGCATACTAATTGTATTTTTTTAGTTGTAGTATTTGAATTTGTTAGACTGTTTATAATATTTTTGAACTTTATGTTATCGCTGTTTGTTTTTAAATACAAATAAATACTGTGCTAAAGAGTTGAGGTCTCAAAATCATTTGTATTATTTGAAACGAGCATGTTTAGTCATTACCGTCCAAAATGATAAGAAACCAAACAAGTAAAAAGCTTACACATTGTTGACTTCTCCGAATCTTATTTACCCTTCAGCTAAATTGGATATTAAAAAACATCTGGAAAAGAAATTCTTGTTATGTGTAGCACAATACCGATTCGTTTGTGCTAAGTTGGTGCATTTACAGCTTTTTTTAATACAATAAATATAATGTTACACAACAGCAATAGAGGCACCTAATCTAGTGTTTTGTAAAATTATTTCTGTATTCAGATTAGGAATGGGCAAATGAAAAAATATGTCGATATATATAGATTCGATATATTTAAATAATATCGAACGGCATCGATATATCGAACAAAAACTGATAGTTCGATGCATACATATCGGAGTCCTAAAAATATGCAAAAATTTATTCACGTCTAGGGATCCCAGTTGAAGCTTGTTTAGATTTTTGTATCTTCAGATCACTCACCCACTATTGTCATCATATACTCAAACACCCAGTTACGATTTAACGGCAGCAGGCTGCACTGGGTTAGCTGATTTCTGGTATAAGGATAAAGAAAGGATTCGAGTCCACTTGGCTTCAAGAGTATGTTCCCTTTGTGGTAGCTTAAAAGAATATAAAGGGGAGTAAAAAGGGAAGGGTTTAAGTTTTAAGAGAAAAATTGAATTGAAGAGAGACGCATAGAATTCTATGTAGAAAGGGTCGTTTCAGGACTTAAACACCATTGGGGGAGTTAGCGAAAAAACCAACTAGTGCCCCTCATATATAGTGTAGTGCTCCGTGACCGTTGTCATGAGGTTCCACAACTGCAACTTTAGAAAGCTTAGTAAGCCCGAAAGTTCAAGTTATTTGGCAGGTTGACTCATTGCACCATCTGGTTGGAGCCATCTGAAGAAGAGCAGCACCAATGCGTATGATAATGTGAGAACTCGGATATTGTGATGTACACACCCCACACCCGTGAGGGCCTTAATTGCCGGTAGACTATAGGTTATAATTTAGATATCCCTTTTCGATATCCGATAAAACCTTAGTCAATTCATTGCTCTTTTAATGGCTGATATATCTGCTTATAGAACTGTACATTAATCTGGAAGCCTGATGGACATTATAATCCTGAATTCCCTAGTATAGACACCCCCACGGACCCTCGTTCCCACTTGGAGTCACCCGTGTAAACATGTGATGTTAGGGAAAAATCCTGCGTCAAATAGTATCGAAATGCTCTCTTGAAGGAGGGCTTTGTAGTGCAATAATCTATGAGATCAGAAATAATTATAATGGTCTCTAAAAAGGCTGGTGGGATGCCGTTTATTTTTGGTTAATATGTAATTTTATACCTTCTGGAGAAGAGCACTAGTTCCATTTTTGTTTGATTGATACTCCCGACGAGAAATTTAACCAACGCACATGCCCGAACGGGTTATCCCATTCGGGATCCGACCGGAAACTTGTTGTAATAGCCCACCTATAAAGTAGCGATTTGGCATAAGTTCTTCCCAAGTGGGAAACTATTGGGAAAATCTAACACAGATTTTTAATCGTATTTTTTGCTCATCTTCGATAGATGTGATTGTTGCTAACTTTTGTCTCTTGGACAGCTTTAGCAATTTTTAATCAATATTAGAGTTTGTTTTGCTCTCGATTTGAGCAAGTTTTTGCGAAGTTTTCGATATAACCAATTGAGGCCCGAATACTCTTCTACGTTATATCCTAATTGGGATCGCAGTTAAATCCCACAAGGGGTTTGTATGAAAATTTCTAGTTCGGCTTAAGCCACCTGCAGCTTTAATATTCCTGTATTCCAGTTTTTTCAGAACAACATTAACAGCCACTGTCCATTAGAGCCTGGATGACTACC
Organism: Panzeria rudis; assembly: GCA_956483635.1. Lineage (NCBI taxonomy): Eukaryota > Metazoa > Arthropoda > Insecta > Diptera > Tachinidae > Panzeria > Panzeria rudis. The sequence continues at coordinate 179,013,669 of OY101448.1, forward strand.
GCCGAGTCGTTATTGTTGAAGGCGCATTCAATATCTATGAAGGCTACCAGCCTAAAATTTTTTTCGAGTGACTTTTTAGTGTGTCTCACGAGCGTGAGCAAGGCCTTCTCAACTAATTTCCCCTTGGTGTAGGAGTGCTGAGAGGCTGAGAGGAGAGTGGCGTCAAAAATGTCGATCAGCCTCTCCACTGTCTTTAGAAGGAAGGAGGCTAATTAGAATAAAATCCTTCACTTATGAGTGTGATGCTTCTTCTCATTTGTGAGATAAAGATTCCATAGCATTTAGTTCATTGGTGGGTAATGTATGACCAGAAAGTGCAGCCTAAATATATGGAAGTAGCAAAGGTATCAAGAGATGAACATTATGCTACTGATCTACAAGGATAATGCCATCCGGACTTGTAGTGATGAAAGCTTCTTATCGCCGAGTGCAGCTTGCCCATGGTGAAAGCCACGAACACAGGAGATCGGCTAAAACGGAGATTCGCGCTCTGCGTTTCCGTGCAGAATAAACTATTTGGAAATTGGATGCCTTGAAACTCAATACAACTTGTCCAACTACCATCAGATTTGTGGATGTAGGCAAGAATAGATGACTGTTTGGGTTGGATTTTACACAGTCTGCTATTTTCGGAAAAGTATTCCACATTGCTACAGATCCATACCAAGTCTTGCGCTTTGCGTTCCTGACTTGGCTCTTGAGTTGAATGAACTTAAAGCCGTAATAATTCCTTTTAAACATATTCTGTAATATTAATGTGATATTTCTAGCACGACAACACATGTGTAACATCACAACAACACACAAACATAACCCGCGAAGCGATTTAGTTTGTCGGCGGGAAAAACCCAGGGTCTATGGCGGGAGTCAAACCCACGACCTCTCGACTGACAGGCTAGCATCGCTACCAATCAGCCACAGAGCACCCATTTGGCTCTTGAGTTTGCGCAATGAAGACTTGTATAGTACCTAGTTGCCTGTCCTCTTAACCTGTCATTCTGCAATTCTGTCACTCCACCAATGTGGTTTTCGGTTTGGGTGTTATACGAATAGTCTCCAAGATAATCTTGTGGCCTACTTGCAACACTTTCTCTATGGCTGGAGGTTGCACAATTATACTAGTTAAGTTACTATTTTTTTACGTCTGTTTAAATAAAATCTTGTAACTATTAACTACACTCTAAAACCCTTTTGTTGAAAATTAGGTCGATAATAGTCGGCAACACTTTACAGATTATTAAATTACACACGCACTATTTTTAAACAAAATGTTTTTACTAAAAAAATGCGATTGGCTGCGTGCAGGTTTGAGCCGCGACCTCTTGACTGATAGTCTGACGTATCTACCATTCAGCCATAGCCGTATTATACTTTATGTTACATTTTTTTCCACTTGAACTAAATATGTTTAATTTGAAAGGTTTTTTCTTTAATAAAATAACTACAAAATCGATGTAATTTTACACAAGGAGAAATTTTCAACAAAAATTTAGACAATATATTATCGTAAATTTTAAGTAATGTTTTAGAGTGTATGGCAACGAAGAAGTCCAAATAGCGGTGGAGAAGGAGCAGTGTGTTATGACCCTCTAGCCCTGAATTAGATGGGCGTTGGTATCTGAACTATCGCAGATATGGTGGTACGCGTTGGCATCGGCAGCGATGATGATAGGTATGCCTTCCGCGTTTGCTGCTCTTGCAATCTTACGCCACATCGCAGGAAAGAATCAATATGGTGAATTCCCCTGTCCCCTATGCTGAAGTCACCTAGATTTTGACATTATATTGAACAACTAATTCAATCCTAAAACTAATATGTATGTATCGGCATTGAAAATGTATTTCATGCTGTTAGTTGTACGGGATCCTTAAACGCTGTTTTGTTTCCACCAAGCCGAAACAAGAGGTACATACAATATATGATTATAGCTTTGTTCAAAGCTTGCCCATGCTTGTTTTAGAGTATACATCGGTTAAGCTAGCTAGCTTTTGTGCTGTAAGGTCTAGTATATTTTAGACCCCAAGATTTGTTTCTATACCAGGCAATGTTTTTATAACTACAACTACTTATACTGATTTCAAAATGCCATTTATTTAACATGCAAACCAATAAGAGAATGAATGATCAATGATGGTCATAATTTGCATAAATAGTGATGCAAACAACGGTTATGCTGTAATGGTGTGGTTGATTGTCAATTATTTTAACAGTTTCTTGCCACAAAAATCGAAAAACGTGGCTGTTGAGAAAATAAAACATAAAATGACAACAGCAATCCAAAGAACATTAATGGCTAAAAACCACACAATTGAAAAAATACATAAAATAAGAAGAAAATGAACTAAAAGCAGAAACATTAGGATTAGAGATGATAAACAATGTTTTAGTAGAAAACAAAAAAAAACTTGTAAATTTAAAATTACGGTAGCCAAAAATGGTATTGAAGTAATAACAAGTACATGAAAAATCCCAAAAAACAAAAACAAATGCTTCAAAACTCTTTAAAACCTAAAACATCAGCCATTGTTGCAGCATTTACCGAATTTACTTACAAACAGCATTAAGTGAAGCTAAAGGGGAAAAAACCTCCTACAAGCTCATTTCGAGAAGATAAAGAAGTTATATGCCAATGAAATCGGAAGCTTTTAGCAAATATGCAACAACAAAAATACAAACAACAACAAAATTGAAATGAAAAACACATTATCTTTATGAATATCAGTGAACGGAAATCAAACAACTTAATAAGGTAAAAATACTTTTTTTATAAGTTTAAGTATAAGATGCTAGCCAGGAAGAAACCAAATAAAAAATTTTAGCCAGGAACATCAAATGATAGAGCTGCTGGAAATTATGATTGGAAGCAGGAGGGCGAGCAAAGAGTTGATACCCAGCAGGAAACTGTGACTTAGTGTTTTATGCCACTATCAGCAGATGGAATTTTTCTTTAAGAGGTGTATTAAGGAGAACAGAGTCATGTATAATATCTTACTTTCAACTGAACTTTGACAGATATAGGTCCATATTATGATTCACAACTAAATTGATAGATGATTCGTAGTTGTAAAATTTTTATTATGGATTACAAGTTTCATCAAAGTGAGACAACGGCATTTTATCAGCTCTGTCTTGGTTTTTATTTCAACTATTCAACCATGTCACAGAATACCATTCCGATCGGAAGTGGTTTCAATTCCGTAAGTTGCTTCTTCAGAAAACGAAAAACTAAAATATTTCTGAAAAAAGTTTTAAAATATTTCTGAATAAGTTTTCAATATTCTAGAAGAAATTCAACATTTTCCAACGAAGCGTATCGTACCCATTAGAGAATCATGGTAACGAGTCTAAAAACTAGTTTTTTCATATAAGATAGTTTGACATGGTAGGAACGATATGTAGGAAAGCGTTTGGTTGAAGGTAGAATGTCTGTGAACGCCTTTAAACATGCGAAACATGTAATAGAATACATTAAAATTCGTGATTATTCGAATAAATTTTCAATTCATTATTCGTTCGAACATTCGAATAAAAGTTTGAAATTATTCCGCAGTTCGAGCCAGAAAAATATGATGATATTTTATTCGAACGATTATAAAACCGGAATAATTTACAACACTACTCTTGTTTGTATGTTTTAAATTCACTCACCTCTTAATTTTGCATAGAAGTTCTTGTACTTCAAATATTTTTATTTATTAAACGCCCGAATAGTAACCCGTTTAATTCATAATATTTCATTTAAGTAGTGGCAACACTAACATGCACTTTTCAATATGACTTGAAAAAAACACGTGATGCTTTGTTTTGTAAACAAAACACAAACAAATTTGCTCTGCTTTTTCTATTGAGAATTTTAATATAATTTTCTCTTGCATTTCTTTCCTAGCCAAACAGAAAACAACAATAAACACATACACAAATGACTGCCATCAGAAAAAAACACTTAAAAAATAACACTAATAACAACAACAACATGAAACTTTTGCATTTGAACTTTTAACAGACTTTCATGCAAAGCCATTTATAGTGTACATACATACTTATGTACACATTTCTTATTCAATGATTTACTTTAATTTTAACACCTTTTTATTGCAATTTTGATTGATTTACTAATAAATTACATTATTTGCAACTATATTTTATTTCTTTGACATTTTTTCACACTTTCAACTCAATTAGCGACTAACTTTACCGGAACTAAAACTTTTAGTGACTGATTTTTGCGGGGAGCACGCGAAAACTAAATTTTTTTGCAATTACTGCAGAGTTGCCAGATAATAGAGGAGTCGCTGGATTAAAGGGATTTTATTAAATTGTGTAACATTTTCACAAGGAATTTGAAAAAGTGAAGATAATTTTGATTTAAGGACCTACCTACATACATATATATGTACATTATGGTGGCCCTATATTTTAAAAAGTACTTTGTAGCTCAAAGCCACTGAAGTCTTAAAAAATAAAAAATTTTTAAATTTTTTTTTAATTTTGCTTAATTGGTTGACTGCATTTATAAATCCGTTTGTACTTGAATTGGCGAAATTTCCGTTGAGAAACGGAATTAATTGTTCGTGAATTGGAATTGAGGAGACCTTTAATTAATGCATTTAACAAGTAGAAAAAAATTTTCCTAGCCTCTAATTACTAAATACATAACTTTGTAAACGATATTTTAAGTAGAGATGTAACGAATACCGATACCGATACCGATATATCGGCGATACTTCAGATTTTCCGATACATCGGTATCGGCGATATTTTACTGCCGATACGACGATACTTTAAAAAAATTTTTCAGAGTTTTTTTTTAACAAATAATTTATTTTTGTTCGATTTTACCATGAAATAAATTTATTTCGTTATTTTTTAAATCTTATTAATATCAATTTTAAAAATTAATAATATTTTATGCTGGTTTTTTGTAAAAAAAATTATTTATTTTTTGTTAATTTTACCATGAATTGAAATTCAAGCCGTTGTTTTTTAAATCTTATTCCAGCAAAAAAGAGATACTCCAAAGAAGTCATGAAAATGTAGAATTCGCGATCTGGAAGTATTGCAAATTTGGATAATTTCTAATTAGTTTTACATATCCTTGCCATTGCAAGAAGTTCTGTTTTTCGATTACCAATCACCGAATTGAAAGCGATGCTAGGACAAATTTCTTTTTCGGTATTCTATAATGATTTTTCCTCAAGGAAAAAGGACAAAAAAGTACCCATTTTCACAATTTTTTTTTAATGCGAAATTAAACTCAGACTGTGTTTTCATGTAAATTTAAGTGAATAAATATAAACTTAGAAGTCTTTTAATAATTAAGCTATTAAGTTATTTAGAAGAATATTAGTTGAAAAATGTCCTTTAAAAAATCGATTTTTTAAAAAGCATGGCGAATATTTTTTAAAATTATAAAGGAATTAAACATTTTTCTTGCTTTTCTAATAATTATCTGCATATTTTTAACATAAATTTTTTGGAAGCAAAGAAAATGTAGCTCCTTAAAAATTACTTCCAATGTTTTATCAATTTTAAATATTCTCTCTTATAATGTAATTTTGTATAATAAAAAATTGCACTTGAGTTTTGTTAATCTAAACTTGAACTCAATTTCAATATTCGTATCGGTATCGGTATCGGCGATATTTATTTTTAAATATCGGTATCGGATCGGCAAAAGGGCGTATCGTTACGTGCCTAATTTTAAGTTTTAAACGAAAATATACGCTTTTTTAGCAAAGCAATTTCGTTAAGAATTCAAGAACGCAATCATAATTAAATTTCGATTAGAACTCCGTTTCCAATCCAATTCCTTATTTGATTCTATGAACAGACATAATGAAAATTTTGGCAGCTTCATGCGTGAGCGTGTTTTTCATTTTCATAGTCACACATATTTTGAGTTTTACTTATTAGATCATCCCACAATTTTGGAACTTTCTCTAGAATTGTGAAAAGATCACCTCCATGCTTAAAAGAATTGTAATGAAGTGTGTAGCAGCACAAGTTCTGCACTGATTCTGTCAAACGAGGACAATAAGGACAGATGTTGATTGCAATTTCTTTGTGGTCCTTCGAGCCGGATTGTAAGAAGATCCAGATGCTTACGGCGATTCAAATTTATCAGGTGTCGACAAGCAATCACAAAGCAACCGACACAACTAATAAATGACTTAGAATTTCCCACTAAACCTGAGATTCAAAATAAAAGATTACTCGATAAATCGAAGAATTTTCGAAACAAAATTGCTCGATAAATGCTCGTGAAACTAAAAAATCTAATGTTCGCTAAACGAATAATAAAAAAGTTCAAGACTAGTTTCAGGCAAGTTAACAACATCATGCATTTTTCTGATATGCATTGGTGTGTCATTGTAATAGTTGTTGTTGGACTGTTAAAGTGACGAAGGCATAGAGCTAATCACTTTGGCAGTACCGGCAGTGATTAATACGGATATATCCTAATGCACTTCGCAGCACCCTCCTTCATCGGTATTGTAGCAGAACCGTCGGTGCAGTAAAAGAACTAATAAATGGCTACCCAGCTTTAAAAAATTAATATCTCTACTTGGCACCAGAGGAACTGCAACACTGCTCTACAAAATTTAACAAGAAAAAAACGCAATAACAGAGCTGCAATTGAACTGAGCTTTCTATCTTTCTCCCACTTCACCACCTGTTCACTCTACACTATCCCCTTCCAGAAGGTAGTACACAAGGTAGATTGATTAGGTACCATTACAAGAACAGCTGTTTTAGTAAATTTAAGAATGTGTGCGTCACACAGACAATAGATTTTGACACATGTCCGAGATTTTTCTATCAACAACGGGCATGTATTAGTAAATTTGAGAGAGCTTATGATTGTGTGCGACTCACAGATAATGGATTTGACATATTTCTGGGGTATTTCTACCAACAAAATACATGTGTTTTTTGATGTTGTATTTGTTTTAGTTATGGTGGTACCTGTAATGAATATGCCTTGGTAATACATTAACTAATCAAGTGGTGGGCATTAATTGCCAGATTGTGTTACTTCCCTTTTAAAAAAAATTAAATTCCCAAAAATTCATAAAATGTGAATCTTCGCCATTCGAACTATTTACAAGAATTTCTCGAAAGTGTAATTTATACATATGTGTGCAATAATTGAATAGGAAAAAATTAGTCACGATAGCCTAGTGGATATGTGCTAGTCTGTTAGTTTGGAGGTCCCGGGTTCGATTCTGTCTGACTGCAGCGTAAGTTAAAATATTAAAAAGTAATTATTCCATTTGCATTAAAATAAAAAAATAAGTATAACAATCTTGAAAAATTACTCTTTCCTGCCTTTTTGTGGTATCGAAATTTCTTCCATATCTGTTCTTTTGACATTTCTAAATATTGCCTGATAGTTTACTTAGCGAAACATCGCAATCGAAAGACTTGCTGCCACAAACTGAGCGACGAGTGAGCTCTAGTAGTTCTTTCTCTTTCCGTCTTTGATAGCCGTTCACGTGTGTTTTGTCCGAGAAATGTTTACGCAACATTCGAATGCGATATTATTTTCGAATGTTTTGGTTAGCTGGCTTATTACGATAGGTTGTCTAATATTCAATTCAGTTTGGTAAAAAAAAAATCTCTGACATTTTATTTGAAAAATATATTCCTACCGGGTAGAAAATATGGGCAGATATTATTTGTTGACTTTTTTAATATTCCATACTCTAAAAGGGCTTTCAAACGTGAGCTAAAATTAAACAACAGCGCAAAAAAAAGGGTTTCATACAAAAGTATGACAAGATTTTTTTCTGTACCTTTTATATTATCGTTGTTGTTCTTGTTGTTGTATTTTTTATAATTTTGGTTTGTCGCTGATATTTGGCTGGAATTGTTTAGAGAACTATAAACGCAAAAACTGTTTGATCTTACCCAAGTGGCGCCATAATAATGACTTTATTTTCTTTATTATTTTCGATTTTTTTCTGTTTATATATATATTTTTTTTGTTGTTGTGTTGCCAGCAGTATGTTTTATATCGCGTATTTCGTATTTAAAACAAATGTCATTAGATTTAAGATCTTCAATGATAAAACCACAAAATGTTAAGCGCTTGTTACGGGTTTAATATTTACAATCATATTCTCCTTTTTTGATCTTTGCATTTTGCAATTTGGTATTGAAATGTTAAATTTACATAGAGACACGTGTTGTTATCCTTTTTTTGTGTGCAATAACAAAAAATTATAATAAAAATTGCACTTTTTCCCCTTTTAACATGAAATTGATTTTTACAAATGTCATAAACTTAAAACTGCTGCAACAAACAACTGCTACATGAAAAAAAATATTTATTTCTATACATCTTTTGATCACAGATTGTAGATGTAAAAAAGTTAATGATGAGTTTGGTGATCAGCATATGTATCTTTGTTTTTTGTTTCCTTTCACAATTTTTTTTATTTTTTTATTTACTTAAAATCATTCCTTACGCATTCTTTTGATTTTCAAATTTGCATTGAACTAAAAAGAAGCTTTAAGAAATATGGCTAAAATACATTTAAAAAAGAACTAAAGAAAAAAAAACATTAAATCGCTTGTATTGATATGAGACCAATTAAAGCTGCACGATCAGTGATGAAAATCTTAATGCGATCTTGTTATTTATTTGTAGCGCCACATTGACAACACTGACTGCACAAGACAACAGAAAACCCAACATCCCATTCCAATTGTTGAAACGACTGGTTATTATGTAGTTGACGATATAGGCAAAGCAGGTCCTTAAAGGAGTTAGTTCAATGAGCAATTTTTTGTACTTAAAGGCATATAGCACAATATTCCGTTGAGAAAGGGGGAGTTGGGGTAAGACCGGTCTTATCGAAGTAAGCCGACTATATGCTCCAGTAGCAGTTAAAGGAACATACATATGTATATATAAAGAAATTACTGAAAAGAAAGTTACATAATCATGGGGAATATACTTTAAATTTTTACACACACCTTGGAAAGATTCCCGGACACGAAACTCAATCAGATGAATTATGAATAACAATTCCCCGGGAGTTTTTTCCCTATTCCCTGTTTCCCCATTTTAAATAAAATCTCCCTGGGAAAATTTTCCCTTTTCCCATTCCTCCTATACTAAATTATAATTTCCCCGGGAAAAAACTCCCAGGGAAAAAAGTAAGTACATATTCTAAATATGAGGAGAAAGAGAAATTCTTGTGAGTTTTTTTCCCAAACATTTTGAATGTTATATTTCTCTCTTGTTTTAGGCATTTTTATCCACGCCGTGCAAACATTCGCTTCAAAAACATGACCTACTTCTGTCTTCAGAATAAAGTTTTAAAAGACACTCAACATTGCACGCATCCTTTAAGTTCATATAATAGATAAATGGAAGATTTGTTGCGGTTTCAAAAATTTACAATTTCCTTTCCACACACAATCATCGGGGATTTAATGCATCTGGCCCTGACCTTGGCCCAGTTTTCGCTTCACTTCCTCCGCATATAGTTCTTCGGAGAGCATCTGAGTGACTACACTGTACATTTTATTTTTTATTTTAAAAAACTCTTGCGTTAGTGCAGAATAAAATGTAAACACTAAACAGCTGATCCAGATTTTTGCCTCTCCCTTATTTGTTTATTCCCCTACTTTTTAGAATAGGAGGATTATTTCCCGGGAACATATGAATGGGAAGAGAAAAAACTCCCCGGGAAAATTCTTAATTGGGCTGAATATGTGTGGAAAAGTTAATAATTACACTGTGCAACAAAAGTAAACTTTTGTCATGACCTTTCATCACCACAAAATTTTTTTAATGTGTTATAGTCCCCTACAAACTACAAAAACAGTCGAAATTTAAAATTCTATGGAAACGTTTATTTTAATTTTTTTTTATTTGGAATTTTTCAAGAGGCTGCTACACCAATTTCATCATAACTTCAAAACGTTTTATCCAATTCCTCACAAAAAACAGTAAAAAACTTGGAATAAAAAAATAAAATTTAAATAATAAATAAAATTACATTTAACACTAGGACTGTGCCATGGTCCCATTTTCGTCCCGCACATGAGTTTGGTGGCCCATAACTTGTTCATTTTCTTATTTAGATTTCTGAAGCTTTTTGACTTTTCTTAATTTTATGAACTTATTAAGTTAAAAACGTACTACACTTTTTACTACGCAGATTTAAGGAAACAAAATGGAGTTTACCTAGAACCGCCGGTGGGTCATTTTTGTTCCGTCAGTATTCATCACAGAAAAACAACTTTGAAATTTTATTTTCAGACAAGCATTTATTTTCACCTAGCTTCTAAATGTAATAAAAAGCTTGTCTGGACTAGTAAATGTTTCATGTTGAGCTCTTATTTGCACCAAAAGCAAACCAGTTTTATTTTCAGTAAATATATTGTTTGATTTTACGAAAAATCTTTCGCTGGTCTAAGCGGTAAAGTACTCTGATGAGATTAGCGGGAGCTATCGAAACGTCAGCTCAATCCTCCGCGCAGTCAAAAATTTTCTTTGTCTACATGCTTCACATTTATCTCTAAATAAAAATAAAATTTAACTGAAAAATTAAATTGAAACCAAAAATAATTAAATTTTTTGTTTGAAATTCATATTTACTTTATATAGGCGTGGCTCTGCCCACTTTTCCAATTACAATATTATATTGTCAACGAAGCTCAATGTGTATGAGAAGGATCATAGCTATCGTTCAATTAGATGCATTTAAGAGTAATATTTACTCTATGTGGGCATGGCACTGCCTACTTTTCCAATTACAATGTTGTATTGTCAACGATCATGTATATGAAAATCAATGTATATGAAAAGTTTCATTACTATCAGTTAAGTAGAAACATTTGAAAAGTAATGTTTAGTTTTTATGGGTGGTGCACTGCCCACATTGCCAATTATTGTGAATGAACACCCGATCGACTAGGTAGAATCAATTGAAAATTAATATTCACTTTGTATGGGAGTGGAGCTGCCCACTTTTCAAATTATAATGTTGTATTGACAGCAAAACTCAAAATGGCGAAAAGCTTTCTTAGGCGTCAGTGAAGTAGCTAAAGAGGTATTTATTTGTAATGGGAGTGGCTGCTTAAAAAAATTTTTTTTTTTATAGCACCACATTTCACACGGAAATGTATCCTATGACTAAAATTGGCTTAAACTGTTCAAATCTTTATTTTAAAGATCCCTGCATTAAACAGTTTATGTAGATAGTTTTGTGACAATCAGGCAGGCCCTAGATAGATTTGAAGGAAGTGAGGTTGAAACTTTAATTTTCCCATCCCATCAATTAAATTTATAATTGTTTTTTCTTCTTCTTTTTTTTTGAAAATTGAATCCCAACATTCTTTAAGAATTCTGTTAAAATGGGTTCATATATTAACTAAGGTTTTTTTGCAACTACAACTGCTCCATGGTTGTCGTTTTCCATTGCATTTGTAGCAGTAACGTTTCACCTGTATTTTGGTTTAAAAAACTTTTTTTTTTTTTTTTTTTAAATTTTGTAACAAAGTAGTCATGGCTTTCAACTCCAATCCACAACAGTTCATGTTTTTGTATTTTTCTGCAATTATATCTAAAACAACGATGTTCATGATGACGATGATGATCATCGTCATCATCGTAATGATGATGATGCCCTTTTGCAGATAATTTGCATGAATTTGCGATTAAATATTGTGCCGATTGGCAATCGATGTGATCATCGTTGTGATATTTGCTTTTCTGTTGTTTTTATTGTAGTTAATTTTTTTTTTGTCCTTCTCGTAGTGGCGGTTTTTATGCGACAATGTTATCGCCAAAGCATGCAAACAATGTTTGCATGTTTTATATAAAGGCAGTTTCAGAAAAAATGCTGCATGCCTCTTTTTTCCCCCTGAATGCATTAAAACCAAATCGAAAAGTAACAAAATTGCTTTAACGAAAAAAAAACGAAAACTTACGCAACAGGAGAAATGCCTGGTTGCGTTTTAAGTGGTAAAAACAAATAAAGTAGTCATCTGCCAAATAGTCAAATGCCAAAGATTCTTATCTTGGCAAAAATATATGGCGATGTTAAGTAAAAGATTGCGCTTTAAAATCTTTGGGATTTTTTTCTTCACTCTTATTTTTTTAAGGGTGTTATGGATATTTCTTAAAATCAATTTAAGCTTATCAGCAGTTCTTTATTATATAATCAGATAAGTTTGTAAATTGTATGTGTGTGTGTAAATACTCAATGATTTAGTGTTTGACAAAAGTAGTTTTATAAAATATGATCTTTTTATTATAACTATACATAGAATTTATGATAGTTTTTGTTTCGTAAGATAAAAGCGGTTCTTGTTACATGATTTTGCCATTTACATATATTCTCAAAGCACATTTTAATATGGAACATGCACCTGACATCTTGTATAATTTATGTACATGTGGTATTTTAGTGAGATATTCCATTTAAGTGCATCACAATAATGATAATAACGAAGTTATTAAAATATATATTTAAAAAAATTAGGTTCCAATCCATGAAATTTTAATTCCTTTCAAGTTTTTAAATAAACTAAATAATTACACAGGTCAACATGCACAGAAAAAACTAAATTTAATTTTCTGTAAAGAAGTTCAATGAAATAGTAAATATTTGTCTACGAACGGACGTACAATCAAATTTGTAAATATAGACAAAAATATCTGAACAATTTCATTGAAAAAAACGTGTTTTTTTCAGTGAAAAAATTTTTTAAATCTATAAAATAATTTGTCTAAAAATATTTACAAATTGTAAACAAAACAATTTACTAAATCAAACAAAAATATTTACTGGATTTTCTGAAAAAATATCAAACAGTATTATTGTCTGAATTTATAAAGCAATTAGTCTAAAAATACGAACAAATATTAAACAAAATAGTTGACTTAATCAAACAAAAATATTTCCTGGATTTGTTTGTAATATATCAAACAAAATTTTTGTCTGGGTTATCATCATCATCAGCATCCATTGAGCATTTATGAAATTTCACTTTGTTAATTGTGTTCAAGTCTGAATGTTTATCTAAAGACTTTAAAAGAATGAATGAGAATTAAGGCAACGACATTAACGAATTGATTCACTCAAAAATCTTTAGAAAACAAAACTTGTTATGTAAGCCATACATTTTGCGGCCGTTGATACAACTCAACTAGTAATCAAGTTGTATGTTTATCGCACAAACTATACAATTTAGTTTGCGATCTCATGCACAACTTCATTTTGCAGAAAACTTGTGACCAAGTAAAGATCTCTCATTTTATGTTGTCCGCAAATAATACTCACATTCAATGTTTACTGCAAGGTGGTCACAACAAGAATAAACACTTAAAGGCTCAGTTAGCCGACCGTAACGTTGATGTAGTTGTATGTGCTGATCGTTTCTTTCACATTGAAAAGCTATGAGACTGAAACGATCAACACATGCAACTACATCCAGGTTACGGTCGGCTAACTGAGCCTTAAGACTCCATTACTCATACGTAACGTTGATGTAGTTGCATGTTGCTGATCGTGTCTCATACCTTTTCAATGTGACAGAAACGATCAGCAACATGCAACTACATAAACGTTACGTATGAGTAATGGAGCCTTTAGGGCTCAGTTAGCCGACCGTAACGTTGATGTAGTTGCACGTGCTGATCGTTTCTCTCTCATAAGTTTTCAATGTGACAGAAACGATCAGAACATCCAACTACATCAACGTTACGGTCGGCTAACTGAAGGCTCAGTTAGCCGACCGTAACGTTGATGTAGTTGCATGTGCTGATCGTTTCTGTCTCATAGCTTTGCAATGTGACAGAAACGATCAGCACATGCAACTACATCAACGTTACGGTCGGCTAACTGAGCCTTGAGCCTTTATACTACATAAAATAATATGCGATTGGCACACAAACGTTGCGACAGTTTTGTACAGCATGGCAAAAAATCAAAGCTTTTTGTTCTTTCGTACAACCAAGACGCAACTTAATACATCGAGCCCACATACGTTGCAATTTCGTGTACAACCTACTCAAGTTGTACCAACGGTTGTAACGTGTATGGCTTGCTTTACAATAGCATTCCTTGTTGTAGTTGTTATTTACTTATTTGCATGTCGTCATCGGGGTTGTTTTTTACGAAACAGTTTTTTTGTTGTTGTTATTTTTGGGGTTTGCGTCCTAAATAAGAGTCAAAGAAACAATTGATTGATTAGGTAAAGAACATTTACTGAAAATGAAATTTATTTTTAGACAAACTTTTGTTTGAAAAATTTTTGGTGATAATTTTTTCTGTGTTCGGGAATATTACATTCTAGCTATAAAATTGTCAACAAATTGTTCTCTCTAAATAATAAACTATCTTCTGCCTTCCACCTAAAAAACACTGTACAATTATTTTTATCCACTTTTAACATATAATATTCATAAGTTGATTATTTAATCCTTCATATTGTTTATGTTCAATAGTCCAACTGCTTTTGAATTAAATAAATAGACATTAAAGAACCTTTAACTAATAATCCACACCTTAATTTGTCGTTAAAAAAATTAACACATGTTGACAATTGTTCTAATAAATCTTAACGTGTGTTACTAGTGTACATGTGCTGGCTGGTATGAATATCTATTGCAAAAACTATTTCTCATATTGCAAGAAAGGCTATAAATTCATTTATTTCGAAGCGTTCCCTTTTATTCCGATTGTTTAGTTTGTTGAATGTAAGTACTTTAGTACTTCTTTTAAATTGACATTATTAAAATAATGACAAAATATGATTTAACCACAAAATTCAATTTCAACATTTTTATTGTCAAGCGAACAAAATATAATCAAGAGAACTTTTTAGTAAAAAACTTAAATTCAAGAGCCCACTAGAAAATTTTTGGGTTAAAAAATAGAAAAAATTTTCATGATAGAGTCTTTGCAACATTCAGGGGTTTAGTTCACAAACTGTTACTGTATAAATGGTGTTAAGAGGTTTTGCAAGATTTGCAAAACCCAAAAATAAAAAAAATTTGTTAT
This sequence comes from Panzeria rudis, assembly GCA_956483635.1. NCBI lineage: Eukaryota > Metazoa > Arthropoda > Insecta > Diptera > Tachinidae > Panzeria > Panzeria rudis. The sequence goes on from OY101448.1 coordinate 179,028,696, forward strand.
TTATTTATTTATTCATTTATTTATTGAAAGATATAAAATTTCTTAAATTGCAAGAAAAAACTACATGTTTTATTATTTCAGACTGAATAACTCCGACCTAAATGAGTATATAAAAATAGATATCAAAGTGACTTAAAGGTAATTAAAATGCAAAACTTTTGTTAAATTTTACAACACAATGGGACAAGTCGTTCTTAAGTTATGATAAAATCAGTGGATCAGCTTTTTCAATTATCCAAAATTTTATATGAAAATTTCATCAAAACTGTTACTAAAAGAATTCCTAGTGGGTTCCCAAAGCATAAAATGAGCAAATAATAAAAAAATATAATATAACAAACAATACCCTTAATAAACTTAATAAAATTTGACAATATTCATTCCGCATCAAATAACAAGCAAGTGCTTAAAACTCTTAAGAGAAGCAAGAGGAACCACAAAGCCAACTGATTGCTGCCTGCCTGGCTACTATCATTTGTTGTTGCCGCGGCAGACATGCAGCAGGTTTGTGTATTTAACTATTTATATATAGCTTTGCAAATTTTGTGTAACTATTGATTTAGGAGGGGAAATATTTTTCTTAGTTTTTCAAATTTGATTGTGGCTACTGGCACCCTACAATAAATTCAATTCAATAAAAATATGATAGCATGGTTGTGATTAAAACGGTCCTGAGTGCTCATCAACAGACCCTTTGTATTAAAAATACTTTAAAGTCTCGCCTTAAGGTCATTGGCGTAGCTAGAAATTTATAGAAAAAAAATTGGGGGTTTAAAGTGATTCTGGGGTGTCCTAGCCACAACGCACAATAGGGTGCCTCTTATCTGTATGGGGTACTTATTGTACCAAATAAAAGCTTAGACAAAATAACTGAAATCCGCACAAAAACATAAATGTGAAAATAAGGCCAAGTTCATATCCAAAAACTTCGGCCGCAAAAAGTACTGAGATCAAAATAAGGACCAAGTTCTTGATAGGTACAATACCATCTCATTCCTAGGCAACACAGGTAGGTCGTATACCTAATTTCAGCTGTCTAGCTATACTGGAAGTGCCACATACTAAGAAGGGGCACCCTACTCCGCCCAGATGAAAAGTGCCCATTTTCATATTTTTATAGTTAATTACTCAGTAAGACCTACATGTATACCAAGTTTCATTGTAAAATTTTCTGACAAATATTTTTTAACAAAATTTCAGTCCGCTATATCGCCATTGAAGGGAAGTTTTTTGTTCCTTTTTTAAGAAATATACTCAAGGGCCCATACAGAGAAGAGTTAGTAGTGAGGTTAAAATATTCCGCAAAAATATTTCTCGCGGTGTTAGAATCTTATTTCGAAAAAATTTGATTTTGTTGTATATACAATAGGGTGGGTCGATTTGTATGGATGCAAAATAAGCAAAAATTTGTTTGTGTCTAAAACGAGCTGCTGAACGAATTCGCACGAGTTCGACCCAAGTCTACCAACCAGGGATGGCATATGAGATCTTCAAATTGAACCAACTTTTGTCCAAAATTGTACTTTTTTTAATCTAATTGTACCGAACAAGATTTTTGAAACCAGATACATGTATTAAGTATAGCAAATATATCACTTTTCTATACATGCATAAGTGTATGGACATTCCCACAGGAAAGTCAACTTTTTGGTCACGTGTGACATCAAGCAATTAAGCTTCTATTTCAGAACCATGTACATAGTTGGATTTTTACTAATTTTTACTTACACAAATATATAAAGAAGTAAAAACTAACTTATGTTTCCTTTCAAAAAAAAAGCATAATTTCTTGGTGTCGCACGTGACAAAAAGTAGACTTTCATACGAAAATGCTCATATAGTACTATCTGTGGCAAAAAGGAAAGTGTACCTAAGTCAGATTTAGCAATTTCTAATCAAAAATAACTCATTAATTTGGAGATATCTGCTATTGGAAGGTAGAAGAATATATTCCCAATAAAGTTCCGAAATAGTCGCATTTACTACAATGCAAATAAATGTATAAAAATTAGTTTTTTTTTAGACTTTAATATGTATCGATACATGCAAGAGCGCTAAATCGCAGAGGCTACGTTTTGTGAGCTGGTCTTATCTGCTCGCTTTAAATACTCCTGTTTTTAAATCAAACTTTGTTCCCAATACTTCACAAAATTGTAAAATGGAAAAATTATTAATTGTACTAAATAAGCAATTGGTGTACCATTGTACTTTAAAAGTTCGATTTGTACCAAAATTGGTACAATTGTACCAATTTTGCCATCCGTGCCTGCTACCAACCAGTGATTGCCTCAATACACGTATGAGTATCATTATTTAATGCATTCATAAAATATTAAGTATACGCCCGGGTACCTACAGACTGCCTTAAGCCCTTTTTGTATTTTTTGCAAAACAAAGGCGTCATATTTTGGAAACCTCTGGAGTTAGTCCTCTAATTTCTTTTGGCTAAATGTTTGTTGAACAAGACTGAACTACTATTTAAATATTAATTCAATTCGGAGGGGTCTGGCCCAATCACTGGTTGGAATTAAGTCACTTAGAAGATATTCTGGAATTTCCGCAAGCTCAAAATCCATTTTAGGCCCATGGTTTCTACGTAGAATCGAGAGTGTTATTAATTCGTATATTTTTTTACTTTTTAAATAGCCGTCAGTTGTTAAGACTATCGGACGATTTATTTAATGATCGAGAATACCAGAATTATTACTTCTTACTAAATAATTACACTGGTGTGCGGAAAAAAGTTATTTTTCGCGCCTTTAAATAAAAATATATGGAATATATAAAGTTGAAGGCGCTAGATTAAAATCCGTTTTCGGTTTTTTTCTATCACGTATCATCTATCACGTGAATAATATTAAGTATATACATCAGTATATATTTTACCTTAACTCGCGAGCGGCTTTCCGATTTCAATAAATACAATACTAATGATGTGAATTAAATTACCTCTAAGCCTTACATACATACTGTTTCGGAGTTATTCAGAAATTAGCGGCGAAAAAAAAGAATTTTTTTTTTCAAAGTGAAACTTTTTTGTTTTCAGATATTTATACAAAAATTAAAACTGCTAGAAATTTTATAGTTTTATTATCAATCTAAGAGCTACGTATATAAGGAATAAAATAAGCCATAAATCATGAAAATCGCTGGACAAATGTAGATTTTATTCACAATTAAGTGAAAAAACTTAATTGACGAAAATTGGCTTTATTGCAAATATTATTTATTTAAAGGAGATTTTTTGTGTTGGCCAGTGTTATGCTGATTCTTAAAATGAATACGATGAACTAAAATTCTCCCATGTATTTTTATTTAATAGTTGGATTAAATGGTTGATATTCTAAACAACTGGCGGCCACCTAATAACTGGAAAAAACAAACACATAAACGCTAATGATTGGGTGTTGCGACCCTCGAAAACGGTACACTATTTTATTCTGCTTTTGCGTTTTTCCGTATTGGTTCATTAATAGAAATCATTGAAATTAATAAATCGAATTAATGGTGAACCCAAGCAAAATTTGATCGATTTCAATTAATACAAATAATTGTAGAACACAGTATTGTGATTAATAAATATTTAAAAAGAGAATTTGCCACAATATACCGTCATCCCTAAATTTGTTTATACTCAGATCGGTGTCTGAGATCACATAGCCGAAACAAGTCTGATTATAAATTTGAAGTGATATGACGTTAAATTGTTTCAAATTCAAGCAAACCCCGTCATAACAATAATACAACGCTTTAAAAATACACTTCACAATCTGTATAAAAAGTTATTCTCTAAAAAATTTAAAAACAAATTTCTTAATAGGAAATCATATCTAGTGGTAGCAAATACCACAAGCAAATAAATGTAGCTGATTTTTGAAACTAATAAGCTTCTAACGAATTTACCTTTTGCAAAATTTTTTAGTACTCATACCATTGACAACTTGTGTGGGGGCTTTCTTGGTCTTCAGCATCTTAAAAAAAAATTAAATAAAGCTACAAAGCAGCTACACAAAACTAAAACTCAGGTTCAGAGTTCAAACTTTGCTTGACTTCGTTTAACCAAAAAATAAAAAAAGAGAAAAAAGAGCGAAACAACAACGATGTGGCAAGTAACAAAAATTATTTCATTTTTATTTAAAGCTTAGCAATAAAAGCCAGAAATATAGCATGCCATCAAATAAAAATAATAACAAAATATAATACAAGTACCTTGATCTAAAAGGTGCTGGCTGGTTGGTGCTGATGTTGGGTATGACTTACAAAATGCCATAACTAGTGTTATAGACTCTTTTTCATTTTGCCTCTTGTGTGCGGATAAAAAAACAAAGAAATTTGAAATAAGTTTTGATCATTGTTTGACGATTATGCAACCTTATCGATTGTATTTTTATTTTATTTGTGCGACCAGCGTAATTGTCTAATTCGAAAATGCTATAAAAAATGTTAATTTTCTTTGATAGTCAGTGATAAACTTTGATCGTCATTTGAGGGCAAACATTTTGTAAAAATAAGCTAAATATATTTTGGCTATTGTTATTTGTTTAATGGCTTGAACGAAAACAAAACTAAGTCAGTTGGATAAGAAAAACTAATTTTAATACAGGAAATAGTTTAACAGTTATGAACTGTTAAAGAAAAATCTGCCAAGACGATGATTCCGTTAGGGGTAGATTTAAAATAGATAAAGTGTATTTGCTGCAAATAAATTTTTGAAACAAATATACTTTTAAGCTAAGAAGTAATAGATTTATGCGATGACTCTTTTCACGAAATTTGTGATATGACACTTTTTCTATTTGGCTAAATGGTTTGGGAAAAATTTGCCAAAATCAATTAAAGACTAATCTCATGCCATATTCCTACATTAAGAAGTTGAACAATGAAACAAAGTGCATGATATTGAACTTAAGCCAGAAATATATTATTTCAGAGTCTAACGTACCTAATAATTTCTGGCAATATTACACTCAGACAAAAATCCATATTCGAATTGATGACGCCCTGTCATCATAATTGTGACATCAATATTATGATAAATCTCATCAATAAAGCTTACACTGATGACAAACGCCACTATAAAATTTGTCATATAATAAGTGTCATCAATGATATGACTGCAACATTTTGTATATTATTTTTAAGGTTTATAACAAAAAACTACATAATATTCTAATGTTTACAATTTTTATTTAAAAAAAAACAAACAAACTCTAAATTTGTACTATAATTTTTTCATGACATTTGTGACATGATACTTTTTACGAAACATGTTGAAATACTAATGTAATATACAGACACTTATATATAGACACTTAAAATTGTCAAAATTCCAAAAAACACGCTTAAAGGAAAAAAAACACTAAAATTAAAAAAAACTCACAAAATCACCAAAACTAAAGAGATCGACTAAAACTAAAAATAAAAACGCAAAAAACCGAAAAAAGGCGTAAAAACGAAAGAAACACTGAAACCTAAAACAAATCGCTAAGACTAAAAATATTGTAGAAAAAATGAAAAAAATCGCCAAAAATTAAAAAGTCGGCAAAAACCGACAAAAAATCGCTAAAACTAAAAAAATTACCTAAAACCGAAAAAAAATCCCCAAAACCGAAAAAAGCGCCAAAACTGGAAAAAAGCGCCAAAACTAAAATAAATCGCTAAAACTAAAAATATCGTCAAAAGGCGAAAAAGCGTTCAAACAAAAACAAAACGCCAAAGCCAAAAAATCGCTAAAATCTAAAAAAAACCAGCAAAAAACAAAAAATTGCAAAAAACGAAAAATCGCCAAAATGAAAAATGCGCCAAAACCAAAAAAAAAAACACGCAAATCAACAAAAAATAAAAATAAATAAAGCTAAACGAAAAAGCAAAACGAAAAATATTTAAAATTAGAAAAAAGGACATAAACGAAAAGGGATATGCATATATGTGTATTTGTGCAAAAAAAAAAGGAATGTAAACTCCACATGCCGCAATTTTTATTGGAGATCATATTAAATTTACAAGAAATAATTTGTCGTTTGAATGTGTTAGTGTTTATTTGCTTTGTTCATTGCTACAATTCACTGTTCTGCTTAGTTGTGTGACTTGTTGTTGTTTATTCTTACATGGGTCGTCTATGTAGACGACAAAAAACGAATTACCAGCGAAAATTTACTGCTGGTGGCTTAAAATTACCATTGTTTCATATTAATTTTAAACGGAAAATTATTAATCTAACCTTAAATCACCATTAAAACAATTTTGTTATAAATGTTGAGTTTCATTTTCAATCGACATGACTATAACTTTAATTTCAAATAAGTTTTGTGTTAAATAATCATTTGAATAATGTTGCATTTTACATACGAAGGTATTTATTTAGTGTATAAGTAAAGAAAATTTTGAAGCTGCTGTGGCTGCAGTAGTTAGCGCGTGGACTATCATGCAGGTGGCACGAGTTCAAATCTTGGCTGCGGCAGTCAGCTACAACACAAAGTTTTCTGATGACTATCACGTAAGTAAAATAATTAATAAAATAGCTACATTAAAGTCATATTGTTTCAGCTTGATATAACTTTAATTCAACATGATTCTTCGTGTTATTTCAATATCAAATTCACGTTGTTTCAGCTCAAAATAACTTTGATTCAACATGATTCTTCGTGTTGTTTCAATATCAAATTCACGTTGTTTCAGCTCGAAATTACTTTGATTCAATATGATTTTTCGTATTAATTCAATATCAACTTCATTTTGATTTAACTGTACTGGAATATTAAATCAACATGAAATATAGTTAATTCAAAAGGAACAATTTTCTTTCCAGATTATTGTAAATCATGTTGATTTAACGCGAAACACCTATGAAGCAAAACTAAAATAAATCCCAGATGTAAACTTTCAAAACTCTAATACACATATATATTTTTTGGTGCCCTCTGCCAGAATCACTCATTAGAACCATGTTATATTTTTATGCTGTACAGAGTGCTATTTTAGTTCCAATAATTAAACCAACAAAAAATATCGCTAAAAGTTCGATATAATACTACTAATAAATATTGGTTTTCTTTTCTTAAAACTCTCTGCTGAAAATCCATAAAATATGAAACTTCTTACTCTCAATTTTAATTATGCTTATTTAACATTTCTATCACATTTAAACGAACGCTATTAATTGACTTGCTTGTACTTTGCAGCTTTTTTGCTTGTAAATAAAGTTTAACTTCTATTATCCTTATTAAACTTGGTTAAACACATGTTTAAGCCCATTATACACTATAAATATGGATGTACAAACAAGAACCATATGAAGTTTTCTTTTAACTTTTTTCATTTTTTTTTATTTCTTCTTAGTTTTTCATCTTGTTTGTTGGTAGTTTTTTTTTCAAACAAATAACAAAATGCATAAAAATTGTAAAACATTAAGAGCGTTAATCACTTACAAACACACACTCCTTTAGACACTTTGCATATCCTCCACCCCTTCATAGTTTACTTTAGTCTGAAGTCTATTCCAATTCCGCACTAGACATTCAACACAAAGATTCATATATAAAGTTTTTTTTATTAAAATCAGGAATACACGAAGAACACAAGTACGAGTACTTTACACTTATGTGGGTACTCTCACTGCTAAACTGAATCAATTGGATTGAAGTCATAAGCAGCCAGGATTCATATGTGGATTTCTTTACTTGCTCTTCTTTAGAAGATGGTCGGTCGTTGTTTGGTCTTTGTAACAATATTTTCATATACGATAGTACATATATTTACAAGTTTGAACGAAAGCAAAAAAAAAAAAAAATAGAACAAATAACATTAAAGTTTTTGCGCTTTGCTCTGTGCCATAAAGAACAACTTTGTTTTTATGTAGACGGAAAAATATGGAATAGGATTTATGGTTCCAATTCTCTACTAATGCTAACTAAGAAGCAGGCAAGCAGGCAACAGCAGCATCTTGTGAAAAATCCAATAAAGCTGCAAAGCTTTAAACTTCAGCCCGAAACAGCTGAGGGCTGAAGAGAAAACAAGAAGCTAAAACTTAACACATGTGTACGAGTAAAGACTCGTATGAAGAGATTATGGTCCAAAGTATATGAATTGAAGTTGCAGTACAGATATATTTTAATGTTGGGGAAAATAGTTTTATGTGCATATTGTTAGTATATTGATGCATATAAAATATGCACATGCAGATTCCTATTTTTGCTCCATTACTGATACATGTAGCAGTTTGCAAAAGAAATTTGTTTGCTACGAGGGTAGGTAACAAATTCTTAAAATAGAATTTCGCTTCATAGATCCACTGAATGATTTCGTTATACATATTATTTTCACAATTTTAATAAAATATTTCGCAATATATGTGAAGTTTCACTAGTATTTTGTAAGAACTTCTTTGGAATGGCTTTATAGCTTTTATAGTTTCGACAGAAAATTTTATTGAATATATGACAATATTTTTTCGTTTTATGAAAAGCTTGTTTTTAACTTTTTTTTAATCAAAAAACTTGAAATATATCTTTTAAAAATAAAAAAAATCTTTTCATTCTAAATCTTTAATCTTACGTTTTTGAAAGTTCATAACTTCAAGTAAACTTATTTCATAGTTTTGATGAAAAATTTCATTGTATTTATGAAAGACCGATAATTTATATCACATATATATATTCTTTCATTATTTGTTGGTGGCAATAGGGAAAATATGCTTAAGTCATATTCTATTTGTAGGAGAACATTTTGAAACGTTCATGTAGATTTTTAGAAATTTATTCATAGTTTATGAATACCATCTACCTTCTACAACAAAAATATTCTATTTAAAATTTAGTATATAATAAGTTAAATTTAGTAATTATTCCATATTCCATAAGTTGAAAAAAGATAGGCAGAAAGTCATTACACTATAACTTTCTGAAAAGTCGTGCAAAAAATATAAAACTTTTGCCTAGAGGTATTTTAGAATACGCAGAATACAAGGGTGATATTAACTCAAAATTAGCTTATGTCGACTTAAGCAATTATTCTTTATTACCATAAATTTATTTCAACAAATACGAAAAGTGATCAAAAAATATTTTTTTTGATTATCGTTGTACTATTTCTTATTATTATACTCTTATAGACCACATTGATTTGAAGGTGCTCTTGCCTGATATATACATATATAGTTAATGCTGAAATTCAAGAGTTATGAGTTCGATACTGTGAGCAGACATCAACATTGCAAATTTTGCTAGTGTGCTTTTAGGGTCTATCGTAAGTAAATTGTAAATAAAATTACTTCATATATTTGGTGAAACTACAATGAATATCATAATTTTAATGAAACTTGTATCATTAATTCAACGAAGCAGTCTCTTGATTGAATTTTAACAACATTTTTCATTGGATTAATTTCGAAATTCAAAGAATGTATGAAGTAAATTCTTTCAGTGTAATAACTAGAGAAGTTTTATATTGAAAATAATGTGATTTGAATCTAACTATGTAATTCAATCATGGCATGTGTGTTGCTCCAAGATTTTCCTTGCGTCTTGAAAGAATTTGTAATTGATTAATGTTTCAATTAAATTATATTTTTATTTAGAGATAAATTTGAAGCATGTAGACAAAGAAAAATTTTACTGCGCGGAGGGTTGAACTGACATCTTTCGATTGCTCCCGCTATTCTCGTCAGAGTTCTTTAGAGAATAGCGGGAGCTAACGAAACATATCAGTCAAGCCTCTGCCTTTGTCTACGTTCTTCACATTTTTCTCTACACAAAAATATAATTTAATTGAAAGATTATATTAAAACCGAACTCAAGCCAAAATAATTAAATTTCGTTAGATATAAACCCAAACATTTCGACTAAAACTCATAACTTAAGAATTTGTAATTCTATTTTGAAATTATTAAAAATAAAAGTGACGGAGAAATTTTATGTTTTCTAGGTAAAAAATCAACGGAGTTAAAATCACTTTCAAGCTGAATGGAGCTCTAAGACAGGGTTGATAAATTCATGAGTTGTTAATTGTTAGATGAGGTGGGCAGACATAAAATTCGGCAGTAAGAAATTGTACACTCCTGTAAATCATTTAACTTACTTCTCTAACATTCCCTCGTGCATCTATCCGTAAATAGAGTCAAAGAAGCAATAGCAAAAACAACAGCAACTTGAAAAAATAATACAATATTTGCAGCAGCAATAAAAACAACAAAAATATATTGACACAACAAGTGCGAGTCGACGTGTTAGATTGAACGTAATAAATTAAAATGCCGACTAAAGCTTTTTTTGGTTTAAAAAATAAACTTAAAGAAAATAGTACGGAGCAGATAGAAAATATCAACAGCAACAACATCAGGAACAACAACTGAGACACACAGCAGTAATAGCAACAACAATAATAATAAGCCATGAAGATTTACACCATTCAACATGATTGTAACAAAATACATTTATTTTTTTCCAAAAGCTTCTTGATAACGAACATTAACGCTTGTATTTTTTTTGTGGTTTTATTTAAAAAGACCTACAATGAAAATTGGGCGAAATGTTGCTCATAATAAAGTTGGTAACGAACGCTGTTTGAGGTGTGAAAGGTGAAGAAATTTAATTAGTTTTCTAGCTTTGATGAACTGATGGCATAAGTGACCTACGGTATGTGTACATTAGGGTGGCATTAGGATGTAGGGAGGAAACTAATGTTTAAATTTCCATAAAAGTCCTTGTGGATTATTGTAACACTTAATATAAAAATTATATGGTGAAAATTTGAGCTAAAGTGAACTACTATAAATCGTTCTCCATTGAGTTAAAGATCAAATTTAGCTAGATCCACGTATTTACCAGTACATAGTTGATCAGAAAATAAACTACTTTTGCGATGATTCTGCTAGTTTAATTAATAAAAAAAATTGGGATAAGTCGGCTGATAGCACTGTACAACAAAATCAGTATTAATGTTAAACGCCGTAATAAATATTTTTGTGAAACATTTAATCCTCTAACTATTTCTTGTGTGAGTATTTTTGTTTGGGGAGAAAAAGATGCTCTTCAGAGGCGATATACGGGTCTAAAATGATCTACATAAATGTTCCTTGTTGTGTTTTACAAGAAAGTGCTGAACACATATTATACCTTAAGCCGAAGACTTAAAGGTTTCTTATGCCGAGTACTAATTGTGAATAAGTACTAAATTATCCCTTAAACACATTTTACGCTTTCAAAATTTTCTGGCATTCAAGTTGTGGAAGGGACTTAGGTATATTTTTAAAATTGTTTTAGAATTGTATGGCTAATATTTTAGAAAAAATTTTAGCCCGCATATCATGGGTCAAGGGGAGTTTTTTGTCCTTTTTTTGATAAATAAACAAAAAGTCCCATCTACCGAAGAGCTAGAGGGCTCAAATATTCTACAAAAATGTTTCCCGTGGTGTTTTAGATAAAAGTGCTGAACAAATCTTATACCTTACACGTGAGGCTGACAAGATTTCCTATGGCGATTTACTATAAAAGGTAGGGGTAGCTTTAACCAATGAATCCTGAAATAAAATTATATTTTTAGATTTTTTTAATTTTTTGAATATTGAACGTTACATTTGATTTCGCGGTTGTTCTGAGAATGATTTTTGCGAAAAAAAAGTGCCCCATAAAAATGATTATAAGGTTGAAAATCACTACTCTCTAAAAGAAAAAATTATAATAGTAGCAAGACGAAATTAAAAATCACCAAAACTAAAAAAATCGCCAAAAAAGTTAAAAAATCGTCAAAAACTGAAAAAAGTCGCTAAAACGAAAAAAGCGCAAAAAATACAAAAATCGCTAAAACTAAAAATATCGTTAAAAACGAAAAAATCGCAAAAATTCTAAATAAAATCACCAAAATGAAAAAGAGCCAAAACTAAAAAAGCGCCAAAACTAAGAAGCGCCAAAACTAAAAAAATCGCACAAAAACAAATAAAGGGCCAAAACTGGAAAAAATCCTCAAAACGGAAAAAAGCACCAAAAACCGGAAAAAATCGCCAAAACAGAAAAAATTTAAAAAATCGCCTTTACTAAAAACATCGCTTAAGCTAAAAATTCGCCAAAACAAAAAGAGCTCCAAAAGAAACAAAAATCGCAAAAACGAAAAAAACCAAAAAATCGCTAAAATAAAAAAAAACTACCAAAAATAAAATATATCGTCTAAAAACGAAAAACATCGCTAAAAATAACAAAAATCGCTCAAAACGAAAAATATCGCAAAAACCAAAAATAGCCAAACGTAAAATAATCGCCAAAACTAAAAAAATTTTCGTAACTAAAAACAGCGCCAAAAACCGCGAAAATCGCCAAAACAAGAAAAAAGTCGCCAAAATGCAAAAAAATCGCCGAACCCCGAAAAAATCGGCAAAACGAAAAAAGCGTGAAAGCTAAAAAATCGCCAATACTAAAAATATGGTCAAGAGCCGAAAACAATGGCAAAAAGAAAAAAATGCCCAAACTAACAAAAATCGCAAAAAACGAAAAAGTTTGCCAAAACGAAAAAATCTCACTAAAATTAAAGTCCAAAAAAATAAATAAATAAAAATCGCCAAAACGAAAAAAGGGATATATGTATGTACGTATGTATATGGTATTCGTACGGAACCCTTCGTGTGCGAGTCAAAGTCGCACTTTACTGAGTTTATTCGTATTAATGACCAACATTGACCACCTCCATTATAACTTAACTATGGATGTAAAATTTGTAGAGCGACTTACATTTCGTTATTTTCTCCCAAAAAAATATGTTATATTCATTTTTGCCGTAAATTGCAAAACACCACCGTCATAATGGTTTTTTGTGTTTTCGGTTAATGTTTGCATACTAGACTCTGCTACAACCGATTGGTGGGATGGTAAAAAAAGCACGAGGAACGGTCAAGAACAAAATAAAATCAAATAAAAATTAAAAAAAGACTTTACCATAATTTCAATGTTGTTTTGTTTTGCGTCGTACAAGTACGACAACATAACAAACTATGTAAAACGAAATGGTGTGAACTAACATCATATACTAGAATGGTGTGACATTTAGAAAGGAACCAACAACAACATGCAAAAAGGAGCAACAAACAGATGGAACCCCAAACATATTACACCCAACATAGGCTTAACCATGTCGATCGAATAATTCTTTCTACTTGTTTATTTTTTTTATTGAACCTTTACAGGCTGAGACCTTTTATGGTGTCATACTAATGTTGTTTGCTTGTTGGTGTTTGTATATAAGTTAATTTTTTTGTTGTGTCACTTTTGCATTGGAGGGTAAATGTGTATGGGTTGCACTAATGTATCTCTAGCCGAGTAGCTGCTTTTTTCCTTTTTTTATTGTTAGCAAAAATTTAACTATTCTTCCCTTGACAGGCTCATAATACTAGAGACCACAACAATTGACCAGCCAACTAACTGACCGTCATCTAAATAATCAGACAGTTAGTTGAAGTGTCAGACCCTACGTCCGTCACATGTTATAGTCGATTTGGGCTTTATGTTGGGGTCATACGATATTTATTTCATTGATTGTCTGTAATGTGCCAGTGGCAAAATATTTATTATACCATTGATGACGATTTGTTAACGATACTCTATAAATATTGTTTTGTGTTTGTTGTGTGTTCTCCTATTGTTGTTTTTCTTGTTATTGCTACTGTTGGTGATGTTGTTAATGTTGCTTGTACTAAAATGTCTAATTAAAATCAATTGTGTTGTGGTCAAAGAAATGCAACAAAAGAGTTATGGTCTACACCCAAAAACTAAGTGACGTTAAAAAAAAATGCAAGACAATTTATATGTTTTTGTTTGCAAACAACCTCAAAGTGTTAATTGTAGAAAATATTTTGAGGCTTGAGTGAATTTTAAAAAGAAAATTTAAAAAAAAACTACAAAAGTGGTAAAGAAAAAAAAAACATGGTTGATGTAACCATAATACTCGTAGTATGAGAGCCGCACACATATGAAGCAAAGTTCTTATATTCACTTTTAATAAATAACACTGTACAACATAAAAAAAATAACATGGTTCTAACGACTGATATTGGCAGAGACCAAAAAATATATATATGCGCGTGTATCAACGTTTTTAAAGTTTAGACCAGGGACTCATTTTAGGTGAGTTAAATTTCCTTCCCTTTTCCGCATAGTTGTAGTTACTCTACATACAAAAAGTGCTTCGCACTTTTAGGTAAAACACCACAAAATACATTTTTGTGGAACGTCTTCATTTTATGGGTTCTTTTGGCCTTTTCTTAAAACAGGGGCAAAAAGCTTCCCTTCAGCGGCGATATAACGGCCTAGAATGTTCCACAGAAATATTTGCCATAAAATTCTACTGTAACCTGGCGTTTACACATGCAAGTGCAAGTTCGAAAAACTCAATACACTCAAACTTTTCTACTAACACACTTTTGGTTCAGCTATGAGAAAGACAGAGAAACGAATACAAATTGCTTTTTCGTTGATAATACGTACACAGAACTTGCATGCAAGTACTTACATGTCTAAACGCAGGGTTAGTGTTCAGAGACATCCGAGCTCCAGACTTAACTTAAACGCTAGAAATCTTTCAAGACTTAAAATGTCTTTAAGGTTTAATTTCGTTCGTACTTATTCACAATTAGTACTCGTCATAGGAAATCTTGTAAGCGTTACGTTTAGGGTGTAAATTGTATTCAGCATTTTTATGTAAGACATCACGAGGAAAATTTTCTTAATACATATCAGCCTGCTATATTACCGGTGAAGGGTTTTTTGCCTTCTCTTAAGAAAGAGACAAGACATACAACGAAGAGTTAGAAGTCCATAACGTTCTTTAGGAAAATTATATGTTTATAGTGCTTTTAATGCCATTGTTGTGAATTTTCGAATATGTAGCAAATATCGATTTTTTACTATTCCGGAATGTCTTCAATGCTTACTAATTGTTTTTACTTTTTCGGAGTATCTTCTACATTTGTTTTTTTATTTTTTCGGAGTATCTGCAATACTTGTTGCTTTTTTTACTTTATCGGAGTATCTTAAAACTTTTTTTATTGTTTTAATTTTTCGGAATATCTTCAATATATGTGACCTTCTCCGAGAAAAGGGACCTAGTGTGTGAAAACGAAGTTTTGAGAAAAACTCATTTCATCTTATTCTACACCTTTT
Organism: Panzeria rudis; assembly: GCA_956483635.1. Taxonomy (NCBI): domain Eukaryota; kingdom Metazoa; phylum Arthropoda; class Insecta; order Diptera; family Tachinidae; genus Panzeria; species Panzeria rudis. The sequence goes on from OY101448.1 coordinate 179,043,836, forward strand.
TAGGTACCAGAATCCACTCTTAAGTCCAAACCCGTTTTTTTTTTTGACACACTAGGCCCCTTTTCTCGGAGAAGGTCACATATGCTATTTTTTTAATTCTATAGTGAAATTATATCTTTTCCCATTAAAAACTTTACAAATTGTGTTATAAGTTTAGTTTATGGAAAATTTCTTTGCACAGTGGTGTAAATTAAAAAAAGAGGTTATAAGTATGGAACTTGTAAGCTACTGAATGGATTTGTCATGTTTGAGTTTTCTTCTGTGTTGAAATTATGTCTTTCGATGTCAAAATTGTAGTTTTTGGAAAGCTTTCAAAGTGATTCCGATTTTCGAATTTTTCGCATTAGCTCAAAATTTTTACGAGGTTTTTATTGATTCCGTGAAATTTGCGACTTTTGGCGGATTTGATGCACTTTTGATGCATTTTCGAAACGGTGTTACATATAAAATTTTCGGATTTTTTTAGGGTAATTTCGATTTCTTGCAAGTTATAGATTTCTTGAACGAAAATATGAGTTTCTAATTAACGCTATTTTTAACGCATTTTCATCAAAATTCTGCTAAATATTCGCCGAAAACTTTCAATTATTTTCGCAGTAACTTGGATTATGTTCCACAAATTCGAAATTATGAAACTATGAGCTTTTGATAGGTCTCAGACGTTTTTGAAGAACTTTTGTAAATGAAAGCAGAAATACGTTAACATCGAAGTTACTCCGAAAAAGCTGAAAGCTCTCCGAATTTTAATTTTTTCGGAGTAACTTTAATTGTAATGAATTTTCTATTTTAACACAGACATCATATTATTCTACTGGCTTTGAGGCAGTTTTTAGTGCAGTTTCGATTATAATAAAACATTTCCGAGCAAAACTATAATTTGTTGTATGGTCGCCCTCAGCCGCCTGATCACCTTAATCGTAAATGGGTTAAATAAAAACTTGAAGTTTAATTTGTTACTTGCATATTTTTGCCATTTACCTAAATACCAGTTGCCACTTACAACCAATTTGTCATGCAACTTTTATAAATGAAGATTTTATGTTAAAACTTTTTCTATTTTGCATATGAAATACCTCAAAGCTAAATACGAATCCTTTACTTGTGTCTTTATCATAAATGTAACAACTCCAACTTCTAAAAACCTCCACTGATAATCAAACTAGAAGTACCAGTCTAGAAGCTGCCAACTCATAATTTCGTCAACTCCATTTACATTCGAAAATCTAAAATGTAAGAAGATTGTGATGTCATTTTTTTCCGTTTTCTTTTTGCTTATAACCCCTTCAAGCGTGAAATGTTGAATAATTTTAAGTCTTATAAGTGTATGAAAGGAAAAAATTAAATTCTTTTTACATCTATTTTACACTATTAAAAACACGAAATAAAACAAGTAGTAGAACAATCATGTTTTATAAAACGAAAGAAAAAAAAAATAAACCAAATACGATCAACGAATGAACAACATGCATACTGCAAGTGAAATGAACAGGGAAGGATAGCAAGGAAAAATTTCTTAAATTAATTAAACGAATGTAGCAAGCAGAAATATCTGCCATCAAAAGAGCAATGTACTGGCTAAGGTTTTATCGGATATCAAATATTGATGTCCAGATCATTATCGACAGTCGACCGGCGATTAAAGCCCTCACTGGTGTATACATCACATAGAGCCTAGTTCTAGAATGCCGCACAGCACTCAACACGATGGCGTGCAATTTAGGCATCACGCTCAAATGGGTACGCGGGCACAAGTCCGTTTCAGGCAATATCATTGCGGATGATCTGGCTAAGAGCGGATGTTGATATTGACAATCTCTGCGGTCTTCCACTCTCATCTTGCTGGAGACGAATTGATGCTGCCCTCTTGCAGTTGGCTCAAACCAGATGGTACAATGAACCAACTTGCACTACTGCGAGAACAATCTGGCCTCGCCTTGACTCAAACAGAACTAAACAACTTCTAAATTTCATGAAAATACACCTGCGCAACCTCATGGCCACGGTCACGGGGCACTGCACCTTTGGAACCCACGCTAGACGTATGGATCTCCCTTACAATGACTACTGCTCAAGCTGTAATGACGTAGTAGAAGAAGAGAATATAATGCACCTTTTATGCCTTTGCCCAGCTCTGGAGGACCACCGCCTTTGCCTCCTGGGCAAAAGATTCTTCGGTAGCCTCTCCGAGTTCTCAGAAATTGAGCTCAAGAACGTAAGTTCCTTTATCAGGAGCAGCGGGTGGTTCACTCGCTGACTATCCAAATGGCGTTTTAATTCACTAACGACCCTTCCAGCACGGAACCCCGTACGCCTTACCTCTCTCTCTTCTCTTCTAACTAATTTTTAATCTCTTTATTCCTCTTCTCTCCTTTCACCCTATATACTGCTCTGTCCAATTCTCTCTTCTTTTTCGTTTTCTTTACAGGTATCACAAAGGGACCATTATTATTGGACCCCTTTCTTAAAATTTTTTCACCAGCAGCCTGATAACCTAACCTAACCTAACCTAAGGTGATTTCACTTTATTATGAATAAAATCCACATCTATCCATCGATTTTTTTGATATAAAGCTTATTTCATTTGTTAGGTAACTGGCTTTAGTTTTAGCCGAACTGTATGGGTTCATATCCAAAGAAATTTTATTATTTTGGCTTGAGTTCGGTTTTAATTTAATTTTCAATTAAATTATATTTCTATTTCGAGATAAATGTGAAGCATGTAGACAAACAAACATTTTTGACTGCACGGAGGGTTGAACTCACATGTTTCCATAGCTCCTGCTAAAACTTTTCTTCGTCCCATGATTAACATTTATCTCTAAATTAAAATATAATTTAATTGAAAAATTATATTAAAACCGAACTCAAGCAAAAATAATTCAATTTCTTTGGATATAAAAATATAACTTTCATCATTGCGTTCTGAATAATTCCGAAACTATTGTGTCTGTAAAAAAATAATATTAAAGCAGCTTAAAAGTAGTTTGTTTAAATTTTTTGGGGTTTTTGTAATAAAATTGGACAACCCTTTTTTAATTTATGATAAAATCGGTGGAGCAGCGTCTCCAAAACTTGATTTTTTGCAAAAATCAGGTGATCTTACTTTATTGTGAATAAAATCAATATTTATCCACGGATTTCCGTGAAATAAACCTTATTTTATTTGTGGTATATGTGGCTTTAATGTCAGTGAATAAAAAAATAGTAATATTTATCAATTTTCAATTTTTTATAAATTTTTAAAAAAATAAAAATATTTTAATTTTTCATAAAAAAATATATGTACTTTCCATCATTGTTGTCAGAATAATTCCGAAACCATTGAGTATATAAAGAAATAATGTTGAAATAGCTTCAAAGTAATCTTATTTAAAGTTTTTAGTGGTTTTTGTAATAAAATTGTATACTCCCTTTATAAGTTATGATAAAATCAGTGGAGCAGAGCAAAGCAGTCTCTTCAAAAATCCAAAATAAAAAAAAATTTATAATAAAAAAATTTATTCATAGAATTAAAAATTTAGTGGTGATCAAAGGTCATAACAAAAGTTCTATTTTGTTGCATACTGCAGCCGATGGTTAGCGCAGCCACACATCAGTCAGTTAAGACATGCACCGGCTAGCAAAGACAAACAATTATCACTTATGCATTAAACACATTCACCACAGCAGGCTACACGAATACACGACTTCAAATGTCGCTAGCTTCATTCGTCGCCGTGTAGCCAGCTACTTAATTATTTTGAAAGCGGCAGAGACATCTTACCAGCTGACATTTTGTTTATATAATAATTCTCTGTGATAAATACTTCGTTCTAAAAATATAGCAAACATAGTGGCGCATAATCATAGTCAAAACAAAGTAGACTTTAGGAGTTTAAAACCAGTATTTTGTATGGCAATACTGGTTTTAAATTCATAAAGTATACTTTGTTTAGGACTATGACTATGCACCAGTATGTTCGAAGGAAAAATGTGCATTTAGAAATAAAATAATACGAAGCTCTATCCTTAATCATTGGACGTGTGATACAATGAAATGATTTAAGTCCGTGTATATATGTCATTTGTCTGGAAGCCCATTGCACATTGAGATACAAATAATTGTAGTGGTAATTTTTATTATTGTTGTTGTTGCTGTTGCATGTAGTTGTAAAGATAATGATCACTTGTAATAAATACCTTAAGTATCTCATATATCAAGTAATTTCAAGGACATATAGCTGGCGGATACTCAACGAATTGAACGAAAAATTAAAAAAAAACTGAAACATTATTATTAGTGAATTAAAGTGAAGACAAGAAAAAAAGGAAGAGGCACCGAGGTAGCAGCAGCAACAATGTGACTATAAAATACAATTAAAACATTAAAAACACCACGACTTCAAACAAACGCTCAATCAGAGGGGTTAAATAAGTGAAAAAGTTGCATAAGCACAAAATACAAATGCCACACTACCACCACCACCATCAGCACCAACCACTCACTGCCAGTTTAGTGCATGTTAGTGCTCCTACTACTACTGTCGTTTCGTGTATGAGATCTTACAGAGCAAAATCTTATAACTTCTTCTTCTTCTTTTTTGTAGTATGTACTAGGCACAACAATTTTTACAACTTAATTATTGCTAAACTGCTCTATAGCAACCTGCAATAACAACAAGATTATTTTACAATAAATAAACGACATGCAACAAATAAATAGACAAGAACGTCGAAAGAAACTAAAGTGAAAAAATCCAACAACAACAATAACAACTACATACTCATACTCATACATATCTGCAAAAACCTGAAGTCAAAAGAGAAAAAAAAATCAGAAAATAATATACAAACGCCAGCCAACCAACCATTCAACAACATTTAAAGACTTCCAATAAAATTTCAAGATTTTAATGTTGTGATATGATCGAGCTTAAGCTACTGAAGCTGTCGTCATTATTATTGACATATCTTTGCATCGACAGATGGCGCTGCGGCGGCTGCTGCTGCTGGTCCTTGTACTGCTTTTGCTGTAGCCATGTAGCCAAAACCAAAAGTGCCTGTTATTGTTGCTGGGAAAATTAGCATAAAAACGCAATTTTTGAATATTAATAGCTGTGGCACTCACTCCAAGCTACCAAAAATAAAAATAAACTAAGAACCAAGAAGGTATAACAACTCTATGTTAAAAGAAGGAAAATCACTGCTAAGACGATAAAGTCATTTACACTCGATTTGAAATAGAATATATTTACCAATAGAAAAGTTTGAAGAAAAAATGTTGCAAACTACTTGTACCACAAAAGGTAGTATATACAACAACAAAAAAAAACGAGGTAGATGGGTTAGGTTCATAAGTTTCTTAAAATAATGGTGGAATATTCAAGCAATCTACTCGTGACCACGACTATGGCGAATTCGCAAAATTTAAGCAGTCCCTAAATACTATTCAATCAGCCATGTCACAGAATACCATTCCGATCGGAAGTGGTTTCAATTTCGTAAGTTGCTTCTTCAGAAAACGAAAAACTAAATTTTTCTTCGTAATCAAATCACTTTTAAATTTTAAAGTGGAATTGAAAAACACTTTTCTACTGACTTCATTAGCAGTAAATACTAAAAAACGTACACACTTTTAGGAGCGTCAAATAAATATTTGTTCATGAGCTTTCCATGTTAATAAAAAGCTTAATGTGAGCTTTGAATCTAAAAACAAGATTAAACAAACACCTCAAGGTATAAAAACTTTATTAATGTAAAAACGAAATACAAAATAAACAGAATCTAAAGCACCAAAAATGTACTTTTTCGGAATGACAACTGCGGAATTAAAACCAATCCGAACGGAATCTATGACACGGCTGAATATATTTCCCAAAGTTCTAATACCGAAGACTTGGAAGCTCTGCAAGTCTCCTTTTCGGAAAGATAGTGTATCCAAGCACTTGAAAAAGTAAAATGGTTTATGTGACCAAAATCTCAGAACAGGAGCCGACATTTGTGATGTCAGAAAATATCTGAAACTTTACCTTATAATCAACCAACTTGTCTAAAATTTCCTTAGATATTTAGCAGAATAGTCGGTAATTGACTGGTACGACGCTTCTACAAATTTTCTAAAATTTTATCCGATTAATATGAGACTAGTCTGCAGATTGTTGGAAAGAGAAATTTAATGGGAGTAGTGTTTATGGACATTTGCTTTGAACTTTCCAAAATTGGGAGTGATAGGAAAGACTTCTTGCTGGGAGTTTATTACACACACACGAACTGTTCGGCTAAAAATCGAATTGCCTCTGTAATAGGATTCACTGGTGTATCGACGAAAAATGTATGTGATATTAATGAAGAGCATGTTATTCGCAAAAAAGATCGAGTTACGGGAACAAGTTGCCTGCTTTCATTATAACACATTCCATTGGCATGAAACTCTAGTGTGACGTTCAATGGACCGATCTCACTTCTTAAGTCTTCAAAGAAGCATTCAAGTTAATCGCTTTCTAAAGATGGTGTAAGAAATACTTCACTGTATGTCTTTATCCGAATAAAAGAAAAAAGAAATGGAAAGGCGGAAAGGACGCCAGAAAATTTTGCCAACTAGTAAAAAGAGTCGCCTACTGGCATAGCTTCGTGTAGAGAGGAAAATGGGAATCACTTCGAGTGTGCTGAGGACTTGGAAGCAAACTTTTTCCAGTTTGTTAGCGGCCTGGAAGAATCCTGGGAAGAAAATAACCCGCAATCAATTATAGATGTTGGTGTGGAATATGTACCCCCTAACCCAGATGAGGTCAAAGCAGCAATAGCCCGGCTTAAGAACAACAAGGTCACAGAGGCAGACGGAGTACCCGCAGAGTTGCATAAGACCGGAGGAGAAGAGCTGATAAGATGCATGCATTAACTAGTCTGCGCCATCTTGGAGTATGAAACCTTGCCCTGATGATTGGAACTTCAGCGTGATACGTCCGATTCATAAGAAAAGAAACAAAACCGTTTGCGCCAACTACCGCAGTTTAAGGCTCGTATTCATTGCTTATAAGATCCTATGGAGCATATTGTGATCAAGATTGAAGCCCAAACTCGATCAACTTATTCATTTCTATCAGTAAGGCTTCAGACCGAATAAATTAACTCTCGACCAAATCTTCCCACTTTACCAAATCCTGGAAAATGCCCATGAAAAGCAAAGCGATACTTACCATCTTTTTATCGACTACAAAGCCGTCCTCGCCATGCCGATAAAAGAAAAATTTTTTGAAACCATGTCTGCGTCTGAGATTTCATCAAAGCTTGTACACCTTTGTAGAATGACTCTGAGTGACACTAGATCCGCAGTAAAAATATGAAGCTACCTCTCTGAACCATTCACCACTACAAGAGGTCTTCGGCAAGGTGACAGCTTATTGTGAAACTTCTTCAATATACTGATGGAGGATATACTGGAAAAAAACAGAAGTTAATAAGACAGGCACAGTGAACACCAAAGGCCACATCCTCCTCGCATATGCGGATGACATTGACATCATCGGAAAAATAGAGCGAGACGTAACTGGTGCTTTTTCCAGAAACGAGAAGGAATCGGCTAAGATGGGTCTAACAGTGAGCGGGGACAATACTAAACTTATGCTTACAACTGCTAGACAAACGTCGCGATGACGGATAGGCGAAATAGTGAAGGCCGGCAGTTGCACTGTCGGGGTATTGGAACAATTTATATACCTCGGCTCCAGCATTAATAGAAATAATGATGTCAGCATCGAAATAAAGCGAAGGATCGTACTGGCAAATAGACGATACTCCGTTTTAAGCAAACAATTCAAGAGCAGAACCATCTCTCGTCGAACTAAAACAACACTGTACAGCACGCTTATTCTACATGTGCTTCTTTATGGCGCTGAAACACAGGTACTTGCGAAAGCAGATAAAGCTGTGCTGGGTGCTTTTGGGAGAAAATCCTTCGCAAAATCTATGGCCTTATCTGTGCTAACGAAGGGTATAGACGTCGAAGGACAGTGAGCTGTATGAGCTATAACCCAATATGAACGTAGTTAAGCGCATCAAAATTCAGCGATTTCTCTGGCTGGGTCATGTCGGCCGAATGAATCCAAACGCTTCAGCCAGAAAGGCGGCGGATGACAATTTCCACAGAAGGCGCAGACAGGGAAGACTAAGACTTCAGTGGAATGGCCAAGTGGAAGAAGACATGCAGATCCTTGGTATCACGAATTGGAGAAAGCACGAACAGGACCGGAGTAATTAGAAATTATTTATTAAGCAGGCCAAGACCAACAATGAAGTTGCCATTGAATAGAATTGGCCACCCTACTGTCGCAAATGGCTTTAAAACACTGTATTCCATTTTCGGTTGAATATAGGTGGTTTAAGTATTAAGGAGATCAGATGCGGTGAAGTATGTCTTACTGTGTCTTAAGAAACCGAGGAGCTTAAATATTGCTTTTGTAACTTAAAAGTGTGATCAGCCCATAGAACGTCACACTGGATTTTAATGCCAAGAATATTAAGAGCTTCTTATTGTCGAATACTTATACCATCCATAATTACAATCTTGCGAGCATTAAAGTTGATCCTATTTATACAGCCCTATTCAGAGATTATTACAAGATCATTCATGTTTTGTCTCATGACCATAATCTCCGATAGGTTGGGCCTATTACTGCACGAATATGAATTACAGGTGCTGCTGTCATCTGCAAAAAGCTATATAGGACTGGATCTTTGATACAGAAGATTATTTAGAAAAGTAAGGACTAGGGTAGGAGAAGGAAACCCTGAATTAATCTCGAGCTCTGTTTATGACAACTCGGATAGTGCCATTCGAGAGAACTCATCACCGATATCAAATGCAAAAAGTTTTGACAAAAGTGCATCATGCTACACTCCATCAGACGCCTTAGAAAATCCAGATCCATAACATCACTTTTCGAAAGGAAAGCCAGTAAGTTACCCATAGAGCATTCTCTACAAAAATCAAACTGACTGTCGCTGAATACACTGTTGGACTCGAAATATTACACAAGATAGTAATTCACCACACTTTAGATCACTGTAGGAAATGCAGAACCTATTGCAATTAGGCGGTAATTTGCAGGGTTACTAACCTCTGCATTTTTGAAGGTTTGCGGTACATTGATAACCTCCCAATACGACGAAAGCTCAGCAGCATGAAAAAAACTGCTAAAGAGGGATGTTAAAGGACTTGGTGGCGCCGAAGACCAGTTCTAGAATGCCATTCGGCCTAGGAGACTACTTATTATGACAACCGCTAAAATATTTGTAACTGCTAATCAGTCTGCGTTTTTGTTACCACGCCAGATATCGAATGTTTCCTCTCTGGATCTAACTGCATTTGATTAATCACTTCTTCTGCACTTTTAAAAACTCAAAAAACATTTAAAGCATCATAGCAGTCCACAAGTTATTACAAATTGAAAAGCATCTGATTGTACACTTAACTTTATAACTTTGTATACTTAACTTATAACTTTGAATAAATATATTTTCTGATACATTTCAGAAATTTTCTAAAATTCATTTAGACTATCTTCATAGCACTCCTTCAGAATTCAGAATTATCTCAGATACATCGGGAAAGCTTTCAGAGTTTCCTCAGACAAAGATATTCGCTTTTCTGTCAACCACTCATATGATTTCTCGTAAGTTTTTTGACTGATTTCGAACAGTTATATGGTTGTGGTTTAATCATATTATTATAGTGGATATTTGTAATAATAATATTAAAGAAGTACAGCAATAACATCTAGAGGTTCTTTGCAGTGTTGAATAGTCTCTTCGAGATGGGTTATAATCCATATTGCCGTAGTTTCCGATAGAAGGACTAGGAGAATGCATTTTTTTCATCTTTTCTACAAGTGTCCGTCCTTACTGTCTACCAGATGTAAATTTTTGTGGAAGCATATACTAGACAGCTCATCGGATATATTTAAGATTGGTCTCGACCATCTTACCAATGCAACGGATTTGGTCTAGTACCATTGACATATTCACAATGACGATTTTAATGGTTTTAATCAAAATGGAACCGCCTGATTCTTCTTGATTGCTTTTGTGCCACATAAGCCAACCAACCCGGAATTAGTTATATGTATGTAACGGCCCTTTCCACAATGTACGACTAAACGTTAGCGTGGGCTCTAACCACCGACCAACCAGACGCGACACGAACAGCAATCTATTGCCTATTCACTCTTGACAGACTGGCGTTCAAAAGAGAAATAAGAAAGTATTGGTGTTGAATTTTGTTTTGTTTTTCGCATACATACGTAATATTTGCAACACTTTAATTTGGATAAAATGAAACAACAACATATAATTGTTGTCTCTTTCTCAAACGGCTGCCCTCAAAAAATTATTTGGCCAATTTTTAACTGTCACAATTGTCGTGTCTGGTTGGTCGGTGCTCTAACGGCAAGTTCGGCATATAAAACTTGATGTTAAAGTCCACGTTAGCGCTTAATCATACATTGTGAAAAGGGTCGTATGTACTTTCATAATTTTAAACACAGAGTCAGTCGTTTCCTTTTTTAAATCATTTTAAAATGTATCCTCGTATCTAGCAAATATTTGACATTTGAATAGAAAATAGTAAAAGCGAATATAAAAGAAGCACCTTAAAGTCACTTTAAGCAAAATGGAAGAAGCTAAAATTGAGGATGAGGAAGCAAGAAAGCCAAAATAAACATTTCATATGTTTAGTGCGTGCTAACGTCATTCATTTTTTATGCTTTGCTTAGATTATTTTATAGAGCTGTTTCGCAATCAGATCCTTTCACAGTGATAAAGCTGAAAAGAAAAGAAAAATGGCACGTTAAATGGCTGCTGTTCGTTTGGCGCTGTTCGATTGGCACACAAACGTAACTACAGGTGCTACGAGTATTAGCTGAAAAAATATTCCAATAAACAAACAAATCCATACATACACACATCTGTATATAACTATTAATGTATGTATCTATTGCTAATCTTTTTCTTAAACGGTTTGTTGGTTTGCTTAAGTCATTTGTTTTCCTTTCTTCGTGTATAAAAAACAACAAGCTGATGATATTTAAACATTTTTATAGAGTGTTTAACACGCATAGATGCGTTTTTCATTTTTCTATTTTACTTTTCTTGAAGCATTTTATTTTTTAAGGCATTTTTTTAAAAGGCATATTCACAGCCGGCTGACGGCGCGCGAGTATATGGCCAAATATGAAACAGTTAATGAAAAGATCTTTTCCTTATGATAACCCCGTTTTATTTCTTAAGTTTTTCTTTTATTGAAGATATCTTTTGCGAACAAATTTTCACAAAGCGCAAATTGTGAACAAGTGTTAGTTTCTGTGTATTATTTATTTGTGGCACATTACGTAATACAAGTAGTACATGTGGTAGTTGTTTGTTAAACATATAAATTTATCATTGCAATCAACAGCAATAATAACAGCAGCAGCAGCAACAGCAACAACGCCATCATCATCAGTAATTATTATCATTTTTATCTTGCAGTTGTTTGCTGCTGCTGCAATTACAAACAAGTAAAAATTTAATGAAAATTGTAACCATATCATCAATGGGAGATCAAAAAGCTTTCATTTTCATTATCTTGACGGCAAAGGATTAATAAAGCAGATATTGTTTGTGGCGAAGAAATTGAAAGGCGTATTATTGGTTAGAGTTTTTAGTTTGTGATAAGCAATTGAAAAATTTAAGAAAGACTACAAGCAGGAACATATTTCGCAAGGCAGCTTCAATAGCTAAAGCTAGATGATATTTTGAATTATGTATTATTAAAAGTCTGAAAGTGTTGAATAATGGATTTCCGTTTCTTTTCCTATACTGTATTACAACTACATACTTACATATTTAAACAGTTGATATCCTTGGTCTGTGCTATCCAGCTGGTCAAGTGGTAAAATTGAACAAAGAATGTTAATGAGATGATGTAGCGGCCTCGAAATTAGTACTGATCTGTTCTGCTAGTCTGATGATTAGATATTCTAATCTTCCTCTCTTAATAAAAATTTGTATTTATCACAAAAATATATCTTAATTGAAAAACATTTGTTTGTTTTTCGCGGTTATCTCGAAAACTGTTCGTAGAAAAAATAATACAAATTTCAATTTCGGGTTGATTCAGCGATCCATAATTAGCTTAGAAACCATTTTTATTTATTTATTTTTTATTTATTTAATATTAAACTTAAGCTAAATATAAGATCAATATATAAGGAAGTGAAAGCACTAGCTACCAGGGCTATCGGCTATCATTTTCTTTTTTCAGATTCATTTTTATTGCAAATTACTTCAATTGAAGATTATGTTAATTTCTCTACCTTTTTCTACATTTTTGTCTATAACTTTAGATATAATAATTTTATCAGTTTGGAGCCAAGTAGCCGCGGTAGACATGAATGTGAGTCAAAACATATATGTTTTTGAAAAAAATTTCTGGAAACTAAAAATTTTGTAAAAATATTTCTGTGTTCCGAGAAAATTTGGGTTACGTTATTGTGGAAGGAATTTTGTAACTCTTTCATTCTTCAAACGGTATGATACTTACACTCTAAAAGATTACTTGAAATTTACGATCATATGTTGTCTAAATTTGTGTTGAAAATGTCTCCTTGTCTAAAATTACATCGATTTTGTAGTTATTTTATTTAAAAAAAAAAACCTTTCAAATAAAACATATTTAGTCCAAGTGAAAAAAATTTAACATAAAATATAATACGGCTATGGCTGAATGGTAGATACGTCAGACTATCAGTAAGGAGGTCGCGGTTCAAACCTGCACGCAGACAATCGCTTTTTTTTAGGAAAAACCTTTTGTTCAAAAATAATGCGTGTGTAATTTTAGTTCGATAGTAATCGGTAAAGTGTTGCCGACTATTATCGACCTAATTTTCAACAAAAGTGTTTTTGAGTGTAGGCAGTTTTGGAAGATATTGAAAATTTTTTAAGTAAACTCAACTTTTATACACAGAAAGAAACACGCCGCACTAAATTCAAGTATTCCCTACTTACTTTGATTACGAGTCATACTCAAAAATTTAAGTACGAAAAATGTACTTAAATCAAGCCGAAAACGGGATAATTACGTAAAAAAATCTTTAATCAATAACAAAATTCTTAAATTGTGTACAAAAATTCTTATTTTAAGTACTACTATTAGAATAAACTTTTTACACAGTCGTAGTGAGCTGGTATTTGTTTGCTTATTGATAGCTTCAATCGCATGTAGTGCTTATGTTGTTGTTTTGTTGTTGGTTATTCTATTCGTGGTGTGCCGACTAATATCCTACAAAATTAGTATTGCATGCTGCTTGTTTATAACGGATTTTAGCTGTCGCTCTTTCTATACTGAGTTAGCTGAGTGGTCTGAAGCGTTGGCTTACAAACATGATGAACTAAGTTCAATACTAGGAATGAACAAAAATAAATTTTAAATTAAAACAAGTATGTAAATATATTCCCCCATATTCATAAATAAATAATATGTATTTGAAATCTATTTTAAGAAAAGTTTTTATGAAAATTTTGACATAAAATACATTTCAAAACATTTAAAAATATAAACTCTCAAGTCTGTTGTTCCAAGATTAAATAAGTATAAGTTAGCCTGATTCGGGCTTAATTCTAGTACGCGGCATTAGGATTGATACATGTCGTGGCGGGATGGATTCAAGTATACAGCGGGCTTGAGTCTATATGTAATACGACGTTTGCCAGCTACTTGTCGGCTATTCCCGAGCAACGAAAATAAACAACAAGAAGAGTACAACAGTGTTTTGTGGCTATCGTCAAGCAAACAAACACCAAGTACCACGAGTACCCAGCGGTAAAACTTACGAGGCATTCACTAAACCGGCCTTTTTACAGGCCTTCCAAGACCTGAATTTAAGATCCAAAAGTAATTCTTTTCTGCCTCCTAAGGCAGGCCTTCTAGAAGGCCTCTACACTGGTTTCTTTTGGTATTCATTTGTAGATTTTTCGTTTTGTTTAATAACAAATGCTCTTTAGAAATAACAGATATTCTCGTATTTTTTTCGCAAATAATTTGTATATAAGACTGAAATTTACGTAAAAGAGGCATCATACATGCTGTTATTATGTCGTTTATGTTGTAGCTACTACATCATGTTAAATTCGTTCCAAATAAATACATGAAATTTAGCCTCCCTCATATGTTTAAAAAATTACTTTGAATGAAAAGGAGTTCAAAATAAAATATCACGATAATCAAAAATATAGAAGCCGCTATAAAAATACCCACATTACAAAATGTACCTCCATTTCATTTTTCACAGACCTTCCCAGACCAGGCCTTCTATCAGGCCTGCTGAGTAATGGGTCAAGGAAGGTCTTGGTCGGCCTTGACATCGCGTGTAAAAAAGAAATTAATATGTAATGGGAGTGCAAGTAGTACAGACTGCTAGATAAGGCCTTATAGAAGGCCTCTTTACTCCTTCCATTTACCACTGGTATAAAGTTTATAAACATATTCGTAAAATTTACTTTGTAAATTGATTTGACTTTTTAATGTCTTGTAATTAATTAGAGTTTTTTTTTTATCAAACAAACAAAAAATAGATAAATAAATAAAAAAATAAATATCATTAGCTACCTGTGTTTCAACATTTAATCTTTCAAGATTAAATGATAGATTCTATTTATTTGTTGATGACAAATGATTTATGAAATCATTTTTTTTTAACAAAAATAAAATAAAGAGAACTCAGAAGTGCAATAAGAAGTTCTATTTGGTTGATTTCTTTGTTGATGTGTCTTAATGACATTTAGAAAAAACGTAATTAGATTTTAAGATGTCTTATTGTCATTTAATACAATTAATCACTCTTAACAATTACCAAGACTTTTTCTAAATGATTTTAATTCATATTGCAAGAGTTATTAAAATAATGTATGACATTGTTGTAATTGAAAGAAAAGGAAACAAAATAAATTGAAATTCTTGAAAAGTATATAGAGTGCGTAAACATGTTTAAAACTTTTTGAAAGTCATGAAAAAGAAAAACCGCAGTTTTTTGACACTGCATTAGTAGCAATATGTGTAACTATGTATATTCAATCTAAAAACTTCTTGAGAAATAATTCTAGCAAAAAAAACCGACTTCAATACAAAGAACCAAACCCTGTATGCCATTTCATAAAAAAAATTTAATTAATTGGTCCGTAAATGGCGAAGTTAGTCGATAATCGATATTTCGGGGAGGGGGTTGGGCAAGTTGCCCCACCGATTTTCAAAAACAAATTATGGGACCAAACTGCAAGCAAACCTTTTGAAACAAAAGAATAATTTTAAAAACCTGTTCATTAATGGAGGAGTTATGCGATAATCAATATTTGTGTGAAAAGAGGGGAGGGGCACATTTTCCGCCCGATTTTGAAAATCGGTCCATAAATGCAGAAATTATATGATAATCAATATTGGTGGGAGGCACATTGCCCTACCGATTTTCAAAAAAAAAAAATGGGACCAGATTGCAAGCGAACTCTTTCAAATTTCAAAAGAATTTTGAAAATCTGTCCATAAATGGAGAAATTATACGATAATCAATATTGGATTGCCCCACCGATTTTCGAAAAAAAAAATTATGTTACTAAACTGCAAGCAAAGCCTTTCGAACAAAAAAAAAAGAATTTCGAAAATTGGTTCATAAATGGAGGAGTGATGCGATAATCAATATATTTTGGGGGATGGCAAATCCCCCTCCTCACCTCTGGATTTTCGGAAAAAAAATTGTGGGACTAAACTGGAAGGAATCCTTTTCAAACAGAAAAATTATTTTGAAAATCTGTTTAAAAATGACAGAGTTATGCGTGTACAAACATAAAAAAGTAAAAAAACCTACACACGAATTGATAACCTCCTTCTTTTCTTACTAAAACTTTTAATTTATTAATTCATTTGAAAACTAAATTGCTAACGTTGTTTGTATTGCTAATAGTAACACTACTATCAACTATTATGATACAACAGTTTTCCCATTGAAGCACTGTACTACCGTTACGACTGTATGCATCATCTAGTAGCTGGTAGGAGTGATTGCAACATGATTCTTGTCTTTGGTTTAATAAGTAGCTGTCTTAAATATAGAAGTTTACATATTCAATATCAAATCCACCACAGTATAGTGGTAAGATTTAATATGAGAACTATAAATTTGTTTAATAGCGAGGCGATACGGACTCAATAATACTTTTTAAGAATAGATACCATTTTCACAATTTTCTGTATTTGTCATAGGCCTAGCTAGCTGTTTTATAATCCTGCATTATGTTGGTGCTCATGCAAACTCATCAGTAGAATTTTAACCATAATGATTTTTTTTGTTTTTAAAATTGTTTTCGTTTTCGGAGCTTTTTTTTCAGCTAAAAACTTTTTCCTTGAGACTTTTTTCATTTTCGTTTTAGCGATTTTATAGTTTTGGTGGTTTTTTTCATTTTGGCGGTTTTTTGATTTCGTCATTTTTAGGGTTCCGTACACCTAAAGTGTAATGGGTGCCTATTTTTTTCGCTACGCAGTCCGTCTGTCCGTCTGTCCATCTGTCTGTCCGTCTGTCTGTCACCGGCTGTTTTCTCGGGCCTCAAATTATCACAGAATATGTAAAACTTTGGCCGCTACAACAACATTTGTATATATGACAGTTAAAAATTAAAGGCTGTTCTAAAGCGAGCAACGAAACATGTTCAAATACTAATGTAACATAATGACACTTATGTATAGACACTTTGAATTTTCAATGTTAGTGTTAATTGGTGTAGTCTGTAAAATAGACTACACCAATTAACACTGATATTTAAAACAATAAAAATTAAAGGGTGTTCTATCAGTTAATATAATTTTGACTATGTAATTTAGACAATTTGCTCTATCTTGGAAACCGTAAGCGCCAAACTCTTGAAATTTAAAAAACGCGAAAAATAAAAAATTCCAAAATTTAAAAAATGTCAAAACGAAAAAACGCCAAAATGAAAAAAGCGCTTTAAGGAAAAAACAACAAAACTAAAAAAATCGCTAAAACGCAAAAAAAACACTAAAACTTAAAAAATCGTTAAAAATAAAAAAACCAAACCCGAAAAAAGTCGTCAAAACGAAATAAGCAGTAAATCCTAAAAAAATCGCTAGAAACAAAAATTTCTTGAAAAACGAAGAAAAATCTTTGAAAATGGAAAAAATCACCAAAACGAAAAAAATCGGCAAAAAAAGCGCAAAACGAAAAAATTTCAAAACCAAAAAATATCGCGAAAACTAAAAAAAAAATCACCAAATACCGAAAAAACCCCCAAAAGCGAAAAAGCGCAAAAACTGAAAAAAGACGCCAAAGCTAAAATAAATCGCTAAAACTAAAATTAATGTCAAAAAGCGAAAAAAACGTGAAAAATTTTAAAAAATGCCAAAACCAAAAAACCACCTAAAATAAAAAATCGGCAAAAAACAAACAACAAAATTAAAATAAACGAAAAAAATCACCAAAATGAAAAAGCGTCTAACAAAAAAAATCGCCAAAACAACGAAAAAAACTTAACAATTAAAAAAATAAAATTAAACGAAAAAGCAAAACGACAAAATTTGCCGAAATGAAAAAAGGCAAAATGAAGAGGGTATGTATACTCGTACGGAACCCTTCGTGTGCGAGCCAAGGTCCGCACTTCACTAAATTATTTTTTTATTTTGTCGATTCGTCTTTTAAGTTTAAGCCAAACGATTATTGTTTCTAAGTCTGTGCATTAGTTTAAGGAATATCGTAAAAGTTTTAGCCTAAAATTAACAATTACCGAAAAAAATTTTAAAACATCTTTAAATAAATGGTGAATTAAAATCAAAAGTTGTGCTGCAATTTCAACGTAAGGCCGCTCATTTCCTTTGGAATATATTCAGCTGCATGATACTGGACGAGGTTTTGGGATTTGCCGGACATTTTTCACTTCCCGAGAAACGAGAATAGAAAAATAGTGCTCCCAGAAATTCCTGGGAAATTTTGAGTCTTCAAATTAAATAAATTTATTAAATGAAAATTAGCGAAATTTTCATTGTTTTATTTAATATAAACATTATTTTTATATAAAAAATAATATACATAATCAGTCGTATTACGGTTGTCGTAGTCGTGACAAAACTGCTAAAATGTGGTAACGCTTGCCATATGTTTTACATTGGAGTGGTTTAATATCGACTACGACTACGACAACCGTATTAAGGTCTAATAACAATTCGAAAAAAAACTTTAAGAATTTTAAAGTTAATTCAGGCAAATAGAGTAAGTAGTGGAATTATTTTTCCCCAGTTTTTAAGAAAGGCACAAAGATATCCATACAGCGAAGAGTTAGAGCGCTAAAATATTCCTCGTGGTGTTTTATATAAAAGTGCTGAACACATCTTATACCTTAAACGTAAGGCTTACAAGATTTCTTATGTCCAAAACGATGGAACTTTAACTACCCCTAAAATGAGTCCCAGATGTAATCTTTCAAAACGCCGAATCACGTACAATATTTTTTGCTGCCCTCTGCTAGAATCAGTCGATAGAACCATGTTATATTTTTTTTTGTGCTGGACAGTGTAATTTTTGGAACATTTCCCGATTTCGAATAACGAACTCATTTTCGAATAATTTACATCGATTAATGCACTAATTCGATTTAAAAAAATTTTATGTAAATTTCTTTTTTGTTTCCCAAATGTTTTATAGATATTTTATTAATAATCTTTTCATTCAGTTGCTGTTATTTGACCGTCTTTTACGATAAGTGAGGTAAGGGAGTATTGCTAAAACATGCATTTAAAAAAATCGACAAAGACAAAACATTTGAATTAAATAGAATTTTTCAAAGACTATTTTAGATGATTCATTTACAAAATTCAGCCAACTTAACTTTCATCTGTGCAAATATTATTTAATGACTTAAGACAATTAAGATTAATTATTCAATTTGGATTTTATTTTCTTGTTGTTCTTATATTAATAGAAAATTATATAACTCTCAAAAAGTTTGGTTTATTTTATTTTTTCATATCAAAAGTATGTAATGGTATTGTTTAGTGCAAATAACTCATTCCCACTACAACATACTTTGAACGATCATATATGCAAGAAAGGATACGAACTCTGACGCCATCCTTAAAATGTTCTGTATACTAAATAAGCTAGGTTTAGGTTCCATTTTTCAAAATTTCTTCTTACGCTTTGAGCCACTCATTTGTTCGCTTTTTTGTCACGGGTGTGATAAAAATTTTAGTACTTCTATTTTTCGTCCAACTGTGGGCGACCCTAATGTATATTTAGTGTGCTTCACCTGTGTTAAAAGGTATACAAATTTTGTTACATGTACTATGTAATAATATTTGCCGCTCACGTTAAAATACGTATGTACATATGTATGTACATAAAACAATTTCTCTGCGTGTTATGACTTGTCAGTGTGCAGAAATGCAAACGTGACATTGATCAAGTTGTCGTATGAAAACAAAAGTTATAATAAATTACAAGTTTGTGGTTTCTGTTTCTAAATGCAAAAGCAGCAAATTTAAAAATAGCAACAATAGAAAATTTCTCATTGAAAATAAAAACATCTAGAGCTGCAGCAGATATCCAAATAAATGAGGAAAAATATATACAATTTATTTTTTTAAATGTGAGATTTACATGTATGCTATCGATATTAAAAATCTCTGATATGTAAACAGAATTATGGCGGTAGACTACATAATGCAAATTAAAGCAAAGAAATAAACATTTCAATAACTTAAAAATATTTGTTGCATTTCAGCCCTTATGAGACACTTGCTTTTTCCGTCTTTTATTAATCTAAAATTGAAAGAGTGAAATAGGAATATAAGAAAGAGAAAAATATACGAAATATTTGTTTTTATTTACTACTCATTTGTTGTTTAATTTCAATGCTTTTTCATTTTCTTCTACAAAAAACAACTAATTTGGAAAAATTAGCGCTAAAATCACTATATTTGTGTTTAAAGTGGCTGCTAGACAAGTTAATATTCAGCTTCAATATATGTGTTTGTGTGCGTTTGCTTACAAAAAATTTATACACATACATATATAGAGGGGAAATATTGAAGAGTATCAAAATGCTTTTGATTTTCATAACAAACGCACACGAACAGAAATATTGAAGAATAAACATTGACTTGTCTAGCAGCCACTTAAACCTAATGAATCAACAGCACTGTAACGTTCTAAGTAGGGATGTAACGATACGCCGTTTTGCCGATCCGATACCGATACCGATATTTAAAAATAAATATCGCCGATACCGATTCCGATACCGATACGAATATTGAAATTGAGTTCAAGTTTAGATTAACAAAACTCAAGTGCAATTTTTTATTATACAAAATTACATTATAAGAGAGAATATTTAAAATTGATAAAACATTGGAAGTAATTTTTAAGGAGCTACATTTTCTTTGCTTCCAAAAAATCTATATTAAAAATATGCAGATAATTAGTAGAAAAGCAAGAAAAATTGTTTAATTCCTTTATAATTTAAAAAAATACTCGCCATGCTTTTTAAAAAATCTATTTTTTTTAAAGGACATTTATCAACTAATATTCATCTAAATAACTTAATAGCTTAATTATTAAAAGACTTCTAAGTTTATATTTATTCACTTAAATTTACATGAAAATACAGTTCTGAGTTTAAATTCGCATAAAAAAATTGTGAAAATGTGTACTTTTTTATCCTTTTTCCTTAAGGAAAAATCATTATAGAATACCGAAAAAGAAATTTGTCCTAGCATCGCTTCCAATTCGGTGATTGGTAATCGAAAAACAGAACTTCTTGCAAGGGCAAGGATATGTAAAACTAATTAGAAATTATCCAAATTTGCAATACTTCCAGATCGCGAATTTTACATTTTCATGACTTCTTTGGAGTATTTTTTTTTTGCTGGAATAAGATTTAAAAAACAACGGCTTGAATTTGAATTCATGGTAAAATTAACAAAAAATAAATAATTTTTTTTACAAAATAACAGCATAAAATATTATTAATTTTTAAAATTGATATTAATAAGATTTAAAAAATAACGAAGTGTATTTAATTCATGGTAAAATCGAACAAAAATAAATTATTTGTTAAAAAAAACTCTGAAAAAATGTTTAAAATTATCGTCGTATCGGCAGTAAAATATCGCCGATACCGATGTATCGGAAAATCTGAAGTATCGCCGATATATCGGTATCGGTATCGGTATTCGTTACGTCCCTAGTTCTAAGCTCGAAATGTCCAATTTTAAGTTTAAAATTTTTAGATTTTTCTAGACAGTTTAGGCTTTTTTTTATCGATAACACATATAAAAATTCTGAAGTTTAGGGACTTTTTTTAATATAGCCGAACGAGCTTTTCGCTCTTGATAAAATTGTTTATTACAATATATTTGTACTGCTTTCCAAAATCGTAAAAATACAAAAAAAGAAGAAAGTGTGTAAAGGCTCTAGCAATGGTTGTTTCAATATTACGTAGCACCATATTCACAATTTTTTCGGGGAAATCAGTTTGGGAAGGGCAAAATTTATATGAATGATTCTCATTCTAAACGTACATTTTATCTCATTTTGTTTACGAATGTAACTAATAGAAATATAAAGAGATAGGATTCATATTATAGTTTTTAGATTTTTTAGCATTTTTGTGTATTGAGTGTTACATTTGCTTTCGTGGTTGTTCTGGGAACGATTTTGGCGAAAAATAATACACTACAAAAAATGAGTATGGTATTTGAAAGCACTATCCATCTACTCTCTAAAAACAAAAAAATATAATAGTCCCAGGACGAAAGTAAAAGTTATTACCAGTTTTTCAATTTTTACTTGGTTTGACACGCGGTAGAAGCCAATTTTTCTTTCAAAGTAAATCAGAAAATTTTAAACGGATAACGTTCTCTATATCGTTTCTACACTTCCACTGCTTCTAACTTTTCTTAACGTCCTAAAATTTATCGATAAATTGTATTTAAGAACATTGTTAACGTAACGCTCAATACATTTTTATACGAATTCAATATATTTTTCAGAATACACACTATATTTTGTATTTAAAACAATTCAGATGTATAATATTCCAAGTATTTTAACTAAAAATTTCAATTAAATTTAAAACGAATTTTTAACACTCAATAAATTTTTTTGGATACAAACCATGACTGATTAATAAAACGTTTTCCAATATAATACTATTTAACAAAGTTCACAAAACTTTTGAATATTTAGAAGTACAAACCTACGATGTTATTTTAGTATATGTGGTTAATGCAATCTTAATAATTTAATTGAGTAATGAAGCGTACTAAAAGAGCTTAACGTTCAATACACAAGACTGCGGCAACAAAACTTTTTTTTAATTATACTTTCCAATATTTTTCAAATATTTCATGTGTGAAATAAGTATAGCAAATGCAAATATTGTAAAACCGCTATAAATTTAATCTCATTTTTGGAAAAATTCATAGTTTTTTAATGTGGAAGATCAACAGCATGCATTACAGACACGCCATTTTGTATGAAGAGAGTTTTTTACACATAATGAACAATCTTACACAAAAAACCTTATGTACATTTATTTACAATCTATTAAATCATGCTAAATCAGTTTTAATTTTAAAATGTATGCATTTATTTTATGAAATATTTTGCTATACATACTTGCAACGCACATGAAAAAAGCATTTGAAATGAGAACCACTCATATGCGAATGAGAATATTCTTTACCCCTTAGGGGCTGTTCACGTATTAAGCAACGCTATTTGTGCTGTTGTAGAGTCCCTCCCCCCTCGGAACGGCTTAAAAAAAATTCAGTATATATTACGTAATCCATGACAAATCCACCCCCCATCCCCCACCCCTACGGCGTAACGTAATATCTGGACAGTCCATTATTTTGTGCACAGAACATTTTTTCCAATTCTATTTTTACAAAAACATTTGCTTCAGTTGAATTTAAGATTTAATAAATAGTTTGTCTGATTCAGTAAACGTTTAATTTTGAGCTCTTTTTACACTAAACACGACAACATAAACTAGTTTCTGTGTTCAGCGTTACGTGTTGATAATGTTATTACAATTTAAAATAACAAAATTTTACGTTTTATCATACCCACAATTAATATTTTTTTATTACTGTATGTTTGCATGAAAGTATGTTCGAATATTAGTTTAAAAATGAAACTTAACTGAATTTCACAAATTTAAAATTTTTTAATAAACACACAGTTGTTGTCGTATGCGTCACCATTGAGTTTTTGATATTTATGTAGTGCAACGTTTATTTTTGCACGTTTTTCGACTTTGGCTTTTACCTTTACACACTCGTGTATAAACGTATGAACAATAAATGTTTGAACAATCGCAGTAGAGAATTTGTGGGGAGCAGCAAATATTTCGATATCAAAAAATTTGCTGTTGGTTAAAAGATTGTTGTAATTATTATTTTTTAATTTGTTGAATAGGCTTTATTTCTCTGACTTTATTTATTGTACGATCACTAGAGGTGAATTTTATTTGTTCTATTGTGAGATTTTTGTTTACAATTGGTTTTAAAGTCATGTAAACAAACAACTCTGTGGAATTAAATTACAAAATGATCGTTAAAAAGAAACAACAGGAAGCTAGAAAAACGTTTCGTAAACAAAAGTAGCGTTAACGAAGAATATTGAACTTTTAAAAGATTGTTTAATCTAAAGATTTTTTTAAGCAATAAAATTCCACCCAAATTGTGATTTGTTAAAAGGAAATTAAAGCCTTTATTTTGTAAAATTCAACGCCAAGCCTTGAGAAATTTTTAATTAGAAAAATTGTAAATTACAAAAACATATTCCATTTAAAATTTCGTTACGTTTATTATTGCGTTTTAGAAAATATAGTCTCAAGTATGAAGATACAGTGCCTCACAAGTGTTCTCCTGCAAAGCATATTTAAATATGTATATTCAAAAATACACGACGTGTCTTTATAAAAGTTTTTTATTTTTCAACATAGCGATTCTGCAAGTTTCTTAAGACGTTCAGTAAGTACAACTTGACAAGGTCTTCCTAATAGGCTTTAGATGATCTTTCGACTAGAATATTTTTCTACCAAATCAATTCTTTGAATTTGGAAACCGGAAAGATTCTGGCGTAGGCTGCTTCTGGCAACAGTAAACTCTTGTATTTTTTGCGAGGATTCGAATGTCGGAATTCTGGAAATTGTGCTTGAGTTATTATTAATTTGGTATTTCAAATTTATGGTAATTTTTTTAAGAAGATCAGCACACACTGGTTCTAATTAGAAACAAAGGTTAATAAATGTGTATCTTTGAAACCTGCGATACAAAACGATGTATGTAAAAATCATCCGTGTATAAATATATGTACTTGCATTCAATTTTTCTTGTTTGTAACCAATTTGAAATAAATTCAGTAAAGTGCGACTTGGGCTCGCACACGATGGGTTCCGTACGAATACAAATATATCCCTTTTCGTTTTTACCTTTTGCTTTGATTTTTTGTTTAATTTTAGTTTATTTATTTTTTAAGTTTTTTTCGTGGTTTAGGCGATTTGTTTTTCGTTTATTTAGATTTTTCGTTTTAGCATTTTTTCCGACTTTTTTAGTTTTGGCGTTTTTTGGTTTTGGCGTTTTTTGATTTTGGGGTATTTTTTTCGCTTATTGGCGATATTTTTAGTTTTAGCGATTTATTTTAGTTTTGGCGTTTTTTTTGTTTGTTTTGGCACTTTTTTCGTTTTGGTGATTTTTTTTTAATTTTGGGCGATTTTTTCGCTTTTTGATGATGTTTTTGGTTTTAGCAATTTTTTGATGTTGTAGTTTTTTTTCGTTTTTTCCACTTTTTCGGTTTTTTGGCGATCTTTTTAGTTTTGGTGATTTTTTGCGTTTTTAGCGATTTTTTTTTTAATTTTGGTGCTTTTTTTCTTTAAGCACTTTTTGGCAAACTATAAAGATGTCCTAATAAAATAAAATATATTATATTGATATATTCATAAGCTCTAAAAAAAGTTTGAATTCACTAAAATCAGATGATATTTGTAAAAGCTCACCGTGTGTTTCAACAGGCTGGTTCAAATTTCAACATCGGTGCAGTATAACAGTTTTTGAAGTGTGTTATTATCTTTAAAAAACTAATAACAACTGTGTACAAAGTGATCTCCCATACCTCAAAATGATTTCCCATATGACAACCACACTTCTATTCATGCAATGTAATACACAAGTTTGGCCAGTTATAAAAGATAAAGTAGGTATTAATTTGTTTTTATTTTACAATACAAGCACTCGAAATTATATTTGCTATAATAAAAATTATCTCTAACGAGTGCAAATGAAAGTCAAATCGATACACTAAACAGAGTGCATGTCAGCTGTAATTGAGTTAACAGAATTTGTTTTTGATTTAAGCGATTCGGTATGTTATTTTATAAATAAAAATATAATCATCCTTATCGGGAATAATAGTTCACGTGAAATTTCTTACCTTTCCCTAAAATTGTGATCGCCAATTTCGTGCTGTTGTTGTATTAGTGTACTATTTTGTATGTTTTTTTCGCAATTTGTTGCTAACGGGAAGTATTTTCCGTGAACCAAATGATCGTCTCTTGAGTTTTTTTAGACTATTCCACAAGCCGTTTGACTTCTGTACAAAATGCAAACCTGATACATATAATATGTTGCTATTGCTTTTTTAAAATTTTCTATAAACTCATTTGATCAAGAATGCATTTCCTACAGAATTAGATCGAAAGGCTTATGGAATAGTGTAAAACAGCTTTTATTCCCGATAAAGTCGAATAAGACCTAAAAAATTCACTTTTTTGTCTTGCTAACTTGTGCATGTCTGCACTGAATGGTGTATGTCTGTGCTGACGATATGTAAACAGACATACCAGTAAATTTCACGAAAGTTGGTAAAGGACTACTCATTCATATTTTTACAAGTATCCCACTAAACACAGATTTACTAGATGAAATATAAAATCCTATATACTAAAATTTAAACAGAAAAAGTTTAATGAAAATATACCTACACGAAAGAGTATATTTATGAGTTATGACGGTTTTACTAGAAATTAGCTATGTCACATTTTACAGCAGCAATATTAAAAAAATAGGTATTCTCTTAAAATTTAATATAAAATTGACAGCTTGTATCTTTAATATTTTCAGACAGTCTTTTTAATTCGAAAACATATTCAATATACACAGACAGCTCATTTGACTTTCAAAACGTCTTTGATTTATTACAAAGAAGACAATGCAACAAACTCGAAATAAAATGCTTGAAGCAAAATGTTAAAAAGTATAGACAATTTAAACATATTTTATATTATTTCGTTGTTTTACTCCTCTCAGCTTGTTAATGAAGCCCTCTTGTGCCACTCAAAGAACAAAAGTTTCTCTAAGCGAAAGCAACGCGTACGCAATATTAAAGGTCACCTTGGAACAGGAATGATTCCAAAAAGAGAAAAATATTAGCAGCAACAAAAACAGCAACAATAGTATCCAAAACGTGCGTTAACTGAATGCATTGTTACACAGGGTGACTGATGAAAATTGCCACAACAACTAAATTTCATTTTTTGTAAAGGAATTCAATGAAATAGTAAATATTTTGTCTAGGAACGGACCTACAAATTAATTTGTAAATATAAACCAAAATATATCAACAATTTCATTGAAAAAACGTGCTGTTTTCAATGAACAAATTGCTTAAATCTATAAACAATTTGTCTAAAAATATAATTACAAATTGTAAACAAAACAATTTACTAAATCAAACAAAAAGATTTACTAGATTTTCTGAAAAATATAAAAAAATACTTTTGTCTGAATTTATAAAACAATTAGTCTAAAAATACTAACAAATATTAAACAAAAGAGTTTAATTAATCAAACAAAAATATTTACTGGATTTTTTGTAATATATCAAAAAAAATTTTATATGGGTCGTGATCATCGTCATCCATTAAGCATTTATGAAATTTCGTTTCGTTAAATGTGTTCAAGTCTGAATGTTTATTAAAGACTTACGGCTGTATGTAAAAAAATATTTTACTTTAGCTTTAAAGTGTATAGTAGTTACCAATCACTTTAAGGCTAACATAACTTTGTTAAGAAATTATATGCAAAAGACAACTTTAATTATTTTGTGATTTTATAATAAATACTGGTAACACCACCATGTTCAACAACCACTTTATAGTTTATGATGTACAAAAACGAATACAATTTCATTCGAGTAGTCAAATAACTTTTTATTTTATTAAATAACTTTTTATTATTTTGAAGTAACACAATATAATTCAAAAAATCTGAGCTTCTGACATGGTAGTAAAGCATATAAGCATTTCTATGAAGTAAAAGTAATAAAAATGTGATGAACATAGAAGAATTAACACAATATCTTTTATTCGAACGAAATGAGTATTTGAATATCGAGGTTTTTTCAATTTGTTTTGATTTTATATACATCACTAAAGCTATTTTTTATATTTGTATTTTTTTAAATATATTTTATGAATTTTTCTATGTATTTCCAGTCCACTGGATAATTTGGTGATTTTTTCCATCACATGAAACAAATAATAAATTTAATCTTAGAGCTCAGACTTCAAGCTTCATTTTCAGATGTAACATGAAGCAATATGTGCTGTATTGACAAAAATATTTGAGGTAAAAAATACACATTTTGGAAATATCAACTTAAAGTAGTCTTAACAAACGTGTGTGCCTACTTTAAAATTTTGATATATTAATTTTTTTAGGATACAACTTTACTCAACATTGCTTGGCAAAGCTACTTTAAGTATTTTTGCATACAGCCGTTAAAAAATTAATGAAAATTAACGCAACGACATTAACGAATTGGTGCACTTAAAAATCTTCAGTAAACAAACTTGGTACAATCGCATTCCTTTTGCTATCATTGTTGTTATTGTTATTGGAGTGCATGTCGTCATCGGGGTTGTTTTATTACGACACTGTTTTTCCTGCTGTTTTTGGTGTTTGCGTTCTATATAAGAGTCAAACAAACAATTTATTGATTATGTAAGAACATTTACTGAAAATTAAATTTATTTTTAGACAATTTTTTGTTTGAAAAATGTTTGGTGATCATTTTTTCTGTGTAATAAGTGAATATTTGTATTTCACTTTTTTGAGTGATCGGTTTTCAGTTTAGTACATGCTACTATAGTCCATTAATACTTAAAGGGCTGAACTGAATACATTATGCATATATAGGGTAGAGGTGGAAAACTATCGATAGTATCGATATTTAATTTATTGTATGACTATCGATGTTTTTATTCTACAATCGATTATTATTTAAAAACAAACGATAGTTTTTTCCGCTATCGATAGTAAATGACACACTACTATTGTTGTGCTAGACATTTTTTTCAACTACCGTCCGTAGTTAAATTGGATTTACAAATCATTGAACTCACACATTTTTCTTATATTAATATATTACAAGCATTTTAGTTCTGTTATTTATTGAACTAAGAAATAAAGTTCTGGATTGTTTAAAACCCGGTTTTATTTAGCATTTTTACATACATATTTAGTGCTTTCTCTGAGAACTAAAAAACTTTGATAGTATCACGATAGTATCGTTGATATATCGGTAGTTTTTCTAACTTTTGATAGTTTAGAATCGATGTATCGATATATTTTGTCAAAATATCGAAAATTTTCGATAGTGACACTATCGATAGTTTTCCACCTCTAATATAGGGTGTCCTAGTAGGAACCCACTTTTTAAATTTATTGTTATTTTTTTTTTTGTGTAAGTGGGAGCTCTGAAATTTGGCAGAGCTGTCACATTCAAGAAAATGCAACTAATATGTCAACTATTCGAAGGGTGGTAAAACAAAATTTTAGAAACTGGGTCGATTATGGACAGTAAGACTCGTGTGCGTTAACAAACCGGTCAGTCTCTTGAAAACATTGCTGCTGTAAACGAGAGTGTAGCTGAAACCCCGAAAACATGGAAAATTTTATGAAAACAGTAATGGCCTGCCATCAGAACCGCTGGGCCATTTGCCGGATATTTATTCCATACTTAATCGGTACATGTCTTCTTTACAACCCAATAAAAAAATCACAACTATCTCAAAAAATACCTGTTTTTATGTTAAAATTAAAAAGTGCGTTCTTAACCATTACTAGGTTTAATTTCCTCATGAAATTTAAATAACAAGAACACATACTATATACGAGAAGACGTCAATATCTCTTTGCGAAATCATAGAATTGAGGAGCACTAAGAATTAAAAAAAAAGGTATCTCAAAATATCCTAGCCGCAAAAGACGACTCGCAAATTTTTCGGATAATCCATCAATCTGGTCCTAAAACGAAGCTCTTTATCAAACTTTGTGAATCCTGTCTACAAATAGAAATTGTGAGGAGGGGCTTTTCGCATAATACTCGAAGGAGAGGGGCGGAGATGGATTTGAGAATTTGTTAAAGTGGTTTTAAAAATGCCAAAAATTGTGTTACGTAACCATGGTGGACTCCTCATAAACAACATAGCAAAAAAAATTGGAAATCATTTTTAAGGAACTACATTTTCATTGCTTCCAAAGAATCTATATTAAAAATAAGCAGAGAATTACTAGAAAAGCGAGTAAATATTTATTTTAGGCATACACAAATTTTCAATTCCGTTCTTCTCGTGCTTCGAAAAATTTTCCATTTTTATTATTAAACTGAGAGTTACGTGTAAAAGGAATAAAATACACCATAAATTATGAAAATCTATGGATAAATGTTGATTTTATTCACAACTCATCCATATTTTTTTATAAACAAACACAACCCGCGAAGCAATTATCTTGTCTGCGGTAATACAACGGTCTATGGCGGGAATCGAACCCACAACCTCTGGACTGACACGAGAGCATCGCTTCGATTCACTGACTGTGGCATCCAATTGATCAGAAAATTCACAAGAAGTTGATTAAAATAAACACATTTTAAGAAATTTTTTTTCATGTTTTCTCGCTTTTAAGGTTATTTTGCCGTTTTTAGGTCATTAAAATCCGAGCCATAGTTATAGCGATAAATTAGTTTATTTGTTAATGTAGGTAGCAACAATCATTCATCACACTGTACTTTTAGTAAAGAATTTATCAAAATAAAAAAGTAATAATAAAATTAACCACTAACAAAAATTTATACAACAAGCTGAATAGTTTGATGATGATAGACAAAATTTTCATTCAATTCTTAATAAATTTCGTCATCATACTAAACAGCGACGCTGACGTTATTTTGTGCAGTAGCAGCACAAATGGGGAGACACCGAAAAAATAAACCGCCACCAAACAAACCGTACGAGGAGCATGATGATTTTTTCGTCAATTTTGTGCAATTGTTTGTATATAAATAACGGCAAAACCGGCACAATTTCAAATTAACAGACAAAAACCCAGTGAGTAAGAGCAAAAGTATCAGCAGAATTTACTCCAGCAAAGCAGCGGATAAATAAAAAATATATAAAAATAACACACAACAGTATTTCACCACAATTTTCCTTTTTGGATTTAACTGAACTACAACAAACAGTACGTTGTCAAACGGCTAACAGAGAAGACGTTTCCCTCTTAACAATAAAATAGTGAAATAAGATTTTGCAAATTTTTAACAATTTGAAAAATGTGAGTGAAAGAAAAACTATAAAAAAAAATATTTGAACAATTTTATACGTAATAAAAAAATAATAAAAGACTAATAGCATTTGATTAGTTTTTTGCAATATTAAAAAGTGATGTCATTTTGGTCATTTACAGAAAATACATGTATTTGTATACATAAAGTTAATAGTGCTTTTTTCCTGAATTAAAAATAAATATATGTATAAGTACATACATACACACAGCTGTGACTAAAACCGGGCCAACAAAAACTATTGTAATATGTACACTGTACATACGAACAACAGCAACATTTTAAACAATTTATAGTTAATTTTGGTTAATCAGTGTAGTAAAGAAATGTCATATTTCAAATTTAAAGTAACGACAATT
Organism: Panzeria rudis; assembly: GCA_956483635.1. Lineage (NCBI taxonomy): Eukaryota > Metazoa > Arthropoda > Insecta > Diptera > Tachinidae > Panzeria > Panzeria rudis. Next base: position 179,074,896 of record OY101448.1, read on the forward strand.
CTAGGAATTGTTATAAATAAACACATGCATACATACATATTTATATTACTTCCACTGATTGCTGTGTGGTTTTCATGAAGAACGGAATATGTCTTATAATCATTATTTCATCAGAGCTAAAAGATATAGCGTTCAGTATACAAATTTTTCCAACCATTCTTTTAACAGTTTCGTAAATATTTCCCGGAAAAACTTTACATCAAAACTTCTGTCAAAATTTTAGATATGTAATAGAAATGCTAAGAAAACCGCGTATTTAGACATAAGTGATATTTACTTAGTGCGAAATGAAAAAAAAATTAAAAGATTTTAAAATGTGCTGAGGTATAACAGCGTATCTCTGCTTGTGTGTGGCACATAAGTCGTTATTGCTGCAAATTATTCGAAAGGATATGGAATAGAATTGGGTCGAACTCGTTCGATTTTATTCAAGAGCTCGTTGTAGACACAAACCTGTGATCAAACCCATGTAATTGAAATGGGTTTGATCATAGGTTTGTGTCTAAGCCGAGCTGCTGAACGAGCTCGAACTAAGTCTAATATGGAAGCTAAGTAGACTTGGGCAGAACTCGTTCAGCAGCTCGTTTTAGACACAAATGTATGATCAAACCCATTTCAATTAATTACATGGGTTTGATCATTTAAATTACATTTGTTTGAACATATGCTTGTGTCTAAAAAGTAAACTTGGGTCCAACTCGTTCGAACTCGCTCAGCAGATCGTCTTAGACACAAACCTATGATTAAACCCATGTATTTTAAATGGGTTTGATCATAGGTTTGTGTCTAAAACGAGCTGATGAGCGAGTTCGAACGAGTTGGACCCAAGTCTACTAAAAAGCTCCGGAACGAGTTCCACTGATTGCTGTGTGGTTTTCATGAAGAACGGAATATGTCTTATAATCATTATTTCATCAGAGCTTAAAGATATTATAGCGTTCAGTATACAATTTTTTCCAACCTTTCTTTTAACAGTTTCGTAAATATTTCCCAGAAAAACTTTACATCGAAACTTCTGTCAAAATTTTAGATATGTAATAGAAAAGCTAAGAAAACCGCGTATTTAGATATAAGTGATATTTACTTAGTGCGAAATGAAAAAAAAAATTAAAAGATTTTAAAATGTGCTGAGGTGTAACAGCGTATGTCTGCTTGTGTGTGGCACATAAGTCGTTATTGCTGCAAATTATTAGAAAGGATATGGAATAGAATTGGGTCGAACTCGTTCGATTTTATTCAAGAGCTCGTTGTAGACACAAACCTGTGATCAAACCCATGTAATTGAAATGGGTTTGATCATAGGTTTGTGTCTTAGCGTTCGAACTCGTTCAGCAGATCGTTTTAGACACAAACCTATGATCAAACCCATTTAAAATACATGGGTTTAATCACAGGTTTGTGACTAAAACGATCTGCTGAACGAGTTCGAACGATTTGGACCCAAGTCTAGTCTAAAGCTAAGCTATTTTGTTGTAAAAAAATGGTGCTAGTCCTTATATTCCGAAATTTTTAACGCTCATGGAAAGAAAAATAGTTTGAAATGAAGTACTTTGGCACTATAAACTCAAAATGTTCTTAAGTCGACTTACGCTTTTAATCAGCGTGTGTGTATCATACGTGTGTGTATCATACGTGTGTGTATCATACGTGTGTGTATGTATATTTATGTATATAAGTATTTATGCAGGGTGGAGTGAACTTTTTTCGTATTTGTTGCTGCACTTATTCTATTAATTTAAGTAGTCGGTTATTCTAAATTGCTCCAAATTTTGTTTTCAATATCAGGCAGTGTCATTATTCATGGTCAACCTGCCGTTTCTCTGATGGCTGATTTTTTTAATGAACCGGCCATCTTGAATTGGGCCACCAAATTCTTGAAAGACGTATTCGTATAAAAACGAGCAAATTTTATCATTTTGACGTGCTGCTCAATTGTCTAATTTGCCAGGGCGTTTCTCACAGTGGCTGAAAAATAAACAACAAATCTGACAGACGCTGTGAAAGCTAAATGTCTACTACAGTTTGTTGGCCCGCCCTTATAAGCGAATCGTAAGGATATTAATTTGTTAGGCTATTAGTTCGATGCTGAGTTTATATTGTATTTATTTATATATCGCTCAAATCGATGGAAATGTGTATTGTAATAAAAATTTCATAAAAGACGCAATGAAGTTCGCCCGTAAAATAAAGAAATTTTTTTACGATTTTTTTCGGTTTCTTGTGTTAATTTAAAATAATGAAAAGTTTATTTATTTCAAGTTAGGATTCTATTTGCTTATTTCTAGTTCTAATTAAAACTGAATTTAACTAAATTGTATAACCGAAAAAATGCTGATGTAGTACCATGATAATTAATATATGTATTATGCACTTAAGACTATCACGTCAATTTAATTTTCTTTGTGAAAAAAGTGCGAACTCAACAAAAAAATTAATAAACTCTATTTGACATGAGCCTCCGAACGTATTCATATATAAATATATTCATTAGACTATTAAAATATTTCATCGATATAAAAACTATTATTCAAAATATTTATGACTACATATTTTGATTACATCAATGAAATAGTTTAATATTTAGGATATAACCGTTTATCCAAATACATATACTCAAAGATCTATGAGAGTTGTTATCTATACAAATAAATGCAATTGAAATGTCTGTTTTTAATATACCATACTTTTAACAAAAAAAAAACAATTGTAAAAAATTTCGTTTGTCTGTTTGTCTTTCTGTCTGTTTGTTTCAGCTAATCTCCGAAACGGCTGGACCGACTTTGACGGGACTTTCACTGACAGAAAGAAAACTGATTTATAGGGCATAACTTAGGATAATTTTTTTTAACGTTGCGGGCGAAATGGTACCTCCATACAAAGTAGTTTCTAATAATCCTAAATATAGACAACTACAATAATGAGAGCCTACTCTGAAAATAATCCATGAAACATTTTACGAAAAAAACTTTCGTAATAACTTTTTTCGTAGAATATACGAAACTTTCGTATATATTATGAAAAAATATTTAGGCAATATTTTTTTGAATTTACGAAAGTAAGGAGAAAACCTTTCGTAAATATTTTTCCTTGTTAAAAAATATATTTGAAATAAAAAAATAAATTTCAATAATTTTTTATAAATTGACGTATTTTTCAGATGTAAGTAAATAAAACAAATTTTAAGCTCTTATAAAATAAGTAGAAAGTGGCTCAGTGAGTACACTGAAAAAATTCCATGCAACATATGCATGAGAACGCTCGTACATATTATGAAATATTTCGTAATTTCGCACCACGAAATTCTTTCGTAAAATATACGAAATGTACGAAAATAATCACAAAATAATAGTAAAAAAAAGTGTGGCTCAACCGGGGCACAAACTCGCAATCTTCATATTTCAAGTCATGTACTCTACCCACTGAGCCACTTTCTACTTATTTTATTAGAGCTAAGAATTAGTTTTATTTACTTACATCAGAAAAATACGTCATTTTACAAAAAACTATTTTAATTTATTTTTTTATTTCAAATATATTTTTTAACAAGGAAAAATGTTTACGAAAGGTATTCGTTAGTTTTGTAAACTCAAAAAAATATTGACTAAATGTTTTTTCGTAATATATACGAAAGTTTCGTATATTCTACGAAAAAAGACACTACGAAAGTTTTTTTCGTAAAATGTTGCATAGATTATTTTCAGTGTAGTTACTCCAAATTGATTATTAGGCTAAGGCTCGTAACGTTTTTAATTCAGAAAGAATTGGGCATGATTAATATTCCAAGGATCTTTTTTCGTAGAATACACGAAACTTTCGTGCATATTACGAAAAAAATTTAGGCAATATTTTTTTGAATTTACGAAAGTAACAAAAACCTTTCGTGAACAATTTTCCATGTCAAAATAAATAGGATGTGCACAGTCTGTATATTGATTGATAAAATCGTTTCAGTATTTCTACTCATATTGTGACTAATCAAGTGTGACTAATACTAACCACGTAAGAGGTATCCAATCTGAGAGGATAAGTACAACAGTGGCCTAAACCAAATGCTTATGAAAATATCTAAAAATTAGTGAGCAGAAATGCTAAATCTGGATTTATTAAAATGTTCATGTTTTGGACTTAGGCCACTCTTGCACTCACTCATTACCTCGTTTCTAGTGTGAAGCTACAGGTCTATCTCTGCAAATTGTATACGACATTAACAGTATATAAAAGTACATACATAATTCGTTTTAATGGATGTTATGACCCCTCATGGTTACTGAATTCGTCAATGCCTAACTAAAAAATATATATTTTTAACGATAATTCAAACTTTTTTCTTTAATACGAAATATAACAACATTAAAAGGACTTCTTTAAAAACAAAACAAATTGAAATTCAAAAAAACTTACATATTAAAACAAACCTGTTTGATCACCTTCAAAATTTTTGCTTAATATGCCATCATATTTAATGCTACTTCGTTATATTTCAATTACCTTTTGTTTTGTCTCCCTTTAAACAGAATAATATCATAAGATTATCTTAAAGTTTATTGACATTTATATGACCTTGTAAAAAGAAAGAAAAAAAAACGAGAAATAAAAATAACAAAAACAAATCTGAATATCCTTTTACTTTCGCAGGAGACATGCGCCTTAAAGAAATCCCAGAAATGTTGTTAAACGACCGGCTGATTTCCAGACTGTGAGTTTTTTTAAACTTTGACTTTGATGAAGGTCAAAATAACAGTTTTTTTTCATTCGAGTTAATCAAATTCAACTAATATTACTTGCTAATATTATTTGCTAATATTATGTGCAAAATTGCTATGATAAGATAATATATCAGAGATAGTTAAAAAGTAGTAGTTAATAACATATGTTAATCTATCGATATAGAAATATACCTGCCTGTTCTGTAAATCAAGTCGATTTCAAAGCCCTCGATTTAGAGAAATTAAATCTACTAATAGCAACACTTTGCAATTTTTTTGCAGTTTCATATTTTTTAGAGCTTCAATTATCATATCTGAAATTAATTTAATATATATAATTTAAAATACATTTATGGGAGCACAATTTATTTTTGGAAAACGAGAAATTTACTCGGATTCGGTTTACAGTCTATAGATACAGAAATTCGCTATAATTTGTTTGTAATATTTCATAAAAAATATTTATCAAGTGTCATAATTGAAGCAATTTTAATGGTGATTATCTATAATATAAATTCTTATCAAAATGATTCATTAAACAGCTAAAAAAAACACGAGACTAAATATAAGAAATATATTCACGTATGAGTACAATTAAATCATAACTATCCAAGTTATATTTAGTACTAGAATAGAACTTTGTACAATAAGTTTAAATAGATATTTTTATGATTTCTTTTCCAACTATAAATTAATTAATAAATTTATGACTTTCAAAAATTTTATAAAATAGCATGAGACACACAATTGTACTGGATTTTCTTTTATTTAAATTTATGAAAATATTTTATCTATTAGATGCGTGTTCTTTGCATGGGTATTATTTGTGTATCCATGCGTTAGTATTTTATTGTTGTAGTTTTGTTGTTGTTGTTGCTGTTCTATTATTTCGTGCTGCTGATGCTGGTATGAGTTATTTTCAGCAACATACCAATAAATTAACCTTGTGGAAGGTTATTTTAACATTAGGCAGACGAAATAAGAATCTGTTTGTAATATTCAAAGATCTACAAATTTATGTAGAACACACGTGAGGCTGACTGCTTCGATACAATATTCTATAAATGGCTATTAGTGGATAATTAATAATTTTTTATATAAAAATTTCTAATAAAATTTGTTCTTTTTTCGTTATTCGTGTTTTTAATCTTCTTATTATATATGTATATAGCAAGAATTTTCAGCAAAAATAGCTATTTGTGTAATTTTTTTTCGATTTTAAGATTCTTGTTTATATCACTGCTCAGCTATGCTGACTCCACTTTACAATTGGAATTGTCCTATATTCACCTCCGAAATGAAATGCATTAGGGGAGTTAGGATCCCTTTTCCGAAATGCTATTTTTACTACGTTTTTTTAACTCGCCATATGTCTGTTCGGGTGGAATTTTGTAATAATACTAAACTCACCATTTTCATAAAAACTTTCTTTTTATATAAAAAAAGTACCTTTGCAATAAAAAGTACTTTTTAATTTAAAAAACTGCCGTTTGATTTCAAAGTACCCTTTTTAAAAATATCCTTTTTATTTAAAAGTACCCTTTTTCAAATACATATATTCTTTTTATAAAAAATTTATTTTTAATAAAAAGTACTTTTCTAATAAATTTATTTAATAAAAAGTACCTTTTTAATAAAAAGTACCTTTTTAATAAAAAGTACCTTTTTAATAAAAAGTACCTTTTTAATAAAAAGTACCTTTTTAATAAAAAGTACCTTTTTAATAAAAAGTACCTTTTTAATAAAAAGTACCTTTTTAATAAAAAGTACCTTTTTAATAAAAAGTACCTTTTTAATAAAAATTACCTTTTTAATAAAAAGTAACTTTTTAATAAAAAGTACCTTTTTAATAAAAAGTACCTTTTTAATAAAAAGTACCTTTTTAATAAAAAGTACCTTTTTAATAAAAAGTACCTTTTTAATAAAAAGTACCTTTTTAATGAAAAGTACCTTTTTAATAAAAAGTACCTTTTTAATAAAAAGTACCTTTTTAATAAAAAGTACCTTTTTAATAAAAAGTACCTTTTTAATAAAAAGTACCTTTTTAATAAAAAGTACCTTTTTAATAAAAAGTACCTTTTTAATAAAAAGTACCTTTTTAATAAAAAGTACCTTTTTAATAAAAAGTACCTTTTTAATAAAAAGTACCTTTTTAATAAAAAGTACCTTTTTAATAAAAAGTACCTTTTTAATAAAAAGTACCTTTTTAATAAAAAGTACCTTTTTAATAAAAAGTACCTTTTTAATAAAAAGTACCTTTTTAATAAAAAGTACCTTTTTAATAAAAATTACCTTTTTAATAAAAAGTACCTTTTTAATAAAAAGTACCTTTTTAATAAAAAGTACCTTTTTAATAAAAAGTACCTTTTTAATAAAAAGTACCTTTTTAATAAAAAGTACCTTTTTAATGAAAAGTACCTTTTTAATAAAAAGTACCTTTTTAATAAAAAGTACCTTTTTAATAAAAAGTACCTTTTTAATAAAAAGTACCTTTTTAATAAAAAGTACCTTTTTAATAAAAAGTACCTTTTTAATAAAAAGTACCTTTTTAATAAAAAGTACCTTTTTAATAAAAAGTACCTTTTTAATAAAAAGTACCTTTTTAATAAAAAGTACCTTTTTAATAAAAAGTACCTTTTTAATAAAAAGTACCTTTTTAATAAAAAGTACCTTTTTAATAAAAAGTACCTTTTTAATAAAAAGTACCTTTTTAATAAAAAGTACCTTTTTAATAAAAAGTACCTTTTTAATAAAAAGTACCTTTTTAATAAAAAGTACCTTTTTAATAAAAAGTACCTTTTTAATAAAAAGTACCTTTTTAATAAAAAGTACCTTTTTAATAAAAAGTACCTTTTTAATAAAAAGTATCTTTTTAATAAAAAGTACATTTTTAATAAAAAAAATACCTTTTTAATAAAAAGTACCTTTTTAATAAAAAGTACCTTTTTAATAAAAAGTACCTTTTTAATAAAATGTACCTTTTTAATAAAAAGTACCTTTTTAATAAAAAGTACCTTTTTAATAAAAAAGTACCTTTTTAATAAGAAATTCCTTTTTATTAAGAAGTACTTTTTTAATAAAAAGTACCTTTTTAATAAACAGTACTTTTTTAAAAAAATATATTTTTTAATAAAAAGTGCCCTTTTAATAAAAGTACCTTTTTTAATAAAAAAAAAGTATCTTTTTAATAAAAAATACCTTTTTAATAAGAAGCACCTTTTTAATAAAAAATACCTTTTTAATAAGAAGTGCCTTTTTAATAAAAAGTACCTTTTTCATCAAAAGTACCTGTTTAATAACTTTTTAATGAAAAGTAATTATTTAATTAAAAAAAGTACCTTTTTAATAAAGATTACCTTTTTAATAAAAAGTACCTTTTTAATAAAAACTACCTCTTTAATAAAAAGTACCTTTTTAATAAAAACTACAGTTTTAATAAAAACTACATTTTTAATAAACAGTACCTGTTTTATAAAAAGTACCTTTTCAATAAAAAGTATCTTTTTAATAAAAAGTACCTTTGTAATAAAAGGTACCTTTTTAATAAAAGGTACCTTCTTAATAAAAAGTAACTTTTTAATAAAAAGTACCCTAATAATAAAAAGTACATTTTTAATAAAAAAGTACCTATTTAATAAATAGTACCTCTTTAATGAAATGCGCTTGTAATAGAAAAGTAGCAATTGAAATTTTAAATCTAAAAGGTAATATGTATCGACAAAGCGTAAATATGAGCATATATGTAAGTCAAGGTAGCATCACGGTACCTACAAGGAACAAAATGTACCGAAAAGAGGATAATTGTTTCATTATTTATTATTTAAATAGGCAGTGAGTTAGTGGGCCAAGAACTTGTTTATTAAGAATGTACCTGTTGATAAGGCATTATCCATTCCATAAATTATAGTCGGCTTACCTAAAATGAAAAGAATATATGTCATTAAATTAAATTAGAAAATAAAACTCAGAAATAAAACTGATTAAATTAATTTAACTGAATAAATTAAAGTAATTTTACATTTGAAATTATGTAATAAAATTAATAAAATTAATTTTTTATCTTCCAGATTAATACAAAATGGCCACAGTCAAGGAAAATCTTATGAGTCAAGTTGCTGACGTTTTACCTTCGGGTGGAAACAAGGTCACCATTGTCGGTATCGGTCAAGTCGGTATGGCATGTGCCTTTAGTATTTTGGCCCAAAATGTGTCGAGCGAAGTTTGCCTTATGGATGTGTGCAAAGATAAGTTAATGGGTGAATTGATGGACTTGCAACATGGTTCCAACTTTTTGAAAAATCCCAAAATCACAGCCAGTACTGATTATGTCGATTCAGCCAATTCAAGACTATGCATTGTTACTGCCGGTGTCAGACAAAAGGAGGGCGAATCTCGTTTGTCGTTGGTACAACGTAACACAGACATTTTGAAGCATATCATTCCAAAATTGATTGAATACAGTCCCAATACCATACTTCTCATGGTTTCCAATCCAGTAGACATTATGACCTATGTTGCCTGGAAATTGTCCGGTTTGCCTAAGAACCGTGTTATTGGTAGCGGTACCAACTTGGATTCATCACGTTTCCGTTTCTTGATGTCTCAACGTTTGGGTGTTGCTCCCACTTCTTGCCACGGCTGGATTATTGGTGAGCATGGTGACAGCTCGGTGCCCGTATGGTCGGGTGTTAATATTGCCGGTGTACGTTTGCGTGAATTGAACCCCAACATTGGCTCTAGCGAAGATCCCGAGAAATGGAATGAAGTACACAAACAAGTTGTAGACTCTGCCTATGAAGTTATTAAGCTAAAGGGTTACACCTCCTGGGCAATCGGTTTAAGTACTGCTGCTTTAACTTGTGCTATCTTAAGAAACACTAGTTCTATTGTGGCTGTTTCTACCTCAGTTTTGGTAAGTTTTTACTTTTTTTACTGAAAGGTTTATTTCTTAATAATTTTCTCTAATTTTTCCCAGGGTCAACACGGTATCGACAAGGATGTTTTCCTTTCTCTACCTTGTGCCTTGAACGCCAATGGTGTCACACATATTGTTAAACAAATCTTGACCGCAACTGAAATTGAGCAATTGCAAAAATCAGCCAGCATTATGTCTGAAGTACAAGCTGGTCTTAAATTTTAAATTACAAGTATATGAGAAAAAAAACTTCCTAGAAAATAAAACTGATTCCTTAAGCCACACAAAAGAAATCACAAAACTAACTCAAAGATTTAGAGATACATACATGATCATTTAAAAGCATGTCTAAAATATTTTATATCGCATACACATATTTTTAAGTTTTATTTATAAATTTTATGTTTCTAAGTTCTATGTATGTTTGTATGTCTTTTTATTTTAAAATATTTAATTACTGAAAACGAAAATAAATTTTATGATTTTCTTTTAATTTATAAATTTCGTGGTTTTCATTTTATTTTAGTTTTGGAAAAAATATATTTTATAATTTTTAGCAAATTCTGAATTAGTAAATGAACAGAAATGTACTATAACTCAACCATTACTACCTCATTAGCAAATTATTTGAAACACTAACTGAATCTGATGAATTTCACTTAGACTCAGTTGTATTTGTTTCATTAGCTAAATTTTATTTATAAAAAAAATACTGAATAATTAACAATTTTAATAATTATTATATGGAAAACTAAATAAATTTATACATATATTTTTCATAATATGCACAAACATTAAATAAATCTTATAACAACACTTAAAGTAATTGTGGTAAATTGTTATTGTAATCCTTTAACCCATTTTATACCACTGCTCAGGTAATAAACTGCTCTTAACTAAATTACTGATAGGATTTCTCTGAAACTTGCTATGTGAAAAAATAATAAATAAAACTTTTCAAATCTCTTAAGTACCTAAGATTCTTAATAAAAACTTATTGAAATTCTTTAACCCAATTTATACCACTGCTCTCGTAATAAACAGTTTTCCACTATCACTTTTAAAAAAAATCTAATGAAGCAGTTCTATAGAGAACTGTTTCACTAAGAAAAATCCATAATTGCTTTTTGTAAAAAGCCACATTCAGTGCTAGAAAAAAATCTAGTGAAGTTACTAAAATATTTACTAAGATATTTTCACTGCTAACATTTTAAAGCCGTTTTTTATTGAAATATACAGGTGTGTCACAGAAAAAAATGGTACGAAAGTGAAAACGAAATTATGTTTAGCTTCTCTAGAAAACGAAAAAATTAAAAAATTTGCGTTTTCAATTCCAGTCTATAATAAAAAATTGGAAATAATATTTTGAAAATATACAAACAAAAGTCGCATAAAAAATCGTTTTGCATACTTTTGGGAGAAAAAAAATTAATATTAACTCCGTAAGTTTTGTATGTTCATAGTTGCGCCTTAAGGTATGTAATTTTTTTGTGTTTGAACTTTGTTATGAAAAAATGTGAAAGCTGAAGAAGTAAAACCAAAACGTTACGAATTTTAAAATGTGAATATTTTTACTTTCGTACAAGCTCTGTGACAGACCTGATAGTACCTTCCTTTTAATTTAAAAAATATATATACATATTTAGATTGCGTATGTAGTTTATTAGATATGAGCGAATTAAAATGACCTTATAAAATTCTGCATTTGCGGTTTCCTTGTAAAAAATAGAAGTTAGTTCCGTCTACCTCCGTCTTCTCACTACATCCAAATGAAAGGTGAGATTGTAATCTTTGGATTAATACAACAACAAAAATCCTGCACATTTCTGCGATCGCTGAACAAACTTATACATTTTCTAAAAAAAGGTCTCGAATATTCCAGCGCAGTTTTGTGATAAAATCTGTTGCATACATTTAGGCTCAAACATTACAAATACTGCTTCAGCAGCCGTATGTTTCTTTTGTAAAGCAAAACCTTCCGAAATGAACGATTTAGACACAATTTCAAATAAAAGCATTGATAATGCGGCTTGTAATAAATTTAATGGAATGTATACTTTATACAGCTTATAATATGCCTTTCGAAAAGTGGTCTGCGATCGATGCAAAAAATAAGATTTTAAGACAAGAAACCAAACATCCCATTCAGACGGCATTAAAAGAACGAATGAGCTTACAAGTTAATTCTGTACAACAAGGATCTGGGTCTTCGAACGATAGCTATACCTCGAGACGTTTCCTTGCCAAACCTACACTTATTGCCGATATAACAGGTGTTAATGAAGAACTTTTAGATCGCTTTCGAATTATTCTTCAGATAATAGCATGTTGCCAGAAAATGAATATTGTGAAGTTTAAAAAATTTGCTTGGGATATGGCTGAGCTATTTGTTCAAAATATATAACTGGTAGTTCATGCCTATTACTTTCCATAAAATCCATAAAATATATGGAAAGGACATAATTGATGCAGCAGTACTCGCTATTGGTATGCTCTCCGAGGAAGCAGGAAAAAAGTGTAATAAAAATTACAGGAAGTACAGATTATTGTATTCCAGAAAGTGCAAAAGAACTTCAACAAATACTGATGTTTAGCAACGTTTGTTTGCATCATCGTTTTTTTTTTCAATGAAATTGTTGAGATATTTTTGACTATATTTACAAATTTGTTTGCAGGTCTGTTCCTAGACAAATTATTTACTATTTCATTGAATTCCCTTATAGAAAATGGAATTTAGTTTTTTCTGTGTACACTTTGAATTACGTTAGTACCGTGATATAGTTCCGAGAGTATACAGGTTGTTAACCCTTTTTATTGAAGTCCGATTGAACCTGGATGTTTTCAGCAGCCAAGCAAATCGCTTCGCGAGTTGTGTTTGTTAAAAAATAATATCAAAATTGACTTAAAAAATTATGTGAAGAGCTGCGTTTTTTTCCTTGTCGACCTGTGCCATTATTTTCCCTCTTCATATCTTTTTCCCCAACTTTTTAATACTAAAACAATTAAAAAGCATCATGAACAAATTTTATTTAATTTATGGCTTTCACATAATAACTATTTTCTCTTAGTTCGACTAATATATCTCAAACCCTGTTCTTTTAATGTAAACGGTGGGTAAGGCTGGGTCATGCAAAAGTATACTCCTCTTGCCGTATCCGGATAGTTTAAGCCCATATCCAAAGTATTTGAATAATCACATTTTTGTTCTCTAAATTGCATCCAACTTTTACATTTTACTGCAGATATCCGAACCCCTTCTACCAAAGCTTCCATAAACAACAGGAAAGGATACATATGGCTACATATGGAATTATTGCAGCCAGGTTGCAAACGTCTCTTAGGAAAATAGCCTATACCATTAGGATATATATCGATGGTACCCAAGGGTTTACGTACACCAAAGACATTGCCTTCGCCATGTATGACTACCACCCGAGAAGATAAATTACGGCGTATATACAAATCATTGGAGTCACAAATATATGCACAAGGATCAATGGCAATGAATTGGCCTATAATAGAAATCTGTTTGTAGTTGGCAAAATACTCCTCAGAATAAGTGGAAATAGCCAAAGCCGCTACATTAGCACCGACTGAATGACCAGCTACGGTTATATCTTGGGGATCTATGCCATTCTCGGTTAAAACTGAAAGGATCTTGGAAACAAAATAACCCTGTAGTGCAAAATGATGCCGGAGAGCATAATACAACTGCTGGATATCCTTAGCAAAATTGACTATGATAACATTGAGATCACGCCTTCTTAGCTGCAACATGTGTAAATGTGTTTGTATGCTGAAGTAGCTGTCGGGCGCAAAGAAGCCATTGATATACAACAAAGTCTTACGTTGGGGATTTATATCAAAATCTCTTAGCTCGGATAAAGCACGTATGGGTAATTCCACACTTTGATTATTCCAAGTTAAAATATGTATTGTGGTATCACTGGGGCTAATGCCATCAAACAATGACATGACCCCCTCATCGACGGGAGCCTCACCTAGAAAAGTTTTAAAATTATTTTTAACTTAGCTAGCTTTTTTCTTTATTTTTTTGTTTATTTATTTTTTCAAAACTTACAAAATGCTTTCCATCCTTGACTTAAGCTTTCCGTTAATATTTCAATATTCTCTTGTTGTGTTTTTTCAATCGATGCGCTGTGCACGTTAACAAAGAATGTTATTAAATAAAATGCTATTTGACATTTTTGCATCATGATTGGCTCTGTGCTACTGCTATTTGATCTTGGTATGCGAATTTTTCGTGTTGTATTAATGTTAAGTTTTGCTTAAATTTGTCTTTATACATCAAAAAATTAATTATTCAATGTTTTAGATTTTAGCAGTTTTGCAATATTTTAGATTTTATCACGTTTTTGTAGTTCATAATTTACTAAAAAAAATGTATTTGATTTTTTCCAATATTGTTCCGGATCTTTTAGGAAAAGAATTGCAAAAGTGGTAAGATATATAAATTGTATATTTTTTAAATAGATTATTCAGTGGATGTTTGATTGATAACACAGTATATGAAGTGATTTTTCTCTGCTAAGGTTGAAGATTCCTATCGGAACTTTGACAACAATAACATTATACAATAAAAAAATGCCAAGGAAAACCACTATATTTTTTTGATGTTCTTGTGAATTCGGATGCTAAAACACATGCACACGTGTTTAAGTTGAAATTAAGACAGTACAAATTAATAGCTTGTGTTCTAGCATCCCACAGCATAGATTATAATCTATGTCCCACAGTGAGGCAGAATCAAAATATTTGGAACATAAATCAGACATATTCTGAACGGATAGTTTTATCACAAGGACATAGCAGAGAAGCATTTATATTTATGTTTCAAATATCAGATCTCTTACTTGCTCAGGAGAGAAGCTACGAAGTCTCAAATTAGGCCACTTCGGCCATGTAAAATTTTTGTTTGCTTGCCTTTTTTCTTTCTCATCCGATTTCAAAATTTTGTTTCCAGTATTATAGCCATTAATAAGATCTTAAGGATACATGTTTGATTGCATTGTTATCTCTTATAGTTGGTGAGTTAAACTCATCTGAAAATTTCAATTTCTCAATTTTTCAAAACTTTGGTCCAGTATTTTCCAGATATGGGGTTCAAATATCATCCGATTTATAAAACTTCATTAGATAAAGATAAAGAATCTTCATTAGATAAGGAGGAAAATTTCAAAGAGTTTAAAAAATTCATGAAATTCTGCAGTCTGAGTTGAAAAATATTTAATTTTGAAATTAAACATTTAAAAAATTTTAATTTTCGACAAATTTTGCTAAAAAAAAAAGAAAAAAGTACAGCACTCTTTTATATATGGCTGATTCTCATTGCAAATATTTTTTCGTGTCCGTTCACACAGAAAAAAGGGAATATAAAATCAACATCACGCAATTGTGATTTAAAATCATATTAAATTTACAAGAAATAATTTGTCCTTTAAGTGTGTTAGTGTTTATTTGCTTTGTTCATTGCTACTGTTTACTGTTGTGCCTAGTTGTTTGACTTGTTGTTGTTTATTCTTACATGTGTCGGTTACGTAGACGACAAAAAACGAACTAACAGCGAAAAATTACTGCTGTTGGCTTAAAATTACCATTGTTTCATGTTAATTTTAAATGAAAAATTATTAATCTAACCTTAAAGCTATTTGATTTAAAATTTTTCACTGTTAAAACAACTTTGTTATAAACGTAACATTTTATTTTAAATAAACATGACTATAATTTAAATCATGTTGAATTAAAATGAGATCATTTAAATCATGTTGAATTAAAATGAGATTCGTTTTACATACGATATGTATTTATTTAGTGTATAGCTAAATTAAAGTTTGAAGCAGTTGTGGCTGCAGTGGTTAGCGCGCGGACTATCATGCAAGTAGCACAAGTTCGAACCTTGGCTGGGGCAGCCAACTACAACACAAAGTTTTCTGATGTCTATGCTAATACACATCACGTAAGTAAAATAATTCATAAAATAGCTATGTACATTAAAGTCTTGTTGTTTCAGCTTGATATAACTATAAGTCAACATGATTCTTAGCGTTGTTTCAATATCAAATTCACGTTGTTTCAACTTGAAATAGCTTTGATTCAATATGATTATTCGTGTTGTTCCAATATCAACATGAAATATAGTTAATTCAAAAGGATGTTCCTTCGAGATTATTGTAAATTATGTTGAATTAACACGAAACGCCTATGAAGCAAAATCACTACCGAAAAATGTCAAATTAACCTGGTTTTCGACGATTTTACATTGAAATTTTTCTGAGTGGAGAGTATATAAAAAAAATTTTAGAGCAGCTTAAAGGTAATTTTATTTAAAGTTTTTTTAGAGGTTTTTGTAATAAAATTGGACAACGCCTTCGTAAGTTATGATAAAATCAGTGGAGCAGCCTCTTCAAAAATCTTAAATTAAAAAAAAAATACTAATAAAAAAGTATCCATAGAATTTTAAATTTCTATTGTTTTTGCAGTTAGGAGACTGTAACGCATCAAAAAAAAAATATAGTGGTATTCCCCGGCATTTTTCTTGTTACATAGTGTAATCAACGTTTTTATAGCATTATCGCAGATGTAAACTTTAAAAACGCCGGTACATCTACATATAATTACATATATATTTTTTTGTGCCCTCTACTGGAATCACTTGCTAGAACCTTGTTAGTTTGCAAAAAAAATGATTCTCTTGTATAGACCTATTAACAATTAGATGTAAATATTTTCTTAATTTTCTTAATTCCTTGCTTTTACCCTGTTCATTTCACTTGCAGTATGCATAAAATTACATATTTTGATGCATGTTGTTAATTCGATGATCGTAGTTGGTTTATTTTTTTGCTTTCGTTTTATAAATACTTATAAATATTTCGTGTTTTTAATGCTGTAAAATAGATGTAAAAGGAATTTAATTTTTTCCTTTCATACACTTATAAGTAGGGATGTAACGAATACCGATACCGATATATCGGCGATACTTCAGATTTTCCGATACATCGGTATCGGCGATATTTTACTGTCGATACGACGATACTTTTAAAATTTTTTTCAGAGTTTTTTTTTTTAACAACTAATTTATTTTTATTCAATTTTACCATGAATTAAATTCACTTCGTTATTTTTCAAATCTTATTAATATCAATTTTAAAAATTAATAATATTTTATGCTGTTATTTTGTAAAAAAAAATTATTTATTTTTTGTTAATTTTACCATGAATTCAAATTCAAGTCGTTGTTTTTTAAATCTTATTTCAGCAAAAAAAGACACTCCAAAGAAGTCATGAAAATATAGAATTCGCGATCCGGAAGTATTGCAAATTCGGATAATTTCTAATTAGTTTTACATATCCTTGCCATTGCAAGAAGTTCTGTTTTTCGATTACCAATCACCGAATTGGAAGCGATTTTAGGACAAATTTCTTTTTCGGTGTTCTATAATGATTTTTCCTCATGGAAAAAGGATAAAAATTACCCATTTTCACAATTTTTTTTATTCGAATTTAAACTCAAAACTTTATTTTCATGTAAATTTAGGTGAATAAATATAAACTTAAAAGACTTTTAATAATTAAGCTATGAAGTTATTTAGAAGAATATTAGTTGATAAATGTCCTTTAAAAAATCGATTTTTTAAATTTATAAAGGAATTGAACATTTTTTCTTGCTTTTCTACTAATTATCTGCATATTTTTAATATAGATTTTTTGGAAGCAAAGAAAATGTAGCTCCTTAAAAATTACTTCCAATTTTTTATACTGGGTTAAAATCAATTTTAAATATTCTCTCTTACAATGTAATTTTGTATAATAAAAAAATTGCACTTGAGTTTTGTTCATCTAAATATGTTGATCGAATATTGAACTCAATTTCAATATTCGTATCGGTATCGGAATCGGTATCGGCGATATTTATTTTTAAATATCGGTATCGATATCGGATCGGCAAAACGGCGTATCGTTACATCCCTACTTATAAGCAGGGCTCTGATTTTCATGCAAATGCATGTTTTTTGTGTTGATTGATAAAGAGTTATTGAATAATTATCTATGCGAATCATCAAATTTTAAGTAGTTTGGCATCGATTTGTAGTTGCATACATTTGCATATTTTGGTGGTAAGTGCATATTTTTGCATATTTCGGCAATAAATGCATATTTTTGGAGTAATAAAAAAATTTGTAATGCATATTTTTCCATTTATTAAAAAAATTAATACTCTGAGCTGAGAGCTGTCAATTTCAGTTGCTGTTTAGTGCCTTTTTGGCAACCATTAATTTGCAGTTGCGACTGGCAACGCAACTAATATTAAATAACAGACCAAATTGTGTTTGTTTTATGTTTTTTTTATCTAATAATGATACAACATTAAAAAAAATATTTTTATATTATTTTAGTTTTGGTATTTTGTTCGTAGGTAAATGCATATATTTTGTGCATATTTTTCATTTTTAGATGCATCTGTTAAGTGCTTACAATCAATTTTTAGTTGCATAAAAGTGCATCAAAGTCCGAGCCCTGCTTATAAGACTTAAAATTATTTAACATTTCACGCTTGACGAGCTTTTAAGTAAAAAAGAAAACAGAAAAAAATTTCACAAAAAAAATTAAGTCGTACATTAAGTATTTAGTGTATTTAATGTTTCCAACAGCCTAAAAGTAGACTAAGCTATACAAATGGGAACACTATGATGTTGCCTAATAGACCAGCTGACAAAACATCTGCTAACTCACACACATGAGCATGCACTCATACTCTTACGCTTCGCACTCTCTACCAAAATGGAATTTTTATTTATTATACCAATGAGGGAGATATAATGCCCAACAAATGCATTTAAGTCAAGATCTCTATTCTCATTTGAATCTGTAACTAACAACAAATACAAAAGCAGTTAATAAAACAACAACAAAAAACAAAAAACTGCTGTTTAATGGCTATTGCCAACAGGTTAATAACGATATTGTTCATACGATTTGAGCACAGTTTCGGCACGGGTTTCAAACGGAAGAGTTGTCTCAGCTCTACAGCTAACAAAAAAAGCGGAATAACTTGAAAGCCCTCATTTGAATAAAAAATGTATTGAAAAAAAAACAACAATTGACTAAATTCAGCTGAAAAAAGTGAACATTATTGGAAGTAATATAAAATTTAAAAAAAAATTTTGTGAATTAACGAAAAAAGAAACCCCCTTGAAAAAAGTATTAAAAATAAAGAAAATTTTTAAAAATAATACAATTGTGGTTAAGAAAAATATAATCTTGCTTTGTTAATAAGTTTATAATTAAAATAAAAAGAATTTTAACAAATAAAAGTGGAAAAAGTAAATGCCCTTGTAAAATAAAATTAAAAGAAGTTTAACAAAAAAATAAAATAAAAATACAGATCGAAATGAGAGTTGATGAGTGAGAGAGGAGAGGAAAAAAGAAGTTAAATAGAATAAAATAAACGGAATGTTTGTAACAATTTAACAAGAAAAAATTGCAAAAGTAGTTATTTAAATAAAATAAATTATGCAAGATTTTGGCTTAATTCAATACCATTTTTGCAATGTTCGCTTTTTTGCTTTTGTTATGAAGTATCTGCTAGAGAACAATGCAAATTTGTAGACAGAGATGGGATCGTGAGTATTAAACATCACGAACTAGAAAGATATTTTTGCTGGCGCTTCGTGAATATAAAGAAATTAGTGACGATTGCAAAGAAATTCATGCTCACGATATGCAAAGAAAAATATTGGTTAAATTAAAGAAAATATTTCTTTAACTTTTCCCATTTAATTTATTAAAATATATTTTTCCATGCATAATTTCAATTTGTATTTCGGAGATTTGAAATTATATACCAGAATTTTTAAATTTTGTTATTAAAGATTTCTCTAATACCATTTCAGATTGCAAATTACATCTGAATAAATGTATATACATATCAGCGATGCCATTTTAGCCATTTTTACGATATGACAAAAAACGATATGATATACTGTGTTGTCATGTCGTAAGTTTTCACGATATGACAACACTAAGATACACGGAGTTGTACAGCGATGCAATTTTTAGCCATTTTTACGATATGACAAAAAACGATATGACACACTGTGTTCTCATATCGTAAGTTTTTTTCGATATGACAATCCTGCCATATGACAACACCTTGTATGGCTATCTTAGTGTTGTCATATCGTAAAAAACTTACGATATGACAACACAGTATATCATATCGTTTTTTGTCATATCGTAAAAAATGACCCAAAAAGGCATCGTTGCATAGCTGCCAGAAATTCCGATTTTTTACGATATGACAAAAAACGATATGACATACTGTGTTGTCATATCGTAAGTTTTTTACGATATGACAACACTGAGAAAATCATACACGGTGTATTGCTCTCTTACTGTTGTCATATCGTAAGAAACTTACGATATGACAACACAGTATGTCATATCGTTTTTTGTCATATCGTAAAAAATCGGCATTTCTGGCAGCTATGCATCGTTGGTGTTGTCATATCGCAGCGTTGTCATATCGTAAAAAGCTTACGATATGAGAACACAGTATGTCATATCGTTTTTTGTCATATCGTAAAAAATGGCAGAAAATGTCATCGCTGATACATAGGTAGGAGTTTTTCTTTTATATCCAGTTTTAAATAAATATGTAATAATAGAAAACCTGAAATTCTTACATAAATTACCGTAAATAGTTTAAATCGTTGGACTGGGAATATTTAAAAAGGCACAAATATATTTAAATAAAAGAAAACAATGCTGCCAAAATAAATGGACTTTTGGGTGGGTGATTGAAAGATAAACTCATTCATGATCATGAGCGCTCACGCGTGATCTCGTCCATCTCTAAGACAGAGCTTCGGTTCTTATTGACTTTCATTAGTGACTATATTTAGTTTTAAGTTATGAATTATTAATCACATTTTAATATTCTTTCATTTTCGTTAGCCTGTTTTAAATACATATCAAGTTTTTTTTAATCGAATACATATTTTCACACTTTGTTGTTAAACATTTTTGTTGAGTTGCTTCAACTTCAATTTGTTGGTGTTTTTTTTCCAATTGGTTGAAATTTATTTCACTTTTGACTTTCGTTGATGCTTCAATATTTAATTGCAGCTACAATCACACTGTTAGTATTTGAAGAAATTAAACTATAGCAAAAACTATAACCAAATAATGTTATAAAATCAAAAAAAAAAAAAAAAACAAATAAAATGTGTTATTTAAATCTGGAACTCAATAGTTATTTAATATTTCTCTCGTCGTCTCCAGCGTTATATGATTGAGACAGTGGAACAAAAGCGAGCAAAATCAAGCAAAAACAGATAAACTTTATAATAAATACAACTATATAAAAACCTTAATTATTCAGTTTTGCTTATAAAATTATTTGAATCACCCTTCATGAAAATAATTTTCAATAATAAAGATATCTGTGCTTTGTTATTAAAGTATAACAGAAAATATGTAATTTTTATTAAACAGTTTAATAGAAGAAATCTAAACCTTTCAAATAATACTACTTTTACTAAAATCCAATGAAGCGCTTCACAGTTATTTAAATTAAGAAAAAAACTTTGGAGCGTTAATATTCAAGAGTTAGTGACTTTGAAGCGCGTCATCTGATTTTAATAAATGTTATGTCTGTCGAAAGGTTTTAGAGTTGTCTTTTAAAATTTTTAATAAAAATGAAATTTTTTTTAAATGAAGTTTATTTGCTGATAGTTGAGCATTGTCTATGTGCATTTCATTGGTGCTTTACCAAATCGTCAGTAGACTTCAACCACAACTTTGAACAGTTACAAAGCGTCTTATCTAATGCACAGACTTTCAAAAACCATTTGAGAATTTACAAATGATAATATTTTTGAAAATCACAAAAGAATAAAATAAGCGTAGTAGGCTTAGAAACTTATACAAAAGCCAGCAAATAATTTGTATTCGATATGAATGTATTTTATTTTTCTACACCTTTACACAATTAGAAATCCATTGGGTGTTATCGGGAGGCATTCATGTGAAAAATTATATATTCACTTTGTTTCAAAGATATTTTTCTGATCTTTCAGAAATATATATATGGGTTGTGATGATCGCATCATGATTTATTGACTTAATGGACTTGAAAAATCAAAAATATAGGTTGGAGCTATTTACCTTCGATCAATTTGGATTAAAACGAATTTTTTACATATTTTCAATATATTATTAATGTCTATTGTTCCGTTGTGTCGAAAAGATACGCTTTAAAGCTTAAAGCCAAAAATTATTTTAGATCAAAAAAATTACGTATTAAATATTTGAAATCCGACGAAAAGTAAGAAAGTTACCAGTCAACAAGCAATAACAAGTTATAAAACAAACTTCGGCCCAGCTCTTATACTTTTTTCATTCTCTCTGCAAACATTTTTGCATTCAAAAACATCTGTCTCAACAAATTTTTCTAAATGTAATCAATAAGCAAATATTTATTTTGCTGGAGTTGTTTATAATGCATCACACTGTGCTTTAATTCAATCTCACCAATCTCTCAATAACAAAATATTAAATTAAATATCTATTAAAATCGAGAAAGAGATACTACATACAACTTCATAGGTTTCCGTGTTAGAGTTGCCGCTTCGACAAAATCTTTTTTATATTGGCAGCATTACTAGACCAAAAAATTATTTTAAAATGTTTATGAATTACATTTGCGTTTTGTTATAAAGGCTTTGAAAAGGTTAAAATAAATCTCAGGTTTGAAAAAAATTCATTGACGCAAACGCTTTAAACAAGTTCTTTTCGTCGTACGATAAATAGGTTCAATTACGAATATAAGCGATTTGCAAGCCCTAATTTTTTAATTTTAGTTTTTCCTTCAATATCATTATGATTAAATAATACAAGTCTGGATTCGACGAAATCAAGCACAACTAGCTAAATATATTCCTTCCTTAACTTTCTGTATACATCATTCGCGAATCCAGGCGAGGGGAGAAAGAGATATTTCCCTTCCCTAAACGAATGAAATATATCTGATTTCTGTTGAGTTTCCAAAAGAAATTGCAAAATGGTATGTTTTACTTAAAACTCCCCCTTGAAAGCTGTGTAAGAAAACTAGAAAGAAAGCAAGTAAAAAATATATTTAAAAAATCAAAAAGCCCCGATTGCGTCAAGAACTAAAAAAAAACAAGTTCAATGTGCGAAACATAGCGACTTTTAAAGTCGGGAAGCACTAAAAATCTAATCTTCACAATAATGGATCCCGGAAGTAACTCCCTATGTTCCGATTCATTTGATCAACGCTTTCGGAGTTATTCTCAATTAGTATCGAAAAAAGTGTTTTATATTGTAAAATAAAAAAATGTGTTTTTCACGCAAAAGCTCACACTAAGGCCTGCCATATTTGCCGATTTATCGGCATTTTGCCGATTTTTTGCCTCAAAATTATGAAAGTGCCGATTTGCCGATTTTTGCTCGAAAAATGCCGATTATTTGATTAAACTTAAAATAGGGTAATTTATGTTTGTTTTATTATAATTTATTAATTTTGGGCAGCACTGGAATACACTGTTATATTAAAAAGAGACAACTGTTAATCAGTCAGCGCTTTTACTAAAGAGTTAAAGGGTTAGGTTTATTTACAATTACCCAGTAAACATTTTTGCTGACATGTCTAAAGTCAGTTAAAATCTGAGACTTTACCAGACAATCAACCAAGTTGTCTAAAATTCCCTCAGACATTTGGCAGATTAGTCAGCAGTTTTCTGGTACGATGTTTCTGCAAATTTTCTGAAATATTATGCTATTAATTTCCTTTAAGACATTTAACAGAACAGCCTGAACATTTTCTAATCTATGTCTTACAACTTTTAGCAGCCACTTCTGCATATTGTCTGATTTTAGTTTTTTTAATAGTTCTCATTTATCTCTAGAGTTTGCGCATAAATGTTTGAATTTTTAAACTTATAAAATATGGGTAAATGTGTCCTGATGAGCTGCGATTGGCTGCAGAAAAATGCATGCCAGAAGAAGAGTCAAAGAGGCCTTACAACATTATGATTCTATGTGCGAATTTTATACGACATTTTTGATAATTTTAAAATTTTGGCTCCGAATTTTCTCAGATATTTTCTGATGTTTTGTCGGATATATTTCAACATTGTTCAGATATATTGTAAGCTCGTTTTGAATTTCTCCAGAAAATTCCTTTTGAATTTACCCAGAAAATTCCTTTTGAATTTCCCCAGAAAATTCCTTTTAAATTTTCCCAGAAAATTCCTTTTAAATTTCCCCAGAAAACTCTTTAGAACTTCTATAGAATTCTTTAAGACATTTTGGCAAAGTTTTTAGAATTTCCTTAGACAAAGAGTTTCGCTTTCTTGTCAACAATTCAATTCAAATTAATTTTTCTACTTTATTTTCATTCATTATTATTTCATTTGATATGTTATAAACATTAGTCAATGCTGAATTGTTCTGTTTTACTATTTTTTGTTTATAAAATTATGGTTTATTGTATTTAAAATTAGTATTTTGTATTTGCCGATTTTTTGGCGATTTCTTAAAATTGAAGTGCCGATAATGCCGTTTTTTTAAATATGCCTATTTTTATCAAAATCATCTGGCACACCTGCTCACAATCACTCAGTCGGATTTTTTTATACTCACTAAGATTTTGTTAAGAATAAAATATTTGTTTGTGGCAACGCTGGTATGTATTTCAAACTATCTAAATTCATAGATTTGCTCTAGGTATTAAAAAAAAAAAAGAAACTGGACTATAGAAAATCTATCTATAATGGTAACAGAACACTAAAGATACAGATATGGAAAATGCATTCATAGATATCAAGAGGGAATTCACAGCATAATAATTTAATCAATTCTCTTTCCTTTCTCTTTCTCTGGCTCTTTTTCAATATGTATTGAATAAGTATTTCTATGGTTTTTTTTTATTTTTTAAACTGTTTTTATAATATAAAATTTATACCTATAGAGAAGTGAGAGAGAATAGTGATCAACATCAATGAACAGCTTAAAACTATTGTTTAATAAATAACAATAAACAAAAACTGTTAAAACATCGATCGGTCGACTGCGTTGTTTTTAGTTTTATATGACGAGTATATAAAACTATAATAACAACAATATGAGCCAGTGGTAGCGCTACAATTAAAACAACGGTTAAAAATTAATTATGGTTGGCAAATGATTTTATTTTTGGCAAAAAAAAAAATATAATTAATTGAAATAAATTTTTGTAGTGTAAAAGAGTTTTAGTTATCTTTTTTTCGTGTCTTTTGAAATTATAAAAACGATCTGCTTGATCGCGCTTGAAATGTTTACTTTTTTTTAGTTTAATCTTTCGATCGGAACAAGTGTCTGTTTTTAATTTTTTTGTGTTTTTGCGGTTTTTCCTTTTGATTTTTATTTGTTTTATGTGGAAAACAATATTTAACACATCATAATTTCAAAGGCAAGATCTTCATGTTTTTCTATTGAAAATAGTATTATTTGTAAAAATTATGTGGTTTATAAAGACGATCATTGCTTTAAACAAGTATCAGTAATTAATTCTATAATATTTTATATTGTAGTTTTTAATTAACATCGCAAAGCTAGTTTAATTTATAGTTAAGTGATTCAAGAGGTTATCAAAAAAATTATTTGGGATATAAAGTGACTTTAACTGCAATTCTTGCTGTAAAAGAAAATGAAAATAGTTTATATGCAAACAGAAAAAAATAACAATGTAAACTCAACATGTCACAATGTTGATTGGAAATCATATTGAATTTTTGCAAAAGTACAGATTTTGTTTTAAATTACAATTGATTTAAACGAATAATCATTATTGTAACTCAGTGCACGGCGAGAAATAATTAGGTGTTTAATTGTATTGGTGTTTATTTGCTTTGTTGACAGCTACAACTCACTGTTGTGCTATTGTTGTTGTTTATTTTGATGTTTCAGTTATGTAAAAGTAAATAGCCGGCAAATTCTGCATTAAATACAAAAATTTTTGGTTTAATATTTTTCATTGTTAAATCAAAATTGTTCAATAATGAATCTATAAAATCTTGTTTTAAAGAAAAATCAGTTTTTATCATGTTAAACTAAAATTGAATATACTTTAGTGTATCAATGAAAATCCACGTTACATTTCATTTTAAATCAACATGACTATAACTTTAATAACAAATAAATTTTATGCTAAATCATCAATTAAATCATGTTGAATTAAAATAAAATTCATGTTACTTTTATTAGTATTTATTCAGTTTGAGGCTGAAGCGGTTAGTGCGATGAGCTCAAGTCCAAATCTTTGCTCCGCAGCCGACTACAATAGAAATTTTCTAATGCCTACACTGAAAACAATCCATGCAACATTTGACGAAAAAAAGCTTTCGTTGTTTCGACTTGAAATAACCTTGACTCAACATGATTCTTCCTGTATTTCAGTATTAAATTCATGTTGTTTCTTCAATATTGGAAATAATTTTGATTCAACATGAATCTTTGAACTATTTCAGTATCAACTTCATTTTGATTTAACTGTACTGGGATATTCATTAAAACAAAACGAAATACTATTATTTCGGAAGGAAGAATGTTCTCTGGAGTTTATTGTATGTTGAATCAAGAAACACATATTAATGTTAAATTAACCCTGTTTCCGACAATTTGAATATAAAATTTTGCTGTTTATAATAATATCACAAGAAACATTTTTGTGGAACATTTTAACCCTCTAGCTCTTCGTTATATAGGTCCTTTTGTCCCTTTCCTAAAAAGGAGGCAAAAATTTTCACCTCAGTGGCAATACAGCGGCCTAAAATGTTCTACAAAAACGTTTCTCGTGATATTTTATATAAAAGAATATGGAGTTTGACATTAAGCTACTCCATCAGCATAGCTGTTGGTGTTTGGCTTGAACACTAACAAGCAAATAATATAAGCTGTTCTCTCAAGACCACCTGTTATGTATTCTCCTTAAATAAGTACACAAATCCACTCACGAATTACCGCCTAAGTAGACTTAAGAGAGAATTAAGTTAAGGGCCAAAGTAGAGATAAGTATTAAATAATCAATGGATACCACCCAACAACTTGGGAAAATTTGCAAATAGTACCAAATCAGTCATAGGGGTACCATCGTACTTTTTTGGTTTCAATAGTACCAAAAAACTTACAATTGTACCAACTTTATCATCCCTGCTTACAAGGTTTCCTATGCCGAGTACTAATTGTGGATTAATACGAAATTACCCCTTAAACACATTTTATGCTTTGAGTGATTTCTGCCGTTCAAGTTGAGTTTGGAGCTTTATTGTCTCTAAAGAATTTTATTGTAAATATTTTTTGTAAACACTTCATGCCCACTTCATCGCAGCCTTTTTTTTTAAGAAAGGGACGAAAAGACCCATACAACGAAGAGTTAGAGAGTTAAAACGTTTCACAAAAATGTTTCTCGTGCTGTTTTACATAAAAATAGTGAACACATTTTATACCGTAAATGTAAGGCTTAAATATTGTCTATACCGAGTCACTTTGCTCAAAAGGGGGAACTTTAACTCCCCTAAAATGAATCCCAGATCTAAACTTACAAAACGTCGATACACGTATATACACATATTTTTGGTGCCCTCTGGCAAAATCAGTCGTTTGAGGCATGACTTTTTTTTTAGCTATACAGTGTAATATGTCTTTAAAAGTTTGCACATTCCTTTCGGTTTGTCCATTAGTTGGTGGATGGTACAGCGCTCCTAGTTTATTTGTAGAAAATTTTGAAATTAGCGCGAATTTTAATTAATTTATTAAATCCCATGATCGCTCACAAATATATTTTATGGTGGTTTCCATTGAGTGTTGTGTTTTTCTTCCGACGGGGTTTTTTTTTTTGAATTTGGAACGATTTTCCGTCATCCCACGTCAAATTTGGTTTGTAAACAGACCGGTTTCGGCTATGTGCCATCTTCAGTGTTCTATTGAATACTAAATGATTTAGTATTCAATAGAACATAGCCGAAACCGGTCTGTTTACAAACCAAATTTGACGTGGGATGACGGAAAATCGTTCCAAAAAGTGGTTTCCATTGTTATATTTGGAACAATATGAGCTAATATACATTTGCTGTACGCATTATATTTGCCCATAAACGGACCATCGTAGGCCGCATGTACTCGTTGTAATAGTTTGTGGGGTCTTGTCCAGCAATGAACAGGCATGATTCTCTTCGTGTCGGATCGTATCAACTCTTGCCAGAAGAATAAAATTTTTTTCCAGTAAATGATGAAACAGAACCAAGTCTGTAACTTCAGGCAAAAACGCTGCCAAATAAACAAGCACAAACCTAAATCGACGGCAGTAGCTTCAAAATTCTCTCATATTATTGTTTTACTGCGTATGATTACTGTCAATTTATATGGAAAAACTCGTCTAGCCCCAGTTCTGTTTCATCATTATCTCTTGACTGCTTTTTGTGGCGTATGAATACTGTCAATTTGTATGGAAAAACTCGTCTTGCCCCAGTTCTGTTTCACCATTAAGTTGTATGTAAATTGTGAACTTTAAACTCGTTTTCTACAAAAGTAGTTTTTTTCAGCTATCACGACGTTGCAGCAAATGAGCGATATCTCTCGCCAGATTTTTCATACGAGATATGTATTTCAAAGTCTGTGTGTCATGTCTTGCTAAAAAAATTTGTATAAACCTTTGCCCGAATTCCTTTTAAGAAATTAATCAATATTTTGACCCCTTACAGCCAAATTATCATAAACTCCAAAATCAAAATTTTTCAGGAGAACTTCTTTTTATTATATAAAAATATGTTTATAAAAATTTCCCTTACGATAATTTCGCATTAAGGAATCTAAATATTATTTGTTTTTATGAACTTTTTCTTTAATTTAACACTTAATTAATATTTGCTGGTAAAACAAAAAATATCTAATGAGTTTTGAGTATCGAGCAGAGATAAGCGTGAATCGTGCATGATCATGCATGATTTTGTGTAAGTTTTGCTTGAATCATGTAATTAAGCTATATTCGTCAATAGAAAAAAAGGAAGCTCTAAAATTGTAATTGAACCCACGAGAACGTGAACGAAAATCAAAAACATTTTTGCGTTTACCCTTTTATATAACTATGAGAGAAAACTTACTCACGATCCCATCTCAAATATTGATCTTCTAGAGATATTTATTTGTCTACTCATCGCCATTGCTGCGTAAAACGAATATAAAAACAAAGTTTTGTTGAAATGATTTATGTTTAACTATTATTTAGTCATGAAAATTTTTTAGTTAGAATTGGAAAAAAAGTTTTTAGACTCTAATTAAGTAAAGTGGAGAGAGTATATGAACAGTTATACAGTTTAAAATGTTCGACTATGTGGTTGTAGTTTCCAAAAAAGTAAATTGAGTGCTAATCAACTTTATTAGAAGTTGATAAATTTCTCTGTAATTTAAACTTTTTACCGTTAATGTGCAAAAACTTAATTTTATTTCCAAAAGTTTTTAGTTTTTTTTTTGTACGCTTCTAAACTGAATTGTCATTCTGTTGGTGTCATATAAAATTTCCAAACCGAAATATTTATATTTTTATTTAATCAGGCTATAATAGTTAATTAATTTAATATTTATTAGCTAAATTATTTAAGAAAGGAAAATTTTCGACACGTGTGAAATTTTTTAAAGTTATAAATAAACACAGGAAAATATAATTATTCTGACATAACAATGAGAACAGAGCAACACACAGTTTTCGAAGGTCGCTGCACCTTCTCATCAACGTTCGTGTGTGCATAGTGATATTATTCACATGCGATGTGTTGCAAACGCAATGAGAAACTTAGTATAGCACCCATATATGAAGTAAAGTAATATAAATATTATGTTAACAAAAACCTTAGTTTTATTCTTCATAAATGACGTCTTTGGTTTCCAAAAAAACATTCACAGACTCCCTTGTTAATTACTTGTTTATCTTTTTGGTAATTCCCCCCAAGTAAAATTTTATATCTACTTATTCATCTGTCAGTTTTTCGCTATAATTTAATTTTTTTTATTATAGTCGTATAAACAACAGTGAAACCTTGAAGCCTTAAAGCTATTTACAGAACTGTTTAATAAAATTTCGCACTAAAAATCAAAGATAAATCAAAGAGTTATTTTTATTTTTATTATTTCTGAATAAAAAAATTTAAAAAAAAAATAAGAAAGAAATATTTAAAGCTGTACTTTTTAGTTCTGCAGGAAATACATCTATCCCTCAATTTGCATGATACTTTTTACACGATTAATTTTTGCGTAATGATTTTGGTTTTTCTGTCATTAGAAACTTCTTAAATGTTCATTGCAGTTGCACTTTCGCAAGAATATTTGCATTTGATTTAGATATTTCAAAATTATATATAACTTGCACATAAACAAATGTATTTATTTTAGCCTTCGCCTTTGTATACACTCTAAAACATTACTTCAATTTTAGGATCATATATTGTCTAAATTTGTGTTGAAAATTTCTCCTTGTCTAAAATTACATCGATTTTGTAATTATATTATTAAAGAAAGAACCTCTCAAATTAAACATATTTAATTATTTTTGTTGTATGGCCAATGTAAATTTGTATTTTGTGTATTTTGAAATGAGCTAATAAGGCCTAAAGATTCATAATGCAAATAAAACAAATTATTTTATTTCATTTTTCCCGACGTTTCGTCAATTATTTGTTGACTTTATCAAGGGATGGGAAATCTATTTATTTGTTAAAAACATTTTATTAATATTGTTATCATTGCACGTTTTTTCAATATAAAACTTACACTATTATTTTAATTTTCATTAATCATTGTTAAAACCCCAATTTAGGTGGATTTTGTTCAATAAATATTTCAAACTAAACATTTTTTTACAAAAAAAGTAAATAAACAAAGAACACAACTTAAAAAACTATATCACAGGTTTACTTTATTGCCACTTTGTAACTTGTGCTGATGTTGTCCGTATCTTCTTTTAAATTCATCTTCTTTTCCCTCTTTTGTTGAATTCGCAAACTTTCTATAGTGTACCTTTTCTTTTCAATGTTTTCTTTATCTAAGATCTTGACTTCTTCAAAATCAGCTGTATGGCCAGTGTCCAGTATGTGTTGCGATAGTGCTGTTGAATGTTTGTTTTTCTCAATATCACTCTTGTGCTCTTTTATTCTCGTTTCTAAACTGCGTTTTGTTGTACCAATATATAGCATATCACAGTTGTTGTTTTGATTACCTTTACATTTTATTTCGTAAACTACATTACTTTGTTGTTGTTTATTTATTGGCGCTTTTACTTTAGAAAATATTCTATTTAGTGTTGTATTAGGCTTGTATGCGAAATTAATGTTTCTGTTTTTTATTGTGTTTCTGATGTTTGTGTTATCTGTCAAGCCAGGGATGTAACGTACACTATAATATTTCTTTTCTTCATTATTAATAGTGGTTTCATTTGTGGTATTGATATTTAGTTTTTTACTTGTTTCTTCAATCATTTTGAGGATTAATTTTGAAGGGAAACTATTTTCCATTAAAGTTTTTTTGATGTATCTAATATTGTTTATGTGAAATTGTGTATCACTGAGATGGAGAGTTCTGTAGATGAAATTTTTCGCGGTATTAATTATCTGATTTTTGGGCTGATTTGAATTAAAATTCATGATTCTGCCCGATGCTGTATCTTTTTTATGCCAGTTCAGTACTAATTTGTTACTTCTCCTGTATATTCTGGTATCTAGGTACGCAATTGAAGAATCTTTTTCTATTTCCATAGTGAATTGTATTTTCGTGTGGAAGTTATTAAAGAATTTCAAAATTTTATCTTTTTCGTCGGTTTTTACTATGGCTAATATGTCATCTACATACTTCGTTATGTATTTCAGTTTAATGTTTTCATTTTGTAGCTTCTTTAGAGTTTCGTCTAATACATTGTCCAGCACTATATCCGCAATAGTAGGTGATAGAGGGTTTCCCATCGGCATCCCGAAAATTTGGTTGAAAATATCATTTTCATATACAAAATAACTGTTGTCATAAAGACAAAATCGAAGTATTTTTAAGAACATCGGCTTGGACATTTTTGTGTAGTTCTGAATTGTGGTCCATTTTTCCATTATTATGTTTATGGCTTTACTTACTGGAATATTAGTAAAAAGGGAAATGACATCCAGTGAAATTAATATTTCTTCATTTTCCAGGGTGATGTTGTTTAGTTGTTCTTTAAGTCTTGTGGAATTCAATATATTGTATTCTGTAGAGATGACGTTTTTAAGAATTTGTCCCACGTATTTAGATAGTTTATAACACGGAACTTGCACCGAAGAAACAATGGGCCTGAGAGGAACATCCGGTTTGTGAATCTTAGGGAGTCCATATATTCGGGGAGCCGTCGCCGCTGAGCAAAGTAACTGCCTTTTCTGCCAATTATCGATGATATTGTTTTTATAGAGCTCTGATATAATATTATTATTTTCTTTCTGGAGTTTTGTAGTTGGATCGATTCTTAGTTTTCGATATGTAGTTTTTTCCGCCAGTAATTCATCTATTTTGAGCTTGTAGTATTCTTTATAAAGTGCTACCGTTTTGTTTCCTTTGTCGGCTTGAATAATAATGATATTTTGATTTTTTCGCAAAAAGTCTTTTGTGTTGTTATATACTGTAAGAATGAATTTATCTTTTGGAGTGTTTTTTAATTTCCTCTTCAAACGCGTAATATTGTTTGCTAATATTGTTCTGGCTAGACTTTTTTCCTGGCCTTCATTGTCTTCCATTGCCAAAATGCATTGTTCTACGTCTGCAATTGTATGCAGCGCAGAAAAACTACTTTTGTCAACAGGTAGAGCAAATTTTTTCCCCAGTGATAATATCCACTGCGACTCCATAGGAATTGCAATATTTGTTTTATTTTCAAACCAATTTTTATTGTATTTGAAGCCATATATTTTAAACTGTTTTTCTTTCAGTGTTTCTAATTTGGCGTTTTGTCTATCTCCTAAGTGAATAGTCATGTTTTTATGCCTGATTTTTTGTTTGTTTATAAAGGCTATGCAGTCCTCCTCTGTTAGCATATTTCCAATATTAGCCTTTAAATGATAAATTCGCTTCTTAATAATTGTAATGTTTGTGTATGTCTGTGATATTTCCAGATTCAAAATTTTTTTATGAAAATTATATTCAATTTTCTCTAATTGTTCTTTTAGCCTAGTACATGTAAACAGTTTTGCTACCTGAGTTGTTGTGTTCTTTGTATGGTTCGGAACAATACCATAATTCCTGCATGATAGTAAGAATTTTAGTCTACTGTATTGCTGTGCTAGTTTTCTCACATCATTACAGTAATCTTTTACAGCTCTGCAAGTCTCGCTGTCATATTTATAAGCTATGTGTTGAAAATAGCCTTTCATGTTGTTGTTATTGTAGAAAATGTTTTATTAATTTTAATAGATTTATGTTTCGGCAAGCTCTCCGATAATATTCAATTATTTTTGTTGTATGGCCAATGTAAATTTGTATTTTGTGTATTTTGAAATGAGCTAATAAGGCCTAAAGATTCATAATGCAAATAAAACAAATTATTTTATTTCATTTTTCCCGACGTTTCGTCAATTATTTGTTGACTTTATCAAGGGATGGGAAATCTATTTATTTGTTAAAAACATTTTATTAATATTGTTATCATTGCACGTTTTTTCAATATAAAACTTACACTATTATTTTAATTTTCATTAATCATTGTTAAAACCCCAATTTAGGTGGATTTTGTTCAATAAATATTTCAAACTAAACATTTTTTTACAAAAAAAGTAAATAAACAAAGAACACAACTTAAAAAACTATATCACTATATCCAAGTGGAAAAAATTTTATATAAAGTATAATAAGGCTATGGCTGAATGGTAGATACGTCAGACTATCAGTCAGGAGGTCGCGGCTCAACCCTGCTCTTAAGTTATGAATCAATCTACTGAAATATGACCGAAGAATTGAGCTATTGAAAACCAGCGAAATCGGTTCATGAATTACTGAGATCTAGCCTAAAACATATTTTTTCTTATGTTTCTTCGCGGTTTTGTTGTTTTTTGTGACTTTATACCAGAACCAGACAATTTTGTCATGGAACGCGACCTTTGTCGGCTTTTTTACATTTACACAACATGAACATCAAAATAAACAACAAAACAACAACATCAAGAGCACAACACTGGTTATACCTACCAACAAAACAAATAAACACCAACACACTTAAACAACAAATTATTATTTCTTTTCTCTTCGCCGTTTTCTCTTCTAACGGGAATCTATATTAAATACATCTGTCAAGTATTGCTTTCTGAACTTTCTGTTAAAATTCGCCAGAATGAAAAAAAAAACACAAAAACGAAAAAACAATCGAAAAAACCGACAAAAATCGCTAAAACGGGAAAATATTGCTAAAACGCAAAATGTTACCAAAAATTTGGAAATAATCATCACAACGGAAAAATCACCAAAACGAAAAAATCGCTTACACGGAAAAAATCACCAAAACAGAAACAAAACACCGAATCGAAGAAATTTCTAAAACGGAAAAAACCTTGCAAAATAGAAAAAAGTTGCTAATATGAAAAAAAAAATTGCCGAAACGAAAAACTATCGCCAAAACTGAAAAAAACGTCGAAACGAAAAAAATCAGCCGAAGGGAAACGAAAAAAATTACCAGAAGTGAAACGAAAAAAAAATCCCCAAAACTGAAATAATCGCCACAAAGAAGAATATCAAAAACACGGAAGAATATTGTCCAAACGGTATAAAGTCGTCGAAATTGGAAAAAATCCTGATAGAACCCGAAACTGGAAAAAATCGCCCATATGAGAAACAAATCAGAAAAAATTTTCAAAATGAAAAAAAACCTCAAAATAGACAATTATGAATAAGACACTAAATATATTGATGATTCTCACTGTAAACATGTAGTTAGTGTTTTTTTAGTTTTTTGCTTACCAATGTAACTAATAGAAATATATGGGAAGGTAGGACTCGTATTATAATTTTCACTTCATACAATGGATCCTGAAATAAAATTATATTAAGATATGAGCTTAGTCGAACTGTATGGGTTTATATCCAAAGAAATTTAATTATTTTCGCTTGAGTTCGGTTTTAATTTAATTTTTCAATAAAATTATATTTTTTATTTAGAGATAAATGTGAAAAAAATTTTTTTTTGACTGCACGGAGGGTTGAACTGACGTTTCGATAGCTCCCGCTAATCTCTTCAGAATTCTTTTCTGCTTAGACCACTCAACTAAAGTCGGTGGTTTGTGTTGGAGTTACTTGATTTATGAATAAACTTTATAAATCGGTTAGCCGATTAATACCGAAATTAACCGATTAACCCAAAACCTCGATTAATTAATCGAGCTATTAACTGATTAAAACAAAAGCCCGATTAAATGAATACCCTCGTATATACCTTTTATGGCTTGGTTAAGGGTATATAAGACTCAGCATAGCGGAATACAGCGCTCTTATGCTTCGTACACATTGGACATTTCTGTTGTTGTCATTTTGTGGCGTCATATTTCAAATTGTCAACTCAATGCGACAAAATGACAACATGCTGTAATTTTGCTTTTGTGACTGCAATATTGTCGCATTACCATGGACTAATATTGTTATTTATGTGATTTTCCCGATAATATTAATATGTATCATGTAAATTGAGGGATAGGTGTAATTTTTCAATATTTTAACAAGTTTCTTTTATTTAAATAACAAAATTTACTTAACTTGTGTTTAATAAAAAAAATTTTGTTAACTGCCTGCTCGCCGATGTCGAAAGAGTTCTTTTATTCGCAGTAAGTATTTATTTATAAATATTTTTGGTATTCTTTGTTTGTGAATTATTATTTGGTTTATAAATTCTCATTTTTTTTATGCATCACTTTTTTTAACCAAATTATTATACACTTTGAGAAAAGTGTTGAGGTTTTTTTTTGGTAAAGTTCAATCTATCTATAAACGTAATTTCGTATGTTTCAATTAAAAAAGAATTATTAACTAAACTCAATTTTCTTAGTATGAAGTTACGAATTAGAAACTAAGTCTATGATAACTTCATTTAATGATCATAAAAATAAAACAATATTTGAATTCGACAAAAATAATTTTTATGGCACGAAATCTCACGGAAAAGCCTACAGTTTTATGAATAATTGGAAAATCATATAAATTTACTATAAAAAATCTAGCTAACGCTGTGAAAACCATATTTAATTTTCTATAGTTATTTTTACCTGCCCGCATGATAATTTTCTTCACTGTATATTTTATTGGTAAACTTTTCAGTTAAGATTTATTAACAAAGTCGATCTGTTTTATTACTCTGCGTTAGATTCCAGTATAAAAAATTACTAAGAAAATTGTAAAACAATATTATATATTTACTTCTTGTGGCCTTTTAAATTTACATATTTCTTTATATAAAACAACGATAAAAACGAAAGTTGTTTGAACAACTAACTATCTTTAGTTAGCACATTACAGAATCTTTTTAACTAAATCAATTTTGAATTGTAAATAAATACACGGTTTCTTTAAACTATTTCCATGGGCTCCTAGACTAAAATTTATTAAGTCATTTTGAGAAAAATTAGCATATGGAATTCACATTTTATTGTTTTCGAAAAAGTATTTTATAAAATTTTTATTTAAATTTTTATGATATAAATTTTTTTATGTGTTATTTTGCCAAAGTTAGTAAACATTTAAAGAATCGTTCTAAATATTTAAATAGTAGGGACTTAAATGACTAATTCGTTTATCATCACTAAAATGAAATATGTATGTACCTTCAGATTACAGATGGCATCGTGAGCAGCTTTTCAGTCATGATCATGTCCAATCACGATAATTCACGACTTTATTTTGTTCGCTCACTTGCATACACTTTTACGCATAAGTAGGTATAAAACTAAATAGCTTAACCACCGGTACAACAATAAGGAGAACGAAGGATGCCTCCTTCTTTTTGGATGCACAAGGACCCCACTTTCCTATTAATACTCGTATCTTTTTTTATACTTTTTCTTTGGAAAAGTGCATGGAATTTGAGTCTACTAAGTTTTGCCAGTTACTATTATTGTTATTATGTATATGCCATAAGCGTCGCGCACCCTGGAGTCATCAAGATTCCTTTAAAGCGCTTGATTACCGCCAAACAATCTTGGGTTTCGCAGAGTCTACATAGTTGGGTCTCAGAGCTACCAATGATACGGTGATGTCGTCTGAGACCGCACTATTCGGTAAACCAAATCGTTAGTAATCTAAGGCAATTTTAGTCCCTTAGCAGTACCTTTTGGATTTGCTTATCTTAGACCGTGAACTATTCCTCTCATTGACATATCCGAGTGAGATGCCAAAGAAGCGTTCTGGTCATATAAACCTACGTTGATTGCTTCTGTTAACTATGTATATAGCCGTTCCGTTCGTTTCCAGCATGGCCTTTTAGATATCTAGCATAAAGCCAGTTAGTTTTGAGCGTCAAATTCATTTGCAGATGTTACACAATATATGATAACACCCCACCTCATCTCATAAGAGCTTAAGACCCCGAATGTTACCTGGCATGAAGTAGATTCAAACATCCTTACATATTCTCCTTAACCATTCTCTAGCACAAATAAGGATGGTGTAGACTTCGGCTTGAAATATCAGGGGATATTTACCCATAGTAATGACCCTTGAAAATTAATATCTCTGCCATCGTATCTCCATTTCCTATTTGGAGTCGTCAGCTTACCAAATCTGGTCAGCATCTTCGCGCCAAGCGGTATGATTCAACCATTGGCTTCTTTCAGTAATTATAACATCAAAGTTTTTGTTCAAGACTAATTTGGGCTGTATTAGATCATTCGTCGTAATATACGGATGGTTCACGTACTGTCCGAATATCTTCATATGACACAGAAGATCTCCTGTTATTATGCTGGAGGCGATAGACCTTGTCGAGTAGAGACCTAACTATGACTTGTCCACTTTTTGGCCACCACAATAGATTAGCGTATGTTGGCATTGGTTTTACTATGGCGACAAAAGACCAATATATAATTTATTGGTTTGAGTCCCCAATTGTTACCAAATATCCGTTGACAGTGAAAGATTTGTCAAGACTGACCTCAAAGTGTTTAACTTCTTTACGAGGGGCTCGTTTTGCAAAACTACAAGTTACAAATCTACAAGTAAAATACACACAAAACAACAACACTTTTACAAATTTTGTTGTTGTTTTGTGTGTATTTTACATGTAGATTTGGAACTTGTACTTTTTGAGAAACGGGCTCCTGAACTTGACAACGCTCTACAACAGACAAAAATAAAAAGGTTATAATGACTGAATATGGTAGAGAGGATGAACAAAAAATAGTTAAAAGAAAGTTTACACCTGAGATTCATTGGGAGTTAAACTTCCACCGCAGCTCCTACACCTTATACCAAAAATGTTACTATTACTAGATTTTCTATGCCGATTCACTATAACAATTCGTAAAAGGGAACACTTTAACTTCACTTAAAATGATCGCCAAGTGTAAACTTTCAAAACGTCGAAACATGTATATTTTTTCTGGTCCCCTTCTATCAGCTTTGATGAATACTAGTGCACCTAGCATTACACTATATAAAGCACTGTTCACCGTACTGCATTGGCTTCCCACCGAACTCATGGTCAGACAACTGACAGTGAATTCGGTGGTTAGACTACATGCCTCAGGTGTATGTAAACAGTATAACGTGGGCCATGCGACGATATTGGGGCATATCTTAGATCTACCCGACCACAATGACTATTGCTGTCCTGTTATCTTGCCTGACAAAACAACATACATCAACATGAGGATGTGCTTGCGATCTACACCGATGGATCCAAGTTGGGCCCTGGAGTAAGCAAACACTTACAACATAGGATACACTTTGGGTTACCCAATTAATGTAGCATCATACAGGCTTATATACCGGCAATCAAAAGGGGTGGTCAACTGGTTAAGGTACAAAAGAGTATTCGATCAGGATATCCGTATATGTACCAACAGCAGAGAATGCAGGACATCCGTGAACGAGATGGCGAGACATTCCAAAG
Organism: Panzeria rudis; assembly: GCA_956483635.1. Classification (NCBI taxonomy): domain Eukaryota; kingdom Metazoa; phylum Arthropoda; class Insecta; order Diptera; family Tachinidae; genus Panzeria; species Panzeria rudis. The sequence goes on from OY101448.1 coordinate 179,113,684, forward strand.
TGGCTCTCTTCTGGCTGACAGGTGATGCTAATATGCCTGGTAACATTATTGCGGATGAGCTAGCTAAGGCTGGTGCCCGGTTGTACGAAAGGGACGTCGACTGTTTAGTAGGTGTCCCACTAAAATGCTGCAAAATGGAGAATCAGCATCAACTACTGAGGGAAGCGCAAACCAGAGGGACAAACGAAATCACATGTGAGGTTTCTATATCCATCTGGCAAGACCTGCAGCCATACTGGTGCTTCTCGTTAACAGCTGCGTATACTCGTAGCGGTCATAACAAGACACTGTCTCATCGGTGATCATGTTAGGAGATTAAATCTTCCTTACAACGACTTCTACAGAAATTGTCAGCATGAGGAGGAGGAAGAGACCGTCAAACAGCTCTTCTGCCGATGTCCAACACTATCTAGAAAAAGGGCATCATACTTGGAAAATTCGTCACTACCCGAACTAGCAGATCTTGCGGAATGCGACATAAGCTTAATAAATTAATTTATACGTTACTCGGGCTGGTACAACACCGACCCAACCTCTAATATAGGCGGTGAATCTTCTTAAATATCCTCCTTTTCATTACAAGCATCGCAAAGCGAACAACAGACCCAAGATGGCCGGATGTTAGGAATCGGCAGCCTGTACAACCTAACCTTCTATCAGGGTCAATCTTTAGAACCTTGTTGTTTTGACTTTGTTGCACAGTGTAATTGAACCATTTAAAGTTGCTAGACTTTCTTCGCTTGTTAAAGAGAGGTACTATGATTGTTTTTTCGGTTTTGTAGACAACCTCTTATATTTCCACCATTTAATCCCGGCCTGCCATAGACACGATAAAGTCGTCGGCACAACCTTATGTTCGGAAGCCCAGGTTGTTCATTTGTTCAAGTAGCACATCGATGACCAACGTAAGCAGTGTAGGCGATAAATTGCTACCTTAGGGACAACCTCTTGTTGCCTTTATAATTATCAATATTCCACACAGATTCAATTTAATGATCCTAAATGTCAACATTTCCAAAGTGTTGTACGATATATCTTCAAAGCATCCATGAATGCATAGGGATATTTGGTTTGACCTTAGAGCCTTCCGTGTAACAGAAAGAAATATATAAGAATTATGTTCAATAAAATTATGTTGTTGAAAAAATTAATAACTTCAATAACATTTGTCATAAACTAAATACAATATTTATCAATACCGCGCATTTTAAAAATCACACAATAAAAAGTGTTTGATAAAAATGTTATTGAAAACTTGCAAATATTTAATAAACAGAGCCGTAAAATCAAATACAAATGTACTTAATTCGTTGTATACATTGACATATTTTCCAGGAGTAAGTACTTTAAAACTAGTTTTATATCATTAAAAAATAACTGTGATATAGCTTAGCTGTAGCGAGAATGCTTTAATGTCCGAAGAGGCCGAGTTCGTATCCCAAACATGGCGATATGAATGCTAATAAGAGATAAAACTATTTTAACAAAAATTTATTTATATAAAAACTGCGTTTTTTTAACATTAAATTTACATTTAAATAATAGAGAGAAACAAGTTATTTTTTGGTTTATGTTCTGTTAAACTTTAATCCTTAATAATTGAAATAAACAATTAATAAAGTTTCGGTTGTTTAATTGGTAATTATTTGGATATTATTTTTTCATAATCGAGAGGTTTTTAAACTTAAATTATTTATTTTTTTGTTGCTATCATTCTAAAATTGAAGGTAAAATTAATAGCAATTTTAGATTTCGCAAATAACAATTTTAAGGTGTGCAAGTAGTTAAAAATTAATTTGAGTAGTTGAAAGAAGATTCTCAGTCAGAGTGAGTGACTGCTTTGCCTTAAAATCTATTCATAAATATCACGATCTTTTAATTTTATTACTTCATTTACGTTTGTTTAAGATGATTTTGTTATTTTGTTTTTTTTTGTAATAATTATATGCTTAAGTTGTTTTTCATCTTAAACAATTTTTGTAAATAAAAATTAACTCTAATATTCGTCGTGTGTTATTTTAATGTCACCATTAAAATTTTATACTTATTATTAAAACGAGAAGCATTATCAAATTCACGGGTAAATTTTCTGCTGTCAAATAACTTTGTAACTGGGTTATCAAAGCAGTGTGTCATAATACTATTTGCATATGAAGTACGTTTTTTTTTAATCTAAAATTTGAAATTTGTTTTTAACTGTCACTCACCATTTCCGTAGCATTATTTTATTTATTTTAGTTTTTTGATGTAGACAAGCGTTTTGCGAAATGTTTACACTTTTACTTTCGTTTAACTCTGTTTGGTGGAATGAAAAGTAAAGAACGTGATAAAAGTCTTGCAATCAGTTATTGTAAGTAAGACCTTTACGCTAATGATTTTATAAACTATTTCTTTATTTTATTATTTTTTTATTTTGTTTAACCAACAACAAGATATGATTCATAATTTTTCTTTGTTGGCTTAAAAGAATCTGACATAAAGAGATTTCAGTAGCAGACACAGTTGTTTAGTTAAAAAAACAACAACTGGAAAACAACAAGCAGAAAAGCTTTAAAAACAGATGCTGTCATAGTATTGAATAATGAGTTCCTATTGGTAATGTTACATGTAATCTACCGTTTAATAATAATCGGTTACTTTGTTGCAGTAACTTAAATCAAAATTTAAATATTTTAAGTTACATATTTACTAACAAAATCGGAGGGGCGTTCTTAAGTCATGTCCGAATCTGTAGACCAGACTCTTTAAAAATCGAAATTTAAAAAAAAAATCAAGAGACTTTACTTCCCAGCAAAAACTGTGCTTACTGGTAGGCTTTAAGTCGTAAATACTTACAATTTGACTCGATAACTACTTATTTTTGTTTGAGAAGTCCAAAAAGTAAGGGGTACCCCTTACAAATGTATTTACATTGACAAAGCAATTAACCAGTTATTATTTGGCTTACTTGAAGCTAAAAAATAAGTAGCCAAATAAATAAATTAAAATTATATATACAAATTTTATACATATTATATCTTATTTATGTATATAAATATTTATTTTTGACCCAGCTGGGATACGAACCTGTGCTCGTTCAGATTTGAAGAGAAGTACTTTACCCACTCAGCTATTGTTGACTTTTAAGTTTAAGCGACAAAAATTAGTTTCATATACAAACACATGTTGACTTAAAAAATGGTTGTCTACTTATGTTATTAAAACATATTATCAAATTGTAAGTACTTTCAGATAATGAGAAAACTATGTACTAATTTTATTAAAAACTAGGTAGTAGCTCTTATTAGAAGCATAGTAATAAGATAAATAAGTACCACTCATTACTTTTTAACACATTAATAAAGTACTACCGATTAAAAAAATTACAAAAGTTTTGGCTGGGTTTATTGTAAATAAAGTCATTCTAGTATGAAAGCTACAGTGAAATACAGTGCTGCGAAGTACTGTGCAGTAGTGAAGGTTGTCTTATAGAACTAGACTTGGGCTCAACTCAGCAGATCGTTTTAGACACAAACCTATGACTAAACCCATGTATTTTAAATGGGTTTGATCATAGATTTGTGTCTAAAACGAGCTGCTGAGCGAGTTCGAACGAGTTGGACCCAAGTCTACTGGTGAGCGAGCTCGAACGTGTTGGACCCAAGTCTAGTTCTTAGTACAAATCCATTGGAATTTCTTTCACATACATCTTCAATCAGAGACCAATGACAGTGTACGTAGGTCCGAACTAGACTTGGGTCCAACTCGTTCGAACTCGCTCAGCAGCTCGTTTTAGACACAACCTATGATCAAACCCATTTAAAATACTTGGGTTTAATTATAGGTTTGTGTCTAAAACGATCTGCTGAGTTGAGCCCAAGTCTAGTTCTATAAGACAACCTTCACTACTGCACAGTACTTCGCAGCATTGTATTTCACTGTAGCTTCCATACCAAAACTAGAATGACTTTATTTACAATAAACCCAGCAAAAACCTATGATCAAACCCATTAAAAAAACATGGGTTTAATTATAGGTTTGTGTCTAAAACGAGCTGGTGAGCGAGTTCGAACGAGTTGGACCCAAGTCTAGTTCGAACCATCACAAGTATGAATACAACTCCTACTTACATTTACACAGGATGGCCGCCAGATGATCCAACACGACGTACAATGTAAGCGAAGGTTGTATGAGTGCAATTTTTTGGTCACGGCTCGTGTGGTGGCTAAATTTTATTTGTGTTTGCTTTGCTCTTTGCCTCTAATGTACACTTAATTTTACAATGTGATAGAAAAAAACACTAATCACCAGGACTCGGACTTTCATGTAAATTCGTGTTTTTTGGGGTGATAGATATGCGAATGATCAAATTTTAAGTAGTTTGGCATCGATTTGTAGTTGTATATTTTTGCATATTTTGGTGGTACGTGCATATTTTTGCATATTTTGGCAATAAATGCATATTTTTGGAGTTATAAAAAATGTTTAATGCATATTCCTCAATTTTTCAAAAATATATATTAATAGGCCCATTGTGAATGGCAACCGAGCCTTATTTGGGTAGTCAGTTGCTTCAAATGATACTACTGATGACAACTGGGAACTGAGACCTGTCAATTTAAGTTTCTATTTAGTGCTTTTCTAGCAACCATTAATTTTCAATTGCCGACTGGCAACGCAACTAAATTTAGGTTGCATTAAATAATAGACTAAATTATGTTTGTTTTATGTTTTTTCTATAATAATAAATAATAAAAAGTGAAAAAAATATCATGCTATTATTTAAATTTTCGTACTTTGGTCATAGGTTAATGCATATTTTATCGCATATTTTTCATTTTTAGGTACATTTGTTAGGCGCTTAAAATCAATTTTTAGTTGCATGAAAGTGCGAGGCCTGCTAATCACAATCGGATGCTAGTTTTATGCGCTTAACTATTTTATTTAAATTTTTCCTAGTAACACGGTAGTATACAAACGGATGCTTTTCAAATTGCAATAACATGTGGACTGCTAAGAATATTATAAACTCTCACAACACAAGCACAATATGGTCTCATACAGAAAACGATCATGATAAAATCGTCGAAAACCAGCTTATTTTTACATTTTCGGCAGTGATTTTGCTTTATAGGTATTTAATATTAATTCAATATGATCTTACAATAAACAACATTTATCCTTTTGAAGTAACTATATTTCAATATTCCAGTACAGTTAGAGAAAAATCAATTTGATACTGAAATAATACGAAGCATCGTGATGAATCAAAGTTATTTCAAGTTGAAACGATGGGAATATAATACTCATATAACACGCAGAGTCTAGTTAAATTAAAGATATTTCATGTTGAAACAACATTTTTTAATGTAGCCAGTTTATTAATTATTTTACTAAGGAGTGTGTCGTGTTGTGTATTAGCATACGCATTAAAAATATTTGCGTTATAGTTGGCTGGCAAGAGGGGTCATGATATGATAATGTGCTTGGTTGCCAACGCGGTATCAACTTACCCACAACTGCCTCAAATAGACTAAATATATACGAACAAAAAATTAACAGTAAAATCGTCGAAAACCAGTTCAATTGAAAATTTTTCGGTAGTGATTTTGTTCCATAGGTGTTTCATGTTAATTCAACATGATTTACAATAATCCTGAAAGAATATTTTTCCTTTTTAAAATAACTATATTTCATGTTGATTTAATATTCCAGTACAGTTAAATGAAAATGAAGTTGATATTGAAATATTACGAAGAATCATGTTGAATTAAAGTTATATCAATTGAAACAACATGACTTTAATGTAGCTATTTTATTAATTATTTTACTTACGTGATGTGTATTATTATAGGGGCTATTCACATATTGCGGCCCTAAGTTCCACTGGGAATTAAAGGATTAAATATATATTCACATATTACGTAACGCCCCAGGGGGGGCGGTTAAAGATTTGTTACGGATTAGACACTTTATACTAAAAATTTTGTAAAAAGCGTTATGAGGAGGGGGTGGGTATAAAACATCCGAAAATAGCGTTACGTAATATGTGAATTAAAAAAATTTTTGTTGTAGTTGGCTGCCCCAGTCAAAATTTGAACTCGTGCCATTTGTATTGTAGTCAACGCACTAAATACCTCAGCCACAACAGCTTCCAACTTTACATTCGATATATACTATATAGATACCATCGTACGTAAAATGAATTTAAATTTTAATTCAAAATGATTTAAATGATTATTTAACATAAAACTTTTTTGAAATTGAAGCTATAGTCATATTGATTTAAAATTAAATGTAACATTTATAACAAAGTTGTTTTAAAAGTGAAAAATTTTAAATCAAAGAGATTTAAAGTTAGATTAATAATTTTTCGTTTAAAATTAATATGAAACAATGGTAATTTTAAGCCAGCAGCACGAAATTTTCGGTTATTTGTCGGCTATATAAAAAAAACAACAAAACAACAACAAGTCACTGAACTGAGCAGCAGAGTGAATTGTAGCACCCCGCAGACAAAATAACTAGTATGTAGTTAGAACTATACTAGTTGCTTTTTACTTCAGACTAGTTGCCCATCAGTCCTTTTTTCATACATCGAACTATCTATTTTAACATTACGTTGTCATAGGAGCCCAACTAGTTCATTTGTATACAGTTATATCCCAGTTGGAGTCCTAGTTGTTATAAACTAGTGCTCTTACTAGTTCTTTGCTTAGATTTTGTAACTCTTAAAAAACTTTGGCTCAACCAGGGCACGAACACACATTCCTCATATTTCAAGGCAAGTACTTACCCACTGAGCCACTTTCTACTTATTTTTTTAGAGCTAAAATATGTTTTATATACAAGTCGTATACCTGAAAATGTTGTCCTATTTTGACTAGTATCGTTACTAGTCTCGATACAACTATTAATATGATTGTTCTTTTTTTACTAGTATCGTTACTAGTCTTGCTGAAACTAGGAATATGACTGCCCTTTTTTGACCAATAATATTACAACTAGTAATATGACTGTCCAAAAGCGTATCTACTTGTAAGTTTAGCTGCTGGGCAACGAATAAAGCAAATAAACACTAACACACTTAAACAACAAATTATTTGTCGTAAATTGAATATGATTACCAATCAAACTTGCGACATGTTAATTTTACATTCCTTTCTTTTCTGTGTGCAGAGGTATTCAATATCGATTCGTTAGCCCTGTAGAAGGCTGACCAGGCTAGTGTTATTGCAAAAATATCGATTATGTTAAAAGAACCAAAGCAATGAAAATCCTTTTTCCCAAATTTACCCACCGACTATTCATGCTTTAGGCAATTGTTCGTGCAGGCTATAATTTTTAAACTTTTCAATTATTATTTTAAAAACCAGAAATAATTACAAATAATAAAATTATAAAAATTAATTGTTTTTGTTTGATGGTGCAAAACTTTTAATATTAAAAACTTTTATGAATGAATCGAATTTTTCTTAATAAATCTATTTTTAAAGTAATTAACTGAAAAAATATAATAATTTCTTGTTTTTTTTAAATTTATTTTCAGTTAAAAAACAACTGCAAGCCAGTTGGTACCAGTCAAAAGCCATTCACCAATTTCAACAACAACAGCAACAAAAATAAATAAATAAAATCTACGAAAGTGCAATGGAATAAAACGCTCTTTTTTAATTAGAAAAATTGAAATGCTTGAGCTTAGATAGGAAACAACAACAACAATAACTAAAAATTACTAAAACAAAAAAGCCAAAGAAAATATACAAAAAACAGATTTTGTGTTCAACCAACAGCAAAACAAATAATCATGAATAATTTTTTTTAAAACACCCGTGTAAAAACAACGTGTTGGAATTTTACTATTTTACACATGAACAACAAACACCAAATGACATGAGTTAAAATCAAAATTAGAGTAAAACAAAATATATAACGAATCAATAAATAAAACAACAACAAAAAGGTTATTTGGTGAAAAGTTAAAACCAAATTCCTCCAGTCCATTAAAATATTTTAAAAGCCAAGATGGCATAATAAATTTTAAATTTCAATCTCCACTCCATTAAAAGCCGTTAAAGTGTTTGAAATTATTTAATGGTCTGGCACTGACGAAAGCACGTGTGTAATTTGCTTTTAATAGTTTTGATCAAAATCACAGAAAATTTTATGTAAAAACAAATTGTTAACAAGTTTGATTGATGGTGGGTAACCAGCTTAAGTTTTCAACAGTGTCGGTTAAAAGTGTTACAACAATCACATCATGACAGTTTCATATGCTGGTGAAGTGCCCAATGGCAGTAGTTTTGGTTGTTTTTGGAAAATTTTATGGAAGTAAGTATTTATTAAGTTATTACAAGCTTATAGCTTTGTATGCATGTAAACTCAAAAAGATAATAAAATAAATTATGTACGCGCAAAAATGATAAGGTCACTTATTATGTGCTCATATAAAAGGTGCTCTAGAAGCTACACTTGTAGAGGTTATTAGGAGCTTTAAAATAAAGTAAAAAGTGGGCTATGTAGCTACAATAGAACAGCACATATTGAATTTTGAAGGAGCAAGAGTGTTGCGATTTAGCTTTTTTGATTGATTTGACTTTTTGACTCTGACATTTTAGGTATTTCAAAGTTACTTACACAACTTGTTTCTCTACTTTATCACTTTAAAGCGCACCTAAGTTTTTCTATTCACCTTCACTTTTATTAGTTTTCTTGGTATCAATTTAAAAAATCTTTAAAAATTTTTAATTTTGTTATTTTTTCTAACAATAACTTATTTGCAATTAGATACAATAAACATTATTTATTTAGCAAAAACAATTAGAAATAAATAAATAAATCAACATACAATTAACTTTGAAACATGCACATTCATTTTTTTTAGTAATTTTTTTCTATCCACATTGTTTCTTTAATTATAATTGTAAATTTGTTGTTATTTTCTTTTATTTAAATAAATAACATCATTTTAAGTAGCAAAAATTATTTTATGAGACAGACATACAGCAATTTGTTGCATCAGTCTAAGGTGACGTATTGAGAGGTATCATCATTATTTCCAATTAAGTATTGCTAAAAGTATGAATGAACTCTGTTGTTTTTATTTTTATTATTTTTAATTTTTATATTAAAAAAAACACAGAACAACAAATTATAATTACAAACTTACGCTAATCGAGAGTAGGAAAAATATATTGATTTTTATATGGATGTATATTTTGATAGAATATATTGAGTAATTTAAGAATTAAGCTTTTCGACAAGATGTATTTAATTTCTTTTGCTTTTTCCTTTTTATACAATCTAACATTGCTCATGAATATCTGGAAAATCTTGAAACAAAAAGCTCAATTTATAAAGAGATCTACTCAGGCCTTAACATATATATACATATACTAAATTATAATACCGGTAGTATGCCGATACACAGTGGTTTCAATTGGAAAAAAGACTAATAAATCTTTATCTTTGAAACTTACGCTCCGATTATAAAACGATGTATGTAACAATTATAGAATAATTTAAGAATAATTTAACAAACAGTGAGCTATAGGGTGTCAAAGTTGACTCATAACTTTTACAAATATTATCTCATACCTTAAACTCAGGCCTATAGGATGTCCTATACGCACAAAAAGGTTTTCAAATTTTCTTTTAGCAAGCATTTGATTGAAATTTTCTTTAAATTCTATAAAAAGCAGCAACATAACCAGTTTAATTACTAGTAAATGTGTTGTTTGATTTTACAAAAAAAAAAGTTTTACGTCATATATCAATAAACAAATTGTCTGAATTTATGATTTTTTTTTGCTGAATATGAAAAAAAATTTCGACAATTGTTTTATCTGATTCAGTAAATTATTTTGTTTGAATTTGGTTTTCTCATAATTGAATACAACAATAAAATGTCACGATTTTTATTTTAATAAAAAAAATTTTAGATTTTGGACAAATCTTTTGTCTGAATTTACAAATTGTTTTGTAGGTCCTATTTTATCAGAATCAGTATGACTAAGTGCAAAAGAGGGGAAACTCACCATAAAATTAACCCCAGATGTGCCCATTATCCGAATCAGCCGTTAGAACCTTGTAATTTTAAAATTTTATATTGTTGTACAGTGCAAATAGTCGCAATTTTAGCAAAAATGAGGTAACTTTGTGGAATACACCACTATTCATTTGAGGTATACGTACACAGAAAAAATTATCACCAACAAATTTTCAAACAAAAGTTTGTCTAAAAATAAATTTAATTTTCAGTAAATTTGCTGTCCATAATCTATGAATTGTTTGTTTGACTTTTATTTAGAACGCAAACACCAAAAACAACAATAAAAACTGTGTCGTAAAAAACCACCCCGATGACGATATACAAACAAATAACAACAACAACAATCATAGCAAGAGGAATGCAATTGTACTAAGATTGTTTACATAAGATTTATGAGTGAATCGATTAGTTAATGTCGTTGCTTTAATTCTCATTCATTTTTTTAGAGTATTTAGATAAACATTCAGACTTTAACACATTTAACAAACTGAAATTTCATAAATGCTTAATGGATGATGATGATGATGACACAGACAAACATTTTGTTTGTATTTTTGTTTAATTAAGTGAATTATTTTGCTTAATAATTGTTAGCATTTTTAGACTAATTGTTTATTAAATTCAGACAGAAATATTGTTATATATTTTTCAGAAAATCCAGTAAATATTTTTGTTTGATTTAGTAAATTTTTTTTTTCTACAATTTGTAAATATTTTTAGACAAATTATTTTATAGATTTAAACAATTTGTTCACTGAAAAAAACAAGTTTTTTTTCAATGAAATTGTGAGCTATTTTTGTCTATATTTACAAATTTGGTTGTAGGTCCTTTACAGAAAATGAAATTTAGTTTTTTCTGTGTAGCCTCATTATCCGATAATAAAAATAGTAGTTTTTTGCGGTTTTATATTTTTATGAATTTTTAAAAAATAAATAAACATAGTTTCCATATTTAGTTCAGGAGCCGAAATTAAGGACAACGAAATATCACCATGAAAAATATTCAAAGCTCTGAATATCTTAAGATAAATATGGTTTAAATTACGCAAACTTCAAGGGGTTTGCGTAAAAGTCTTTATGACACAATAGGTGCGATCCCGTACTCAACATTGGGATCCCACGGAACAGCCCGTGCTTTTTCTTCGGGCAGATTGTGTAAAGTGCAAAACAGTCAGCTGTTTGAAAAACAAACAATAAGGCTGAACCCACACCGAATACGACAAACCTGTTTTCTATGACGTATGCGACAACAGAACATTAGTTCCTATGAGACGGCACCCACCAAAATTTTTTTTGATGTGCGTTATAATCATACGAGTTTGTTTGACGTATAAGGCAAAAACTATAATGCTATTAAAAATCTATATGTTGCTTTTTATATTTTGTTTATTTTCATAACAATTTCACGTTACTTTTTGGGATAAAAATTTGGTTTTTGCTGTGCCCGTACTTTTGTGTTTAGTGAGAGTAATTCTTGCTTACTCTCATTTTACCAAACTTTACCCAGAAAGTACGGGATCGGAGCTAATATTTTTCTTGCATTGTTTTGCTATAGTATTGAAAGAAAGAAGCAGCAAATGATAGAAAGAAACAACTATATAAAATGTAAACGAAACGTAATGTTTTCTTTAAGTGATTTATAATAAAGCGCCAACAGAAAAAAGTTGAAAAAAGAGGCGCTAAGTGGCTGAATTCGTGAATAAACCGCTAACTTGGCAACACTTGCCAACGTCAAGTTTAAGGTGATAATTTTTAAATCTTTTTTTTTACAGGATCTCATTTTTTATCCATGACATTTGTAAAAGCTTTGACAGTTTGGTATTTATCTTAATATAGCTGAAGTCTTTGCACATGATAAAATCTCCTATTTGCACTGCTCTCCAAAACTTAAAAAATAAAGAAAAAATGTAGTGTCGTAAGGGGTTAAGAAAAAGTACAACTCATTTTCTTCAACTGGGAAATTGGCTGTTACGCAGTGTAATTGTACTAAAACTTGCCAAGAACAATAGAATGTAACTCCCAATTTTTTTTTATTAATTTGAAGTTTATTGTCTTGCAATTATTTTTCTTGTGATTTATTAGTACATACATCAAATACAAATAATTTATTAGACGAACGCGTCTGGCATTAACGAATATTTTGAACAATAAAATAATACTCTTGCGTTTTTGATATGTCAGCTATTAGACACATTGGACAGACACAAGTGAAAATAGTGTCAAGAAAATGAAGATGTTTCACTAAATAACTTTAGATTTACATGTTACATGTTTGAAAATGTTGATTTTAAACAATGGCATAAATTTTCTTAATTTCTATTGTATAAAATTTAAAATACATCTATTAAAAGTTTGTTGTTTATTTAAATCGACACTTATTTAATAGGTTTTATATAATTGTTGAAAAATAAACATGCCAAATCTATCACATTTATCTCATCATGGGCCCTCCTGGGTCGTTAATTTAAATATTCTTTCCATCAATTTGGCAACAAAAAAAAGAGTTAATAATATATTTGTAAGTCTAAACAATTTAAAGCCCTAAACCAAGTGCAACAATACCGTAAGTGTAATTTGTATTTTTTTATCAGCATTCAATCACGTCTCTTTGGCACAAAAATATTTGCTAGTCGCTGTTAGATGTCTGCCTTTTTATATTTTCTAATTTATTTTAAAGAAAAATGTTTCTAATGTTACGTACAAATATTGAAAAATGTGTCTTTTTGCAAAAAAAAACCTCATGCAATTAATTCTAACTAAACTATAAGTAAACAATTTTACAAACATAATTACAATAGTTTTTAGTTTCGTTTGATTGTTTCGGAAAATAGTGAATGAATACTTTGGAAAAAAAGGGTGCATGTTTAACAATAAAGTGAAACGTTTGTTTTTGAGAAAAAATAAATGCTGCTAATAAACGTATAACTATTTTAAATTATGTGTCAAAGTGGAAATTTGTTAAATTCTTTGCGTAATAAAGAAGGCATTTGATTAAACTTTAAAAAATATCACTTTAAAATAAACTCATTGCTTTCTTAATAAAAACAACTTATGTGCTGTCTATAGAATCCAAGCAATCCAAATGAGTGAAACATTTTAATGAAAAACGATCAGTTTTTTGAGTGGTTTCCTTAATAATTTTCTACTCCAGTCGATTGCTTGGGTTATAAAAGTAAACCACATTAATGTGCTGTTCAATTGTTTGTGTTCTATAAACAGCACATAAAATTAAAATTTTTAAAATTTTATAAAACTTAATTGAGATATTCTCAGAAATGTTTCAAAAATATTTTATTTGTTGTGAATTATAAACTAGTTTGATAACTACACCTTTAATCAACAAAAAAATTTTATATTTAAATAGCCCACAGAATATTTTGTTGTACAATTTTAAATACCTTATTGTTCACCAATATTCATGAAACATACACAGAGAAAAGAGATTCGTTGATACAACCGAATTTGTTGCCAATCGAATTTTGGCAGTTGCACCACAACTATCATAGAATTCTTATTGAAAAAGAAGTTATTTTACAATAATAAATAATTGCTAATGCGAACTGTATAATCGGCTAGGTGTATAAATGACAATTGCTTAATTTACAACAATTTGTATGGTATATTTTGTATCAAATACATTATTTGTTTGTGAACACCGAGTGTATATTATTGTATTCAATACTATAATACAGTCTATACAATGATACAAGAGAATTTGTCTGAATGAAGAAAATAAAATTCACCACTAGCTAGTTGCAACAACCGATAAGAAGTAAAGTTAATTTAGAAAGAAATTTTTTTAGTTGCAAATACCAATAATTGGTACTTACATCCAATTCATAATTTTTTATTCGGTTGCGCTCATCATATTCGTTTCTTAGTCATGACAAAAGCATATGTTGGTTTGATCTAATCAATTTGTGAATTGTCAGAATCATATCTTTATTACAATTATGCTCTTATGGTTATGAACATGGATTGTTTTGTGGTTTCGTAGAAAATTGATAGAGTGAGTGGAAATATAGTCTATTCAACTAATATTTTATCGGCCTAACCATTTTCCAACCAAATTTTTTTCTGGGTGTATGTATATGGCTTAAAAGTTATTTTTCTCTAGATATGAACAATATATTTTTTGACTAAAAGACCTGGTTATAAAAACCCGTCTGTCGATCAACTGGGCTAGTGGGCGAGTAGATGAACACCGGCCGGAATTCTAGTCTATATAAAAACACTTAATGAAGATGTGAGAATTAAATTTGCAAACTGTCGAAATATCACAATTCGAACTCCCCTTATAATAAACTCAGCATGTTAGAACAATATTAAAATACAATATTACATTCACTTTATTGTAAATTTTGCAAAATATGAATATTTAAATTAAACAAATTTACTTATAATTAGAACAACAAACGAGATTCCGCAATCGAAAAACTAGAATACATTTATTTATTCAAAGAAGAAACGTATTTCCCAAGTTATTTCTAGTTAAGTTGAACTAAAAAACATTTTTCACTAGAAAATTAAAGGAAATGATTTGGGTTGTTGAATAAGATCACAACGCAACAAAATGGAGATTTCTTAAATTTCCTGAAACAAAAATAGCTGTTTCTTATGTAATTTCATCTGCTGATCGCGATAGCATCATTAGTTTTTCCCTACGAACGGTAATCCAAACTTTAAAATATTTTCGCATTATTAATCTACATAAAAATCTATTTCCTTTGAATAGAGTCACATTGCTGATTATATATACTTATATCAAGATATCTTACTGTTATTGCAAGAATGTTAAATATCGTGTATTTTGTTTGGGCTTAGTCCATAAAACTTTTTTTTGGAAATTTTTGGGATCAAAATTACAGATCCTTATGTATTTTCGTTATTTATTTAAGAAATCTTCTACGTTTAAGATATAGCATGTGTTCATAACTTTTATGTAAAATATCACGAGGAACATTGTTATCCTTTAACTCATTTCCGTATGTGTATTTTTGTCCCTTTCTTAAAAAGGAGGCAAAAAACTTCCCTTCAGCGGCTGAAAAATTCCAAAAACTTCTGCAAAAATATTTGCCATAAAATTCTACTATAAGTCTTATATAAGTCTTATTAAGCTATTCATACAAATTGTGAATAACTCTGAAAGTAAACCTCAAGGAAATTTTGAGTTTTTAATAATTTCGTGCGTTCCAGTTGAGTTTGGAGGTTTATTATCTTTAAAGACTTATAATATAATTTTATGGGAAATATTTTTATAGGACATTTTAGCCCGCTATATCGACATCAAAGGGGAGCTTTTTGCCCTTTCTAAGGAAGGATCCAAAAAATGAAGCAATGAAGCGCTAGAGGGCTAAAATGATCCATTAAAATATTTCTCGTGGAGTTCTACTTAAAAGTCCTGGACATTATACCATAGGTACGTAGATAGTAGGGATGGGCAAAAATATCAATATATCGATATTTTCTCAAAATATATCGATATATATATCGTCGATATTTTTAATTTTGATATATCCATATTTTTTCCAAAAATATCGACAGTATCAAATTCGATATATTTTTAGCTTTGGTTTTCTTTTTCTTGCAGTTTAAAAAAAATCAGCACAGTCTTCATCAAATAGAATATTACTAACAAAATCTTTTGTTTTATTTATAGTGTCCGACCGAACACACTTTTTTCAAACCGAACCCGAACCCGAAATTCGGTAGAATTTTTAGAACCGAAGCCGAAACCGAACCGAACGCGAAACCGATTTTTTTTATTGAAGAGAACAATGTTACTCAACTTCTTTTAACTATGACGTTGCACTTTTCGATATTATGTATCTTTGTTTTCTTACAAGAATTTGTTTAATTCAAATTTAGTTTATATGTTAGACGACTTATCAGTTAAGATTTGTTTCGATTGGTGTATCTTTGATGATATATAGATGTATAAAAAAAATTTGTACAAAGTTCGGTGTTCGGTGAAAATTTTACCGAACGCCGAACATCACCCGAACATACCTTTTTGCCGAACTCCGACACCGAACCCGAACGTTCAGTCGGACACTATTTATTTATAATAAAGTTCGGTGTTCGGTGAAAATTTCACCGAACGCCGAACATTAACCGAACATGCCTTTTTGCCGAACTCCGACACCGAACCCGAACGTTCGGTCGGACACTATTTATTTATAATATTTGTCTATTCGAAAAATTATCATTCTTTGAGTACAATCTTGTTGATATATGTTCCATAATATATTGGTGGAACAATAAGGATCTTGGAAATTAGCTCTTTCCAGCTTAATTGTTTATAATACTTTTTTTGTTTTATTTAAAAAAAATTTTGGGACTACGTATAAATTATCATTGTTGAAAAATATCGATATTTCGATATATCGATTTTTTATATTCGATATATATCGATGCCGATCGATATTAAAAAATACATCGATATCGATATATATAAATTAATTTTTTCACTTGCCCATCCCTAGTATATATGCATTTCATTGATGCAGTTACACGTTCAAGAAATTGCTTTCAAGTTGATTACACGTATTGCTTGTTAAAACTACTTTAAATTCACGCTGTGACGTAGGCTGCAAGCAACTTGATATTCAATTTTGTTTTCAAGATGCCGCCATCAAGGAATCAACAACGAAACAGTAAGACTCGGTCATAACGATTTCTCGACTGTAACGATCTAACGTTCTAAAGTGCCTACGTTTTGGTTGCCATTTTCATACAAAAATAATTCGTAATAGCGAATTCGTAGTTAACGAGTCCTCGAACTACGAGTCATCGAACTACGCTTATTACGAACTTGTCATAAAGCGGTTTTTTTTTTGCTGTTTGCACAAAGTTCGTTGTAACGGAGTGTTACTGTAATTTACTTACAATAATTGTGATCAGCTGTTTAAATTGAACGAAAAATTGAAAGAAAACTTTAAAGAAAAATTGAAAGCGAGTTGGTAGTCAATTTCAAAATGTTTGAGTGTGTTAGTAAAAAAAATGAAACTTGAAACAAAGCTTGAACGTTCAACCTCCAAGTAAGACTTCAAACGCAATTTTTAACAGTTACTAACTCTTTATCTTATGTACAGACTTTCAAAAACCATTTGGGAACTAACAAATATGTAAATAATTTTCAAAAATAAGCATAGAAGGTTTTGAAAATTATACAAAACCCAGCAAATAATTTATGTTCAATATGAATCTATTTTATTTTTTTACACCTTTATAGAATTTTAAAAGCTCCCGAAGAATATGGATGATAGCTGGACCGATTTTTTTCAAGTATATGCTAACCAGGTCACCTTTCTGACAAAATAAACTTAATTAAAGTCGATCTAGCCATTTGGGGGCTACGGCACCACCGACACACAGATTCGTTTTTTTTCCAGAAATCGATCTCAACTACAAATGCTTCTTCTGATAATAGTGCTGCCAACTTAAACTTGTATACTTTTAGCAACGTTTCCACTTGCATATCAACCCACCCACTAATTAACTTTATTTCAGAGTTTTTATGTGACAACCATTGAAAAAATTAAATTTTAAAAAGATTTATTTAAAATCGTTGTTGTTATTATTATTTCTATTTTACGACTTAAGTAGCAGCATCACAAATGATTTATTTGTTTTTTAATCTTTTTCTTTTCTCTGTTTTTATTTTCCAGGTGGCGTGGAAGCGTTTATAAATTAGTATGGCGTGAATTAATCGCGTACTTATGTTTATATTATACCATTAATTTTGTATATAGATTTGCTTTAAACGAACAACAACAAAAGTAAGTAGAAAATTAAAAAAAAAATAGTATAAAAATTACAATAATATAAAAAAATATAGAAAGAAACACTTTGAACAAAAGTTGCATAAAAAATAATTTGTTTTATGAGTAGATCAAATAGTATAATAAGTTCAATTTCTTTATTATAATATTTACGGAAGTAATGCTGCCACAACTGCTTCTAGAATCCATGACTTGGAGGCAATACATTGCTATTTTCTTGTGTTAAAAGTTCTAAATAATTTTTATTTCTTTATCTTTTTGCTTTTAGAATATTTATTAAGATTCGATCATATTTTGGTCAACAGAGTGAAAGTATACCCATGTCATTTGTGCTGGGTTTCTATGTAAGTCTGATAGTAAAACGTTGGTGGGAACAATACAGACTATTGCCATGGCCAGATACCTTGGCTTTATTTATAAGTGCTGCAATACCAAATTCGAATGGTGGAGTAAATGTGAGTAATTTATCATATTTTAAGTGCATTTTTATGTAAAATGGTTGGAAAGAAAAATAAATTTATTCCAAAAAGAAATGCTATGCCTTGTTATTTGTTCATTTTTGTTACTTTTTTTAAGAACGAAACCGGCCGTTTAATGCGTCGCAATATAATGCGATACATGGTGTTGGCTTACGTCATTACCCTACAACGTATTTCATTACGTGTTAAGCGACGTTTTCCCTCTACACAACATCTCGTGGATGCTGGTCTCATGCACGAGTCCGAAATGAAAATCTTTGAACATTTAAATGCCAAAAGTCCCATGTCTAAATATTGGATGCCCCTGGTTTGGGCTACAAATATAATTAATCGTGCTCGCAAAGATGGTCTCATAACCTCCGATCATATTGTGCAAACGATATTGATGGAATTATCGGATATAAGAAGACGTTTGGGTGGTTTGATTGGTTATGATACAGTATGTGTGCCATTAGTTTATACGCAGGTGAGTAAATAATCTTTAGAGAAATAATTCTGTTAAAAAATCCAGCTTCAATACAAAGATCCCATAGAACAGATTACAAAACGAACGTAATTTTGTGTTAGGTCAAGTGGTGTGTCCGTCCGCAATGTTTCATAGTACTAAACCTTCCATGTCCTTTCAAATACAAAATTTTGAAAATCGGTAAAATCGAAATCAATATATCCGGCTTCCACTTTGTCTACCCGATTTTCACTTCTATGAGACCAAACTTCAAGCAAACCCTTTCAAAGAAAAAAAAAGATTTTGGAAAAGCTGTTCATAAATGACAGAGTTTGCGAGTGCAAACATAAAAAAATGCCCACGAATTCATAACCTCCTTCTTTTTTGAAGTCGGCTAAAAAGTATTTCTCAAAAATTTTCAATAAAAACAGTTTATCAAAACTTAAAACTTCATTCAATTAATTTCGTAATGGAATCAATTACTTATGTAATCAAGCGAGTGTTTGAAAATTTGAAATTGTGTAATTAAATACACAATATTCTTTGTAGGTTGAACATTATCAGCACAATTATTTGAATCTGTAGTTTTAGTGCAAATGTTTAGTTTTTTCTGTGTTTAATCTCAGAAAATAATATCTAAAATTTTATTTTAATTCCGAAATTTGCATTTTCTATAAATGTTATAATTGAATTTCAATTATGATGAAATTATATTATCAATAAATAAAATTAAATATTCAATTACTCAAAAATTGTGAAAGCTGTTAGAAAAAAAATATGACGTGAGTAATTGATTCAACAACGAAATTATTTAAGCCTGAATTTAAGCTTTAGTTAATATTTTAATTAATATTTTTAAAGGAATATTTCTTTTCATGTTTAATTGCAAGTTTTTCACAATTGTCAAATCTTTTATGTGGCTTTGCAAAATATGGCCTCGTAATACATTCCAATTTTAAATAACACTGTTCACCAAAATAATTTTTTTTTCAAAATGATGATAAAGAGGTGACAAAAACAACATACGTGTATCGGCGTTTTGAAAGTTTACATCTGGGACTCAATTTTTGGGGAGTTAAATATCGCTCTCTCTTGCACATTGTTATAGTGAATCGGCATAAGTAATCTATTAAAACTTAAGTTTAAGTTGTAAGGAACATTTTTGTGGGAAATTTTAACCCTCTAAATATTTGGGTCTTATCGTGCCTTTCTTAAAAAGGGGCAAAAAACTCCACTTAAATTATTATCTCTCTAAAATAAGTATGAGATGTAAGCTTTCAAAGCGCCGATTTTTATTGCTGCACTCTACCAGAATAAGCCATTAGAATCTTATGATTAGGTTATGTTGTACAGTGTAATTTTAAATTGTTTACTTATCTATTGAAACTTTTCTTAATTTCTATTTTTAGGTTGTAACTCTAGTTTTATACACATATTTTATTGCCGCCTTGTTGGGGCGCCAAATGTTACCCGATATGCCAGAACGTAATGGTAAAACCGACTATGATTTATATTTTCCGCTATTTACAGCGTTGCAGGTAAATAACAACAAGTCATAAAATAGATTAATCACAAAATTGTAAAGACACTAACACAAAAAGTAAGTCAAACTAGAAACCAAAAAAAAAAACGCTTGAAATTGTTAAAGCCATAAATGAGAAAAGCAGGCAAAGAAGACAGTAAAATAGTTTATACAAACATAAGATAATAAATATTTAGGAGGTAAAGTGTATTATCGTAGACGACACAAACCAATTATTATGACAAATGCGATATTAAAATTTAAATAATTTAATAAAAATCAACAAAACGTTAAACAAACGAAACAATTTTCTTGTATACCATGCACGATTTTATATGTTGATTTTAATGATATTATATAATTTTTATGTAAACCCATTTTACTTTCCTGTTGTGGGCTTGTCTATGGCTCTTGCTATGAATATTACGAAATTTTTGGTTTTTTGTTAAACATATTAAAAAGCCCAGTATTTTATTGTGTTTAAAAAATGCTGGCTGGCAGGTTGCCGCATAATTAAATGAACTCTGAAATATTGTATGTATGTTTGTATTCATATAACTACTAAGAAGATTTATCTTGCAAAGATCTAAAATTGCAACAAAAAAAAAGTGTAGAGCTTCGCTAATGCAAATATGTATATTGCATATACTTTTAATTGCATTTAAGTGAATTTATAATTTGAAGTTACTTTTGTGAACTTTTGAGTGTCAGTTTTAAATTTCGTATGAACTGAAACTTAAAATAAACATACAAAATAAATACTTTGATCCTTGGAATCTGTTGTTACTTTCATTAGCCAAGGCAACAACAATTTGTAAGAAACTAGAGCTAGGGATAAAATTTTAATGCAAAATACCGATATACCACGATTTTTATTTTATTTTTTTTGTATAGCAATATATTGACAAATGGCGGATGAGTAGTGCCTAAATGTCCCACTGTTTTAGTTAAACGCTGCACAGTGGGGCAAAATCAAAATATTTTGCAAATATATCAGGCATTTCTAAACTGCCGATCAGTACAAAATTTCTCACCGACTAGCAGAGGAATATTTATTATATTTAAGCTAAGAAGATGAGCTTCTTATTCAGGCTCGGAGCTATGACGTCCCACAGTAGGGTACTTCAGGCATGTAAAATTTTTCCATTATAAGGTTCTAGAAAAACATCATGTTTGGTTAAGCACTTATCTTTTATAGTTCGTGAGGTATATTATTCGAATGCTAAAATTTCTCAAAACCTTAGTCCAGTTTTTTCAATATTTCTGTTGCAATAATGAATAAGTGGTTAAGTCGACTTAAGCAAATTTTGATTTAACACTGTTACAATCATATCTAAGCCAGGAAGTGGTTACAATCATATCTAAGCCAGGAAGTGTCACACAAGAAATAAGTCATATAAGCCTATAAACGCTTTAGTAGTAGCATAAAAACTTTCGAAAAATCTACTTTGCTTAAGTCCTCTTAAGCAGTTCATCCTTTTTCAGATCGTTTTTCTTCATTTCCCTCCCTCTTTTTTACGTTGAAATTGGACAAATTTTAACTCCCCCCGAAATGAAACGCACGCGTAAACTTTCAGAACCCCAACACGTCTATTCTTTTTTTTGTGCCGTCTGCCGAATCAGTCGTTAGAGCCTTGTTATTTTAACTTTGTTGTATATTGTAATAGCTTGAAAGTCAAGCCAAATTCGCCCAGTATGGTAACCCTAATATAGTTTAGTATTTCCAGATACTAAAATTTTTTATCTTATTGGTCTTTCCAACTTCACTTAACCACCTTTTTTAATCTCAACTGCAAATTTGTGTTGTCAAGCGGAATCTCAGCCCCACTGCCACTTAAATGCTAGGAAATTTATTAACACATGCATGCAATTGAAAGATTAAACTACTTACTTCGAAAAACAAAAGGCTTTCCATAAAAAAAATATATAATTAAACAAATTAATTAATTAATTGATTACATTTGCTGATTTTTTGTGAACAGCTTAAATAACTTTACATTTTCTATCCCATTTTTTGCTGGTCATTCCTTAGCAAATACCAATAGTCAAATATGGAAGTACTACAACGAACGCATCACGTGGTTCAACCATAAAAAGAGAACTTGTTAAATACATATTTTATTCAGAAACATTTGTTGAAAAGAATAGTGCTACTAACAGAGTGATGTGTTATTGTTTAAACAAAATTGGTGTGCAACAGTGAATGACAAAATATCATTTTTTTGCTTTAATCGTAAATTTAATTAATCATGAATTTATTCACATCTAAATTACATGTGTGTGTATGTATATTAGAGATGAGCGATCCCGTGATTTTTAAAGAACATCGTGAACAGTGATCGTGATTTAAAAATCTCTTTTACTTAAAACTGTGATTGTGATCACTGTTTTCAGTTCTCTTACAGCAGGGTAATTGCCAAGTCATACAACAAAAACATTAGCGGTATTCGATGTTTGGTGCGTTTTGTATAGCAACTGTTTGCAATTGCAACATTTTTGTCACTATTCGTGAGCGCTTCTTTTACTCACTTTGAGACACTAAATAAAAATTTACATATACACTTAAATACCCACATACACATGCACTTCTGTCGCTACATCCCGATTCCAAGGAAACTTTATTGTCCCGTGTATCCAATTCTTGTTTTTTTTTTTTAATTTTCATTAATATTTTTTTAATAAATTCTTTAAATTTTGTACATATTTTTTACTTAATTTTATTTCAGTTGTCAAAATATGAGTTGCGAGATTGCAATAATGCAAAGTAATGTATTTTGTTGTTAGATTGTAAACAAGAAGCTACGATATGTTGCACTTGCTCCTTTGCACCAAACACTGAATACCGCTATTATTTTTTTACTGACGAAATATACCAAGGTAGATTTAAATGCGCCTTAGAATATAATTTGAATTTTAAAAAGAAGAGAGAACACAAGAAATAGCAACATTTATTTATTTATAGTTATTGTACGCAAAAAAATTTATTACCCGCACAAACAGTGAAATATCATAATTTTGTGTATGCAACAAATTGAAAAGAACGACTTTGCAAGTAGCAGTTACTTGACAAATTTTGTCACAACTGTGATTCGTGATTTTTCAGTAACAGTGACAAAATCACAGGTACAGAAATATCGCTCATCTCTAATGTATATGTTTGATTAATGATTAAAAAAAGTGATTTTTCCTTCTTTGGTTTACAATTAAAATGGGGCATTATAAACTACATATCGAGCCTTTTCTGCAATAGAGTCATAACTCAAAAAACGTGATTTTTGAGTTAATAATGCAGAATTAATCATCATATCGTTCTTCATATTGTGCAAAAATTTCATACAAATATCTTGTATACTCAACTCTTGAGAGAAGAATAAAATGTTCTTTTACCATTAAGTTGTTAGTAAATTCAAAACTTTAAACTCGTTTTCTAGAAAACAAGTTTTTTTAGTTATGACTCTATTGCAGAAAAGGCTCGATATGTAAATCGAAGAATTTTAAAATGTTGCAGTTCAATATATTTGTAATATTTGAGAATCATTTATGAGGCAGCCACTATTTATTGACTTGAAAGAAGCCAGCAAAATTTCAAAAACGATGTTCTTTTAATCGGATAAAATATCTCAAACATAAGCCCCAATTAAAAGCTAAAATAAGTGAATTCTTTAGCTAAATTGTTTCCTGAAATTTTGCGATTTCAAAACGAAATGGTTTTCAAAAAAAAATTTTGAAAAAATATTTAAAAAACATATTTTGAAATACAAATTTCAATCCAAATTGTATCACTCTGTGTTCTGGTTGTTGTCTTAACTTAACGTGTTACAAGAGGTTCGAAGGACCAATTAAAATAGAAACTATTAAGCAAATTAATACTTACTGTATTCTACAGTATCAAATGTTACTGGATTCAATAAAAATGGCTTCTAATTCTGAAAATCTAACGAAGTACTCTGAACGTGACACCGTAGAAACAATATAATTACGAAAATAATACTTTAATAATCTCCTTTTTATATTGTCATATTTTTCTCTTGTCACACTTTAAATTTCAAGCGTCGAACTATTTTGCGAATGCAATCCAGCTAGTACTGACTACTTTCATTAATTTCCCCATTTATTATGTTGTGTTTATTTGTATGTTAAACAAATCGTTTTGCTACTAATTCGTTGATTTTATTTATTTTTCGTTTTCATTGAATTATAACTTTTTAGTTTTACGATTATGATTAGTACGACTATATTATTGGCTATTTGCATTAATTCTTTATATATTTTTATTAATTTTTAATTGCTTTTAAACAGTTTGTATTTTATGTCGGTTGGCTGAAAGTTGCTGAAGTGCTGATCAATCCATTTGGTGAAGATGATGACGATATTGAGCTAAACTGGCTAATTGATAGACATATTAAGGTAAGACAAATATTAAACGTTGTATTATTCAAATTAAATATAAATAAAGTCAGGGTTTTCAAAGTATTTGCATTAAGAATAATAAGCAAGACTTATTTTTATAATAAATGCACATTTAACCTGTTTTTGTTATGCGCATCTTAATCTTGATATTATTTTCCGCATGTCTTCGATTGGAAAGCGATAGTTAAAAATAAACAGTCAAAAAGTAGGTTTCTTCTAAATTGCTTAATCGATTTAATCAAATTTTGTGTAGGATAAATTGTATTAAAGTTGCATTATTCAATAGGCGGTGCTCCAACTAAATTTTTTCTGGTGTTAAAATCTACTGCGCAATTAGCAAAATTTGTTAATTCGAATATTTCTTTTATAATTTTTATTCGAATAAATATTTTTCAAATATTTTTTTCCAATTTTATTCCAACGAAAAAAAATCTTTATTTTACAATAATATATTACACAGTTCAACAAAATTTACTTTTTTCTTATTTATCTGTAGGGATTCAATTTGAAACTGACCTGAATTTATTTGTTCTAATTTTAAGTTTGATCAAATTCATTGAATACAAATATGTAAAATGTTCATACCTGTCTGTTCATATATTCAAATTCCTAATGCTGACTTTAGACGAAATGTTTTTTACATATAGCTTTTCAGGTGTGTGAGACATACTTCGTATGTTTGTCAAAATTGTCAATTTACACACAAAAAAAAATTATCACCAAAAAATTTTCAAACATAATCTTTACATAATCAATGAATTATTTATTTGACTTTTATTGAGGACGCAAACACCAAAAACAACAACTGTGTCGTAAAAAAGCAACCCCGATGAAAACATACACACAAATAACAACAACAATGATAGCAAAAGGAAAGCGATTATACCAAGTTTGTTTACTGAACATTTTTGAGTGAATCAATTCCTTAATGTCGTTGCATTAATTCTCATTCATTTTTTAGACTCTTTAGATAAACATTCAGACTTGAACACATTTAACAAAGTAAAATTTCATAAATGCTTAATAGATGATGATGATGATGATAATGACCCAGACAAATATTTTGTTTCATATATTACAAAAAATCCAGTAAATATTTTTGTTTGATTAAGTAAACTATTTTGTTTAATATTTGTTAGTAGTATTTTTACACTACTTGTTTTATAAATTGAGACAAAAATATTGTTTGATATTTTTCAGAAAATCTAGAAAATCTTTTTGTTTGATTTAGTAAATAGTTTTGTAAATATTTTATTTAGTAAATGTTTTTAAACAAATTGTTTTATAGATTTAAACAATTTGTTCACTGAAAAAACGCGTTTTTTTTAATGATTTGTTCAGATATTTTTGTCTATATTTAAACATTTTTTTGTAGGTTCGTTCCTAGACAAAATATTTCATTGAATTCCTTTACAGAAAATGAAATTTAGTTTTTTCTGTACAGACGGTTTATAATTTTTGCTTTCACACGTAATGTTCAATTACATCTGACATAACCTCTTAGTCTTCACAACAGCTGAGTTTCTGCACAATTTTCATAAATATATAAAGCGCTCTATGCTTTTTAATGTTTTTTCAGCCAAACCACACTTTTGTTAATTCAATACAGCTGATGTCATATGCTTTGTGAGATGAAAATAGAACTCGCTCTAATTGAAAATTTTTCATATGACGTAAATGTCATCTGACAATGTTTTATATGTTTCACACGGCATGTATAACTTTTGCAGTGGGAAATTTGATAAGTCAGATGTAGAATACATGTCGTCTAAAGTTAGCCTAAGCAACTTCAATTGATATGTAATTAATTGTCTATTTTTTGTGTGTCTCACCTTCTTTCTTACATTGATCAGTCAAGTCAATTGGTATTGCAAAAAACCAGTTTAACGCTTCTTCTTGTTGATATTCAGATGAATTTGTTTCAAACGTTGAAGCTAAAATCGCAATGAGATTCTTTGTTTTTGTGGTCTTCTTAAACTGGAGTTTATTTTTAGCACGTGCCAATTTTAAAGCAAATACTAAAACAAAAACAACAACATAAACTTAACCATGACTAAATACTTTAACGAACAACAAATATTAAGCGACGGAATACAGTTTGGTATGTGGTTTCAATTTTTACATACATATCATACATAACAATGATCATAAATATCATGAATGACTTTTACCAGCCAGGCGCTGATTGTGTATTTGTTAAATAAAATGTATTAATTGATTTGTTTGGAAATGTTCCTCTTAGTTATGAAGTATTTAAAATTTGTTAAACAAAAATTTTTGCATTTAAATAAAACTAAACTAGAGGCTAGGTCCTTATGACTTAACTGGAACTTTAGCTTGAACTTAACTAGAACTTAGCTTGAACTCAATTTGGACTAAGTATGATTTAACTAGAACTTAGGTAGAAATTTACTAGGACTTAACTAGAATTTAGCTTAAACTTAGCTTTGACTTAACTAGATCTTAACAAGATTTTAGCCAGAACTTAACCAAAACTTAGCTAGGGCCTAACTAGATCTTAGCTTAAACTTACCTGAAACTTAACTAGGGCTTAACTACCACTTAACTAGAGCTTAACTAGTTCTCAATTAAGACTTAAGTAGAACTTAACTAGAATTTAAGTACAACTTAACTAAGGCTGAATTAAAACTTAACTAGAATTTGACTACGACTTAGTTGAGACCTAACTAGGACTAAGATGGAACTTAGCTACATATTAGCTAGGACTTAGCTAGAACTTAGATGAACTTAACTTGGGCTGAAGTAGGACTAAAATGTCCAAAATCCCGTTCTAAATCTGCTCACATAAAGCTCGATCAATTACCAATTAAATCAGCAATCTATATATATAAAATTGAATATTTGTTTGCTAGTATGCTTGTCTGTTTGAAAGCTATGGACACCTAAGCCAGTAAACCGATCTCGCAAAAATTTTCAAACTATTTTGCTGATGGTCCGAAAGGAACAAAAGGCTATATATTTTTAAAATATTGTAAGTGGGCGTGGCACTGCCCATACAGAAGAAATTTTCATTTTAGGATATTTATGGAACTAATTCAACCAAAGCCTTCAAAATTTGTGCGAGTAACTTTATTATAATGTTTTAAAAAAGATATTATCAAGGAATAGATAAGTGGGCGTGGCACCTCCCATATATAGCAAATATATGTTTTGACATATCATGGGAACTAATACGGTAAAACGTCTAAGATTCTGTAGGAGTTACTCCATAGATTTTACGCATTGTTCTAGAGAAAACAGTCGGAAAGAAACTAGTTTGCGTGGCGCCTCCTATGTAATTTTTTTTAATATCTTTGGAGCTAATGCAGAAAATTGAAATTTTGAGTGAGCAAAGTTTCCTATAGTGTGTGTTGTCGTTCAAAAATAATTGCGGATTGGACATGAGAGTGTGCCACCTCTTATAAAGAGCAAATATTTGTTTTGAGATATCTTAAAAACTAATATTTCTTTTGAAATGTTTTTAAAACTAATACCAGCGGACCGATATTTCTGAAATGTGTGCGCACTTCCTACATAAAACCAACATTTTCTTTAAAATCTTGAAACACAAGATGATAGTCAGAATTTTGAAATTTTTTCGTAAGTATTAACGTCAAAAATGAGAATAGTATTATGGAAAGGAGTCAACCTCTCAAATAGATTAAATATTAATTTTTTACCCCCATATTCATAAATGATTAGTAAAGTTAATGTTTGCATTAAAACCGGTTTTCCCATACAAAATTCGTACAGTAAACCAACATTAACTTTAATAAATTTTTATGAATATGGGGGTTATTATTTAATTTTAAATAAACAAAATTAAAAAAGAATTAAATATACACAATTGTTTTCTTTTTCTTTTCATCACAAAACGAATCACATGGATTTTAGCTAAAGCTGATTTAGAACTTAACTAGAACTTGACTAGGACTTAGTTAGACACTTAACTAAAACTTAACTTGTTCTAAACTACGAGTTAACTAGGACTTAACTATAACTTAATTGAGACCTAACCAGGACTAAACTGGAACTTAACTACATATTAGCAAGTACTTATCAAGAACTTAGGTGAACTTTACCTGGGCTGAAGTAGGACTTAAACGTCCAAAATTCCATTCTAAATCTGCTCACATAAAGCTCGATACATAGTTTACAAATAAAAGACCAATATTTTAATCAAATCGATTCGAGATTAGGGGTGCCTCCCTAACTTAAAAGGCTTAACAAGGTGTGGGGTATGGTTTTTAGCTTGGGACTCTCAAAAAGTTAGTCCTAATAAAGACAAAAAGGGAACTCAATTGACACAAATTGCTATTTTAATACAACATTCAAATTCAAATTGAAATATTACTGTTGTATAAAGATCCTGATTTTTATCATTTGAGTTCCCTCACTTAATTGTCAATAAAATCAAAAGTTGTGGCTCGATTGGCCTCTGTAGCTTTAATATAACCGAAGATATTGAATTTTTAAAGTGTAGATTTTGGAGGAAATTGTGACCCTCCGTATTTTCGGCCCTTATCGATTTAGGTAACTAAAAATTCTGTGCTTGTCAGTTTTTTCAGTTAGTATTTGATGCACAGATCCAATGTTCGTCAAAAAATTAGTCATAGCTCATTATTTGTTAAATTATTTATACAGTTTTTACAAATAACTCTTCAAATAGAACTTTAATTTATTAAGTCAGCGACTCGTTATGGATTTCAAAACACAATAGTCGAATTCAGCTATTCAATGTAGTCAACTACTTAAGTTGAATAAAAATATTAAAGTAACAGCTAAAAAATTAGACCTTATTGGTGAAAACCCTAAAAATTTTTCATAACAGAAGTTTTATATATTTAGAGTTATACTATGGTATTGTTATACTATACTAGTTATACTATAGTATTACAATAAAAATCGACGATTATTTAGGGCTTGTTCGTACCATGCTCTAACGTATTCAAGTTTTTCCACTGGTGTAAATCGTTGCATCGTAATATTTTCAAGGTTGTTTACCAAATAATAGCAATTGCAATTTAACAAAAACATTGAAATAATAACTATTTTCCATAATATTGAAATAAATAGTAAAAGCGATTAAATTTAGTCATAAATTTAAATTTGCTAAATATTTAAAAATAAGTAAAGCTATTTATTTCCTTCCAACAACGTATAGACTAGTGAGATATTAATCGGATAATATTTTAGAAAATGTAAAGAAACGAAGCGCCGTCATATTATATTCCCATAAAAACATAAATGTGAAAATAAGGCCAACTTCATATTCTAAAATTTCGGTCAGATTCCGTTCGGATTGGTTTTGATTCCGTAGTTGTCATTACGAAAAAGTAAATTTTTGGTGCTTTAGATTCCGTTTATTTTGTATTTCGTTTTTACAATGATAAATACCTTGAGGCGTTTGTTTACTCTTGTATTTAGATTCAAAGCTCACATTAAGCTTTTTATTAACACGGAAAGCTCATAACCAAATATTTATTTGACGCTCCTAAAACTATAAACGTTTTTTAGTATTTACTGCAAATGAAGTCAGTAGAAAAGTGTTATTCACCACTTTGATATTTAAAAGTGGTTTGATTACGAAGAAAATTTTCGTTTTTCGTTTTCTGAAGAAGCAACTTACGGAATTGAATTCTGTGACATGGCTGTATATTCCCATAAAAACATATATGTGACAGCGCATAGAGAAAGGGACCTAAGGGTAAAAAAAATCAATTTTCACTTTTTTTTGATGTGGACAACATCTGAGCATCGAATGAGACCGAAGTGTTCCCTCCCAGAGATATGCGCGTTTTATGAAATTGAAGACGCGATAAAGTAAATCTACTTCGAATTCGTCCACCATTTCATCCTAAAACAGTCAGTAACTGAGTGATATTCACGATTTGAAAGAATTATAAATGAGTATTTATTATAATTCACAGTTAATAATTTCAAATGAAATTTATTTATTGATGGTTATTAAGCAATTGTCTATATGCATTTCATTGGCGCTTTTACCAAATCGTCAGTAGACTTCAAAATATAATTATGACAATATGTCGAATAATAAATTTCTTAAAGGTTTAATTTGGTTTTTATTTTTCATTTTGCCTTATAATAGTTTTATTGTTATCCAATGGATTTCTAATTGTATACAGCTGTAGAAAAATAAAATAGATTCATATCGAATATAAAATATTTGTTGGGTTTTGTATAAGTTTCTAAGCCTACTACACTTATTTTATTCTTTTGTGATTTTCAAAAATATTATCGTTTGTAAATTCTCAAATGGTTTTTGAAAGTCTGTGCATAAAATAGGAGGTTTGTAACTGTTCAAAGGTGTGGTTGAAGTCTACTGACGATTTGGTAAAAGCGCCAATGAAATGCATATAGACAATTGCTTAATAACCATCAACAAATAAATTTCATTTAAAATATAATTATGACAATATGTCGAATAATAAATTTCTTAAAGGTTAATAATTTCAGAAATAAACCTGGATTCGAAAAAACGCGAGCAAAATTGATATCAAATTCATGGAAACAGCGCGCTAGCTAGGAAACAGTAAAAAACAACTACACAAAACAAGAGGTAGGGACGACCTACGCGCGTTTTCAAGGTTGACCAACACGTTCCTGACGTCATGAGATGTGTCGCTTTCAAATGAGACCAATACCAACATGCTCAGTGATGGTACACCAAAGATACACGTATTTAAATCTTTAAAATGGCTCTCCTGAACAAAACCGGTTTTTACCCTTAGGTCCCTTTCTATTTTGAGCGTCACATATATGAAAATAAGGCCAACTTCATATTCAAAAATTTCGGTCATTAATAGTACTGATATCAAA
The DNA here is from genome assembly GCA_956483635.1 of Panzeria rudis. NCBI lineage: Eukaryota > Metazoa > Arthropoda > Insecta > Diptera > Tachinidae > Panzeria > Panzeria rudis. The sequence continues at coordinate 179,145,194 of OY101448.1, forward strand.
ATTAGGACGAAGCTTTTGCTTGGTACAATACCTTCAGTAAAAATAGATCATATTTATTTCTTGCAGAATATCTCATTATGTCATGAGTCAGAGCTTTTTTCTTTACAAATACAAGTCATTTGTTTCTTACCTACCATTAGTGACGCTTTGACTTGATATTGACTAGGCCTGTTCATACATCCTATGGTTCCAAATTTTCTATTGTCACCATCAGGATGCATCAAAAAAAATTGTTTAGTTGATCCGTGCTATCAAACAAAACTTGCATCATTTAAGCTGCGCAATTTAGCTAAATTAAAATGTTTAAGCATTATTAAAATAATTAAGAATATTTTAAACTATAATCTCAGTATGTTAAGCAAAAATAAAAGTTTAAAAAGTGTTTAAAAACCAAGTACCAACTGTCAAGTTATGTCAAACAATATTGATTAGAGTTTAAGGCTTCCCAGTCTAACAATTAACCTAGTCATGTAAGTATATGTTTGTTTTGTTAAGTTTTAGTCTGAAGGATATCAATATGCGAGTAACAACAACAAAAAAGTAGGTCATACTGTTTACTTTAATTTAAATTAAGTAAAATAAAGGTGTGCATCAAAGTGCTAAAGTATGATGTATATCATTTCGACACCTCATAGCCAAATAATCGTAAAAGCTAAAATTTCAAATTTTTCCAGATAAGATGCAATTAATTAATTGCTTGGTTTTCTAATTTGTACAATAAAAAAATACTCTACTTGAGTTTTGTTAATTTTAACTTGAATTCAAATTCAATATGCGTATCGGTATCGGAATCGGTATCGCCGATCTTTCCTTTTGAGTACCTGTATCGTATCGGCAAAAAAGCGTATTGTTACATCCCTAATCTTAACACATATTCGAACATGAACCAAAAAATTTTAGTTTATCGGATACTCATAATTTCACTGTAGAAGTAAAAAAATCAAAGTGAAAACGAGAAAATCGAAAATTTTTTATATGTTGGAAGTTTTAACACACATTCGAACATGCAACAAATGTGTTTTTATTTCACCGGAGAGTCAAAAGTCCACTATAGAAATAAAAAAATTTTTAAATTCGACGCTGAACCGAGAAAATCGAAAAATGTTTGGCATGTTCGAAATTTCAACACATATTCGAACACGTGCCAAATGTGTGTTTAGTTCGTCAGATGCTCATAATTTCACTACAGAAATGGAAAAAGCTTAAAAAATTCGAAGTTGTACCGAGAAAATCGAAAACGTTTGCAATTTTGACATTTGAACACATTTTCGATGTTTGAGTTCACCGTATAATCATAATTTCACTATAGAAAAATGTAAAAAAAAATCAACACACGTGTGTTTTTAATTCACCGAATCCTCATAACTTTACTATAGAAATAGAAAAGACTAGAAAATTTGAAGTTGAACAGAGAAAATCGATAATATTTCCAATGTTGAAACTTTTTGCACATTATTGAACATTCCACTAAAGAAATATGGATTCGGATAAGATACCTCATAATTTTACAAGTGTCGTACATCAAAGTTCAAATTGTTAGTGCTGATACATGCGAATGGAAATTGCTTGCGAGCATTTATGTTGCAAACAATAATAAAAGTCTAACTTTTTTTCGAAAGAAATTTTGAAATAAATTATTTAATTTATTTTCTATTACAAATTTATTTGGCAATACCCTTTCGCTCTCTTTTTGTGTTTTTGCACAAACGCAACAGAAGTAAGTAGTTAGTGAGTGAGTGACCTTATCGTTTTGACGCGCACCTTATTATTTTATTGCTTTTAATCAATTTTGAAGGTTCGTTATTTAAATACAATTTATTTGCAAAAAAATTCACAACATCACACAATGCAAAACAAAAAATATTATTTTAAGTTAAACATAAAAATAGTTAAATTATTATCATTATTATCACACCAACAACAACAATACCCAAAAAAACAAAACATGACGTACACGTCAACGTTACTGATTGTATGCGGCTTAATTAATGCTTTTAGCTCTTGTTGTTGTGGGTATTATTATTGCAGTGTAACAAGGCTAAATTTGAAGTACCCGTACCTGTTTGCATTAAGTTTTCATCATGATTAAAACAAAAATATTAATTATTTATTTCTCTAATTTACTTCTAGGCCGCCTATATGATTGTAGATGAAATGCACGAAGAACATCCCGAACTGCTGCGTGATCAATACTGGGAATGTGTGGTACCTAAAGATTTGCCCTACACTGTAGCCTCAGAACATTATCGCAAAGATGAGCCCAAAGGATCGGCTGAAAATTATAAAGTTAAAAAAGAAGATGCCATGTATGCCAATATAGTGCCGGGTGGAGGAAAACGTATTATTTCCGATGATGTTTATGCTGACTATGTAAATTGCTATTTTCATTTTATTTAAAGGCATTTCTAATAATTTCAATTTCATTTTGTATAACAGGAAAGTGTAGATACCCCCATGGTGGAACGACGCAAAAAAGCTTGGTTTGTCCGCCAACTTTCACGCATGGGTTCCATGCGCAGCCAATCGACGGCCTATTCGTCAGGCGGCATTGCTTTTAATCGCAATCGCTTGAATTCTGTATATTCAAGTCCTGAATCTGGTTTACCCATGGCCATTGTGCAACAACAGCAGCAGCATCAACAGCACCATCAACAGCAACAACAACAGCAGCAGCAACAGCATCATAATGCTCACAATCAGCAGCAGTTGCAATCAAAACCAAGTTTTTACGATAAATTTGTTCATCGCAAATCTTTAAGGGCACACAGGCAGCTTATAAAGCAAAGTAAGTCTTTATTAATTAAATAATTCGGAAGGGGTAGTTGATTAACGTTAAGAGCTTAAGATATCTAATATTGTAAGATAACGGGCTAAAAATCGCCTTAAATAGATTTAAGGAAACAAAGTTTGAGTTTTGTTGTTTTCTACATATATTTTGATTATTTGGGGTCCTAAATCGAAATTTCTTTCCACAACGTTCAAAAATATAATTTTAGAGAAAATGGAACAAAGAAACACAATTCTTATATTAATCATTTTTCTTTAAATGTTCCTAGCTCAATGTTACATTCCAACATATCAAGTAGATATGGATTTCCAATTGTTCAATTTTAATTGACATTCCCATGTAAACTTTGGACTGATATTCCAACAAATTTAACGTCTATCATTTCGATTCTTTGAATCTAAGTCTTTATAAAATTTTTCGCGCCCATCTCTTACAGCGTTATTGGTCCGCAAAAAATGTTTCCTGATAATGGGTACTGTAACCAGCACTATATGAGTTAGACTGGTCGTTAAAAATAAAAATTTTTACAACAACCCAAAAAAAAACCCGAGATGAATTTTTTACTATTAAAAACGACACGTGCCGCCTGACGATGTAAGTTAATTTTATGAAAAATCATGTTTATTACTTCCCGCAATCAAAAAATAGCAAGTTACTGATATCATCCCGATATACGAAAATCGAGTTTTCATCAGATCTCGATGTTTTGAAGTAGAAAGCCATTCCTAAGATTTTGGTGAATTTTCGAAAATATATACATATTTTTTTTAAATAAATTTTAAACCACCGATCCTATCCGATCAAACATGTGCAGACTACGTTAATTGGCGATTATGGAAGGCAATCGGGACTCAGTTTGGTTGCCAGTTGCTGAAAGTAATACTACTGATGGTAACTGGCAATTGAGAGCTGTCAATTTCAGTTGCTATTTAGTGCCTTTCTGGCAACCATTAATTTTCAGTTGCCGACTGGCAACGCCACTAAAGTTCGGTTGCATTAAATAATAGACCCAATTATGTTTGTTTTATATTTTTTCTCTAATAATAATGAAAAATTAAAAAAATATTTTCATATTATTTTAGTTTTGGTACTTTGTTCGTAGGTAAATGCATATTTTTGCGCATACATATTTTTCGTTTTTAGGTGCACTTGTTAAGCGCTTAAAATCAATTTTTACTTGCATGAAAGTCCGAGCCCTGGTCATGACAAAAGTTTCATTTTGTTGCATAGTGTATTCAGACAAACTATATGTGCAAATACCTTAAGGAGCCCAAAACCCAATAATAATAAAGTTTGCGGGTAATATGGACTAGTATATGCAGGTAATGTGGACTACTGTCGCACATTAGCATCTACAGCTCCTTTCATGTCTCATAGTTTTTACGAATTTCTTTTTTTTTAAGTCTTATTAAAATCTTGAAAGAAAAGTATGCAGTTAGTTGTCGGGTAATATGAACCAGTAGTATGCAATAAAGTACTTTAAGTGGTCTACAGTAGATGAACTTGGGTTAAGCGAAATCAGTTTAAATACTTACCTAATACGTAAATGTAACACTACGTGTTCACCTCAACTATATAAAATTGCCAACTACATATACCAAATTTTGTTTGAAACGAGTAGACGCATTAACTTTAAACACTAGTTATATTAGATGACGAATCGTGCTCTGATAGGTAGATGCTAATGCAATGACTTAAAAGATTTTTTAAGATTTTTGAATCGCATCAGGCTTTGTATCCTTGTATTATACCGAAAAGACTAGGTAGTCCTCATCGAGCTTAAAAAATATTTTATAATTCCCTTACAAATTTTATTTTAAATAAAACAGTAAGTATTATATCGGGACACTTTTACCCAAATATGTACAAAAACGTTTAATCTATGTATGTGTGTATATGTATTTTAAAATCGAAAATTTTACAAACCACAAAATTCTCTGCACATTAAACTTCATCTATCTTTCATTTGATTTTTTGGTTTTACTTTCATTTTTTCCCTTCAAACTTTTTCTATGTAGATTCTCGTTTGAATGGTTTAAATGTAAATACTTCAAAAAATCGACCTCGTATACCTACTCCAGATGTTTCTAAGGAATCTTTGGATAAAGATAATACAAATGGTAATTTGAAAATTTAAACTCTCTCATTTTGATCATCAATTCTTATTTATTAAGCACCACTGTTTTTATTGATTTAATATAATTAATTAACTTTAAAACACCAAAAATGCACTTATTTATAGCCACCAATGCAAACACAGCGGTTATTATGGCACCACCATTAAATACACAAACCACAATATATCCTTATACAAGCACAACAACAACAACAACAAATAATGGTCAAGATGGTCAAGTATTGGGCACATTAATATTATCACCGATTAAAGAAATGGATAGTTCATCATCAAATAATACTTTGATTCCAGGACATCCAAATACGGCGGCTCTGGCCCAGGCAGTATTACCAACAAATTTCACTAATTGTAAGTGAATTGTATAAGATTTTTGTAAATCTGATATAAAATTAATACGACATTTGTATTTATGTTTACAGCCACTCCTGTCACCTCGAATATTACAACACTGTCTTTCCCCTTTACGGTTACCACCAGTCCTACGGACACCTCAGCTACTTTAAATATTATGCCCATTCCTACAACACAACTACCCACAATTGCCAGCTCATCATCGAACTTTGATGCCAATAATTTATTAAAAAGCATACCGGTATCTTTGTCCATTCAGCGTTCGCCTTCATCATTATCAATAACTGAATTGAATTTCAATGATAAAATCGATAACAATAATACCACTACGGCTTTGCTATCGGTTAAGCCTTTAAATGGTGGCGCTAACCTATCGCGCAATAACAGCTTTAATGGCAACTTAAACCTAAATATTTCCGATTCATATTTGCTGGAGCGCAACGAATCCGAACATCGTCCCAATGTTAAGGACACAACCGACAGTATATTGCAAAACAGTGTTTCGACATCGATGATGCAAAACTCTAAAGAAAAGAGTTCTAAAACAATAGCCAATTCGGCGCCATCGACGTTAGCCAAACGTCCGCCCGAGCAAAAAACTGGAGAAGTTTATGTTTAATATGTACACACTGTATTTAAAATGATATTGTTAAAATAAATGTATAGAAAAATGATATAAATATCAATAGAAATTACCTAACTAAAGCCATTAATCCATCCATTTATTATAAAAAATAATAGTTTTTAATTATACATTAAATGACAAAAGGTTGTGACATGAATCTTAAATTATTATTATTTTTTTTTAATATATATGTATGTATGTAAAAATGTATTTGTATTTTAAATTTTAGCTTATTTGTATCCTTAAAAAGGATATTGTGGAATCTTAATGCGAATATAAAGAATGTAATAAAGTTAGTTGAATATTTAGTATAAGAAATTTAAAAATATTTTATTGAATTGAGCAAAATTGTTTCCATTCAATTTGGGTTTTTTCAGTTTGGCATTGGCTTGCAAATGAACTACCTACTTGCAGGACAGATGAAAGAAAATATAATATATAATATTAGGGTCGCCCTTAAAACTAAATTTCTCCGAGTGTCACTCCCTAGTTTGATGAATATTTGTAAAAAAAAATTATCCTGCCAAATTTTCAGATCAATCGTTAGGTGATAGAACGTGCCGCCAGAGCGGTCAAATTTAGGAAAGCCCGTCAAATTTAATTTTCTTGCCTCATAACGTCAAAAATATTAATTTCACAAAACCTGTTGTAAGAATAAAATGTTGCTTGTGAAGTTTACAATATTTTATACTCTATCAACTTTTCTCTAAATCTCATAGTTAACAAAATAAATATAACCCAGTAAAAACTTTTGTAATTTTTGTAATCGGTAGTACTTTATTAATGGGCTACAAAGTAATGAGTGGTACTTATTTACCTTATTACTATGCTTCAAATTAGAACTACTTCCTAGTTTTTAATAAAATTAGTGCGTATTTCTATCATTATCTGAAAGTAGCTACAATTTGTTTATATGTATTTGTAAAATAAGTAGACAACCACTTTTTGAGTCCACATGTGCTTGTATATGAAAACTAATTTTTGTCGCTTAAACTTGTAAGTCAACAATAACTGAGTGGGCAAAGTTCTTGTCTTCATATCTGAGCGAGCACAAGTTCGTATCCCAAGTGGGTTAAAAAAATAAAAACAAAAAAATTAAATAAAATAATAACTTTTTTAATTTTAATTTCTTTATTTGACTACTTATTTTTTAGCTTCAAGTAAGCTATATAATAACTAGTTAATTCCTATGAAAATGTAAATACATTTGTAAGGTGTATCCCTTACTTTTGGACTTCCCAAACAAAAATAAGTAGTTATCGTTCAAATTGTAAGTAGTTACGACTTAAACCCTCATATACTTTTTTGTCTACTAGTACGCAAAATTTTTGCTGGGTAACATTTACACACATATACTACATATTGGGTATCCGTCATTTTTTAAAGTGGAAATATTTTTAGTCTCACTCCCCAAAAAGTTGAGACTTGATACAAAAACTACTCTCAAAAAATTTCACGCCCCTGTGACCACGTCTCAAATTACATTTAAAATTTTTCTTCTAAAAAGTTGTTGTCTGTGAAGTTTTCAATAGATTTTGCCTTAGCGACTTTTATCTAAATCGTATATTTAACAAAATACATAGCAAAATATCGTAAAAGCCGATAACTACTAACATAACAAAAAGCCCACAAATTTGCAAATTTCGGTAAGCTTTTTCGTTCCTTAGAAATTAAAGTTGTTTCTTTAGTAATTTGGGCCGCTGAACGCGAATCTGAACTCCAATTTTTTTTATCAGTTTTAGTCTTCAAGATATACTGTTATTTAATAAATGAAGGCACTTGTACGACATATATTAGCGTAACTATATAATAGTTTGCCCTACTTAGTAAAAAAGAAAAACGAAATTCGACAACAAAATTATCTTTAAGCCTAGCGAATATTATTTCGAAATCCGCCCATTAGTTCCAGAGACATCGTAAAAGTTTGAACCTAAAAATTAAAAATTTCATAAGAAATTTTAAAAGTTCTCTCACTAAATTGTGAACAAAAGGGAAACTTGTGCACCAATTTAATCGAAAAAGGGCTCATTTCCTTACAAATATACTACGCTACATGATACTGGACAACAAATGGGAACGTTGGTGTATTCTTATGTTTTTAGGAATTTTTAAAGACAAATATTTTAAAATTTTTTATGAAATTTTTAATTTTAGGCTCAAACTTTTACGATATCTTTGAAATTTTTAGGCGGATTTCGAAAAAATTTTCGCTAGATTTCGGGTTCTCATTCAGCGGTCCAAATAACTAAAGAAACAACTTCAATTTCTCGGCAACAAAAAGGCAACTGAAATTTGCGAATTCACGGGCATCTTTATTTTGTTACTTTGTGAAACTTGAATATTTTCATAAAAAAAGTTTCCCATAGAAATAACGGACACCCTAATTACAAACATGGGTCACTCTCATTTTGAGCATACATTCTCAGTATTTTTTTTAACTTCACAAATTTATCTAATAAAAATATGAAAAGTTAAGATTGAAGTAAAATTATATTTTTAGATTTTTTAACATTTTTAGGTATTGAGCGCAACATTTGCTTTCGCGGTTGTTCTGGGATTTATTTTTGCGAAAAAATCCACTACAAAAAATTAGCATAGGGTATAAGAGCACTAAATATATACTCTCTAAAAACAAGAAATTATGTATAATAATCACAGGGCGAAACTAATTTTGACTTCGGTTAACATGGAAAACTAAAAAAGTTTTATCATTTAAAATCATTATTTACAAATATTTATACATAAACGGAAACTATTCTTTCAAATAAGACCAATTTTAATCAAATCGGCCCACAATGTGAAAAGTTATGTAAATTTTTAACAACTATTTCTACCAAAAAAAACCAGCAACCAAATGCTATCTTCGAAAATATAACAACCCACAGTGCGGTAGAAGCAACATTTTTGCAAAGCAAATCAGGATTTTCTAAGCGGATAATTTTCTCTATGTATATCGTTTCTAACCTTCCGTTGCTGTTAACTTGTTTCTACCGTCCTAAAATTTATAGATAAATTATACTTTAGAATATTGTTAACGTAGCGCTCAATACATTTTCTTACGAATTCAATATTTTTTTCAGAACACACACTATATTTTGAATTTAAAACAATTCAGATGCGTAATCTTCGATGAATTTTAACATAAACTTCTTAGTTATTCACTAAAAAATTTCAATTAAATTAAAAAATATGGATAACACTGAATACATTTTATTTTTTGGTGTAAACCATGATTGATTGAAGACACGTTTTGCAATATAATACTATTTAACGAAGTTCACAATACTTTTAAATATTTTGAAGTACAAACCTACGCTGTTATTTTAGTGTATGTTGTTAATGCAATTTCAATAATTAAAGGGAGTAATGAATAATTAAAGGGAGTAAAACTATAATTTTTCAAAAATTTTATGGATGAAATAAAAAAAGCAAATGAAAATATTCTAAAAGTGTTATAAATTTAATCTCGTTTTTGGAAAAATTCATACTTTCTTAATGTGGAAAATCAACGGCATGCATTACGGACACGTCATTTTGTATAAAGAGAGTGTAAACAATATTTTGGCTTTTCGTTTTTAATATACATATAGTGGACAGTCAGTCTCACATTTTAGTAGTTTAAAATTCATTTTTTCAAATACAACTTTTTTTGAAAGTTTTATTTTCGAAAATTCTCAAAATCTACAGAATTGGTTCATTATACCACGAAATCTATGTGAGATCAATGTATTTTGAATCACGTAAATTTATGTCCGATCGGCTATGCCGTTCTTAAGTTATGACAGTTTTACATACATCCACACAAACAGACAGACACACTTACACACACTCATACATATATGCACACATCCCTTCTGACTATTTATACGATGATGCCCGTCATCATAAAACTAGTCATAATATACTCCCATGACCTCAAAACTCGATTTTCGATGAAAACTCGATTTTCGAAAATCGGGGTGACGTTAAAAAAATAATCCCAGAACTTTAAAATTTTTTTAATTTTTGGACGTGAACTTTGCTTATCTTCACAATTATATTTTTGAGCTGATTTCATTTACAGACTGGCAGACGTTGTTCTATCACAGATCGGTATAAAATACATTAAGAAGCCTCCACATTATGCAAAATTTTCCTAAATATTTCATGCAGACATCAAAATTTAAATAAATGTATTTTATTTTTAGCAATTTTAACTCAATTAGTTAAAAACAAAAAAGTTCATTTAATTAACTGCTGTATAGTTCAAAGAATATACTTTTTTTTCACTTAATATATCGATTGCTTATATTCAAATAGCGCTATCTACAAGCACAACATTTTTTTAAGATGGCGAAAAGTCGTTTCATTCTTGATTTACTAAAGCTTTGCACAATCAATCATCTAATAATACAAACCCTTACAATATAATGTGTCAATACACAGAAAAAAATAAGTTTCGTTTTTGATAACAAGAATCCCGGTATTCAATATTTTTTTTTTTCAAATTTCCTGTAATAAAGAATTCCGCTATATTGATAACAAAATTATTTCAAAAGAATATATATTAAAAAAATATTGACATGGCTGGGATACGAACACGGGCTTCCCGGATGTAAAGCATGCTCTCTACAGACGATCCATATCACAGCTATTTTTTTATGAGATAAAACTTGTTTTAAGTACTTATGTATGAAAAGAAAAGAAATAACCGGCATTAGAAAGAAATACATACAACGAAATATTGTATTAAGTTAATGACAAATGTTATTGAAATTAATATTTTTTTCAATAGCATGGTTTTATTGAACATAATTCTTGTTTTTTTTCTGTGTAATGTAGAATATTGAACATTTGCCCTTCTAAAAAAATTTCGCGTTTTTATATAGCACTATTTGTATATAAGCACTCGTCGTAAAAAATCTATACATATTTAATATTTTCATATATATTATTGACTGATTGATTGATTGCAAAATCCTCAAGTTATGAACGAATAATAATGAAAAGGGTAAATTTTTTCATTGATCTCAAACAAGTGGAAAATCAAAGTTAATAAATGACACCATAAAAAGTTCAAAAATTAAAATTACATATATAGGAAATATGATTAGATTGGCTATGAACATGAATCAGAAATTCAATTTAGCTCGATGTTCGAATCGCTCTATTATATTGAAACTCAAAAATATTTTACTCTTTTGACGATGCTTAATTTTGATGTTCAGTTCGTGTATACCACGAATCAACTGAATAAAGTAAGCAATAAAACAAACCAAGGTTATGAAGATTTATATGTTTCTTATTCTACATATTTGACAGCTTAAAATATAATTTTGCAAATGTGCTGTTCTGGAAATTTAAGAAAATTTAACATATATTCACTGGCTCTTTAAAAAGAATTTTTTCTAGCAACACTTTCAGTTTGCTTTCGAACACTATGTTTTCATTAATGTACACAGTGTCAAGTTTCAATAATTTGAATGAGGCACGAAAAATAAAAGGCTTCAAATATTATGTTTCGTCACCAAATAAGGTGGTGAAGCTTGCGAGAGTGACTCGAGGAATGTGCGCCAGAACATTATAATACACTCATAGACAAATTCACCTTCGGATGGATGATGCCCCGTGATCAGAATTATGACACCAATGTCATGACAAATGTCAGGAATAAGGCAAAAACTGACATAAATCTGATTACGATTTTTATCATAAGATTTTGTCTTATTTTAAGTGTGATCTGTGCTATGAATACAACAACATCAATTTGATGTCCCATATTATTAATAGGCGAAATATGTTTAAAAGAAAATAAATAAATATTATTCTAATTTTTGAAATTTGTACTTAAAAATATGATTTTTTTTTTTATAAACGAATTTTCAAAAAGTAGAAAAAATGGCGTTGCAATGCTATACAGTCATCGCCACCACTATGTCAAAGCTAATAGTAACATCTACAGGCCTACAAAACACTTCGCTGTCGTATTGATGACACTTAGTCATCATGTATACATATCGTCCCTACCATGTCAAACTATCCAAAATGCAAATTTTTATTTTTCAGAAGAGCGCAAAGACATTTCAATTGTGAATTTAAAGTCACCGTATTCCTAAAAGTGACAGGTTTAATATATTTCTTAGTGAGTTATCAATCCTCAGTGGAAATTTCAGTATATTGAAACGAGGCGTATCGTATAAATTGGAGTACCAAGATAGCGAATCTAAAAAACCAATTCTCCATATTGGACAGTTTGACATGGTAGGGACGATATGTCGCATCAACATCAAAAATAATGATGTGTATGTTGGCTTTCTACTGTCGATATTTTACATAGTGACTGCGCTAAGGTGGTAAAGGTGGTGGCTTATAAACATGCGATGAATTGAGGAGCCTGAGATCAAGACCAAAATTAGAAAAATAGTAATAAAAAGTAAAATTAAAATAGAAACAAGTATAATTAAAAAAAATTAAAGTTAATTTTTAAATCATTACATTGATGACAGAATTGTCATCATTGTCACTGATGACCAGAATATTTGGTGAAAGTTGATCTCACGACCATCGATTGATAGACTAGCACACTGCCCAATAGCCTACAGGGAAAACTCTGATCCATAACGACTGATGTTCTGTTCACAAAATGTAAATTGATGGTTCATATTGAACCATGGTAATATGGTAATGTTGGCGGAAATCTGGTTACCTAAGGAGCATGTTAATCCAACACGAAGTAAGTAAAACATGTACATATACTATAATATAAAATAAAATAAGTAGTTGTGACACATTCTCCAAATTCCAACTAATTCCATAGGAAGAGGAAAGAGCTCATACACTTCTATTGCGAAAAGGAGGGTGAAACTTTTTGTTTTATAATACTGCCTTGTAGCCACGGAGCTTTCATCAATTAGACAGGATAAATTTACAGTGATATTGGCACCATCAATCAGTCTTAGCTAACAAAATAGCATATTTAATGTGTGGATCCTAGTCTTAATTACAGACGAGTACTTAAAAAAATATGTAGACAATGAATTTCTTCTTCAGCAATTTTCAAACAACGCTCTGTGCGCATCTGTATTACAATTAATTTAGAAATGAATGCAAATCAATTAAAAATTGTTCATATATTTCTATAACGTTTGCAAGATCTCATTTTATGAACAATGAATTTAAACATGATCATTTATTGAACAATTTTCAGTTGATGTTGAAGTGTCGCGACGAAAAAGCTCTAAAACACGGAATATAGAATTGCAAACGTATTGAATTGAGGGCTATGGAACAATCATTAAGGATTAAGTGAAAGTGCTAAAAAAAATAACTAAAAAAGGAATCCTGGCAAAAGTAATTAACAAATAACTTTTAAATAATAATAAACAAATATATATTCAAAAAAAGTTAAACAAAAGAATATATGAGAATCGGGATTTTGCCAAGATTACGAATACTAAATTTTTGGCTAGCCATATATTTATTGTGCACACCACAAGTTTCTAAAATTTGATTTAAAATTAGATTGTGCAATCATCTTTCGGTATTTGTTCAGACTGTTTATTGCAGCAACTGTTCCACTTTTTTGGATTAGTTATCTAACACGAGAATCTAAAAAACAAAGCTTAAGCCACTTGTGATATTGTGCATAGTCATTTTATTGTGCTATTATTTTTCGGATACTTGCATATATGCTGACATATCGTCACCGAAAATGCAAACGGACCTAACTAACAAATAGCTCAAAAAGTTTTGCATATTTTTAAAGTGAATCGGCATAGAAAAGGTAAGGATTGAGTCCTTCCCGTTTTAAGTAAGTTTAAGGTGCGTAAAGAACTTTTATGCAAAAGACTACGAGGGACACTTTCGGTATAGGTCTTTTTGTAATTTTCTTCAAAAAAAGTAAAAAACTTCCAAAAGTGCCGCTATTCTATACTGCTGTGTACGTTGAAAAATTAAGTTGAAGTTAATTTTCCCTTATTCCTTGGAATATTAATCATGCCAAATTCTTTCTGAATTAAACGTTACGAACCTTAGCCTAATAATCAATTTGGACTCAGAAGCAAATACACTCGAAATAATCATATTAGTAAAAAACTCCCCTTAAACAGCAAAACTGGGGTGACATATTCTACAAAAATATTTGTAATGAAAACATTCAAAAACTTTTGTTGACTTGAAATGTAATAAGTCTCTTAAAATGCATTTTTCTACTCACACTTACATTTCTTATGTAAAAAATTGTATGCACTATCAGGTGAACATGGTGAAAGGCTTCACCAACAGAAAGGACTTACGATGAAAATGGTCGGAAGTAGCGCTGGCAGAATTTTCCGACGGGAAACTCTAATTGATAATGTGAAAAGGCAAAAAAAAAACTATAAAATAACTGGGTTTGATAGCTTTTTTCAAAAAAAAAAATTGTTTCTTACTAAAACTTCGTTTTATCCAAACGATTAAGTGCTTTGTTTATAATATATGTGTCTACTATTAATTGTGAATAAAATCAAAATTGGTCCATCGATTTTCATGATTTATGGCTTATTTTATTATTATTTAGTATATCTTCTGACTAGTGATAAAATATTTAAAAATTTTTACCGTTTTAAAATTTTTATAATTTTTTGAAAACGAAAATGAAAAAAAAAAATTGTTTCCGCTAATTTCTAAAAAAAAAACTCTGGAATAGATGAATATATTAAAAAATTACGTTCGCATGAAGGTAATTTTATTTCGCATCTTCAAGTGTTTTTTTATATAAATCGGACGAGGCGCTCTAGAGTTATGATGAAATATGTAAGAGTAAGAGTGATATTTTGGTTGCCATATGAGTCATGTCCATTAAAAAAAATTCTGTAAATGATAAATAAAAACTGAAAATGGGTCTAAATTTGATACATTAAACTCTTTATATCCCACATATTTTCATTTAAGGGACAATTTTATTGTACACCAGTGTGCTCAGATCGGTTTCTGTCTGATTACACCATGCAACAAGAAAAATGCCAAGCAGTAACACTATATTTTTTGATTTGTTATGGTCCCCTAACTACAAAAACAATCGAAATTTTTAATTGTATGCTTAAATACTTTTTTTCGAAAATTTTGGATTTTTTAAGATTTTATCATAACTTGGGAAGGGCTAGACCAATTTTATTACAAAAACCACTCAAAAACTTCAAACAAAATTACCTTTAAGCTGTTTAAATATTTCCTATTTCTTATATACTCAATATTTCAGACAGCAATGATGGAAAATAGATTTTTTAGGCGAAATTGGAAAATTTGTATTTAACAAAATTTATTAGATATTCATAGAGATACATACTTT
This sequence comes from Panzeria rudis, assembly GCA_956483635.1. Taxonomy (NCBI): domain Eukaryota; kingdom Metazoa; phylum Arthropoda; class Insecta; order Diptera; family Tachinidae; genus Panzeria; species Panzeria rudis. Next base: position 179,160,402 of record OY101448.1, read on the forward strand.
TCAAATAAAATAAGCTTAATTTCATGAAAATTAATGTATAAATATTTATTTTATTCATAACAAAGTGAAATTACCTGTATTTACAAAAATTTGAGTTTTGAAGAGGCTGTGCTCCACCAATTTGATTATAGCTTAGGAAGGGAATGTCCAATTTTGTTAGAAAAACTACAAAAAAAACTTGAAGCCGGTTAAATATTATTTTTTATATACTCAACACTTTCGGAATTATTCAGACCGCAATAACGAAAAATTTATTTTTGATTTCTGCCCTTTTGCATATAGTTATACTGATTTGGGATAGGCCTTACATTTAAGGTACACAGGGAAAAATTTCAAATTAAATTCGTTGAAAACTAGGTTAATTTAACATAACTTCATAGACGTTTCATGTTAATTCAACATAACTTACAATAATCTTGAAGGAACTATATTTTGAATTAACTATATATCATGTTGATTGAATATTGTAGTACAGTTAAATCAAAATGAAGTTGATACTGCAATAATACGAAAAATCATGTTGAATCAAAGTTATTTCAAGTTGAAACAATGTGCATTTGATATTGGAACAACACGCAGAATCATGTTAAATCAAAGTTATTTCAAGTTGAAACAACGTTAATTTGATACTGAAACAACACTAAGAACCATGTTGAATTATAGTAATATCAAGGTGAAACCATGGTAGAATAATATAACAGGTAGCCGCATAACTAATACAAATGTACATTTTGGGATAGAAAATGTCAAACATTAATAGAGAGGGTATGTGTGTTTGTATAACAGAAGCAGCAAACATACGTGTGGTATTGTGTGTGCAATGTAGTTATTTCACATATACACAACATTTTACAGTTTGTACCATGAAAAAAGCAAATAAAAAAATAATCAGCGTTCCAGGGCTACCTTGTATATTATTCTACCATGGGTGAAACAACATAACTTTAATGTAGCTATTTTATTAATTATTTTGCTTACATGATGGTTATTAGCATAGACATTAGAAAACTTTGTGTTGTATCTAGCTGCTCCAGCCATGATTTGAACTCGTGCCACTTGTATGATAGTCCACGCTCCAACCACTGCAGCCACAACAGCTTCAAACTTTACTTTAGCTTTACAACAAATAAATACCCATCGTATGTAAAATGAATTTCATTTTAATTCAGAATGATTTAAATGATTATTTAACATAAAACTTATTTGAAATTAAAGTTATAGTCATGTTGATTTAAAATGAAATGTAACGTTTATAACAAAGTTGTTTTAACAGTGAAAACTTTAAAATCAAAGAGATTTAAGATTAGACTAATAATTTTTCATTTAAAATTGATACATATAATATGAAACAATGGCAATTTTTAACCAGCAGCAGTAAATTTTCGCTATTAATTCGTTTTTCGTCGTCTACATAGTCGACACATGTAAGAATAAACAACAACAAGTCACACAAGTAAGCACAACAGTAAACAGTAGCAATGAATAAAGCAAATAAACACTAACACACTTAAACAAGAAATTATTTCTTGTAAATTTAAAATGATTTCAAATCACAATTGCGCCATGTTGATTTTACGTTCCCATTTTTTTCTGTGTGTACCAGATATGTTTAGTAGGTTTATGTAAAACACCACAATAAACATTTTTATAGAACATTTTAAACCTCTAACTCGTCGTGGTATGCGTCTTTTTTCCTTTCTTAAATAAGGGGCTAAAAATTCCCCTTCAGCGGTGATATAGCCGGCTAAAATGCTCTACATAAATGTTCCTCGTGGTGTTTTACATAAAAATGCACATTTTATAATTGAACTTAGAAAGATTTTCCGTTATCCCACGTCAAATTTGGTTGATAAACGGACCAGTTTCGGCTATGAGCCATCTTTAGTGTTCTATTTTTAGTATTCAATAGAACACTGAAGATGGCACATACCCGAAACCGGTCTGTTTACCAACCAAATTTGACGTGGGATGACGGAAAATCGAAATTTACTACACCCATGCATAACTCTTATCATTTGTGAACCGATTTTCAAAAAATTTTTTTTGTTTGCAGTTTTTTTTTTTTTTTTGTAAATTTGAAACTTTTTTCCCCACGCATAAGCCTGTCATTTGTCAACCGATTTTCAAAAATTTATTTTTGTTGAAAAGGGTTTGCTTGCAATTTCGCACCATATTTTTTTCAATCGATTTTCAAAATAGTTTTTTGTTTGAAAGTTTTGTTCCGTATTTTTTTCAAAAATCGGTGGGGAAATTCCCCCAACCCCCAGAAAATAACTCTGTCATATGTAAACCGATTTTCAAAATAATTTTTTTGCTTAAAAGAGTTTGTTTGGAGTTTGGTCCCATACTTTCTTCGAAAATCTGCGCGACGTTCCCCCCTCCCCAGAAATATTGATTATCGTAAACTCCTCCATTTACGGACCGATTTTAAAAATTCTTTTTTGTTTCAAAGAGTTTGCTTGCAGTTTGGTCGCATAATTTTTCTACGAAAATCAGTGGGGCAGCTCCTCCATCAAAATTTCTATATGAAATGACATGAAAGATTTGGCTCTTTGTATTGAAATCAGTTTTTTTTTCCCAGAATTATTTAACACGCTTGTCACATCTTCTTTAAAATTTTGCATTTACTATGGCTATAAGAACTATAGAAAAGAAAATCAAAACGCGTAGTCTCTAATTTAAATATTTATATAAATTAATCTAGATAATAATCGGTTATCATTTTTTTAGCAACTTAAAGTTTGTTCAAAATTAAACAAAGTACGTCAACATAATGGTTTATAATTTAAACTCAAGATTTTAAAAAGTCATAAAACTTCTTTAACTAATCGTACTTAAAGCATTCTTAAAGTAGATAAATGACTCAATCTCTTAGAATATTATTGTTTGAAAATAAATTATATTGGCTATCTTTCACTTTCTGTTTTTTTGATTTGATTTAAAAACATTATGAAGAACTCTAGAGAAAAAGCTGCTCAAAATGCTTATGCAACCCCTCTCTATTGATACTACAAAATATCCAATGTAATACTTTAAAAGTTTAACCATTTACACAGAAAAAGTTATTATTTAATAACGGTAATTTTCGAAAATAGCACCAAATTCAATAAAACCTGTATTTGATTCAAATATAATGTTTGTTGAAAATACATTTTTTTAATCATTACGGAAGAATAAACAAATTTAAAAAAAATGTTTCTATCAAATATAGAAAAAATCTTTATCACGGAAAATTAAAAAAATATTTTTTATTGAATCAACGCATTTCCATAAAACAGTATACAAAAATCGTTATCACAGGAAATTCAAAAATGTTTTTCTTTGTATTTGGCAAAAAGCACCACCGTGAAATGGGTTTCTTTGGTCCTTTAGGACGATTAGTAAAGCACGTATCTTAAGAGCAGTTTTTTTTTAAATAAAAATAAATGTGTAAGTAAAAAATAAGTTACCTTCAATTTATATCCTTAATGCAAAATGTTATTCATTCACATACCTGCAATAAAGAAGAGAATTGGCATTAGACTAAAGTATTATTAGCTTTAAAATAAATAGTTTTAATTTGCTGCGAAAAAATATGTTTGGCATTTGATTGATTTTAAGACAATTTGTTTGAGGTAAAAAACAACAAAAAGAAAAAAATAGTTTCTAAATGCAACAGCTTAAGAAAAGTTTGTAAAACAAACTATTATAACCTTAAAGGTCACTTAATAAAATAAGAAAAATAAGAAAAAGCTAAAAACAATAATTGAAGAACTGAAGGAGAACATCAAAAGCAAATAAAAACTTAATAGAATAAATTTCAGACACTTAGAAAATAAAATGATCATTTAAACATATGAGAAGACATGTACTCCCATACTCATATGCGTATGTATGGATGTATGAATGCACGTCATATTCACAAAGTTTAATTAAATTAACCTTTTCTTAAATAAATGTGTTAAAAATACGATATTCATTCAATATTTGAACTAATTGAATTAAAAAGAATAGAAATTAAAAGTTTATTTTTCTTTTTTGCAACTAAGTTTTACAATGGATCGCGAGGATTCATCTATATCAAAATCCTCTATGGAACAACCTGTGGCTGAAGGTTTGGAACCGGCAAAACCTGTTAGTTTTTGGGCTTTATTTCGTTTTTCAACACCCTTCGAAATATTTCTACTATTTATTGGCTTTATAATGTCGACAATTAAAGCATTAACTCTACCGGCTGTGGTAATTATTTATAGTGAATTTACTGCCATGTTGGTCGATCGTACCTATCGTAATGGTACGAGCTCAACGACCTATGCTTTACCATTGTTTGGAGGAGGTAAGACGCTGTAAGTAATAAAATTTCTTTGCAATATTAAATAATTTTTATCAAAATAAAATTAGATAGTTATGATCAGGGCTCGGACTTTCATGCAAATTCATGTTTTTTGTGGTGATAGATAAAGACGTATTGACTAATTATGAATCGTCAAATATTAAGTAGTTTGGCATCGATTTGCATATTTTTGCATATTTAGGCAATAAATGCATATTTTTGGAGTTATAAAAGGTTTTTTAATACATATTTCTCAATTTTTGAAAAAAATATTAACAGGCCGATTATGCATGGCAACCGAGCCTCAGTTTGGTTGTCAGTTGCTGAAAATGATACTGCTGAAAAATGATTTCACACGTTGGTTGTTTCATTTCCTTTAAACTTCGAACCGCTCTTGTTATTGTTTTTTTTTGTGGTCGTAAAAAAATTTCCTCTGAAAAAAGGCATGCATGACAATTTTACCCTCATCAGTGCCATGATGTTTTTCTTATATTTTCATTACATATCAATTATCACAAAATAATATTACTAACATATTATATATAAGCATATTTAATTTGAAAAATAACAAAAGTACAATAGTGTAGGTTGGTAAATAGGCTTTATACTTGAGGTATCCATGTAGGACTAAGTATATACAAACTTCTATAACTTTTTGTGTATTTAAAGTACATGTAAATTTTCATATTTTTGCAATAAATAAACACTTATAATTAAAAAAAAAAAAAAAAAAAACCAACTTTATAACGAAGTTTTAAATTTTTTTTAATTTATTAGAGATGTTCTCACAATTATTTATTAAATAAATTGTTATTTGCTGATTAGTCCTGTCAATATGCCAGCTTATCAGTAGACCTTCAATCAAATTTTCCACCTTGTATTCTTACACAAAAACCCTCAAAGAAGAAATGAGAATTACAAAGTAGGAACATAATAAGTCTAAGGACAGGCAACTCATAGTTATTTTCTTACGACTTTAATACATATACACAGACAACTCATAGTTATTTTCTTACGACTTTAATACATTAACACAGAACAAATTATCATAGGTTTTTATTTTAACACACATGTGTTTGATTTTGTTTTTAAATTTTATAATTTTTTTCTTTGGTTTTTAAAATTTCCAATACAAAACGCTGTTAGAAAAAAACTCGATTTTTTTCTTATTAAATATTTACGAATTTTAGTGTTTAATTTTACGAATTTTGGGATATGGGACGTATCCCAAAATTCGTAAAATAAATATTTGAATTTATGAATTTAGTAATAGAATACGAATTATAGTTTTTTCTGTGTAGTTAATCTTTGGTTAACAATAAATATATAAATGAGGCAAAACTAAAAATTAAACTCTTTTTTATATAAATGTATTTATATCTACCAATTTTTTTATTTCTGCATTTCGAAAAGCACTCAAAAAATAGTTAGGTTTAATAATTTATTTTTCTTGCATTTTAAAATTCTCATTTATTCTTTGAAAGTTTGTATATAAGCATACGAAAGTTGAAAGCCTTTCAAATATTTGGTTGAAGGTCTACTCATAAGCTAGTGGAAGCACCAGCGAAATGCAGGTGTTGATACTATTTTAGTCTACAACACAATAATGTTCCACCTTTTTATTGAAAGTGTTTAAATTTTTTATATAATTTTTCCAATTACACAGTTCATATGAATCAGAAGAGGTTAACAATGCTGAACTTTACAACGATTCAATATCGTATGGTATTTTACTAACAATAGCATCGGTAATAATGTTTATATCGGGAATATTTTCCGTTGATATATTCAACTTGGTGGCCTTAAGACAAGTTACACGCATCCGCAAACAATTATTTCAGTCGGTTATGAGACAAGATATCGGCTGGCACGACTTGGCAACGAAGCAAAATTTTGCTCAAAATATGACAGAGTGAGTAAGAATGATTTAAATGGAAAAAATATATTTTGTACTATTACATTTTGTTTGTGCTAATTAGCTTTTCAAGTATCAAACTCAAGCCTAAATAGTTCATTGCAAAATTTGTATCTTTCCAGTGATGTGGAAAAAATTCGTGATGGCATTTCTGAGAAAGTGGGTCATTTTATATATCTTGTTATCGGCTTCATTATAACAGTGGCAATTTCATTTGCTTATGGCTGGAAATTGACATTAGCCGTTAGTATCTATATACCAATAGTTATCGTGCTCAATATAGTGGTAGCCAAGGTATGTACACAAGTAGAATTTCAAGATACAATCTTTAAATTTAATACATTAATTATGAAGTTTCAAAGTAAACTCACTACTAAAGAACAAGAGTCTTATGGCAATGCTGGCAATTTAGTCGAAGAGGTTCTTAATGCCATACGTACTGTTGTGGCGTTTGGTGGCGAGAAAAAAGAATCGGAACGTTATGATAACTATTTGGTGCCGGCCCGTAAAGCCAGTCAGCGTAAGGGCGCTTTTTCCGGTTTAAGTGATGGCGTATTGAAAAGTATGTTATTTCTTTCCTGTGCCGGTGCATTTTGGTATGGCGTCAATTTGATCATTAATGATCGTGACAAAGAGGAAAAGGAATACACACCAGCCATATTAATGATTGTAAGTGAAATCTGTCATATCATTTTATATAATTGTCTTTGAATCATGTCGATATAAACAGGCCTTCTTTGGCATTATAATTGGTGCTGATAATATAGCCCGAACTTCACCGTTTCTTGAATCCTTTGCCATGGCTCGCGGCTGTGCTTCTACCATTTTTAAGGTGATTGACTCACATTCTAAAATTGATCCCATGTCGACGGATGGCAAAATTTTAAATTATGGTTTGAGAGGAGATGTTGAATTTGCCGATGTATTTTTTAGATATCCTTCACGCCCCGATATTATTGTTCATAGAGGTTTAAATATTAAAATAAGATCTGGCACTACCGTGGCATTGGTGGGTTCTTCAGGTTGTGGCAAATCAACTTGCATACAACTGCTACAGCGCTTTTATGATCCTGTATTTGGCTCAGTGTTATTAGATGACTTGGATATACGTAAATATAATATACATTGGCTACGCTCCAACATGGCGATAGTGGGTCAAGAGCCAGTATTGTTTTTGGGAACAATAGGTAAGTGTTGTCAAAGAAATGCGTTCCGATCGAAAGTGGTTTTAACTCCGCAATTTTCTTCTGCATAATGATCAAATTGGAATTAGAAATACTTTTTCTTTTAGTTTAATATGCGTTTGAAAGTATTATATTTGCATACTTTTAGGAGCGCCAAATGAATACCAGCCAATTGAAATTGAGCTTTTCGTGTTAACTAAACTAGTGCCTTAAAGTATGCAATTTTCCTTAGATATAAAGATATTCGGAGTCTGAAGAAGATTACATAAATCAAATCCATCGGTATTGCACAGAATTAAAACCATTAAGGTCGGAATGAGTGACATGTTTGACTACAACAATTTCAACTTTAACTGAACTACATATAAATTTTAGCTGAGAATATTAGCTATGGCAAACCGAAAGCTTCTCAAAAGGAAATCGAAGCTGCCGCTAAAGCAGCAGGAGCACATGAATTTATAACCAATTTGCCAGATGTAAGCTGGAAGTTTTTATCATTTAACTAGTTCCTAATTTTCTTTTTCTTTCTTCTTTTAGAGCTACAAAACCACTATTGGCGAACGTGGCTCTCAGTTATCGGGTGGGCAAAAGCAAAGAATTGCCATTGCTCGTGCCTTAATACAAAATCCAAAAATTTTACTGTTGGATGAAGCGACCTCAGCTTTGGACTATCAATCGGAAAAGTTGGTTCAGGAAGCCTTAGATTTTGCCTCCAAAGGCAGAACTACCATAGTTGTATCCCATAGACTATCGGCTATAAGAGGAGCTGATAAAATAGTTTTCATACAAGAAGGCAAGGTAATTGAGGAAGGTTCTCATGATGATCTGATGGCTTTGGAAGGAGCCTACTATAATATGGTTAAAGCGGGAGAGATAAATGTACCCGAACCTGATAATATGGAGGATATTGAAGAAGCAAAAAGTACAAATAAAGCTTTTGGAAATTTTTTTTTAATGTTTAAAATTATTTCTTTATCAATTTCTATTTAGGAAACAGTTTAGCTATTTATGAGAAATCCTTCGAAACAAATCCCATTAACTTGGAAAAGAATCAAAAGAATAGCATACACTTGGACGAAAGTGAAATCATAATGAAACTGCAAGTGTCTAAAGAAACCTCTGCAAAATCAGAAGTGAAGCCGAATTTTTTTAAAACATTTGGTCGCATTTTGAAACTAGCACGCCCTGAGACTTGTTTTATTGTTATGGGAGCCATTTGTGCTATTGGGTTTGGCTTTACTTATCCCGCTTTTTCGGTAGCCTTTGGAGAGTTTTATGCAGCTTTGGCTGAAAGTGAGGCCCAAACTGCACTCGATCGTACTGCAGTTCTGTCCATTTGTTGTTTAGTATTGGGTATTCTAACTGGCTTAGCTTGTTTTCTACAAACATATCTTTTCAATTATGCTGGTGTGTGGTTAACCACAAGAGTCAGATCCATGGCATTTAAGGCAATCATGAAACAAGAAGTTGGCTGGTTTGATGAAGAAAACAATTCGGTGGGCGCTCTATCAGCTCGTTTATCTGGAGATGCAGCAGGTGTTCAAGGCGCCATTGGTTATCCTTTAAGTGGCCTTATTCAAGCATTTTCCAACTTTGTCATAGGCTTGACATTAGCATTCTACTATTCCTGGAAGTTGGCTTTATTATGTGCAAGCACTTGCCCCATTATTATTGGTTCGGTGATATTTGAAGCTAAGTTAGGTTTTTTGAAGAATAAAGCGAAAACTTTTTAAATGCAACTTTTTAAATTCTTTCAGATTCATGACTACTTCTATGATACGTGAAAAAGTGGTATTGGAAGAGGCTTGCCGTATAGCCACAGAATCCATAGCTAATGTACGTACCATAGCTGGCCTCAGAAGGGAACAACAAGTTATAGAAAAATATAATAAGGAAATACGTAAAGTAGAAGTTCTTATACGACAGAAACTTAAATATCGGGGTTTAATTAATTCCTCTGGTCAAGCTTTTCTGTTTTTTGCCTACGCTGTTGCCTTGTGTTATGGTGGTGTTTTAGTCTCAGAAGGCAAAGTTCCCTTTCAGGATATTATAAAGTAAGTTCTTTCACTTTTATAAAATAAAACAATAATAAGCGCCTTACTCGGAATAAATTATCAAGTCCTTATAAGAGGTTTATGAATGAAACTGGCTTCCATACAAAATTTGTTTCATAAGCCCCTCATAAATCTTTGCTAAATATTATGAATAAGGGGCTTAGCCCCTTACATATACGTTGTTTCAACGAAAATATTCATTGACACCCAATGAAAATATTCATTGAAACTTAATGTAAAGCAGTGTATTGCAAGCAATAATTGTTGTTATTCTTTAAAAAAAAATTAATAAAGCATTTCATTGATTTAACGTACTTGTACGTTGTTAGGTCAAAATTATTTAACAAATCCTTGAAACCTTTTTGGTTGAGTATATTTGATTATTTCAAAAAACCTACATACAATTCTTATTTGTATTCGAAAGCCAAAGGCTTTTAGACTAGGTTGAGAATAAGGAAAACTCTTGTGTAATGAATAGCTAAGACAAACATAAAAACGTAGTGAATTTCCAAACCACCAAAGAGCTGCAATTACAAGCGTGAAATAAAGTTTCGAAAGCTTTCAACACTTGTAAAAGCCTTAAACGGAAATCGGTTTAATGTTATATGTTTAACTTTTTGACTTCACCCCTCTGACACAGTGGAAAGGTATAACAAGAAATCTGATGATAAGGTCGTGGTTGATCTCGTAAATGTCACGGCACCAAGTTCGACCCTTATGCAGTAAAAAAAATCTTTTTCCTTTCAATTATTACTTGCTTTAAAAATTCTTTTATCAATATAAATAATTTAATTGAAAAATTAAATTGAACGAACTTAAGCCTGAATAATTGAATATCTTTGGATTAAAAGCCATGTAGCACGAATACATTTATAGCCCCAAAAAATAACAAACAATTAACAAATAATTATTTAATTTTAAAATTAAAAACATATATTTTTAAGGGTATCGGAGGTCTTGCTTTATGGTTCAATGATGTTGGCTCAATCTTTAGCTTTTGCTCCTGCCTTTACTGCAGCCTTAGTGTCCGGTCATAGATTATTCCAAATTTTGGATCGCCAGCCCAAAATTACCAATTCTGCTTTACCAGCCAAAAATACGTTTGCGAAGCAATTGAATCTATTTGAAGGAGTGCGTTTTAATGATTTGGAGTTCAGATATCCCACACGACCAGATGTTAAAATTTTAAATGGTTTAAATTTGGAAGTAATACATGGCAAAACTGTGGCATTAGTGGGACATTCTGGTTGTGGAAAATCGACGTGTATACAATTACTGCAACGTTTTTATGATCCCGATAATGGTTCTATAGTAAGTAAGGGAACAAAATAGATGCATAACATCGAAAGAGGTTGTTATAAGCCAGTCAGCATCAGCATGTGAGCATTCGGCGTAGTTACACCCTCTTTTGGCCGTAAACATTTTACATAAACTTCTTTTATAATTTTTAATTCTCACGATTTCAGCACATTAATAATGACGATATCAAAACCGATTTGACTTTAGATAATCTACGTAGTAAACTTGGCATTGTCTCCCAAGAACCTTCATTATTCGAACGTACTCTGGCTGATAATATTGCCTATGGCGATAATAGTCGTAATGTAAGCATGGCCGAGATTATTGCAGCCGCCAAAAGTGCCAATGCTCATTCATTTATTATGGGTCTTCCAAATGGTTATGACACTAAAATGGGTGCACGTGGCACTCAACTATCGGGTGGCCAAAAACAACGTATTGCTATAGCTCGTGCTCTGGTACGAAATCCTAAAGTGTTGCTATTGGATGAAGCTACATCAGCTTTGGATTTACAAAGTGAGCAATTAGTACAACAGGCCTTAGATGTGGCATGCTCTGGTCGCACATGTATCGTTATTGCTCATCGTTTATCGACTGTACAAAATGCCGATTTAATATGTGTCGTACAAAATGGTCGAATTGTAGAGCAAGGAACTCATCATCAGTTGATGTCTAAGGATGGCATTTACGCCAAATTACATAAGACTCAAAAAGAACATTAAATTGGTTTTAAAGCAGCTAGCTACATATACAATAGATAAGAAGTTTTAAAATAAGTTTTTAAGTACCAAAAGACTAAGTTGTAACGAAAATGGACATTAAGTTTTAAAATAAAATAATTAAAAACAGGAATTAATTTGTATTGACAAAGTATGAAACTAGTAAACAGTCAGTAGTTACTAAGAGAAAGCTTTGCTTACTATACACTGAAATAAATTTTCTTCATAAGACCAATGAAACAATTTCATTTGATTTTTTTTCATTAATCCAATGAAAATTTCACAAATCCTATGAAAATTTCATTAATATTGTAAAATAATTTCATTGGTTGAAAGACAATTTCATAAATTCAATGAAAACTATCATTAATATTGTGAAAGAAGTTCGTTGATTGAATTTTAATGAAATTTTCATTGGTTGAATTTTAATGAAACTTTTCATTGGATTTGTTAAATTTTCATTAAACCAATGAAATTCTTAAACAATATTAATAAAATTTTCATTGGATTTGTGAAATTGTCATTGAATTAATGAAAAAAATCCAATGAAATTGTGTCATTGGTTTCATGAAGCGAAATTCTTTCAGTGTAGTACACAAAAAAATTTAAGTCTTAACTACTTACTGCTTGTTCAACGATGTCTAATTCTTTCTTTCGTAAAACTCTTTCTTTCGTAAAATTACATCTAAAAGAAAAATATATTCAAAAATTCTGTTTGTGTTTTAAATGTAACTGTACGAAAGAATAGCGTTAAACAGGCAGTTACTATTTGAGAGAAACACTAATTATTTGTGTTTTCTTTGCTCAAAAATTAATGATTCCTCCCAACGTAAGTACTAACATTGGCCCAACAATTGGTTTTTCGTAACTGCTTATTAGTCTAATTACTTGCGGCTGCGAAATATGCAATATATGCTCTGTTTAATTCATACTAGGATACCGCACAGTGGTCGGAGTTCGACCACTTGATCCGTAACCGGGTTTGTTTGTCACGGCTTTTTAAACCGGGTTCTTAGGCAAATATATATTGTGCATATCTAGAAAAAATACCTTTTATATTATATATTATTCATCAATATTGGCGAGCGATACGATGCTTAAAACTGTACCACAAAATATTGTGTGACCTATTCATATATCGTCGTTGCTCCGACAAAATCAGCTATGTTCATATTTTAATTTGTAGTTCCATATTTACAATTTAAATTTCATTTTCTGTTAAATTATTTTAGAATTTCTAAATCTAAATTGATTATTAGGCTAAGGTTCGTAACGTTATATTCAGAAAGAATTGGGTATGATTAATATTCCAAGGAACAATGGAAAAATTAACATCAACTTAATTTTTCAACGTACACAGCAGAACAGAGTAGCGCCACTTTCGGAAGCCGCTACACTTCCATCGTCAGTGCTCACGTGTATTTGCTATCACCACTTGTCAGGTGGCTCTGTTGAATGTGATTTTAATTCTTATATATACAACTTTTTCGCGAAAATTGAATACGAGAATTAAATCACTCTCAAGCTGATATTAAAGTGCACTTTCCCAGCGTTGCCATCGGTTTATTTTTCTTCATTCCCATTTTTCTGATTTTTGTTCTACTCAAGACAAACTTTTTTGGTTTGATTTTATACTTAAGTATATATGAACATGTAAACATGTGAAAAGCTCAAGCCAGTAGAATTTCTAGTTTTTATTTATTTAAAATGACATCATATATCCATATATCATATTTTAGTCACAAAGTATATCACTGGTAGATCAAAATTATGTAAAATTTGATTACCTATCTATGACTTACCAGTGACTTCAAAACTAGGTCATGTGTTCACTGGGAATAAGAGTTGGAAAGGTAAAGCAAAGTCTTTACAGGAATACAAAAAGCAGGGGCATAAAAATATAAAAACCCACATTTTCCTTATTCTTATTAGAAACTGAGCCATAACCGCAAAAAAGCTTAACCACCAAGTATTTTTTTAATTAACCTTACTTTAAAAATGTAACCATATAAAAATTTAAAGGCAAAATGCTATTTAGCTAAAATTCCTTTTGCTGTATTTCCGTAACGATACTTGACATGACTTTGAAACTTTGGCATATAGTGCAAAATATCGTAAATGACACCGGTCGACAAACGGAAAAAAAATCCTTGTGTTTATATATTAATGCATCGATCCTGATGCTAGACATCGTAAGACACCTAAATATCGATTCTTAACGTTGAAAGTTTGTTTTTGTTTGTTTTACATCGATAACAAAATTTAGGTTTAATACGAAAGTTCATGCAAACATAGAAAGAATACCAAAAACCTATTTCTACAAAAACAAACTTTGACAAAAAAAATATTTTTCCCTTTTATAAGGAACAAAAAAGAAACAAAAATTTGACATGGAGAAGTCAGACTCAAAAATAGTGTTAACCTGTGTAATAGATTTTTGTCAAAAAGGAAGTCTGAAAAGCATATTCGTTAATCCTTTTTGTCGTTATGCTCGAAATGTTTGTGTATAATTTCAATCATGGATACACAGTGGGGAAGAATCAAAGAAACTTGGAAATATATCAGCCATTTCCAAACGGATAATCCATCCGAACAGTATAAAATATCACATGAACTTAGCAGAGAAGTATTTCTATTTAATGGAGATGAGTTTCCCATATTGGTCAGGAGCGTAGCTACAAAGTCCCAAAATAGAACACATCGGGAATGGAAAATGTTTCAACGCTTATACTTAATTTGTTTCTCCCGCGATACCAAAAATAATTTGTGTCCTTATAGCCTTATAAGGCTCTAAAGAAAGCATGTTTGTTCAATTTTCACGAAAAAGTTGTATATGAGTAATTCCATTTAGCCGGGTGTGACCATTTTAGACACATTTTTTTATAAATCAGGAATATAAAATTTTTTAATTAAAACAACGTTGCGGCTCGCAAGGACATTAAACTTAAAGTTGTTGAATAACGAGTAGACACTGATAGAAAACGTTTTCTGCTCAGAATGCTCATCAGAAAGCTGCGACGGGTGTGACCTTATAAATCTTATTTTTAAAGAATTATGACTTGCAGTATAAATTCTGTAAAATTTTGACTATAAGGTACACAATAATTTTGGTACAGATATCTGTTCAAAGTGTATTGTCTATTTACTGTTTGACAAAAAATAATTTTTCTTATAAAAAACTGTTTTTAAAATGAGACGTGTGTGACCGACGGGTATGACCCAGTACGAAAATTTAAAAAATTCGAAGAAGTAAAATGTTTTATTGATTTAATTAATATAAATAATATAGAGATAAACTCATCCATTCTATTATATACAGCAGAATACTCTAGATGAATATTTTTTTTAATTCAATAAAAAGCAAAAAAGAAGTATATTCTTTTCAGAGATGACGGTTTTTAGTAATAATGAGAAAGGGAATAAAAGGAAATCTGAAATAAATATTAAATATACAAAGAGGGAGAGCAAAATGTTTCTTGCATGATCAGTTAAAAGTGCCTCAAATTTATTAGAAAATATTAAATAGTGTATTTTTTTATTTTTTTCTATATTGTCATTCTCTAAAAAAAAAATCAATTGAGATATTTTTATTAAAAATGAGAAAATTATTTTTTCCTTGCATAGGGCCGTTTTACGTGGAATTACTCATATATAAGAATTAAAATCACATTCAACAGAGCCACCTGGCAAGTGGCGATAAGCAAAATACACGTCAGCACTGACGATGAAAGTGTAGCGGCTTCCAAAATTGGCGCTATCCTGTGTACTCTGCTGTGTACGTTGAAAAATTAAGTTGATGTTAATTTTTTCGTTGTTCCTCGGAATATCAATCGTGCCCAATTCTTTCTGAATTAAACGTTACTTAAAATCTTAAATTGTTTAAAAAAAATTTCATTGAAATATTCCTTCTGAGTTGGAAAAAATAAAAATTTTAATTTCAAAATTGAAAAAATTTTGTCTTTTTTTTTTTTAATTTTGCCCTAAGATGATGGTGCTCATTCTTTTCTGTAGAAACAAAAATAATTTCTTCAGAAACATGTAATTATAAGGTATTTGGCTAAAAGGTATAATCAAAGACATAATTTTAGAAAAAACAAGTAATACAACTTACATTTTTTGTACTCTTCCGAATTCGACATATTTTGCAGCCAAGTTTTGATTTTAGCCCATATCTTCTAAGATCCGAAAGCTTGGACTCCAACACAAATACCGCTTGCAGCAACTCCTATGTGTGTCCATTGGTTTTCCAAAGCATTTTATGTGCATTGCACCAAATGTGGACTTTATGAGCAAAACCATAAGAAATCAAATTTTTGGGATTTCTTGAAACTTTTTTAGGAATTCAGAAATTCTCATAACCGAATCCTATCTTTCTTTGCTTGCTTGGTATTTAGTTGTGTAAATTCCTACATATCTGCAAGACTTCATTCGAAAATATCAAAAATCAACGTTTTTATAGCATTAAGAAAAAAATTAATATGCAAAAAACACTACATAACGCAAATTTTCCCCTTGTTTTGCAAAAAGTCTTTCAAAAATGTTCCAATTGTTAAAATCAGAATACACTGTTCAAAACTGCACATAATTTTGTAAATTTTGGTATGTGATATGTCTACCTTTCTCTTTCAGACGTGTAAAATTAATGGAGTTATAAGTAAAAACTCGTATTGAAATTATCACTTATGATCAGAAAAAGAACTCATGTGTCGTCATTTTAATTGTGGAGAGGAGGCGAAAAAGATTCGAGTATGCTCTGAAATGATATGCGGAAATATATGCAATATTTAACCCTGCACCTTTAGAATGACATGATATTAGCCCCGCCTTACCACCTTTTCAAGAAAGTAGGTAAACATTTATTTCGTAATAACAACAATAGTAATAATTTGCAATAAGTAATTAGAAATTCTTCCCAGCAATATTGTCATGTATAATAAATGTTCTATACAAAGACAATAAATCAATTTCAATTAATGTTAATAAAATCAATTTTTGTGGTTTATATACGTATGAAAAACATTGAAAGAAAAATTGTATGTAAATGTTTAAAATCAAGTAAAAATTGCGAAATATTAGAATGAAACTCCCAGCAAAAGCCTTGCATGGTTGGGATTATGGCATTATTGAAAATTGTGTATTTTTGTTCGAGATGAAAAGTTTTAACAGTTTGCCTCCTTTTGTAAATAACACTTTCCTTACTTTAGAGCTTTTGCTGCTCTTAAATCTTGTTTTTTTTCTGCTAGGTTAGAATGGTGCGGAATTGTGGAGATATGGGGGTTTACTCTGTAATGTGATGCGAAAGGAAAACAGTTCGCATTTATATGTTATTTACATAGCATTTCTTTCATTTCGAATTACAGAGTAAGCCCCCTGTCATTTCCCTAAAACAGAAGAAATATAGTTTTAAAACTATTTTTCATTTTCAATTTCTTTAAGTGTAAAATAACATGTTATATCAAACATAGCTATGACGCAATCACATTTGAATAAAGTTTTCACAACTTTGTCCTAAGCTTTATAAAAGATAAATGTAACAAAATTTAGTTCCTTAGTTGCCTCTCTCAGAAACAATAATTGACGTGGAGTGTTTTTGCCGCTAAGACATTAACCGCAACAATTTGAATTAGTTGAAAAATATTTTATATCTATAAACATGACATTCGCCATATGAAAGCAAAAAAATTAATAGAACTAAAACTAATAAAATATTTTCGATTAACAACTAAATAAATAAAATTAAACTTAAATACTCGCGTGTGTTACTCGTAAAAAAGTTATCAAAAATATATAATAACAATAGAAGGCGCTTAATGAACTTGCTGTATGATAAGAGTCTTTTATTTATCTGATAGAACGAAGAATATAAAAAAACTGAATTGCTCAGGTTTAAAATATATTCTAAGCATCTAATTAAAGAAATCATTAGGTGTTGTGATAAGATGTATGTAAATAACAATATTACTTGTCTAACGCAAGTAACAATTGTGTAAATATATAAAAGAATATATTAACTGAAATTGATTAAATTACAAAATAAAAATAGAAGTTGCTATCGATTTTCCCCACACAAATTAATAAAGGAATTCACAAGGTCGTCCTAAGTGTTGTAACTGTTGTAGGTAATAACTTTATACAATAGTTGTATGATTATTGTTGATATTCTCAATAAAAATATATAATATGACACTATAACTTATTCAGATATGTTTTTATGGTGTGCTATGTGTTCAGCTGAATAATTTTCGCATAAGACCGTTTCTATTTTGAATTTTAATTTTTGTATTTTTATTGTGTGTACATAAATATTTTTGATTTATTATTTTCATATATAGTTTTTGAAGTTTTATACCCCCATATTCATAGAATTTAAAATGATCTTGAAATGTATTTTATGTCAAATTTTTCATACAAAATTTTCTTAAAATAGATTTCAAATACATTTTATTTATTTATGAATATGGAGGATAGATAGTGTTTAGAATTTGAATATAATTTTATATAATTTTGTAGTATTTAGTATTTGAATATACACAGAAAAAAGTTTGAACATACATATTATGAAAAAAGTTCATAATCTATTGCTCATATATTTTATTAATTTATAAATAAAAACAGGAATTATTTCATGAGCAGTATGACTTTAGTTTTTAATAAATAAATTTATGAAATCTAAGTTGCCTTGAAAAAAGTTTTTAGGTTTTTTGTACACAAATTTTAAAATGTTTTTTTATTTTATATAAAGTAAAAATAGAGCTCATTTACAATAGTCTGTTTGGCAGAGAGGAAAGAGTTGTGCCTAAAACAACAGGCTATACAAGTTCAATACTAAAAATTTTTAAAAATATTTTTAAAAAGATATATGAATAAATTTATGTAAAAGTTCCTATACAGAAAAAAATTACTTATATCCAAGGAATTTTTTTATATATGCTATGAATTTAACATGAAAATTTTTTTCCAAACGTTTTTCGTTCACGTTAGGAATTTTTACCTAAATTAATTCATATTTCTTAATAAAAATATTTTTAAAAATTCAATTATTGAATTTGTATAGCCTGTTGTACTAGGCACAACTCTTTCCTTTCTGCCACACAGACTATTTGAAACGAACTGTATTTGTACACTATATTAATAAAAAAAATACATTTCAGAATTTGTTGACAAAATATTGAAAATTTTTTTCAAAGCAACTTCGATTTCATAAATTTATTTATTAAAAATTAAATTCATATTGCGTATGAAATAATTCCTGTTTTTTATTTATAAATTAATAAAATATATGAACAATAGATTATGAACTTTTTTCATAATATGTATGTTCAAACTTTTTTCTGTGTAGCTGCAATGAAAATACTTTGGAAAAAATTATCATGTTCAGTTCATAGCATTTATGAAAAAATTCCTATCTGAAAATCGTCCTATTTGAAATGTTGTACTATGTTAGTACTTAAGACATTAGTACTCCTTGTGAATTCCTTTAATATATTTAACAAATTACTCCATAGCACTATGGCTCAGACGACCATTTTCTTTGGCCAAAACTATTTTTTTATCTTCTCTTTTAATGCATTTGTTATTGCAATCAAGTAGGCGACACTTCAGACCAACTAAAAAAGCATTTTATTTTTGTTAGCATTAATTAATTAACCATTTAATTATAAGGCATCAAACTTTTATTAAAAAGTTACAATTGAAATTGGAAAATATGATTTTTTTAAAGCTTTTATCTGCAGTTATTAGCTAAAACAGGTACTACACAAATAAAAAAAATATATTATCATGAAAAAGAAAGATAATCTTGTTTAGATTAATTTATGCGAAAAACAGAATCCAAAAAATGTTTGTGATATTCAACACCTTAAGTGTTTCACATAACCTATAAAATCGCTGTTTTTTAATGTACATAAGTTTTTAAAAAATTTGCCACCAGTTTCCACCATAAGACTTGCAGAAGTTGTTGAATTGGAGTATTGGAACTTTAATTCAGTTTTCGTTTTATGCGATTTTTAACGATTTTGGGTAAAGTAAAATATTCATTCCGCTAAAAATTTTCAAACATGTTTCAAGGAATAATTAAAACATCGAAATAAAAGGCTTTCAAGTAATATATAGAAAAAATCTATCAAGAGAGAAATTCTGAGTAATTTCGCTTTATCTAACAGTCATGCCCGGATCCAGGGGCGGAAAAATATTATCCTCACCCTCACACGAAAAGTCTATAAATATCTTACATATTTCTGTTGCGTTTTGTAAATAATATTTGGGCTCATGCGAAACTGATACACCAAATTGTTTTTGAACATTAACCTGAGATCCCACTATCGTCGCAATGGACCGATTTTCGTCGGCTCACTGCAATAAAGCCATAGGTAATGAAAAAAATTACCTTATTTTCCAATTAATCGCGATATGAGGCCATATGGCTTTACAACCACTGTGGTGCAATGGAATTACGTTTTTTCCTAATTAGTTGAGAAATATGGCCATTTTGTTTAAGTACCTATTGCAGTGATTCGACGAAAATCAGCACATTGCGCCGATAGTGTGAACTCCGCATTAGGTCAGTTAGCATTTGTATCACGAACTAGTTATATGAAGAAGAATGTGCATAAAAAGTCGGTATTTTTCAAAAATTGTGATGAAAAAGTAATTGCGTTTGGTGCGGAATATTTTTTTATGATTTCGAAATAAAATACACTCTGGTTGTTTTTACTTTTTTATGCTCTATCTGACTGTGTTATGCCATTTTTCCTATTTGTAAAAATTTTTTAAAAGTTATATGCCTACTGTATATTGTTCTTGTTGAATAAAATTAGATTAATTTATTACGGAAGAAAAAAGTAATGCTTAGAATAGAAGGACTCCTTTGAATGGGTGTGGCACTGTCCACTTTTCTTATCATAATTGTCAAGCTTATTAAGATTCTGCTGAGTAGAACTAGCTGAAAAAAATAACTCCTTTGAATGGGCCACTTTTTTAATCATAAAATTGCATTTATGCTGGAGCTTAATGTGTGTGCCAAGTTTCATTAGATTCGGCTAAGTAGAAGTAGTTTTAAAATATATTTATTTTGAATGGGCGTGGCACTGCCCACTTTTCTAATTCCAATATTGCATTTATACACTGAAAGGAAACTCTTCATTCAGACAAAGAATTTCTTCATTGTATTAATGAAATTCGTCATTAAAAGTCAGCTAATGAAGCCCTTCATTGTATGTTTCATTGTATTTTTGAACTTTATTTGGCCAGCCATGTCATAAATGTTCATGTATGCAATGTAATTGCTCATTGTATTAATGAAAAGTTTCATAAATATAATGAAGATCATGTAATGAACCGCTTTCATTGCCTGAATGAATGACTTTCCTTTCAGTGCAGCGACGCTTAATATGTGTGCCAAGTTTCATAAGATTCGGTTAAGTAGAAGTAGCTCAAAAATAATAATTTACTTTGAATGGGCGTAGCAAAATAAATAAATTTCTTAAAGATTTAATTTTAATTTTATTTTTCATTTTACCTTATAAATACTTTTATTGTTATAAAATGGTTTTCGAATTGCATAAAGGTGTAGAAAAATAAAATAAATTCATATCGAATACAAAATATTTGCTGGGTTTCGTGTAATTTTCAATTCTCAAATGGTTTTTGAAAGTCTGTACATAAGATAAAGGGCTTGTAACAGTTCAAAATTGTGTTTGAAGTCTACTGACGATTTGGTAAAGCACCAATTAAATGCATATAGACGATGCTTAAACACCAGCACATAAATTTCATTTATTAAGATATCTTTAATATATTCAGAGATATTCAACTTTGAGTTTTATAATTTTGGTTTTTGGCATCGACTTTGTTCCCGATTTAGGAAATACTACCAAAAAAAGTTTATATGATTTTTAACAAAATCCTTGATACAGAATAAATTTTTAAGTTATCTCAATTCATGTAGCCGTGAAAAAATTCGAAGTCAAGACTTTGAAATGAGGGTGAAACATGGCTAAATATTGACAAAAATAGAGCTGAATTGTTGTTGGACGTTTTATCAAAAAAATTTCAGAACTAAAAATTTTCTTTTTTCATATTTCAAAAGAATACACTCCAAAAATTACTGCAATTCAAATGTTGAATCGATTAAAGCATGCAATCGATACTAGTGCTGGCAACGTATTGAGTAGTGGGTACCGAGTATCGAGTATTAGCTCTTGTCTTAGAGTACTAAATACCAAAAAGTAGTTACTCGATACTTTCGCTATTGTGTTTTTGTAGTCAAACCGAGTAGAAAATTGATGGTGTAAAATACAACTCTGTTTAAAAATATAAATTTTTCTAAGCGTTAAAAATATCAAAATGAAAATCAGAATGAAAACGAGTACCAAAATGAAAAGTATTGGGTAGTATTGAGTAATGAAAAGTAGCAGAAATCGCCAGCACTACGAATATAGTGAATTTTTCTACGAAATTCTAAATTAATCACTTAAGAAAAAAAGCGCCCATCGAGTTTCTTCAATTTTTTCACAAATTATATTAGACTCATTTAATATAATTAATCTGGCTTTTAATTGTTAACCGCCCGCTCAAAAATGTTGCCACGAGAGCAGATTTTTTTTACAAATAGTCAACTTTTCTGAAGTATTTTATTTACCTGCATAAAAATAGTACCAAACTTCATATTTTAAATTTTTATTTTTTTATTATTTATTTAAAGATATATTGAACGGGGATCTCTTAACGAATTTTTAATTCCAAAGGAAACATGTGAAGAAAATGCGAATTTCCAATTTTTTAAAGCAAAATTGTAGACGTATGAGTAACATGATGTACTATAATATTGCTCATACCTCAACATTGCTCTATATGTTATAAAGTTGCTCCATAGTCATTTACTGCTCCCCTATTCTGTAACTCGCTAAAGCTAAATCCCTATCGGTAAAAATTTATAAAGTCGTTTTATCGATTTTTCGCTAAAAATGCAATTTTGCAACGTGTATTGCTAAATTAGCCAATATCTTAAAAATTTAATCCGGCGACATTTTAGTGCTTTATGACATTGCTAAAAATCCTTAATTTTGTATTCGTTCATCACTTCAGCGGTCAAGATTTAGCTTTAGAGAATAAGGGGTTGGTGGGACATTTTTCTTGTCATTTTACTGAAAGGCACCCTATAGAACACTATATGAAAAAAAGCAAACCCGTGTTGAAAGGGTTAAATAATGTCTGTAAAAATTGTCACCCTTACAATAAGTCTTCCAAGCAATTAAATTTTTTTGCTGGGTAATCATGGTTACGAAAAAATATAAAACCATTGCACGAGATATAATAAACATTATTAATAAACATTATAAATGTCATTTCAAGAGTTTACTATCATGAATAGCGAAATGATAGATAAGTCAAGTATTATAACAATTATTTGTGTAGTGAGAAATAAAAAACTTTTATGGACTTTAAATAATGAATTAAGTTGACAATTATTTGAAAAATGACCACTTTAAAATATCAGATTAATTAGTTTGATTGTGGTCAATTTAAATGATGAAATGTTTGAAGAAATATCAAATATATTAAAACGTACATATTTCTCCACATAATGAAATCTAAAAGCTTTTCGAATTTCTAGACTATTAAAAAAAAGTTATTTAGATAATATTTGGCAATTATCAAATATATTCACCAAAAAAAAAAATAATAAAATACTATGTCAATGAACTTAGTGGCGATTTAAAGGATTAAATATTATTGTTAGTGTAGGCAAAAGTAGTTTATTTCATTAAGGCATGATTTGAGAAAGAAATTCAATGAACTACACAGAAAAAAATATTACTTATATCCAAGGAATTATTTCATAAATGCTATGAATCTAACATGATAATTTTTTTTCCAAATTATTTTCATTCCAGCTAGGAACTTTTACATAAATTAATTCATATTTTCTTTAAAAACTATTTTTAAAAATTCGGTATTAAACTTGTAGTCTGTTGTACAAGGCACAACTCTTTCCTTGCTGCTAAACAGACTATTTGGAATTAATTGTATTTTTACTTTATATAAATAGAAAAGCATTTTAGAGTTTATTGACAAGAAAGTTTAAAGTTTTTTTTTTAAAGCAACTTCGATTTCATAAATTTATTTATTAAAAACAAAATTCATACAGCGTATGAAATAATTCCTGTTTTTATTTATAAATTAATAAAATATATGAATAATAGACTATGAACTTTTTTCATACTATTTATGTTCAAACTTTTTTCTGTGTATTAAGTAATAGAGCCACATATAACATAAACTATGTTTTTTTAAAGAGAAGTACCACCATAGGTCAATTAATGCATACCAATTAATTAATTAATGTGTTACCTTCTTTGAGAAAGGGATAGTGTAGAGAGGACAGGTGGTGAAATGGTAGAGAAATTGAAAGCTTAATTCATTTACAACTCTGCTATTGAGAGTTTTTTGTAGAGCAGTGTTGCAGCCCCTCTAGTGTCAAGTAGAGACATTAATTTGTTTAAGCTGTGTAGCCATTTTATTAGTTCTTTTACTTCGCCGACGGTGCTGCTTAGAGATGCCAAACGGCGAACCCGAAAATCCCAGGATTTTCGGGGTTTTGTAAATTCCGAATCTGGAAATATATATTGAGAAGAAACCTTGTCAGGTATATGGGGGCTTAGAAGAATTTGCTAAAATAAAGCATGTACTATCACTTTTATCAATAAGTATAGAATGTGATGCATTTTAAGCAACAATATTATGTACCAGATAAAAAACTTTGTTTGAGAAACATGAAAATCAAACGAATCGTAAAATTAAAAAGTCACAGACCGAGTTTTTAAATAAACAAGAACCGTTTTCAATTAAAAAAACATTCATTTCATAATTATATTTTTCACTTTAACAGTCCAACAACAACCAACAGAATAAAACACCAATGCACTTAAAAAAAATGCATGATGTTGTTGGCTTGCATGAAACTAGTCTTGAACTCAAGCCTTAGGGTTTATAGTCAAACGCGTTAACTATTCCGCCAACAACATCCTCTTGCTTATTTACTAGTAAGTACATAGTTATATAAGCGCATTAAAGTAATGGGGCGCGGTATGTAGTGTTACATATAAATGCATGTTAGCCTTAAAGACAAATCATTACCAAGCTTTTTTTACTGAGTTAGTCTATAAAGTAAAAAATTTGCTACTTTAAAGACTAAAATTTATTAAAAATCTATCTATTAAACACAGCTATCATGTGGTTCACCTGGTTACTGCACTAGACCCTTCAATTAACAAAATATATTTTTATAGATGTCGACAAAGATATGGCAATAAAAGATTTGTGATAACAATGCTAGTGTGTTTATATTAAAAGCTAAATAAAGGCAACGCAATAATTAGAAATACATTGAATAAAAATTTTGCAAAATAACTTTTTATCTCAGCCATAAAATGAAAATCAAAATAAATAAAGTTACACTGTCTGACACGATTTTCTAACATTAACAATATTACATGTATTGAATTAGATATTTAATTACAAAACAATATGTGTCTAACACGTCACGTTTCTCAGCTACAGCTTCTATGTAAATTGTTTTACAGTGTCCTCCTAATATGCGATACAAAGAAAATTTTGATTTAATAATTTGATGCTCGAAAGGTCCTAGTAAAAACTACATATCGTCTTATAAAATTTAAAAGGAACGAACGTCATTTTTAAAAATTTTTTAGGAAATGAAAAACTTAATAAAGTTCAAACTGTTGTAATACAAAACTGTTTTTTCAGGATAGTATTAATAATTGAGACTTTACTAATAATACTACCCAGGAAAGATTGTTTTTATAATCACAATAGCTTGCATTTTATTAAGTTTTTTATCTCACAGGAAAAATTTATTAAAAATGATGTTAGGAACTTTTGCATTTTATATAAAGATATACATATTTGGCTATAGATACTTTCGGTCTAATATATAAAATTTCTTATTTCATGCTTAAAGTACACAATAGTTATTGAACACATTAACGCTAACAAACGTTTATTAAGAAATTGTAACAGTGCCTGCAACCACTAGGCACGAATGATCCTGAATTTAGCTGCCTCTGGGCTAAATTCATAATCAGGTCACATTATTTGCCCTTCGGGTTTCTCTACAGAAGTCCAAAGGCGAGAAGGGATACAACTATTTCCGGTTTCGATACCCTTTCTGATGCCATATCGAAGATCCTTGAGAGTTACCCAAATAGTGAAATTGTTGCTGATACACAAAACTGAGAACGCTGACCGGTGCTTCAAAATCTATTTTGAAATTACTCGACCGCGTACAGGAGATTGCAAAAAAGCTCATCGGCGACAGTAGGGTAGCCAACTCTATTGACTCGCTGGAGCATCGACGCAATGTGGGGTGTATTTCGTTGTTTTATCGTTACTATAATCCAATGTGCTCTGATGAAATCAGGGAACTTTTTCCCGAAACCCGCTTTTTTCTGCGAATAACACGTTCTTCACTAAAAGAACATCACTTTGTAGTCGATACACCAATGAATCGCACTACGCATTACAGGGAAAATTCGTTCTTTAGCCGCACAGTTCGTATGTGGAATAAACTGCCTACAGAGGTCTTTCCTGTCACTTTCAGTATGGGAAAGTTCAAGTCGAATGCTCACAGGCACTAATCCCTCTATCCTCCTTCCCATAACCAATTTTCCTAATTCCGATACATTGCATTGCATAGGGATAATCCCCTGACAGCTGGAGCTCGAAAAAAGCTCCAGGCGCTGATAAAATAAGGAATAAAATGCTCTTAGAGCTACCCTCTACTGCAAAACGGATAATTCTATTTATTTTTAACAGTATTTTGCGCCTCAAATGCTATCCCGCAGAATGGAAGGTTTCGCTGATTACCATGATACCTAAACCAGGCAAAGATCATACGAAGGTGGAGTCCTATAGGCCTATAAGCCTGTTGTCTAACATGTCAAAACTATTTGAAAAGCTACTTATGAGTAAGCTAACACCCATACTGAATCGTACTGGATGCATTCCAGACCACCAATTCGGTTTTAGGAGACAACATAGTACGATTGAACAAACACATAGACTCGTGAACGTGGTTAGAAAAACCTTCGAAGAAAAGAAATATTGTTCTGCGCTCTTCATCGATGTTTCTCAGGCATTTGATAAAGTATGGCACGCAGGTTTAATACATAAAATAAAGCAAAACCTACCCGAAAACATCCTTAAACTTTTAGAAAGCTACTTAGCTGAGCGAAAATTTGTTGTTAAAGAAGGTAATTTTCAAAGCCCTCCGCAACCCATTGAAGCCGGAGTTCCTCAAGGCATCATCCTTGGTCCTGTATTATATCTGACTTGCCGGTAAAAGCAGTAACATTCACATATCAACATTCGCTGATGATACAGCCTTTCTAAGTGTTCACAAAAGCCATCAAGAAGCCACCCGCAATTTGCTAGATTATATACCCCAGTTGGAACAATGGCTAAAACAATGGCGGATAAAAATTAACGAACAAAAATGTCTACACATTACTTTTACATTGTGCAAAGAAACCTGCCCACCTATACAAATAAATAACCAAACTATACCTCAACACACTGAAGTAAAATATCTCGGTGTTCATCTTGATCGTCGTCTAACATGGAAGTCACACATTAATGCAAAGGTGACCCAAATGAAATTAAAAGCAGCTCAAATGAATTGGCTCAATGGAAGGAACTCTACTCTAAGCCTAGATTGTAAACTTCTTCTATACAACTCCATTCTAAAACCAATATGGTCCTACGGAATCCAGTTATGGGGCACTGCCTCGGCATCAAATGTAGAAAAAATTCAAAGGCAACAAAATAAAATACTCCGTACGATTACAGCAGCCCCATGGTATGTCAGAAACAAGCGAATTCATAAAGACCTAGATGTGCCGCCGGTTAAAACAGTGTTTTCTAAACACGTGACAAGCTACATAAAAAGACTTGAGTTGCACCCAAATCCCCTAGCCCGAAACATCATTAACTTTAGAGGCCACACTCGGCTGAGAAGGAGGGACACTCTTGCTCTCAGCCGAACACGAGAGACGTAAACAACCAAACAACCAACCGCTGAAACAAATATTTTTGTCTGGCACTGGCTGGACTTAAAAATTAAAATTTTAGAGTTAAGATTTGATTACTTATTGTTAGTTCAATTTTATTGAAGATACAATAAATAAATACATATAACCGAAAAAAAAATTTTGGCTACTTAAGAAAAATATATTCGAATAACGTGACTCCATTTATTTGTTACATTTGTATCTACATCACTAATAGTTTTATTTGCTTTTGTATATTTTTTCTAATTTTGTTACTCATTCCATTCAAATTTTGTTTAAATTGTATAATTTAGTGGCAATGTCCATCAAAGGCAAAAAAACATATTTTGCCGCTTACAGCGAAGACTTCAAGCTCTATTTTAAATTATACTATGTACTCCTATCTGCTAAACTTTCAAAGATATTTGAAGTTGGAAATGGTATTTTGTACAAATAAAGTTATTGTAAGTTTATAGTTGGTAAAACCCTACAATAAACTCACAATAACATTTTCGTATAATAAACGTTCTTGAACACAACTTTATGAAATTGTTCTTATATATGGTTTATAAACCTCTTTTAAGTTTTTATGAATAAGGCCGTTTTCTTAAGAGAGGTAACACAATCAGGGAATTAATACCTACCAGTTAATTAATTAATGTGTTATCTTCTTTGTGATAGGGATAGTGTAGAGAGAACAGGTGGTGAAGTGGGAGAGAGATAGAAAGCTTCATTCATTTACAACTCTGATATTGCGCGTTTTTTTTTTTTGTAGAGCAGAGTTGCAGCCCCTCTCGTGTCAAGTATTATTTTACAAATCAAATTCAACATTTTTCAATCCAAATTCACCGTTTTAAAAATTAAAATCAATCTTTTTTTAATTAAGTTCATTTAGAAAAGTCCGGGTTTTATTTTTAGAATGCCGAATTTGGTTTGAAAAATGCTGAAATTGATTTCTAGAATACTAAATTTGATTTATAGAATAATAAATTTGATTTGGAAAATTCTGAATTTGTTTTTTAAAAACCTGAATTTGATTTAGAAAAGGACGAAACGGAAAGTAAAAACCTATATGGTGTCCTCTTGTTGTCGATGTTTTACGTGGTGCTGCAGCACGATGGTGCCATAACATAAATAAAAAGATACATTTGTGACTTAAAAATTCGGGACCACGTTTCTGCATATGTGTATGATTTTTTGGGTCGCAGGCTTAAAGATTTTATCGATATGAAGTTACTACAGCTATTTTATAGAATATATAAAAGGTCTTCGCCATCTTATTTAGTAGCAAGATTTGTTTTTTCGCAGTCAACCAAGACTCATTGCCTCATATCTCCACGTTTTAGCACTTTGGATATGCAAAGATCGTTTATGTACATTATTAACGTATGAGAATAGAAATTTTTCCTATTCAATAACAAGATTTAGAAAAATTATATTTATACAGTATGTAGAATAACAATTTATAATAAATATATATAGGCCTAACTAAGGCTATTTAGGTTAGTTATAATGGTATGTATATATAACTTTTAGGAGAGATGTACTTGAATCGATTTGTCTTGATTGGCTTAAGATTTTTGATTTGAAATAAATATATAAATAAATAATTAGTGAATTAAACATCCTCAGTTCAAATCCCAGCTAAGTCAGTCTTCAACTGATATTTCATTTATGGTTTAATTTTTGGTTCCATCATGTGTTAGACATGTTTCTACTAATTTTTCTTCAGCTGAAAGATGTTATGAAATACCGCATTCGAATTTTGAAGAGACTTTCTTGTAAAGAGATAACGATATTATTTGGCAAACAATAGAGAGCCTTTTTTATGAATATCTAAATAAAATAGCAATAATAAATTTGTGATAAGAATGCTAAAACACACTACTAACAAGAAATAAACGAGATATTAAGCAAAAAAATATTTCGCAAAATTGTGCAAAATATATATTATAAACTTTTTTAATTTTTATTCACAAAGTGAAAAATGTGAAAAAATAATACAATCTAATCAAGAACTAGAATATACTGAACTTGATTTAGTCTATTCAAGACGCTCAAAGGAACACAA
The DNA here is from genome assembly GCA_956483635.1 of Panzeria rudis. NCBI lineage: Eukaryota > Metazoa > Arthropoda > Insecta > Diptera > Tachinidae > Panzeria > Panzeria rudis. The sequence goes on from OY101448.1 coordinate 179,190,023, forward strand.
CACGCTCTTTAACCGACTTTTGGCATCACAAACGTATAACTACGTACGAGTACGTAAATTGTATTTGACCAAAAATTATCATTAATTGACCCCTAATAAATAATAAATTTAAAAGTCATCACTTGAAACTAAACAATTTTCTAAAAAAAAAAAAAAAACACATAAAATAAAAATAAAAACATATTTCAACTAAAATCTTTTGCTATTTATTAATATTTCTGGTCAAGTGCTGTGAAAGTTGCTGTGTAGTTTTGAATGACAATAAAACGGCTAGTCTAGTGCATTTGATTTGTAAAGAACGACATCATTTTGTGATCTCATGAGATGGGTGTAAAACCAACAAAGAAAAATAAAAAAAAATCTAAAGTGATTGAAAGAAATGTGGGATTCTTTGAGCTTTTTTGTTTTGCAACACCATGGGAATACTTTTTGCTGGTTGTGGCCTTTATTGCGGCATTCATTAGATCCTTGGTATTTCCCGTTATTATAGTAGTGTACAGTGAATTGGTGTCTATGTTCGTTGATCGCAATTTGGGCTTACCAACATCAGCTACCTATACGCTACCCCTATTTGGAGGCGGAAGAGTTTTGTAAGTATACACAAAAATATTTTTAAATGTAATAATTTTTAAAGTGCAAAAAGATACATAAGTCCTAGTGGAAAATGTTAAAATAAAAATACATTAAAATAGAGGCTGAGCAAATTTAAGGTTATAAAGTAAATGGGCAAATCATGAGTTATCAATAATTTAGCAGTGATCCTTTGACGTTTCTTTAGTACAAACTTTAGACATCCAAAATTGGAACAACAAATTTTAATTGTGAAAATTTACTATCAAAATGTTGAAAATTTTATTGCATTATTTCGAAAAATTCGAACAGGTTTTCCACAAAATCAGGCTTATTCAGGCACCACTGTACGTGAATAAGCCATAAATAACTGATGATCTGAAAGATGAAATTCGGCGCTGCACTGGCGAGCTAAGTGAAGCAATTTTGCAAAATGTGATTAAAAAAATGTTGGAGAAAGCGAATGTCTAATGACATGTTAGAGGTAGACATTTTCCCGACATCAGATTTCATTGTTAATTCTAGTATTTTTTAATTTGTATTGTTATTAATGAAAAGGTATTTGTCAAAAAAAAGGGTTTTTAGCCAATTTACTTTATAACCTCAAATTTGCCAACACTGTTATTGTTTATCTTTTATAATTATAATATTGAAATTGATTAGAAATATTTTCCCTATTATTTGACAGAAATGTTTTAAGAAACAGCTTTTTATGAGAAAGAGCCCGTAGGTCAAGATGATCCTTATTATTAGTAGACTTTCTTGAAATTTTTTTTAAAATTTTGAATTTTTTGAAAGTTTTGAATTTTTTTTTTTAGTATTTTGGTAATTTTTTCCATGAAGTTTTAGAGATTTTAATAACACAGGCCAACGAAATCAAGTATTTTGAAGTGATTTTAAGCCAAGTTTCCTTAATGTCATGTGTTTTTTGCTGTTGCAGACGAGTCTGGTATCAGTTGTTCCTATCACTCAGCGATTTTTTTTTATTTAAAAATTACATTGAAAGAAAATTAACTAAAATTCATAACTAAGTATATCAGTATATTTCACCCTAACTCGAGAACGGTATGCCCAATTTCAATCAAAACTGTGTTAACATACATAGTTTTTGATTTGATCAAAGCTTTCGGAGTCATTCACAAATTAGAAAAAATGTGTTTTTTCATGATATACTAAAAAAAATTTTTCGTTCCAAAAACTCATTAAAATTTTAAAACATCAAACATTATTTTTTAACTACTTTAACGTCTTAAAGACAAATATCTTACGAACAAAATTAGGCATATATCATGAAAATCTATGGACAAATGTGTATTTTATAAGCAATTAAGTGAATACACCCAGCCACTTAAAAGGTATTTTCGGTAATAGTAATTTATTTTTTGTTTCCAAAAAATTAAAGGACAAAAGTGCCTTTTGTCTTGATTAGAGTTTTTCTTTTCCCGGACTTTTTCAATTCCCGGAAAAGCGGGATTGATATTTTAATTTCCCCCGGAATTCCCGAGAATTCCCGCCCAATACGAAACGATACAAAATCTATGCGCACTGTAGTGCGCCAGGCCAAGTTCCGGCCACACAGTGTGTATATTTACAGGAAACCATTCCAGCTGTTTTCACCCCCCTCATAACTTTGCTCCACTTAATCATAAAATAATGAAACTTGAAACATAAGGTCTCCCTACAGAGATAACTTCATTTGAAAGTTCTACCTTGAAAGCTTCTCGATATATTAAGGTGTAAAAAGTGCATATTTTAGTACATACTCGTATTCACTGATGCATCAATATTATCGGGCACTTCCACTATAGCTAGAAAGCTGAAATTTGGTATACAGGTAGGTCTTCGTGTGCAATTAACCAGAAAAATCTGAAAGCGGGCACTTTACACCTGGGGGCAGTAGAGTTCCCCTTCTTTGTATGGGACACTTCCAGTATAGCTAGAAAGCTGAATTTGGTCACAGGTAGGTCCTGATGAGCAATTAACGAAAAAAAAGTGAAAACGTCTACTTTTTATCTAGGGGGACTAGGGTGCACTTTCTTTGTATGGGGCACTTCCAGTAGAGCTATAAATCTGAAATTTGGTACACAGGTAGGTCCTGATGAGCAATTAACGAAAAAAAACGGGCATATTTTATCTCGGTGCCCCTTCTTTGTATGGGGAACTTCCAGTATAGCTAGAAAGCTGAAATTTGGTACAAAGGTAGGCCCTGATGATCAATTAACGAAAAAAAATTGAAAACGGGCCCTTTTCATCTGGGCCGGACTAAGGTGCCCCTTCTTTGTATGGAGCACTTCCACTATAGCTACAAAGCTGAAATTTTGTACACAGGTAGGTCTTGATGGGAAAGTGCTACGAAAAATGGGAAAAATAAATTTTCATCTTATTGCATGGGACACTTATTGCACCAAATAAAAGCTTAGAATAAATGTGAAAATAAGGCCAAGTTCCTATCAAAAATTTCGGCCGTAAAAAGTACTATCTTCTGCAAAAAAAAGGGGCAGAAATTTATAATTTTTGACAAATTCACAATTTCGAGCTGCGAAAACCCCCATGTGGGTATAACAATATCAATCTGATATTTTCAGAAAATATTGGCCAGTACTTCATTATTATGCCCACTTAGTGCCGTTTTGTTATTTTCAATCGTATGATACTTTTGAAAGTGAGATTTTTATAAAAATATGGGTCAAATAAAATGGGCCCGAAAACCAATGCAGATAAAAATCTGAAATTTTTAAAAAATACATGTTCGTTATGTCCACTTAAGGCCATTTCACATTGTAAAACAAGCTTTGAGATTTTTATTAGATTTTGTAAGACGAAAATCAAATCAAAATCAGAATGACTGTCAAAAAATCTCAAAGAAAATCTTCTCATTACATTTTGTTTCTACAATATCACATTCCAAATATAACGTAGCATAAATAATTTGCAATAAGGCAAATTTTTTCGTTCTTCTTTTTCTTTATTTATGCTGGCAAACAAATATACAACTGTTTTTGTTATTCCTATGTTTGTTTGTGCAACAGACAACCCTGATACAATGAAAAATTTGATTGTTTAGAAAATTTCCTAAAAATTACGAATACCATAATACTGTCAAATTTCTTTACGTATTATTTGACTGATCATAACAATTTGTTTGGATTTTTACTTAAGATTTGAGTTTTTGACAAGTATTAATACTAAATCTAATAGTCTGAAGGCCACTTTAATGACAATCTGTTATTTTCATTTGTTCACGAAATATGATTATTTGAGTACTGTTCTTAGAAAAATGTGAAAATAAAATATGAGGCAAACAAAATGGGCTCAAATATACATATTTTTCTTTTATTTTCATATTTTTTCTAAATAAGAGCAGCACTGAAAATGTGTGCTTACAAAAAAGTTGCCATAATAATATAAAAATAGTCCCGGGAAATCCCGAATGAAAAACACTAGTCTTGATATATTCACTTAATTGCTAATAAAATCAACATTTGCTCATATATTTTAATGATATATGGCTTATTTTGTTCGTAATACACCTGCCTTGAAGAACATTTGTTAAAATTTAAGGGCTTTGCAGTTTTAAAATTTTCATGAGTTTCTAGAAAGAAAAAAATTTTTCATTTTTCATGAAAACCCCTCTTTTGTACCTAGTTTTTGAATGACTCCGAAAGCGTTGAGCAAATCAAAAAAATATGTTAACACAGTTTGAAGGTAATTTTGTAATGCATCTTTTGGTGTTTTTTTTGCACTTTTAACCAATTTTACCAATTTATTCACAATTTTGAAAGTTCTTGTCCTTAAGTGATTTTTTCGAATTTTGCCAATTTCTCCCGACTTCAAAATTGTTAACAAGTTTTAGTTAGTTTTTATTGCAGTGTATTTTTTTCAAATCTTAACATTTATAGCCTATTTCAGCAATTTTTTTACAAATTCAATTTTTTCAGATTTTTTCTGCACAAAAATCTGTCGATCTCGCGATTTTTAATAAGTTTTCTCAATTTTAATAATTTTTTTTTAATATTGGTCATTTTGCAAGAAAAGAAAACTTTTTTCAAGCTTTCCCCCTTTATTCACTATTTTAGAAATTTGTAATTAATTTCCCAAGATATTTCTGATTTTATTAGTCTATATAGCTATTTTCGCAGTCGATTTCGAAAAATTTTTCACTTACTGAGTACTATGCCCTGCAGAGGGCTGCTAGGAATGCCTAGTGACGGGATAAACTGTGGTTCGGCAGGAGATTCAATGTCCCAATTCCCCTTAGGGCAACGTGGGAAGAAAACGGTCCAACTGTGGATTCCAGAAGTTTATGCTGCTATACGGATGGATCCAAGACAGAAGATGGAGTTGGCGCTGGAGTTTGTGGACCCAACGTGAAAATCTCTGTGCCTAAGGTCAAATGGCCTACCGTATTTCAGGCGGAAATATTGGCGATCACTAAGTGTGTTCATACTAATTTAATTAGAATCATTAAGGGCGCGCATATAGCTATCTTTTCCGATAGTCAGGCAGCTCTTAAGTCCCTCCTTTCTTGGGAATTCTGTTCTAAGCTTGTTTTAGAGTGTTTTGACTCACTGCAGGAGCTATCGTTGCGAAACAAGGTTTCCATTTACTGGATACCTGGCCACAGTGGTCATCCGGGTAACGAGGAGGAAGCGGATGAATTGGCCAGGAGGTCCTCTGCTACTCCTCTTATGGTCCCAGAGCTCTTTTGTGGCATAAACTGGTCGACTATCAAGTCCCTAATCAAAGGAAATAACATATCGACCGCAAAGGAAGTGTGGCTGGTTTCTTCTGGTTTAAGGCAAGCCAATTGATGTAGCCATTTTCATATAGTGGCATCTTGAATTTCAACAGGAATGATTTACGTCTTGTTACTGGCTTTCTCTCTGGTCACTTTGTGTTGACTTTCATGAGGAGAGTCATGCAGAGCTTGACTTAATTTATAGATCTATGGCACAAAAGATCCACTAGGTGACGCAGTGCCGGTCTTTGGACCAGATCTTTCCCCTATTATATTCTATTCTATTCTTTTATTTATTGTAAAAAAAGAAAATCAAAAAACAATATACATAAATGTTTCTTAAAATTTCCGCTTTTTAGAATAAATGCTACTCACGAAGAAAATATGGAAGAATTGAAAAATGATTCGAAAGCGTTTGGCATACTTTGCGCTCTCGATACTTTGGTCATGTTTATAACTGGCATAATTTATGTAGATCTTTACAATCATGTGGCTCTCAATTTACTCGTGCGTATGAGACGTAAATTTTTCGAATCAACGATACGTCAAAATATTGGTTGGCATGACATGACTAAAAATCAAAATTTTGCTGTGCGCATAACAGAGTAAGTTTCTACTATTAATTTTTTGATTTGTAAAACTCATTTCATTTATATATTTATTTATATTTTTATTAAAGCAATATGGAGAAGATTCGCAATGGTATTGCAGAAAATATTGGTCACTTTGTAATGATGTTTTTTGATATAATTATTAGTATTATAATATCATTTGTATATGGTTGGCGTTTGACATTAGCTATTTGTGTTTATATTCCGATAACAATGGTTATAAATTATATAGTCTCCAAGGTAAGTATAAAAACGCAATTTTGTTAGATGCAACGTATGTTTGTTACGATGTGAAACTTTAATTGAAAAATGTTAATTTCAAAACTATTTTACAATATTCTGCATATAATTTTGATATGCTTACGAATGTTGCATTTTAACAACACAGTTCATTAATATTTTGAATACAATCTTTTGAAATGTAAAAGAAAACATTAATTTTTTAATATATAGTATGTATAAGATGATTCAGCAAAAGACTTAATAGGGATTGGAACGATATGTAAGATCCCCATTTCGTAAAACGAACTTTTGAAAGGGAAATATTATAGATGCCTCGATACAACGTTTTTGGCGATATGAAACCGACAATCAAACGAACGGTCAATCGACGGTACCGATACGCTTACACAGAAAAAATTAAATTATTACCAATTGTGACAACGCTAAACTGCAAATGCGCCGGTCATACTACTACGTATTTATATTAATTTTTAGCAAAATCTCTTATATTTCGAACCCTTGTACATATTTCTTTTTCCATATTAATATTGTTAAAACAAAATTTTCAAATTATATATTTAAGTTTTTACATATTTTTATTTGTTTCATATAAAATTTGGATATGATTTTTGAAAAGCTTACCTTTACACAAATATTTTGTTTTTATGCTTGAAATTATGAAGAAAAACAAATCGTCGTTATACAAACAACAAACTGTCATACGTATATACAATTAACTGTCATACGTATGGATGTGTACACATTTCCTCTACCATTAAAAACTTGCGACTAGTAACATATTTTGTTGACAATACACAACGCTTTGCTAAGCCGATTCACAATCCATTTATTATTATTTCTCTCACTTGCATTAGCGCACGTCAGGGATGGCAAAATTGGTACAATTGTACCATTTTTGGTACAAATCAAACTTTAAAAGTACAATGGTACACCAATTGCTTATTTAGTACAATTAATAATTAATAATATTTAAATTTTGACTTAAAAAAAGGAATATTTAAAGCGAGCAGATAAGACCAGCTCACAAAATGAAGCCTCTGTGATTTAGCGCTCTTGCATGTCACGATACCTATTAAAGTCTAAAAAAACAAAGTTTTATACATTTATTTGCATTGTAGTAAATGCGAATATTTCGAAACTTTATTGGGAATATATTTTTCTACCTTCCAATAGCAGATATGTCCAAATGAATGAGTTATTTTTGACTAGAAATTGCTAAATTTGACTTTCCTTTTTGCCACAGATAGTACTGTATGACCATTTTCGTATGAAAGTCTACTTTTTGTCACGTGCGACACCAAGAAATTATGCTTTTTTTTAAGGAAACGTAAGTTAGTTTTTACTTCTTTATATATTTGTGTAAGTAAAAATTAGTAAAAATCCAACTATGTACATGGTTCTGAAGTAGAAGCTTAATTGCTTGATGTCGCACGTGACCAAAAAGTGGACTTTCCTATGGGAATGCCCATACACTTATGCATGTATAGAAAAGTGATATATTTGCTATACTTAATACATGTTTCTGGTTTCAAAAATCTTTTTCGGTACAATTAGATTCAAAAAAGTACAATTTTGAACAACAGTTGGTACAATTTTAAAATCTCATATGCCAACCCTGGCGCACGTACACAAACGAAACTATGTTATAGCAATAAACACGAATACGAATGGCGCCTAATAATGACATTTAATTTTCTTATTGCAAATTTTACACGTTTAATTTTATTAATTAAATAGTCGCACTCGTAGTTTTTGTTAATAACACTTTTATTTTGTTAAATAAAGTCAATTTAATTTTCTTATGCACTAAATTTTGAATTTCTCGTATTATTTCGTATATTTTAACCGTTTTAGTGTATACGTACATATATAATTCGCGTGTGATCGATCCGTTTAACATTTTCTAACCAACTAAAGAGGAGAGAAAAACAAATGATTGATGGGAGATAAGAGTTGCCACAGTAGAATTTATGGAAAAGGTTATTGAAGTATTTTAGAGCGGGAAACGGATGTGGAATTCTGGTACATGGTAGAAATAAATTATTTAATATGATTTGGGTAGCAAATGAATTCAAATTTTTAATTCACTTTCACATTAAAATTAGTATTGAAAATACTAATTGCTTATGCTTTTATTTAGTATCAAACTTAACCAACGTATGCCCTAGGGCCAATTTTGATGATTCGTGGCTGAGTGGTAGCTATGAGGTCGTGGGTTCTATTCCCGCCATAGACCCTGAGTGTTCTCCGCAGATAAGCTAATCGCTTCGTGGTTGTGTTTGTTTAAAAAAATCGATTTGCCTTAATTTTGCGAGTGTTACTAAAGAAATGAAAGTAGCCCAAATTCTATATGGCGACAAACAGACGCCATATTGTGTGAAAGAGAAGTTAAAAAGGCGAAGAACTATATTAAGTTTTTAAATTTCATAGCATAGTCCATTCTATTATAAAAATTTTTACCCATAATGGACCGAAATCGGATGACAACTCAAAATGCTATAATGAAAAAACGAAAACACTAGCATTTAAATTTACTGAAAAATGTCCTAGTAAAAATATATGTATTTAATAAAGGATTTGCTAGTAAATTTAAATGTTAGTGTTTTCGTTTTTTAATTAAAGCATTTTTAGCTTTTATCCGATTTAGGTCTATTATGGCTTAATATTTTTGTAGTCAAATGGACTATGCAATAGAATCTTAAAACTAGGAATTTGTTTGTTATTTGTGGTACAAAACAGCTTCCGAAATGACAGTAGTTGTTGGTAGAAAAACTTTAAAAAATTTCATAAAATACTAATTTTGATACACTAACTGAGTAATTTTTTATCCGATCAAAACCAATTAGACACTATAACACGAAACCACTCGAGCTGTTTTTACCCCCTACAGCCACCGATCGCAAAAACTCAATTATAATTTTAGAATTACATGTGTAACTAACTAAACACAAAAAGATAATTGTTTCCTATATGAAGAAGAAAATTGCCTTTTTTGTACGATTTTATTGGACTAAAAAATTATCCAAAATTTTTGAAGTATGTAGTAAGTTTTTGTATAATGATAGAGAAAGTCACAACGCTACCACTAAAAGCGCACAAGACATACTAGTTGTATTAAATAATTTTTAATATGTATAATTTCTTATACATATTTCAAAATTTTTTATTTCATTTTTCATTTTAATATTGTGAAAGGGAAGTTTTTATATTATCGGCACTTTTCTGCAAACCGAATCCGAGTAAATTTCTCGTTTTCCAAAAATAAATAATACTCCCATTGGTGTGTTTTAAATCATATATACATAGTAAATTAATTTCCGATATGATCTTTTAAGCTCAAAAATATATGAAACTGCAAAAAAGTCTGAAAAAAATTTTGCTATTAGTGGATTTAATTTCTCTAAATCGAGTGTTTTTGACACTATTTACAGACAGATATATTTTAATTTTTACATACATATGTACGTATTTTTGTTTCATACTAAATTTACATATGATTTTTGAAAAACTTCACTCACTCTACACACACAAACATTTTAATTGTTCTTTTTTCATACTTTTCCTTTTCCATTTAAATACTGCGGGCTGATAACACTTTCTTTTATTTAACCATAGACAATACTTTGCTAACCCGATTCTTAAACCATTATTTTTATTTATTTCACCTTATCTCGCTGACATCAATGCACTCACACAACCGAAACTATTTTTTTTAGCAATAAACACAAATACAAATGGCGCCTAATAGTGACTTTTCATTTTCTTATTGCAAATTTTACACATTTTATTTTCTTAATTAAATGGTCGCACTCTTAGTTTTTATTAATTAAACACTTTTAGTTTGTTAAATATATATTTAAATTTATGTTGCACTAAATTTTAAGCTTTTGCACTTATTATTTTTACTATTTTAACCGGTCTAATATAAACGTACTTAATTCGCGTGTGATCCGTTTAATATTTTCTAACCAACTAAAGAGGAGACAAAATCGAAGAGATAAGTTGAGATGATTGATGGGAGATAAGCGTTGCCGTAGTTAAGTTTATTGGAATTGTTATTAGATTATTTTAGAGAGGGAAACGGATATGGAATTCTGGTATTAGAAATAAATTATGTGTATGTATATTAGGACTTGAGTAGGAAATGAATTGAAATTTTAAATTCACTTTCAGCTGAAAATTAGAATTGTATTTACAATTGTATTTGGAATAAGCTCATTTTTTATTTTTATGTTTTTATTTAGTATCAAACTAAACTAACTGCTCGAGAGCAGAATGCTTATGCCAAGGCTGGTTCGATAGTGGAAGAAGTTATTAGCTCTATACGTACTGTGGTTGCCTTTGGTGGTGAAAAGTCAGAGCGCGAAAGATATGACAATCTGTTGTTGCCAGCTTGTAAATCGGGCAAATCAAAAGGCATATTTTTAAGTTTAGGCGATTCAGTCTTAAAATCTATGCTATTTATATCTAGTGCTGCAGCTTTCTGGTATGGAGCCCACCTAATACTAGACGATCGTTATAAAAATCCCGAAGATAAAGAATATACACCGGCCATACTTATGATTGTAAGATTATCAAGTTATATGTATGTAAATTAAAAAACAGCCTTAACTTCAGGTCATTTGTGGCATTCTTGTGGGTGCTGATCATATCGCACGAACCTCTCCTTTTCTGGAGGCTTTTGCTTCGGCCCGTGGATCAGCTGTGGCAATTTTTGAAGTATTGGAAACTGAATCCAAAATTGATCCCCTGTCAAAAGAGGGCAAAATGAAAAATATTGGCTTGAAATGCAATATAGAATTTCAAGATGTTTTCTTTGCTTATCCCTCTCGCGAAGATTCCATCGTTTTAAGAGGCATAAATATTAAAGTCAATGAAGGAGAAACGGTTGCCTTGGTGGGTTATTCGGGTTCTGGAAAGTCTACTTGTATACAATTATTGCAAAGATTTTATGATCCGATATTTGGAAAAATATTGCTGGATGATGAAGATATTCGGAAATATAATGTTAATTGGTTGAGATCCAATATGGCGGTAGTGGGTCAAGAGCCGGTTTTATTCTTTGGAACAATAGGTAAGTGTATTTAAAATAAATTAATTTAGTTTAATTTTTAAGTAAAAGTGTGTTTAATTTAATTTTTTGTTTTTTTCCGTTTTTAGAGGAAAATATTAGACATGGCAAAATGAATGCTACCCAAAAGGAAGTAGAAGATGCTGCCAAGGCCGGTGGGGCCCACGATTTCATTATAGGTCTGCCTGAGGTAAAATAGAAAATTGTATAATCAACAGATATTAAGAAAAATACATTTTCATATCACAAAAATTACTTTCAGGGCTACAATACCTTGATCAGTGAAAAAGGTGTCCAGTTGTCAGGTGGTCAACGCCAGCGTATCGCTATAGCTCGAGCTTTAATACAAAATCCTAAAATTTTACTACTAGACGAGGCCACTTCAGCTTTAGATTATCACTCGGAAAAATTGGTGCAAGCAGCTTTAGATAAAGCCAGCAAGGGGCGTACAACTCTGGTAGTTTCTCATCGTTTATCGGCGATTTGTCATGCAGATCGTATTATTTTCATTGACAAAGGCAGAGTTGTTGAGGAGGGTAATCACGAGAGTTTGATGAAAGAAAAAGGACTTTATTATGAAATGGTAACGGCTCATGAATATGAGGGTCTGCTAGACAGTGTCAATGAAAATGATGACGATAATAACAATGGCGTAGAGTTCGTGGAGAAAGAAAAGGATGTTACGAGTGAAAAAATTAAGTTTAATGGTGTGACAACACCTGGTCCTCGCTTTTCGGAGGCCTCGCTGGATAAAAATATTCTTCAAGCTTTTGCTGCACGTGCCATTACGGATCCCTCTGAAAAGGATCTTGTAGAAGAGGCACCAAACACTCAGTATATGAAAACATTTTGGCGGGTACTGCAATGGGCCAGACCCGAATGGGGTTTCTTAATTATAGCAACAATTTGTGCTCTATTATATGGTTGTGCTCAACCCGCCTTTGCTTTTGTATTCGCCGATCTATTTGGATCTTTAAACGATGAGAATCCTGAGGTGGTTTTAAGTAACACTGGCAGATCGGCTATAATAGCTGTAGTTGTGGGCATTATTGCGGGTGTAACATGTTTGACGCAAACATATTTCTTTAATTTAGCTGGTGTTTGGTTGACCACCAGAATGCGGTGAGCTAAACAAAATTTGGAAGGCTTTATTACTTGTGTGTATGTATATATAAATGAAAATCTTACTTTCTTTTAGATCTATAACATTTACCAAAATCTTGAGCCAGGATATGGGCTGGTTTGATCTAAAAGAGAATAGTGTTGGTGGCCTTTCGGCTCGTTTGGCGGGTGATGCTTCAGGTGTTCAGGGTGCTATTGGTTTTCCTTTAAGTAATATACTGCAGGCATTTTCCAATTTTATATGCAGTTTTTCCATAGCATTTTCCTATTCTTGGGAATTGGCCTTGATCTGCTTGACCACCGCTCCATTCATGATAGCCTCGGTTATTTTTGAAGCCAAGTTAGTGGGCAAAACTAGTTCTCCCTTTTTTACATACTTAACTCAAGTAATGTTTTTTTTTTCCTTTTCAAGATATACCAACAAAAGTGCCATTAAAGAAAAGGAAATATTGGAGGAAACCAGTCGTATAGCTACTGAAACTATAGCCCAAATACGCACAGTTGCTGCTTTGCGCCGTGAAGAAGATCTCATTAAAGTCTATGATAATGAAGTGGAAAGATATCGTAGTGAGATTAAGAAAAAATTACGTTATCGTGGTGTGGTCAATTCGTTGGGCATGTCGATTATGTTTTTGGGTTATGCCATTACTTTGACCTATGGCGGTTATATGTGTGCCGAGGATAGAATTAAATTTGAAAATATTATGAAGTAAATATAGCTCTAAGGAGATCCTTTACTTACTACAGCAATCATTTCTTACAGAATTTCCAATTCCATGTTGTATGGTTTGTTTATATTGGCCCAATCTTTGGCATTTACACCCATGTTCAATGCTGCCTTGGTATCAGCGAATCGTATGTTTGATATAATTGATCGTGAGCCGAAAATTAAATCGCCCGATATCAATGCTTCAAAGAAATATTCTCTTTTGCCTGCTAAAACTAATGCCATACAAGGAGTTAGTTTTAGAGATATACATTTTCATTATCCTACTCGTAAAGATCAAAAGGTATTGAAATGTTTTAATCTTGAAGTTTTACAGGGTAAAACAGTGGCTTTAGTAGGAGCTTCGGGTTCAGGAAAATCCACCTGTGTGCAGCTGCTTTTAAGATATTATGATCCCGATACGGGCACAATAGTGAGTACGAATTTCAGTTAACAAAGTGGAATTACTTAATTTTTTTTTCGTTTTTTTAACAGCTCATTGATCAAGAAGACATACATTATGATATGACATTAACTGGTCTACGTAAAAGAATAGGCATTGTGTCTCAGGAGCCTTCGCTGTTTGAAAAGACCATTGCCGATAATATAGCTTACGGTGATACTTCCCGAACAGTGCCTATGAATGAAGTCATAGCTGCTGCAAAAATGGCAAATGCCCATGACTTTATCTCTGCTCTACCTTCAGGTTATGAAACCTGTCTGGGTGCCCGTGGTACCCAGCTTTCAGGTGGTCAAAAACAACGCATTGCTATAGCCCGAGCTTTGGTGAGAAATCCGAAAATTTTACTGCTCGATGAAGCTACTTCTGCCTTAGATTTACAGAGTGAACGTATAGTTCAAACTGCTTTGGATGAAGCTTGCTCGGGTCGCACGTGTCTAGTGATTGCTCATCGTTTAGCGACTGTACAAAATGCCGATGTGATATGTGTTATACAGGGTGGTCGCATTATTGAACAGGGCAGCCATCCTCAATTATTAGCGAAGAATGGCATCTATGCCAAGCTGTACCTAAGTCAACCGAATACACATTAGATTTAAGATTATATATAAATTTAGTCGCAAAATTATATTAATTTTTAATACACGTATAGTAAGCGCGCTTAGTATTGGTATTATATCAAAGTATGTTTATGTGAATATTTGTTATTAATAGGAAATAAAAAAAATTCATTTTTCGAAATATAGCGTTACTTCACTGGGTTATTTTAATGCAAAACTAATACTGCTATTGGCCATTTTTTGGCGGAAAGTGTTCATATTCCCTTGGCTAAACATTTTCCATAGCTAATTTACAGTTCTACAATTTGTAACGTGACGTTAAGAAACTAACACTAGCACCCCATTATATGTAGGGTACCGCTTTGTAGATCAAAAAGTAAAAATTCTCAGTTAGTTTATGCAACGATTAGGATAAATACACGAGATTTGGCCACAGAAGAGGAGAAAGAATTCGGAGGAGCCGAAGTCGATAGACGTTAAATCCGTCAAGTCAATAACTGTAGTTAGCCGATCAGGAGCCGAAGTATTGATCTTGTCGGAGCGTAGTATTTACTTATCGTACGTGACGATTAATAGCCGAAGAATTTATCTTGACGTAATGCACGATTTTTCACTAACCGTATTTAGCCGATCAAGAGCCGGAGCATTTGCATCTTGTCGCATCGTAGCATGTACTTATCGCAATTGAATTATCGATAGCTTAGGAATTTATCTCGATGTATCGCACGATCTTCCAATAACCGTATTTAGCTGCCTGAGAGTCGAAGAATTTATCTCGTCGGATCGTATTATCTATTTGTTTAAGCAACGGATTACTACACGAAGCAATATCCTGTCGTCTATAAATTGTTGTATAGAACTAAGACAGCACAGTGGTCTTTTCTTTATAATCTGTCTGTTCATAGCAAACGGAATTCCAATCCAGTTCCAATTATGAATGCGTTCATGAAAACGTAACGAAATTGCTTTGTTGAAAAACTGTATTTTTTTAATTTTTTCTACTTGTTAAATGCATAAATTAAAGGGCTCCTGAACTCCAATCCATGAACAATTAATTCCGTTTCTCAACGGAAATTTTGCAAATCCAAGTATAAACGGATTTCATGAACGCAATCAACCAGTTTTGTAGAAAACATGATACAAAAGAAATCCGTATTGGATTCGGTGAACAGGCTAAATAAAGGAAACAGGCCTGTGAATAACTCGGACAAACTGAGCATACCTCAGCTACATACGCGTACTTGAAAAAATCGTCTTCGTTATTCAAAACTCGCTATTTAAATGAAACATTTTATTTAAAATTTTTACAGCAGAACTGTTTTTGTGTGTGTGTGTGAGAGAGAGAGAGAGAGTTATTTCAATAACATTTTGTTTTATTTATATTATTTGGTTTCTTACTACGTTACCTTTAATTAATTTTAAATAGAAATTAGTTACAACTCCAATTAGAAAAAAATACAAAAAGAAAATAGTTATAAACTTTAAAGAAAAATAATACTAAAATTAGTTGAAACATGCGAAAGTTCTGAGCGCAAAAATGTTAAACAATTATTATATAATTAAAAATATAAATTTATAAATAAAATCAGGAAAAGTTAATTTAAATTTTCAACCCAAATTCTTTTGGCTAAACTAAATATTCTTTTATACAAAAGCAAAACAATTAAGCATGTGACATTAAAATTATTTTCGCTGGCTTTACAAGTTAAATAAACTAGTATTATAATTATATATATATTTTTTTTATGACGCGGAGAAAGAGCATATTTATTAATACAAGTAAATAAAATTAATCCAGTTCTTTCGTTTAGAAGAGAAATTGTTTTTAGGTTTGTGGGTTAGGGAAGTTAGAGATAATTTTATCTAATCTATTTTAACATTGGAATATATTTTACGTACAAAAACACTTGTGCCTATATAACCAACAGTACCGCATATAATACCTAAAGCACCGCTAAATAAGGCCATATAGCCGAAGTAGAAAGCCGTTTGGAATAGCCCATACATTCTGAAACAATCAACAATAATTATAGGTTTTATTAAAGCATAACTATCTATATATACACTTACTTTGTTTTAAAAAAGAAATAATAAAACGAATAAGCATAAACATAGATGAATGTAGATGCTGCTGACATAAAACTAGTCCATTGCCATCTGTAGTCTTCAGCATTTAATAAGAAATATGTACAAACAATTGTAACGCACACAGTGACTATGGTGAGTATGGTGAAAACCAATAGCATAAAACCATAAACGTAATAGATTTTATAAGCCCAAAAAGAAGTAAAGATGAAATACCTAAAAGCATAAAAATCATTAAGGAAATAACATTTAACCTTCCATGGAGTATTAACTTACATTTCAATGAATATAGAACCAAAAGGTAAAATGCCACCCAAAAGTATTATGATGGCTGGTTCCATAAACCATTTCTTTTCTGGTATAGGTCGTGGTACAGCATTTACCCGGCAGGGATAATCTGGATGGCCGTCCAAGTTACGGCCCACTACTGTACCTACTAATGTCAATGGCAGTATAACAAAGAAACATATACAGGTTACAGCTACCATGGTGCCAAATGGTATAGCTCTTGAGGCATGATAGCCAATGGCAATGAAATTTATGAAAAATGCTGTACCGCAAACAAATACGGGAACCATAAAGGCCGATACCAGCATTTGTCTTATCCACATTCGTCCCCCCAAACGAGCATATAAAGAACCGCCAAAATAACCGTTAATGGGTGAAGTGGCAGCATAAACAAATATAGCAGTTGACAGCATTGAACCTCGCCTTCAAAACAAAACATGCACAATTATGATAAAGGTTACTTTTCAAGTTCTACTTACTCGGTGTATAGTTCTCCAACTATTGCAAATATAATGACACAAAATACCACCGATATCAATTGATAGCCAGCACCAATTAATGACGAAAACACCAGAGAATGTTGTGGTGAACGAAAAACATCACCATGTACTTGTTTCCAACCATATTCATCACCTAAATCACGCTCCTTTAAAAGTTCTTATATGTATAAGGGTGATTAAGCTTAAATTATTTAATTTATATATTACCATATCATCCATTTCCTCATCTTTACTGTAACGTGCATAATCTTTGCGTAATGTACGCATTAATATCATGGATACTAAACCAACAAGGAATATTACCATCATGAAACTGTTAAAAATACTAAACCAATGAATCTGTAAAAAAAACAATAATTTAAGATCACATAGATATATTCCAATTTATAATAATTTAGATTTAGGTCGACATACATACGTTCTTTTGTGTTTAAAGTCCACAGATATTATCTTAATATGTAATGTTTTGCTTTTTAAAACTTACCCGATGTTGGAAGAAATTTGGATCCAAATATTTATCAAAACGATCCTTAAATTCAACCACACTAGGCTTCCAATTGACTTCGTAAGAGAATTTAATTTTCGAACCAGCTACCAATAATTCCTTTTTCTCTGTTGTCAAATTTATGTCGACTATTTGTTGGCCATTACGTCCAATATCGAATTTCTTATGGGTATAAATATAATATTTGCCATCTTTTTCGTCTTTTTCACCCACCTTACCCCAAATGGGCAGGCCATCAATATACATTTGATACCAATATTCATTCATAACAGCATAGGTAAAGGCCTTGACTTTATCCTCAGTCAAATCAACCATACAAATAACGGTAGTAGGAACGTCACCTTAAAAGTAATGAGACATTACTTGCATTCAATTGTCTATTACATTAACACATTATGAACTTACGATTGAATTCCATCTCATAACCGCTAAATTCTAGTTCTACACCCTGTAAAGCCTCACTTAGAGTTTCATGATAATGTGATATACTCGATTTGGAGCCACTGCAAAATGGTAAACTAAAATAGGCATAAGTTTCTTGGCGATTGTGATAAGGTCCCACGGTATTCATCCATAACACTACCTCTTCACCATTATTGTACTGTAGATGCACAAAATAATTTGCTTTTATTTTCATTCTTTTTAATATTCTTATCAAACTCACTTTGTGATTGTGTTCATCAGCCAACACTTGATAATGACTTCGACCGGCCATGAACAGTAGAGACACTACATATATTTTGGCCGCCAATTCCATAGCGGCTTCGATGTATTTTTCACTGTCGTCTTGTTTATTTTAGGGAAAACTGCTTAATTTGTTTTTATTTTTCTATTGGGTAAATAAAGTTCTTCGACGTGGCTTACTTCTTCAATGACAAGTGGTGTTTTGCACCGCTACTATATTGTAAGAAAAATGTAGTTTTTCTGGTAAGCACTGCTTGTGTTAGCAGCTAATTTATTATTAATTGCACACAATATTAAATTATTTTTAATAAACTAAGCTAAAAGGTTTATTAATAAACGAAAACTTCTTAAAACATAAGAAGAAAATTCCTTCGAAATGTTAATGGATTGTAGAAAAAAATTGATTGGTCTACTCAATAGATTTGTGCTGCTTCTTACTTGGTTTTGACACTTCTACAGCTCCTGCTGCTGCTTCTTAGTATGCATATTTCACCATAGATATAGTGAAATGATATCCAACTGTTATACTAGAAGGTTGTTGGAATTGCTAAATATGCACAGAGCAAATAAATAACGGTACACTTGGACAGATTTATTTAAAAATACAACTTTTGTTTACTTGTTCTTTGGATATCATAAGAGAACTACCTGCATCTACCTACGTCCTTCTACAAAGTAAATTCTATTTTAATAAAACTTTTTATTTTACTTATTAATTATTGTTTGCTTTCCGCCAATATACTAATAGTTCCTAAGGGAAGAAGGATTAAAATACTCAGCCATGACGGATTCAAATGCCCAACAACAAACCACTAAATCTAGCATATCATTAACAACGTCACGATCTCCTTACATTCATTGGATCCATTGTAATCTTTGTTATGAACAATACATGAACAAAACTCGGCAATTTTATTTGCTTGCCTGTGATCATGTGTGCTGTGTAGGATGCGTACAAAATATCAGTGAAACCAACGTAAATGGTCCGCAAACATTTAAATGTCCTTTGTGTGGGCGGCAAACACGCGCCTGTAAATTAGGAAATGATATGGCGCCACACCTAAAAGAACTGTTTCACCCTGAACCCTATTTAGATGGTTTGAATACGTATCGTATAATGGTTTTTCAAGAGAAGCATCGCAAACGTTTTGTAGAATATCTGGATAGAGAGGTTAGTGCTTTGTCCTTGTAAATTCATTTAATGCTGGGTTTCAGGTTTCTGCTATAGAAGATCGCAAAAAGGAGGGCATCAGGCTTAAAGAACAGGCGAAGAAAAATTATCAAGAACTACAAGAATTAAAAGCTGAACGTAAACAACTGGAAAAACGAGTGATAGCTATAAAACATCAACGTAGAGAATTGGAAGAAAAAAGGTAAGAATTACAGATACATATTTCAATGCGTCTAAGGCGAATATAAAAAATTACCATCACAAAGGGATCATATTCTTTGACTCAAGTGGGCTAAAAGATTTTCTTCCTTCTTCGTTTATAAAGTTACCCCTAAA
Source organism: Panzeria rudis (assembly GCA_956483635.1). Classification (NCBI taxonomy): domain Eukaryota; kingdom Metazoa; phylum Arthropoda; class Insecta; order Diptera; family Tachinidae; genus Panzeria; species Panzeria rudis. The sequence continues at coordinate 179,209,673 of OY101448.1, forward strand.
ATTTAACCAAGTCCATAAAAAATTAAGTTTTCATTTTAGACAATCAAAAAGATCGAATACATCCGATGCGTCTAGTCATTCGTCAGAATCTAAAAAAATGCCGACAGCTGCACCTTCCAATGTAAATAGCCGCGGCATAACATCATTTTCTCATCATAGCAGCAATCATTCCTTCATATTGTAAAAACATTTCACATATTCATTGTCATCGTTTAATACTTTTTTTCAATAAATTACTTAAATTAGATCCTCTTCAGTTCCTTTTTCATTTAAAACGTTTAAAACGTTTAAAATTACCAATGAGCGCGCGTTTTGAAATCGTTTATTTCCAGGAGAGAGTTCAACTAAGAGATGACTTATTCTAGCTTTGTAATTGGTTTTAGATATTTTATACTGCAAATGCACTAAATCATCCGATTAACGCCGCTATTTTTCGTTTTTGAAAATCGAGCGATTTCAAAATGCGCGTTTTACAGCAAATTCCCCATAATTTTCCCATAATTACACTATGCAACAAAATGAAACTTTTGACCTCTGATTACCACTATATTTTTTGTGTTATGGACCCCTAACTACAAAAACAGTCGAAATTTAAAATTCTACGGATATGTTCCTTTAAATATTTTTTTCCAAAAAACTTTAATTTTCAAGATGCTCCATTGATTTCATCATAATATTACAAAAAACCACTAAAAAAATTGAAATAAAATTACCTTTAAGACATACAAGTATGTTGAATGATGAAAAATATTTTTTTAAGCAAAACTGGAAAATTATTATTTTTTAAAAGTTTATAAAAAATGGAATATGTCAAAAACTTGCAGTTTTTATTAACTGACCATAAGGCCACATATGCTACAAATAAAACAAGCTTTATTGCATGAAAATCGATGAATAAATATTGATTTTATTCACAATAAAGTGAAATTAGCAGATTGTCGCAAACAATTTATTTTGAGTACGTAGCTTCATTATCCAGTAATAAAATCTTTTTTGCCATGTTCGATTTTTTTAGAATTTTTAAAATATATAAAAAAAGCTTAAATTTTACAAACAAATATCGGCCATATTCTGTATTTCACGTGGAATTAAAATGTGCGGAGTCATCAAAGCATTGTTGTTGTAAATTAATATTTATAACAACAATGCTTTGATAATTCCGCACATTTTAATTCTACATGAAATACTGAACATACCCGTATATATTTTTTTATATGATTATTTCGAACGTACTTGCTAGTGAATCCAAATTGATTCACTGGTATGTAGTTGGAACTATACTAGTTGCTTTTTACTTCAGACTAGTTGCCTATCTATCCTTTTTTCATATATCGAACTATCGATTTTAACATTGTGTTGTCATAGGGGACTAACTAGTTCATTTGTATACAGTTATATCCCAGTTGGAATCCTAGTTATTGTAAACTAGTGTGCTTACTAGTTTTTGAGATTTGTAACTCTTAAAAAAACTTTGGCTCAACCGGGGTACGAACACGCATTCTTCATACTTTAAAGCAAGTACTCGTATACCTGAAAATCTAGCCTCGATACAACTCGTAATATGATTGTGCTTTTTTGACTAGTATCGTTACTAGTCTCGATACAACTAGCAATGTGATTGTTCATTTTTGACTAGTAACGTTACTACTCTTGTTACAACTAGTAATATGACTCTCGTTTTTTGACTACTACCATTACAACTAGTAACATGACTGTCCCAAAGCGTTACTAGTTGTAACTTTAGCTGCTGGGTTGTCTTGAGTAGAACAAAAATCAGAAAAAAATGGGAATGAAGAAATATAAACCAATGGAAACGCTGGGAAAGTCCAGTTTAATATCAAATTGAAAGTGATTTAATTCTCGTATTCAATTTTCACGAAAAAGTTGTATACATATATAAGAATTAAAATTACATTCCACAGGGCCACCTGCGAAGTGGTGATAAGCAAAATACACGTTAGCACTGACGATGGAAGTGTAGCGGCTTCCGAAAGCGGCGCTACTCTGTTCTGCTGTGTACGTTGAAAAATTAAGTTGATGTTAATTTTTTCCCTTGTTCCTTGGAATATTAATCATGACCAATGCTTTCTGAATTAAACGTTACGAACCTTAGCCTAATAATTAATTTGGATTCAAAAATAATTTTTTATTTGTTTCTGAATACCTGCGAAACCTTTATGTATATAGGAAAATAATGTTGAAATATTTTAAATACGGTTAAAATTTAAACACAAACATAAAATTTAAATTAATTTTTAACAAAATTGGATGACTCTGTCTCAAGTTATAATAAAATCTATGGAGCCTCAAAACTCTTTTTTTTTTGCAAAATATGGTAAACTCACTTTATTGAGAATAAAATCAATATTTATCCATCGATTTTCATGAAATAAAGCTTATTTTATTTGTAGTATATGTATGTGGCTTTATGGTCAGTTAATAAAAATTATAATTTTTTGCCATTATCGATTTTTTATTAATTTTTTTAAAATAAAAATTTTCAAATTTTGCCTCAAAAGTTTCTTTTCATCATTTCGAAACCGTTGAGTATACCAGCGTTCCCAGTTTTTGCGATTTGTCCCCAAATAGGGAATTTATGGTCAGTTAATAAATAAATATAATTTTTTGCCATTTTCGATTTTTTATAATTTTTAAAAAATAAAAATTTTCCAATTTTGGCTAAAAAATTTCTTTTCATCATTCCGAAACCGTTGAGTATGCAAGTGTTCCCACTTTTGGGATTTGTCCTTTGTTCTTCTGTCCCAACATCATTCAAGATGACAGTGACCGACCCAACAAATATGTTCTAGTATATGGCTTGCAAGAGCTCTTGAAATTCATAAAAAAAATACCTTAAGAGAGGCATAATGAATCAGTCAAACACAAAAATATCTTCGAATCGCTTTATACAAAAAACAATTTAAAAATAGTTTAGTTTTCTTATCGAACGCTAACCCTACGTCTATACCTGATATATTTTTATGATGATAAATGTCAAATTCAATATTGAAATAAACAGCTAACATAAAACAAATTATTTTTCAATATAAAGTTTGACATTTGTCATGATAAAAATATAACAGGCATAGACGTAGGGTAAAACTTTTTAATAAAAACAACGGGTGCAACAAAATTCTATTAAACGATTATTGAGAATATTTTGATTCTGAAGTTTTTGAAAAGATAAACATTGATACATAGCAATTGTTTTATTCTTGTGTGGTTTTTAAGCAGGGATGCCAGAATTCCTTCATGTAGACAAAAAAAAAACTGGCTAAAAACTAGCCAAAAAATGGTTAAGCGAGATCGAATTCAAAAATCATGAGCATTAAGCAAAAGTAAAGATTTTTTTTAAAAAGTACATAGAATCGTATGGATTACCATTATTGCGCTCACCGAAGTTTTTTCTTTTTATTAGCAAAATTTTTTTCAGCTATTTTTGTCAATCTTAAAAAGTTTGTTGGGTATAGATTATTAATGCAAGTATTTCAGATAGTGACAACACCTGTTTCTGAATTGTATTTTTGACCCCCGTATCGATTGTCATTAGCTATTATTCGATTGGCATTAGCTGTTATTGCGCTCACCGATTTTTGAACATTTTTAAAAAGTTTGCTGGGTATACCTTCTGAATGCAAGTATATCAGAAAGTTTCAATCCTCCTTTCTGAATTCTATTTTTGCCTCCTATATATTGCCATTAGATAAGTATTATTGCGGTCAACAAAGATTTTTATTTTTATAAACGAAACACTTTTCGGTGATTTTTTGCCAATTTTTAAAAAGTTTCTGTGTAAATTTCTGAATGGATGAACGAATATGAATGTAAACAAAACAAAATACCTTGTTTTCATCTCTGAAAAAATGGTTTGAGGTTTTGCCAAAGTTTGTTTTCTTCTCATGCGTGCGAAAACAATAACATATTGCTATGTGGTATTTTTTGGTAGTAAATAAGTGTTCCTTTGCTGCGAGTTTAAATTTTTTTTATGAAAACTCGATCAAAAAATTTCATGGATGAAAAAAAATAGCTAAAAAATGGCTAGATTAAAATAAAAGTGGCTAAAAAAATAGCTAATGGTAAAATTAACTTTTCTTCTGCCTAAACCGGATGAAAAATGGCTAAATTTAGCCAGAAAATGGCTACATTGGCATCACTGTTTCTAAGTTACTCTTTCTATATACATAATATACAAGTACATGTGTAGATATTTAGAACTCAAAATATGTCATATTGCTTATTTTGTAAAATCATAAACATTTTCCATGCATATTGTGGTTTTAAAATGATAAAATTAAAATTTTGGAAATTGAAATGTATAGAAAATGTTTATGATTTTACAAAATAAACAACCAATACTCAGTTTGAATTGGCTCAATATGATTTTATTTTTAATGTACTGTGGGGATTTTTGGGAATGACAAAATAGCTATTTTGAGGATTTTTGGGGGTGAAAAATCGAAAAAAATGTTTACAGCTTAAAGGTAATTTTATTTAAAGTTTTTAGTGGGTTTTGTAATAAAATTGGACAACCTCTTCCCAAGTTACGATAAAGTCGGTGAAACAGCCTTTTCAAAAATCCTAAAGTTTACAAAAACATTTGAAAAAACGTATCCATAGAATTTAAAATTTCGACTGCTAGCAGTAATCCTTGTTGCATAATGTTATTCATTCCTTCGTATTGTAAAAACATTTCACACACTAATTATTAAATTTTATTACTTTTTATATGAATTAATTCCAGTTTGTTTTGTTTTTACATTTAAAACTACTTGAAACTTTCTTAAAGTGTGTTACCATAATCAGCATAAGTTTGTTTTACTATTTAGATAAATTGAATTAAATACAAAATATGTATATTAAGATAAAATACGATGTTGTAAAACTAATGGATAAATTTCAATTCAATGAACACTAAAAAAAATATGTTTTCATGTTTGTTTTACTTGGTTTTGCATTAAGAATAATAAAAATAGTTTTAAATTAATGTTTAAATTAAAAAAAAGAAAATAAGCTAAATTTCCAAAAAATTAAAACCAAAATTAGTAAGAGAAAATATGCTCAACATTTGAATAATGTTGTTTAAAAATTGATAACAATAAGGGGAAATAATACTAATTAATATACATATGTATGACATGAATTTAAATTATTGTCGGAGAACTTGCAATATTAAATGAAACTGGGAAAGAACTTTAAGTGAGTTAAAGAAATGAAAAATTTTCCAATATTAATGGCGATCTTTTTAAAAATGTATTTCATACTAATGTCATTTAAACTAAAAAAAATATATTTATGTAAATTTATTTAAAAAAAAAGAATAATTAAGAAAATATTTAAATACAAAAGAATTTGGTAAATGATTAAATTTATACACTTTGCCTTTGTGTATATTTGATTAATTTAATAAATGAACTATTCAAAGCTCCGTCTTCATATCGGTGATCCAATTTTGTAACACAGTGACTGACAGAAATAAAATTGTATGGAAACGAATGAGATATTTTTTTTGTAAAATTCTGAATGAGCAACAGGCAATTATTAAACTTTTATGAACTATATGTCGAATCATGTCCATAACATTCCACTAGATCTAAAAATTAAAAAAAAAACGATTACGAAAAATTTGTCAATTGATGTGTTCTAAAATTGTACAGCCGATATGTGACTTGATTTCTTTATCTCAATTTACAGTCTTGTTTACATTATAGGGCGCTACCATGACTTGAGGACTACCTACAGCTGCACTACCAGCAATTGGCGGAGGAAGAGGAGGCGGAGGTTTATGCTGATGATGATGCTGCTGCTGATGATGCTGCTGATGATGATGCTGCTGATGCTGGTGCTGTTGAGGGTGATGATGTGGATGTGGATGCAGAGGATGATGGTGTTGCTGATGATGAAACATGTGATCCTTTCCTTTCGCATGAGAATTAGCGGCAGGAATAGGTGGCGGGGGATGCATGGTGTGAGGTGGCGCAGGGCCCATAAAAAAACCTGGATTCATAGGACGTTGACCATAACCTTGGAAACCAGGTGGCGGTGTTTGTATGACGCCATAAGGTGTACCACCTGGCACTGGATTGTAGTTGGCATCTGGTGGCATGCCAGGAGGCATTAAATTTGGTGGTGGCATGTTGTATTGCGGATGTCTCATGCCCACCATTATTGGGGGTAAATTTACCATATTTGGTGGTGGTGCCTGCATGTGCGGCGGAACAGCGCCTCGTGCCAAGGGTGAAGGAGGTAAACGCATGAAATTATTAATACGCATTCCCACAAAACCAATAGGAGATTGAGGATGGCGTATGGCAGGTCCATGTAAAGGAGACATTTGTGGCGAAGTTTGAGTTGGTGTAAAATGCATGCCACTCGATTTGCCAATGGCCATTTGGGGAGATTGTTGTGAGTTTGGACTTTCTTGTTTTCCATCGCCAATCGATTTTGGGGAATTCATTAAGTTGTCATTTCTGCTAGCTCGGTTTAAAGGTACCGTACTTAATTCTTTCTTTGTTGTAGGCCCACCACTTGTGAGATTAGGATTCGGTGAGTGGTTTGGTGCAGTATTCGTTGGGCCTCCAGCCACTACATTACCTGATGCAGTTGATGCCGGTACTACTCCTGGTGGTATACATTTGGGATTAAGTAGACGTGGCGGTATTGGTTTTTCCAACTGTGAGACATACATTGAAGGTACAACTGAATCGAAATGGAAATAAACCAAAGGTACTGGAGTTGGTGGTCTTAAATAGATCGGTTGCTCGAGGTTTGCTGTTAATGTCCTTGTTGGTGGTGGGGGTGGCGGTAACTTTTCCAAAGCCCCAACCTTTTTCGGTTTTTGTAGTTTCACTTTTAAATCTATTAAATCACGAGCAGCTGGAACATCAATTCCACGCTTTTTACGCAGACGTAATACTTTTTTTCTTATTTTATATTCAATTAATTTTCGATCTTCATCATCACTATCACGACTAGGATAAATGCCGTCTTCAAAGTATACTTTTTTCTTTTCAATTTTGCTTTTACAAGAAAGGAAAAAGTTAAATATATCAAAAATATAAAAACAATTAATCAAATACTTACTCTGGTTTCTCAGCGGCTTCTGAACGTTTAAGAATGCTTCTCATTGCATTATCACCTCCACGATTTAGCCGCATTACAGCGGACTTAACATGTCGGTTATTAACTTCGTCTTTCCAGGATATTGATGCAATTTTATCGATATGATTTTTGATGGTTTCGACCAGAACCGGAGAAGTCTTTTCTTTGTTGTCAATTTGTGGAGATTGGGCAGTTTCTGGATTAGAGGGTAGTATTTCCAAAACATTTCCCTTTTGAACAGCCACTGGAGCTTTGGGTAACTCTTTTAGCACTGGATTGCTTGGTTGGTGTCCCACATTGAATTCATTGTAATAGTTAAAGTTATTCTGTGGCAGCGGCGACGATGAGGAAGGTATAGCACTGCTAATGGTCGGTATATTTGAATATGCAGGAGTATGTTGCTGTTGCATATGGGGTGGTAAAGCAGGTTGATGTAAAGAGTGATGTATTCCATGAGCGTGGTGCGGCAGTATTGGATGATGACCTTCATGTGTTGAAGGCATCATGGGCACATATGGATTTGTATAATAGCCCATATTGTTAGCTGGACCAGCCATTGGTTGTGGTGGTACAGGCATATACGCAGCACCACCATATTGAGCGTAGTTTGTGTAGCCTTCATAACCGGCCGCAGGAGTCTCTCCGCCACCGCCCGGTGTATTGAGTACAATATTTATACGAGCATCCAGTGATATGCGATTTGGAGAAACATTGTAGTAATATGATGACGTCTGAGACGATGGACCTGTAGCTAAGGAATCTGGAGCATAATATTGGGGATGGGGTGAGCTGGATGAGTGCCTTTCAAAACTGTTTTCTCGTCTGTATCTATGATCATCGTATCTATTAGAAAGTGGAGAGTCCGGAGATCTAGGTGATCTGGGCGAATGAGGAGACCTTGGTGATATTGGGGAACGTGGTGATCGAGGAGATCGTGGGGATCTTGGCCTTCGTGGTGAAGGCGGCGACCGTGAACGTCTTGTTGGTGAGCTAGGAGAGCCCATAGGGGACATACTACGCCGCATGGGCGGCGAGGGTGGTTTAAATGGCAGCGGAGATCTCGAATAGGGATCCTGACTATAGGAACGTCTTCTAGGTGGCGGAGTTCTCGGTGATCTGGGCCTATTTTGTGGTGATCTGGGTGATCTTGAGCGTGAACCTCTTTGGCGTCCAAACTTTTTGTAATGGGTTTGCAAGTCTTGCTGCGGACCACGTTTTCTGCGAAAAGGACTGCCTTCTTTACCCCGCCTATTTCCAAACTGTCGGAAAGGACTGCGGCTCCTTGAACGTGATCTTCTATTTGTAGCACGAAATCTTCCACCTGGCGCTCCTCTACGTGGTGGTGTGCCATGACGTATACCCATTCCTCTGCGGGGTGGACTTATTGACAGCGACCTGCCTCGGCATCTACGTTGAGGACTACTAAAGCGGTTTCTTGAGCTTGATCTACGATTGCGATCTCTATAGTTGTTTGGTGATCTTTGCCTTTCCCTACTACCGCCATATACAGGTGAACGTCTATGACGATGAGTGTCTCTAGTTCTGGAATCTTTGGACTCTTTACTCTCCATCATAGGCTTGACAATCGCCACCTCTTTGACGGGCTTAACCAGCTTATCCGTAAAATCCATTTCATCTTTGTCATCGGTTATTTTTTTCTCCGTTTCTTCCGTAAGAGATACATTAAATATTGCAGGCTTGGAAGGCAACTTTAAGGGGGATATTGTCAGCTTAATAGCTTCACGATTAGCATCAAAGATTTTATTGGGTTCTTCGGGCGGTAACGGAGGTTTAACTATACCAAATTCAGTAGCTGGCAATGCAGGTACAAATTCAGATGTTTTTATAGCAGCTTTTGTTTCTGTTGGCTTTTCAGCAGTTGGTGCGTTCTTTGCGTATTTCTGCAAGATTATTTTCTTTTCTTGTAAGAATAGCATCTCCATTTTATGTAGCTCCTCACTGATTTCATCATTCGAATCATAATTAGCCCTCATCATTTGTATGCGTGACAAATTCGCTTCCAAATTCTTAAGTTTTTTAAAGTCTTTTGCTACATCCGTTTTAGGCGTTGCTTTGCTTTGGGATGCTGGTGTGGGCGGAGTTTGATTCAAAAGTAAACTGTTTTGCAGGGGAGAGGGAGACGGTGTTCTAGGTTCTCTATCGGGTATTTCATCGCGTTGGATAAGAGGAGGTTTAACAGCAACGTCAGATTCGCCTGAAAATTTATCATCATTTGAAGAAATCTTAGGACTCATAGATTCCTCGAGTTTAACCTTTTTCGTGGGAGTTTTTAGTTCCGTGACGTCATTACTGTCCTCAGATGAAGATTCTGATGAAGAAGAGCTTGAAGAGTTTGAGGATGAATTGGAGTCTGATGATGACGAAGAGGAGGAGGATGTTGAGGATGAAGTGGAATTAGACGACGTCGACAGAGGATCCTCACTCTGACTTTCATTGTTTTTTACTATAACATTTGAAATTTCAGAAACCTCTAAAGTAGTTTCATCGTATTTCTCATCATGATCTTTATTGGCAGTTTTCATACTTACACCAGATGCTTCTACACTTTTTATAAATTGGTCATATAATTCTTGCATACCAAACAATTCGGGTTTTTTATTATCCGCATTCTGCTTAGTTTGCGTCTTAATTTCTTGCTGTAACCCCTTGTATTCTGATGATAATGGTAGATTTTTGAGCAAGTCCAAAGGAGGTGTGAGAGGCAGTTGAGCATCATTGTCCGGACCATCATAAGTTTTTCTCTCGTCATGTTTCTCTAATAACTCCTTAGGAGGACTTGGATTTGCAAAACGTGTAACAAATGAATCCTCTTCTGTTAAGTCAGGCGATGGTTTTCGTGGTGTGGACATATCTGTTGGCATATTGGAATTCATATCAATATCAACATCTTCATCGTTTTCCCAGTTATCCATATAATCATCTGTATCGGGGCTATCTTCTTTATCACTGGATGATTTTAGATTCTTAAATGAATCGTTAGTTTCCTCATCATCAGCCAAAATAAAATCATCTTTACCATCTTCGGGAAACAAAAATTCGGTTTGTGTGAATGAAAGAGGGCGCTTTTTGGGAGCAGATTTAGTGGGAGACTTTGATTTTTTATTCTCCTTTAATTTTGATTTTTCTTGAGTGTTATCGTCGCTTTTAATCAATTTTGGTGGCGGCGTGGTTGATTTTAAATCGCTCCCTTGAGTTTTTTCAAGCTGATCGGCTTTTGTTGAAATTTCCTTAACCTTTTCGCTCTTGCGCTTTGGCGATGCAGAGCGCTTGCGCTTATATCTCGATTCTGGAGTTTTTTCTTTTTTGCGATTCCTACGATCTTTTTCATTAGAGTTTAAAGAATCCAAAGAACCCTTCATATCTCTATCGCCTGACTTCGAACGATTAAGTTGAGTTGAAGTTCCACTACTGCCACTAAAACGTCGTTTTGACGAAATTTTGCTAGAACTATAACCCGAACTGTCAGCCCTCTTTCGGTCATTAGACAGGCGACGCTTGGAAGAAAAATCACGGTCACGACTCTTTGTTCTTGTGCGCCGACGAAAATCAATTTTACCAAAGAATCTATCCCTAGATAAGGATCTTTTGAAGGGATTGCGATATGTTGAGGCGGTTGTGCTTTTTCGAGATTTCTCTTTATCATTGTCCTTTTCAGATTTGTGAGTTTTATCCCTTTCCTTGTCGCCGTTTTTAGCTTTCTTGCCATCTTTGGACAAATCTTTTGATTTGTCTTTAGACGAGGTAGATGATGATCTAACTTTTAATTTAGAGTCCTGATCTTCTTTATGTTTAGAAGAATTTCGATGTTTTTCTTTTTCTTTATCTGTCTCTTTAGGTTTTTTATTTGATTCTTTATCTTTATAGGCTTTCGGCTTTTCTTTAAGAGATAAGCTTTCCCCATTATGACTGGTTGTTGCTTTTGCATTTTCAACTGGTTTTTGTTCAATGGCTTTGTTTGTTTCTCGTTCAGGTGTTAACTTCTCTTTAGAATTTTGATATTTTTGTGTTTTCTTAATTAAAAGATCTTTAGCAGCTTCAATAGCTTCTAATTTGATATCGTCCTGCTGTAATAATTTATCTATACGTTTTTGTATTTCTAATGCATTTTGTAAAGATGATGATTTTTGCCCTTTCGGATCATTTAAAGGCGGCAAAGGTGGTGTAACACTACCCAATTCTTCTTCATTCTTTTCTGGAGCAACATTTTTGTTGCGATTGGTTTCAGGTGTAGAAGGAGCTTGAGTAGGTGATGATTCAAATATATCAAATGCTTTATCAGTCATATCTTTTGCTATTTCTTGATTTTCGTTGATCTCCGCTTCTTTCTCTGGGGGTTCTGTTTTAACTATTATAAAGGGTTTGACTTTAAGCGACAAGTCTTGTAGTTTCAATGGAGTAGCTTCTATTTTTTCTCTTTTAATATTTTCTACCTTATTGCGAATTTCTTCTTCGTTGGGCATGTCTTCTTCATCAGTATGCCTCTCTGTAGCTTGTTCATGCTTCTCACCTTCTTCATCTTGTAGATTTTCATTTGTTTCCGTATCTTCCGACGAATGTTGTTGCTGTAGTGTTGGTGTTGTTTTACTGGACGACCCATAAGATTTTCGTATTTTCTCAATTTTTCTTCTGCTGGATTTACTAGACTTTTTCTTTTGTTTCATCGAAGAAATTGTTGCCTGCACTGATATTTTCGTTCTTTTAGATCTTTTCATACTTTTTCCTCTTTGCTTTTTTGATTTCTTTTTTTCTTTCTGAAGGGATTTGTGCTTTTTGCCTTTTTTACGCGTTTGTCGAAGTTTCTGATGGTCTTCTTGTTTTTCTATATCATCAACTTCAGGGTCCTCATCTTCCCAATTGTCGTCCAATTGGGATCTATCCTGATTATGTGATTTAACATCTGAATGAAGAATGCCTTGGAATTTGTGTTCTTTAATAAATTTAAATGCATACGATAATGATGGTTTACATTTCGTCCACCTGTTTATTGTTTAAGGAAAAAAGTTTGTTTATGGAAATAAATATAAATTTCTTGTGATCGTTGTTGTGTTAGTTTTTCACTAAAGTATTTTTACACAAAAATCTTTCTATAATAATAACAAAAGATAATATCCTAAACAAATTCCAAACAAATATATACCTGAATATAGGACAATATATTTTATTTTAATGTTTTGTTTGTGAAAATTATAATTAACTTTTCGTCAGGTTTTTACTAAAAAAATTTAATTATTTTATATTTGAAAAAATTTGGCACTAGTGAAATGCAGCAAAGAAGATAGCTTATTCCCCAACAAAAACATTTTTGATTTTATAAATTGTGAATTGAGAAAGAAGCAAAATGAGTGTGAATTAAATTCATATTGACTAACATATCCAATGGCTTAATATAAAATAGGAGTATTTCCATTTCGAATACGTTTTTAACATTTTCTGGTAGTCAAATTATAAATACATCTTACTTAAAGAACTAAACAAGCTACGGTTGATAACGGATTTATGGATACTTCAATTTGTATTTTTATTTTATTTTTTCTTTCTCCTGTAAAATAAGAACCTGTTGATATGCGTCGTTTCTATATTAAGCCATTCATATATAGTATGTATGTATGTATGTATGTATTTATTAAATGAAGTATCTTATATATAAATAGGCTACACAATTTTTTGTTGTACACTATAAAGTATCTTATTGTCCACCAATATTGATGAAACATATACGGTTTGAAAGGTATTTTTCTCTAGATATGCACAATATAGTTTTCTGCCTAAAAACCGGTTACAAACAACACCGGTTACGGACCAAGTGTGCGAATTTCGACCACTGTGCGTTATACTAGTAAAAATAATTTTGGTACCATTTTATCAATACCAGTATTCAGTGTTTGGTGCAAATGGAGCTATTTTTTATTTTACTCCGTGTATAGCAATGTCTAGCGTTGAATTCATGTCTACATAAGACCCTAGAATGGCGACAAATGTTCGAAAATGATTTTAAAAATGGTAATTTCCAGTAAAAATGTGTTCAAAGAAACCATCACGCGCATATTTCATTAGGTAAGGTTAGGTAGCACAGGTTGTCAGTTCAGAAGGTTAAAACCAGTACACTTGAGTCCTTATCGGTTACGTTGTGTTACTTGGAACGGCGACCTGAAGATAGGAAAACTTCTTTTACATTTCCCCGTTTGGTTCAGTGCCGAACCAACCCGACGTTCGGATAAACGAGGTTATCCGTCTAATGTCACAGCTTCATAAGGCTGCTACTTCCCGCAGCAGCGGTCTGCCCAGTAAAGCCACCGATTTACTTAATCATTTATAAAAAAAAACTATTCACTAGAAAAGAGCCATGTTTATTTCTAAATGAACAGTTTTAAAGGTATTTATTTGTGTTTGTGCTCATTCTATATTTTATGAAAATCGGTTCTTTATTTTGGGAGTTATTATAATCGTGTAAAATTGCTACTAATTTATACGCACATAATACACATGCATTTATTAACTTCAAATTCAAAATTAAATTATATATTTATGTAATATACATATTTATAAAGATAAAGAGTTTTTTCACCGCGTTGAATCGGTGTTCAATAAATTTAAATAGCTTATTTGAAGATGTTTTGTTTTGGTATTTTACAGTTGCTTTTTTCTTATCGAGATTTTGGTGCAAGAGAGTCATAATGCAAAAAACTTGATTTTTAGGGTTCCGTACACCAAAAGTGTAAAGTAAGTAGTGTAAAGTACTGTTTTCGCTACGCTGTCCGTCCGTCTGTAACAGGCTGTTTTCTCGGGAACTGTAAGAGCTACGGACCTAAAATTTTCACAGAACATGTAAAACTTTGGCTTCTACAACAACAAATATATGATAGTTAATAATTAAAGGGTATTCTAAAGCGAGCAACGAAAAATGTTGAAATACTAATGTAATATACAGACACTTTACGAGTATATACAGTTTACATTTTCAAAGTTAGTATTAATTGGTGTAGTCTGTAGAATAGACTACACCCAATTAACACCGATATTTAAAACAATAAAAATTAAAGAATGTTCTATCAGTTAATGTAATTATGACAAAGTAATTTAGACAATTTGTTGTATCTCGGAAACCGTAAGAGACAAACTGAAAATTAAAAAAACGCTAAAAATAAAAAATTCCTATATTAAAAAAAATCTCCAAAATTAAAAAAGCGCGTAAAGAAAAGAAACTCGAAAATTAAAAAAATATCACTAAAACGCAAAAAATCACCGAAACTTAAGAAATCGCCAAAAACAGAAAAAAGTCGTCAAAACGAAATAAAGCACTAAATCTTTAAAAAATCGCTAAAACTAAATATATCGTCAATATAAAAAAAATCGTCATATATGGAAAAAAATCACAAAAACGAAAAAAAAGTGCTAAAACAAAAAAAAAACTAAAAAAATGGCCAAAAATGAAAAAATCGACAAAACGAAATAAGTTTCAAAACAAAAAAAAAACGCTAAAACTAAAATATCACAAAAAAATTCCGAAAAAATCCCCAAACCCGAAAAAAGCGCCAAAACTGAAAAAGCGCCAAAAGTTAAATAAATCGCTGACACTAAAAATATCGTCAAAAAGCGAAAAAAAACGTTGTAACAAAACAAATGTCAAAACTTAAAATATCGGCAAAAAACGAAAAATCGCAAAAAAAAATTTGCAAAATGAAAGAAAGCGCCAAAACCGAAAAAAAAACGTAAACAACGAAAAAAGTTAAAAAAAACTAAAAAGTTACAAAAAAGCTAAACGGAAAAATTGCCAAAATTAAAAAAAGGGCAAAATCGAAAAGGGATATATGTGTATTCGTACGGAACCCTTCTTGTGCGAGCCAAAGTTGCTCCTTACTTAATTTATTGAGTTATTAATGCAAAATAAATTCTCATATCGTTCTTCATGTTGTTTAGCAGTTTCATATAAATATATATCTTGTATACTCAACTCTGGGGAAAGCAATAAAATTTTGTTTTACCATTAATCTAAAAAGTCTGGAACTCGTTTTCTTTAAAACTATCTTGCAGCCAACGCTCGATGCGAATCATTTATTAATTTTAGTTGTTTTACTCTTTAGCGTTTAATTAATTTTTGTATGAAGCTTAACTAAGCTATTTAAGCCTAAAAACACAACAAATAAGACAAAACGGTTTTGTCTTTTAAGTGAAACACACTCGTATGATTATAACACACAACAAAAAAAATTTGGTGTGTTTTGTCTCATAAGAACTAATGTTCTGTTGTCGTATAAGTCATAAAAAACAGTTTTGGATTATTCGGTGTGGGTTCAGCCTAAATCTAGAATAACAATGTCGGCCGTTGGCTATACTAGTGTTAATAAACATACAAAAACTTCGTACAAAATCAAAATTAATTATTTCGTTGAAAACCTTTATTTTTAATAATAGCACGGCATCATAAAAGATTTCAACAAACTTGGAATATTATTGTACACATTTTTAACATTTCTTGTTTTTCGTCTTCAAAGCTTTTTTTAAAGCTGCACAAAGACTGCCGAGACCGTGTTCTTCGCAGCCCAATATAAATAAATTAAATTTAGATTCACCGCTCTATAGTTTATTTCAATTCCAGAACTCCTACACAGTTCTTATGTCATTACAATTTTTCTGTTCAGTTGACCAGACACCGCAATTTATTTGCATTGATCTCGTAAAGCTGTAGGGTTGTTTTCTTTGCTCTCTTGTCTACAATTTTGCATACAAATTGTTCCACTGCTATACCACAAATATGTAGTTTTATTCTCTTCTATACTTATATACTTTCAAATAATCTGGAGTTCATGACTTCTGACATTGCTGATTAGAAACTACCACGTACTAAATAATGCGGGCACTTTTTTTTATTATTTTTATACTCCCATAACAAACCTATTATCTTGCGGGCACTTTTTTTATTATTTTTATACTCCCATAACAAACCTATTATCTTGATAGCTCTTCCACTCCCATTTACTAAAAATCGAACAATGGATTATATGTTTGTATAGAGGTATACTTACTGTAAATCTGAAGATGGAGGCAGTATAGGTGAATGACCACGATTTGGAGGCGGTGTATGATGTTGACGCTGCTGCTGCTGCATGCTATGTAGACCATGGGACACATGAGTAGCATTAAATTTTAGTGGTCCCACACCAGCACCAGTGTTAGAGAAAAATGGTGGTCGAAAACCTTGAAAAGGCATTCGACCTCGCATACCGCCACGACCGCGGTGTATGAAACCGCCACGTCCGTGAGTGAAGTCTGGACGAGGACCACGCATAAAAGGATTCATAGGACGAAAACCACCCATAAATGCATCTGTTAACAGATGAGGTGGTAAATGTGGCGGATATCGTAATGTTGGTACAGATGGTACAGCTATTGCTGAATTTAAAACAGAACTATGCTTGTCCGATGTAGTAGCAATCGTCTCGCAGTCATCCGGCCCAGAAGAGCATAAACCTTCGCTATCTTCTGATTCCGTGGGTCCCTTAATTTTACGTTTCTTGCGTGGTAACTCCTCTTCATTGTCCCCCTCAAAACTAGTTAAAGCCTTTTCTGCTTCTTTCTTGGCTAAAAAGTTAAGCCATTAAGAGCAAATATTAATTTTTGGTATCCTGAATCTAATATAATACTAAATAAATTACCTTTTTCTAATTTTTTCAATTTTTTGCGTTCCTCCTTAGCCTTTCGTTTGCTTTCCAATTCCAAATCTGTTTCCCCTGATTGGCGACGTTTTTCTGCTTCTAATTTACGCTTTTCAGTCTCTTCTTTTCGTCGCTTTGCATCTAATTCTAAAATTGCACGAACTTTTTCTTCACAAGCTTCCGCCTCTAGCTGTGATACGGTTTTTAAGGCTTTAGCCAAAGTTTCTTTTGCCAATTGTTTAGCAGGTGGTTCTGGTTTTTCTTGGGCTAAACGTGAAGGTGTTGACTCCTTAATGTTGGCTGGACTAGAACCAGGTGGGGGTGTTTTAACCTCACCTGGTTCTAAACTACTATCTCCGCCTTGCATATCGTCCAGAAACCCAAATGTGAATTTGGCTACACCCTCTGCTGATACTTTGATATCGTTTTTGCACGAGACCACATTCACAACCTCCAATTCACAAACGGCACTATTACTGCTGCAAACTGCTTCGGCCACCTTTGCATTCTCAGCCAATTCGCTGTAGAAATATTTCGTGCCCGATTCCGTCATATAGTTTTCCTTATATTCACAAATTTCTTATCTTTTTAATACTTTTCCTAACAAGTAAAGCTATTAAAAATGTTAAATTATCGCTTTTCGACTTACACAATTCACTATTTTATCATTTTATTATGTATAAGTTTTTGTTTTCTGTTATTCACTACTTACAGACAGCTCCACTATACACATTTAGCAATAGTTTAGTAGTCAGTAATCATTGCTTTTTATTATCATTATGATCATCATCATCTTCACCTCAATATGTACATACATACATATGTATGTAAATTTTCCAAGTGCACTATAGTGTGTGACTCGAGTGGTTACAAAAAAAAATCAATCAATTATGTAGCGAAGTAGACTGTGCACGCGTTAACTATTTTCATTGACAATTTTAAGTGCATAAATCCCAGTTTTGTGTCACAATTTCATATTTCTAGTGTAATATAGGTCCTATATTACATTTGTCTATAAATTTTATGTTATTTGATAGACTTTTTAAAGGTGATTTTAATGTTTGAAAACTTATCAATAGTATTAATCGCGTCTAAAAAATTTCTGCTACACATATTAATGATTCTTCTTCGTTTTCCCGTGCTGCAACAACAAGAAATGTCATTCGCTGTATATATAAAAGCTAAGTCTTGCGGAATAGAAACGAAAACTGCATATGACGGTGTTCATAGTTATACTTTTAGCACCGATACATTTTGTGATCAGTGTTTTCAGTTCTCTTATAGCAACGTAATTTTCAAGAACATCCATGCATCTTTACAACAAAACCGGAGTTATTTATTGTTTCCTTCTTGTTTGTTTTGATTTTTGGTGGTTGTGGGCTGTTATTTTTAGGAAGTGCCTTGTTGTAGCCTATTGTTGCTGTATTTATAATAGCAACAGTCTGGACAAGAGCCAACTGTTCAATATCAAAATGAGGTAAATTCCCTTCCATATCTTATGGCGTCAAAAAGTGTTTTGTTACCATTTTAAATTTCAATACACCGTATTCAACAACCATTTTATGGTTTGTACTATAAAACTTATGTATAATTTTTCTTACTGAATAAATATAAGGGGCATTTCATATTTATTGGTCCTTTCTTTACCAAATAATACATCAGAAGACTTCAACCATACATATAAGTATACTTTTGAAATAAATAAATAAATAGTAAAATAAAATTGGTAGAATGGGGATAGTATGAATAAAAAAAAGGTTTTTCCTTATAGGCAGATTTTGTAAAAAATTTCGTTTCTAAACGCTTCAAATTTTTATGAAAAGTAACGCAAATATTTTTAAAAAAATTTTCTTATTCTTAATTGATAAAGCAGACAACTAATCTCTTTTCTATTATTTAATAGACTACATACTAGCCTTTAACCCTATATAGAAACTTTTTAAATAGTTCATCAAACATGGAAGAACAACAGTTGACATAGTCCGTCACGTGTGTGATAGTTCCAGTCAAACAACATTTGAAATTCTTGATTTGAGTGAAAATTCCAACAAGACTATTACACATGGGGAAAAAGTGTTTAAGAAAAAAATTGCGTCACGTACATATATAAAATAAACAAGAATCAATAGTTTAATACAATTTTATCTACAGACAAGCATTGTTTTCTGCACTCCGAGACTTTCTTTTCCTTTAGTTTTAGTAAATAAAGTGGAAAATTTAAATTCCAGTTATCAATTTGGTATTTTTCCCATGGTTATGCAGACACATTTTTTCGAAAATTTCCTGGGATGGCATATAAATCGTACTGGTTTTTGAAAATAATTGATACTATTTGCTGTTGCTCTTGAAAATTTAATAATCTCATTTTATAGTTGCAAAAGTATATAACAAATTAAAGTTAGTAAATTTGTTCAGATTTCGGTTTTTTCATGGAATGCTCCAAATACTTATTTTATTCATTCTACCCAATGGGTAGTATGAATAAAAAACTATTAATTTTATGGGATTCGGAATTTCTCAATCCCGAAAAATCCCGGGATTTTCGGGATCGGGACTGGCATCCCTAGCGTTATTTCATTACATTCGGGCTTTACATATTTCATTGGGACTTATTTCATTTTCTAAATTGGGCCTTGAAATGTTGGGCCTTATTTCATGCCGCCAAAAATATAACAAAAAATGACACATTTAAAATATTTCGAGCTAAGCTGAAAGGCACTTAAGATTTGGCTTTGCCGAATATAGCTCCATAACTTGTTTATGTTAATTTTGTCGCTAAAATAATTGCAGGTTGATCTTTCTATTCATCTCATGAAAACTAATTGTTTTTATATAAAAGATTATTTATAAATAAGAGTAAAAAAATTAAATTTTCCGGGATTTAATTATAATTATTTAAGTTTTAATTTATTCAACTAATATTTTTTATATTTATTTTATCACGATTTTCGTTTTATAAGAAAAATATCTTCAAATCACGTTTGGTTATCTACATATTATTAAAAAAAAGCAAAAACTATACATAGAAGAAAATACAGAGCAAATATCAAGACAGAAAAAAAACTGTAGCAAAAAAATTTGTTAAGAAAAAAATTGTTGTTATGCAAAAATCTCAGTTTTTTTAGAAAAGCTGTGCAAAATGCAATTTTATAGCTTCAACTTTTTCTAGTCCCTCACTTGTTATGAACTCTTTGACTGTCGATGAGTTTGTGTGTCTCTCTGACGTTTCGTCTATTATATGAATCCAAATTTCGTTGTGTAAAAGTGAAACAGTTAATGGCTGCTGCTACAGGAGTCAGCATATTTTTTCAGTTTTTACTTTTTGTACACCTTAAATGACTGACAAGTGTGTGCAAATTTGTTAGTCTTGTAGTCAACAAAAAAATATATATATTTAATTTTCACCATTATTAACTTTCACTGCACTTTGCAAATGTAATTAAAGTTTTCAAATAACTGTAGTTTCCAATCGAAATAATTGAAAATATCTTAGAAATAGAAATATAAGTACAAGTTTTTTTTAATGAAAAAATTTAAAACTCTTAAGTTATTAAGTCAGGCTTAATTCAAATTATTTTCATTAAACTGTCAGTTGATGGGAATAGTTATCAACTGTTTAAGCAAATTATTTAATGACAAACAATAGTAAGCTTGTTCATATTCGTTTTTAAACATTAGCAAACTCAGTTAGTACAAAATTCCCTTCTTTGTTAACACGAAGGAATACCGATTTTTGAATTGACTCTGGTTCTTGTGATAAACAGTTATGGGTATCAAGCCGTAACCGCAGGAAAATCGTAACCAGGTAAAATAAAACTTTACAGGAGAAGCGTTTTTAGGGTTCCGTACACCAAAAGTGTAAAGAAGCCCTATTGTTTTCGCTACGCTGTCCGTCTGTCTGTCTGTCAAAGGCCGTGTTCTCGGGAACCATAAGAGCTACGGACCTGCAATTTTCACAGAATATGTAAAACTTTTGCCACTACAACAAATATATGACAGTTAAAAATTAAAGGGTGCTCTAAAGCGAGCAACGAAACATGTTGAAATACTAATGTAATATACAGACACTTATATATAGACACTAAATTTTCAAAGTTAGTGTTAATTGGTGTAGTCTGTAGAATAGACTACACCAATTAACACTGATATTTAAAACAATAAAAATTAAAGGGTGTTCTATCAGTTAATTTAATTTTACTATGTAATTTACACAATATGCTGTATCTTGCAAACCGTAAGAGGTAAACTCTTGAAATGTTCAAAAACGCTAAAACTAAAAAATTCTAAAATTAAAAAAATGTCGAAACGAAAAATCGCCAAAATGAAAAAAAGCGCTTAAAGGAAAAAAGGACCAAAATTAAAAAAAAAGTGCTAAAACGCAAAATATCACCAAAACTAAAAGGATCGCCAAATAACTAAAATAATACGTCAAAAACCGAAAAAAGTCGTTAAAAAGAAAAAAAGCACTACAACATAAAAAAACCACTAAAACTAAAAATATCATCAAAACGAAAAAATCGCCAAAAATGAAAAAAAACACCAAAACGAAAAACCATAAAAAGGCGCCAAAACTAAAAAAATCGCCAAAACCCAAGAAAATCGCCAAAACGAAACAAGTGTAAAAAAATCGCTAAAACTAAAAAAATCACAAAAAACCGAAAATACTCCCCAAAACCGAAAAAATGCTGAAAAAGCGCCAAAACTAAAATAAATCGCTAAAACTAAAAGTATCGTCAAAAATCAAAAAAACGTTAAAAACGCCTAGATCGAAAATCGTCAAAAACGAAAATAAAGTGTCATAACCGAAAAAAGCGCCAAAACTGAAAAAAATCGCCACAAAATATAAATAAATCGCTAAAACTAAAAATATCGGAAAAAATGAAAAAACGCCAAAAGCAAAAATCGCCAAAACTAAAAAATCGGCAAAAAAACAAAAAAATTGCGAAAAACGAAAAATCGCCGGAAAAACGAAAAAAATTACGAAAATTAAAAAAGCGTAAACTGCAAAAAAGGGACAAAAACGATAAGCGACATCCATATGTGTATTCGTGCGGAACCCTTCGTGTGCGAGCCAAAGTCGCACTTTACTTAATTTATTTCAATAACTTTGCTTCATATGACAGTATTGTTCTGAAATTAAGTATATTAGCTATTTTTAGTGCAATATACATAATATAATAAGTTTTATTGGTTTATTTCTAATATAATGGAATTGTATGTGGCTTACAATATTTTTTTTCTTTCATGCTAACTACCTACTGAATAAAATTTTTTAGTTACGATAAAATTTTTGTATTAAAACCTTTTAATGACTGCATTTTATTAAATTTGTGGAGTTTGTGGAGTTTGGCTTAAATCTAATAAGTGAAAATTTATCTTATTCCTGTTGGCCGATTCTCTGAAATCTGAAATTTGGTAAGCGCCTTTACTTTTGATGAAAATTTAATAAAGTGATTAGCAAAGAGGGATGCGCCACATCCATAAACAGTAATGTTTAGTTTTAGCCCCCTCATGTTAACCGATTGATCTGAGATTTTGTAAACACCTTTACTTACGATGACTATAAAATTTTGTAATTAAAAGAGAGAGTAGTGCCATGCCCATAAAAATTAATACTTAGTTTTACTACCTTCCTGTTAACTGATTGAACTAAATTGTGGTAAACACCTTTTTGATTGGATGACTATTCAATTATGAGATAATAAAAGTGGTCTGAGCCACGCCCATAAAAAGTAATATTTAGTTTTACCTCCATCCTACTGAACAATTGATCAGAAATTTGGTGAACATATTTAATTTTCATGATCGATTGATCTGATGACGTTACGACTGTGTGTATTCAGTATTATTGCAAATCAAAGATGGCCGCCGCCTCAAAATGGCGCATTAGTTATTTGTTACAAACACCTAAATATGCATACCAAATCAAAGGATTTGACTAATAGAACACAGTACGCAATGAAAAACTTCCAATTTTAAAATGGCGGCCAATACAAAATGGGGTACTATATACATGCATATATGTATATTGTCAACCCCCTCAATATGGATATTAAATGCAAGCGCTTGCATACTAGAATGCAGTACACCATGAAAAAGTTCAAATCTAAGGTACAGTCCAAAACAAAATGCCAGATCATAGAGTATAGATAGGACATAAAGTAAAAAACTAAAAAACTTAAAAATAAAATAAGTAAATAAAATTTTATTTTAAATGGTTTATTGTAATGAAACATAATAATGATGCAGATAATGCATTAAATGCTAAAAATAATTACGTAGTACCAAGCATAGATAAATACCTAGATTTCCAACTCTCGGCCTGTCAATAAAAAATTGACAGCTCTCTCTCTCTCTCTCTTTCTGTGGTACCAGCTACCACAGCACTCTCCTCACCAACTTAGGGCTTTGATCAGACTAAAATAAACACCGTGCGGCGCGCCGAATTTCCTCCATCTATAGTCAACAAAGCCGCACGATTTTCCTGCTGTTACGGCTCGATATAATTAAATTAAGTTGGTTTCACGACCCCAAAAGGAAAGAGGCGTATTTGGTTGTTCGAAGTCCCAGCAGTCAGCAGCAGGGGGGTCATATAGCGGAAATTCAGTCAGGACTAGGGTATTCATTTTACTGGACTTTTCAATTGTTCGATTAATCAATTAATCGAAATTGAGGGTTTTAAATTAATTGAATAATCGAGTAACACTTTTATTTCATTCGAGTTATTCGAGTAAGCTTTACTGCTAAAAACTATTCGAGTTAATCGGAAAGTTTATCAGTTTTTAGAACATTTTTGTGAACAAAAATAAAACAAATCAAAATTTATCGCGTTTTATATATTATAATAATGAAAACAAAAGAAAAAAATAATTCTACAGAAATTAGAACATAAACTGATCATTTCAAATGCATAGTTTTTTTTTATTATTCAGATTTTTCGTTTTGAGAAAATTTAGCAGCAGAAAATACTTAATAATATCAGACCTGTTCTGTATTCAATGCAAAATAATAATAATCATAAGCATTTTTGTTACAAATATTACATTGTAACAGCAAAGCTTCTACAATCCCGAACATTTTATTTTACATGGAGAACAGAACAGGATAATTTGGAACGATTTTCCGTCATCCCACGTCAAATTTGGTTTGTAAACAGACCGGTTTCGGCTATGTGCCATCTTCAGTGTTCTATTGAATACTTAGTATTAGTATTCAATAGAACACTGAAGATGGGACATAGCCGAAACCGGTCTGTTTACAAACCAAATTTGACGTGGGATGACGGAAAATCGTTCCAAATTCAAAAACACCCCGTCGGAAGAAAAACACAACACTCAACAGGATAATTCATTAAATAATCGAACAAAAGCAATACTTTTAGTTTTAAAATATATCATGCTTTTTCTTTATTTCATAAATATTTCGATTGAACATATCTCACATTATTAAGAATGATCTTTCACTAATCTTAGACGCTAGAGAATTTGAGAAAATTGAATTAAAAAGCATTTCCAATTCATCCAATAAATTTTTTGTTTTTTTTTTCTTGATATATAAAGTAATATTTTATATGACAAGGGAAATTTTTTGCTCTTTGATTTTGTGAATGCTTTTAGTTTTTTTACTTAATTCCGCCATTAAATTACATTCGATACCTTAATACGAAAAACTTAGTTAACTAGTTGCTATTGAAATCTTTTCTTTATTTCAAATAATTTTTGCTTGATATTTCCGAATTTTTGTACAAGATATATATTGCTACTGCATAATTTACTTAATTCTTTGACCATGGACTCCATTAGTATGAAATAGCGTTTGAATAGGATGGCAAATTTAAAATAATTCCAAAAATTTATTAATCAGGGTTGAATTAAGCTTTCTATCTCTCTCTCTCTCTCTCTCTCACTTCGCCACCTGTTCTCTCTATCTCTACACTATCCCTTTCCCAAAAAAGGTAACACATTAATTAATTAGCTGGTAGGCATTAATTGCCTGATTGTGTTACTTCTCTTAAAAAAATCTGAAAAAGGAAAATTTACATAAAATTTTTTAATCTAGTTATTCGATTAGTCGACCTAAATTATTCGAATAAATTTTCACTCGAAATTAAAATTTTTTATTTCATCGAACATTATTTGATGTCAATTATTCGATTAATCGAGCAAACATTATTCGAGTGAATATCCTAGGCAGGACCCAATTTGATTACAATAATAGGTTTAAATTAGTATACCACATTACACGCCAATTTTTCTTCAAATAGTTTTTTTTTGATGGAATTCTTACTTTTTCTCCAATTTATCGGAAAGTGGGGCTGTAAAGAATTTTTTACTTTCCCCAATGTAAACCTAACACTTGTAGTAGAACAATAGCTAAATAAAAAAAAACTATACCACATTACCCGAACTTACTCTAACATGTTCTCGTTTTTTTGCTTTTATATGAGTTTTGTTTCTGCGATACAACTTATAACCGATTAATTCAAGCAACACTGACAGTAACATTTTGTCGTTGTCCACAAACAAAATCGGAAGAGTTCCCAAAAATCTCCAAATGCACTTTTTATTAAAAAAAAATAGTGGCATGCCATCCATGTTAATGGCACTCAGAATCACTCAATACTCTAGATTTTTCGGTCCACAATATCTCAGGGCCAAAAATAAGTTGAACAACAAAAAAAAAAATGAAGTTACTAAGTACCCAGCAAAAACTTTTGACATTTTTGTAATCGGTAGTACTTTATTAATGCGTTACAAAGTAATGAGTGGTACTTATTTATCTTATTACTCGTGGGATGACGGAAAATCGTTCCAAATTCAAAAACACCCCGTCGGAAGAAAAACACAACACTCAACAGGATAATTCATTAAATAATCGAACAAAAGCAATACTTTTAGTTTTAAAATATATCATGCTTTTTCTTTATTTCATAAATATTTCGATTGAACATATCTCACATTATTAAGAATGATCTTTCACTAATCTTAGACGCTAGAGAATTTGAGAAAATTGAATTAAAAAGCATTTCCAATTCATCCAATAAATTTTTTGTTTTTTTTTTCTTGATATATAAAGTAATATTTTATATGACAAGGGAAATTTTTTGCTCTTTGATTTTGTGAATGCTTTTAGTTTTTTTACTTAATTCCGCCATTAAATTACATTCGATACCTTAATACGAAAAACTTAGTTAACTAGTTGCTATTGAAATCTTTTCTTTATTTCAAATAATTTTTGCTTGATATTTCCGAATTTTTGTACAAGATATATATTGCTACTGCATAATTTACTTAATTCTTTGACCATGGACTCCATTAGTATGAAATAGCGTTTGAATAGGATGGCAAATTTAAAATAATTCCAAAAATTTATTAATCAGGGTTGAATTAAGCTTTCTATCTCTCTCTCTCTCTCTCTCACTTCGCCACCTGTTCTCTCTATCTCTACACTATCCCTTTCCCAAAAAAGGTAACACATTAATTAATTAGCTGGTAGGCATTAATTGCCTGATTGTGTTACTTCTCTTAAAAAAATCTGAAAAAGGAAAATTTACATAAAATTTTTTAATCTAGTTATTCGATTAGTCGACCTAAATTATTCGAATAAATTTTCACTCGAAATTAAAATTTTTTATTTCATCGAACATTATTTGATGTCAATTATTCGATTAATCGAGCAAACATTATTCGAGTGAATATCCTAGGCAGGACCCAATTTGATTACAATAATAGGTTTAAATTAGTATACCACATTACACGCCAATTTTTCTTCAAATAGTTTTTTTTTGATGGAATTCTTACTTTTTCTCCAATTTATCGGAAAGTGGGGCTGTAAAGAATTTTTTACTTTCCCCAATGTAAACCTAACACTTGTAGTAGAACAATAGCTAAATAAAAAAAAACTATACCACATTACCCGAACTTACTCTAACATGTTCTCGTTTTTTTGCTTTTATATGAGTTTTGTTTCTGCGATACAACTTATAACCGATTAATTCAAGCAACACTGACAGTAACATTTTGTCGTTGTCCACAAACAAAATCGGAAGAGTTCCCAAAAATCTCCAAATGCACTTTTTATTAAAAAAAAATAGTGGCATGCCATCCATGTTAATGGCACTCAGAATCACTCAATACTCTAGATTTTTCGGTCCACAATATCTCAGGGCCAAAAATAAGTTGAACAACAAAAAAAAAAATGAAGTTACTAAGTACCCAGCAAAAACTTTTGACATTTTTGTAATCGGTAGTACTTTATTAATGCGTTACAAAGTAATGAGTGGTACTTATTTATCTTATTACTATGCTTCAAATTAGAACTACTACTTAGTTTTTAATAAAATTAGTTCGCATTTTTATCATTATCTGAAAGTAGTTACTATTTGTTTATATGTATTAATAAAATAAGTAGACTGTCACTTTTTAAGTCAACATTTCTGTCGCTTAAACTTATAAGTCAACAATAGCTGAGTAGGTAAAATGCTTGTCTTCATATCTGAACGAGCATGGGTTCGTATTCCAGCTGGGTCAAAAAATAATAAAATAAAATAAAATTGAAAACATATAAATAAAACAATGTGTATAAAGTTTTTTTTTATTTTTAATTTATTTATTTGACTACTTATTTTTTAGCTTCAGGTAAGCCCAATAATAACTAGTTAATTGCTGTGACAATGTAAATACATTTGTAAGGGGCGCCCCTTATTTTTTGGACTTCTCAAACAAAAATAAGTAGTTATCGAATCAAATTGTAAGTAGTTACGACTTAAATTCTCATATACTTTTTTGCCTACCAGTAAGCAAAGTTTATGCTGGGTAGTATCTATACAGTTAATGAATGTGAAAAAATCTTTAAAAAAAAGTCCATTTCCTTCACTATTTCAAAGATCAATTATTTAACCTAATGATAATTTGCTGTTTTAAAATTTTTGATTAACAAAAACTAAATCTCTACAATTTCATTTGTTTTTTTAATTTCATTCATTATGCATTAGTTCATATTTATAATCTTAATGATCATGTGAACTTGTCACAAAGAAATATTTTTATAAAGCTTGACATAACGAGATAAAATATAAATAAAACTAAGATAATATTATTAACACACAAAAAAACTGAAGAAGATTCGTGTTAATCAATGTTTGTTTGTCTTTTGATTTGAGTTGATCTTACACAATTTTATAACAACACAGCAATCGAGTTTCTTGTGTATGTCTGTCTGTCTGCCTTTTTACGACTGACTCTTGCATAAATCATAAATTGCCCTTTGACATGATTTGTAATAAATTCACTTAAATTTATATTACTATTGCTAGATTGTGCATAAATTTATAAATAAAATAATCGACTAACTATACACACCATCAGATAAAAGAAATAATAAAAAAAGTAAAAAAAAATAAAATGAAATTAAGTTTGAAACTTAAATCTGAAATCTTAAGCCAAACCGCATCTAAATACTCTGCAGCACACAAATTTTGAAAAATAAAAAACAGTAAAAAAACTATTCACGGGTTCCAAATGATGATTATAAGCAACATCATATTTGTATGAAATGTAACAAAAATTATATAAAAACACGACAGTCAAACTGACAGAGCGACGGACTAAAAGAAGAAAAAAAAACACTACAAATTGAGGAAGAAGATGTATTTTTTATTGCATAAAAGAGCTTTAAAATTGACTGGGAAAAAGTTTTAAGATACAGCAGCCAAAAGTACATACGAGTATAAAAATAAATAAATATATTAATGAATTTGTCTGTACTAAGAAACTTAAATAATAATAATAATAATAAATGTAATTAATCCCGCACTAGAGTAATAAAATATTATTAATTTATTAGTAAAAATAAAATAAAAACCACAAAGTTATTGCTCGCAAACAGACACACAATTTTCCATGAACTTTTCAAGCGAACTTTAAACAGTTTTCATTATTAACTTTGCTCAAGCCTTAAATAAAAATTAGTATTTTCCTAAACAACTTAAGTAGATCATAGTATTTATGTAATAAACTTAAAATTCCATTTTACGGTAACCGCAAACATATTAAACGGTCAAGTTTAGAATATAAAAATGCAATATTTTCTAAAAAATTTTATATTTTTTGGGTAGCATACAATAACGTCCATGGAAATAATGTCCATGGTCGTTATTTACACTCTGAGAAGAAAATAATATCCATGGACATTATTTCCATTTACAGCGGACATTATTTCCTTTTTTTTATGTAGAAATGCATGCCATCATTTTGTTGATTACATACAGGTCTACCAAATAAAATTCTTTTATTTGTGCAACTTTGCTGCTTCAACTCGACAACAATTTGTCCAATTAGCTAAAAAAAAATCCGCATTTGAATTCTATCCAAGTCGTACTTTTTAATGCGATCAGTAGTCTCAGAGATATTTACTGCCAGGCCCACTATGTCGACACGATTCTTTCTTTCTCACAATTACATTTAAAACAATAACAAAATTTTAAAATTTAGAAAGAATCGTGTCGAGATAGTGGGCGCGGCATACAGTACTTTGTTCCCTCCCATATAATGATGGGACAAAAATAGAAGGAGTTATCCTAGGCAAATGAAATTCGAAGAATACGAAGTTTTAAAAAAATCGGTGCAAGGACTCTTATAGCTCCTATATAACCTATACCCTCAAAATTTAATTAAAAATACATTCCGTAATGACCCCAGTTGAAAAATACTGTATCTATCAGAAATAGCGCTATTATTAATTGTACCAATTTTTAGCTTAATCACTGCAAGGACTCGATATACTGTCATATATCCTTTTTTTAAAAAGCCTTTAATAATTATTACAAGCGCCGGATTTGAAAACAATTTCAGGAACGGTAATATATATGTGATGCTAACAGCTGGTTTAAATTTGGTTCATATTGGTTAAGTAATAAAGGATGATCTAGAATATCCTTCTTTTAAAAATCTTAAAAAAATACATAAAATTATTACATGCAAATTTTAAAATTAAACAACTTTTTCTTCTTTAATTTATCGTGAGCATACCTGATCGTGAGAATTTTCATATTACTCATGCGTGAAAGTGCGTGATTTAAAAAATCTGTCCGTGAGTGTATTTGCATGATCGTGAGACATTATAAAGTTGTCGCGAATGAACGTCCGCCATCCAACCTTGTGTTTGCATTCGGGTGACTAGTTGTGAGCGAAGGTGCAGTCACGCAGCCCAAAATGAACATACAAATCATTAGTTAGTAGTTCTATTTCTGGGGAAACATCAATGAATTTAGCACGTGGTTGTCATAGGACGGAACTGATCCAAAGAGCTGAATGGTATGCGCTTAAAATGTTGTCTAGAACAATTTTTGACATAAACCACAGTCTTAGAATATTAAATTCAGTTCTGATTTTTTTTGCTGGGTACTATTTACTATTAAAAAAAAGTATTTTTTTAGCATAAAAAAATATTGAAAAACTACAATTTTTAAGATAAAAAGTGGTCTGTGTGAGCTATTAGGGTGCCTAGATACATTCAGATTGTATTGATATGTTCACAAAAGTTGTTTAGCTCTACCGTAACTATAAGTTTGCCAAATATTGTTAACAAAAAAAAAATTACGAGTCCTTGTAAGTTATTCTGGAAAAACTGAAAAAATTGTTTACTTAATTTTTTTCAACAAAAAGTTCACGAAAAAAAATTTTTTGCCATAAAATGTTACAAAAAATGTATTAAGCGGACTTTTAGCTACATTATTGCATTATATAGTTAAGCATTATCATTAAGTTTGAATTAGCTTTTGGCCAAATACTGATGTCACCATTTTTTAAGGCCCCACTGATTTTCAAAAATTTTGGAGGCTCATAAAAAAAATTGGTTACCAAATTCACTAAGCTGAGTATAGGGTTTTACTACCCCGTGGTAGTTCAATCGAACCTGTACTGTCCAGTTCTTTTGTTTTTCCAAAAGTCTTCATTTACCGCATAGTGTAATTAATCTCTCCTTTAGTTGTTACCCGCTCGCTCAAAAATTTTTGCCAGTAGAGCATATTTACTAAAAATAGTAAAGTTTTTAGAAGCATTTTATATCAACCTGCATGAACACTGTACTAAACTTCATTTTTTTAATTTTTTTATCATAGCAATTTTCTTGTGTTTAAAAAATGTTTAACAGATGTCCAAAAATTTTTAGGCAAAAGCGCGTTACGTATGTGTAATATGATGGTACCATCACATTACTCATACGTAGTTTAGTAGTCCTTCAAACAAGATGTAATTTTTTTATTAATATGATTATTTCGAGCGTATTTGCTTATGAATCCAAATTGATTTTTAGGCTAAGTTTTTTAACGTTTAATTCAGAAAGAATTGGCATGATTAATAATCAACAATTGCAAAGGCAGCTCTGACGTATAACCCACAAGGTTCCCGTCGACAAGGACGCCCAAGAACCACCTGGCGCACATCGACGTTAAACCAATTATCGCAACTAACATGGAACGAAGCTGTACAAATAGCTCCCGACCGAAATAGATGGAAATCTTTAATTGAGGCCGTTTGCTGGAAAATAGCGGAATATGATATCATCAATAATCCAAGGAACTAGGGAAAAATTAACATGAACATCATCACGAAATAATTCCATCGAACACATTTTAGCCCTCCAAGAGCTTCGCGTTTCAGTAAATTTTAGAAATTTATTGTCTTCAAAGACTTATAGTAAAATTTTATGAGGATTATTTTGGTAGGGTATTTTAGTCCGCCCCCCCCCCCCTGTTTAAGAAAGGGTCAAAAAACGCCCGCACAGCAAAGCGGTAGAGGGTTAACATGTTCCATGAAATTATTTCTCGTGGAGGTTTACACAAAAGTGCTGAATACATTTAATACATTCAACGCAAGGTTTACACGATATCTTATACCGATTCTCTATAAAAATTACTAGAAGTGGGGTTCATGTAAAGAAATGTGCATAACTTTTAAACTTATGGAGATCATATTATCAACCTTTTACATTATAATAAGGATACCCTAGGCTAATTTTGGTAAAAAAAAATAAAACGGATCCAAGTTAGAAAAATTTTAATTTCAATTGATCATTTCTGGTTTTGATCATGAAAAAAACAATTTTTTTTAATTAAATACAAATTTTTTTTAAGATCGGACGATTTCCTTAAGAATCACTTATTTTAATTTGTTTGCTTTATTTTGTTCTAGTTCGAAATATTCTAAATTTTTTTTCGAAAACGGCAATACTTTCACACCCCATAATTCGACAAATAAATATCATTAAAAAATTGTGCGTACACATTTATACCTACTAGAACTATAGTAACTATAGTTATATCAGGGAATTTCGGGAAAAAAAATTTTTGGTTTGTCCCCTTCAAAAATAATATCCCATATGCAAGGGAGTGAGCTATGAATGATTTTAAAGGAATTTTTTTTTAAATTTCTTGTTTTCCTTGTCTTTATAACTGCAAAAAGGTTGATCTGAAGCAAAAATAGAAACATTTTTGTAGAAAATTTTATTAGGTTTAACATTGATATATAGAAGTTTTTGCTATAACTTATAGTTTCAGTCCTATGATCAATAAACTAAAAAATGTCACCTTAAGGGGGACATCCTCCCGAAATACGTTGACTCTTTACTTACTTTAAATATATGTCTGTACCAAGGACCAACTGTGGCAATTTTTAAAACACCGAGAACTATTTCCTTCGATTGGCATTATTATGTCTTATTTAACTGGGCTAAAATAAAAAAATAAAATTCATTACATTAAAAAAAGTTTGCTGTTAAAATCAAATGAACTTCAGTTTATTAAAAGAAACTACTCCGGGAATTATTTCCTTCGATTGGTATTATTATGTCTTATTTAACTGGGATATATAAAAAAAATCACTACATTAAAAAAATTTTGCTGTTAAAATGAAATGAACTTCAGTTTATTAAAAGAAACAACTTAAATTGAATTTCCCTTTCATTGAACTTTATTGTTTTTCAAAAACTGATTATCAGTAGCGTAATAAAAAGCGAATTTTCACAATTTTTCACTACTTATGTACAATATGTTACATGTGTGAATACATTTGAACGAACATACATACATAGTATGTGTTTTTAGTACATTAATGCTATAAACATTTGTAATTTTAAGTTTATAGTCGTCTTAAAATAAAAAAAACATCTATTGGTGCCACGTTCAAACTGGTACTGCAACGATATGATACAAGTTGTAAGTACAAGTATTTGAACATTTTGAGAGTATTTGAGAGTACAAGTACCTTGTCAGTCGGTAATAAAATTATCGCAAGCACACAAAACAAGCACATAAAAAATGATGATATTCATGAAATAAAAGTAAATTAAAATCCAAAGAAATGCAATACACTAAATAATAAAGTGCTGCTAAATAATAAATATAAATTAAAAAAACATTTCAAGTCAAATGTAAATTATTTGCACATCACATGAGTCAAATCTTTAGTTCATAACACGAATTAAGAAGGCAAGACAAATTACGGCCGCAGCAGCAAGAGCAACAAAAGCCGAAAAGGCGAAATATCTAACATACGGATCTTCGGTTTTGTAACTTTAATGTGATTTTTTTCATTTCTTTTTCAAATTTCTGTTAACAATTTGAAATATAATAAAAAGTAAAAATATACGAGTACAAAGCAAATAAAAAGAGTTGGTGAAAATATACAAAAATCATTATTATTTGTATGAGTAGAAGAAATAATTTGCAATTGCTTTCAATTTGTATATTTTTTTTTGTGAAAAAGAAATTAAAACAAAAAACAATAAACAAATAATCGCCAAAACATAAAAATCAACATCATCAGTAGTGGACAGTGGGGCTAAATATATAAAAAATTAGGTATTTGTTATTTTAAAAATATTAAATATTAAACTTATATAAAAAAATTATAAAATTTATAAATTTAAAATGAATAAAAGAATTGTAGTCCACTTTATGTTTGACAGGCAAGACAAGTCAATAATGCTGTTTAGGTTTCAATGAAATCCAAGACACCTGAATGCTGAGGAAGGGCATTGCGGCACAGAAAATACGTGTTCCATTCTGATGATGTAAGCTTAAAGTTAACTAATTCTGCTTTAGTACTGACAAGCAGAGAAAAGAATTGAAATTAGCGATTGCAACTTATATAAAGCCAAAAAAGCTCTCACCAAATGATCGGGCATGACAGAGACTATGCGATATGGTAAACCATCTTCACAGAAAAAATTATCACCAAAAAATTTTCAAACAAAAGTTTGTCTAAAAATAAATTTCATTTTCAGTAAATGTTCTTTACATAATCAATGAATTGTTTGTTTGACTCTTATTTAGGACGCAAATATAAAAAACAACAAGAAAAACTGTGCCGTAAAAAAACAACCCCGATGACGACATACACACAAATAACAAGAACAACAATGATAGCAAAAGGAATGTGATTGTACCAAGTCTGTTTACCGAAGATTTTTGAGTGCATCAATTCGTTAATGTCGTTGCGTTAATTCTCATTCATTTTTTTAGAGTCTTTAGATAAACATTAAGACTGGAACACATTTAACAAAGTAAAATTTCATAACTGGTTAATGCATGATGATGACTCAGACAAAAATTGTGTGTAAATATTTTTGTTGGACTAAGTAAACTATTTTGTCTAATATTTGTTATTATTTTTAGACAAATTTTTTTTATAAATTGAGACAAAAATATTGTTTGATATTTTTACAAAGTCCAGTAAATCTTTTTGTTTGATTTAGTAAATCGATTTATTTACAATTTGTAAAAATTTGTAGACAAATTGTTTTATAGATTTAAGCAATTCGTTCACTGAAAAAACACGTTTTCCCAATGAAATTGTTGAGATATTTTTGTCTATATTTACAAATTTGTTAGTAAGTTCGTTCCTAGACCAAATATTTACTATTTCATTGAATTCCTTTACAGAAAATGAAATTTAGTTTTTTCTGTGTTGCGGAAACCATAGTTCTCTCAAATTAGGAAAAATTAATGCAGGACTATGATTGCGCAATTCGTATTTCAAATGCGTAATCATATTTTTTAAATTGTATATTTCATTTAGAAGTAACCCCACTCCCACCAAAAAAAAAACATGAGTTGGGTACGTACTTGTTGCATATAGACAATTGAAAGTTCAAATTATACATTTTCCTTTGTTAGTTCCACCGTATTTCGTCATCATTCATCATCTTAATCGCCACCATCAATATACACTGTTGTCTATTTAATTAATGTTCGTACAATACCAAAACAAAAGATTTATTTTAGAAAGTTTTTTTTATTATTATCATTATTTGTTTATTAACTATGAAGCAAAACATTAATTATGCATTTTAATTTAAAGATTAGTTACAGCAGATGCAGAAACATGAATTGCATATTTAAGAACATTTTACTTGTTTAATTAACTTGCACTTTTTATGACCTTATTGTTTTATATTTATATATTTTTTTTAGCTGTACTGTAATTAAGGTAAGCAAATATAATTTGTTTTCTCTATAACTCGCTATATCATAAAACAAATTATTCAGAGTTGCCTTAACAAATTATTTGAAACATCGAAAGCTGGAATATTTTCATTATTTAGAAAAAGTCAGCACAACATTAAATTTTGTCGCTTTTTCTTGTCTTTTAGCCTCAAAGTATAAGTGTTAGCTTCGTCAACTTTTTAACCACAACAAGGCACCTCAGCTGAATTGAAAGTTAAATTTGGTACAAGGATGCAGTAAGTTTAAATAGAAGGGCTTCGGAAATGCGCAAAGGCACACAGTGCATCCCCTCTGTCTTACGAGGTTGCAATAACGTAAGTGAATGAAGAAGGTGGTCGGCTATTTATGTTTTTTCATGTTTTTTAAACCCAAAGTTTTTTTTCCAACGCAAAGTTTTTTATAGTGCATCTACTCTCGCTTACGTTGGATACAAATATGGATGCGAGTGTTATTTTTACTTCGTAATTTGATTTTTTATTCTTCCATTGAATTGTGTATCAAAATAAATGTGCCTCGGTAGCTTAGTGGTTAGTGTTCTAGCCTACCATGCGGAGATCGTGGGATCGATTCCTGATTCAATACGCGAGCAAAAAGTATTTAATAAAAGTAAATATAATACATAGATAAATATTGAAAACAACATAAAATAATTGGTGAAATTGTGATATAATTATATACACATAAAAAAGACATGAGGTTAATGCATCTAAGATGCGCAGAAAGAAGCTCATACCTTCAGACCTACCAAGTGGGACATCCCATACAAAAATCATGTAATACCCGAAGCAGGTTGATAAGGGAGAGTACCGAAATCTCTCCCTGCTTCCGGTAGACGGATATTTTTGTTGGGAAGCTTCAAGGTGCCTCAGTCGAATTGATTAAAATTAAAAGATATTCAACTAGCTGAATGTAGCTGCCGTGATTGACAGTGAAGTCGAAGTGGGCAAGAATTCTGTTCTCGAAACGTCATGAAGTCAGCTCAACCCTCCATGCAGTCAAAATTTGTCTTTGTTCTTTCAATTGTTGCGAGCTTGAGAATTTCTTTCTAATGAAAATAATTTAACTCAAAAATTAGACAGAACGAACTTAAACCAGAATAACTAAATATCTTTGGATTAAAAACCATAAAGTTCGACTTAAAATTCATAACCCAATTATTAGGTAGCTAGCACTGTTATTTATATATCGATCCAAAGCTAATCGCAACATCGCTCTTTATATTGTTTAAAATTTCATGCAAATATCTTGTATACTATCCTCTTGAGAGGAAAATTATTCTTAAATTCTTATGACTCTCTTGCAGCAATCGAGCCTATAATGTAAATGCATACATCAATTTAATGCAGAGTTTAATTTCGAACAAACTTGACATAGAAAACGACAAAAAAATCTTACCTTTTTTAATTAAATTTGTCTGAGAAATTGTATTACCAAATGAGATTTCACAATGGTTGGAAATTGTAAAGCATTGACCCGATATATAAGGTCTGTGCATCAGCTCATATGTTCGGTAACCAAGATGTAAAATTTTAGTATATTTTAATATTTGCTTTAATTTTTTTCTCATACATTTTTTGACACCATAATTCCAAAAAAAAAAGTGGCTTTGTTGTATCAATTCGCCAATAAGTATACCTTAAAGATTTACCTTGGCACTGCCATTAATAAGAAATTTTATTTTAAATAAAAATGTTTGGTTTTTTTTGTTTCTTTTTTAAAAGACGATTTAGCCTATTTTGTTCCCTAAGTTATGGGAACAATGTTGTATGGTATCACCGTTCGAATAATATTTCATAATTTTTTTCTGGTTCGAACAGCCGAACAATTCGAACAGTTCGAATATTCGAGCTAATAACACATAGAAAATTTTGTTCGAATGACGACGTTAAGAGCACGATTTTTAATATTCTATCACTACACAGAAAAAAAAAAGATTTGTAAATGCAATTAATTTATTTGTATATACAATTAAAACTTTTTTTAAAATGACACCTACAACGATTTTTGTAAATACAAACACGGCATTTGTGACATTAGAAAATAAAATCAACTCGATTATTTCCAATTAAGATTATTGTGTTATTCACAATTGAGGTCTTAACAAAAACAAAAAAAACCTTTAATAAACTGGGTTCTCAAAAAACGTTATTTTACAAAAAATATTTTCAATTAAATATATCAACAAATAATTTGTTGACTCCCGTGGCGCACTGGCTAGTGTACCAGACTATTACCCGGAAGGTTACCGGTTCGATTCCTGCTAAGTGAGTTTCTGCAAAAAAGCAAAAAATAATGCTGTTTTTAGTTTTTTTGTTAGATTTTAAAATTATATCAGTTGAAATTATTGTTATATTAACAATGTGATTTGTTAAATTTTTGAACCAAATTTAATTATTTATTATCATACATAATTGTTACATCTGCGAAAGCACCAACTGCCTTTGGCTGCAATCGAACCGGCGACCTCTGGACTAATTGACTGGCGTACTTACTTCTCAGCTATGGTTTCTTTTTCTTTACACATTTTGGGCCCATATTATGTTTGTCATTGAATCTTCATTGAAACTATCAATTCGTATATTGTGTACTTTACGCTAATGGGACAAGAGTGGAGAAGTTGTTGATCCTTTGGCCCCTTTTTGAAAACAATTTGGTTTTTCTAATTGTCTTCCTCAAAATACTTGCGAACTAAGCTCATGCTGTAATTTAAAACGAAATCTTTAACGGCGTTACGTAATATGTCAACCGGCTCTTATACAAGTATTTATAATTTGGTGTAATTTGCCTACTTAGCACATCCTATTGTTTACAACTTAAGTAATTGATTTAAAATGTTATTTTACATTCGTAAAGTGCAATACAGACTATCGAATTTGAGTGACAGTCAAAAATGCATCATTTTTGAAAGACACTTTTGACTGACCAGACTATCGATCATGTTTGATACTCAAATCGTCATTCAAGAAAAAAAATTG
Source organism: Panzeria rudis (assembly GCA_956483635.1). Taxonomy (NCBI): domain Eukaryota; kingdom Metazoa; phylum Arthropoda; class Insecta; order Diptera; family Tachinidae; genus Panzeria; species Panzeria rudis. The sequence goes on from OY101448.1 coordinate 179,247,925, forward strand.
GCATACAAACAAACATTAAAAATAAGAAAATTTTATGCGCTTTATTGATAACAAAAATGTTTTATAAGGAATTTTTTATTTTATTTTTTTATTGCTTAGCAACTTCTCCGTACGATTTTGTCTTAACAGCTCACATAGACAACCTTGCATTTCATAAAAAGTTTATGATACAAAAAATATCTCTTGACTGACACTTTTTAGTACACACTATCAGTCAAAAACCACTTTGGCAGCTGACTGTAACGCAACCACAAGATGTTTTGTGGTTGACTTTTGACTGACGAAATTAGCGGTCACACTATCAAATAAGCCAAAATTTTAGCGAAACTGCCACTCATATTCAATAGTCTGCACTCTACTTAAATGTAAACCAAAAAATCATTCGAATATTCGACAAAAAATGTTCGAAAACTTTTTTATTCTAAATTTAGAACAATTTTGTTCCTTTGAACAAAAATTAAACAATTTTCTCGAATATTGAAATAATTCTTATTCGAATGATACACTAACCGCCAGTTTTTGACTTAATAATTAAATGGTTTTTAAACTTAAATCGTTATTAAATATAAAATTCGTTTTTATAGATCATAATTAAATATAACTTATATCAACAATCTTGTACACTTAAATTCGATTTAAGTTTTATAAATTACCATATGATTTTGACCGCTTGTTGTTCTTGTGCAAACAAACAAATTGTGGCCGCTGAAAATTCAACTTTTGTTGGCGTAATATTTGGGCTTTCTTTGGGTATAGTTGTCTTTTTGTGATTTTGTAAGCTGTTTTTATTCTTTTAAAACATTGCAGAAACTCTTGATTATTCATATTTTTTGCATGAAGAAAAATATATATTTGTTGGATTTTGCTTTGTTTATATTGAACAGCTGCTTTTTTAGGAAATTTATGGGAAATTTATAATAGTTGATGGTGCTACCATATTTTTGTCACAATTAAATAAGAACAACTAAATACGACTGAAAAACAGAAGTTGTGTTTAATTACAATTTAAATTTATATGAAAATCAACTAAATAAATATTAATTGCTGAGTCAAAAACTGGCCATAAGGGCTAATAAATCAGTGCAAGTAAGTGAATCTCTCTTTTTGGTTTAAAAAGTGTTTAAACCAGCAAATCTAAAAATGAGTAAACAGAAAAACCACATATTAAACGCATAAAATTTGGCGTTTAAGCTACCACTACAAACCATATGCCACACAAACCATATCCCACCACAAAACCAGCTATTTTTGACATTTATCGTGGTGCTGCCACATTATTATTGTTTAATCTAAGATTAATACTTGGAGAATTGATTTACAGTTGTTAAGCTTAAGCTACATTTAAATTTTAGTTTGGTTTAACAAAACTAGCGTTTAAACGGTCACTGATTTATTAGCAATAATAGTAGCAATTTCTCACGTTGCTCTTCTAAGGTTTTTCAATGCAAAGTTTATGTGAACAAAAGACTTAGAAAGGCAGCGTGAAAATGTTTACCATCAAGCAAGAGCAAGAGAATGTTAAAGGACTTAGAACAGCAACTTGAAAAATGTCTTCCAATTAAATCCAAATATAAGCACGTTCTATCGACTGATTCAAGTAGAGGAGATGAAAAGAAAATATACATATTTCGGCGTTTTGAAAGTTTACAGCTGCGACTCATTTTAGGGGGAGTTAAAGGTATCCTCTTTTGCACACTGTTATAGTGAATCGGCATAGGAAATCTTGTAATCCTTATATTTTAGGTATAAGATGTGTTCAGCACCTTTATGTAAAACACTACGAGAATCAATTTTGGGTGAATATTTTTGCCCTAGCTCCTAGCGGTATGTGCCTATTTGTCCCTTTAAACAAAGATGTAGCTTAATTATCCTACAAAACTATTTGTTATAAAACTCTACCATAAGCCCTCAAACATACCAAAGTTCAAAATTCAAGTTGAACGCCAGAAATAAGCCGAAGCTTAAAATGTCTTTATGGGTTAATTTCATACATATTCGCAATTGCTGCTTAAATATTCCACAAAACCGGAATTTATGAGGCCATTTTGTACACACAGAAAAAAAATACCAATGTAAAATCAATTTGTCGTAATGTTGATTGGAAATCATATTAAATTTTTGTAAAAGTACAGAGAAATAATTTGTTCTTTAAACGTGTTGGTGCTTATTTGCTTTTCTGATAGTTACAATGCATTGCTGTGCTCTTGTTGTTGTTGTTGTTTATGTAAATGTAAACAGCCGAAAAACTTCGCATTACATGCAATGCCTATGGCAATACTAGAGTATTCATTTAATCGGGATTCTGCTTTAATCGGCTAATCGCTCGATTAATTAATCGAAGTTTTGGTTTAATCGGTTAATTTCGTTATTAACCGGTTAACCGATTAATAAAGTTTTTTCGTAAATTAAATAATATCAACAAATAAAAATGCATAAACTATTTATTATTTTGAGTTAATTAGTAAAAAAAAGCAATAACATAACAAACATAACAATTCTTGAACGAAATCAAGCAAAAAAAAAGATTCATAAACATTTTTTAATTAAAAAATTAACAAGTTTGTGAGATTATTTTATTAGTTATGTTAATAGTTTAAGGAGATCTTCTAATACAATCTTTCAGAAAAACAATTTGGTTTAAATGTTTAGGATTTAAGAGATTCTTTTCTTTATTTTTGATAAAACTTGGCTTGGAAAAATCCTTCACTTATCGTAGATTTCGAAGATATCGAAAGCAATCCATTATACAGAATATATAGTTTCTCAATACTTTTCCTGGATTTCTCTAAACATATAAAATCTTTTTTCAAATTCTTAGCACTTCGGTTAATTCTGTTAAAATATTTTTTGCATTACTATCGATAGTTTCTTCTGTTGCCAGGTCATCATATGACACATTCTGGCAGAGCTCAGCACCGAACATTCTGCAAACAAATTTATTTCCGAGTTCTTTAGTTTCCGTTTTTGTGCTGAATTTTAAAACACTGTTGCTGGAAGGAAATATTCCTGAGTGGAGGTATAAAATAATTGAGTTCGTCTAGTCCTTAGATTTTTAAATCAATCGTTGGCAACAGTATTATTGGCTTTTATTAAGTTATTAAACAAAAACTTAATAATTCCCTCAAGTTGAATTAGAGTAACAGAGTCTTTACTAAGCTCTTTTATTTATAGCCACGTCCAAAAGTTTTAAAATTTGACTTAAGTTAAGATCACTGAGCACACTTCTTTGTTTGTATGAAAAATAATTTCTAAACACATGCCCAAGGCGAATTTATACTAGGTGGCCGCAAGAGCCCAGCTGTTTACGTAAATATTTACACATTTGGCCTGTCAGCTTTTTTGACACCCCAAATGTAAATTCTCTTGCGACTACCTGGTGTTGATCCACCTTGCTCATGCCTTTTGTATATGAGACGAAACAAATAATTAAACACACAAAAATACGGTTAATCGGTTAGTCGACTGAAATTATTCGGTCTAACGATTAATCTAAAATAACCAATTTTAAATTAACCGATCAGTTAATCGGGTAGTAATTAGCCAATTAACTGATTAACGGTTAACCGAATGAATACTGAATGAATGAAATTTTTGTGATACATAGTTTTGTGATGCCTATGCTAATACAGATCACTTAAGTAAAATAATTAATAAACTGGCTACATTAAATTCATGTTGTTTCAACTTGAAATAACTTTGATTCAACATGATTCTTTGCGTTGTTTATTTCAGTATCAAATTCACTTTGTTTCCACCTGAAAAAACTTTGGTGCAACATGATTCTCAATATTATTTCAATATCAAATTAATTTTGATTTAACTGTACTGGAATATTAAATCAATATGAAATATAGTATTTTTCAAAAGGAAAAATGTTCGTTGAAGGTTATTGTAAAATCATATTGAATTAATATGGAATACATATGAAGCAAAATCTCTACCGAAAAAATTTTAATTAACCTTATTTTCGACGATTTTAATATGAAAATTTTCTGTGTGTATTTTTTTTTTAAGAGAAGTAACACAATCAGGCAATTAATGCCTACCAGTTAATTAACTAATGTGTTACCTTCTTTGGGAAAGAGATAGTGTAGAGAGAACAGCTGGTGAAGTGGGAGAGAGATATAAAGCTTAACTCATTTATAACTCTGCAACTGCGCGTTTTTATTGTAGAGCAGTGTTGCAAGCCCCTTTGGTGTAAAGTAGAGGCAATGAGTTGTTTAAGCTGTATAGCCATTTTATTAGTTCTTTTACTTCGCCGACGGTTCTGCTACAATACCGACGAAGAAGGGTGCTGTGAAGTGCCGGTACTGACAAAGTGATCAGTGCTATGCCTTCATCACTTTAACAGTCCAACAACAACCAACACAATAACACACCAATGCACATGAGACAAATGCATTATGTTGTTGGGTTGCCTGAAACTACTCTTTAAAAATAAACCGATTTTAGTATTGTTGCACAGTGTAATTAATCGGTAGTGTCGATTTTTTTTGCTTGGGTACCGGCATTGTATCGGCAAAAAGGCGTATCGATGTATCACAAATTAAAATCTTCGGACGAAAGAAACATTGAAATTGATTTCGTTCTGCGTTGCTGAAGTTGGTTAAAAGCCAGATATTGCTATCCCAAAATCTTTGAATTTTCCGTTATATTAAACCTTTTTGTTCAAAAACTTTAATCTTTTAATTTCTTCAATCTTATATAAATAAAAATACGTATGAATGTATGAATGTACGTATGTTTGTATATCAATTGAGCAACATCCCATATAACGAACGCACTTAAATCTTGAAAAATAAATTTCTACACTTTTCAAAAGCAATCATACGCAGCAAAAATGTTATGAAAACTTCAAATAAAATCACTTTCTCTGGCGCTTTTGAACCGCTAGACCTTAATCTATTGGTAAATACAAGTATATGAGTACATTTATTGTATTTATGTATTTATCCCTCCATTCATTTGGCTTATTACCTAACATTTCCTTAACATTATACTGATAATGACAATGACGGATGTTGCATCTGAAATGTCAGTGGATTAAATTTCAAATTTAATCAAATATTTAATAAGCTCTAAAACAGCAAGTAAATTATACTCAAGCGTGTATTTAATTTATTATTCATTATTATTTGAAATTAATAAAAAGATACACAAAATAATTTTATATTGTTATTATTTTTCGATACTAAACTTGAGTTGTGTTAATTTTTTATATAAATAATTTAAATTAAAATTACCACAGAAAAAGTCTTAGAGTGTGTCTATTTTTCTTTTAGCAATGAAGTGCAAATATATTAAGAAATGGTGCTATTTGCGTAGATACTTAATTTTTCAAGATGTAAAACTTCCACCTATATAATCAAAAACATATTAATGAATTAATTTTATGGGCGTAGGTTTTTTTATGTTTTTAAATAATAATTAAAGTAATCAAGGGAATTGCAGTTACAATTTTATTCGAAAAATAACAAAAAAACTAAAATGACTTCGAAAAATTAAAAATAAATCAAATTACAAGAAACATGCAAGACGACTTAAAACGTTTTTTTTTTTGCTGTTAACATTGTTAACATTTTGAATTGTCGTATATAAAGCAGTTTTTGTTACGAGTTTAAAGGCGTATTTGAATTAAAAGTTGGATGTGTGTGTTTTTCTATGGAATGTGGGTAAACTATCCAGTAAAAAAGTTGCTTCCAATACAGCAGGCTTCTACTATTATGGAATAAAAGTAGCGCTGACAAACCTGCTGATATCGCTGCTGATTTTTGTATGGCGAGTTCCCGGATTGAAGTACTACATTTTTGCTCACAAAAGCGCTTTTGAAGCGCTGAAAATCATCAACATTTTCAGCACTAGAACTGAAAATATATGAATGAAAAAAATGGTTCGATGTTAACGCCATTTTGAATTTTTCTTATTTTGTTTCTTTATTTATTTTTATTAATTTCATATTTTTACTCAATGTTTGTTATTTTAACTTTAGCTAATATCGAACTAAGAACCTTCAGGTTTGAAGTCCAACGTACCAATCACTCGACCAAACACACTGTTGCAAAGCGGCACCAAGAAACTCAAATAAACTTACTCTTATAAAATCAGCTTTTTAGTATAGCTTGTGTACGAAGCTTTTGTATAAGTAAAAAGCAAATAATTTTCTCGCTTCAAAACACGCATTTTTGTGACGCTATGAAATTAGCTTCTGAACAAGCTCATATTTTAAAGCGAATTATGAAGCGCTTTATTTCTGTAGTGCTTCAAAAACCATAAAAATTTTTTACTGGGTACTTGATATGTTTGTCTACGGATGGTTGAAGATCACAAATACATATTATTAACAAAATATAAAAAATATATTGTATTATTGTATACTTAACAGTAATTTTATATTGATACACTAAACACAACTATGCCACTGAAATAAAAATAATAAAAAAATTAAATTGACAGCACTTACACTAGTTAAATTAATTTGATTTAATAAAATTGCTACTTAATCGCTAAGAGCATTATAGTAGAGTTTCCTGCTTATCAAAAAACCTCTACTTAAATTTTTTATAACAAAATTAAATTAAATTAGGGCAACGTGGGAAGAAAACAGTCCCACTGTGGATTCCAGAAGCTTATGCTGGTAAACGGATGGATACACAACGGAAGATGGAGTTGGCGCTGGAGTCTGTGGACCCAACACAGAAAAACCTAAATTTCATGTACTGTCAATGATATTTCAATGATATAGTAAATATTTTGTCTAGGAACGGACCCAGCCTATACCAAATTACCCGCCTATAGCACATATCCGAAATTATTCTAGTCAACTTTTGGGAGCAAATTAAAATTTTCTCTTGCCATTTCAGCTAAAATGGACCACGTAATGTAATATTCCCTACAGATAATATTGGGCTACGTGGTAAATTTGAGCTGAAATAGAGTAGTTACAACATGGTCCTATGTAATGCAGTCATGGACCATGCCATTTGCAAGCAATAGCTTCTAATTAACCGACAAGTGCACACGTTAAAACACAAACACTTGAGTGTTCCATTGATTAGTGACATAGAGCAGTTTTGAGACTAGTCCAATGTAATGCAGACAAGGTCCATGTCATTTCCAAAAAAAAGTTTTTAGTTAAGCGAGACGTGCTCGTGCTTCAACAATTTCAACACCAACACTTGAGTGCCCCATCAAGTGGTGACATGGAGTAGTAGACGACTCCGATGTAGTGTAAAGTTGGGTTATATGGTCCAGCTCTAGGACATCGTGATGTTACATCGATGTTTTATCCATACATTTGGGTTACCTTTGGACTAGTCCTAGTCCTCTATGGAGTATATTTTACATGCGTGTATGGACTATTCGAGTTATCTGCAGGGTTATCTGTAGGGAATACATGCATGTGCATTATGTGTGCATGTATTACCCTACAGATACCCTACAGATAATTTTGGACTACGTGATCCATTTTTGCTGAAATGGGCTAGTTACAACATGGCCCTATGTAATGCAGTCATGGACATAGATCAGTTTTGAGACTAGTCCGCTGTAATGCAGACATGGACCATATCATTTGCAAACCAGAGTTTGTAGTTAAGCGACAAGTGCTAGTGTTTTAACAATTTCAACACGAACACTTAAGTGCTCCATCAATTGGTGACATGGAGTAGTTTTGAGTCTACTCCGATGTAGTGCAAAGTTGGGTTATATGGTCCAGGCCTAGGACATCGTAATGGTAGTCCGACCATGTTTTCTGCATACAATTGGGTTGCCTTCGGACTAGTCCTACTCCTCTATGGAGTATACTTTACATGCGTCTATAGACTAGTCGCGTTATCAGCAGGGTAGTAGGAAATTTAAATGTTTATAGCTTCTAAAATACTGAACAGATTTTAGCAAACTATAGACTGTGCACACCTGCAAATAAATATCTTTAAAATAAATGCATAAAGTAAGAGTAATATTTATAACAAGAAATCATATTGCCCATTAATTATATAGAGCAAAATAAAACGAATTTTTCTTTAATTTTGTACCTTAAAACTTCTTACTTTACAAAGTAGGGTGCCGAAAAATCCTCCTTTACTAATATTTCATGATATTTAATTGCGGAACTAGACATCAGAAAAACACAACACAAGATGAATTTTTGTTTTTATTATTTCTGCCATTGAAAATAACACGCAACATTTTCAGGTTAAATATAATATAAGAAAATATTAATTATTTTTATGATAAAAACATAAAACTTTTAACGCTGCAATAATTATACATTAAATACTTACATATAACTTTGAAAATATTTTATTTAAAATATTTAATTATAAAAACGATATGTTTGTTAAAAAACCACCCAAACACTGTTGATTTTTCAAAAGACTAGGAAATGTTTAATATTTTTAAAAATTTTCTTTCATGTTGTGAGTCTTTTTCTATTTTCATGTTTAAAAATTAAAACGTCATCATCATCATCATCGTCATTATCATCTTCATACTACATAGTTATTAACGAAATTAAGAGCCATGATTTTTATTTCATATTGCACGGTTTATGATTAACAGGTATTTTTTAGATCATTTTGTAGTAAAAAAGTATATGTACGTATCTACTTATATGTAGTATATATTATTAATAGAAACAAAAATTATAACAGTCACTGACACCTTAATGTTACAAACTTGTAAAATTAGTACAGATTTAAATAGAAATTATAGTAATAAATTGTTCGAAACTTCTAGATGAGAGAAACTTTCAGTTTAAATAAAACACAGAACAATGATTTTAATATTAATGAAATTGCTTTTATATAAAAGATAGTTTTATGGCATCACTGTTTGCAATGACCGACGATAGATAAAATTTAGTAGGCTGGTGCTTTATAGCAAAATCAAGAAAAATGTTAAGGACATGCCTGCTTCCTATACAGGTGGTTTTCTGTGATAACGACGTACATATATAACTACATAAGCGCATATAAAATAAATGCTACAAATGTCCTTATCAAAGAAAACCACAGATAAATCCTTTATTTTGGAAATTAAATTTTCCCTACAATGTTGACCAGCCTGCATAAAAAATTGGGAACTACAATTTGTAAATTTGCAATGTTAAGCTCTGTTTTAAATGTTATATCAATTAGTGCAAAGACATGTCTGCCTCTCATATATCCTTAATTTTAAACATTTAATTTTAATTATGATCAGAACACAGGTAAAATTGGTAACTATTTGTAAAATTATTGCGTTAGACTCTGTGGTCAATTTCATTTCAATCGGTGTAATGACACGCCTACCTCCCATATATCCTTAATTTAAAAAAATTAACTTGACTACAATGATGATCAGAATAAAGAAGATATTTATAGCTATTTGTAAAATTATGATATTTGACTCTATGCAAAATTTCATTGCAATAGGCGCAAGGATATGCCTGCCTCCCATATATCCTTAATTAAAAAAAATTATTTTAGCTAGAACTGTGATCAAAAAGTTAGAAAAATGTATAGCTATTTGTAAAACTACGCTGTTAAGCTCTGTAATAAATTTTATTACAATTGATGGAACAACATGCCTATTCCCCATATACATAATATTATAAACTAAAGTTTAGCTGCACTTATGTATGATCAGAGTGCAGCCTAAGCCGGTAGCAATTTTTAAAATTATTGCCTTAGACTTTGTGGTGAATTTCATTTCAATCGATATATTGGCACGCCTACCTACTATATATCCTTAATTTAATAAGTATAATTTTAGTTGCAACTATGATCAGAATGTGTAAAACATATTCAACTATTTGTAGAATTATGCCTTGAAGTGTTGTGGTAAATTAAATTTCTATCGATGCAAGGACATGCCTACCTTCCATATATCCTTTATTTTAGTAATAAAATGTTAGCTACAATTATAGTCAGAGTTATGCCTTAAAGTGTTGTGGTCAATTATATTTCTATCGATGCAAGGATATGCCTACCTCCCATATATCCTTTATTTTAGAAATGAAATTTTAGCTACAATTATAGTCAGATTTCATAACAAAGTGGTTAGTGCTTCTAATATTATGTACCTTATATCCCAAGAAATTTTTATTATTCAGGCTTCATTTCGTTCAATCTAATTTTACAATTAAATCATTTTTATTGCGAAAGTATTTTTCAAAGCATGTAATAATTGAACAAGACAACAAAGACCAATTTCTTGACTTTCGTAAGGGTCGATCTGAACATCGATGAACGAACTTAAGCTTGAATAATAAAAAATTCTTTGGATAAAACCAATATAATTCGACTAAAAACACATAATTTCAATTATGTGCGTTATTCGGCTAAAATATATTTTAGCTACAATTATGATCTGAATGCAACAAAAACCTATAACTATTTGTAAAATTATACTATTTAAATTTTATTGCAATCGGTGTAAAAATATGCCTACCTCCCATATATCCTTAATTTAAAAAAAAATTATTTTAAATAGAACTGTGATTAGAAAAATATAAAAAATTGGTAACTATTTGTAAAACTATGCAGTTAAGCTCTGTAATAAATTTCATTACAATTGGTCAAAAGACATACCTACTCCCCATATATCCTCAATTTTATAAATTAAAAACCAAGATTTTTATAAAAAAAATTTTTTGCCACAAAATTCAAAATATCTCAGAATTTGGGTTTTTTTTTTCTTTAATTGAATAGGTCAAACCGTTCTCCACTTATGTTAATATTTGTCGTGCAACCGCTTTCTTTCTGACACAAATGGTACACATATCTCGAAAGCTAGAGTTTATAAAAGACAGAGCGCATATTCGCCTTCAGTCTCCCAAATAACTAAAGAAACAACTTTCAGTTCTAGGGAACGAAAAAGTTTATCGAGATTTGTAAAGTAGTGTTATTTTTAAATAGCATAAAAATTTCAACTTAACATAAAATCAAAAAAGGTGAACAAAACTATCAACCAAAAACATGTTTCAAATTTCAAAAATAGTATAAATTTATATGTGCATTTATTTCTTTCTATTTTTTTTTTGTTTGTTATTTTTTATTTTATTGCAATAATTATATAGCAGTTGGATCAAGTCATTTGAAGTTTTTAAGTATAAAGATGACCTTAAAATTCAAAGACAATGATACTCAAAGCAGATATTTTTCTTGAACAATAAAATAAATTAATTACAACTTTTAGAGGTCTTCAATAGTAATGGAAACAGCAGCAACAGCAACAACAACAACACCAACAGCAAAATACAAGTTATTTTTATTGCAATTTAATCAATTGAATGACTATAAAATATTTTCTTTGCCTTTCAAATAAATCGCTGAAAAGAACAAATGTTTAAAAGATGCAACAGGTACACACAAAAAAATAGGAATGTAATATCAATATGACGCAATTTTGATTGGAAATCATATTAAATTTACAAAAATAATTTGTTCTTTAAGTGTGTTGAAGTTTATTTGCTTTGTTCATTGCTAGAATTCACTGTTGTGCTTAGTTGTGTGACTTGTTGTTGTTTATTCTTATATAGCCGACAAAAAAACCAACAAAAATCTAATTAACAACGAAAATTTACTGCTGCTGGTGTACAATTACCATTGTTTCATATTAATTTTAAATTATTAATTAAAATTATTAATCTAACCTTAAATTTCTTTGATTTAATACTTTTCACTGTTAAAACAACTTTATTATAAACGTAACATTTAATTTTAAATCAGCATGACTATAACTTTAATATCAAATAAATTTTATGTTAAATAAACAATTACATCATGTTCCATTAAAATGCAATGCATTTTACATATGATGGTATTTATTTCGTGTGTATCTAAAGTAAAGCTTGAAGCTGTTGTGGATGCAGTGGTTAGGGCGTGGACTATCATGCAAGTGACACGAGTTCAAATCTTGGCTGAGGCAGCCAACTACAACACAAAGTTTTCTGATGCCCATGCTAATACATATCACATAAGTAAAATAATTAATAAAATAGCTACATTAAAGTCATGTTGTTTCAACTTGAAATAACTTTGATTCAACATGATTCTTCGTGTTGTTCCAATTTCAAATTCACATTGTTTCAACTCCAAATAACTTTGATTCAAGAGGATTCTTCGTATTGTTTCAGTATCAATTTCATATTGATTTAACTCAACATGAAATATATTTATTTCAAAAGGAAAACTTTTGTTTATTCAAGATTATTGTAAATCATGTTGAATTAATATGAAACATCTATGAAACAATATCACTACCGAAAAATTTTAAATTAGCCTGGATTTCGACGATTTTATATTGAAATTTCTCTGTAGGTACGTGATAGAAAAAACTTGAAAACGGATTTGAATTTAGCGCATAAAACTTTGTATATTTCACGTATTTTTATTTAAAGACAATTATTCTGCATAGAGTATATGTATTTTGAATTTTTGGGAGGCTAGAGTGATTCTTTGGATGCTTAGCCCCCAGAAGGGGCTATCCACGCCAATGGAACTCTTGAAAAAGAAGAGTAACGTTCAATACACAAAAACAAGTTTAATTTTTGCTTAACGTTAAAATATCGAAAATTTCGGGATTCAGAAAAAACTAAATTTCATTTTCTGTTAGGGACCTACAAACAAATTTGTAAATGCGTAATTCCATTTATTCGGGTGTGACCATTTTACACACATTTTTTGTTATAAATCAAGAATATAAAATGTTTTACTTAAAAAAACGTTGCATCTCGCAAGGACATTAAGCTTGAAGTCGTTGAATAGCGGGTAGACACTGATAGAACACGATTTCTGCTCAGAATGGTCTCAGAAAACTGCGACGGGTGTGACCTTACCAATCTTAGTTTTAAAGAATTATTACTTTCAGTATAAATTCTGTAAGATTTTGACTATAAGATACACAATAATTTTGGAATAGATATCTGTTCAATGTGTTTTTAATTGTATTGTGTATTTACTGTTTGACAAAAAATTATTTTTCTTCTAAATTACTATTTTTAAAATGAGACGGGTGTGACCGACGGGTGTGACACAGTACGAAATTTAAAAAAATTCAAAGAAATAACACTTTTTATTGATTTAATTAATATAAATAATATAAAGACAAACTCATAAGAAAATAATACGACATTAAATTATTTGCTATTAGTTCTATTATAGACAGCAGAATACTCTAGCTGAATATTTTTTAACGGTTTTTATTAATAATGTGAAAGGGAATAAAAGAAAATCTGAAATAAATATTAAACATACAAGAAGGGAGAGCATAATGTTTCTTGCATGATCATTTAAAAGTGCCTGAAATTGATTAAAAAATATTAAATAGTGTATTTGTTTAATTTTTCTATAATTGTCATTCTCTAAAAAACATCAATTGAGATATTTTTATTAAAAATGAGAAAATTATTTTTTCCTTTCATAGGGCTGTTTTACGTGGAATCACTCAAATATAGAAATATTTCAACAATTTCAGTGAAAAAACGTGTTTTTTTCAGTGAACAAGTTGCTTAAATCTATAAAACATTTTGTCTAAAAATATAAAAAATTGTAAGCAAAACAATTTACTAAATCAAACAAAAAGATTTACTGGATTTTCTGAAAAATATCAAAAATTATTTTTGACCAAATTTATAAAACAATTAGTCTAAAAATACTAACAAATTTAGTTTATTTAATCAAACAAAAATATTTACTGGATTTTTTGTAATATATCAAATAAAATTTTTGTTTGGGTCACCATAATCATCATCCATTAAGCATTTATGAAATTTCACTTTGTTAAATGTGTTCAAGTCTGAATGTTTATCTGAAGGGTCTAAAAAAATTAATGAGAATTAACGCAACGATATTAACGAATTGATTCACTCAAAAATCTTCAGTAAACAAACTTGGTACAATCGCATTCCTTTTGCTATCATTGTTGTTGTTGTTGCTATTTGTGTGTATGTCGTCATCGGGGTTGTTTTTTTACGACACAGTTGTTCTTGTTGTTTTTGGTATTTGCGTCCTAAATAAGAGCTAAACAAATTTAATTTTACACAAACTTTTTTTTGAAAAATTGTTGGTGATAATTTTTACTGTGTATAACATCTCTTTCACTTTCCAATAAATTTAAAGACAAGAAATAAAATTAAAACACATACGCTCAAAATGAGAATCACCTTTTAAAAAAAATAATGTGAGTCCGATCACAGGGGAGATGTGTAAACATCTAGTAATGAAACATTTCACCTTCTACCGAAACATTCTTCTCATCATTCACCCGTTTCAACTTCGGCGAACCGGGCTTCATCCGCTTCTTTTTCACCCTCGTACCTTCCTCCACACTCGACAAAATGCTCAAACCGATAAGCTTCGCATCAGACACCTCTGACTCACTCCCACCAGGCATATCGCCCTTCCGCTTCCCCGCAGACATAAATAATAGTATTATTTATCCACCAGCAAAAAATAATATACCCGTACAAAATAGTTGGAATTACCGCAGTTAAACAGCAAAATAACCAACAGTCAAAGACAAACGCAGTCAATAAACCGTCAGCCAAATATCACACCAAGTTCAGCAACAAATTCGGAAAAATCGAAAAACCGTTTTTTTTTCAAAAAACCCGGGTTCAAAAACCGAGACGAACCGGGTCTGAATGCCGAAAAACTGGACCCTAAATCCCAGAAGTTCCCGGCAAAAATCAAAAACGGCATCGCCGAAATACTCACTCAATTCAAAAACACGCAACACAGCACCAACCAACAAACGTACGACCTTACTGCCGGAGTTTGACCTTGAGACTCCCTTTGCCAGCGGAGTCTCTAAAATTTAAACTATAAGTACACACACGCACTGTGTATATAAAATGAATGTCTATATCGACACGAAAATTCAAAATCGATCCCAAGTAAACCTCACCAAACAACCAGACACAGAATCATCCTTCCTGCAGAGGGTAAGACGAAGTCCGCCAGCGACATCATCCCAGATGATGTCGCTTAATGGCGAGCATCATCTCTTTAACCCTCTGGAAGGCTAGTCATCTGTGGGGCCACTGGTTCCCGTGGTACCAGTTATGTTACTTTATGTAACTTTCTATTGACTTTGGTCTTGAGAGAGACCCTAGGTGCCTGTTCACCTCCTTACTGACTAGCGTAGGCAAGCCTACTTCCTTATATAAATATGTGGACGCCCGTTACTCGGCTGCAAGAGATTGGGTAGTAAGACATAAGTTTTATGAGTAATTGGTCTAAGGTAATGTCAGCAAAAACCAAATTACCCTATTCCCAGGAAGCACATCACCAAGGTGTGAGTAATCACCAAGATGCATCAACCGTACCCACGGGGGGAGTAGATAGGGACAGAAGGAATCTCGTTAATCCATGAATGATGAAATTACTACTACTATTGCGCACTAGATGGTGTTAGTGTATTTCTATGCAGCTGTTAAGTTTCTCTGTACTTCTTGTTGTCCGTATGATTACACTAATACACTCATACACAGCTCATTGTGAAAAAGATTTTTACCTCCTAGCGTATAGATGTTTACACATCAAAAATTGGAAACTATTTGGAAATAATATATTGCATACGTGAAACAAGTATTGTATTTGAGAAATATCTCTAACAAATAAATCTTTGGCTCATAACAATTGCATAAATACAAAAAATAATTTTTAAAATCGTGTAGTTCAACTGGTTACAACACAAAAGCCCTTCAATTAAAAACAAGTTTTAAGTGAAATAAATCCGAGTATTGCATTCGGTGACGTCTTTATGTTACAAACGTGTTAACTAGTAGCATCATGGCATTAAAACTAACAACCTTTTTCATTGGCCGCAATTCTATAATTTTTAGTTTAGCTATAAATAACTCAAATCTGAATAGCCAACGGGGCATGTAATTAACAAACCAATAAATATTTTTACAAAAAAAAAATTATGAAAATCTAATCCGAGAATAAATAACTCACAGCTAAATATTTCTTTTGACAAAATACTAATAAAGAAATATTTGTTATGAAATGCGGAAGCTGATATCAAAGCAAAAAAAAAACATGTGTAAACATTGTTAAATTGTTTGATTTAGAACAATCTTAAGGTTTTCATTAATTTGCTTCAGATTGTTTGATTAAAGTGTACTTGATTCAAATTAAAGCTATTTTAAGAGAAAAACCGTAAAATAAATAATTTTGTATAACAGCTACAGGTGTGTTTGATTAAGAGAGCCTTGATGCCAAAAGCAAATTAATTTTTAATTTTATTTTTCTGTACTTTATATTCTTACCAGGCCCTAAACTATAATTGGAATTTAATAGTTTCGGTTGATATATTTATTTTGAAATAATTGTACACGTACAAAGTGAATGATGAGTTTGAAAAATAGACAAAAAACGTTTTATTTTTTTTTAATTGTGTAGCAAAATTGATTTGATTTGATATTTAAATTTCAAATTAACTGCCACTGTTGTTTGTGAACACGAAGCCGAATTAATAGGCAGTTGCTATTAAATGATATTATTAGCTATTATTATTATTTTACTTATTTAATATTTGACAAATAAATTCCATTTTTATTCTATTGTTGTTTTAGTTATTATTTCAAATTTTAAATTTAACTTATTGTTTATTTTAGAAAAATATATACCTCCTCTAACATTTCCCAGCTCTCCTGGCAATCCAATAAGCTGAGATTTTGCGTATACATACACCGAATTCAAGAAATTCATATAGCCGAAAAATAAACTCAGTTATTCGACCTTGGTTAGGGTTAAACTCTGTCATTGTGAACGTGAAAACGTAGTAATAGACAGCTGCTGTTACGACAATATTATTGTTTTATTTTTTGATATTTGGCAAATAAATTCCATTATTTTCCAGGGGTTTTTTTTATTTGTTATTCAAAACTTAAATGTTAACTTTTATTTATAGAAAAATATGAAAAAGAGATGAACTTGCAGGCCATATCTCGAGCTGTCCCCATATTTCAAGCTTACTATAATATAAAAAACGATCTGGTCCAAAGATCGGCACTGCGACGCCTCATGAATATTTTGTGCGCTGGATAACCCGTTAGTCCAAGCTCTGTATGAATCAGTGCAGAGGCTGGAGAAGCCTACTATATACAACACCCAAAATAAAATATTGGTACATCTAACTAATTTCGTAGGTTAGAATTGCACCAACATATAAAATACAATCAAATTAACTAATAGAATTATAGTTTTGTTGATAGTGTGCTAAACTACTAACCGGAAGGTCGCAGGCTTCGATACCTGTCAAGGCTTAAGCAGTAAATGTGTTTGTTTAAAAAAATTTTATTTTTTATACTTTTTTATAAACAGGACTATTTTACCATCTCAGTCCAGTTTTATTTATTGTTATATAACGAAAGCACAAAGTAATCATAGACACGTGGTGCCTTGATTGATTTAAATACAGTAATTTTTGTAAAATTACTATTTTCGTTCTTAATATTTTAACGGCCATTTTCACAATGTACGAATAAACATTAGCGTGGTCTTTAACGGCAAGTTCGGCATACAAAACTTGCAGTTAAAGTCCACGTTAACTCTTAATCATACATTGTGAAAAGGGCCGTAAATTTGTAATTTTAACCATAAAAATTGGTCCATTTAAACACAAAATTTGTTAAAATGAAATGAGTAATTTTAAATTAAAAATATCGATGATATTTCACGCTGGTAAGTCAGAAATCAAAAAGCTTAAAAAAATATAGTTGAATATGCTAAAAGAAAAGACAGTTAGTAAAGTTCTGAACATTTTAGAAAAAGTTCATTAATAATAGGTGCGACTCGCCACAAGATGGCGACAGTCTGTAATTGAGCTTACTAAAATAAGTGGGATTTTCGTTAGGATGTTGTTGCTGCCGTCGCTGGTAGTGTAGTTAAAGGGCTCTGATGAGAAGACTGCGGTGGTCTCGAAACATCTGATGTCAGTTCAACCTTCCGTACTTCCAAATTTTTTTTGAATGTTCAATAGTTACATGCTTTAGAATTTCTTTCTTAAATAAAAAAATAATAATAATTTGATCGGAAGATTAAATAGAAAACGAACTTAAGCCAAACAAATTAAATAGCTTTGGATAAAAACCATACAGTTCGACTAAAAATTCACAACTCAATTATTAAAAATAATTTTAATTTTCAAACGTGATTTTTCCCAAATTTACATTTTACAATTCAGTCATGTGTAATTTTTTGGTCATGAACTTAGGTTCTCAATTCTTCGCATGCTTAAAAACTGGGCGCTTTTACCAGCTCAGCTAAGTCATCTTGTTAAATAACTATTGCACAAATTAAACATAGACATGAAATGACATACAACTTTAAAAAGTTATTTTAAACAAACAAAATTGTTATTTCATAAAAATTGCAACAACAATTTACATCAACAGTACTTACTTAAGTTAACTATTTAAATTGATTAGATTTACTTACAATTTTATTTTGAGTTTATAATCTGAGCACAGACGTTTAGAGTAAAAGATTCCCTTCTACTTTGACGCAGAGTTATACATTAACAAAGAGTGTGTGGCCTTGTTTCATCCCTGCGGAAGAGTTGGTGACAAATAATCCAAACTTACTCATCCTACGACTTGAGAATATGGTTGTGGTGACAAAAGTACGAAATGATGAATGAAGAAAAAGAGACATATCTTGTAAGGGTGACTTGTATGTATAATTTTGAAATATGAGTGCCCCTGTAGCCGAGTGTATAGTGTACTAGCCTGTCATTCCGTAGAGCGTCAGTTCAATTTGTGCTTGCATTTGTAGCAATAAAAAAATTAATAAACTTTTTCTTGTTATAGTTAAATGTAGGAATAATAACTATATTTAATTTATTATATTCTACATCGAGTAGGTCTTTATAAGATAGTTTAGTGACAATTCACAATGAGCATACAAAATATCAATTAACCCCATTCTAGGCCATCCTTCTGTAAAAGTGGAAGTGTCAGCGCTCGGACCGGTCTCGACCATGACTTGTTTTGTGTCAGTTCCATTATCCATACCCAGCAAAAAAATTTAGATTTAGAAGCACTAAGAGATGGTGGAGCGCTTGCTGTTGCGGATTAATAACGCATAATTTTTCTTTGAGATTGGCCTGCTGGAAGCTATACTTGCCTTCGTTTAACGCTTCTAGTAAGCTTAATTTGAACAAAATCTATTTTATGCCACACTTTAGAGCATCAAAAATGATCCGAAGTAAGGCATAAAAAAACTTTTTTCAAATTGAGCTTACTAGAAGGGTTAAAAGAAGGCAATTGTTGCTCCCACCCGGCTCATCACAAACAAAAATCATCCCTTATTAATGTACACCAGTAAGTGTTCCGTACTATAGAATGCCCTAAAAATCGTTTCCAGGCAAGCAGTAATTTTTGCTGCGTGGGGAAGCTACAAATAGTTTCTCGACTCAAGAAGAGTATCAGCCTCCCGCCTGTCTAGTTCATATGCTGTCGCGTTACTATAAGTAGTTTATAATACTGCTCCAATCACCTCTTAACTGTGCTGTGGATTGAGCGAGAGTCCTGCATCAGAATTTGATGATTAGGGTGGTTTCGCAGGTGACATGTCATCAGGAATTTATTTGTTAGCAGTAGATTATGCTGTCTAACGTATAGCATTAATGTCTCCTCATGAAGGCGGTCAGCATTTGTAATTTTTATACATGACCGCTGTTGGGTGTCACTAAGAAACAATGTCCATATTGCGGAAGCCATTGCTCTAGATGGTCTTATGAAACTATGAATAAGAATTCGACTAATTACGACCTCAATGTCCAAGATTGGACATGCTCTCAGTTCACCGGTAGCAAGAATACGTGCCAACCTCTGGACCTTGCATAGTTTGGTAGTCGCTGCGATCTGCAAAGTCTTCGGCCATCACACAATAGCGCCGTACTTGATAATCGATAAGATTATTATTTTAGAGAGCTAATTGACCAGTTTTGCGCTCATATCTCAGCTGCATCCGGCACAACTCTTTAACACACAGATCTCTCCATTGCTTTCTCTGTAGCAAATTCTGTATGACGATCCCAAGTCCACCTTCTGTCCACAAAAACACATAAATACTTGACATCATTAGAATTAGGGATATTGTATTCATTTAACAAGATCAAGTTTTCTCCTAAGAGATGAAGGTAATACAATAGACATACAATGTCATAACAGTGCGTAACGAATAATTCATGTTGTCTGAAAGAACACAGCCGAATTTTTCAGTTACCATAACCATCAAGTTGTCGGCTCATTCGATCACTTCATGTCCTCGCTTACTAAGAACGTGAAGAAGCTTACACTCACAATATTATTACAGTAACGGAGTGTACTTTATTCAAGAAGTACTCGTATTCTTTGCAATAATTTTTAAATGAATAAACAATTAAAATTTTAAGCAATCTTATTTTTAACTGATTCTAACATTCAATAAAAAAAACTAAGTACACATTAATACGGATTTTCGGTTGCTTTCATTATTTTCCGTTGTTTATGTTATAAACACAAAAAAAGTGCATGCATAAAAATAACACAACACATACACAAACACTCAAAATATTCTGTACGTAAAACTAGCTGAAATTGTAATTTTATATATATGAATATTCATTTAAAATCAGTAGCACTATCTACTATGCGTTAGGCTATTAACCAGAAGGTCACATGTTCAATTTCAGCCACGACCATGCGTGTTTTTTTTTATTTTTAATTTTAAATTCATAAAAATGAGTAAGTTCATATTAACTTCGTGCTGCTGGTTTACATACTATGCTTTAGCCGAGTGGTTGGTGCGTATAGATATAAAATTAGTAAAATAAGCCTTTAACATTAAAAAAAAAAGCAAAAAATTTTACAGGACTTGGGGCTGATTATTTAACAGTAAAAATATTAGAGACAAGGGAAACATTTGTTATTTTAATTCTTGCGACAGTTAAATTGATCCAAACAAAGAAAGAATCATTAATTTTGACGGTTTTAAGTCAGTTAATTTTTCAACATTCTAAATTTAATAAACTTTTTGCTAAATTTAAATCAAAACTAAGTAGACCGGTTTATGATTGAACTTTAATTTATTTTATATTACAATTTCAGTTAATTTTACGTACAGAATATTTTGAGTGCATCAATCACTATTGAACAGATGAATGAGGATAGAATTCCACCTTGGCTTACCCTATGACTGTACTAATACTACCCATGTCGTTGCCCATTGAAGCAGTTATGTCCCGTCTTAAACTGATTAAACTGATTCACCTCACAGAAGACCCCTCTATCTAAGAGATCTGTCCATTAATTTATAACCTGTATTATCAAAGGCGCCCTCAAACTCCAAACCGATGAGCCCTCTCAATCTTTGCAAAAAGCTTATGAAGTGCATGCTCATTAGATTTTCGCTTTGCATATGTATACTGATTAGTGTTTTAGATTCGGGATTTGCCGGGAAAAAATTCCCGGGATCCCGCACATTTTTCGGGAAATAAATCCCGGGAAAATTGTGCGGGAATTCCCGGGATTTTTTAAATATTACTATGACAATTTTTCTTTGTAAGCACACATTTTCAGTGCTGCTATTATTTAGAAAAATATGTAAATCAAAGAAAAATTATGTATTTTTGTGCCCGTTTTATTTGTGTCATATATTATTTGCACATTTTTTTAAAAGCAGCACTCAAAAAATCAAAATTCGTGAACAAATGAAAATGACAGATTGTCACTAAGTGGACATAGCAAACATTTATTTTCTAAAAAAATCAGATTAATATAGATTTTTGGTCCCGTTGTATTTTACCCATATTTTCATAAAAATTGCGCTTTTAAACAAATCATACTTCGTAAGCGATTGAAAATAACAAAACGGCACTAAGTGGGCATAATAAAGAAGTACTGGTCTATATTTTCTGATAATATCAGATTGTTATTTTAAGCCACACGTGAGCTTTCTTGAGGCTCAAAATTTTTAATTTCTCAAAAATGATAAATTTTTGCACATTTTTTTGCAAAGATATTATTTTAAGTTAATGAAAGTTATGTCAAGGTATCAGAAGGCCTCCTTCTTCACTAAAAAAAATCAGAGCTTTATGTAGAACAGGGTTCACGCAACAGGGCTCAATTAAAAATCTTTAAGAACGAGAAAAAACTGTAATTTTCAGTTGGTCACTTTTCCGCCACTTAATTATTTCAGTTCAGTATTGCTTACCAGTCTGAAATCCTCATTAGTGCCCTATAAAATAAAGCAAAAATCATTGCAATATCTTTTCTACTTAAGAAGCTAGAGAAATTATTAAAAAGTATGAAATTAGTAAACATTTTTCTTTGGGTGGCTACTAATGACACGTTATACAATAAAAAATTTAGTTTTTTACTTAAATTAAAAAGAATGTGGCACGGCTAAAGACCTCAAATTTTATAATTATTTAACCGACGTTTAATGCATTCATAAACTTATTTAATAGATCTCATGAATTGCTATTAACTTTTTGTTCAAATCAATTAAATAACATGATATTTTGTATCGTTTTGTATTGGGCGGAAATTCCCGGGAATTCCCGGGAAATCGAAAAATCAATCCCGCGTTCCTGGGAAATGAAAAAGTCCGGGAAAAGAAAAACTCTAATACTGATCCGTGTGCAAGGTAATGTTAATTAAAACCGTCATTCTGATATGCAGATGAATTAATCTCTCCATTGTTTTTAGCAGAAAGAATATTAAGCTAATTAGTCATGTTCATACCTAAAAAAGTGGATGCAACCAAAACGCTATAGATAAAGGTTTTAGTTGGATATATGCATATATATGTGGTTATGCCCTACAAATATAATAAAAAGGAGCTTAAGTATTAGCCAACTTCGCCAGTAGGCAATGGCTGACAGTCAAACTAACTCTCTAATACAAACAAATGGCGTGGCTTTGAATTAAATTAAAAATCAAGTTTTTTCTCATTACAAAATTACCAAATATTAAGTTATTTCTTTCTTTGACCAGTTTTTTTTTTAATTTTGCTTTAATAATAGATATTATTGAAACAAGTGTTAATTTTATAAGCAAATATTAAAAGGTTTTACAAAATTAAATGAAAAAAAAAAATTGGTATTTAAATGTCTATCGATGTATTTACTGCGTACATATACTACGTACACACATATATACATGTGTAGTAGTACATACTAACATACATACTTACATAGTGAACTTTAATAAGTCTGTCTGAATTTAATTTTTATTCACAGCTTTAAAGATGATCATGTGCTTTTTCGATTTGATTTTTAAAATCAAAGAAAATCAATTTTGAGCTTTTGAAGTTAAAGTTTTGCTGGTTTCAAATTAAGTATTTTGTTAAGGTTTTTTATGAATCTTTTTTTTATGTACTTTTCTAAAAGTTTTCTGCCAATGAGGATAATTGTTGAATAAAAAATTAAGACGCTTAAATTGTGAAAATTTACAAGATTTACGCAATATAATTTTTTTTAAAGCCAAACACACACTGGGGCCTTTCGTAGAAATAAGCTACTAATCCAATTACAATATTAAATAAAGCCAAAACCACCAGGCTTCTTCAAATAAATTTTATATAAAAAATCTGACTTTGATTTTTAAAATGCCGAATTCGATTTGATACATGTCTTTTCTACAATCCTTGAGCATCTTAATGATATAAAAGCGCTGCTGTTGAAGTAAATCAGTCTTGCGTTACAAGTAGTCGTTTTAACGTCGCTGTTAAAGAACAGAACCAATCTAAAGCTTTCATTGTTTATTTTTAGTGACGATAATTAAATAAAAATGTTGTGTATTATTCTTAATGGTAATTGACTGTTAAATTAAATAAACAGTGATGTAAGAAAACAACCCCGCAAAAACTTTTGTCATTCTTGTAATTGGTAACACTTTAGTAATGGGTTACAAAGTAATGAGTGGTACTTATTTATCTTATTACTATGCTTCAAATTAAAACTACTATTTAGTTTTTAATAAAATTATAACGTATTTTTATCATTACCTGAAAATAGTTATAATTTGTTATGTATTAATAAAGTAAGTAGACAACAACTTTTTAAATCAACATGTGTTTTGTATATGAAAACTAATTTTTGTCGCTTAAGCTTACAAGTCAACATTAGCTGAGTGGGTAAAGTACTTGTTTCCAAATCTGAACGAGCACTGGTTCGTATCCTAGCTAGGTCAAAAAAAAAGTATTAACAAATATATGTGTATAAAAATTTGTTTTAATTGTAATTTGTTTATTTGACTACTTATTTCTTAGCTTCAAGTAAGCCAAATAATAACTAGTTAATTGCTGTGACAATGTAAATATATTTGTAAGTGGTACCCCTTATTTTTTTGGACTTCTCAAACAAAACTAAGTAGTTACACTCTAAACACTTTTGTTGAAAATTAGGTTGATAGTAGTCGGCAACACTTTATTTTTGAACAAAATGTTTTTACTAAAAAAAACAATTGGCCGCGAGCAGGTTTGAACCGCGACCTCTTGACTCATAGTCTGACGTATCTACCATTGAGCCATAGCCATAGTATTATACTTTATGTTATATTTTTTCCACTTGGATTAAATATGTTTAATTTTAAAGGTTTTTCCTTTCATAAAATAACTCCAAAATCGATGTAATTTTAGACAAGGAGAAATTTTCAACACAAATTTAGACAATATATGATCCTAAATTTGAAGTAATGTTTTAGAGTGTATCGAGTCAAATTGTAACTAGTTACGATTTAATGTGTTGTTTCCACAATGCAAACAAGCACTGCTTGTCTAAAATTTATATGAAAAGCACTCAGTTTTTTTTAGTGATTTCCATACAAATTTAAGACAAGCAGTGCTTGTTTGCATTGTGGAAACAGCACATAAATCCTCATATAGTTTTTTTGTTTTGTCCACCAGTACGCAAATTTTTTGCTGGGACTGCTTATCCTCTGTATGATAAGCAGATACACTACTACTCTGCCAATAAGGGATGAAATGGCTTGTTTATTTACTAAGTAAGTAATTGATTTAACTACTGTAAAGTAGTGCAGACGGTATGTAGTTTGTGATGAAAAGTATGTTGTTTAGTAATGTCAACAAATTACCAAGTTTTTACTGCGTATATATGTTTATATTTTAAAGCTAATAAACCTTACACTTTTTAAAAAATTGTGTTTTTTAATGTAAATTTTGATGTTAGACTGGTGTTTTTTTTAATACAAAAAACGCTGAATTGACAACACTGTTCACTACTCGTATTATTATTTTTTCTGGGCTTCTTTGCAATGATCATATTTAAACCTCATTATTATGAATTGTTTTGTTTCGCTTTTTTTACAAAATTTTTTATGTTTATTTAATATTTTTTTACTCATTTTGCTTTGCTAACAATTTTCGTCAGTGTGTGTGTGTGTTTTTTTTCTACATTCATTTAACTATAATGATGATGGACTTTGTCTGTATAAAGAAGGGGGTTTGACTGTTTTTTTTTCAATTTTTTAAATTTTTATTTATTTTTTTTTTTAAATTCATTTTTTGTTTGTTTTTATATTGTCTACATTACGTTGAGGTGTTTTCGTAATGGTAGTGGTTTTAATATTTTTTATTTCAGCTTGATTTTTTCAACTAAACAAATCTGTAGAAAAATCTGAAACTCAATGCTGAACAAACTGCAGACGTCGAATGGCAGCCGTTGTATTAAGACGTGTTTAACGGATCTAAAATCTCCAAATAAAATTTGTTTTAAATAATTGTACTAAACAACTTAATAAGCTGTAAATTTCTTATTAAATTAAAAAGAAATAAACAAACAAAAATTAAAAGAAAATTCCTTTTACTTTTATTTTGTAAAAAGTTTTCATCATACAAAGAAAAGTTGTAAAAAAAACAACTTGTTTGTAAAACAAAATAACATTTTTAAATAAACTGTGATAAATTTATTGAAAAAAGAAAAACAGAAAGTTTTGTTTTTAACATTAAAAAAAACAATTTGATTTTATTTTGTGAAAATCAAGTTATCGAGTGTTTTTTGTTTGTCAAAAGCTGTTGTAAACGTTAGCGATTGTGCTCGAGTTTTATAGATGA
This sequence comes from Panzeria rudis, assembly GCA_956483635.1. Lineage (NCBI taxonomy): Eukaryota > Metazoa > Arthropoda > Insecta > Diptera > Tachinidae > Panzeria > Panzeria rudis. Next base: position 179,273,979 of record OY101448.1, read on the forward strand.
CCGAAAAGGATAACGCTTCAATGACTACTGTGCAAATGAAGGCCGACTATGCCGCTAGTGAGGTGTATAGCACCGCTAGTGAGCCACCACCGGTAAGGATATTATTCTTTTTCTGTATATTATAAACTATAATCATCAGTATTTTAGGTGTACAGGATTTTAGGGATTAATTTAATTTTTTAAATTTTACCTTCATATTTTATTTGTTTTTTTTTTTGTTCATCCAATAAATTAATATTAAAAACTTAAGCTTTCAGAAAATTGCAACTCTTAAATTTTCTTTATTTTAATAATTTTTTTTTAACAAAAACATCTTTTTTCAAATCTGTATGTACGTGTGTTTGTAAATTTCTGTAAAGACACTGAAGAAATATGATAATACCTGGATTAATGTTTCGGTTAAATTTGGCCCAATTTTAAATTCAAAATTTTTTCTCAATTTATACGAATGTTACCAAGGTCCTTTAGAGCCCATTATACATGATAGAAATTTTCAAAATTACAAAATTTATTAAACAAAATATTTAAATTATAAAAAAGAACTCTTAAAAATTATCTCTTTTATGTGAATTTTATTAAAGCAACCACAAATATCAGTTCCCTTTTCTTAAGTATCAAATATGAATATATTTCTTTTCCAAAAAGGACAAAATCTCTACACGCATTTACGGATTTGAACTTTGACCCATCACATATTTACTTTCCATCGCCCCAAGATAAAGCCTTTTACTATTTACTTAGCTTAAAAAATTACACTAGCTTACACACAATACATCGCGTTCCGGAAAAATTTTAGCTGTTGCTGACTGCATATGCTCTGCAGATTTCAAATATGTAATTAGATATTTTTTGTCACATCTAGTTTTTGAAATATGCCGTTATGTCAAAAATGAAGGCACTTGCACGATACCTTAAGGACTTGGCCTGTTTAAGACGCGTAAACGTTGTTTTTATATCTGCGCAGTAGTTTCAGAAATATCGTAAAACTTAATTAGTGCAAAAAAATATTAAGTTTTTGTTTTTAGAAAATTGATAAAAAATAAAGACAAATAACAAAATTCTGTTATTTTTCTATTAGCATGTAGGTAAATATGCTCCAAACAAAACCAGCTATATTTCATTAAAATACATCCACAACTTTTGATTTTATTCACAATTAAGTGATAAAAACTAGATGATAAGAATCACGATTTTTATACAACAGTAACATTTTCATTTGTGCTTGTGGGTATGTGTGTTGTATGGAAATAGAAGCTTTTTCAATTGAGTTCCCTAACTTAATTGTGACTAAGATCAATCGTTGTGGATCGATTTTATTGAAATATGGGTTGTTTTGTTAGGAATAGATATTTACCTATATGCTAGTAAAAAAAGAACAGAATTTTTGTCCTTTTTTATTTCTTATGAATTTTCTTAAAATAAAAATTGTTATAAAAACTTTTATAATTTGTTTGCACAAGTTTCACGATAACTCTGAAACTACTGGGCAGGTTTGATGAACTAACTTTTAGCGTTATAGACCAGAGCTGCGAAATACGATGTAAAAATCAGCCTAATATTGTTGTGGGTTCGATTCCCCAGCAGTTGTATACTTCAATACACCGTTACCTACAACGTTGTTCCTATGTACATAAATTATAGTTTTCGATTGACTTCAGTATAAAGAACTTCGCCTAATTCGGTCTTTAAGTCGACTAAAGATATGCATAACCTTACCTTAATATATAAAGGACCTAACTAATTTTTTTTAATCGAGCTTTTTCATATTTCCATAGATGATCCTCTAATACATCGAAATACGCAAAGAGCACGATTTGGACAAATATTTATGAAGAAATATAATAACGTTGCTGTAATATAGGAACGCCCTAACTCAAATAAAGTTTTTTTGCACATTTCCATAGAGAAACCTCTAATACACGGATATATAAAAAAACGCGATTTACAAAAAAAAATTAGTTATGGCGTTTCTATATTAACGTAACGATAAGCAGCATATTCAAACCCCAAAGTTGGGGTCAGTCACCTAGGTACTGTAGAGTCTTTATCGTTTCATTGTATAGTTGTTTTCCTGAAAAATATTTCATAGTTATGCAAAAGGCATATTTTAGTTTAAAAAATCATATTTTATTGGAAATATAAATCAGAACAAAAAGATCTTGTACATATATTAAAAATTTCATATATTTAGAACGTGTGTTTAAAAAGGATCGGTAATATCACTCCTTGTGAATCGTTTGTGTCACAGACCATCACTTAAATCAAGCCCTGAGTAGCGCTTCTAATGAATCTCTAATCTATCGAAATATTTATGTTTGCAAAAAACTCGATTTGAAAAAGAAATAAGCTAGCGCCTTTCTATATTAAGATAACAATATATTGGTGTTTAGTCAAAAGTAATTTTATTTAGAAAGTATTGGACATGGGGCAATATCACAAGGAAGACGAGAAAATGTGTTTCTCTTTCGATCTTGTTTTTTATTTCAAAGTGATTTTTATTTTGGTACAATTCGCAACATTTTTAGCGAGAAAGAATTGGAGATGAGACAATATTGCAAGTATAAAGTTAAAAATTAACGTTAGCTAATTCCACAACCTACATAGCAGAAAATAACAACATTGTTTTCGGAAGAAGCAGCACGCCTTCATCAGTATTCATGTGTATTTCATGTCTCTTGCCATTGTATGTGAATTTCATGCTTGGAAGTAGGATACGAGAATTCTTAAGAGAAAATGAAATCGACAAATTCAAATTCATCATCACTAAACTAACTAACCAACACAGTAATGGGTTAACTTAACACTAATTTAGTGGTGGTAAATTTTAATTCGTCGATTATGGTGGGGCTCAGTATGAGTTAGAATAGTATATAATTCTCGTATTGTATTTTCAATGATGATTTGTATAAATAAGATTTAAATTCACATACTGCCAGAACACATGAGTGCACATCAACACTGACGAAGGAGTGTTGCGGCTTCCGAATACAACATTCTTAGGCTTTGCCATGAAGGTTGTGGAATTAAACAACGTTAATTTTTTTTTTGATAATTGTAATACTGGCCCATGTCCAATTCTTGTTGGCTGAAAATGTTTCGAACTTTGGCCTAATAACAATAACTTAGGAGCAAAAGTAACCGTTAATTAGTTCCATGCTACTCCGCAGAATATAACACGTTGTTTTCGGAGGCCGCACAACTCCTCATCTATATTTATGTATATTTTAAGTATGCATTTCACCAGTTTTTAGGTGGCGCTGGTGTATGTCATGCATGAGAAAAGAATACGAGAGTTAATTTTATTCCAACATATGCAAGTTCTCAAATCACTTGAAGAGCTGAACCTTTTCTTCGCTTCAGAACATTTTACGGTCTTCCAAGCACCTCAGAAATGTTGGGTACAAACTAAATCGCTTAAACGCTCTTGTGATTAAATTTTTATCTTATAAATGTTAGATGAGAAAGAAGCCGAGCGACCAATATCTGCATCTTTTTTTCTTCAATAAATGAGATCTGATTCAAGGATAAAATATCGCTGAGCACACCAAAGTGTTGTCGAAAAAACATACCAAGCAGAGGTCGTCAAATAACTACCAAGTAGTGTAGTCAACGAACGACACCTTTGTCTGTTAAAAAAATAGCAATTATCTCAAAACTATAATTTTTGAACTACAAAGCTTAAAACGCCATAGCTTCTCCAATTTTAGAAATTTTCGAGCGATAGTTTCCGTTTTCTCTCCAAAACTTGGTCTTTATACAACGGTATCAAAAACTTAAATTTCATCTCTGGCAAGATAAGGTCATATATAATAAGCTGTAAATAATTATTGACAGAAGGTTGTCCATACTCAAATTAAAAAACAATGGCGAAATACGAAAATAAAAAAGCTATTTCAATTTATTGGGCTCTCTATACCCTTTTAGTATTATGACTTTCCAACAACAACACCAATTCAAAGCAGAGAAAAATGTGTTATTATTCTCTAGCAAAAATAAACTTTACACATACATACATATTTTGTTTATTTTTTAGCCTTAAGCTAATGGTGTTTTCTTTTCTACATAAAAAATTTCACCTTGTTGAAAGGTGCATGTATAAAATGTCTTGCCAACCCTGCAATAATGCTATTTGTTTTTTGACGAGAACAAAATATACGTTATGAAAAAGTGGATATCCCAATTTTTAACAGCCGACAGATAAATTTGTTATTCAGCTGAAGACTAAGGCCGACTTCATAAACGCCAAAATGCATTGCAGTGATGCAAAGTCTTATGTGCTTTGCTGTTTTAAACAATGTAAAGTCGCATCACTGCAATGCATTTTGGCGTTTAGGAAGTCGGCCTATTATCTAACATTTCTTCCTCATCAGATGGCGAGGATGAATGAATATAATAATTGATTTATTGTAATTTCAGCACATACTTTTAACTTTTTCCTTTCTCAAACATAAAATATAGCTGCCAGATTGCTGATTTATCGACCCGACGTTTTAACGACTTTTGATTTGAAGACTTTTTTGAGAAAAATGTTATAACACCGCATTCAGTGAGATTTTATATAACTGACAATTTAGAATTAACAACATATGCTCAATTCACAACCTGTTGTAAGTGTTGTAGATCGTAAAAATGTTGTTGTAAACTTTCCCATAAACATGTTCCTAAGCAAATGTTTACTTGGAAATTACCAACAACATTTATACGATCTATAACACATAAAACAGGTTGTGAATTGGTCAATTGTATCAGTATTGTATTTTGTGCAGAAGTCGAACAGCTAAAGTGATATTTCAAATTTCATATACTATTTATATCCCAGTGCTATTTCAAAGATTTATTTGCAATTTATATTTGTATTATCTCCACTGTGCAACAGAATTACTTTCACTATAAAAAAACAAAAGTCTTGATGAAATAACTAAACAGCAATTTAAATTTTAGTTTTCAATGAACAAATTAATTTTCTTTCCAACCAATTTTGGTCTAATTAGAATGGATAAATAAATTTAATTAGATTAACATAGATGGCGCTTCACAGTCAAATGTGTATTTAAAAGTCGTTTTACTTTATAAAAAACAAATGTTTGCTCTATTTTTTTTTTAGTTTTAGTATTAAAAAAATATATATTTGCTTTAATTAAAACTTTAAGCAATTTATATTTAATTTTTTATATTCAATTCAATTGTTTGAAAAAAGTTGTCAAAAAAGTTTAAGGAACTTCTAACTAATACGACTTAACTTAACACGAGTGCAACTAATTACCTTTAAAACAAAAACAATTCTAGTTGAAAACCTTGAATCTGGGTTAGTGATGTGTGCGTTCAACTCATTTTTTTCCATATTATTTCTACCTATTAACTACTTACTAAGTTAGTACATACTACATTTTACGGTTTGTTGCAAAAAAAAACTACATTAAAAATATATTACAACAAAAACAACAACAACACATTTTACTTAGTAGCTTATGGCATAAATTCTCAACAATCTCAACATTGTGTTCATTTTTAAACACTATCATTTTTTTTCTTTCTTCATTTTTCTCAAGTCGTTGTTGTGGTTTTTATTTCTTTATAAGATTTTTCTCTATAATTCTGCATCTAGCGATTTAAAGCTGCGTGCTAGTTTCGATTTCGAAAAATAAATAAAAAATGCCATGGCCATTTTAAGGTAGGAAATTTTAAATTTGTTTTATTTTTCTCGTCGTCAGATAAATTGAAGAACAAAGTTTCAACTCAAACCAATCACGTTCGTAAGTTAGTCTCACTTTTGTTTTGCAAGATCATTTAGTTTTTTTCTGCTGCTTTTTTTTTTTGCTCAAAGTCTTGCACAAACTCTTGTATCTGTTCTTTGATATCATGAAGTTGCATTAGAATTTAAATTATTTATTGGGCCACAATAATACAAAGTATGAGTACAATGTGCAAAGTCATATAAGATATAGATTTTTTTCTTGTCACTAATTTTGCAAGTTTTTTTTTCAATTTGCTAAATCTACTCATATGCCTGGCATTAGCTTTATAAATTAACAAACAAATTTAAGATATATTTATTTATTTATTTAAATAAGAAACAAGGAACAGCTGCCAAAAAATCCATTTCGCTGAAACTTAAATAAAATTTTTAATGAGTTTGTTAAATACTCGTATATAACTTTATAACCACCAAGTGTTAAATTTTCATAAAACTATAAAAATTTATTTCCCAAATTTAAATGCTTAAACTGAAACCTTAAACCAGTATTATTTTAAAATAAATAAACTATTTTAAAACATGAATTGCATGTTTAAATGCCGGACTTAAAATACAATTACTTTATGTTATACTAATGTAGAGTTAAACAAAAAACACGAGGCTAGCTTGATAAGTAATCGCCACTAAAGGTTCTTTTCTACAAAAAAAATTTTACATTTCCATGTAAAAGTTTCTTTAAAATGTATTGGTTTCTAAAAGGGTGGTATGTTTTATTCTAAAAAAAAAAATTGCCCTCATTAATGGTGGAAAGCATTGCCCTTTTAGAAACTTTTACAAATAATAGCGTTACGTAATATGTGAATAGGCCCTTATAAAATTTTTGTCAAAAAAAGTCCTCAAATCAAAAAGAAATCGTTAAGACTTCGTGTCGATAAATCGTCAATCTGGCAGGTGTATTTTCATGTTTACATATTTTATTAAAATGAATTATGCTCTGTTTATGGAACCCAAACAATCGAATTGAGTAAACAATTTTTATGAAAAGCACTCAGTTTTTCGAGGGGTTTCCATACAAATGTTCCACTCAAGTCGATTGTTTGAGCTCTAGAAACGACACAGTAAAGAAATTTTTAAGCGTTTAAAAGGAAAAAGTTAAAAGCAGGGACCCGAAATAAATTTTATTATTTTTTTAATATCCAATTGGTCACAGAAAAACAACCTACAAAAATATTGGTCCTGTAATAACAATTATAAAAAAGCCAAAAAAGTATTACTCCTGCCATAACTATTAAATAAACTCAGCAAAGTGCGACTTTGACTCGCACACGGAGGGTTCCGTACGAATACGCATATATCCCTTTTCGTTTTTGCCCTTTTTCATTTTGTAAATTTTTTTCGTTTTGCTTTTTCGTTTAACTTTAGTTTTTATAAAAAAAATTTATTATTTCACATATTGGCATAATTTTATTTTAAATTAAATTTATTTGCTAATGGTTCAGGTAAAGGTATAGAAAAATAAAATAGATTCATATCGGATACAAACTATTTGCTGGGTTTTGTATAAGTTTCAAAGCCTACTATACTTATTTTTGAAAATCATTTGTAAGTTCTCAAAAGGTTTTAGAAAGTCTGTACATACCCTACGGTAAATGGAACTGACACAAAACAAGTCACGTGACCGATCCCCAGGTGATAGGGACCAGTCCGAGTTCTAACACTTCCTATGAAGCGGACCAGCCACTTTTATATGGGGATGGCCTAGGATGGGGTTAATTGATACTTTGTATGCACCTTGTAACTTGTCTCTGAACTATCTTATAGTGTCCTAATCGGTGTAGAATAATATAAGTTATATATAAATATTATTCCAAAATTCAGCTGTAATTATCGATTGATTTATTTTTTTATTGTTACAAATCCAAGTAGAAATCGTATTTTATTTTTAAGCGGTGTTTTTGATAGGATTCGAACCGACAACCTCCGGCATGACAGGCTAGTACACTACCCACTCCACCACAGGGGAACTAATATTTCCATGTTATAAATACTAGTTAAGCTAGAGTTAATATCTGAATATAATTACGGAACAGGCTCCTGAGTGGCATGGCAGTCTCATTCAAGGGAGACAATTAATATTATATGGATACTATGTGATAGGTCTTAGATCCAGGTGCATCGAATTTGTTCAGTGCCATTTACTACAATACTAGCCGGAGTACCAACTAAATTTACTCAAAATGGTTAATATGTGACCATTTACACAATATGTCTTTTTTCACCATTCACTACTCTTTATTTTTGGTACCAGTCTCATTTTGTCAAGTCATAGGACGAGTACTTTTTGATCAATTGTCACCAAATTTTCCGCAGGGTATGATAAGGGGTTTGTAACTGTACAAAAGTGTGGTTGAAGTCTACTGACGATTTGGTAAAGCACCAATGAAATGCACATAGACAATGATTAACCATATTTGCTGATTTCATTAAGTTTTTTAAAGTTTTTTTCCGTTTTTTGGCGATTTTTTTTTTTTTTTTTTTGTTTTGGCGCTTTTTTTATTTTTGTGATTTTTTCGGTTTTCGACGATTTTTCGTTTTTTGGCGATATTTTTTTAGTTCTGGCGTTTTTTTTTTTTGGTTTACCGATTTGTTTCGATTTTTGAAGGTTTTTTAGCATTAGCGATTTATTTTAGTTTTGGCGCTTTTTTCATGTTTGGCGCTTTATTTCGTTCTGAAGATTTTTTCGGTTTTTGTGATTTTTTAGTTTTAGCGATTTTTTGCTTCAGCACTTTTTTTTCGTTTTGGAGATTTTTTCGGGTTTTGACGATTTTTTAGTTTTGGTGTTTTTTTTTTTCTTTTGTTTAGCGCTTTTTTCACTTTGGTGATTTTTCTATTTTTGGCGATTTTTTTAGTTTTTGAAGATATTTTTAGTTTTAGCTAATGTATGTGCAAAGTTTGATTGGAATCGGTTGAGTAGAAGTAGATAAAAAGACATGCATATTTACTTGGTGTGGGCGTGACACCGCCCACTTTCCAACGGGACCAATCTGGAAGTAAATCGTTTTAAATAAAGAAAAAAAACGAATTCGGTTTATAAATGGCAGAGTTTTGAGGCAACATACATACAAAAAGTACATGACGAATTGATAACCTTTCGCCTTTTTTTGAAGTCGGTTAAAAATGTACTTTGAAAAAGTCATTCCCAGAAAAGATATTTAAAAAATAAATAATTTTATAATAAATAAATAAAAGTTCCTTACCAAGCTCCTCTTTTTATAAAAGCTTTTATATAGAATTTCCCCTTTATATTTCCCCGGCATTAAACCTGTCGAGATAAATTAATAAAACAAGTGTGCATGACTCTTTATGTTAATTTATTTATGTTTTTACTTTTAATAAATAAATAATTACAGAAAAAAAGCAAAATACTTGTTCATTACGTTTTTCTTTTTTTAGAAAATGATTTAAACTAGTTCTGTACAATTTGACACAGTGCATTTCAGTTGTCAGTAAGTTGGAAAAAAATCGCAAGCTTATAAGTTTTGCATTAAAATCTTGGTTTATTTGTCTTTCTTAACTTAAGGAAATAAATGGGTTTATGCATAAATATTTAGGATTTGTATATATGTATTTATTTGATCAACAAGAAATTTACATGTACTTGTGTCTATAGATCTAAGTCTTGAAATAAATAAAGAAACTGCAACTTAGTTACGTTAATAGTGGGTATTAATTATAATAAATGTATGTATGCAATTAACATTTAACTTGTTTTATGACTTTTTACATTTGGAGTTATTAATTAGAGATTCGATTGTCAGATCGTGAGTAATACTTCACTCACGTTAATAGAACCTCAACGTTCACGAAATATGTACTTACAAAAAAAAGCTAAGTCAAACGTACGACAACATTTCTATATTATTACCATCACAATTTTTCAAAACAGTGTTTTAAAGATTTGGAGATAGTAATAATGTTGTACTATTTGTATTTTACAATTTTCGAATTCTTTTCCGAAAATTTCAAACAAAATTTCAAAATATAATTAAATCAGCCAAATCGCGTGACCGATGCCCATCACAAGTTATATTTTAATTCAGTTTTGAGTCATACTTGAGGATATGTTTTGACATTTTGTGATCAATTGATTTCGTTTGAAAACTATTAAATTGACATTAAGTTGAATTTAATAAAAGTAAGTTTAAAGTAATTATAGGCTGCTATTATGATTCACAACTATTATGCTACTATTATGCTGCTATTATGATTCACAACAACAACTGAGTCGTAGTTGTCAAATTTTTATTATGAATTACAACTTTCATCAAAGTGAGACAACTGGTTTTTATCAGTTGTGTTTCGGTTTTTATTTCGAATATTGTGTTACTTTTGCCTACTTTTAAAATGGTGCTTTTAGGCGCCAATCTAACCCACTTGTCAACCAATATTGTTGCCATATCCATAAAATATAAAATCTCAAGAAAAATTAGTAAGGCCAAAACTAAAAATGTTTAAAATGTTTTGTGATGGCTACTATGGTTTCAAAGAATAGAGAGTATAGATAAGAACCTTTTTTTCGAATATTATTTCGAAAAACTACATTTATAAAAATATAGTTCTTGGAAATGTGCTTATTTCGAAAATGTGTAAGAAAAGTATTTTTAAACAGTGAAAAAAAAGCTTATTCAAAAAAGTATTTTATGAAAATGATATTTTATGGAAAAAAAGTATTTTTCAGCAACGTACTTTATAAAAAAAGTACTATTTAATAGACCCCTTTTGGAAAAGGGTCTTTTTGAAAAAAGTACTTTTTGAATAAGGTATGTACTTTTCTAAAATATTTAGTTTTTGGAAGGACAACTTTTTAAAATTGGTATTTTTTAGATAAGAGCCTTTTTGGAAAAAGTACTTTTTAGAAAAGTATTTTTTGGAAAATGTGCTATTTTGAAAAAAGTTTTGTTTAAAAAAAAGTTTTGCTTTAGAAAATGCACTTTTTGCAAAAGGAACTTTGTAAAAAAGTAATTTTTTAAATTTGTGTTTTTTTTAGAAAAGAGCCATTTTGGAAAAAAACTTTTTAGAAAAGAATTTTTTGGAAAATGTGCTATTTTGAAAAAAGTTTTGTTTAAAAAAAGTTTTATTTTAAAAATTCACTTTTTGCAAAAGGAACTTTGTAAAAAAAGGTACTTTTTTGAAAAAAGTACTTTTTTAGAAAAGTAACTTTTAAGAAAATGTATTTTTTTGGAAAGCGTTCTTTCTTAAATAAGTACTTTTTGGTAAAAGTACTTTTTTAAAAGTATTTTTTTGCAAAATTATGCTTTTTGTCTGTTCATAAAGTGTTTAGTTTCGATCAAAACACAAAATATAGTTTAAAAAGTTGTTTATTTAGTTATTAGAGGCTCAGAAAAATTTGTTCTACCTGTTAAATGCATAAATTTAAGGACTGCGGGACTCCAAATCATGAAAAATTAATTCCGTTTCTCAACAGAAATTTCCACAAATTCAAGCAAAAACGGATTTCATGAACGCGATCAATCAACCGCTTTTATAGAGAAAATTATACCAAACCAATCCGTATTTTCGAAAAAGTGCTTACTGAAAAAGGCACGTTTTGAAAAAAGTTTTTTGCCAAAAGTTCTTTATTAATATATTTTCAGAGAGAGAGACACTTTTTAGAAGAGGTACTTCGTGCAAAAGCTAATTTTTGGAAAGAGTACATTTTAGGAAATTTTTTATTAAAAAAAAAGACATTTCGAAAAAGCAGGTTATTACAAGGTACCAGCAGTATGTCAAAACGGTTGACGGGTAAGCTATGAAGCAAACATGTACCATAAAATGAATTTCATCTCAAGCTGGAGTCAACTACATGCACTCAATTTCATTGAAGTGGGTTCAGCAAACACAGCGATGCTTGTTTTTTATTAAGATTTGTAAAACCTACGTTTTTAAATGTTTTCAAAAGACCAAGATAAAATATCTCAATTAATTTAAAATAGTTGAAGATTATCTTATTAGATGCAGTTGTTACCCAACAATAACACTCTAATGACCCTGCCCAAATCAAAAAAAAACATACTTATAACATTTTTACAGCTTGAAAATAATAAGTTGCCCGCATGTGCATAACTCTGCACTATGGTAATTAAAGTTTACAAAATCTTAAACCTTTTACTTTTTTTGTTTGTTTTTTGTTTTATGGCGGCATTGCTCAACTCAACGCAAATGCGTCATTTCGTTAAATTACCAGCCATCCAAGCATTTGAAGTAAATGTAAATTTAAAAAACAAAATTAATTTTTTTTTCACAATTTAAATGCAACACCATTACTTTTGATAAATGATGATAATAAAAATCCGTTTTTTCTGCATTATTAATGCATATAAACTTTTTTCTTCTTTTTTTACTCATATGAAGATAAATATTTGTGTGTAATTTTTGTATGCAATTTTATAATTTATACAATCTTAAGCCAACAAACATGTAAAAGTACTTAAGTAAATATACAAAATAAATTTTGCAAAACAGGTGATTATTATCGTCACTTAAAGAAATACGAAACGTTATTTTTTTTTGTGCGCACACAAAATGCAATAAAACCAAAAATGAATGTACTCGTTCGTTCATATGTCCCCTTTAAGAAGAAGAAAAAAAAACTGTGTAACTGGGCTCTCATAATATATTTCAGAAGAAAAAAATTATCATTAGAAAGATGATAATGCTGAAATTTTGTGCGCATAACGAAAAAAAATTAAAATGATTTGGAAGTTTTATGCACGTTCATTTCATTTGAAGAATTCTCATTTAACTCCATTGAAATGCACATCATGTTTAAAGCTGTTCGGTTTTTTGGTTTCATTACGTTTTTGCATTTGTGTTGTATCCAAAGAGGTTGTGATTGTGCAATTTATTTTCATTGCATTTTAAGATCTTTTTTTCCTCTCTTTTTCGTAATTTTATTTGCTTTTTATTACAATTTTTATGTTGTTATTCAATTAAAGAAAATGTCACGTTTATTGTGGCTATTTTGTTGTTGTCAGTTTAATTTTGCATGACTTTTTGAAATTGCGAGAAAAATATGCAATAGAGTTAAGTTTGGATTATAATGCAGTTTCCAATTAAAATAAAATTTCTTGTAATCTCCTTGGAAAAGAACCTTAAGAAAATTAAGAGGTCTTAATTTTAGAAACTAATTAAAAATTGATTACTAACATTGTACAACAAAACTGAAAATTTTTAAAATAGCTGCTCCTGGTAGAGGGGACCAAAAAATTATAAGTGTTTCAGCGTTTACACCTGGCATTAATTTTAGATTGAGTTAAAGTTCCCCCATTTTCACATATTTTTAATACAAACCGGTTTTGTGGGATATTTTAGGACTAATTGTGAATAAGTTGAATTTTGACCTTTTGTGTCTTTAAAAACTTACAGTAGAATTTTATGACAAGTATTTTTGTGGAACCTTTAAGCCTGCTGCATCGCTGTTTAAGGGGGAGTTTTTTAGTATATTTTAAGAAGCCGCAAAAAGACCCATACCGCAAAGAGTTAGAGGGTTAAAAAGCTCGACAAAACTGTTCCCCGTACTATTCTACATAAAAATGTTGAACATGGCTCGTACCTAAAATTTAACGATTACAAACATTTTTAAACCGATTCACTATAACAATGTGCAAAAGGGGGGAACTTTAACTTCTTTTAAAATGAATTAATTGCACATGTACCGTTCTAAAACGCCGAAATACGTATAATTTTTTTTTTTTGTTCCCTCTACTTGGACCAGTCGTTAGAACCTTTTTTGTGGTAGACTGTAATGAAACTTTAAAAATTAGTTTTACATATCGGCCGTTTAGCATCAAATTAACATGAGCCACAAAGTTTTCAGCCCAATCATGAATATTCCCTAGGAATTTCTTTCCCCCTGAAAACACTTTTCTCGAGAAAAAATTCCTCCAATCATAAAGTTTTCGGGATCAAAAATATGAAACAGTGGCATCATTGAATAACAATGGCGGCTGTTTTGCCTGTTGACTTTTATTTATTCAGTGTTCTTGTGTCCAAAAATAAATAAATTTGATGTTTTAATTAAATTTAAAGTAAAATTAATTAAAAAAGTGAATAAAAAAGTAATAACATAGCTGTACAAGCATTTGTGAAGGATATTGGTGCTGTAGAAGAAAAAAATCGTGCAAGTTACTCTTTGCTGCATTTATAGAAACCAAAAGCAATAAATCGATTAAAGATAAAAAAATGTTGTGTTTGTGCTTTATTTGTGGTATTCGACCTACAAGAACAATAAAATATTTTTTATTGATAGAAATTTAGTTTTATTTAAATATTACTCGATTTTTATGCAAACTCCCTTCTGTTTTGCAAGTGAAAAGATCTGGGGGGAAAAACGAAGTTCAAATGTACTGAGAATAGCTACTTTTTTCCCCATCGAATTTTTTCCGACGGAAATTTTATTCATAATAGGAGAAAAGGGAAAAGTGAAAAAACTCACACGGAATTTTTGTTTGTGATTGGGCTGATTAATTTTTCTGTAGAAGATCTTTTTATTACGTTGTCTATATATAAACTGTCGATCTAAATACTATAAAACTTATCAATAATTTTGGCAATACAAATACATATTTATATGATTTCTTATAACCTGCACAGTCGGGTTGATCGCAAAATAAACTATGGTTCAGGCTTATTTGAGACTTATATAACATCAACAGACGAAGAATTAGACTTTTCAAATATTATCTACGAAGTTGTAAACTTTAAAAAAAGAGAGCGCTACGGTAGTTCAAAGTTAAATCAACAGATTTTAGTTTGATATTTAAATATATTGGATTAATGCAACTCTCGTATTCTTTTCTCAAACATAATTTATACAAAAAACTTGCTCACGGAAAAAAATATTCTTCCAAAATCTTCAGTTAATACACTTAATCAAAATTTTAAACTAGTTTCAATGATTTCCCTAATTGAATCAATTACCCATGTGATCAAACACTAAATTTGTCCCAATTTTGAGTAATTGAAAACTTGAACTTTAGTAATTGAATATACATATCTGTAATTTTCCTCGTAGGTTAAACTTCAACAACGAAATTAATTGAATCTGCAGTTTTCGTAGTTGAAATCGTATTTTAGTATTTTTTTTTGTGTAGATTGAAAATTAAATTGACGCTAAAAATATATTTAAATCACTTCAGTAAAGTGCGACTTGAACTCGCACACGAAAGGTTCTGTACGAATACCATATAAATATGTATGCCTTTTTTCGTTTTGACGATTTTTGTTTGTTTTTGAAAACTTTTTGAATTTAGTGTATTATTTCGTTTTAAATTTCTTTGCGAAATTTGCCGTTTTTGAGTTTTTTTGTTTTGACGATTTTTTCGATACTTTTGATACTTTTTCGGTTTTTGCGCTTTTATTTCTTTTTGGCGATTTCTTATAATTTTTTATATTTTTTCATAGTGGGGTTTTTAGTTTTGGCATTTTTTGCAATTTTTTCCGTTTTGGCGACTTTTTTGTTTTATTGTTTTTTCGTTTCAGCGTTTTTTTCAATTTTTGGCGATTTTTTTCGCTTTGGCTGTCTATTTAATTTTTGGGGTTTTTAGTCTTAAGGGTTTTTTTATTTTTTGGCGATTTTTTCGTTTTGATGTTTTTTTTTAATTTTGGCGATTTTTTCGTATGATTTTTGTTTGTTTTTGAAAACTTTTTGAATTTAGTGTATTTTTTCGTTTTCAGTTTTTTTACGAAATTTTCCGTCTTGCGAGTTTTTTAGTTCCGGCGAATTTTTTCGTTTTGATACTTCTTCGGTTTTTGCGCTTTTTTTCATTTTGGCGATTTTTTATAATTTTCATAATGGCGTTTTTTTAGTTTTGGCGTTTTGCTGCAATTTTTTCCGTTTGGCTATTTTTTCGTTTTGGTGTTTTTTCGTTTCAGTGCTTTTTTTTATTTTGGCGATTTCTTTTTTTCGTTTTGGCTATCTATTTAGTTTTGGGTTTTTGTAGTCTTGGGGTTTTTTCATGTATTTGGAAATTTTTTTCGTTTTGGTGTTTGTTTTTATTTTGGCGATTTTTTCCGTTTTGACAGTTTTTTTAATTTAGGGCTTTTTAGTTTTGGCGTTTTTTTTTTTTTGAATTTTTTTCGTTTTGGAAATTTTTTTCGTTTTAGTGCTTTTATCGTCTGAGCGCTTTTTTCCTTTTTACTGATTTTTTTCGTTTTGACGGTTTTTGTTTGTTATTGAAAACTTTTTAATTTTATTGTATTTTTTCGTTTTAAGTTTTTTTACGAAATTTGTCGTTTTATGCGAGTTTTTTAGTTTTGACAATTTATTTTCGTTTTGATACTTTTTCGTTTTTGCGCTTTTTTTTCATTTTGGCGATTGCTTATAATTTTGGATATTTTTTCATAATGGGGTTTTTTAGCTTTGGCGTTTTTTCTGAAATTTTTGCGTCTTGGCGATTTTTTCGTTTAGGTGTTTTTTTCGTTTCAGCGTTTGACTATTTTTTTCGTTTTGTTGGTTTTTTAATTTTGGCGATTTTTTTTCGTTTTGGCATTTTTTTTAATTTAGGGTTTTTTTAGTTTTGGCGTTTTTTGCAATTTTTTAGATTTAGCAACTTTTTCGTTTTAGTGCTTTTATCGTTTCAGTGCTTTTTTCCTTTTTAACGATTTTTTTCGTTTTCGAAATTTTTTCGAATTGTCACTTAGTTTAATTATCAATTTTGTTTGTTTCAAGTGTCTAATTATTACGGCGCATAAGATACAGATCAATTTCAAAATTACATTACATGATATATATATTCCCCTCGATCCTATAAGGAGCATGGGGCCTCTCATTACCTGATAGAATACCCTTTAATTTTTGGTTTGTTTGTTAGTTTTTTAGCATTCGACAGACACACGGACGGACTGAATTTTTGTTTATTTATTATTACAAATACAACTGCAAATTATATACATAGTGCTGAAAATCGAACTCTCAGATTGACAGGCTAACACGCTTCTAACTATCCTACCTTATATTTTTGTTCTTAAGAAAATGAACAAAAAACTTGCTTTTCGCATTTTTTTTATATTTTTTTTCCAACTAATTACTATCGTGTTGTTTTACCTAAAAATCTAATTTAAAATTCAAATATAAATTTGTATGGCGCATTAAGCTAAACAAGAAGATACCGGAACTGATGCCATTTATTATTCAAAAAAAGTATTTATCATAATGAAATATTTTAACCACGCTTTTGAAATAAACAAGACTATTTTTATTTTCGTTTTTTTTCTTTTTTCTTTTTGAGTTTCTTTTCAAAATACAGACTGACAATCAGATATAAATTTAACTATTTAAAAATGCCGGCTTTTATTCATTAACAATTTGCCTGGTGTCCGCAATAACAATAGCAACAATAAGAACAAAACGTTAACACATAAAAAACCAGAAGCTTGTTTTTTTTTGTATTTTCTTTTGTACATGTGATAAGAATTTTCAAAATCTGATTTGTGTAGAATTTAAAAAGAGTTATTTACGGACTTACACTCATATGAGTAATTATGTATTTAATATGTGTGTATGTGTCATTTTAAACTATTTTAGGTTTTGTCAATGTGACAATGATTCAATGATTTCTATGAAGTTTAACCATTGCGAATTAATAATAAGGTGGAACAATCGGTATTTAGTTATTCACGTCTGTAGGAATCAAAATGGTCATTATTTTTATTAAAATTATTTCAATGAAACATACATAGGGCCATTATTACAATTGGGCACTATAGTAAAATATAGTTACAGGCACCTTTAGCAAAAGTGAGCGATAATCTGATCTTTAACAATTTCTTATTATAACAACTTGCCTGTAAAATAAGTTATTTTTTTAAAGTGTGGCTATATCAGAGCATTTACCGACTATTGTGAATGTTTAAAGACCTCTGTGGTAACGTCATACATCTGGGGAGAATTACCGCATATGTGATCGAGTAAAATTGTTCGAAATTTTTCTTTTTTGGGATTACAGCATACGATAATCGAACACCGGCTGCTTAAATTCCACTCGTTAGCACTAGAGCGATCGAAAACAATACATATTGGCGAATAGTCATAGTCATAAACAAAGTATACTTTAGGAATTTAAAACCAGTATTGCCATACAAAATATTGGTTTTAAACTCTTACTGCCAGGCCCACTATGTCGACACGATTCCTTGTTTCGCACAAGTACATTTAAAACAAAAACAAATTCAAAAATTTTCTTTTTGCTTTAAATTTAATTGTGCGAAAGAAAGAGTCGTGTCGACATAGTGGGCCTGGCAGTTAAAGTATACTTTGTTTTTACTATGAATATGCGTCATTTTCTTTTACTATGTTTGTTTTGCAAAAAGCATGGAACATTACCAATAAACTTTATTACAGCTGGTAAATCGACTTGGTTGTTGTACTAGCTTAAAGGAACACAAATTTTTTCTTTAATGTATTAAACAATTTTAGTCGATTCAACAGCCGGTATAAAACAAACTTGGTACACTTTTTAAAATTTTCGATATGTTAGCTATCGAATGAGGTAATCCATCCATTCGATACGAGACGAAATTTTTCGATAACGAATGCTGTAATTCGGCCCATGTATTACTTGATAAAGTAGAAAGTATGGCAGCCTATGAAAATGTAGCAACTTCAAATGACCACAAAAAAATTTTACAAGAATTATGTTCAATAAAACCATGTTATTGAAAAAAATATGAATTTCAATAACATTTGTCGTTAACTTAAGACATTATTTATCAAAAACGCGCATTTAAAATATCACGCAACAAAAAGTTTTTGATAAAAAGCTATTAAAAAATTGCAGATATTTAATAAACAGAGCCATTAAATCCAATATGTACATAATTCGTTGTATGTACACTCTAAAACACTTTTGTTGAAAATTAGGTCGATAATAGTCGGCAACATTTTACCGATTATTATCGCCTTAAAATTACACACGCATTATTTTTGAACAAAATGTTTTTACTAAAAAAAGCGATTGGCTGCGTGCAGGTTTGAACCGCGACCTCCGCCACAGCCGTATTATAATTTATGTTAAATTTTTTTCTACTTGGACTAAATATGTTTTATTTGAAAGGTTTTTTCTTTAATAAAATAACTACAAAATCGATGTAACTTTACACAAGGAGAAATTTTCAACACAAATTTAGACAATATATGATCGTAAATTTGAAGTAATGTTTTATAGTGTATTTCTTTCCCATGCCGGTTTTTTCTTTTCTTTTCATACATAATTACTTAAAACAAGTTTTATCTCGTTGAAAAATAACTGGGATATGACTCAGCTATAGAGAGCATGCTTTACGTCCGGAAATTCCGTTTTCGTATCCCAGCCATGTCAACATTTTTTTTTAATTTTTATATATATTTTTTTCTTTTGAAATAATTTTGTTATCAACATAGCGGAATTCTTTATCACAGGATATTTGAAAAACAAATTATTGAATACCGGGACTTTTGTTATCGAAAACGAAACTTATTTTTTTTTCTGTGTAAACTTTGCCGAAAAAAGTTATAGGTAAAACGAACTTATAGCTCTCTTTTATGTTAAAATGAAGTTGTAATAATGAAGAACTGTTTATTTGTCCGATAAAATCCCAACTTTAACTGAAGCCAAGTTGTTATAATGGCCCTTAAAATATTAATCATAAGATCAGGGGAGCAAGCTTATTTGTTTCAAAGATTTTGTAAAAACACTTTTTATCTTTATTTTATATTTATTATGTAATTATTCATTTAAATTTTTTTCTAATGTTAATTTTTCTTTATCTGTTTTATTCATTCTTATTTCTTGTTAACTTTATTTTTTTATATATTTTATGGCGGTTCATGTTTTTATCAATCTCCATCCCATAAATCCAACAAATTCCCCTCATAACTTTCAAATTAAATCAACAACACTTCCACCACCAACCAACCAATCAACCAACCAACCAACCACAACCGAATTATGATGGGTTATTTGGAATCAAATTAAATAAAATGTCTATTAAATGATTATAAAACTAAATAAATTAAATTCCCTTCACTCATGTTATGATATAAATATATGAACAACAAATAATCAACCAAAATGAAAACCAACAACAACAAATAATTCAAACAAAACTGCAGCTGGGATTTTTTAATTTTAATCCACAACAGGTTTGTTGCTCAAGTCTTTTGTTTTTTTTTAGTTTCTTCTTCCTTCTACTCTACCACTCTTAACTAATTTTTTGCTAAAACTACAAACTTACTTATGTATGTACTACTTACTTACTACTTGCTCACTATTGCTACTTTTTCATATAATTTTTGGGTTTTCTTTATTTCTATTATAGCGTATATGAAGAAAAACCTAAATAAGCACTCATTAGTTTTGCACTAAAATTATAAACATTTGTTTGAAATAAGCTAATTTCTTACATCAACAGCAACAAATATAAGACACACTTTCGCAACTGCACTTTTATATATAAAAAGTACATTTCGTAGTTATAAAATTTAATTAAAATTTTGTTAGATTTTCTCATTTCTCATTAATTTACGTATAATATAATACCGATGAAATAGTATCTTTAAACAATAGCAAAAATTTTTTAAATTGTGAACAACTGAAACAAAACAATTGTTCATTTCACCAAGTTTTGTCTCAAACAAAAGAAAAGCAAAACTATGAACTAAAAGTTATTAACTTAATTATGAGAAAGGTGATTTTAAATACATTCACTTTGCTTTAAAATTAAAAAAAAACATTTCTTTGTATGATAAAATATGCTATTATTAATTTTTAACAAACATCTTTTTTTAAATAGAAAACTTATACAATTTGTTTTTGTTTTATTATTATTATTATTATTATTATTATTATTAAGGCGGATTTAAAAATGATGACTTAAAGAATTTATGTTTCACACCTTTTCTTTGTTTAACTCTTATGATCATCATTTACCATTAATTTCATATATTTAGTTTGTAAATTTAAATATTTCTCAAGTTTTGCAATAAAATTGTATTTTATTTGAACAGACGACAGCGAATATGTTAATTTCATTTTAACCTTATGTGCAGAGGAGTGCCTGTTGTAACAGTCGGATTGTGGTTGTATTTATACTTTGTTCGCAACAAGAGATCAAACATATAAAACCTACACATTTTTCAATATATGCACATATTTGTTTTACAAATGCTTATTCAGTGGGTTGCCATAAGAAAGTTATTAAAATAAACACTAATAAAGATTTATATAAATAAACTTATGAAAGAAATGCAGTAAATAAAAGAAATGTTTCAAAATAAATGCCAAACATTCAGATGAAAATAATACTGTGCATTTAAAATGTTAAACGATAGACCAGAGATTTCTGGAGAACACAATTAATTTTTTTCTGTTAAATTTCGACAACAACGGAGTTTTCCAAGTACTAAAAAAGGTACTGAATATAAAAAATCGATTTTTGAAACGATTTAACAAAAAAAAAGATACTTTTTCCAAATCTTTCAAAAACGATATCTCTCAAGCGAATAAATAGATTTTAATGAAATTTAAAAATAATTCAAAAACACGATATAAAACTGATGTCAAAATATTGAGATTGCAGCAAATTTTGTTCCAATCGGTTTAGATCTTCAAAGGCTATGAGAGGTTTACATGCGTACTAGAGGTCGGCACAAAATATTCGAGTACGTGAAGTACACATGAAATAACAAAGCATGAACCCTTTATTCAAAGTATCACAACAAAAAAGCGTAAACATTTTTTTACAATAATATTGTTATTAATATATCTGTAGAATAAATCTACTTGTTGTTCCGCTTTTTGTATATTGCTGTTACGCATATGCTATCAGTTATTAGGTACAACGAACGATAATTTTTATGCATATGTTACCAGCATAAAACCTCATAAGTACGGTCATGGTATTATAAAGACTACTAGTGGCAGCAGTAAGGCAGCTGATTATTTTTTGGTCTCTCAGTTTTGTGTATACCGTACGTCAAAAATGACAAGAACTATCTAGTTTTTGTTGTATTGTAGTATTTGTTTGCTTTATGCGTGCACCTTGAAATTCGTGGGAAATAAATCACACAGTCTTTTGCTCGTTCATTTAGTCGTCGATGAGATAACCACAGAATATGAAATAGAATACATACTAACTTTTGACAGTTAGAAAAGGCTGTTACAAGATAATATGAAAGAGATAAACAAATTAGAAACCACATTAGAAAATAAGATTTGCTATCTCTTTCATATAATCTTCGTAATGTTGTTGTAAGCTGTCGGGTCAAGTTAGTAGTCTATGGAGATAGCGACGAATGCACACAGGGCAGATGCTTTTATATATTTTTTATATTTCTCAATGCTTGTAAGTACAAGAATATAGTTTAATACATGTTCATACTTTAATATGTTCTCGGTTTCGCTTGCTCATTTCAAACGGAATGGTATGGCTGCGGCTACATACTCAGCAAAAACTTTGCTTACTGGTAGGCAAACAATTATATGAGGATTTAAGCCGTAACTACTTACAATTTGACTCGATAACTAATTATTTTTGTTTGAGAAGTCTAAAAAATGTATTTACATTGTCACAGCAATTAACTAGTTATTATTGGGCTTACCTGACGCTAAAAAATAAGTAGTCAAATAAACAAATTAATATGAAAACATATATTACACAGATATTTTATTCATATTTATTCAATTTTTTTTATTTTTAACCCATCTGGGATACGAACCTGTGCTCGTTCAGATTTCAGGACAAGAAATTTACCCACTCAGCTATTGTTGACTTATAAACTTAAGCGAAAAAAAATTAGTTTTCATATACAAACACATGTTGACTTAAAAAAGTGGTTGTCTACTTATTTTATTAATACATATCAACAAATTGTAACTACTTTCAGATAATGAGAAACATACCTACTAATTTTATTAAGAACTAGGTAGTAGCTCTAATTTGAAGCATAGTAATAAGATAAATAAGTACTACTCATTACTTTGTAGCCAATTAATAAAGTACTACCGATTACAAAAATCACAAAAGTTTTTGCTGGGTACTTATAGGTATTTCACAAACAGTTATTCAATTGTATTCATTGATTGTGCTATGAGTATGTACTGTGTTCGAAAAATGTATAGAACTTCATAAACAGGAAAAAAAATTATTCGTTGCAGAGCTCTAATACATATATATGTACATTGTGGTGGAGCGTCGGCATATAAAATGAACCAATCTATTTTAAATACCTCCAGAAAGTTTCATAACGCTAAATTATATACATACAAAAATATTTATTTACATTTTTTTCGAGATATCATTTCTCTACCTTAACTGAAAGTTAGAACAATTTTAAGAAGTTAATAGTTTCGTTAAGCCTACGAATAATTTCGTTAAGAAACGAATTTTCCATATAAAATTACTTTTGATCGAAGATATTTTTTACTAAAAACTGAACTAAAGCTATTTTGTATGAGAAAAAATCTACATTTTTTACTTAATGTCTTATAACTTTCTTATTTTTTAGCGGAATTTAATGATTTTATGGTTCATTCACAAAATTATTCTTAACCTATCCAGCAAAACTGTTGATGGGCAAAGAATTTGAGCTAAAATGCTAATAAACATAACCCACACTACATCTACTTTGGCATTTTAATAAATTATTATAACACGGCGATGTGATCGGAGGCAAGTACTTACTGCCTTAATAATAAACTAACTACAAAAAATTCAAGCGTCTCCCTATTGTGGTTATCAATATCAATATTTTTACTCAATACTACACCAGCAAAAAAATATCATGTTCCTGGATGCAGTAAAAAACGTACATGCCTTCCACATGCGATCTTTTGAAGTGCTTCCGAGGATGCCCAAAAAGAAGGCAGAGATCTCTCAGTGTTCATAATGTTTAAATTACGAAGCTAGTCAGCATTTTACATTTCTTCAGCACGAACTCCAAAATAAACAAAATCATATTCAGTAGCATTGCAGCTTTCAACAATATAGGTTCTAAAGAACGCACGAATTATATCAAATAAACACTAACACATTTGAGAACCCAAAACCCATTTAAAATATGCTCTCTTTCTACATTTTCCACCTATTGCATGGAAGAGAGAAATTTATAATAAAACACGATTTGTTTTGTCTGTAGTTTAACGATGATAAAATGAGGCATGATTTTAGAGCATTTTCAATACTTCGAAAGAATTGCTGTTTTATATCAAAAACAAGAGCTCCAAAGTGGGACATCGCGACCAAAAATCATGAATGTTCGAAGCGCTTTTCGAAGCAGTAGAAACAACAAAACTAGCTTCTCTCGCTTGTAAACCTGCTTCGGCCGAAGCACAAGTTTTTGCTGAGACGCTACTTCCTTGGGCATCCCAAGTTCTTCGATTTTCTACTTTCTTTTGTTCTTAGTATTTTTAATAGCGGGCAGAGTAGTTATATCCTGTGAAAAATTCAAACATACAGACGTACATTCTTTAGTTACGAAACTACTATATAAACAGGGGCCAGTTTCTCAAAACTACAAGCTACAAATCTACAAATAAAATCCACACAAAACAACAACACTTTTACAAATTGTATAGTAGTTTTGTGTGTATTTTACTTGCAGATTTCTAACTTGTAGTTTTCGAATACGCTCCTGTCTGAAGGCCTACGAGTATCATTCTGGGACTTATGGGTTTGATTCCCCCCAAAGGCTCTGATCTGTTTCACTATAACGAGGTCTTTGTTACTATCGATGATCATTCAATTGTGTTGAATTAAGTAATTATATTTTTAAAATTTAATTGAAAAAAAAATGTACTAAACAACAAGAGAAAATTCCCAGCAACTATTGAATGATTTACTCAACTCACATGCATAAGTTGTTACATGTTTTTCTTTAAAACTTTAAGAAAAGTTTCAACAATTCGAAACCACATGTGAAGTTTGAAATTAATTTTATTTAATATAAAATAAACACAAATATCAACAAGTAATAAATCTTTTTTGCGACTGACTTTCACCCATAAATAAAGAAAGTTTTGCGTTGTCACATGCACGAATCTATACCCTTTTTGTTAATTTCACGAAACATTTTAAGCCTCTTCAGTAACAATCTTGAAGCAGCAAAATGTTACATATAAGTTAGCAACAATACTGACACTCGTAAATTTTTGTCTTAAAACTACAGTTTGCTTAATCATGCATTTCATGTCAATCTTTTGTTAAAAATGGAAAAAATATAAAATAAAAAATACAATAGTTGTTAGTATGAAGAAATAGCATGACTTTTTTTTGAAAATTAAAAAATTTGACATGAATTTGTTTGTTTGTTGTACTTAAGGTGGCAACTGCGTTTTAAAACAATAATACGAGTAAAGTTGACTTTTCTCATCTTTTAATCTTATTTTCTTTTTAAAAAAAAGCGAAGAATGTTTTAATGTTTCGAAAGAAGTATGCAAGTATGCAAGCTGCTGTATTCATACATATTTTAATCTTAAAATCGTTTCGTGTTTTTTCGTGTCAAGTTTGCTCAGCACGACACGACGCTAATACGAACGAAATCAAATTTTCTATCACGAACATTTCGTGTTGAGTCGTGCGCAAGCGCGGATTCGGCTTGAGCTTTTGGGGGGGGGACTTCTAAGCAAAACATACTATTTTTCCAAACTTCTTTTAGAAAGTCTCTAGTAATTTCTATGCCCTGTCTGCTCTATGGTATCACAAAGGGAACGAATCAACGGACCCAAGTGAGTCACTTCTGCAGTCGTGACTGCCCTTCTAACCTAACCTAACCTAAGGCTATAGTAATTTACTGGTTTTGGGGAGTGGGGGGAATATCCCGTGTCACGAAAAAAATACGACACGCACACATCTCTACCGTAAACGTACCGAAAATCATATAAGTGGTTGACAAGAAAGGGGACCTCTTCGTCTGAGGAAATCCTGAAATCTTTGCCAAAATGTCTGAGAGAATTCTATAAGAATTCTTAAGGAATTTTGGACATGTTCGGACAATGTCGGAAAAATGTCTGACAAAAAACCTCAGACAATTTTACGATTTTTCTGATCCTTTTTACGTCCCGTTTGATGTTGGGGAAAAGTGGAACATTTATCATAAAAATCGTATAAAATTGGCACATATACTCCAGAAATGAGTTTTTGAAAACGAAAAGAAGTTTAATTTTTAGCCGCTAATTTCTAAATAGCCAAACACTTGAAAATATATAAAAGTTGAATATTAATGACTTAAAGGTAATTTTAATCGCATATTCTGCTGGTTTATTTATTCGAACCGTTCCCGAGTTATGATAAAATATATTAGCGTGACCTCCCAGTGTTATTATAAGTACTAACCCAGTGAACACATAGATATCATTCTGACGTCAGCATGATATCATGAAATGTCATACTTTACATAAGAAATGACTCATTATTGACTCATATATGACTCATAATTTCGCAATTGGGTACATCAGATACCGATATTTAATGACACAAATGTGATGTTAACCTGACATTATAACGATCTTAGTTTAGTAAATTTTACATACCGAGATGTCTTAACAGGCTGCATTTCAAATCATCTGTAAAGAAATAACATAATAGTCTGCATTTAATTTTTCTTTCGCCTTCAATTTCCTTTCATTGAATTTAGACATCCCTGGTCATAACTCAAATCCTTTCCAGTAGCCTTTCATTTTGCAATTTAAATTTTTTGGAAATACATAGTTCCATTTTTACAATTGAAAGGCTTAGTGCAATAACTCGGTAAGCCACATGAAATCAAAAATTGGTTTTATGTGCTCATTCTCTTGCTAGGTAACAGAGCTTTGCATCCTAGAGAGATTTTTGAATAAATTCTAGCATTTTGGTACTGATTATGCTGCGTATTTACAGTAGGAAATTAAAAAACCATACATTTTAAATTTTGCTCAAAGTTAAAAGACGATTTGTTCAACATTTTGATATTGTGGCTTACAGTGTTATTGCACCAAACCTCTCAATTGAAATATCTTTTTTATTAAATTATTTTAGAACTTGACATTTTGATTTATAAAAATTAAGTCATTTATCCATATATCATACTTTAGTCACAGTGACTACTAGTGATGTAGTAGATCAAAATTAAGTAAAATTTGATTACCTAGCTTTGACTTACCAGTGATGTCAAACCAAGGTCATGTGTTCACTGGGAAGTACTCTTACATGAAAAAGAGATTGTATAATTACGATAAATATTTTTTAATTATGAAAAGCGTACATAGACGTTTTGTATACCATTAAAAATTAAGTTTTTTTTTTTTGTTTTTATCAGGTTTAGGTAGAATTTTAGAAATTATTACAATTGTGTGAATAAAAGGAAAAAAAGTTAAGAGAAATCTTTATATTCTTTGAATTGAATATCCTGCAATGGAAATATCTCGATATCAGTAAAAGCTATTCGAATAATTTTTTCAGGCGCAGTAAAGAGATTAATATAGAAGTCTAAAATGTCAATTTGAGAAAATAAAAATATTTTACTATATAATTTTTATGACACAAAACTTTATTTTTCATAAATTTTGACTTTTTCCCGACAATCTGTGCGTATATCCACATTTATGGACAGGATCTCTTGAATTTTTGTCAGAAATTCTTAGAACTATCTATGTTATAAAACGTTATAAGTGGAATTTTCAAAATCCATAATCATAATTTTTTATAGGCCCTTAAACACAAAACTTATTTACAAAATTTACAATTTTCGGCCATTTCTGCACTCTAAAACACTTTTGTTGAAAATTAGGTCGGCAACACTTTACAGCTTATTATCGACCTAAAATTACACGCGCATTATTTTTGAACAAAATATTTTTAATAAAAACAGCAATTGGCTGCGTATAGGTTTGAACCGCGACCTCCTGACTGATAGTCTGAAGTATCTACCATTCAGCCATAGCCGTATTATACTTTATGTTATATTTCTTCCACTTGGACTAAATATGCTCAATTTGAAAGGTTTTTTCTTTAATAAAATAACTACAAAATCGGTGTAATTTTAGACAGGGAGAAAATTTCAACACAAATTTAGACAATATATGATCGTAAATTTGAAGTGTGAATGTAGGGAGGGTACATGCCCAAAACACAAAATAATTGGCGCCAGACATATTGTCAATGGATTGCCTTTTGCAATATGTGCTTAAAGAGTAAATGTGTTTAAAAAAAGTTTCTTACAAAATTTTAAAATAATGAAGATACTTTTTTTAAACAAAACATGGTTTTTTCATCTCAATTTCAAAATTTTGATTTTTTAGCATTTTTGCGACTTCAAGAATGCAGAAAATAAAAATTGGTCCTCCAGTTTTACTTGGAATTTTGTCAAGAATCGAATACTGCTTTTTAAATTAAAATCGATCTGGAAACTAAAAAGATATAAGCAAAATACTAAAACAAGTCAAGACAAATTAGTTTTCTTTTAATTCGAATATCTTCTAAGCTATGAGAGATACGGAAACATAACATAACACTTTAAATTTTTAAAATCGGATAACATTTGAAAAAGTTACAGGCCTCAGAATTTTTTTTTTGAGTCCCAGGTGGTCAACTTTGGCACAATATAACTCCTCTCATGCTTCAACCGGAAGACCACCAAGACACGCGTTATAAAGTCGGACTTCTCCTCTACAGATATTTCAAGTTTTAGCAAAAGCCAATCAACAGTTTAGAAGTTCCAGATTTATTACCATTTATTTTGCGAAAGCTCCAACTGTGCAATGTAGACTCAAATTTCGTCAGAAAAAATGGCAGAATCAAAATTTTTAAATGATAATCATACGAAAAAGTATTTATATATATAAAAAGTTTTATTTCTCGTATTTTATACAACTCCGACTACACCCTTTGACAAATTCAAATTCAGTTTAAAACCAGATTTGAAGTAAATATTTGCAATGTAATATGAGTTTCGAAAAGCAGACGATATCAAAAACAAGATAAATAAATCTAAAACCTTTTTTAAATTAATGGCGTGTGTTTGCTTGACCAAATTATATTAAGAACTTTTATATTTATTATCGTTTGTTTTATTTCTTAAGTCTCTTATTAAATTTGCAAATATAAAAATGTTTTGTTTCTTTTTTCATCAATACACATGTTTTTTTAAGTTTCACTTGATTGCTATTCTAAAAAAAATTCATTAAATATTAAATATTCGTTTATCAAATTTTTTTACGTCTAAATTGAATTTCAAATTAATGCCTTCATATAAAAATTTCTAGAAGCTTAAAACACATTTATATATTCAGCAGTTAAAAGAAAAACAACAAGAAATCCAATAAATTGCGCAGTAAAATATTATTTAAAAAAAAAGAAGTCAAATAAATTTGTTTAAAACTCAGTTGAGCTGAACAAATAAATAAATAATAAATACTTTGAATAAGTAAATGTTGACTATTTCAATATTTTTTGTGGTTTTTCATAATATGCACGTAAATATTTTAACAGTTGCTTCATTGAAATTATTCGAATTTTTTCAAACCAAAAAAAAAAGTTCTTAATGAAGAAAAAAATAATAAAAATAAAAGATAGACAAACTCCATGTTTATGAATTATAATTTCTTATTTCGAGCTTTTAAACACGGTTATCTCACGTATGGAGAAATACCATTGAGTTAATGGTTGGTCAATAATACAATGAGGCTATGTTGTGCAAGAAATGCATATTTATTAATGGGAGTCAATTAGACTTATGTCACTTTTAATACACAGAAAAAAAATTTTTAATAAAAAATTTTTAATTAATACACTTAATCAAAAATTAAAACTAGTTTTTCAATTAATTTCGTAATTAAATCAAATACCCATGTGATTAACAACAAAATATGCTTACAAATTTTACAAATTTTGAGTGATTGAAAATTTTAATTTCAGTGTAGGTTGATCTTCAACAACACAATTAATTGAATATGCAGTTTTTCGTAATTGTAATCGTGTTTTAGATTTTTTTGCACTTTCTTTTTGTCTCTTACAATTGCGAAAAAAACATTGAGAATGAACTTTTTGACAATACGAGTACTAAGATTTCTTAACTAGTTTCTATACTATTTAAAAAATAATTAAAGACAAAAAGTTTGTTTAATAATTGGAGGCTCACTTTTCTGATCATAATTTTATATTGTCACTGAAACTTATTGTCCATGCATTCTTTCATATTAACTATGCATGGGCGTGGCCTTGCGCAATTTTTGCAATCGTAATGGTTTGCTGTCACGGCAAACATTAATTTTCCAACGTACGCAGCAGAACATGGCAGCGCTACTTGCGGAAACCGCTACACTTTCATCATCAGTGCTCATGTATATTTGGCTTATCACCACTTGTCAGGTGGGGTGCTGTTGGCTGAGATGGCTAGCGAGTTGACTACAAACCATGAAGTCTTGAGTTCAAGTCTAGTTTCAGGCAAGCCAACAACGGCATGAATTTTTCTGATGTGCATGGGTTTGTCATTGTATTGATTATTGTTGGACTGTTAAAGTGATGAAGACATAGCACTGATCACTGTAGCAGTACCGGCAGCAATTAGTAGTGACATATCCTAATGCACACCACAGGACCCTCCTACAACGTTGCATTTTACTCTCAGTTACATGGGAAAAATACCAAAAAATATGAGGACCAATTTTTAGCCCACTAACGAGCATCAAAATTATGAAAAAGATATCAAATCCAGAAAATTGTGAAACTTCGCATGTTGCAAAATTATAATTAAAATATCCACCATTTCTATATATAAAAGATCAGATTTTTAGATAAACTTAAGATCAAGTTATAAATATTATAAAAAAATATTTTTTAATCTAATTTTTTGTTCAGTTTTTTCGCTTATTAACAACAATTTCGAGAACGGTTCATATGAATAAAATGAATTTTGCATAGATATCTCTCTCCCTCTACCTCTCTCTCTCTCTCTCTCTTTCAGCTAGTACGACTGTGCCGATCATATTGAAATGTATTGAGTTACAGGCCTTAAAAGTTGAAAAAGTTGCATTTTCAAAGTTGCTCCATTAGGATGGAAGAAAATATTTTATAAATTTTTTTAATACTTGTCAATAAAAGGCAATTTTGTGACAAGCACATAAAGCATAAAATATCTAAGCTCCGATGAAAAATAAGAAAGTCATAAGGCATTAGTGAAAAAAATCCACATATAATTTTCATACATGATTTGTTAGCGGGTTTTTATTGTATCTCAAGTTTTTGTCATCGCCACAGTACTGTATACACAAAAATATGAGTTTTTTAATTTCACAATGCTGCGTGCATAGCATGACTTAACTGTTGAAATATTATATTCACAATAATCGTGTACCACTACAATACTGTAAAACCAAAAATGTGACTTTAGTTCACAAATAAATTTAACTCTCTCTCAGATGTTCTCAGAGTAATTTTATGTTTACATTTACTTTGTGCTGTTACAAATTGTCATATCGTACGCGTTTTTACGATATGACAAAACGGAAATAGTCATACAACGTCGTCATATCGTAAGTATTTTGCGATGTAACAACACTGAGATATCCAAACACCGTGTACTGATATCTCAGTGTAGTCATATCGTAAAAAGCTTACAATATGACGACACTGTATGGATATTTCCGTTTTGTCATATCGTAAAAAAGCGTATGATATGACAACGCTGGTTCTGTGGCTTAGTGGTAAAGGCGTTTGCTTCTGAACATGTAGTGCACAGGTTCAAATCCATAGTCATTCAAGTCGCACAATGTAAATAAAAATTTTTTAAATTTTAAAATCAACTATAAAATTCATATATAACAAACCGCATATAAAATAGCAATATCGTTCTTTTTAATAAATGCTGTAGGTTTGTATTTACAACATTGTGAGAACACTGTAAATTTAAGTCTACAGTGTTGTGGCAACATTGAAAACAAGTTCGTAGGACGGTCATTCGGTGTTATCATTTTAACGTTATGAGTAAATTAAAATTTTGGTAAACGGGATATTGTACTAATAATAGTTGTACCCTCAGACCATCGTACCAACGTCGTGCTGATTGTCTTTTTCTGCCTGGGTAGACTTGTCTGATTAAGAGCACCAAAAGAGTAACATGCACCCCAGATTTAATTTTCTGTTTTTTTTCGGGCCATAATAACATACTATTTTTCGACGGAGCATGGATTCGAACTCGAGCCCAACTAAACTGTTCATCGTTATTGCTAAATATTATATGAAAATTTCAATTATTGATACATTTTTATGATATTTTTTCAACGATAAAATTTTTATTATCGAAAAATTTTGTTATCTAAAGATATACGAGTATTTATCAAAATATTCAATAGAAAATTTCTAAGGGCCTTATTTTCTAAAAAAAAATCACATAAATTAAAACTTTCTTTCTTTGGCAAATAGAATAGAAAAATCTGAGTAATAGAAATTGCTTAAAATGATCACGTTTAATCACTCAACACTTTTAGAAACTATTAGATTCGTAAATAACATTGAATTTTAAGGATTTTTTTTATTAATCAAGCACTTTTCTCTTGTTAGTATTCTATCTTTTGATCTTGTAGAAATTGAAATTCAAATCAATCCTCTCACAATCTAAACAATTTTTTAACTTGTACTTAATTTTTTATTTTTTGCAGGCCTACAAACGTCAATCCAATTCAGTGAAAATTGCCAAAATTACAGCGTTCACTATAATTGTGTCCTCATTTATTTTGGGTGCTTTTATCTTGGCCTCTTCATATTTGCAAGCCAAGGCATCATGCGATCAAGTGCAGGCACTTGATTCCGTCTTGGAGAAAGAACTGATGTTGGAAACCTTGCAACAAGTCAATAAGGTAAGTTTTAAAAATTTATGTGTATATTATTTATTTATTTGATTTATAAAAAAAAGAAGCTAAATGTCAGGATTATCAAAACGGAATCTTATGGATTCTACTTGATTGCTTGCGTGCAGTATACCAAAGATCATGATCCATTCATAATATTTTAGAATTTTATTGTGTTAATTAATTTTGAAAACTTTCACACACATTTATCAAGAAATTCAAAATACGTACTTTATTAGCCAATTTATACTTAGCTAGATAATAATACGAGTAATAATAATAAAGTTGGAAAATTTGTTTGAAGTTGTACCAAGTACGAACTGGTAATTCAGTTGTTTAACAACAACAAACCCTTTTTTTACAAACAACAACTACTAAATTAAAATGCTTACAAAAAAAACAACACATCAAGGCTCATCTTATCTTCTTTTTGCCAATTATTTATATGTAGTAGAGAAAAAAAATTTAATTTATCTACAAAACAATAGCTTTAGACATGCAAAACAAAAACCAATGAATGAATAGATGGATAGATATTTATACAACAAAACAATAAAATGCAAGTTAAAACAATAATAACATGTACTTCCACATAAATTACTAAATAATGATTGTATCTAACTAAAATCGAAAAATCTTCCATAACTTTTTTTTTTGCCGGCCATTGTGCACGCGAATTTTTCGTATTCATTTTACACAAATAGCAGAACATTTTCTATTAATGAAACAAATTTCTGTATCTGAAATAATCAGCAGATGTCTCTCTATAATTAACGGATATTATTGGCCTGTTGTGTTTATTTTGCTGTGTAAATGACATGAAATTTATTTCGAGCTTTATTAGCTTTTTAATATTTTTTTTTTTACAAACATTCATTATTTACAATAATTTATGTTCATTTTGTAATAGATCGATGATATTGGTAAATGATTTTTAATGGAATTTTATTGCGGACCCAATGGACCAGAAAATTATTGTGGTATTTTTTAATTCTGTTTTCGTCCAAAAGGGCTAATGCCTGAAAAACGCCTGAATGAAATGAAATGAAATGCTTGAATGACCGCTGTGTTATTTTAAAGTTTTGAGATAAAAATTGCTCAACACTTTTCTTGCAAATTTTATTTTATACTTATAATAAATAAAAATAATACAAATAAGTCCCAAAAAATCAGAGAGAAAAGTTGCTTAGGTTTTTCTTTCATTTTCATTTACTAAGAAGGCTGAAGTAATGAAAAAAGTTTAACTTATTCCAAAAATTTTCATTTGTTCTGGGCTTATCCAGTTTACATAAATGCCCGCTTTGTGCTAGCGCTTATGCCAACTCATTAGTATACATTCAACGATTATGTTTAACTTCGTGTGCTCAAACAAAAATTCTCAAAGAACAAATGAGAATTTCTAAAACATAGACATAGTAGACAAGAAAACTTTGTAAACAACTCAACAAATAACTTATATTCGACAATGTCTATACATTTCTCTTACAACTTAAAAAAAAATTTACAAAAAAAACTATTGGGAGAATAATTGAGTAAATTTAGTCTTAATCAACTAAATCGCATCATCAAAGTGAAATTTATATGGAAAGCAAAAACTAAAAATAGAAAAATAGAAAATTTGTTTGTATTTTACAAGAAAGAGAACATTAAAGGTGGCACATAGCCGGAACCGGTTAGTTTACAAACCATATTTAAGGTGGGATGACGAAAAATCGTTCCGAATTTAATCTAATATATATATTTTGTTGTTTAATTCAAAAAAGCTTAAAATATTCTTTTATATTTTTCCCCCCAAATATTATCGGTGTAGTTTGTCCCACAAAAATAATGTTATCAATACATTTTTCTTCTAGGTTCTATAAAACATAAATTTATATGGGGAAAATATTTTTGGATATTTTCTGATACACATATATTTAAAATTTCTGTTGAAAATTAAACTTACTTAATAGATTTTCTATAAAAAACTACAGTTATCGATAAATTGTTTATGGGATATTAAAGTTATTTATAGGTTTCCTAAAGAAAATTAAATTTATCGGTAAATTTTCTATAGAAAATTAAAATTATCGATCAATTTTGTATACAAAATTAAAGTTATCGATATGTTTTCTATTGAAAATTACAGTTATCGATCAACTCTCTATGGAAAATTAAGCTATCGATAAATTGTCTATAGAAAATCAAAGTTATCGATAAGTTTCCTATAGAAAATTACAGTTATCGTGCAATTTTCTATAGAAAATCAAAGTTGTCAATCAATTTTTTTAGGAAATTAAAGTTATTGTGAAGTTTTCTAAAGATAATTAAAATTATTGATAAATTTTCTGTGGAAAACAAAAGCTATCAATACATTTTCTAGATAAAATTGTAATTATTAATAAATTTTTTACCAAAAAAATTGCTGTACGAGTAAATTTCTAAAATTTTTTATCGATATATTGCTTACAGAAAATGTTTGTTATCGAAATTTATTGTTAAAAAAAATTTATGGAAAATTTATTTATAAGTAAATTTAATGATAACTTACAATTTTATAAAAAAAAATATCGAAAACTTACATTTATTTCACAATATTTATCGATAACTCAAAACTTTTGGATAACTTTAATTTTATATAAGAAATTTATTGATACTTCAATTTCTTTATAACAACTAAAACGATAACTTTAGTTTTTATTTGTGACTTTACGTTTTGGCTATAGCCAGAATTTGCTACATAACATTTATCGGTTGGCTTAATTTTTTTTTTTTGCCAATGTATCGATAGCTTCAGTTTTGTATAGAAAAATTTATGAATGGGTTTAATTTTTATGGACAGATAACTTAAATTTTTTATAGAAAACTTTTCGATCTTTAGTTTAATATAGGATAATTGCCAATACATTTTTTTGTTTTTTTAATTTATCGATATCTTTAATTTATGGAATAATCGATTACTTCAATTTCGAATAAAATTTTTGCCGTTATATTGAATTTTTGATAGAAAAACTATTGAAAGCTTAATTTTGCAAAAGAAAATTAAGAGAAAACTTAAATTTGCTAAGGAAATTTATCGGTTTAAAAAAATACCGAATTCAATTTATCGATTACAAAAAAAGTTTATTGAAGACAAAAATTTTAATAGAAAATGTTGTTGTTTAAGTTTTAAGAGAAAATTAATCGATAGTAAAGTTTTTAATATAAATGATATCGATAGTTATTTTATTCTTCACGAGATTTTATTTTTGCTGCCTCGGTAGTCTGCCATTTACAAGCCGATTCGGAAAATTTGACATAAAACAGTATACTGATAAAAAGGTCCGCTTTTTTAAGAGTTTGTTTTTCATCGTTCTGCCCTGCCCGCCTCCAAGTTTTTTGGGTTTCTGCAAGAACTATTTTATTACAGAAAATAAACATTATTAATTTCATATTTATACAAGATATACTCGCCCAACTTCGCCTTGAGAATACCTTATTGGGTTGTCAAAAAATATTGCAAAAAAATTTATCAAAAATCCAAGGGAAGAAAATAATGAACTGAGCTGCCGACGCCACCTGGTATGAATTCGCTTTATGTATTGATTATAAATTCAATATACATCTTGGTCACAATGACAAGAAAAATATTTATAAAAAAATTCATTCTATAATTGAGTTTGGATATTGAACTCGAGTCCAACTAAACATGTTCAATGAATTTGAATATAAAAATTTTTAGCAAAACTTAGTTTTCAGCTTTCTTTTTGAAAATGTTTATTTATTTTTGAGGAACAATTTAAATTATTCTAGTAAAACACACAATTACAGTTAAAAAAAAAGCTGTATCATTTCAAACTAAAATTATTTTTCTAAAAGAAAACCAAAACATTTCT
Source organism: Panzeria rudis (assembly GCA_956483635.1). Taxonomy (NCBI): domain Eukaryota; kingdom Metazoa; phylum Arthropoda; class Insecta; order Diptera; family Tachinidae; genus Panzeria; species Panzeria rudis. The sequence continues at coordinate 179,310,383 of OY101448.1, forward strand.
TATAAAATTTTTGGCTTAAGTTCGTTCAATTTAATTGTTCAATTAAATTATTTTTATTTAAAAAGAAATTCTAAAGAATGTAACAATTGAAATGGTAAAAAAAATTTGGCTGCATGGAAGGTTGAACTGACTAACCATGATTGCATCACCACTTAGAGCTCACTGCCAAGCACGACAGCTGCAGTCCATTAGTTGTATATCATTTAACTTTAGTTAATTTGGGGAAATTTTGCAAACTTCACTTTGAACTTATAAGTTTTTTCAACTTTCATTTTATGGTTTCTAGTGTTCAATAGAACACTGAAGATGGCACATAGCCGAAACCGGTGTGTTTACAAACCAAATTTGATGTGGGATGACGGAAAATCGTTCCAAACTAAAATTTTTAAATTCACTATTCTATTTATCTTATTCCATTGAGCTTTTCATTGTTTCCCTCATTCCCAGTTTGAAAACCATCCATCGGTTTATGAATACTAGGATAGATATGTGCATGTTTGTTTGTACCTTAATAAAAACTTTTGTAGATTTAAAAGTTAAAAACTTCAAATTTATTATATAAAAATAAAAGTATAAAATTACATGTTACCAAACTCTAGCAGATTATTTCAAAGATTTAATGATTTTAATTTTATTTGTTTTTCCTAACCTTTTGCAACAGAAGAAGATGCCATCGTATGTCTAAAATTGAAAATGTTACAAATCAAATAGAAATACAACAACACACAATACTGAAACAATAATGAAATCAATGAAGTAAATTTCCATAAATTATTTCCAACTGACTTCACAATAACAATAACCAACAACTGAAATTGAATTAAATAAACATCAGAAGCAAAACAAAAAGAAGCAACACATAAACAAAAATAATGTGATTATGAAAATAATGGATTGATACAGATTTGAAACAACTAAATGCAAAAGAGAAACAAATATTGCAACAAAACTGCATTGCAAAACAATAAACATTTTTTGATATTTATTTAAATTATTTCAGGCAAACACACTCGTGTCGTGTACACACATTCAAATAAGGAGTTTATAAAGCAAAATTGAAAAATGGGGAAAAATATGAAGCAAATTGAAAAAGTCTAAGACATTAATATACAATAAAGTGAAAGCAGTATTTGTTGTTAAAGTTAAAACAATGATGTAAAAAAAATGCTAAGAAAATGAAAAGAAATAAAGTCGTAATAAAAAATTGGAAATATATTCATTTCTACACACTTACAATGAGATACTGACTGAATACCAACATAATGAATGCATCTCTGGCAAATGCCAAAGTTTAGCATTTTTTTGTAAAAAAAAAAAACTTTAGCCAAGTTACCTTGTTATCAAAATGCAACTACAACAATCTCTTCTCTATATACGTCAAGCTGTTTAAAACTATATAAAATGGTTTATATATAGCTTTTACAACTGCAAGACGTTTATAAATATTTTTTTATTTTGCTTTTTGAACCAACAAACAAAAAAACACACATTAAAAACAAAAAATAAAATATATAAAAAAAATACTGCAATTTCTTAAAATTTTGTTAGTTTTGTCTTTTTGGTGAAGACGACTGGCTGGTGCTGCATGGCACCATTTTTCTGTTCGTTAAAGTTGTTGTTTATATTATAAACATACTGACTGGTACGTGGTAGCGCTTGCAGAGGATGATGACGATGATGTTAAATAAAAGCTTAAATAAATCGAAATATAATATATGTACAAACAAAATAAAAAAATTAAAAAGCTTAAAAGCCATTTACTTTTTAACAATAAACAACAAAAATAAATACACTTTAATTTACACACATTTCGTATGTATTCGTACAAACAAATCCACCACACATGTGTAAGAGGCGATTGTTAAATACATTGAAAAAAATAACAAGTTTCTCTCTTAAGTCTTTTGTTTTTTAAGGTTTTCATGATGTATTGCGCACTGTGGTTGTGGAAATTTATATTTGATATTAAAATTGTGATAAAAGATTTTATAACATGGTAATAAAACCGAATTAAAACATATTAATAAGATAACAAGTAAATAAAAATTAAATTTGCTTAATTTTTTATTTATTTTTTAAGCACTCTTTTTTAATGAAGCTTTTCTTCTTTAGATTTAAACATCTATAAATTTTCGTAAAAAAAGTCGTATTCTTAGAACATTGTTGTTTTTCATTAACATATTTATAGAAAAGTAGCAGAATCCGGTAGACGTTGTATTGTATTCGCCTCACAGATGTGTACACCATACGCACACTACAGAGATATCTATAGAATTCTAATATGTTTTGGTTACACACTTCTAAGAAAGTTATTATGTAAATTTGAGGGCCATTGGCTCAATAATTTGACCATTGGCGTAGCTAATCCCTTCGGGGGCGGGCTAATCCACCATCAGAATCGCTCTAGCCCCCCTAGAAATTCAATATATTACGGTAATTTTGATAATATAAGCGAACTATAGGGACTAATGTGAGATTTAGCCTAAATAACCTTAAAAGAACTAAAAAATTGCTCAAAGACATGAAAAAATTCATTAAGAATATGTTTATTCTAAAAACTTGTTGCTATTTCCAATTGTTCAACTCACAAACGTTGTAGAACATAAATTATATTAAATAAAACTGTTGTGTTTTTAAAAAGCAGAGAAACCGAAATTTCACAAGTCTTGCAGTTTTATTTGATACAATTTATACTTTGCAAGGGCTAAGAATTGTAATTCACGACAAGATGATTAAAATTTACATATTTTTAAGTGAATTTTTCTCGTCTTTTTTAGTGCTTTTAAAGTAATCTTGTAATTTCTAAGGTCATTAAAACCCGAGTTCTGGTCACCAGCACCCATGTCTGTCCATTTGAATAGTTTTATTTACAAACATCATATATTTAACCAAACAAGCGTTTAAAGGGGCATTTTCTTGTGACTGGTAGGACATTTGACTTTAGAATTTGACCAACTATGAGTTATCGGAATTTATACAATATAGCATAGTATATAGTATAGTATCAATATATATTTTTTAGCATAAAAAAAGCTAATGTATTAAAACTTTACCTAAAAAAAAACGAAGCAGTTTCCAAGTTCTCTGTATTTATTATTTTGGAAATCCCACACTTTTGCCTTTGTTCACGCATAAACGAGTTTCAGTCGAACTACTTAAATTAGCTTTTTCTGTTTTATAAAATATATTACTTACGCCTTTATTTAAAAAAAATCATAGAAATGAAAAATATATACATATTTCTAATTGTGACCGGTGAGACAAATCATTGTGATATCATCCCTACCATGTCAAACTATCCAATATGCAAATTTGAACATTTCAGAAGAGCGCAAAAACCAGTTAATTGTGAATTTAAAGTCAAGGTACTCCTAGCTGCCATAACTAAATAAGAGCGGCAAGCATCGCATTAGCAGCAGGGTACGTATTTACAGAACATTTAGAGTAATTTTTTTTGTAGAATGTATTGTAAATACGTGCCCTGTTGCTAACGTGACACTTCCCGCTCTTATTTAGGTATAGCCGTAAAAGTGCCAGTTTGAAAATATTTCTTATTGAGCTATCAATAATGTGTGAGAATTTCAGCATTTTAGAACGAGGCGTATCGTATAAATTGAAGAACCAAGATAACGAATGTAAAAAACGAATTTAGCATGTTGGATAGTTTGACATGGTAGGGACATATTTAATACATGTCATTATGACTGGTGTGACAAGTTATTGTGACTGGGGACAAGTTGTTATGATTGGTGGGACCAGCCATTGTGGCTGGTGTGACAAGCCATTGCGATTGGTGTCCCAATCATTTCTGATGGGTGTGACAATTGATTGTGACTGGTGTGACGATTAATTGTGACTTTTGGGGCAACTTCAAAATATGTGGAAGTAGCTGATTCTTAAAATCATATTTATTATCGTTTTTAACGTTATTTATGTAATCAACTGTGCTTAATATTCTTTTTTTCTTCTTTAAAGTATAAATAAGCATTTCTCACGTGTTTAGCAGGAATCACGTATGTCACTTCTTACCTACCCAGCAAAAACTACAACTGAAAATGGTCTTTAGTTAAATTTTACGATTTCAGAATTTTCAGTAATTTTATTGGTTGACAACACTTCTAACACTTACTGCCTGTTCGCCGATGTCGAAGGAGTTCTATCTTTCGCACAATTGCATTTAGAACAATAACAAAATGTTTTAATGTGCTTTTGCTTTAAATGTAATTGTGCGAAAGAAAGAATTCCTTCGACATCGGCGAACAGGCAGTTAATCCCTTTTTATTTAAATTCATGTTGTCTATTACCAGAATTGTTTTGCTTCTGTTTCTGACCTCCATTGTCAGCTTATGTTTTCTATTTATAGTTCTTTATCGTCAATCTAAAATCTTCATTAAAAGCTTAATTTCCTTGTTGTTAGAATTTGATCTCTATACACAATTTATGTTCTTGATGGTTCGATAAAGTACTTTAAACAGTTTGCTTTTAAGTATTTTATAAAACTACGCACTTCTTCCCACTGTTCTGACTGCGTGATGAACAATAACTAGTCAGTGCTTTTAACTATACCTGGTTTGATCGATTGTTTGTCCATTTGTTGTGTGACTCAAACATTAGCACCATATACATATGTATGTTTGTGCACGTATATAAACTTATGTATATAAATTCACGTAAGTGTGTTTAAAAAATATGTACATAATGAATGTTGTTTACTCGGTTGAATTTTAATTTTTTTTAACAAAAATTATAAAATGTTATTTGGGTATTTTTTGAGTTGTTTTTATTTTTAAAATTATGTAAGATTCAATTTTTTTTTTTCTTAAAAGTTGCTAGACTCTTTTACACGCAGAATACTGACAGCTAAAGCCATTAATACATTTAAACACTCATATGTAGTAATGTAATATTTATGTATGACTGCATCTAAAGTAATCCCCATTTTCAATATCTTTTTTAACTACATTTTGATTTTATGTTTTTATTTCTTTCTATTTTCGGTATTTTACCTTTATCTATTACTTAATAGTTTTTTTTCTCAAAACTTTTAATAAATTGTTGCTTCATGGCAGAGATTTTTAAAGAGGAATCTTGAAAAAAAACAATTTAAAGTATTATCGTTTGCTGACTTAAGAATACTTTGTATGCTTATAAAATAATTAATTCTATGGCTTAATTGAGAGATTTTAAAGATAATTATAAACTTTGTGTATTCAGTAGATAAACAATTAAAATATGTAATTTCAATCGTTAATAAAATTTAAATACCTTTTTTTTGACAGACACATTGTTGCAAATTAAATTTGCATGCTCAGAATATTAATTGAAGTATGAAGACTTTGAGATAATTAAATATTTAATTAAACAAAATTTAACGATAAACTTCGTTTTCAAAGAATTTTATTTGAAATGCAAGCTTTTTAATATTTGGGAAATTGTTTAAGCTTGTCTTGAAAACATACAATATGGCATTGTATGTCCGCTTGAAATTCTACTTAGGGCCTATTTACATATTACGTAACGCTATTTTGGGAGGTTTTATACATAGAAAGTTCAATTTTTAAAAACCCACAAAATTGTATCTTATATTTTAGAATACTTTCATGATATTATTCGTATTTTCCAATTTAATCCCACTGTGGATGATAATATAAACGGAAATAACACTAATTATTTTATGTCGGCTACCTAAAATTCATGTTATTTGAAAGTATGACGGTCAAGCGAAGATCCTCGAATAAATCCAATTTTCGTTAGACGAGTTGTGGCAACTTCATTTGCGTGCCAGTTTTTTTTTATTTGTCTCATTTGATTTAGAGCAAAGTGATTTCTAAATTAACTAGTTTCATTTCCTTCTACGAAAATTAGTACTTTTTCTTCATAGAAATAATCTTACATTTTTTTATTTTCGCTTTTCATTAACACTTTAATTCCAATATTTCTTTTATTCTTTGTTTGTGGTTATTTTAACACAAGCATACTCGTATCATGTTAATACGAAATATTGCCCAGCGGCGAAAAGAAGTACTAAGCAGGCCTTCTGGAAGCCCTTATTTGTCAGACACAAGGTCTTATCACCCCATTCCATACTCATACATTTTTTACACACGATTTCCTAGCCAGCCAAGGCCTTCCTTCTGCTTTCTCTTCTTCCACAGGCCTGGTAGAAGGCTTTCTTTCTTCAGCAGTTTACTTCTTTTTTTTCTTTTCACTTTTTGCATTTTTATTTAAGGTTTTTGTATTTGTTGTTTTGTCTTTAGAACGTGATTTTTTTATTTGTAAAGGGGTCTGGACACGGTCAAAATGCTTGATGTCAAAATCGTGTACGTGTGCTTGTTGTGTGAAATTGTTATGCTTGATGACCTAACAAGCATTCATTTTTAGTTTGATTTTATGATGTTCGTTTGTTTGGTAAAAAATAAAAATGTCGCTATGTAAAGAAAATTTGTTCAGGCTTGATGGGTTAACACTATACACGCACAAGCATGTGCCAGCAAGCATGCCAAAAATCTAAATTTTTTTGATTTTCCATCGAACTTCGTCGGTGTCACACATACTAACAAATGTTCACTCATACTATTAACATGCTTGTCAAGCATTTTGACCATATCCAGACCCCTTAACGGTTTAGCAGTTTTGTTGCTACAAATGTAGTACGTGCACAAAATGTATGCATCTATACATACACATTATAACAAAAAACAACCTATGTAGAAGGCAGTAGCTAGACCTTCCATTATGCCTTTCTGAGAGGGCAAGCAAGCATGAGTACTTTTTTTGAACAGAAGTAACACAATCAGGCAACTAATTCCTACCAGTTAATTAATTAATGTGTTACCTTTTTTGGGAGAGGGATAGTGTAGAGAGAACAGGTGCGAAGTGGGAAAGAGATAGAAAGCTTTATTCATTTACAACTTTGCTATTGCGCGTTTTTGTAGATCAGTGTTACAGCCCCTCTGGTGTCAAGTAGAGGCATTAATTTGTTTAAGCTGTATAGCCATTTATTATTAGTTCTACAATACCGGCGAAGAAGGGTGCTGTAAAGTGCATTAGGATATGTTAGTATTATTCGCTGTCGGTACCGCAAAACTAATCAGTGCTATGCCTTCATCACATTAACAGTCCAGCAACAACCAACACAATAACACACCAATGTACATCAGAAAAATTCATGATGTTATTGGCTTGCCTGAAACTAGTCTTGAACTCAAGACCTCAGGGTTTGGATCTAAAAAAAAGGTCTAGGAAGAACAGGAGGCCTTATAAATGAAGGCCACCAGAAGTTTACCGATAAGTATATGCAAACATACATACATACACGTGTATATATGCATACATGTGTAAATATGTAGGTCTGCTTGTACTTATGTGCCCAATTAAAATTATTCCCTTTTTGTTATAAAAACTTGTTTCGTCTCATCTGTTAAAAAGAAATATATTTTTTTTAATTTTTTCAGATCAGTCTTTTTTTTAAGATTTTTCAAGCTGTTGCTTTTAAGTGAGTCATCTTGTTCTTTAATTAGTTCGCATTTATTGCTTACAAATTGCTTCAAATTGATTCTGAGAAATGAAAGCTGAAACATAAACGCATTAACAGATTCATTCCAACTAAAACGGAAGTTTGTTTAAGATTTTGGAATTTTGGGAAATGTAACAAAAAAAAAACTAAGATATATTGTTAACAAAATGTTCAACAAGTTCAATAGAAATAGTTGTCCAATAGTGCTTTACATATTTACTGTAATAAAAGTATCTACAATTAATAGGGAATGCGATTTTTTGCATACCTTTTACATTCACATTATTTAGCCAATTTAGGCAGAATATTCACAATTTTAAAGGTATTTGTTTCCAGATGAGCACAATCTATATATTCGCTTTAAATCGGTTTGGTACTTTGAAAGATATAAGCACTTAAAGTCGCTACGAATACATGCCCACACAAGAGAACAATAATAAAAGAAGGCATGAAAACAAAAGGGTAAAGAGTTCAATAAACTGAATAAGCTAATTTAAACGTTGGTCATTCTTTTTTTTTCATTCTTGTTTAAATAAAAGCACAATATCTTAAATACAGGCACAGTCTAACCAGAAGCGACACGAGCCGGAAGATATTGCCGTCTCAGCCGAAGTGGCCAGCACCACAAAAGAGAAATAAGAAAGTATTAGTGTTTCCCTTTGTTTTGTTTTACGCATACACTTGTAAAATGTGCAACACTTTTAATTGGATAAAATGAAACACCAACACGTAATTGTTGTCTCTTTCTCAACTAGCCAGCATATAAACCTGATTTGAGCTATTTTCAACTGTCAAAGTTGACGTGTCTGGTTAGACTGTGATACAGGATCCATTTGTGCATGTCTCTAATATATAATAGTTTTGTAATACATTATATTCAATACATATGTTTCAGACATCATTTTCTTAAAACAATCAAAATCTGTTACGAAAGCATATTAAAAATGTCTAATACATATGTACTTTCTTTTTAGTTAAAAAAATTATCTCTAAATTTTGTTGCCTTAAATTAGTTATTTACCTTAAAAACACGGAAATCTTTTACAAAGTTTCTACTCAATTTAAGTTTTATGCTTAAATGATTTCCTGAAAAAAAACGTTAGATGGCGGGCCCTCTAACGTTTTTTTTTCAACTAGTGCTTATTTCGTGAATGGTAACAATTAGCTCATGTCTGATTTGACAGATAATTAGTTTTATCCTTCCGCTGAACGAATATGGTTGTGTATACGCTTCAACATCGCTTCGCTAAGTGGGCCTGCGATCGACTTACAGAAGATGCCGATTTTGTCAAAAAAATCATCTTTTCAGATGAAGCTCATTTTGATCTTGGCGGGTATGTAAACAAGCAAAATTGTAGCATTTGGGGCACAGAAAACCCGCACGCATACATTGAAAAGCCGACGCACCCAAAACGAGTCACTGTTTGGTGCGGATTTTGGTCCAGCGGCATAATTCGGCCATTTTTCTTCGAAAATGAGCAAGGAGTGGCCGTTACAGTCAATGGCGATCGTTATCGGGCCATGTTGAACGAAGTTTTGTTCACAAAAATTGAAGAGGAGGATATTGGCAACATTTGGTTTCAACAGGACGGCGCTACGTGCCACACAGCCGAAGCTACACTCGATGTTTTGCGCCCTGTTTTTTGAAGATCGCATTATCAGCCACAGAGCTGATGTCGTTTGGCCACCTCGGAGCTGCGATTTGACACCGTTGGACTATTATTTGTGGGGTGCCGTCAAAGATAAGTGTTACGCCGACAAGCCAGAGACAATTGACGCTTTAAAGGACAATGTTCGTGAAGCCATTGGTGAAATACAGCTGCACACAATCGATAATGTGCTTAAAAATTGGACCGATCGTGTAGGCTACTGCATGGCCAGCCGAGGCAGCCATTTGAATGAAATATTTTTTCATTATTAACCGGAAGGATTGTACTATCAAATAAAAAAACAAATTTGAGAAAATATTCAGTAGTTTTTTTTCTAGCATTTTCAAAAAAAAAAGTTATCTGGCGGACCCTTTACTATATTTACTAAAAAAAACAAACCTCAAAGATTTGTTAGGTGTATTATGCAAGTAACAAATTGTATAATGTAAACAACCCAACAACCAAATTATAAAGTAGAAACAATTGTATTAACTAGATGCCAAAAGGGTCATTTCCTTTACCATTTAAACAAAAAAAAATTGTTAACAAAACAGCTTCTGCTTTTCAAGCCAAAAAAAATGTGGTTATAATTCATCTTCTCATCATTAACTTTAGATTTTTTTCCATTATTTCCAGCTAAATGGAAAAACAAGTTTTTCTTTTTATGGGTCTATACATTTTAGCCGTCTTTAGATAGTTGTTAGGTTGCAGGCTTTATTGTTGTAAGCCTTTGTTGTTGTTGCTGTTGTTAACAATTTTGGCATATTATTTATGCCAAAAAAAGAAGTAAATACAAAAAAAAATTTTTTTGTTATAAAAGGTTGTTATTTTGCGGTAGCTACTGCTGCTACTGCTACATAAGCTGGTTACTTAAAGTTTATTGACTCTTTGTTGAAGCTTGATTGGTTAACCTAAAATTGTATAAAAATAATAGAAACCAAAATAATCAAATATTTGTTGTTGTGTAATAAATTGAAAATGTTGTTAGTTGCTTTTAAATCAACTACCTGTAACACTTTTGCCTCAAATAAAATTATATAAAATTTTAATATTTTCCTAATGATTGCGGCCGGCCGGCCATATAGGAAAGGAAATAATTTGAATAATGAAAGATGTAGCCAACAACATGCACATTTATTTCTAATTTAATTATACTTAAAGCAAATTAAAAATATGTCTGGTATGGGTATTGGAACAAAGTAAAAGTGAAAAAGTCTCGAAAAATATTTATCGCCCAGTTCTGATATTCACTCGAAATGAAAATAATGTCAATTCTCATGGCATGGGACCGAATCAAAATATTTTGGAAATAAATCAGCCATTTCTAAACGGATAATTCGATAAGTATAAAATTTCCCATGGACATAGCAGAGTAGTATTTCTATTTAACGTAAGAAGATGAACTTCCCACATTGCTTAGGAGCGGAGCTGCGGAGTCCCAAAGTAGGACGGTTCGGGCATGTAAAATTTTTCAAAGACTCATATTTTATTTCTCGCCCATTTCCAAAATTGTTTATGTCCTTATAGGCCGTATAGGGTTCTAAAAAAAATCTTGCTGGGTTAAGCACTTATCTTTTATAGTTAGTGAGGTATACTCATTTGAAAACTAATATTTCTCAATCGGATCCAAAGAGCAACCGTTTGTTAAAATTAATTCTTTGTTAGCTAAACAACTAAATTTCAAATTGTTTAAAAAAGTGTTATCGAAATATTACTTTCAAGTTGGAAGATATCAAAGCGAATTAGTTTTACTAGGTGGCAACGCGGCTGCAACAAATATAACAATACAAAAACAACAGGGATGTTTGGTGTTCGATCACTGTCAAACTCCATATAAAATACAAGGAAAAAATAAATCTCGCTTTTTACGTATAGAGATGACAGCTAACGTACACCAAATAATATAATCAGCTGCCGCTATGCTGTCACCTTTAAAATGAATTCGCCTTGGAAGATATACAGTTTTTAATTTGAAAATGTACAAAAATTATAAGTTTTGCCCTAAAAAGTAATGTTATTTATATATTCTCTATAGTTATTATATTATATGTGTCTAAAAGTTATTTTCACAGACTTGATTTTAGAAAACAATTTAATCCAATTTAGCATTTTTGTTAGCCCCGGACCCTTCCGAGTTCGACCTATTGCACAGCAAAGTTTTTAATTTAGCCCATAAGTTCTAAAATCAAAAGGTTGGGTTCAATAGCAAATACCACCAGCGGAAACACTTATATGTATCCATTTGTTTGCCAACGCATTTAATGGGCCTTGTACCAAATGTGGACTTTTTAGACAGAAGCATAAAAAACTCCAATTTTTTGGAATTTCTTAGCAATTCTGAGATTCTCAGAAGCAAATCATATTTTTTTTATTTGCTTGGTATTTCGTACGTAAATTCTTATATACACAAGTGCAAAATTTTATTCGGAAATAAGAATAATCCTATTATATTTAAAAAATGTTAACGACATATTAAACGGTAATTTTCTTATGAATGTTTAATTTAAAAATAAATTCTGAAGAAAATGCGAATATCCAATATTTTTAGGGCAAAAAGGCATGAGTAATATGATGGTACCATCATATTACTCATACGCGCTTAACTAAAAATATTGGATAGCCGCATTTTCTGGTATGTTTTACAATAAATAGTAAAGAAATAAAAATTAGAAATTTAATTTTAGTACAGTTTTTGTGCAGATAAATAAAATGCTTCTGAAAACTTGACTATTTTTAGAAAATCTACTCTATTGTCCAAATTTGTGGGCGGATGGGTAACAATTAAAATCCATATCAATTATATTGATATGTACAATGTACATACATCTAATAAAATTTATAAATAAATTAGAAAAACTCTATGTTCGTTTTATTTCTTAAGCGATTAATTTAGAATTTCGTAGAAAATTTTCGTCCAGTGCTGGATGTAGCGTGTATGCTTTAATCGACCTAAAATTCCAACTGCAGTTATTTTTGAAGTCTATTCTTTTGAAATATTGAAAATAAGAAATGTTAGTTTTACAAAATTTTTGAGAAAAATGTCAAACAATTAAGCACTATTTTGTCAAAATTTTCATTTCAAAGTTTTGACTTTGATTCCTTTTCACGACTGCATGAATTGAGATAACTAAAAAAATGTTCTGCATGTTATTAAGGATTGTGTTAAAAATTAGAAAATCTTTTTTTGAAAATTTTGGCTATGCTATTATCGGCGATGTTGACGAAATAGAGAGCAAAGTCGAGGCCAAACCTCAAAAATTTTTAATTTAAAGCCAAATATCTTTGAAACTATTAAAGATATCTTAATGAAATAAACTGTATTTTCTTTATCTGTTTACAAACTATACAACAAGTTTAAATTTATTAAAATCGGATATATTCCTTTTTCCCCTCCCCTGGATCCGTGCCTGGTACACTTTAATGTACAGAGGTAATGAAAAGGTTAATAAGTTATTTAACAATTTATTTCAGTTTATTAAGAAACTTTAATACATTGCAATATTTCAAATATAACAAATTAATTATATTCTTCATTAAAAAAAACACACAATGTAAAAATTTTCCTTTTTTAATTGACCATAGCCCACTTTTTGCCTTTTATTTAATTTTTTTATTTTGTTTATGATAATTTTTTGATATTTTCATTTAGAAACCAAAACAAGCATTTTAATTTATTAAAATAATTTATCATGCTTTGCAACATTTTATTTGATCAAGTTTTTCGTAGAGTAAACTAATGTGCAGGCCCATCAAGTTTTAATGTAATAAATAAATCGTGCTGCAGTTTTTTTAATAGCCGTAACTTAAAAAGACTGATATTTTGTTGTAACTTTTTTTTAACAATAATTCATTAGATGATTATTAGTAACTTAAATGAAAAAACGATAGTAAAATTAAAAATAAATATCATCACAGCAGAGCGTGAACTGTGAAATTTAATTTTAATAAAAGTATAACTTGGGTATACGAAAGTTTTCTGGTATTGTTTGAATAAAATAGATAAACAAATTTAGATAATATAGAAAACCATAACTTTTTTACCTGCACAAAAGTAAAATACATAATATTTGTAAATATGAATTACTAGATACAACAAAATTAGTTCTCAACCTAAATTTAGTTGAAGAGTTGTTTGGAATCATTACTTTTTTTTTTGCTCCTAAATTATGTACATCCGGTTACAAATTTTTAAACAGAGAACTTTACAAAAAAAATGCTATTTGTGTTAACTTAACAACTTGTTGGTATAATGACGTTAGCAACATGCTGCCAGGGTATACTGCTGAAGTTAATATTAGCCATTCCGAAAAAGTATATTTACAGTGATTTTGTTGCACCAGATTTATTAGTCAATTTTAAAATTGAAAAATAATTTCTTTTATGATAGCTGTTTTTCCTATATGGAATTTGACATTATCATGATAAAAATATATCAGGTATAGACGTAGAGTAAGGCGGTTGCACGACATATATTAGCATATCTCGAGAAAGGCTCGTCCGATTTGGTTGGGCAAAATCAAAAAATAATCGTGCAACACAAAAAAATAGCAATGCTCTGACAACGGATTCTGGCAAAGGTTAGCAAGAAATATACATATGTATATGCATATATCGGTGTGGCCTTTTTTAGGGAGAGTCAAAAGGTGGTAACTTTTGAACATTGTTATAGTGAATCGCCATAAGAAATCTTTTAATGCGTACATTTTAAGTATAAAATGTGTTCAGCACTTTTACGTAAAACCGTACGAGGAACTTTTTTGCGAAACATTTTGTTAAAGAATAACAACAATGAATACTTTCATTGAACCGTTTTCATTGAAACGACGTATGCGTACACTGAATCAACGTATTTTGAAAAAGAAATAATGAACCTGGGTCAATGAATGTCATTCTTTGAATTTATGTAAAATTATTTTTTCAATGTACACGCTGAACTTAAGCAGCTTCAAATTTGAAATTTTTTATAATGAAATATCATACAAGTCTTGCTCATTATCTAACGAAAGTAGCTATTGAAAAATTACCTCATAAAAAATCATATTATGCTTATTATTATATAAAAGACCTTGAGATTAGTTTCTTTACAACTTTTGTTGAAATGTTAATTTTCAAATGTTCTTCTCATTTAAGGAACTTCCACGTGCTGAAGCTTTATTGGGTCGTGAAAATGTCAACGATAATGATTTACAAAATCTCGACAAAGAAGAGCCAGTCAAAAAAGTTGAACATAAAATGGTTAAAGCAGAACACAAACCTTTCGAAGAAGAGGAAGCCAATATGAATGAAAACAATGATATTGAAAATAGCGAAGAAGCCGAAGAAATGAAAAAGTATCCCGGTAAAATTCCATTGGAATTGGATTTGAGCGATTTGGCTGCTGCCTTATTGCAAAATAACAAAAAGTAATTAAACTCAAAATAAAAATATTTGTCCCATTCACAGAATATTGTAAAAGTACAAAATATATTGAGAAAGTCCCAGCCCACACGATGCAACTTGTTTTTTTTTAACAGAACTATTTAAAACTACGAAGAAGAAAACAAAAGAGAGTTGCAAGTACATGAGACTGTGTATCCCTTCCCAATTCTCAATATTCTCTCATTTTTCTCTCTCTCTTTAACTGAAGATTTCCGCTATAAAAGTTACATCGTGTGGACGGCGATAAACATTTTAGTTTCTATATAAACAGTTTACAAAACATGTTTAGAAACATGTTTAGAAACATGTTTATGTGTAAATTGCTAACAACATACAACTCTTACGGTAGATTGTGAATCGAGCAAATGCAATAACAAAATATGTATGTAACTCAATTTCATTAATTTCTTCCACAGATCTCGCATGAATTGTGTGGTTGAACGTAAACATGCTGAAGAAATTGTCGACTCGCCCTCAAAAGTTGTTGCTCTGCCCTTCGGCATGAACTTGACCACCGATCCAAAGAAGGCTCGCATCACTGGCGAACGTATTTCAATTTTCTGTGAAGGTGGCAATGAAAACAAGGAACAAGAAGCACCCCGCAATAAAAACCGCGAAGAAGACGAAGATGAAATCGGAGATGTTGAAGCTATTCGTCCCATGTTTATACCCTTCCAACGTGTACCAATTCCTTTTGGTGCCATTCCCAATCGCTTCCCTTTGACTCATATGCCTCACCGTATGGAACCCATGATGCCACCACGTCAACAAGAACAACAACAGAGTTTCTTGCGTCAAATGCCACCACCACCACCACCATTCCAGCAATTGCCCATGCGTCCACCAATGCCGCCACAAGAGATGCAAGCTCCTCATCCTGAGCCACAACGTATTGTGCGTATACAATTCCATCAAATTCCCATTCGTGAAATGATTCATGTAGCCAACGATGTACCTCAACAAATTTCGGTTCAACAATACCAACAACCTGCTGTCGCTCAACAACAACAACACCAACAGCACCAACAACAACAGCAGCAACCACAGCAGCCTCAACAAGCCCAAATACCACAACATGTTCAAATTCAACAACTACCCGAACAACAACAGGCCCCTCAAGAGCGTCAGGAATTCCCTTTCTTCCAAGTAATTAAACTTTAAATTCTTTATAAATAAAATAATTGCCTAATTCAAAGCCTGTTGAAGAAGTTGTAGGTTGTATAAATGCTGTTGGTAAATTCTATATAAACATTTGTTTAGAAACATGTTTTTGTAGAAATTACCAACAATATTTATATAACCTACAACTCCTACGATAGGTTGTGAATGGAGCAAATATAAATATTTTCCGTACAGATTCAACGCATGCCCCTGGGTTTGGCTTTAGAACGTGCTGGTATCACTGCTGAAGATTTAAACAACATTCAACGTCTGACCGAAAATCGCATCAATGAAGAATTCCGCCTTTTGGCCAATGAATCCGAAGAAGAAGAAGAAAATAGCAACAGCAGTGAAGATGATGATGAAAACGATGACGATGAAACTCCTGCACCCAAGCAAACCAATCAACAACAACAAAACAAACCTCAAGCTCAGGATCAACAGCAATCTGAACAACAACAACAACAACTACAACAGCAGGCTGAACGTCAAGCACGCATGCAAGAAATTCCAACGACTATCCAACGACTTATTTTGCAGCCTTTGCCCGAACAGCCACGTGATACCATGACACCACCAATGCCCGATCAACGATTGGCCATGGGTCATCCCGGTTGGGGCCGTAAGGCATCTTATCCTGTTAGCATTCCTGTTCCCATGATGGAAGCACAAAACGATATGTCAGCTCAGGATGACCAATCGTCTGCTCAATCATCCGCTCAATCATCTGAAGAGTCTGAAAGACCACACTGTAAGTTTTGACATTTAATATGACATTCTCCAGCATATCCTTTACGATAAATGATGTGCAGCATCAGGACGATGTGCTGGAGATATATACCGACGTATCCAAGCTAGGTACTGGAATAGGAGGCGGCTTCTTTATTTCTCATTCAAGCTGAAAAATCGGCTATGTACCGACAGTAAGGTTGCGTTATATGATCTATCGGATGTTTACACACCATGAGACTCTTTCAAGGAATGCCGGACATCTGTAAATGCGATGGCGAGCTTCTCTTGTTGCCAGGGCATTTACACGTGTTCGGTTACGCAATTGCGTGGATGAACTAGGCAAGTCGGGTACTCGCTTGCAAAAACGGGAGTACTAGCTAGTAGGATTCTCGTTGTAAAACCGCAAGTTATAAATTTAACACTTAATAATGAAACAGAACTAAGTCTGCAACTTCAGGAAAAAACGCTGCCAAATAAACAGGCCCAAAATTAAATTGACGGCAATAGCTTCAAAATTCTCTCATATTATTATTTATTTTCTTTTGTTCTTATATTTCGTATGAAAAATGTATGAAATTTTTTTAAAACACGGCAACATTGCTGAGAGAATGAATGGCTAAAACTGAGAGCATAAGAAAAAACGTTCTCAAAATAAAATAGATTTTATCTCATGGCTGCTTTTTACGGCGTATGATATGTCAATTTGTATGGAAAAACTCGTCTAGCCCCAGTTTTGTTTCATCATTTACTGTTTTGTGTAGCACAAACCAGATGGACCAATAACCTTGAAATTCCGCAGCATGGCTACGTACTGACGATTCCCTGTCAACAGCTACGCATACTTCTAGCGGTCATAACGGAACACTGTCTTATTGGTACTCATGCTAGAAGATTAAGGCCCCTATTATGATTCACAACTAAATTGATAGTTGGAGTTGTAGTTGTCAAATTCTTGTTATGATGAACAGCTTTCATAAAAGTGAGACAACTGGTTTTTATCAGTTGTGTTTTGTTTATTTCGACTATTGTGTTACTTTTGCTTATTTTTTAAACGGTGATTTTAGGCGCCAATCTATTGTCAACCAATATTGTTGCCATATCCATAAAACATAAAATCTCTAGAAAAAATAGTAAAGCCAAAACTAAAAAATATTTAAAATATTTTGCGATGGCTACTATGGTTTCAAAAAACAGAGAGTATAGATAAGAACCTTTTTTTTCGAACGATATTTCGAGGACAACTAAAATTAATTGTCAATCATAATACAAAAAAAAATAGTTGAGTTCGGTCGTAACATTGAAAACTCAAGCTAGTTGAGTTGTGAATCATAATAGGGGCCTAAGTCTTCCATATGATTTCTGTAGATTTTTTCAAAATGAGGAGGGCGAAAAGACTCAAGCACTCTGTCAATACCTAGCGATAAATCTTGAAAATTCAATACTGCCCGAATGCGCGAATGGGTTATTAAGGGAATAAATTCATTTGTTCGGAATTAGGGTTTTTCAATATCGACCCAGTTTTAAGATAAGCAGAGGCTTCCGTTTTCAGGTATCTCAAAGGGACAAAAATGACACACGTGTTGCTGAGAAGCGGTAGCCTATGCAACCTAACCTAAGTACACAACATATACTTTCACTAACATTTATGAGAAAAACTATAAAGATTTTCGTTGTTCCCTATATATACAAAATCTTTATAGAAGGTTAAAGAGTTAGGGACAGCACCTAGTCTGCTGAAATTCGCTTAAAAATTTAAATCATTTAAAAAAAATTTTAGTTCCTGATAAGAAAGATGTTACTCCCAAGGCGTATATAATGAACCTTTGACTCCGTGCAAGATAACTTTTCAGTTTTAAATTATTGTTCAAGTAAAGTCAACCGAGTGAAATATTTGACGAAATAAGTTCAACAAATGAATAATAATAATAATAATAATAATAATAATAATAATAATAATAATAAAAATTTCTGCTCAAAATATGTATTTCTAATTTATATTATTTATGTCATATAAGTTTGAATAACTATTTCTCAAAAATAGTGGCTACACTAAGCTTTGCAAAAATATTAGCACATCTGACTTATAACCTTTAAAAGTTTTATAGGAAACTTTGAATGAATAAACTAAACATTGACAGCATGTTCGTGTGATTCATTTAAAAAAATCGTTGGTATGTGACGGGTTAACAATTGATATTATATATTTTTCTTTTCATTTCTTTTTATTTTTATTAATTCTATATTATTTTTACTTTTTTCTTTTTATTTCCTTTTATTTTTGCTCTAGTTGTCCAGCCACGTTCCGTCTAATCGTTTGATTTTAATAAATCATCTGTGATGTTTACTGCTGTCTTCTTATATCATCTTCTGTAAATCTTCAAAAAAAAAACAACTTAAAATTGAATTTGGAAATCTTATTAAATACAATAAATTTTTAAATTGCAGCTTAATGCTTTCGAAATAACATGTATAAAATGTTTACCCTTATTTTTTGTTTGGTCACTTGTAAAACATTAAAATTAATTGGTTTTAATATACATTATATTGAACTATTACAGTATAATTCCAATAAAATGAAATTTTAATTTATAATTACCTTCTTTTTGTGTTGTTTGGTTTTACAACTTACATATCTCTACAACTATCGTAGTATTGCTACAACATACTTTTGTTCAATTAATCAATTTTATTTTTTTATAATGTATAAAATTTATTATTGTATTACTACTATATAAAACATACATACATACATACATATGTACATACATATATGTATTTTTGTGAATTTTTATTGAAGTTATAAATAATTGTTGTTAAATTTTAGATTTTTTTTTGTAAAGGAATTAAAAATACATTTTTTGTAAGAATAATTAGGGAACTCTCCAATTAAAAAATAATAATAATAATAAAAATATTTGTAAATAAGAAAAAAACAATAATATTGTGATTTTATTGAAGAATTGCAAAGTTAAATATGGTTCGAACTTCAAGGTATGTTCAAGTAATAGTGTTTTCGTTTTTTCATTATAGCATTTATAGTTTACATCCGATTTAGGTCCATTATAGCTTTAAATTTTTGTAATTGTATGGACTATTAAATATAATTATAAAACTATGGATTTTGTTATCATTTGTGGTACAAAACAGCTTCCGAAATAACAACAATTGGTGAAAACGTTAAAAAGTTTATAAGATCTTAACGTTGATTCACTATAACTCGGGCAGTTTTTATCCGATCAAAGACAATTAGCCACTACTCGACGCGTAATTTTGTAGCTTTTCAAACCAGCCGATAAGTCTGCTGGCGGCTTAAAGAGTAGTATACATCGAAAAACACAAATTTGCCGCCATCTTAACAATTGCCGATTTTTTTATTTTTCTCGTGTTTAGCTCATCCTAACTAACTATCCTAAGAAATTCATTATAAAATGTATACCTTGTGGTTGTAAAACAGTGTAACGGAACAAAAAAGATGGACTTAATTTCTTTATTACACTGATAGATCATTACCCTACGGGTATACCTGATATAATTTTATCATGACAAAAGTCAAACTTTATATTGAAAAATAATTTGTTTTCTGTTAACTGTTTTTCTTTTTCCTATATGGAATTTGACATTTGTCATGATAAAAATATAGCAGGTATAAGCGTAGTATGCAGCTCTAAATGAAATTCAGGCTGCCATAAGAAGTATGTGCAAAAAAAAAAAACAAACTGAAATTCAGGTTGGTAAATTTCTTAAAGAAATTTCCGTTTACTAGTACGCAGTTCCAAAAGAAAAGTACACGGAATTTTGGCATTTATTGTCTATTACAGTCATGTTATAACAATAAGTGGAGAATTTTTTCCGTCAACTGAAACAAAAATTAATGTTCAGACAATTGTTTGGTCACGGAATTTTTGACATTTCTAGTTTTTCGTACATTGTAATTAATTTTTAGTGTTTTTGTGTGTTGTAAATTAAAAAAATATATAAATTTGTGTGTATGCAAACAAAATTCTGTATAAAATTCTACACGATTATTTTTCCGTGTAGAAATAAATGCAAAACTCCAAACCTGAATTTCAGTGAGAACTGCATACTACGCTATAGACGTAGAGTTATGCAGCATGGCACAACTAACAGGTACACACAATTCTACAACAATTGAAATTTTCTTGCAGAAACTACTCTAGTAGATGTCAAAAAACGTTGAAAGATAGGTGGAATTATCAGCGCAGCTACCTTTATATGGAAATGTCCAATACCGTGAAGAAGGGAATCTCTATATAGAGTTTGATAGTTTAAATTTCATCGCTTTCCACTTAGTTTGCCGTTTAAACGAGTAAGATCAGCTGTTCTAGTAAGTTCACCTGTTAGATACGCCTTGGTATGTACTTAGTAAAATTTTAAAAAACCATTATGTTTTTCTTGATAGAACAATCATATAATTAGGGTAAGATTTTCTAAATATAAACGTTTTTTTCGTTTTGAAATTTGTATGAAAAATTTTTGTTTTGAAACGCATTTCAGTTATTTTGCAAACAAATTTGAAACGTTTAAGCGGCCCACCGACTTGCAATATAATTGTGAAATTTTTCGTATTGTACAATAATATCGCCAATGTATATGTCATATTCGAAGGTGGCACAATATATTGGCAAATATCAAAAGACTTTTGATTTTAATTGTACAATAAAGACAATTGTGTAATGTGGTGGCAACATAGTTCAGTGTTATGTTTACCTCTTCACTGTCAGGAAAATTAGGCAATATTTTCTATGAAAATAATGTGCCATCTATTGCATAGTATAGGTAAAAACGACAATAATCGGCCATGTCACAGAGTTTAATTCCGTTTGAAAACGGAATTCAAGCTACACCATTTTCGTAGCAGCTGATGCAGGGATGGCATATGAGATTTTAAAATTGTACCATTTGTTCTCTAAAATTGTACTTTTTTGGGCATAATTGTACCAAAACAGATTTTTGAAACCAGAAAAAAATTTTAAGTACAGAAAATACATCACTTGTCTGTACATATATCTGTGGCAAAATGGAAACTGCGCTTAAGTCGGATTTAGCTATTGCAATTTCTAATCTAAAATAGCTCACAAACTATATATTAGAAGGTAGAACGACATATGTACATAGTTTCAATAAAGTTCCGAAAAATTTACCTTTACTCAATGAAAATATATTTATAAAAAATTATTTTTTCAAGACTAATATGTATCATGCTCAGTAAGAGCTTGAAATTATAGAGACGTTTTATGAGCTAACCTTATTTGACCACTTTTAAGCCAAACTTTGTTTTTAATACTTCGCAAAATTAAAATTTAGTTCAGATAATAGTGGCATATGTACGAATGAATGGACGAAAAGGATGAAATATTTTATCACAATAAAAGAACTACAATAAGACGGTTTTCTAAAAAATAGAAAAATTATTAATTGTACTAAATAAGCCATTGGTGTACCATTGTACTTTTAAAATCCGAATTGTACCAAAAATGGTAGAATTGTACCAGCTTTGCCATCCCTGAGCTGATTTATAAAAAGAAAACTAAAATACGCAAATTTGTCAGGTGTGTCCAGACTGTTGGCGGCGCTACTATGCTGCGGTATGCTCCAGCTAGGTCTTGATTGGGATTAGGGTGGATCGAGTTCCGTTTCCGAACGGAATTCAACTCTGTAACATGGCCGAATATGTACAATAACATATACAATAATATTGTATAATGGATGGGCCGCTTCACAAACAAATGCATGTTTTGTTTACTTTTTATTTGAAATTTATACACAACTAACATAAGGGCAATCGTTTGAATGGTTTTCATGTTTTTTTTTAAGAAAAAATTATTATTATTATTATAGTTTCTTGTTTTTTTTATATCTGATTTGAACTATTTCAGAATAATTTTTAGAAAATACTAAGTTACGCAAGAGTAATAAATCTGATAAGTCCAAACATCTTTTAATTTAAAATTACCCATTCCGCAAATAATCGTTATTTGAAATTTTTGTTCCCGAAGGCCTAAATTCGACTTAAATTTTGTTCAATTCTCCACTTTAAAACTTTTAAGAAAAATTTTAATTTGTTTGCGAAGACGTCTCAATAAATTTCAATTTATGTTAGGTTGAGAGGGTATATGTTATTTATTTTTATTTTATTTTAATAAATTTTTCAAGTGTATGCTACTAATAAAAATTAAATAAGAGTGTAAGATATACATACTTAAAAATACTAAAAAAGTTACATGAAAACATTATTCAAAAACATTTTTTATTATAAATCCATTTTATATACACAAAATGTCAACGTACATTTTGAAAATAAACACAAAACAAAATCTTATCAAATAGTTTTTCCATATTATTCTTTGCCACTATTTTGTAAAGGTTAAACTTAATTCTTATTATCGTTTACATAAAAAACAACCACTGATTTCATTTTTTTTATCCAAAACTCAATAACTGAATAGTTTTTTTTTTTTTTTTGTTAACTACATATTCTAAAATTGCCGTCCAGGCGTTTTAACTTTAATTAAAAATTTATTTCGTTAATACTTTTCTAATATTACTTAGTGGTGTGGTAAATAATTCATGTAAAAAGCGTTCTTTCTTTAATTTATTTATTTATATATGCCTTTGATTTGAAAAGCACTTAACATCTACGAAGACTACGTTACTGTTTTTGGGGGGGTTTGCATTATTTTGTCTAAAAATGATAATAATAATAAATATACAATGTAAATATTTTTAAAAAGTAGATTGTTGATTTGTGGTATGACAGCTTATGCAGAATAAATTAAAATTAATGTAGACACAAAATAAATGATAATGTTAAACAAATGATAAGAATACAGGGATTTAATTTAAATCTATATTTACTATTCATCAAAAATAGAAGTCAACTCTTACAAAGTTATCTTGTTTACGCACAAAGATGTAAATAAGCTTTTGAAATTTTGATTTAATTAATAGCTGTATTATATAAAGATTTTGCACATTTATTTCTGCGCTATATTTCGAGAACTGTCTGTCTATGGAACTCAATTTTTATGGTCCATACTGAGCATTTTATCAATTTAATATATAAGATATATGCTAAGTTCGGGTAATGTGGTATAGCTGATTTTCGCTAAACCTAAGAGCATAGAAATAACGGTACCACCAATGCTAATAGTTAGATGCTCGCAGAATGTTAAGGATGCGTAAGTGTATTAGATTTTTGCATGTCATGAAAATGGTCAATGGTAAAAAATATAAGTATGTAGTTGCGTGGTTGACAATTTTTTTTTGTTCTCTGTTAAAAACTTTATTTTTTTTAACCAAGTGTTTTAAGTCAAAGGTGAGTATTTTAATAGTGAAGAACACATCATTAACCGACTTAAAAAAAATGGAGAAATGTTATCCATTTGTCATGCACTCCGCCATTTATGAACCGATTTCGGATTTTTTTTCTCTATTCAAAAGGATGTACTTCCTGATTGGTCCCGTTGAAAAGAGGGCGGAGATACGCCCATACAATGTAAATACACATTCGTTTTCAACTACTTCTACTCAACCGATTCTTATGAAACTTTACACACACACATTAAGCTTCTCCTTAAATACTACATCAGGATAAAAAAGTGGGCTGTGCCACGACCATGAAAAGTATGTCTTTTTAAAAAATTCGGAAATATAAACATCAAACAAAAATTATTTGAAATAAAGAAGATATTTCGAGAGCAACTAGTTAACTATATGTTTCGTAAATTATCGAATGTAATATTCGGAATTGTAACAGCCCTAAGGTGCGCTCACACTTGGCATATATTTGCCGAAAAAAACCGTAACCCACAGACAAGTTAAAATTGTATTTCCTTTAATTACAATATTTTTTTAAATATGGGTTCGCATTTATTGAAAATAATATAAAAATAGCTTTTTGCAGCATAACTTATTTTTTGATATAAAGAACAAGTTAAATCAAACTAACTCGGAGCAAAAGTTGTAGTTACGTTTTTTGACCAAATATTTCCAAAGTGTAACCGTATTTATATTTTTAAAAACAATAATGTTATGCCAATTCCAATTATTTTTATTCTGCATTGAGTACAGGACGGCTCGGAATGGTATTAAATATTTCCTGGCGCAAAACTTTTTCAAAGCGTGACATTTGCATAATTAAAAAAAAACTATTTTAAAGGATCAGTTTATGATCTAATTTATGTAGAAATGTTGTGTTTTCTTATGTTTTTATTATTAAAATATATAAAAACGCAAAAAAACTTGTTTTGTTTTATTTTTGTCTACAAAAATGTACAAAAAACCGATTAAATTCAAACATTTTCCGATTAACTCGAATAATTTTTAGCAGTAAAGCTTACTCGAATAACTCGAACGAAATAAAAGTTTTACTCGATTGCTCGAGTAATTTAAAATCCTCAATTTCGATTAATTGATTAATCGAATAATTGAAGTCTATTAAAATGAATACCCTAGTTATCGTTCAGTGTTGCCACCAAAGAAACTAAAAATAGTACATAAAATAGTACAAAAAATTTTTTCGACAAACGGAACTAGCTCTATACTCAATTTCAATGTATATAAAAATTAAAAAAATATATTTTTAAGCGAGTTCTCACGCAAAAATACAAAACTAAATACTATGATATTACTTGCATGGCACATTTATAGAAAAAAAAACAAGAAATGAAAGAATTACTACAAAAACATTCTTTGACGTGGCAACTCAGTTGAACTTTGTCCAAACAAAACTGAAAATTAAGCCAAGTCAAGCTGAAAATATTCCGAACAAAATTATTTCTCTTCTTTTCTCTTTCTTAAGAAGACGTCAAACTACAAATAAAAAAAAATTTTGTCCGGACAAAAATTATGTTCGGAAGCAATGGGTGAGGTGAATCCAGCTTAAGTTGGACAAAATGTTCTCAATGCAGAGATATGGAAGGCTATTAGCAGCAGTATTGCCATATGTAAATAATAAAGTAGGTTTTAAAAAGGTATCTTTTTGAACAAAAGTTTATGTAATGTTCAGAAAACTTTGCTGTTTTATTTATTATTTTTCAGCAAATAGTTAAACAGTACAATAATAGTACAAAAATTTTATGGTACAAAAATAGTACAAACATTTGTATATAGTGCCGTTTTTGTACTATAGTACAGAAGGTGGCAACGCTGTTATCGTTACAATACAACATTGAGGTTAGAAAAGTGGGCAGTGCTGCGATCACGAAAAGTAAATATTCATTTTAACTACTTCCACTTATCCGATTCTTATGAGACTTCGCACACACAATTAGTTCTCGTAAAAGTACATGATGATAAAATATAGGGGCGGTGCCACGCCTATTTTGTAGTCGGTTTCTTTTTTGCAAGAATTATTAAACATGAATTTTTAGATTTAAAACATCGATAAATTTCAACATACAAATGTCAACAAAATTAAAAAAAAATTTTAATAGAAGAAACATAAAATGTATTATAAAAGAAATAAAAAAATTAAATAATGTTTGTGTGCAGGGTTGTCAGACATGGCGATTTCTCGCCAAACGTGGCGATTTTTCAACTTGTTTGGCGCCAAAATTTTTGATTTGGCGACATGGCGATTTTTCTGGCGATAAATAAATTTGTTGGCGATTTTTATGGCTATTTTTTAACAAAATTGAGCTTAAAAATTTTTATAATTCAGGAAAATTAGTTTGTTGAATGAGTATTTTCAAAAATAAATCCCAACAAATAGGTCGAAAAAAATTTGACAACCCTGTTTGTGTGTGCAAAAAAATAAGTTTTAGTGCATTTTTAAGAGCAAAAATTACGCTCTTTAATGAGTGTTGGTTGAATCGCCTCTCTCAGTGTGTTGGATACATCGTTGCCATAACTTTTTTTTTTAAACTGCAAATTTGCAATAAAAAAACTGGTTTTCACGTGAAAAAACCACGCAAAAAATCCAAAATATAGTATATACATTATTTTAAAATTTTTCTTATTAAAACATAGCACCCTTTCTTCAAATGCGTCCACATAAGAACAGCCTGCGGCGCAAATTTTTGTATTGTTTGTTAAAAAACAAACAAGGTACGGATTGTGTGCGCTGAATGTGACGAAAATTCTTGCGTTGTTGCTGTGCGTTGCACACGTCCACACTACCTAATTTTTGCATTTTATAGATAAAAACGAAAAACAAGCAAAAAAGTGCTTAGTTACTTTTTAGTTACGCTTTACCATCTTGGAAGTTAGGAAAATGTGGCACTCCAAATTTACAACTTTTTGAATTATATGAAAAGGAAGTCTATCAGTTGCACTATAAGACATTTATTATAAAATGTCTACAAATTAAACAGGTAAATTGTTAAATTTTTTCCGAATCGGCTTAAAGACGTAAGGAGCAACATTCAACAAATAGAATAATTAAAATTTTGGCTGCCGTATTTAAGTATTTGTTTTATTTGAAGTATACAGTTTTTTTTGCGGTAAGAAAGTATAGTTTTTTGTTTGTATGAATCACTAATAATTTCGCGAAGAAAATGCTGAAAAAATTTTACGTACATATGAACTATAATAGCAAACTCCATATTGAAAAACACAACTTTCTTACACCTAAATGAGTTTGAATTCCCTCTTGCATTACATTGTCTCATTAAAAAAGTAAAAATATGGGTTTAAAAATTGGAATTAATATACAAAATTTGAGAGCTAAAAATAAAAATGTAAAAACTGCAAAATCTGCACAATTTGTAGAAAAACTGGTTTTTTAAGCAAAAAACTGCAAAACTGTCCAATGCTTAGAAACACTGTAAAATACAGATAAATCTGCACATTTGGCAACGCTGCACATAGGTTAAGTTCCTTACCAGCAAATCTGTACAAAAATAGTCTACTTATGTATAGTCAACTTTTTTAGACTTACTAAAAGCTAACTACAATGTAGTCCAGAAGTGATCCAAAATCCATTCTAAAGATGAGTGCGTAATGGGATTTGCAGAGAGATAACAATTTTACACTCTCAGCTACTTTGAAACTCATTTCGAGTCTATATTGACTTTTTGCTATAATTATTTTAAATGGTACCTTAGCTGGGTGATCAGCGCGTTGACTATAAAACGTGTGATACATAGTTCGAACCCCAGCAACATCTTTTTGCTTACTAACTATCAGTTGACTTAAATAAAGTTAACTTGAAGTTGGTTGGAAAGTAATGCAGAGTCGGACAATTGACTACCGCCTAGGACATCGCAATGTTAAAATAGTCAGTTGACTCCATTAAAAGTAATCCAGGCATCAACCACCATTAATTGCGAAATATTTAGCTTAAAGTGCGTTATAAGTTGACTGAGTTGCTTATAGGGTTTCCTTACCAATACAATTTGATGATTAGAATATAGGGAAGTGCCATGCCCGCACAAAGTAAATATGTATTATTTCTCAACTACATACATACTTGTACTTAATTGATTTTTATGAAACTTTGCGCACACATTGAGTTTTTGCAACAATACAAT
The DNA here is from genome assembly GCA_956483635.1 of Panzeria rudis. Taxonomy (NCBI): domain Eukaryota; kingdom Metazoa; phylum Arthropoda; class Insecta; order Diptera; family Tachinidae; genus Panzeria; species Panzeria rudis. The sequence goes on from OY101448.1 coordinate 179,338,351, forward strand.
TTAATTATTATAAAGTGGTCAGTTTCACGCCTATACAAAGAAAATTCTTTCCCAACTACTTCTGCTTTAACGATTTTTATGAGTTTAGATGACAATACACCAATATGATAATATGGGTGCGCAGTGCAACTATCATACAATGTAAGTATTTAATAGAAAGTAACAGCGCAATTAGAACGAATTGGACATGCGACAAAATTAAAAAAAAAACAAGGGAAAACTTAATTTTTCTAACCTAAACAGGAGAACATAAGCTTTATTTTTGCGTTGGTTGTACTAAGCTAGTCTTATTTATACAAATATAAAACAGAGAATAACAGCTATTCTCGATCCGTGATTTTATTAATTTGTTCCTCTTTCCTGCAAACACCGACATTCACTATATTATTAAGGACTTGATAAGTTTAAAAGTAGTCTAAGTATATATGTACATAAAATTAAATCCAACCAAATAAAAACTTTTGGAATGTTGAAAGTAAATAAAAAAAATGTTAAGCAAAATGATTAGATGAAATTAATTAAATAATAAGTTTACTTCACTTACCTTTATCTTTATTTATGATCTCTCTTTTGTCCTCTTCCATACAAATAATCTGTATTTATCAGTAAATTATCGTGGCCTGGTTTGAAAATTTTTTTAGAGCTCATTATTACAATTTTCGTTTCTCCATTTAGCCATTTCCACACTGATGACCATCACAATTGCCCCAGAAGATACAATTGCCAACACCACTGTAGCAGATGAGAAATACAGCGGTTAAGAAAACAAGACTACATATGGTGCAGGGTTTACGCTCCAGAAAAAAACCAATTAAATAGAGCACAATAAACATTACATGTGTTTCCATGAGAGCAGGATTGGTGGGCTTTGGCAACAGGAGCACCGGCAGCAAGCATTGTAAGCAATACATATTGTGGTTAAATATAAGCGTTTGCTGTCCTGATTTGAGCAAAGAATATGCAGAATGTTTCGCTCTAGTTAAGACGTTTTCGTTTAACACCAACCAAGTTCACAATGGCTCCGTCACTCGCATTTAAATGTCTTCTTCGTTGCTGTAACTGTTTTGTAATAAATTTTAATTAATTTAACCAATCGGCTTTTCCTTGCTGACTTAACGAATTGGTAAAAAATAAATACACGTTTTCCATTTATTTTTTAAATGTCTGCATCTGTTTTTCGTTTGCTTGCATCAACCCGTTGAGACAAAATTCCTAGTCCTAAATTGAGTATAATGGTAAGAACTATTACGAAGTTTTGTTAATTTATTGCACACTATAAATTAAATTTAAATGCTTATTTATTTTTAAGTAATTATTTTAATCTTTGAAAGGAATAAAAACTTTTTTCTTTGTAAAGTTTTCTTTTTTTAACATTCTGACTACGGCGAATTGACTTTAATTCGCTTTGATTCTGACAGTTTTTCATTTTTCTAGGAAAAATAACACATAGTTGATATATTGAGTATTCAAGTTTAATCAAATAAGTAGTAGTTAGTACGTAATACGCAGTTCGTGACTATTAGTAGGGTTTTTAAAAGAACATTGGTGGATATTCTAAAAAACGCGTCGAAGATGTTAAAGTTTGCATTGAAACAGAAACAAAGTTGCTCTCTCTTTTAAAAACGGCAACTTGTGTGTGATAAGCAAAAAAATTTTTTTTTAGATTTATGCTATTTTGTTTTTGTTTTACATGTAACTTTGAACAAGTCGATGCGTATTCCAGAATAGCTAACATTGTCAAAAAAGTGAGGCCAAAAAGGCAGTGCGAAAATCCACTACCGGCCCTTTTTAGAATGTACAATTAAGAGTTGACATGGACTTTAACGACAAGTTTTGTATGTTGAAGTTGCCGTTAAGGTCACCGTTAGCTTTTAATCGCACATTGTGAAACGGGCCGTAAGTGACTCTGTGTCTTCAAGTAGCAATATTTATTGCTGAGCACAATCAAAAACGTGGCAGAATAATTTTATTTTATTTGGCTTCTTGCTTGAGGCGGAGAGCACGTATAGCAATTTATACCACATATTTTAAGCGCCCCACACAATTGCATTATAATTGTACAATTACACGCAATTTATACGGAGATTTTTTCACTTGACTTTAAATCACGTCTTATTTTGTATGACAGTGAGCGGAGTAGAAAAAAAGACAAGATATCTGTTTTCGAGATTTTTTCATATATTTCTTTAGTTCCATTTACATTTTCTCTCTCTTATGTGATTGTGCTAGGGTTTTTGTTGTTATGAACGAGTATATAAAGCGAATTTTGAGAGTAATGTAAAAAAAAGACATGAAATGAAAAACCATTGTATAAATACAAAATGTTTTTGGTAGCAACTTTAAAAGAGAATTAAAAAAAGACATGTCTTAAAAATCACGGTGTAAATTGCATGTTATACATATTGCGCAATTATATAGCCAATGTGTGCGTCAAATTAGAAGGTTGCACAATATAATAGCCAAAATCAAAAGGCTTTTGATTATTATTACACAATCAACTAAATTGTGTTATGTGTTGGCAAAATTTTTCATTTTTATGTTTAGTTTATTAATTTCAGAAATATTGAACAATATTTTGTTTGAAAGTATTGTGCCATATATTGCGAAGTAAAGTTCAAAAGGTCAATAATATTGTATAATGGATGGGAGGTTTTACACACTCGTAGGTCAGGTATTGCCGAAAATATATAGTTACAGTCTAAAAGTATGACGAATTTTTATGTATGTGTATGTTATTATATTATATTTTCAGATGATGTTTTTTTATATTTTGCCCGAATTCGCTGTTTTGCTAAAATAAATAAAAAACATAACAAAAGTGACAGATCATTGCGCATTGAATAGACACACATGGCAATCTGCGGTCCAGATGTCGCAAACTTTTTGGAGCAGTAAAATTTACCGTTTGCGACAATAAGTATTGCTACGTGGAGACCGCACGTTACTGGCGTTGAAATCTGTCAGCGTGTGGTTACTGATAGTGAGTGAAAAGATACTCACCATCATATCTCTAATAACAAAAAAACCCTATTTAACCGCTAGATGTCGCCTGCCCCACTAGTGTACTATCAACATATGATTGAGCTCGCGAATACCAACGAAAACAACAAATATAGAAAACATTACAGCAACAACAAAATTGTGCGATTTCAGAACGATAAGAATCAAAAGGGCAAAAAGAAACAGCAGAAAAATTATAAATTTAAATCTACATATATAAATGCGTACAACTTGTTCTGAAACGACCACAGCTTGAGAAGAACCAAATCTACACGACACGTTGCGCTAGCAAGAACCAGATTCGGAGCACAATTTGTGTGTAGTGATTGCAGTGTTTTTCCACCGCCGCGACCACAAATCGCATCAAAATAACTAACAAAAACATCCCAGCATTGCCCACAATCTATGACTTGATCATTATGTGGACAATAACAATAACAAAAAAACGCTGGAAAGAAATCGCAATTTTTCTGGGAATTATTATATTTATAATTGTGTTCTATAAATCATTATCCTCAAAAGACTTAAATCAAATCAAAAATAGATTTACCAGTAATCAGAATTCTGAGGTGGAATCTTTTGATTTAGTGGCGGCTTATGAAAAACAAAATCAGTTATTGCAACAACAACGCTATGAATTAGAAAAAACGAAAGCCGAGCTGACCAGACTTACAGACGATATGCGTGCCTTACAATCGAATACACCGCGCAAATATCCTAAAGTGAAATATCTAAACTATAAAAATCGTAAACGAATTTTAATAACGGGTGGCGCCGGCTTTGTGGGCTCTCATTTGGTAGATAAACTCATGCTGGCCGGCCATGAAATAATTGTAGTTGATAATTTCTTTACCGGTCGCAAACGTAATGTTGAACATTGGTTGGGACATGAAAATTTCGAACTAATACATCACGACATTGTAAATCCATTATTTATTGAGGTCGATGAAATCTACCACTTGGCATCACCAGCCTCACCACCGCACTATATGTTCAATCCGGTCAAGACAATTAAGACCAATACTATGGGTACCATAAATGTTTTGGGTTTGGCTAAACGGGTTATGGCCAAGGTGTTAATAGCCAGTACATCGGAAGTATACGGTGATCCCACTGTTCATCCCCAGCCGGAAACTTACTGGGGCCATGTAAATCCTATTGGCCCCCGTGCGTGTTATGATGAGGGCAAGCGAGTTTCGGAGACTCTGAGTTATGCGTATGCCAAGCAGGTGAGTTGAAAGTGAAATAACTTTATTTTCCTGAGTATAAAGTAATTTGGGTGTTTTTAAATCTATACACATTTTGTGTAATATAAAATAAATCAAGTTGAATATGAATATTCGATCATTGAATATGCTATTTCAAAAATCTTTGAAATCTTAAGCGAAATATTTAAGTGCACAATTTTCGAAGTGTCTTCTTACACTTCAAAATCTATTATAAAATTTAATTAGCATGAAAAAATAAATTTTGTATGCCAAAAATATATATTTATTATTGAAATTTGTCTAATATTTTGAACATTGTTTCGAATATTTTATGTTTATATATCACAAAGTCGCATTTTAAGCGAAATTATAATTTTATTTCATAAAATGTTTACCATTGTAAATTATAACAATTTATACTATTTTTAGAGAGTCAAAGAATTTTCTAAAATATATTTTAAAAAATCAGCTTTTTTGTTTAGTCATTCAAGGTCCTTGGAAATTTTCAGAACTAAGTCTCCAAAAAAGAGTCTCACATATAGTTTCTCCAAATTATCAAGTGTTTAATAAAGAAAAATAGTCAATACATACTCTAATCTTTTTTTGTTACATCTCAGCACTATTTCCTTATTAAATAAACTTCAGCTAAGAATTTATTGTCTTCATACTTGTTAATTTGCATAAATTGCTTCTGGATTTTACTGGATTTGTTACGCTTATTTTCAGAAACTTGTAACGAACGACCCAATTAACCTAACAACGGTATGAAAGCTAAAGTTTGCAATATTTTATTTCATAGTTGACAACAAAATTATATTTATTCGCCTAATTTCACTTTCGATTATATAATCTTCACAAGAGTTAAACAATATCGCTTTGTTTATTTTTATTTGTTGTTATTTACAATGCGTGTGCGTATGTTTCTTGTTTACTAAAAAAAATTCAAGTTAAAAATTGTTCTAAAGGTCTATAATAGCTAGAACGTAATATCGATAGCATAATATTTACACAAAAATATGAAAGATGTTATTAAATAACAGAATGGAAAAAATTTAATGCGACAACAAAAATTTCATTATATGGACACGACTGCAACTTCAAAAGAAAATTTAAGATAGTTGCAGAAGCAAAAGTTGACTCGTATGGACATAGACTAATTGTGCCGCCAAGTGTTCATATGTATTATCAAACTATTTACCAAACAACAATCAACAAGATATTAGGTCCGTTCATTTACGTTCCTAGCAGAAACTATCAACGAGAGAGTAAAGCAGAAATTTGTTAAGGCTAGGTTTTTTCTATTTTGGATGAATAAATTAAAAAAAAAAAAAAACAGTTTGTACACCCAAAAAACTTTACATTAGCTGTTAGTACTTTGTATGAAAAGCTAGACATATCGTAAAAAATATATGAAAATTTTATAATTTTAAGGTACATGAACACAACTGAGGATAAAAACTGTTACCTTTTTTTAAATGTCCGTAAATAAAGCTTTGTGTGTAAAGTATTTAAATAGCAGAAGTAAAAATACAACTGCTTATACATAAGGATTTTTTAGATAAAATATCTGTAAACAATAGAAATAAAATTAATTTCAATGTAATTGTGGATTTTTTTTTTATTAATTTAGTTGAATTTGTTCTTTGCAGGAACTTGCCAGGTTTTTTCGTATATTTGACTCACATAATATTTCGAGTGTAACATTTATGATTTAGCCTTAAGGTGGAAATTTTTCTGCCACCGAATTCAAGCGTTTTAAACTCTTTTAACGGCCACTACTGCAGTCAAATTAAAGAAAAATATCCAATCTTACCGTATTTAATATTTTTGACTTCTTAAAAAGTATTAATTTCTTAATAACTCATTAAAATTAGAAAAAGTTAACTTTTTCATGAATTTTTCAAACATTTATTTTGTAAACAGAAGTCCTACACAGCTGTTTGGCTAATTCCTGCTAGTAAAAATTTTACTAGCAAAAACTTGCAACAAATATATTTTCTCTCAACTTTTTATGCTTTTTTTCACTCTCTCGTTGCTAGTTTTTCGAGTACGTGAACACTTTCCAGTAACAACTATTAACAATTATTCACGACTTTCAGTTATTGAACAGACCTATTTTTGTTTGCCATGCACTATAAAAAAAATGAAAGTATGTATGTATGTACTTTCAAACATGCGTTATAATATTAAATCAATAACCGAAAAAAATGTGTATTAAAACTTGTTTCTTATTTTTTATTTTAGGAAAAGGTGCAGGTACGTGTTGCGCGCATATTCAATACATTTGGTCCACGTATGCACATGAATGATGGTCGTGTTGTTTCAAATTTCATACTACAAGCTTTGCGCAACGAAACTATAACCGTTTATGGCAATGGCAAACAAACCAGATCATTTCAGTATGTAACTGATTTGGTCGATGGTCTCATAGCCTTAATGGCATCTAATTATTCACAACCAGTTAATATTGGCAATCCAGTTGAGCATAGTATAGAAGAATTCGCTGTCATTATAAAAGAGCTAGTGGGCGGACAAAGTGAGATTAAACAAATACAGGCCATGGAAGATGATCCGCAACGTCGTAAGCCGGATATAAGTCGAGCCAAGAAGTATATTAATTGGGAGCCCAAAGTGCCGCTTAAAGAAGGACTGCTTAGGACTATTGATTATTTTTGCAAAGAATTGGAACGCTCTGATCGTTTTACGAAAAACTCTAAAAAATATTTTGAGTCTCCTGATTTGCAACGTTCACAAATTCGTTTTCATTTCGATCCTGGCAATGATTAGTGTTAAATGATTCTGCTTTTCTTTGCAAAGTAGGAGATATTTATTCATGTTAAATCATTAAATAAATTGTACTTAGTTTAGTAGACATTTTCAAACATAGCAGTAGACATTTAAGCAAACATGAAAAAAATAAGATTTAATTAATAGAAATCGTACATTGAATCTAGTCGCCTTCTTAAATATGTAAATAATAAACTGTAGTGTAACTAGTTTACTTTACTTTCTATTTTAGTTTTGTTGTAATTCTCATATTTTATGTGAATGTATGAGCAAAATAGTGCAAAATTCACCACCACTGGCACCAACCATCCTTCCTTCACTGATGTTATATTTATATGTATTGTAGTTTTTTCTTTGTTAATAAAAATATTTGCCTTTTTATATGCGTAATTAACTTAATTAACATATTTTTAAATACGTTTATATATAATATTTCATTATAATTTCAAGTTTAATTTACTAAAAAGAAAATCATTGGAAAAAAAATAAAAGACACACAATTTTTTAAATTTAATAAAATTAATGAATGGTAGTTTTAATTATATTCCTGCGATATCTGTCATCACAAGCCTTAACCGCTTAAGTCGTTCTCAATTTTGTTTTTTTTTTTTTTTTTTGGGAGAGCAGTTTAAAAATTGAAAATTGAACTTAAGTAAATTTTTGACTATCTCTGAGAGACTTTGACCATGTTTGGGCATATCTTTACTTGTAGCTCATGTGGACCATATGAAAATTGAAGCCTAGGATCCACACTATTCGAAAATATAAGTCGCATGTTTCAATTGTATTTGTGAATTTTTCTACAAAACTTTGAAAATTGAACTTAAGTAAATTTTTGACTATCTCTGAGAGATTTTGGCCATGTTTGGGCACATCTTTACTTGTAGCTCATGTGAACCATACGAAAATTGAAGCCTAGGATCCACACTGTTCAAAAATATAAGTCGCATTTTTCACGACGAAGCGATTAAACTTGTCGGCGGAAAACACCCAGGGTATATGGCGGGAATCGAACCCACGACCTCTGGACTGACAGGCTAGCATCGATACCAATCAGCCACAGATCACCCAGCTCATACACAAATATTTTCTCAAAATTAGCTTTTTGTACTGCATGTGTATACTTACTGCCGGGTAATGAGTTTTTTGTTGTGAAGATGAAAGTTTCTTCTCTCTGATGAAAATAAGCTTATCTATATAATTAATAGACAAACACGTTTTTTTAGATCCGTTTTATGCCCGTAATACTATTATTATTTTTTTTTTAATATTTCTATAATGCGGTTGATTGAGTCGACCGTTGGCTACACTAGTATATGTTATTAGAAGACATATTTACATGAAATAAAAAGTCAATATTGATGAACCTTGGTATATTACTTGGTTCCTAATTTTTATTTATTTTTTTTTTGGGGTTTAAAAAATTTCTTTTTACTAAAAATGTATTAAAATTGGGGTAATCAAAATATATACACTCCATAACTAGACCAATTTTTTTTAGAAATGGCTTGCAAACACAGATTTTATCTGATTCAGTACATTTTTTTGGTTGAATTCCTTTATTAACCGACTTCAAAAAAAGGAGAAGGATTATCAATTCGTCGCATATCGTTTTTATGTTCCCTCAAAACTCCGCCATTTATGGACCGATTTCGGCTTTTTTTTGCTATTCAAAAGGATGTACTTCCACATTGGTTCCGTTGAAAAGTGGGCGGGGTCACGCCCATACAAAGTAAATACACATTCGTTTTCTACTACTTCTACTCAACCGATTCTTAAGAAACTTTACACATATATTAAACTTCTGTTAATACTACATTAGGATAAAAAAGTGGGCTGTGCCACGCCCATGCAAAGTAAATATTCTTTTTCAACAGCTTGTATTAAACCGATTCTTATGAAACTTTCCATACACCTTTAGTTATCGTTACAATGCAAGATTGTGTGTAGAAAAGTGGGCGGTGCCTGCCACGCCCAAAAAAGTTAATAAGCATTTTAACTACTTCTATTAGTTCTCGTAAAAGTACATGATGATAAAATATGGAGGTGGTGCCACGCCTATTTTTAGTCGGTTTTTTTGCAAGAATTATTTACTATGGAATGCAACAAATTTATACTGGTATGTTCTGTATTCCATGTGGAATTAAAATGTGCGGATTTATCAAAGCACTGTTGCTGCAAATTAATATTTATAACAAGAATGCTATGACAATTCCGAACACTTTTATTCCGCATGGAATACAGAACATTCCTGATAAATTTTTTTCAATGAAAAGAATATTTTGAATCATATAATGTTTTGTTTAATCAAATAACGTTTTGTTTTAATTAAATAATGTTATGTTTGAATCAAACAACATTTTGTTTGATTCAAACAATATTTTTTTAATCAAACGATACTTTGTTTGAATCAATTAATATTTTGTTTGAATCAATTTCCGTTTTGTTTGAATCAAAAAATGTTTTGTTTGAATCAAGTAGTGTTTGGTTTAAATCTATCAAAGTTTTGTTTGAATTTATAAATTCCTTAATTGGTCCTCTTTCACCAAGCTTTTAATAAATTTGCGAGCATTGGCATAGATAACCCTTCAGGGGTGCTAAGCACTCCCCAGAATCATTTTATCCCCCTAGAAATTCGAAACATTAGACTAATTTGGATAACGTAAGGGGCTAATGTTTGCCCCCTTCCCCCAGAAATATTTTTGCAGTTTCTAGCTATGCCAACGTTGAGTTTCTGTGTGCCCTAAAGCTTTGGCCCGTAGTTAGCCTATCAGGAACTAAAGAATACTTCACAGCGAGTGGCACTTTTACGGTTAAACAAAGATAGCCGACAGGGACCGAAACAGTTATATCGTTAGCCAATCTAACGTAAAATTGCTCTTTTTCTCTAATGTGATGGTAAAAATGAAGAAAAGATTTCAGTAGTTTTATTAATTCCTTTTATGAGTATTTCTGAGCGAAAAAATTATCTTTTATCGTAGTTCATGAGCTTGCATCAGTAACTTTTATTTTTGTTCGTGAGCCTGCATGATCGTTAGTGAACATTAACACACTACAGACTTATAACACCATTCTTTTTTAGTATATAGTTAAAAAATCCCAATTTATTTTTCATACAGAATATTGCTTTAATGCAGTTTTAAAGAAGAATATAGTAAAGTATATACATATTTTAAAAATTACCAAGTTTTATGTTCATAAGAACTTCAATTACCCCGAATTAAAAACACAACATTTTTGTTTTTAATTCTTAAAAGTTTAGATTATATTTACATATTTATACATAATATATGTATAAAAAATAACTTACAATTGCTTTCGATCTTTAATATATTTATAAGGATGTGTTTCATATGAGCCTTTCAATTTCTTTATCAATTAAAAACCAAAAAATCTTATACATATTCAAAAAACTCTTTGGCTGTGTTTTTATATAAAACTAGTTAAACTTAATGCTTAAAGAAAAGAAAACAAAATAAAGAACTTTTTTTTAAATCTGAGGTAATATAACCACTGCCATAAGGGTTTTTAAGCTTTTATGTACGCTTATTAAATGATAAGTTTTTCCTTCTATCTTTAGTTTAAAACCAATAAATTCACATCAAATTGGATTTGAAAAAGAAAATAATAAAAATAAAATTCAACAACTGAAATTAACTATATTCTTTTAGTTTTTAAACAATTTAAACGGTTAAAATGCTAATATTGTGAAATCGTCAAACCTCACCGTGATACGAGTTCTAACATTTCAGCAAATAATTTTTTTAAAGCTACCGAACCTTTGGCATTAACGCTACGCCAAAAGCTACGTAAAATACTATCGGCTTGTCGCAGTGCGGGCAGTAAAAGTAGCAGCTGCTGTTGATGAGAAACAGCCGAACTATGACGCAAAAGATAAACTACATCATTGAGAGAATTCAAAATAGAATCACGAAATGCCCTTAAGGAGGATTGATCATCCAAATTAATATCACAATTGGTTAAAATCAAAGCTTTAAGTAGATAATATTCTTCACGTCTAACCGAAATGCGTTCCAAACGTTGGGCCACCTGCAAACAATGATAATAGAATTCTGTGTAGCCACATTCTTTGGCCAACAGCTCATCCATCCAGAGATCCGAGGCAAAACACAATTTACCATTAAAGGGCAATGAACGAAAGATTAACTGCAGTGTTAATATTTCGGGCCAGGTTACCTGCAATAAATTCATTTGATCGCTTAATTGAAGCTCTACAAAGCCGGGTATACTTTTGGCCCATCCTATAACATTCACCAATTCAGTATCATACAAATTACTGAGTGTACCCAATATATCATGAGCATCGCTGTTGTTGTTTGTGGGCGATGAGTTCAATCGAAAAATGCAAGTTGTGGTGTTGGAAGGTGTATTTGTTGACGAAGTTGGGGTCGACGGTGGTGTCACTTCCCCGTTGTCATTTGAATTGTTGCAATTCGTTATCAGATTGTGTTGATGCTCATGTTTGACATTTGGAGACGAATCATTAATTGTTATTTCATCTTCCAGCAACGATGATGATGAACGACTGCGTTGTTGCACAGATTTAACTGAGAGTAAATCTGGTTCATTATTACTAAGGGCGTCGAGAATTTTGACATCACTTAGTGAAGTTATACTCGACTGATAGAGTAATTGCATTGTTTGATATGAATTGGAGACTGGATTACGACGGTACTTTTGGCGGCCACCACGCACTCGGTCTAAGCGTACACCTTCCTAAAATTTTTAAGAAGAAAGTAATTAAACAATTACTCAGTTGTTCCCGTACCTGCACGGAGTTACCCAAACTTACCCAAATACAAATGTTGTATGGAAAATTCAAGTATTGCATTGAAAAAAGGCTTTCTGTTACGTTTGGGTAACTTCGTGCACACACAGGAACAGACTGATTATATTTTTAATTATTTAATCTTATAGTAATGAATGGCCCTTTTCACAATGCACGATTAAAAGTTAACATGGACTTTAACGGCAAGTTCGGCATACAAAACTTGCCGTTAAAGTCCACGTTAATTCTTAATCATACATTGTGAAAAGGGCCTTAAATTTCAGTTTTTTTTAATGTTTTTTTCTACTTTTTAACTATTATTTTTTCCTTAAAAATTTGTTTACAAAATATATCCTATTAAGCGTAGTACGCAGCTCTTACGGAAATTCAGGTTTTGAGTTTTGCATTTATTTCTGCACAGAAAAATAATCGTATAGAATTCTGTACCTGATTTTGTTTTCATACACACAAATGAATATATATTTTAACACACAAAAACACTAAAAATTAATTACACTGTACGAAAAATTTTAAATGTCAAAAATTCCGTGACTAAACAATTGTCTGAGCATTAATTTTTGTTTTAGTTGACGGAAAAAATTCTCCACTTATTGTTATAACATGCCTGTAATAGACAGTAAATGTCAAAATTCCGTGTAATTTTCTTTTGGAACTGAGTACTAGTAAACGTAAATTTCTTTAACAAATTTCCAATCTTTCGTAAAACAGCTCTGGGCGAGTCAACATCACGCGTCGTTGGCAATTACATCGTAAATGCAATCAGGCCACTGTCGTTTATTGGCGTTCGAGAGTTTTGCGTCTCACACCGCATGTGATTAGTGGTTGGCGTCGGTTAACGGTAAACCGTGCAGTATCCCGTTGGTTTCCATAAGCCACATGCAAAACAACTATTATAAAGAAAAATATTGATAACTGGTTGGAGAACCAAACAAAACCTCACTTTTCAACAAAAATAAATATATATTGATAATTGGTTGGAGAACCAAACAAAAACTCAATTGCGAAGAGGAGTGGATTTTAAGAGTTCCGGCTTCGTGTGCGACGGTATACGTCGCTTGGAATTGTCTTGGAAGAGACTCCTTTTAGAAATTGTTGATGGCGGTATAACCTAAGGTTCAGCCAAGTAAACCTCCCATCCCTTGTATAGCAAGGGGGAACGGAGAAATTCCAAATCATCAAAAAAAATTCCAACCTGAATTTCAGTTTATTTACTCATACATATTTTTGGCAGCCTGAAATTCAAGCAGAGGTGCGTACTAGGCTTGAATAACGAAAACTTCTGATTTATTAAATTTTTCGTTTCGAGTACATATTTTCAAAAATTCTTATTTTTTTTGAGTTAATCTTCCTGTCTTTATTTTGATAGAAAATAATTTGATATTGCATCAAAAATAATTCCCAAAATCAGTCCAAGTGAATTACACCATTTCACAACAACCGTTTTAAAATCGATTAGTTTCCATTCAAAAACTAAATATTTTTTTAAATAAATATGAAATAAATCGACTTACCTTTAACATGCCCATAAGTAGGCATTTCTGAAAACGACAAGCTTGGCATGCCTTCCTTCTTCTTTTATTGATCTCACACTCATTGCTGGCCGGGCACGTGTATTCAATGTTACCTTGAATGGTGCGTTTAAAAAATGCCTTACAGGCTTCGCAACTTGCCACACCATAATGAAAGCCCGAGGCAACATCACCACACACCAAACATAAGCGTCTAAGTTCATCACGTATGGAATTACCCGAACTTTGACTAGGATTTGAACATTGATTAAGGGTGGATCCATTATTGCCACCATCTTCGCTTGCATTGTATGAGCCATTACTTAAGGCCGTTGTTGAACTACACATTTGACGTTCGGGAGAGACAGAAGGTGAAGATTTCATGCCATTAGCTGTGCCGCCGCTATTTGAACCGCTGTTACGTCTATTATTGTTGCTGCTTGTTGTTGGTGTTGTGGTAGAAGGACTAAAGCATGTGATATTATTGAGGTTAGATCCCGAATCTTGAATTTCCTGTTTTATATTAAGGACACTCATGCTGTTGCTCATTACTTGTTGAAGTGGCCTGTAAGATAATGGTAATGGTTTTGACTGCAAAGATATAAAAACAAATAAAAACTATTAAACGGAAAGAACAAAATTAAATGTCAAATAGTACACTAGCACATACCAACAGTTTTGATATGATAGAATATGAATTTATATTTGCAACCTTTCTCCTGAGACCCTGCTCTCTACCACTTAATTCACTACTACTGGCATTAGTTGCCTCAGTCAATAAGCTAGACCATTTGATTATAATCATTCACTATTATACGATCACTGAATGCATTTTTCATTGCTTGTAATTTGTTTATTTTCAAAACAAAGTTACCAAAGTACCTAAATACTTACATATTTTTGGATTCCAAGATTTCATAAAACAAATACATAAATTAATTAAATTAACAATTAATGAAAATGATTTAACCTCAAGTTCGACTTTTTTTAAATCAAATTCAGGTTTTTAAAAATAAATTCAGAATTTAATGTGTTGTTTCCACAATCCAAACAAGCACTGCTTGTCGAAAAATTTATACGAAAAGCACTCAGTTTTTTTAGTGATTTCCATACAAATTTTAGACAAGCAGTGCTTGTTTGCATTGTGGAAACAGCACATAAGTCGGAAGTTAGTAGTAGTCCGTTCTGCTAATCAGGATGTTCTAATATTCCACTCTAAAAAATAATTTGAGTTTACATTAATTCAAGTATTGAACTTAAGCCGAAATAATAATTTTCGACTTAAGCCTATTTCAGTTCGAATAATAATTACGTACAAATAAAATTCAGAATTTTAAGAATCAAATTGAATATTTTATAAATCAAATTCAGCATTTTCAAAATAAATTCGGCATTTTAAATATCAAAATCAGCTTTTATGAATCAGATTCATTCGAAAAAGCCTGATTGTGATTTTTAAAATGCCAAATTTTGATTTGAAGTGCTGAATTTGATTTGTAAAATACTCAATTTGATTAGGAGAAATCTGAATTTGTTTTTTTAAAACCTCAATTTGATTTGAAAAAGGTCGAATTTTAAATTAAAACCTGTATATTTAAGCAAATTATGCATTCATGATACATATGTATATAAATTCGCAATAATTTTTTTTTATGAATTTTATATATTATTGAACACAGTTTATTTTAGGAATTCTATTATCTGGTAACATTTTCTCATTAAAAATACTAGAGAGATTAATGCAAGAAATTATATTGAGCGAAAATGCTAAAGTATAATGGAAAAACAAATTTAATCAAAATGTTTTCGTTTAAATGCGAAAAAATTATTTTTATTGCAGGCATATTCATTCCCTTCTATTACTCGTGCACATGCAATGGGGAAGTATATCTCAGAGCCAATAGTAGTATTAAAGTTTAATTGTATATGGAACATTTATTTATTCAATGATATTATACATATGATAATATGGAGCTACCCAAACCGATTGAATAAAATCAAATGAAATTTCTTGCAATAGTAGATATTTTCGTAGCTATAGACTATGTTGGCACATATATTAAAAATGTGTTGATTTTAATATTCTCGCCACAGTCTTCCAAAATATAGTTTGAAGGTCATAAACAGTGTAAATATACAGCTATCCATATTGGAGCCGGTCAATTTGTATAGAGGGAGAAAACTAAGAAATCGTACAGCAGAAACGTAAGCTACGGACAATTCTAAGAAATTTTCGCCAAGAAACCATAGGTCGGAAATAAGTTCCTAGCTAGAACACATAATACCAACAAGCCAGTTTTCCTTGGACTTCCCATTTTTATAAATTTGGTACGAATGATGCCATCGTCTATTTGCTGGTTCGCGAAATATAGCGATTAGAGAGTGGAAAATTCAACATTAACATGCTATACGATTTTTTGCAAAATAAATCGACCCACTCTAATCCATATACATAAAAACATGTAAAACTATAAAATGCAAGAAAAAATATCCAGTAGAGGTAGGATTTTTGTAATATCGCGACCTCATTCTGGTTTAGCTCATATGCCAAAAAGTCGGAACGGAGAAAAACGACAAAGAAGATTTACTTGAAGTTTTCTCAAAATATACCAGACAGAATTTTTTTGTAGTTTTACCACTGCTTCCAGCATATGTTTGGAAGAAAAATTAAAATATTTGTGAACGTTCATCAATCCGGTTAAAAATTAACATCTTTTTACTGAAAGTAATAAATCTTGTTTTGCGCTGCACTAGCCACTTTTTTATTTTATTTGTAAAAAGTGGCTTTTTGTGCTGCATGTGTATACTAACTGCTGTGTATTGAGTAACTTTTTATTGATATGAATTTTCCTACTGTTTATAAGAAAATAAATTTAAAAACTTGCGCCATTCAACATAATTTAAAAAAAGCGCTTTTTCGACAATATCTATCGAAGCGATTGATCGATCGCGGTGCTTATGGCCTATATATAATAATAATATGTGTGCTAGTTATGGATGACAATAGAACTGTACTTGTGGTGCCAGTTCCTTACTGAAATCTATATTAGTAAGATATTGTGCTTTCCTAGAAACAAGGCATTTTCAGTTGCCGGCTCACAACGCTATTACAGTTCGGTTGCTACCCTTAATAAATCTACTTCAGGTAAGATTTTTCCCAGTCAGTATATTTGTTTCAACAACAAAGACTAAAGGGACTACTTCCCATCACAGAGAGCTAAGTTAACGGCACTTATATACAAGTTCCATTGTAATATGTACAATAGCTTACGAAAAATAAAAACAACAGAATTTAAAAACGGGAAGAGATAGCAAATCAAAATAATGATAAAATCAAGAACATTTTTTGCAAGCTTTAAGAGATAAAATGTAATTGTAATAATTTAATAAGATGACAGCGTATACTTACTTATTTATTTATGAATTCACAATAGGTTATTATATTTAATTATGATTCCAACCTTCAATTTAAATTATATTAAACAAAAATCATTATTTTCGGTTAAATATCTAGTCGTGTGGAAATTTGGTACTATTCTCTTTGTTGACTTGCCTTGAATGTCAGCCGACGTTTAAAATTTATATGCAAATTTATGACACCAACCACTGGTACAATACTTTGGTGCAGGTGGGGTGCTCCACAATTACATATAGAAAAGACTGTACACCTTCATTTTGAACAAGAAAAAAATAGTGTGTCTTTACAGCAGATCTCTTAAGAAAATTAGAAGCATATACTTTTTAATTGCTGCGTTTTCTTTTTTTATTACTTTTATATATAATAATCGATATTTTCTTATATTTTTTAATGACTGCAACAAAATTATTATGGAACCAATTTTGTTTCTTATTCTATTAATTGTTTCAGCTTATTCAATGGTTGTTATAAATTGGCACATGTATTTTAATTTTGTTGTAGTTGTTTCTCAATGTTTAATATTTAATTAAAGTAAAGTTTACGAAATATTTTACTAAAAAATTTAATATTTTTTAACATCGAATATAAATTGTCAAATTTATTTGGCTAGACAACAGGGCTGCAATTTTTAGTACTATTGGAAATATTAAACCAGACGGAAGATATGTTTAAGGGCACGTTAAAAAAGTTTAAAAATACATAAATTTTGTTTAAAAACAGATTCAAGCTTATAAAAAAGATTCAAAAGCTTACGCAAACTCTTATGTCAATAGCTATTCAAAGTAATCATTATAATTTCAGCATTTAATGAATTTCTTATTTGAGATATTCTCCCAGATTCACATAAAAAAATTTCAGGCGTTGTGGATTAAGCTTGTGCATATGCCAAATCAGCAGTAGACTTCAACCATATTTTTGAAAAGTTGCAAAGCTTCGTGGCCTATGCAGCAACTTTCAAAAATCATTTGCGAATTACAGAAGAATAAGCGTGGTAGACTTAGAAAGGGCTATGAAAACTCCGATGATAGCGTACGTTATATATGAATAGCACTTTTGTACATCTTCGAAGTAACGCAAAATTCTCACTACCGTTATCATTGCCACCTAATAAAAGCACATACACACAAAAAATCTATAGGGAATATATCCTTAAAACTTGGTAAAAATTTAACTAAGTGCATAGGTATGCCTTAGTTATACAATTGGCTATGTGGCTGCTGTGGGCATTGGTCCACTTTGACTGGTTTGGGGTTGAAAGTACCATCATTTGACGGTTGAAAAATATGTTGCGTTAACAAAAAATGCTGGAAATTAGGGAATCATTTCTTGCTAATGCTATCAGTTGATGTTTCGTATAGGATGATCACATAAATGTAGCATGCTTCCAGACAATTTGTGAGTATCCACAAAAGCACGATGATATTATCAACCTGGTGCCATGCCCAAATCTTTGACTATTCATGCACTCTTTTGCAACAGTAAAATAAACCATTTATATAACCATAAGATTGAATGATATTTAGAATCTTTGCTATGCTAAAGTGGCCCAACCACTTTCAATATAATTGTGCAATTTTTCGTATTGTACAATAATATAGCCAATGTGTATGTCATATTCGAAGGTGGCACATTATAATGGCAAAAATCAAAAGACTTTGGATTTTTATTGTACAAATAAGAAAATTGTGTGATGTGTTGGCAACATTGTCTAGTGTTACGTGTACTTTTTTGCGTTCAGGAAAATTGAGCAATAATTTGTTTGAATATATTATGCCATTTATTGCATAGCATAGATCAAAACGCCAATGACATTTACAACAACATATGCAATAATATTATATAATGGATGGGTTGCTTAAAGTAAAAATAATTCAGAAATATTTATTTAATTAATTTAAAAAAATCTCATCTTTCCCCTTCAAAAATGTTTTCATTTGGCATGAATATGATCAATATGCAATGAGAAAAATAATTTCGAAGAAGGCGCCTTATATTAATTAATAAATATTGGGCGAATTTGGAATAAATCCATCCATCATCCTCTCAATCCACATTGGTTAAATTTTTACTCGCAATGATTACATGTAACTATGAAATAAATAATATTCGAAGATGACTCGAAAATGATTACAAAGAGGCTTAAATATGACACGAAGAAGACTCGCAACTGATGAAAGAACGAGTCATACATAATTCTTCCAGAAGAGTCGCGGGTAGGGTACCATTTTCTCCCGACAAAGGTATTATATATGATCAGAAAAAGAGCGCATGTTCTGGTTTTTTAATCGCGCCGATGAGTCGAAAACGACTTCAATTTGATTAGAAAATTTAAAAAATGCTAACTATATATAGTTTTGTAAAGAACCGCAGAGGAACACATAAAAGCTATATATTGAGCCGTCTAGCACCTGCTTAAAAATTGTTAAAATCCTCACTGCTTGCGCAGCAATTTCCAATTAGAATACAGTACGTTCATATACAACTATGCAATTTTATGAAACCATACGAAAGAAAAAATTATGATAAAAATTTGTAGTAAAAGAGATATACAAAAACGAATCATGTAGTAAAAAGAAAAGGAAAACAATGAAAATTACTACGAAATTGTACAACTACGCCAAGTAGTACAAGAAAAATCGGAAAAACGAACAAATGCAATCGGAATGTCTATAAAGGCGCACGACGTGTAATAATTTTTTGCGGTGCGCATAAAATTTAATAAAATTTTTTTATAAATATTTAATAGCAAATTAAATTGAATGGTTGTAGAGCAGAAAATTAAAGAAATTATATCAGAAAAATGTGATCGAAAAACTAAATTTGCTGTACGGAAAAGGTTTTTGCCCCCAGACAATTGGAAAATAAATTTCCATTTAAAGTGGAAGTAAAAAAATAATTGTGATGAATATACACAAAATTTCATATACAAAAAGAAAAATCCTAATAAAAGTTAAAACGAGTTGGAAAAAAAATAAAACAACGAAAAAAGTGCAGACATTGAAGTGCAAGTGCTCCGTATAAAAGCCAGTCGCAATTACCGACCGACTCTAGTGTTTAGGGCGTGTTTAAAATTATTTGGAGAAATTAAAAATGGAATTGTTTAGACACAACTTCTTTAAATAACAGAAATAGCACGTCTTCTGCTCCCAAAAAAATGTTAACAAGTTTGTTGTTAACTTTTGTATAAAACTTTTAACAAAAAATACAAAAAACTTGATGCCAAAGTAAAGAAAAGAAAAAATCAATTCGTATATTTTTAATGATTGCAACTTCCTTCTTGTGGTAATATTCTTTGGATACTGTGTCTACTACAAGTGCGAATTGAAACAACAAAAGCAAATACAGAAAAATTCAAAACGACATCTTTTCTTAAAAAGATTAATATACAAAGATAAATAAATATTAATTCCAAATTCTGATTAAAAAAACAAAAGCCGAAATAAATCATTGTAGTATCTGCTAAAACCAGCTTTAACACCCACCAACCACATTTTTGTTATACCTATGCCTTGGTTTTTCTTTATTCTTCCAATTTTAAACTCTCATCCCAGTGATACCGTTATTTCGTCCTAGTGTAAATTGCAAAAGTGTTGCGTGTGTGTGCATGTGTTTTGTAACGTTGATCCTTCGTGTAATCCCAACAAAACAGTTTTTGTCTTATTGTGTTTCTTACTTTTTTTTGGCACAAAAACATTAGTGTCGTGCAATATCGCCCTCTTTCGCAAATAAAGGACATAACTTCCTTTTTAAATAAACAACTCTTGTCTGACTTCTGCGATCCTGCCTTTTTTATTTTGGCGATATTTAACAAAATAAAACAATAATGGGTGCGCAGCAAGGCAAAGAACGTGGCTCACATTCTAGTGGTAGCCATGGTGGCGCTGCCAGTTGTATAGGAGTTTCCAGCAGCAGTCCTGTTGGCTCACACGGTCTGCCTGTTAACGCTTTAGGAGCCGGTTCCTCTTTGCGTGGTTCTCGTATTAAATCTTCCGTACCGCCTGCTGCTGTTAGTGGTGGCTTACTTCGTTCGGGCGGTGCCTCTTCAGTATCGTGTCATAATCCCAAGGATAATCGATGTAATCCAATTGGATTGAACATCTTCACTGAACATAATGGTAAGTGGCTAAGATCATTTGTAAATTTTTTTTGTTTGTACTAAACTTTGCTGCAAATTTCCAAGATTTTTTAAGATTATTGCATCTAGAAAATCTGTTTTAGAGGCTGTATCGGCATAATTGTAAAAAAGTTGAAAAAAGTCGTAAAAAGTCGTAAAAATCGCGAAAATGTCGAAAGCCCAAGAAAATCAATGAATCAATTAAAAAAAAAAGCTAAAATCTCTTGGTCACTTTTATTGCGAGAAAATGTTAAAATTGTACGGAAATTTTCTATAAATACGGCTGTTTTGGGTGCGAATTTTACGAAAAAATGCTCAGCGAAAAGTGAAACCCTATACTCAATTTTCGCGGAACATTTTTAAGTAAAATTCACATCCAGACCAGCTGTGTTTATAGAAAATTTCCGTATAATTTTAACATCTCACAATAAAAGGGAACACGGGATTGTTTTATAAAGCACTATATACATACATTGGCGTAGCTAGGCCCTTCTGGGGGAGGATAAACCACCCCAGAATGGCTCTAGCCCCCCTTAGAAACTCAAAATATTAAAGTAATTGTGATAATATAAACGAACTGCAGGGACTGATGTGGACTTTGATGGAAATAAATATTATTTTTGAGTTGGAAAAGATAAAATTTTTAATTTGAAAATTTATAAAATTTTTAATTTTTGTCGAAACATACAATTATTACATATGGGGTCCAAAAGGTATGTTCACAGGCATGAGTTCAGAAAAAATTTAATTAGATATACGCCGATACGCCTTTTTGCCGATACGGAACCGATACCGAGTTAGTTCGCATTTTGGTACGAATAATTATTTGAAATTTACATAACTTTTAACATTGTAAATCGATTTTGTTAAAATCAGTTTTATTTGAAAGCAGAATTAGCCTGCTTTTTAAACATGTATACAACTTTGTAAAAATTATTTTAAAAGCTACGAAATTTTGAGTTTTCTACGGGGACACAAGTCAAAAATAAAAAAAAAATGGTCACAACTCTTAATTTCCTCCTACGATTATTTTTTTATTTTAGAGAGTAGATATATAGTGCTTAGGTTATCAGGTCGCTGGTGAAAATTATAAGAAAGGGTTCCAGCCCACTTGGGTCCAATAATAATGGTCCCTTTGTGATAATATATAGTGCTTTCAAAAACTATATTCACTATTCGTGGAGCATTTTTTCGGAAAATTCTCTATCAGCCGCCAAGAATATAAAATTAATGGTCAAAAGTCTAAAATTATTCAAACTCTTAAAACAAAACTGCAAAAGTGATTCAAAATCATTACAACTCTAAAAAGGACGTAGAACTCAAAAACCTTATATATTATTTTATCTACACACAAATCACAAATCACAAACCGAAAAGAAATCACTTGCCGTAGGAGTAACAAAGTTTTTAATAAAAAAAAGAAACAAATCCCTAAAATGATTAAAAATCAGGAACCGAAAATATTGATTACACAGCACAACAAAATGTAGATTTTTTTTGTTATTTAAATAAAAATAGCTGATCCTTATGTATTTTTATCTCCCGATTATGATGGCCTCATTAGTTTTTTCCTATCAAATCTAGTTTTAAAGATATAATGACATTTAGCATTTGGATAATTTACACCACTTTTTGTATTATTCGCTTAATATTTTATGAATGGTCCTCCAAACTTTAAAATACTTTCTGGATTATTAAACTACATAAAAATCCCTTTCATTTTGATGGAGTCACATTGATGACTATATCAGGATATCTTACTGTTATTGCAAGAATGTTAAAGATCATGTGTTTTTTGTTTAGTCCTTAAAAATTCAATTTTATTTAAATTTTTTTAATTAAAATAACTGATTCGGATGTATTTTGGTCCGCTGATTACGAAAATAGCTTTATTATATTTCTAGCACCTCTAGTTTCAGAGATATTGCTCATTACATAAAAAATACTTTAAAATTTTCTTTTCTCACGCCATCCAAAAAAAAATTAATTTATTATTGTAATATGAGTTCGCTTGTTTTTAATCTATCCTCTAACTTTTGATACGTTGTGATTATATTCTAATAATTTTGTATTACAAATATAAATTTTTTTTAAATTGCTTTTTTGTCGTACAAATCCACTGTTACTCTGTGTTATTGCACAAGTTTTTACCAAAAAAAGTCGTAATGATCCATGAATATTAGTAACATGTTGTTGAACAATAATTTAAATTTATCCATAATTTAAATTTATGCACTAAACTTTTATTTTCAATTTTAACACCTGTCCTAAACCTGCTGAAAAATCTCTATAAACACTAAATTAAAACACGTTTATTTTAAAGATTTTAATGCGATAAATTCGAAACTTTTTTCAGTTTATTTCTATCACTTACAGATATTTTTATGAGCATGACTAATATTTCCACTATATACATCAGTATATTTCACCTTAACTCGAGCATTCTTTAGCCGATTTGAATAAATAAATCACCAAAATATACGGAATAAATTTACCTTTAAGTCATCCATGTGTAATTTTTTTATATCTTCAAACGTTTCAGAGTTATTCAAAAAATATCACCGAAAAATTCTGTTTTTCATGCAAAATTAAACTTGTTTTTTTCCTTTTCATAAATAAAAATTACATTAAATTTTTATCGTTTATCAGAAAGCTAGGAAAAAAATAGACAATAAATAATGAAAATTGTTGGCCAAATAACGATTTTATTCACAATTAAGTGAGGGAACTTAATTGAACTTAATTGTTATTTTTATCAATTGAGTTCCTTCACTTACTTAATTGTGAATAAAATCGATATTTGTCCAGCGATTTTAATGATTTATGGCTTATTTTATTTGTAATATATCTAACTTTCTGTTAAATGATAAAAATGTAAAATTTTTGCACCCTTGAGTTATTTATTAATTTTAATTTTGCATGAAAAACAGAATTTTTTGCCGATATTTTCTGAATAACACCGAAACAGTTGAAAATATTAAAGTTTATATATGGATAAATTAAAAGTAATTTTATTCTGTATATTTTATTGGTTTAATTATTAAAATCGGAAAATGCATTCTCGAGTTATAGTGAAATATTTTGATCTACTTATTGGAAGATTGATAGAAAAATACTGCAAACGGATTTGAATTTAGCGCATAGTGAAATCTGATAAAATTTCTAAACTAGGAATCAAACTAAAGACTACAAGTCGAAGAAATAGCTAAGAATAATGTCAACTAACCGAAAATATGTACCTCATAATGAATTGCCTGGTATTACTGGTCTTATTAAAACAATCAATTACATAATGTTTATTTAATTTCATTAAACTTAATTCAATCAAATATAACATCATCATATCAAACAACCATCATTTTACAAAAATCAAAAGTTATTTTTTACTTTACATGTGTTGCAATTATTAAATGAAAATTAAATTGACTTAAGGATCAAAAATGTTTACTTTGCACTTAATATTATCTCGAAAAAACAAAAAAGTAAAATAAAAGAAGAAAAAAAAATGTACAATAAAAGAAGTTGAATCAATATCATGGCAAAATACACAAATATTGAAGTGTTTACAATAAGAGTGGAAGTAAGTACATACGTTGTATTATAAAGAAAAGGGGAAAAGTATCTTACTATAAAGAAGGAAGAACGGAGTGGAAAATTGTAAAGTATTCATTACTTGTATTAAAAGAAGATGAAATAAAATTGTATCAACAGCACGATAAATATTGACATTATTTGTGAAACCGTACATTTTTACTTGGGGTTGAGTTTAGGAAATTGATTATAAAATGATAAATAACAATTTATTTGTTTAAACTTTTATCCTTCGATATTCCTTATGTATTGAAAATTATTGCATGCATCTTATGTTAAATATTTCTATGTAGTTTATAATATATATATATTATTATATATATTATTATGCATACTATGTATGTCTTTTTGAAAGTTTGAAATTATATAAACTTATAGATAAATATAAGTTATATTTGTGTAATAAAAAATAATGAAAATATGAGAACGCACTTTCATCTTCGTAGTTTTTCGTTCCATTCAATGGAACTTAAAATTTTTGATATTTTTATGATAAAACAAAAAGGAAATTGATTTTGTGTATATTTTTGGACAAGAGGAAACAAGTTCAGCACAATTATGATCCGCCGGATTCGAAGGCATACGATGAAAGAATTCAATCGTTGGTATCATTTTGTGGTTGGTTTTCATTTTTTAATGCCAACGGTCCAAAGTTTCTTACAAGCAAAAAAAAATTTTTTTTTTGGCAATTGGTTTTTAAGAATAAATTACTTTAGAGCACTTGTTAAACAGCTACTTGTTGTTGTTAGTAATGAAATTTCTAACTAGAAAGACGACGCAACACGACATGTTTATCCACTTATATTTATTTGTATTTGCATAAGTGCGCACGCATACACATTTAATAAGAAAAGTAAAATTGAAAATGAATAAAATAAATTCAGTAAAGTGCGATTTTTTCTCGCATGCGAAGGGTTTCATACGAATACACATACTATAATAGCCTTTTCGTTTTTGTCCCTTTTTTCATTTTGGCATTTTTTCGTTTTTATTTTTCATTTTTTATTTTTAGTTTTTTTTATGTCGTTTTTTTAATTTTAGCGATTTTGTTTGGGGTTTTGCGTTTTTTGGTATACCGTTTTTTCGCTTTTCGGCGATATTTTTAGTTTTAGCGATTTATTTTAGTTTTGACGTTATTTTTCAGTTTTACCGTTTTTTCGGTTTTGGGGATTTTCTGCGGTTTTTGGTGATTTTTTAGTTGTTGCCATTTTTTTGGTTTGACACCTTTTCGTTTTGTCGATTTTTTCGGTTTTTGACGATTTTTTAGTTCTGGCGCTTTTTTTCGTTTTGGTGATGTTTTTCCATTTTTGGCGATTTTTTCGTTTTTTACGATATTTTTGGTTTTAGCGATTTTTTAAGGGTTTTAGTGCTTTTTTTCGTTTTGACGACTTTTCGGCTTTTTAGTTTTTGGCGATCTTTTTAGTTTTGGTGATTTTTTGCGTTTTAGCAATTTTTTTTAATATTGGTGCTTTTTTTCCTTTAAGCGCTTTTCATTTTGGCGATTTTTCGTTTTGACATATTTTTAATTTTGAAATTTTTTAGTTTTAGCGTTTTTATAAATTTCAAGTTTGCCTCTTACGGTTTCCAAGATACAGCAAATTGTCTAAATTACATATTTAAAATTACATTAACTGATAGAACACCCTTTAATTTTTATTGTTTTAAATATCAATGTTAATTGGTGTCAGACGCGAATACAAGAGGGGGGGGAAGGGGAAATTTCTATAGAGTTTCTAAAAGAAGTTTGCAAAAATAGTATTTTTACACATAGTTTGGAAAAATAGCATGTTTTACTCAAAAGAAGCATTCAAGTGCCTCGGTTTCTTAAGACGGTGTAAGAGATACTTCACTCCATCTGATCTCCTTAGCATTTAAACACCTATATCCGTCCGAAAATGGAATACAACTCTCATGTATGGGCCGGCGCTTCAAAGTCTAGTTTGAAGTTAATCGACCGCGTACAGGAGAGGGCGAAGAAGCTCATAGGGGACAGTAGGGTAGCCAACTCTATTGACTCGCTGGAGCATCGACGCAGTGTGGGTTGTGTTTCACTGTTTTATCGCTACTACAATGGATTTTGTTCTGATGATATCAGGGAACTTGTTCCCGAAACCCGCTCCTTTTTGCGAACAACACGTTCTTCAGTAAGAGCACATCCATTTGTGGTGGATACGCTAGTTAATCGAACTACGCATTACAGAGAAAATTCGTTCTTTAGCCGAACAGTTCGTATGTGGAATAAACTCCCTGCAGAGGTCTTTCCTGCCACTTTCAATATGGTAAAGTTCAAATCGAATGTTCACAAACACTACTCCCTCTATCCTCCTTCCCATAACCAATTTTCCTAGTTCCGGCACAATGCATTGCATGAGTAGGGGTCATCCCCTGAGTGCTGGTCAAAAAAAAAATAAATAAATTCCCTAAAGAAATTGCTAAGAATTTAAATTTTCATCCCTGATTTGAAAACATAAGGGCCAACGAACGGCCTGAGGTTAAAAATGTTGTTTGTTACTCTGCAATTTAAGCCCCATGGTGTTTTTTTTTTCTTTATAATGACTACTTTTTTCATTAACGTTTTCTTTTCTGCTTTCTTTACGTTTAAATGTCAAGAAGAGGGTTGGAAAAAAAATCCACTACTAGAATTTCTTTATTTGTTCGTGTAGTGTTTTATTTATGTACTCGTATGTTAAATTTTTATTATAACCGGAAGAAATTTTACGCATTCACGCATTTCTTTAGTTTATTTGCCATCTAACTCTCAGCTATTTCATTCTACAACTACTTGAAACAATACGAATTTATTCTGGCTGCTATAAAATAAGATTTGTCAGACAGAAAAAAAAAACAAATGTTTACCCACCGGATAACTTTATTAACTGCCACCAGCAGTTATATGATTTTCAACTAGAATTTTTATAATTGCACTTATCACTAACCACCAATTTACAAAATCTCTTACGTATTTATTCTCAAATATGTAATGAAGTCATGAGGTTGCTTTAAGACATTTTGGGTATTGCGACGGGGGCACACTAATTGCCCATTTAAGTGGTCATAATAAATCCAATTTTTGCTATAAAAATATTGAGTTTAATAGAAGTAGGAAGCGGGAGAAAATAAGCAATTTCATTTTTATACAAAAACATATAGTTGAGATTTTAATGGAATGAATCTCTGTCCTACCGCAAATTAATTTAAATTAAACGATTTTTTTTGTGGGATGTGTTGATCTCAGCTTAACATGAATTGTTTACTGCACCTTTCGATTAGCTCCACTTTGTAGTTTGTTACTAAGTTTTAGAGTTAGGACAAAATTAAGTTTGTTGAGCGATCGTTTCCAGCCGTGTAGAAATCTACTTGCTATCAATTTTTCTTGTTTGTAACTTTTTAAGACGGCTATTATCTGTAAAAATTTTAGAGGGAAATAAACCAGCATCTGATTGGAAGGAAGCCTGTTCTTGAGACTTTAAACTGACCCGAAAAAATTTTAAAACGACTGACGGTCCTTTACACAATGTACGATTAAAAGTTAACGTAATCGCACATTGTGAAAAGAGCCGTTATGCGGTTAAGTTTTGTTTTATTATTGGAACAAAGTTTCCCTTGAGACGTTATGCACATCACTGCGAGTAAAGAAATATGTACAACAAAAACAAAAAAAAAAAAAATGAAACGGAAACGTGTAACAAAAACATGAAACGAATATATGAAACCAACATATGAAACGAAAAAGCGTTGAATAAATAAACGCCAAAATGTTAAAATGCCTCGAACTGGTAAAAATCACTAAAACGGAAAATAGTTGCTAAAAAGAAAACGAAAATCGCAAAAACTGGAAATAATAGTTAAAAGCACTTTTTAATGAAAATTTGCAACATAATCATTTTTCGAGGAAGTGAATTTATTAGAAATTATTGTATCATCCTTTACAAAGTTTAATTTTTGGTTTAAAGAAATGCTGAATTGCGATTTTTCTAATAAAATGTAAAAAATGTTATATTTTTTCTAGAAAAGAAAATGCCATAAGTGTCAACAGTCTGTAGTTAACTCACGAAAGTGGTTTAACTAACAATCTTTCATATAAATATCATTCGTTAAACTACCATCAGTAGCTAACTAAAGAATGTGAGTTTGAGCATAAAGGGAACAAAATAGCAACTAGGGCTAAAAGGTTAGCTAACAAAATTAGCCGGCCAGCTTATGTAATTTAGCTGGCTTAACCGAATTAGCTGGCTTTATCGGCGTAGCTGGTTTAGCCGGATTACCTGATCTAACCTGCCTAATCGGCTAAACAGGTTAAACGGCAAATTTTGTTTTAGTTGCTTAACGATTTATAATAACATAACGAACATAACATAACAAACATGTTATGTCATTTTATGTTATGTTATATTATATTATTTTAAATCGACAAACAATAGAAACAAAATTAGCCGTTAAGCTTGTTTAGCCGGTTGAGCTGGCTAAAGCAGCTAAGCTGGTTATGCCAGCTAAACTGGTTTTGCCAGCTAATCTGGTTAAGCTGGCTAATTCAGCTAAGCCGGTTTAGCCAACTAAGCCGGTTGACCGGCTTATTTTTACCCAACCTTTTTAGCCGGCTTGGCCGGTTAAATTGTACAGCCCTAATAGTAACCAAATCGAAAAAATGGTCAAATAAAAAAAAAATAAAATGAATATACCGAAACGAAAAAAAATCTCTAATACATAAATATTAATTGCAAAAACAGAAACTAATCGCCGAAATGGGAAAAATTACCAAAATGAAAGAAAAAATCGCTGAAACGGGGGAAAATTTCAAAAATTAAGAAAATTTCGAAAACGAATCACCTGAACATAAAAACGCTAAAACGGCAAAAAATCGTCGAAAAGAAAAGGTTGCGAAAACGGAGAAAAATCTCTAAAGTGAAAAATAAATCGACAATACTGAAAACCTCAGAAAGAAATCACCAAAACGAAAAAAAAATCGTCAAAACGGGAAAAAATCGCGAAAATGATAAAAATCATCAAAATGGAAAAATGGAAAAAATCGCGAAAACGAAAAAAGTTTAATACCGGAAAAAAATCCCCGAAAAGAAAGACACTAAATCAGAAAAAATCGTTTAAAAAATTTCACTCTAAAAAAATTTACAAGGCTCTCTAACGATTGGTTCTGCTAAATGACACAAAAAAAAATTATGCGTGTATCGGCGTTTTGGTTTAAGGTTTTCAGGGATATTTTAGTACTTTATGTTGAATAAGTACGAAATTAACCCTTAAATACATTTTAGGTTTTTAATGATTTCTGGAGTGCAAAATGAGTTTGAAGCTTTAGTGTCTTTGAAGACTTATAGTAAAAGTTTATGACAAATGTTTTAGAAGGGCATTTAAGCCTGCTTCATCGCCGTTTAATAGGATATTTTGCCCCTTTTTTAAGAAAGACAAAAATAACCATTTTCCGAAGCGTTTGTTAGAGCGTCGAAATGTTCCTCGTGGTGTTTTAAATAAAAGTAATGAAACGAACACATATTATACCTTCAACTTAAGGATTACAAACAAGTTTTCCTATGCCGATTCACTATAACAATATGAAATAGGTAAGCAACTCGCGTTGAAATGAATTTCAGACGTAAACTCTCAAAACGTCGATAACGTATTTTTGTGCCCTTTACTACAATCAGTCGTTAGAGTCTTGTCAAACGATTTTTCCGATTTGGTGTCTTTTTCTTTTTGGGGATTTTTTTTGCATTATTGAAGATTTTTTCTTTTTTCCATTTTGGAGATTTTTTTGAATTTTGTGATTTTTCCCCGTTTCGACGATTTTTTCGTTTTAGTGAGTTTTTTCGTTTTGGGGATTTTCGTTTTAGCGATTTTTGTGCCATCTGGCAACATTTTTTTCTTTTCAGCATATTCTCCTTGAGTTAAAATAAATTTGTCAAACGTGTTTCAAGTTCCCTTTGGGACGCTGTGCACATCACAGTGTTAAAGAAATAGAGTATATTTTGAAATAAAAAAATAAATGTTTGATTTACTTATAAAATTAAAAATACATTATTTTGTTATTTATTTTTTACTAATAACTTTCAATTGAAAACTAAAACTGTAAAAGAAGTCAACATTAGAAGCATGTGGCGTTCTTTAAAAACCCTACAAACCATTTCTTGGTCTTATTAACTAACCTCCATTTATCTGCTTCCTTTAAAGTGTATGAATGCTGTCAATGACACGATTTTTTTTATTAAGTCTAAATTGGTTTTAGCTTCCTTGTTGTTATTTTATTTCAATATTTTTCATATTTTTCTCTACACTGCATTTCTAGTTGATTTTCATTTTCAAATTCTGCTTGCTAATCTTCTTATGTTCCAATAACCGGCCGGGCCGGCATTTACAAGTACGAATTCATTCACTATCTCTGGTTTCGTTTTGAGTACTTTATTGTTAAGTGCTTTTTTAAATTTAGATTTTTTTTGCAAATTCTATTGCTTTTAATGCAAGCTCTCGTTCGTATGCGTGCCCAAGTGTCATCATAAGCTCCGACACCTCGTCGGACCTTGAGAGCAATTGAAAAAAAATTATAACAGTTTGTTTAAGTGAACGTTAATAGCAAATTTAAAATGTAAAACAGCAGCCAGTCAGACAGACAACCTATTCTACTTGTTTTTTATTTTGTGTTTTTATTTAATAAAATCGCATTGTACTCTTTCTTGAATTTAATAATTTTGCAAACAAAATTTATGCCGTATTAAGGTTAAATAAATTGTTTTATTTTCTTTTTAATTTAAAGGAAACAAAAAAAAGTATATAATTATTTTGTTCGTTTGGTGGTTTTTTGATTTTAAAATGACTTTTTATTTTTTATTTATAATGTAAGATAGACACTTTGAAATACTTCATTTGAAAGTTGAAATAATTTTATGACTTTCGGGAACGAGTTCCATGATTTTTATCAGAACATAATCCACTGTAGTAAAGATAAAACAAAGAAGTACACCCGGCATTACGTCGATGCTCCAGCGAGTCAATAGAGCTTGCTACCCCACTGTCGCCGATGAGCTTTCTTCGCCCTCTCCTGTACGTGGTAGAGTAACTTCGAAATATACTTCGAAGCACCGGCCCATACGAGTACATGAGAGTTCTATTCCATTTTCGGTCGGATGTAGGTGGTATAAATATTAAGGAGATCAGCAAGGGCGAAGTATCGTTTACACCGTCTTAAGAAACCGAGACACTTTTAGACTTGAAATATGTCCATCGTACGTCACACTGAATCATGCCAAGAAGATCAAGATCATCTGATTTCCAAATACTTAAACCATTCATAATTACAGCTTCGGTCATGCGTCTGTGCGTGAGCATACATCGACCCTATTTGCACGAACCCACTCAGAGATTTGTTATTACATCGTTATTAAGTGTATCATTCTTGTTTTGCCTCACGGCCCCGTTCTCCGACAGGCTTGGCCTAGTACTGAATGAATATGAATGGCAAATTATGCTATCATCTGCAAAAGATTGGAAAGGATTGGAAGTTTGGTAGAGAAGGAAGGTCGTTAAGGAAAATAAGAAATAGGGTAGGAGAAAGAACGGACACTTGCGGTACTCCTGAATTAATCATGTAGTGGGATTCTGTAACTTTAACCAATAACAACAGTTGTTATATTGTCAACTTCTTAAGTTATTTGCAATAACGATTTTACGATTCTGTGACTTCTTGTTAACAATATTGTTTAAATCTGTCATCATGTGGCATCTCTGTTAAAATAAACGAAAAGCGCGAAGAGGAATATAACAAAAACAAATGAACTTGTAATTGCCAAACAGTGTACAGAAATTTGTTTTCATTAATTTCGTTATTTGTGTGAAATAATTGTTAAATTAAATGTTTAAGTAATTTTTGTAGAAAATTAACTTTAATTTTTGGCATAAAGTGCGTGCTACGACTGAACAGCTGACTCGTTGTCTATTCATTAACAACAGAAAAATTATTGTTAAAAATGTTACAGAGTAGCAAAATCGACAATTTGCTTGTTAATTTTTTTTAACAATAACAACTTTGCTAAAATTTAATAGAGAATTGCACTACTGAACTCGTTTGATGAGATCCCATCTATAACATCTCGTATAGTGCGATCCCTGAGAAAGCTCGATATAAATCGAGAGAACTCATCACCGACACCAAATGCAACAAGTTTTCACAAAAGTACCTTACAAATATCTAGAGTCATTAGTTTACACTTCCCAAAATGCTGTATAGAGTGACACCATTTTTCCGAAAGGAATACCACTAAGTCACTCGTAGAGCGTCCACTACGAAAGCCATACTGGCGGCGGTCCGTCGCTAAGTAAACTATTGGACTCGTTTCGAAATTTAAATTTCTCAATTTTTCCAAACCTTGTATTTTCAAGATATCGGATCCAAATAACAACCGATTGTCACAATTGTTTCTTAATCTCGTAGATCACGTATGGGATCATGTATAAACATTTAAATCGGCCTTTATATGATCAAGGCAGGTGGCCATAAAGGATGAATCCATCGACACACCCGCCGTCAACACGCAAACTTTCCCTAAACCGAACAAAGTTCTTTTTTTCCCTTTATTCCCTTTTCTCACCCTACTTTAATTAAAATAATATTCACAGTAGCTTACTAGTCAAAATCTTCATGCAATGAAAATCTCGGTTCTAAAAAGTTTGTCCGGCTATGGGAGGTATTCGTTAAGAGAGGTTTCACTGTATGGACTGCAGAAAACTATATAAAAATTTTGTAAATCTTGATGTGTTATGTCTAATTTTTTCTTTTCAACGTTTAACATTAATAGACTTATAAAACTCGTAGTGAAATATCTTTACATGGTTTTTAATTTGCAATGATCCTCCATACGTATATGTAATAACACTAAGTATACGCATTCAATATTGAAAAACGAAAACAATTTTGAGGTTTTACCCTATTAAACATGGGCAATCGCTAACAGGACTTGTTTTCTCTGTGCGGCGGAACCAAAGTAGTATTTGTAGGCCATTCATTGAGAGTTTCATTGAAAGACGCATAAGGTGCTGCCCTTGCATTGTAGCGTAATTTACAGTACCAGGTGCTTAGAACTGTCTAAGGGGACTCAAACGCTAAAATTATAATAAGTTGAAGTGTGGTTCACAACTACGATTATGAAAATAGGAAACAATTTGCATACGTTAGACAATGTTTGCATTTTGAATAAGATTTCTTTTAATTTTTATTTATGCCTTTCGTTTTTTTTTTTTGGCTTAGAGATACATAGTAGGTGTGTTAATTAAGTCACAAACACAAAACATGACCGGTATGTTAATTACAGTAATATATTCACAAAGTGGACAAATATATACTTTTTTATATTTATGTTTAAGAAACTTATACAATTTATTTAATGACTTTAAGTACGAAAAATAAATGTTTACTTAAGACTTAAATAAACTGCAACTAAATTTTAAATTACATAATATTTTTGCAAATTGTTTGCTTATATTTAATATACATATTTCAAAAAAGTTAAACAAAAATTAAAATAAATATTATACTTTTATGCAAATTTTGTAATTAAGAAGTTTAAGCAAATAAAAAAAACTTTGCTTGCGAAAATTGTGTTAATATTAAAATGTTTTTTAAAATGCAGTAGCAAACGCTGTTTCACAAAATAATTTTACTCCTCCTATTAGCAAAATAATTTGTCAACATTTGTATGGTTTAAGCAGAAAAAAATTTTCGCAAATGTGTGTGCATATACATATGTACATATATAGTAGATAAATGATTGTCGTCTATACCCACTCGTATTAGCAAATATTATGTTATTTTGGTAGTTAATATCACCACTACAAATGTAGTTAATAGATGCCAAGCAAACACGCAGGTTTCAAGTAAGACTTTCGCCAGTGTTAGAAATTTGACAAATAATATTGTACTAGAGATGGGCAAGTGGAAAAAATTTATCGATATATTTTTAAATATCGATCAGCATCGATATATATCGAATAAAAAATATCAATATATCGCAAAATCGATATTTTTTCAATAATGATAACTCCCCCGTAGTCCCCAAATTTAAAACAAGAAAGTACCTTTCTTATAAATAATTAAGCTGGAAAGAGTTAATTTGAGGTTGCTGTTGGCTAAGTAGTTAGCGCGTTTGACTACAAACCCTGAGGTCTTGAGTTCAAGACTAGTTTCAGGCAAGCCAACAACATCATTCATTTTTCTCATATGCGTTGGTGTGTTATTGTGTTGGTTGTTGTAGGACTGTTGAAGTGATGAAGGCATAGCACTGATCACTTTGGCAGTACCGGCAGCGATTAATACTAACTTATCCTAATGCACTTCACAGCACCCTCCTTCGTCGGTATTGTAGCAGAAGAGTCGGTGAAGTAAAAGAACTAATAAAATGGCTGCACAGCTTAAACAACTCAATGCCTCTACTTGACACCAGAGGGGCTTGCAACACTGCTCTACAAAAAAACGCGCAATAGCAGGGTTGTAAATGAATTAAGCTTTCTATCTCTCTCCCACTTCACCACCTGTTCTCTCTACACTATCCCTTTCCCAAAGAAGGTAAAACATTAATTAATTAACTGGTAGGCATTAATTGCCTGATTGTGTTACTTCTCTCTTTAAAAAAAAAATTGCCAAGATTCTTACTGTTCCACCAATATTTCATGGAACATACATCAACAAAATTACACTCAAAGAATGATAATTTTTCGAATAGAAATAGACAAAATATTATAAATAAAACAAAAGATTTTGTTAGTAATATTCTATTAGATGAAGACTATGCCGAAATGTTTTTAAAAATTGCACGAAAAACAAAACCAAAGCTAAAAAATATCGCATACTGTCGATGTATTTGGAAAAAATATCGTTGTATCGAATGTAAAAATATCGACGATATATATCGATATATTTTTAAGAAAATATCGATATATCGATATTTTTGCCCATCCCTATAATGTACAATACAAAAAAAAAACCAAGGCTCTAAAGACTGATTCTGGTAGCTGGCACCAAGAAAAATTCACATCATATGTATATCGGAAATCTTGCAATCCTTACGTTTAAGGTATAAGAGTGTTCAGCACTTTTATGTGAAATAAATTTGATAATTTTTTTGTTTATAATTTTTTTCAATAAACATATTTTTATGCTCGAGCTCGAACTCTGTCAGATTTCTTTGCAGAATACAAATATAAGTTCTTTTTTTTTGATATTTTGTAAATAAATCCATAATATTTCGAAAGTTTAATCTTTTTTGTTTGTTGGGTAACTTCATTGCAATACCACCGTATGTACTTAGGTTTGTTAGTTACGTACTTATTTTGCTTGCATACAAATTTCATTGTTACCTCACATTTGTTTTCTTTACTTTGGTCGTAATTAGATCCACAAAAAGTAAAAAATAAATAAATGAAAAATAAAAAATGCTAGTGCACATTTTGTAGCGCTGCTTACTGATTGTTGTTCGAATGTATTATCTTAAGTTTACAATTAGTTTCTGCATATTGAGTCTTCTTCGTATTTACCTGGTTGCTGCTTTTACTAAAACGCATTCTGGGGACTTCATTGAGTTCAAAAAGAAAAAATAACTGAATTTGTTTGGTTTCATTATGGGAATTTTTTTTTTTGATTTATTTTTATTTCCTCATTTCAGTTATCATGCAATCGTATATTGTATTGGATTTTCCTTTAGCGCATTTAATTGCAAGAAGTCATCATTGAGACTATTGCATTTAGTTTTTTTTTTTAGCAAATAAATTTTTAACTTTTTCAAAGATATTCACAAAGTACAGGTTTCTAGAAGATCTTGCTTAGAGTACCAGTGCAATGTGCAATGTACAATTCTTTAATATACTATTTTACTGAATAATTAAAATGTTAATTTATAAACATTAATAAACGAAAACAGAGAGGCGGAGAACGGACGGGCGCATGAATGACAAGTCCAAACTGAAAAATTTAGACAGTGGAGTAAATCTTGGCAGCATGATCTTTCATGTGATATAAAAGTTTTCGAAATAGGTTCATAAATAACGAATCTTCACAGAAAAAAATAAGTTTCGTTGTTGATAACAAAAATCCCGGTATTCAATAATTGTTTTTTTCAAATTTCCTTTGATAAAGAATTCCGCTATATTGATAACAAAATTATTTCAAAAGAAAAAAATAAATAAATAAAAAAAATGTTGACATGGCTGAGATACGAAGCCGGGCTTCCCGGACGTAAAGCATACTCTCTACAGCTGAGCC
Organism: Panzeria rudis; assembly: GCA_956483635.1. Taxonomy (NCBI): domain Eukaryota; kingdom Metazoa; phylum Arthropoda; class Insecta; order Diptera; family Tachinidae; genus Panzeria; species Panzeria rudis. Next base: position 179,375,040 of record OY101448.1, read on the forward strand.
ATGTCCAAGTTATTTTCTTATGAGATAAAACTAGTTTTAAATACTTACGTATGAAAAGAAATAACCGGCATGGGAAAGAAATACATACAACGAAATATTGTATTGAGTTAATGACAAATGTTATTGAAATTAATTTTGTTTTCAATAACATTGTTTTATTGAACATAATTCTTGTCTATTTTTTTTCTGTGCTGAGGGAACAAACATAAAATAATACAAACTAATTAATTGACAACCTTTTACGTATTTGTTTTAAAGTCGGCTAAAAATGAAAAACTCGTTGCAAATTAAAACTAAATTGAAAACTTCATTACATATTCGAACATAATTTTACTATGTACTTCTTAATGGACCCCCACTAATTGGAGAAGATGGAATAAGAAAACATACACAATTTTCACATCATTGTGAGAATGAGAAAAAAATTAAACTAAAATGTCAAAATACACAGACATGCTCATGACGGTGTAAAAAACACCAACAACATAAATAAGATCACCATTAGAAATATTTAATGAAAATGTGAAAGAGGAAACCTAAACAATATAAAGTGATTGTGAAAAAATATATGTACATATAAATGATATAATATACATACATATGTACAAAGACGGACAACACAAAAACAATAGAACTCGGAAAACAAATCTCTGAAGCTTTTGAGATTTATTACAACAATAAAAATTCATGCCACTAAAAAAACTAGAACAAACTTCTTATACTTCAAAAAATCAGAGTAAAAGAAAAAAGTAAATCATAAAAATGCAAATTTCCTACTTTTATACACAAACATATTTATATATGTAAATATATACCCAGTTGGGCCGACTGCCTTGCACGACATTGTCATCTACGATTGTTGTACGAATTGTCTTCTGTCGATTAGGTTTTCTAGTCGACAATTTAAGTGAATCGCTGGTCACGACAATCTAAGCGACAAATTCTTGATTGTTTTCCTTTTGGCGACAATATGAGCGACAATATGTTTCGTTTTGTCCTCAACACAACTTTGTTGAAGACAATGTGAGAGACAATCCCCCTTATTATGAAAGGCGACGGCGACGTCACATCAACACGACAGCAAAAAATTGTCACTTGTCTACTCTTTGTCGACAACAATTTCCAAAAATCGTGCCTTATTTGAAAGATAAGAATCTTATCTTATTAGAAAGATAAGAATCTTATCTTTCAAATTTGAAAAAGATCGTAAAAAAACGGTTTTGAAAAAATGAAGTTAATGTCTGCTTAACGTTCAAACTTGAAGAAAACTGTTTTTTCACTACATTTACCGTTATAAAATCACTTTACGAAGAGACCTAGAAAAACCATCGGTATTTTCTTTCTCTATGGGCTCCAACCAAACAGAATTGATGCTTAAGAGCCCCTGAATAATTTTGTCTCAACATTTGTATCATAGTGTTATCGAAAAAAAAATGGGAGACAAAATTGCAGGCAAACCCATTCAAACAAAAACAAAAAGAATTTTGATAATCGATTAACAAATGACAGAGTTATGCCTGTGCAAACATTAAAAAAATACACACTAATTGATAACCTCCTTCTTTTTTGAAGTCGGTTAAAAAGGGTGGTGTTATAAGCTTGTAATGTGTATCTGTGTGTCTGTCTGTCTGTTCCCTCGTAGAGCCTAAACGGATGGACCGATTTTGATTTAGTTTTTTTAAGCTGACTTGATCTAGAGTGTTCTTAGGCTATGTTTGAAGAAAATTGGTCCAGCTGTATCCTCTTGAATCTGTGTGTCTGTGAGATCATAGCTACCATACGGCTACATTGATTTTAATTTATTTCCTTTTGTTTGCAAGGTGACTTAAATCTGCTAACCTATATTTGAAAAGAGAAATCGGTCCAGTCAGACTTATGAACTTATCAGCCATTTTCTTCGGTGGCTTTTAAAATTTCGAGTTTAATGTCTCAGCAAAAAAGTCAGATGTTGTTCCAAAGGTTTACCATTTCCATTGCATACCAATACCTAAAGGTACTGAATTTAATAATATTCTATGGCTGCTCTTTATATCAAATATTGTTTCAGATAACCTTTTAAGCGCATGTCATTCTTTCTTTCTTTGGATTACTTCCGTGCTATGAAAACCACGTGTTAAATTCATTAATGTTTCATCAGAAATAGAACTACTTTGAACTGAGTTCATCAATGATGGTGATTTGTATGTTAATTTGTAACCCCCGACCAAAAAAAAAAGTGGTGTTATAAGTTTGTAGTGTGTCGTGTCTAAACGGCTGGACCGATTTTGATTTAGTTTTTTCAAAGGTGACTTAATCCTAACTATGTTTGATGAAAATTGGTCCAGTCGTTTAGAAGTTATCACCTATTTTCTAGCGGTATCCTCTTGAATCTGTTTGTCTGTGGCACCGTAGCTCCCAAATGCTAGATCGATTTTAATTTATGTATGCAAAATTTCATAAGAATCGGTTTAGTAGAAGTTGTTGAAAAAGAATATTTACTTTGCAAGGGCGTGGCACAGCCCACTTTTTTATATTGATGTAGTATTTCAACAGAAGCTTAATGTGTGTGTAAAATCTCATAAGAATCGGTTGAGTAGAAGTAGTTGAAAACGAATATGTATTTACTTTCTATGGGCGTGACCCCGCCCACTTTTCAACGGGACCAATCTGGAAGTACATCCTTTTGAACAGAGAAAAAATATCCTAAATCGGTTTAGAAATGGCGGAGTTTTGAGGGAACATACATAAAAAAAAATACATGCCGAATTTATAACCTTTCTCCTTTTTCTGAAGTCGGTTAAAAATGGTCTAGACGTTTGAAGTTATCAGCCATTTTCCTCGGGCCTTTTAATATGTTCTATATAATGTACATAATAATAACGCTATTCAAATATTTTTCAGACATTCGAAAATTTCTTTAGAATTTTCCCAGAAAAAATCTTCAATTACGACTTTCGATATCGATAAAAATTTCTATAGAAAATAAATAGAATTTTCTCAGACATTTCGGTAAAGTTTTCAGAATTTCCACAGATAAAAAGGTTCGCTGTCGTGTCAAATATGATTTTTGGTACGCTTTCTGACCGTCTTTGTATACGAATTCGGCATCTTGTGCAGACTTTCTGACGAACTCGTATCGAAGTAAGCAAAAATTTTCATTGGATCAAGTTAGTTTAGTCTGAATGAAGTAATAAGCCCAGCTAACCAAAACGTTCGAAAACAATATCGCTTACGAACGTTCCTCAAACATATATTCACGCCATTTACATTGTGCCTTTTTCGATTGGCTTTAAAGGCAGGCTTTTTTATTTTGAGAGAGAGAGAGAGAGAGAGAGGTGGTGAGAAGCTAGCGGGATAAGAAAAAGGCACGAATTGAAATTTGGGGGTTTTTTTTATATTTCCTTTTCTCATTTTCGTACTCAGCATTAAGTATATTATACACATACTTACGCCAAAAAGGCATGGAGAAAAAGTCTGTTATGTAAATAAATATGCGTGACTTTTCGTAGGGGTTTTAAAAGAAAATTGTCAAAAATAGGCAGGCTAAAAAGGCATAGTGTGAAAAGGCACTTAGTTATACAAAATGTTCGAGAACGTCGGTAATCGTTCACGTTTTCTTGCTGATGGTCACGATTTCGGAAACTGTACGAATGCTGAAAGAACTTGGAAAAAATGTGTACTGGGTATGCGAACATAGTGCATATGCTTGCTTGTGTACGAGTCAGGCGCGGATTCAGCTTAAGTTTTTGGGAGGGAAACTTTTAAATGAAATACACCATTTTGTAAAATTTATTTTAGAAACTTAGTGGAATTGAGCTATATTTTAATCGTTTTGGGAGGGGAAATATTTCTTTTTCCCCTCCCCTGGATCCGCGTCTGGTACGATTGTACTTTATTTTTTACAATTTCATTCATTCATTCATTCCTCAAAGTATTTTATATTGTGTCGCCAGTTTAAAGTACTATTTCCTCTTTGGAGTTTAATATTCGCCAAAACGGCTCTTAAAGAGTATATCTTAATATTTTCCTTAGAGTAAGAAAAAAAGTTGCAAATACTCACATAAATATAATAGAAAAAAAGTTCAAATTATAAGGAGTCAATGAAATGATGATTACCAACGATACAACGACAATTTATATGCAGTCTACGAATACTAGCATAGTTGCCGGATTTTATAATTTGTTGGCAAATTGATGATTGACTGTCATCACGAGAAGAAGGTTTTAGGTTCATAAAAAACATTTGTTGGCTCAATAATATATTTGAATGTGTTTGGATGTTATTGTGTTATTGGTTTCATGAAACGCAATTCATGTGAAATTACATAACATATCCTTTATAATTTTTTCGCCAAAAAAATTTGTATGCAAAACAAAACAATTTTTTAAAATTAAAAAAAAAAATGTTTTTTTATTATAATTATTTCGAACTTATTTGCTGTGATCAGAGTTTTTCTTTTCCCGGACTTTTTCATTTCCCGGGAAAGCGGGATTGATTTTTTAATTTCCCGGGACTTCCGGCCAATACAAATAAATACAAATAAATTAAATGAAATGATATTTCATTTCATTTAATTTATTTAAACAAAAAAAAAGCAGTTCATGTTAGTAGCAACCCGAAGAAAATTTTTTTTACTAATTTCATACTTATTTGTAATATGTATCTCTACCTCCTTAAGTAGAAAAGATATTGGAATGATTTTTGCTTTATTTTATAGGGCAGTAATAAAAAGCTCATACTGCTAAGCAAAACTGAACTGAAATAATTAAGTAGAGAAGGAAGCCTTCTGATACCATCACATAATCATGAGTGGCTTAAAATAATAATCTGATATTTTCAGAAAATATAGACCAGTACTTCTTTATTATTCCCACTTAGTGTCGATTTGTTATTTTCAATCGTTTACGAAGTATGATTTGTTTAAAAGCGCAATTTTTATGAAAATATGGGTAAAATAAAATGGGATAAAAATCTGATTTTTTTTTTTTAGAAAATATATGTTGGTTATGTCCACTTAATGACGAATCAGTTATTTTCATTTGTTCACAAACTATGATTTTCTGAGTGCTGCTCTTAGAAAAATGTGAAAATGAAATATGAGACAAATAAAATGGAATCAAAAATACATAGTTTTTCTTCTATTTACATATTTTTCTAAATAATAGCAGCACTAAAAATGTCTGCTTTCAAAGAACAGTTGCCATAATAATATTTAAAAAATTTCGGGAATTTCGCCACAATTTTCCCGGGATTTATTTCCCGAAAAATATACGGGATCCCGGAAATTTTGTTCCGAATAAAACAACTAGCTGTAATAAAACAGTTTAGTTAACTTCAACTTAAGTGACTTAATTCTCGTATTCAATTTTCACGAAAAGTTTGTATATACATACATACATATAAGAATAAAAATCATATTTATAAACAAAATACACATGATCGCTGATGATGGAAGTATAATGGCTTCCGAAAGTAGCGCCATTTTCTGCTGCCTACGTTGAAAAATTAAGTTGATGTTGATTTTTCCATTGTTTCTTGGAATAATAATCATGCCTGATTCTTTCTAAATATAACGTTACGAGCCTTAAGCCTTGTAATCAGTTCGGAATAATATCATAAAAACGAAAACATTTTTAAAGAGAATTCATCTGCCAGCCTGGTTTCATACGTATGTGTCGGCGGTGGCAAGCTTTGTACTATACCTGTTGAAACTTTTGTACCAATTGTCTTCCACGAACTTGTCCTATGACTAGTGAAAATTAGGGATGTGTAACCGATACCGATATATCGGCGATACTTGATATGTTCCAATACATATCGGTATCGGTGATATTTTACTGTCGATACGACGATACTTTTCAAATTTTTTCAGAGTATATTTTAAGGCGCATTTAAATCTGCCTTGGTACAAGTATTTCTTCAGTAAAATGTTTTTTGTAGAGATAGATGCATGTACAAACACAATTGGCAATTACCTTTGTATAAGAGAACTGAAAATAGTGATCACAGTCACTGTTTTAAGTGACAGTGATTTTTAAATCACGTGCACTGTTCACGATGTTCTTTAAAAATCACGGTATCGCTCATCTCTAATTCAAAGATAATACAACTCTGCGTTGCATTTTTTATGCTCGGTTGTGTATATATGTACAATGTACATTGCACATACATATGTACATATCTGATTCGTTTTATCATAACACCTTAAGTCTAAAAATGGTGTTTGGAAATTTTAACGATTTAATGTAAAATCTGTTGTGTTGGTGTTTTAGAGTGTGAAAAATTCGAAAACCGGAATATTTAAAAACGGTTTGGCCCCAATTGTGGATTGTAAGAAGGCGAACCAGAAGATGACCTTAAGTCGATTTTGACTTAACTCGACTTAAGGTGTTATGATAAACGATACATATACATATCGCACTTGATCAACAAGAGGGTATTAACTCAAAATTTTAAAATTTTCAGTAGAGTCCAACAACTGTTTGCTGTTACATTTTAAAGGAGTTTAAAAATCCGAATACATCATAGTAAGTAAAGTCCATTTGAAAATATATTTACGTTGTCTTTCTGTTAAATTTTTGCAAGTATAGCATGAAAATGGTTATAACTAAAGAAGGATTGAATTATTTCATGAAAAGGGTCACAACTCAAAAAAATGTGAACAATTTTATCATAAAAAATGTTCTCAAATGTGGTTTTCGAGATGAAAAAGTAATCGGAATACGTTTAAACTTTTACAGTAGATAAATATTGATGTTCTTAGTTGATTTCTTCCAAAAAGTGAAATTTTAAAAATTTTGTGTTGTTGATCAAGTGCAATTGGTATATTTTAACATACATATAAAGCTGCAGCTACTTATTTAAAGGTATTTGTCAAATAGCCATTAAAATTTCTACACAGCTTGTCCTCTGTATTCGAAAAAGGAAAACTGTACATGCATTAAAAAAAACTTATTCGATACAGACCTCTAGTACATACTATTTAAGTTGAAATTTAGAGCCATTTTGAAATTCTTATTTTCCAGACCTGGTATGTTGAAACAGTAGTAGAAGTTGTACTGGAGTAGTTATTTTATTAGCATTTCTGTCGCAGTAGTTGTTATTTAATTTATGAGTGTTTAGTTTTTCAGAAAAAATACTGCACAGACTTGGTAAATAGTGAGTTCTAATGATTGTTTTAGTTAAAAAATATAATCTGAAGAGACTTTTACTCACTATATGATAATGGTTCGTATTTGTAGTTACAAAAGTATATACGAATATATTCGGTTTACGGAGAAAAAACTAAAACGATAAAAACTGTATATTCAATTAAAATTTTCAATTACGCGAAATTAAAAAAAAAAATTTTGAAATTTTTGATAATTTTTTTATTGACAATTATTGAGTAATAGGTTTTTCTGTGTATTTAAAGCTTCCCTGCAGACAAAATGACTAGTATGTGGTTAGAAATATACTAGTGGCTTTTTTATTCAGACTAGTTGTGTAACTGTCCTTTTTCAATATATCGAACTTTAACATTAGGTTGTCATAGGAGCCCAACTAGTTTATTTGTACATAGTTATATGGAAGTTGAAATACTAGTTATTATAGACTAGTGCGCTTACTAGTTTCTTTATTTATAGTTTTTTTTTAATATTAAAAAACATTTGGCTCAACCGAGATATGAACACACAGTCCTCATATTTCAAGGCATGTACTCTATACACTGCGCCACTTTCTACTTATTATATTTAGAGTTAAAATTTTGTTTTATGTATTTACACCTGAAAATATGTCAATTTATAAAAAATAATTTAAATTACTAGTATCATTACAACTACTTGTATGACTTCCAAAACGTTGTTGTTTGACCAGTATCGTTACTAGCCTCATTACAACTAGTAAGATGACAGTCCTTTGTTGACTAGTAACGTTACAACTAGTAATATGACTGTCCCAAAACGCAACTAGTTGTACATTTAGCTGCAGGGTTCCTTTGTTTACCAATACTGTTTATGTTCAAATGATAGAAAGAATTAATTGAGCACCTAAATGATTAAATTCTTTTAAAGGCTTTGATGACTTTTGCATTTTGTTGGTATAAGACCGCCATGGTCATGTTTAATTCGTCGTGTTTTCCTGACGATTTTCTTTGTTGTTTATGCCTTGTATCATCTTGAGGCCATTTTGACAGCATTATGTTTTATATGACACATCTCTTTTGCATGCATTGGCATGCGTGTCTCAAAACGTTTTTGTTTTATGTAATATTTTTCTTTATTTCTTTTCGTCTACAAATAAGGAAGGCGAAGTCGTCTGGTGTTTAAGGACAGTCATTTTAAATGAAGGCAATAAACTTGTTGTTTTTCTTGTGATTCTTTAATATTTATTTAAATATGTATGATGAAATAAATGTAAATAAAATATTTAATAAAAGGAATGGGGAATCATTCCTATGAAAATCTATTTTTATTTCAAAGGACGTACATTTTTAAAGGAAACTTTTTTTGAAAGGCATTTTTCGCAACTGGTACATAACTCAAAGCCCGCTTTTTTTTAAATATTTTTTGAAAAAGTGTTTTTGCAAACGTACTTCTTTTAGAGGGTACTTTTATCAAAAAATACATTTTTCAAAAGGCACTTTTTTAAAAGGTACTTTTTTAAAAATTACTTTAAAAAAAAAGTTACTTTCTTCAAAAGATATTTTTTTCAAAAGGGGCTTTCACAAATACTCTTTTCAAAAGGTATTTTCTTCAAACACTTTTTTCAAAAAGTATTTTTTCAAAACACAATTTTTACAAAATATAAAATTTTTTCAAACAGTTACTTCTTTTTACATTTTAAAATATAATTTTTCCAAAAAAATTTTTTTGTAAAAGTACTTCTTTCTTTCCATAGATATACTTTTCAAAAGTTACTTTTTAACTTTAATTAGTCACAATCAGTTACAATCAGTGACAATCAGTCGCAATCAGGTGCAAGCAGTCACAATCATTAGCGATCAGTCGAAATAAGTCACAATCATAAGCGATCAGTCGAAATAAGTCACAATCAGTCGCAATCAGTCATAATCAGTCACAATAAGTCAATTGTGATTGTGCCTGATTGTGACAGATTGCGGCTGATTGTGACTGATTGCGACTGATTGTGACTGATTGTGACTGATTGCGACTGATTGTGACTGATTGTGCCTGATTGTCATTCATTGTGCCTGATTGTCACTGATTGTGACTGAACGTGACTGATTGCGATTAATTGAGACTGATTGTGACTGATTTCGACTGATCGCAAATGATTGTGACTGATTATGACTGATTTTGACTGATTGTTACTGAGTGCGACTGATTGTGATTGATTACGACTGATTGCGACTGATTGTGACTGATTGTTACTGATATGAGGCCGTGTATATATTTTTGTTGATTTTTTTTATACTGGGGAAAATTTTTACTGTGTTGTTTTAAATTTCGGTTTAATTTATGGAAAAAATTATATATATTTTGATTGATAGGCTTGGATTTTTATTTTGAATTGGATGAAAAAATAGACATTTTTGGAGAATTGAAGAAAAAAGGACAGGCTTGGTGAAAAAAAGGACTGGCTTGGTGAAAAAAGAATAAAAGTTGTGAAATAAGAAAGATTTGCGACTATAAATTAAAAACAAAAGATTATTCTTGCACTGAAATTTGTGATAAAAATTAAATAAAAACACTTGGGGTATTCTCACGGTGTCCAGAAATACTTTTGAAATAAACTGTAAACGCAGTTTATAAGCCATATCCCTCACCTTTATTTTCCGCCAGGTTTGATTCTCTCAGGAAGAAGGGTTTGGGCACAGTGGACATATCCCTGAGAGAATCCATATGAGAGAATATTAACTAAGTCATATTTTCAAAAGTTTATAAAAAAATTTCAGAAATACTTTTGAAATAAACTGTAAACGCAGTTTATTAGCCCTATTCCTCACCTTTATTTTTCGCCAGGTTTGATTCCTTGAGGAAGAAGGGTTTGGACACAGTGAGCGTATTTGTAGAAAAAGTCTAAAATTCAGTACGAAATACTTAAAATACTTATATAAAAAAAATCTCGCATGCCATATTTATTAAAAACATATTTAACTCGGCATTTTTATCTTCACACACATGTATTTAATATTATTCTTCCAAGTTCAAGTTCACTAAAATCCCCAAAAAATTTGTTTATCTTAAAACCGAATATATTGTGTGTTTAAGTAAATGAAAATTTCTTTTGACTTTACTTTTCTTGAACAAAATTTAAACAAAAATCTTCTTATTACTTTTTTTTTATTAATTAGTTAAGTTAATTATTGTAAACAGTTTTGGAATTTAAAAATACTGAAAGAAATATTACCACACCATATGGCGGCGGTGGTGACGTTGAATGGATGGCTGACTGCATGATTAAGAATTAAAAAGAAAAGAAAACAAAGTTCAAAATTGCTATTTTTATTACAGCCGGCAAATGGCGGCATGCAGGCGCTGTCGCCTGTCATCCATCCGCGCTATATTTGTAACACAATTAATTTTGCGTTGGGTGCTGCGTGAGTTTTTCTCTTGATTTTGAAGTTTTTCGCTGTGTTACAAAACATGAAGTGCATACGAGTACATAACGTTTGAGAGTATTTTGTGCTGTACATTTTATTAGTCGTCCTTTATAAATACAAAATAGAAACATGTTTTTTGTTTGTTTGTTTGGATATGGTTCATTTCGGAATCCTCATACAGCAGCCAATAATTTCAGTAGAGCTGTCAACCAGTCAGCCGTACTTTAGAGGTATAATTAAGGAATATGTTTGTGTGTATTTTTGTGGTTGTTTGTCGCCATAGTCTTCCAAGACGAAACTGTTATGGAAAGTAAATTACTACTTTTTTATCCATAATATTAGTTTTGAGAAAGTTATAGAAATTTCAAAATTTAGAAAAACATCAAGTTCTTACTTTCTTAACTTTTGATATAATCCCAGGAAAAACTTTCGTTGCAAAGTAATGAGTTAAAATGCTAATAAGCATACCCTTCAGTACTTCTACTTTGACATTTTAACCAATTACTTTAACATGGCGATGTTATTGGCGGCAAGTACTTAACACATTTGCAAATTACAAATAACAAGTTATAAATTTCAATATTTAGAAGGTATTGAATACACAAAACACAATAGCCTAATTCACAATCTTGTGCAAATGGTCTTGCATCGTTGCGTTTGCAAAATGGTATAGTATATTGATACTCACCACTTAACAACTGTTAATGGTGAGAATCAATTTACTATACCATTTTGCAAATGCTACGATGCAAGACCATTTGCACAAGATTGTGAATTGAGCTAATGAAAATTAAATGTCTCTGTAAGCATTGAACTCATGCCGTTTGCAGTTATTGTATTATTTTATGCCAAGTGCTCTTTACTCACTAGGCTATTGCACAACTATTTTATTACGGACACAAAACTTTTTTCTCAAACATGAACACATTAAAAAAAAATCTATTTTGTTTCCCCAGGGGTTGAACTGTTTATCGTCTGTATGATAAGCAGATAAACTACTACTCTGCCAATAAGGTAATAAATGAATTGTTTAATTACTACACAGAAAGAAAAACGCCGTACTAAATTCAAATACTTTCTACTTACTTTGAGTACGACTAATTTAAGTACGAATAACATATGCTTAAAATGTACTTAAGTCAAGACGAAAAGGGGATAATCACGTAAAAAAATCTTGAATCAATAACAAAATACTTAAATTGTGTACAAAAATTCTTATTTTAAGTACTATGTATTAGTATAAACTTTTTACACACTCGTAGTGTGTTGGTATTTGTTTGCTTGTTGATAGCTTCAGTCGCATGTTGTGCTTATGTTGTTGTCTTGTTGTTGGTGCACGAACAAACAGAAGTTCGTGCACTGCCGACTAATGGCTTACAAACGTCGTATTATATGCTGCTGGTTTGTACTGGATTTTAGCCATCGTTCTTTCTATACCGAGTTAGCTGAGTTGTCTAAGGCGTTGGTTTACATGGTGAGTTAAGTTCAATACCAGGAATGAACAAAAATAAATTTATATTAAAACAAGTGAGTAAAAATATTAAATTTATATACTCGTAAGTAGTAAAAATAAAAATTCTCAAGTCTGTTCCAGGAGTATTAAATAAGTAAAAGTTAGCCTGATTCGGGCTTGATTGAAGCACGCGCGGGATTGATTAAAGTACGCAGTTTAGGATTGATTCAAGTACGCTGCGGATTGATTCAAGTGTACAGCGCGCTTGAATCTACATGTAATACGACGTTTGTCAGCTACTTGTCGGTTATGCCCGAGAAATAAAAATAAACAACAACAAGAGCAAAACATTGATTTGTGGCTATCATCAAGGAAACAAACACCAACACACGAGTACGACTGTTTATAAAGTTTGTAAACATACTCGTACTTAGAATAAGATTTTTTTTACATGAATAAAGTCCAATCAGGCTAAAATTAAGTATTTTGCACTTGAATATTCCGACTTGAATCAATCTTTCTGTACTTGATTTCAGAAAAACCGGGACTACCGCGCTTTTGACACCGCTTGGGATTAATGAAAGTACGGATGGACTGATTTTTCTTTTCAGTGTAGTAAGAAATTGCTCAGCTACTGTAAAGTAATACAGACGGTATGTAGTTTGTGGTTGAAAAGTATGTTGTTCGGTAATGACAACTAATTGCCAAGTTTTTGCTAGGATTTTATTAATTTTTTTTAATGATGGCAACAATTTTACATTTTGTTAAACACATTGATCTACTCTTTCAATCGAGATATATCTTGTATTGATCGGACCAAAATTGTGTGAGCTACAGACGTTGCAATGCAAAAAAAAAATGCATTTCTCGATGTTTTCTGCTCAATTAAGATGAAAAAATTAAGTTTTTAATATTTTTAAGTGAAAGAGAATTTCATGACAAGCAAATGAAGCACAATATTGTTAAGATCTGAATCTTATTAGAAATTACGTGAGTCGTCACTAAAAAATGTTTACCCTTACACGCAGACCATTAGTCAAACTTTCAATAGCTCTTTGTCTATTAATATTTTTAGAAAATTCTATATAAAAAGTAGACATACATACAACCCTGTTCTGTAAATCGAATTGAATTGAGTCAATTTCAAATCGACTCAATTTACAGAACACGGTCGTTAATTTCCTACACTTTTTTTTTTTAAAGAGAAGTAACACAATCAGACAATTAATGCCTACCAGTTAATTAATTAATGTGTTACCTTCTTTGGGAAAGGGATAGTGTAGAGAGAACAGGTGGTGAAGTGGAAGAGATATAGAAAGCTTAACTAATTTACAACTCTGCTATTGCGCTTTTTTTTTTGTAGAGCATTGTTGCAAGCCTATCTGGTGTTAAGTAGAGGCATTGAGTTGTTTAAGCTGTGTAGCCATTTTATTAGTTCTTTTACTTCGCCGACGGTTCTACTACAATACCGACGAAGGAGGGTGCTGTAAAGAACACTGGATATGTTAGTATTAATCGCTGCCGGTACTGCCAAAGTCATCAGTGCTATGCCTTCATCACAATCCAACAACAACCAACACAATAACACACCACTGCCTGAAACTAGTCTTGAACTCATGACCTCAGGGTTTGTAGTCAAACGCGCTAACTACCCAGCCAACAGCACCCTTGGGAGCATTATAGTTCTACTATTTCTTTTCAATCGGACCCGCTCTTCAGAAATTACTGTTTTATTTCCAAAATACTTTTATTCTGCCCCAATGTACTTTGTGAGTTCTTTTTTTCCTCTCTTATAATGGGGGCATAAATAATTTTTTTGGATGTTCCCACTCATCATTCATATGTTTTTATTTGTATCGATTTTTATTCTTTATTTCTTGAGTATGTTTTGGTTTTTGTTATTGATCATTCCCAGCAAACAGAAAGTCATACATTTAAAAATATATTCGATTTAAGATATGATTTCAAACACAAAGTTGTGATCTCAAATTGAGACTGATTCGAAATCTATCTTTATCTCAGAGGATAAAAGTTTGAAAACGATTTGAATGAGATTTGAGAAACAAGGCATTCTCAACAAAAAGCGTATTATATTCTTCAATTTAAAAATGGGGTTATTGTCAGGCTTATCCCCAAAATAAACTTTCTTCTCAATTGTTTGTGTAGTTTAGTTTGTAAATGAATGTAGATCATACGTGTAGATAATAGGAACGATGTTTTAAATGATCGACCTTGTGTTTGTTGGGTATACATTCGATGCGTGTGTATAGTATATTATCATGAATCTTTATTGAACTAAAGGGAATTGATCTAAATTAAATTATCTTCCTTTCTATTTTTTAGTTAAATATCAAATAAAAAAACTAAATTTATTACACCCGAAAGCAATATATATATAAATACTTATAATTTCAACAGAATTTTAACAATTTATTAATTTATGATGATAAAACGATTGAATGGTTTTGTCCTCAAAATGATTTCACAAACTATTTCTAAACAATTTTTGAAAATTTTCTAGCTGAGTTTCTTTTTTATCTTTTTTTATATAGGGAGTGTTTAATAAAATATGTAGACACGCTCCTTTTTATAGAAAAAATGTGTCACAAATTAGTGTAGCTAAAAATTCAACAAACTTGTATTTAATATCACATATTTTCAGATTAAAATGTTGTTATTTAATTTATTTGTAAAAAATTAAACTATAACATTAATATAATTTTTTTTCTTTTTATTTTTAGGTAAATATGAAACATATTAAATATTTTAAATGCACGCTTCATATGTAATACAAATGGTATGTAAATATTAATAATTCCTTATTTAAATTATAATTAAAGCGTTAAATTTTAAAGTGGCCATAATTCCTTTACTTAAATAAAAAGATAAAAATTTAAATGCGGTGTTTCCATTGAGAAATGCTGTATCAAAATGTCTGTCCTTCAGACTTCCGAACGATTGAACATCTTTCAAGCATAAATAACGGCCATTACAAGAGAGGTTTCATAGGCTATAGCAAAGAATATAAATCATATGATTTATATTCTTTGACTATAGTCAGAGATATTCTAGTTGTAACTGAATACCTCTGAAATTTTATTCAATTACTCTTATACGGCATGATGACCCACAACTCGAAAAATATGACATAATGAAAATTTTTCTTCGAAAAAGTTGTTGTCTTTGATGTTTTCGACAGCTTTTGCCTTACCGACTTTTATCTAAATCGTACACTTAGGAAAATAAAGCAATGTAAAATCAACATGACGCAATTGTGATTGTAAATCATATTAAATTTACAATAAATAATTCGTCGTGTAAGTGTTTTAGTGTTTGTTTGTTTTGTTCATTGCTACAGTTCACTGTTGTTCTTAGTTGTGTGACTTGTTGTGGTTTATTCTTACATGTGATGGCTATGTAGACGACATAAAACGAATTATCAGTGAAAATTTACTGCTGCTGGCTTAGAATTACCATTGTTTCATATTAATTTTAAATCCAAAATTATTAATCTAACATTAAATCTCTTTGGTTTAAAATTTTTCACTGCTACGACAATTTTGTTATAAACGTTACATTTCACTTTAAAACAACATGACTATAACTTAAATTTTTATGTTAAATAATCATTTAAATCATATTGAATTAAAAGAAAATTCATTTTACATACGATGGGTATTTATTTACAGTCAAATTCATAAAAAATTCTTATTTTAGGTTTAAGACTCGCAATTGTTATTGAACAGTTTCACGCTAAAAACTGTTTAATATAAAACTGTATTCATAAACACTACAATAGACATTGTGTGTTTTAAGGAAATTTAGATTTCGATACTGGCAACACCACCATGTTTTGTAGCTAGTGTTGCAATAAAAAGAATATGATTTCATCCGGATATTGAAATAAACGAATATCTTTTTATTGTTTTCGTGTAAGTTAAGATATTTTGAACTCTCTTTATAATATATTTTTCTCCACTTATTTAACACAAGTTTTCTATGAAGAAAAAGGAAAAAAGAGAAATGATTACAAAAGAGTTCATACGACTCTTTTAATCATGTATGAAAAAGGTACTCGAATAAACAGCCTATTTTCATTTGTGTTGATTGTTTCTACATTACTAACATTTCTTTTTGCTTTTATGTGTTTTGATGGTGTTTTTTTTTGCTAATTCTGTTGCGAATTTTGTTTAACTTAAATAATTAAATGACATATTCTATTAAATTTAAAAGAAAATACGTAAACGCTTATAGCCAAGACTTCAAGCTTTAATTTAAAGCATATCATGTATTCCTGTGTGCTAAATTTGCAAATATATTTGAAGTTGAAATTGATATATCGATGATATGAATTTATTGAAGGTTTATAGTAGGTGCATACCATCTTTAAACCTATTTTAAAATTTTCATGTAATATTTTTATGAAATTTTGCTTAAAAGTAGTTTATTGCCCTGTTTTAAATATTTATGAATATGGCTGTTAGTGTATAACTAAAGTAAAGTTTGAAGCTGTTGTGGCTGCAGTGGTTAGCGCACGAAGTATTATGCAAGTGGCGCGAGTTCAAATCTTGGCTGGGGCAGCCAACTACAACACAAAGTTTTGTGATGCCTATGCTAATAACCATCAAGTAAGTAAAATGATGAAAAAAAAGCTATATTAAAGTCATGTTGTATCAGCTTGATATAACTATAATTCAACATGATTCTTTGTGTTGTTTCAATATCAAATTCACGTTGTTTCAACTTGAAATAACTTTGATTCAACATGATTCTTCGTGTTGTTACAATATGAAAATCACGTTGCTTCAACTCGAAATAACTTTGATTCAACATGCTTTTTCGTATTATTTCAGTATCAACTTCATTTTGATTTAACTGTAGTGCAATATTAAATCAACATGAAATACAGTTAATTCAAAAGGATAAATGTTCCTTCAAGATCTTTGTAAATCATGTTGAATAACCATGAAACGCCTATAAAGCAAAACCACTACAGAAACATGTTAAATTAACATGGTTTTCGACGATTTTACATTGAAACTTTTCTGTGTGTATATTTAACAAAATAAACAGCAAAATATCGAAAAATCCCATAAATATTAAAATAACAAAAAAGCTCATAAATTTAAAAATTTCGGTAAATTTTTCGTTCCCTAGAAATTAAAGTTGTTTCTGTAGTCATTTGGGCCGCTGAACGCGAATTTGCACTCCAATTTTCTTTATCAGTTCTAGTTTTCGAGATGTACCATTTTTCAAAAATGAAGGCACTTGCACGACATATATTAGCATAACGGGAGAAGCGTTTGTCTCATTCAGTCATACAGAAAAACCAAAATTTTTCAACAAAATTATCTCTAGGCGGAGCAAACATTGTTTCTAAATCTGCCCATTAGGTTCAGAGATATCGATTCATGAACGTGCGACCTCCCGGTTAATAGTCAAGCATACTATCCACTACGTCCAGGAGTACACCGTTAAACACCTGAATGACTTCTACTGCCAAATCAAAGCCTTCAGTGTCTAACCAACCATGCTCCCCCCTAAAATATCAACTATGGAATTCAATGCAATAAGTTCCTATATTAGATGCAACAGCTGGTCTTATCTGACTTCCCTGCTTGGAGTGGCTTTGAACTATATAAAACTTTTTCTTTCAAATTATATTTATTTTTTGCACAATTTTTTCTGCAGAAATAGTAAAGAAACAAAGTGAATATTAAAATCTAACAAATGCTATTGAAAAAAAATCAATTCTAATTGGAAAAACTCTTTTTAAACTTAACTTTTATCGCTTCAAACAGTTCTCAACAAATTTCTTATTGTTGCAACATGTTCAAGAGCAACATGCGTAACTAGCAGCAGGGAAGTAATACAATGACATTTATTAAAAAAGAAATACTTGAAATTGTTGCTAGAAGAAAAACTGGGTGTGTTTTGATATATTTTTTTTATACATTCTTTGTTTTATTTTTTCCTTCAAACTTCTTGTTTTCCTCTATTTTAAACATGACTGACAACTTGATTTAAGTTTATAACGTAATAAAGGAATAAATAAAATCTAATTTTAATTTATATATGGGCGATTCTCATTCACAATGATTTTTTTTTCGTACGGCTTGAAAATATAGTAAAATATTTTGTACTAGAAACGCATAAATTTGTGACAGAAATTAACTTTAATGTGACTTAAAATGTTATAAATCAAGATACATACATATTTTTTATTAGCGTATAGGTACGACTATCTCTGATGTGTTAAAAAGAAAGAACAAAAATAATTTTTGCACTTTCTGCTGGAGTGAGAGGATAGTTCTTATCTTAACTTTGGAAAATTGTGACTAGGAGTGCCCCACAGGGAGGAGTGTACCAGCTCTCTCTTATTGCAATAGGGTACGTATTTACAGTACATTTTACCACAAAATATTTGCTTTGAATGTACTGGAAATACATACCCTGTTGATTACGCGACGCTTAACGCTCTGATTTAGGTTGTGCAGTTACACGTTGATTTTTGTAGTTGGCCTTAAAGCACGTCTTTTTTTGTGATAGTGAGCGTGGTGGAGAAGAATGTGGTGTAGAAAAACAGACAAGGTTTCTATTTTCGAGGTTTTTTTTTATACATAGTTGGATTTGAATTTTGTCTCATTTTCTCTATTATGTGATTTTGTTAGGGGGTTTGTTGTTATGAACGAGTAAACAAAACAATTTTTGAGAGTAATATGTGTATAAGGTTAGGTTGTACAGGCTGCTTCCGCACACTTGGGTCCATGGTTGGTCCCTTTGTGTTAAATGCAAAAGGTTTTTGGTAGCCACTTAAAAAAAAAAATTAATAAATTAAGTAAAGTGCGACTTTGCTCGCGCACGAAGGGTTCCGTACGAATATATGCACATATATCCCTTTTCGTTTTTGCCCTTATTTCAATTTGGCAATTTTTCATTTTGATTTTTCGTTTAATTTTAGTTTTTTATTTATTAAGTATTTTTTTTTTTTTGATTTAGTGATTTGTTTGGTTTTAACTAGGGATGTAACGATACCGATACCGATATATCGGCGATACTTCAGATTTTCCGATACATCGGTATCGGCGATATTTTACTGTCGATACGACGATACTTTTAAAAATTTTTTCAGAGTTTTTTTACCAAATAATTTATTTTTGCTCGATTTTGCCATGAATTAAATTCACTTCGTTATCTTTTAAATCTTATTAATATCAATTTTAAAAATTAATAACATTTTATGCTGTTATTTTGTAAAAAAAAATATTTTTTTTGTTAATTTTATCATGAATTCAAATTCAAGTCGTTGTTTTTTAAATCTTATTCCAAAGAAGTCATGAACATGTAAAATTCGCGATCTGGAAGTATTGCAAATTTGGATAATTTCTAATTAGTTTTACATATCCTTGCCATTGCAAGAAGTTCTGTTTTTCGATTACCAATCACCGAATTGGAAGCGATGCTAGGACCAATTTCTTTTTCGGTATTCTATAATGATTTTTCCTCAAGAAAAAAGGATAAAAAATTACCCGTTTTCAAAATTTTTTTTATGCGAATTTAAACTCAGAACTGCATTTTCATGTAAATTTAAGTGAATAAATATAAACTTAGAAGTCTTTTAATAATTAAGCTATTAAGTTATTTAGAAGAATATTAGTTGAAAAATGTCCTTTAAAAATCGATTTTTTAAAAAGCATGGCGAGTATTTTTTAAAATTATAAAGGAATTAAACATTTTTCTTGCTTTTCTAATAATTATCTGCATATTTTTAACATAAATTTTTTGGAAGCAAAGAAAATGTAGCTCCTTAAAAATTACTTCCAATGTTTTATCAATTTTAAATATTCTCTCTTATAATGTAATTTTGCATAATAAAAAAATTACACTTGAGTTTTGTTAATCTAAACTTGAACTCAATTTCAATATTCGTATCGGTATCGGAATCGGTATCGGCGATATTTATTTTTAAATATCGGTATCGGTATCGGATCGGCAAAACGGCGTATCGTTACATCCCTAGTTTTAAAGTTTTTTTTCATTTTGGTGTTTTTTTGCGATTTTTCGCTTTTAATTTTTTTTGGTTTTTTGAAGATTTTTTGAGTTTTGGTGATTTTTTCGTTTTGACGTATTTTTTTGTTTTAAAGTTTTTTCGCTTTTTGACGATATATTTAGTTTTAGCGATTTATTTTAGCTTTGGCGCCTTTTGTCAGTTTGGGCGCTTTTTCGGTTTTTGTTGATATTTTTAGTTTTAGTGACCTTTTTTTGTTTTGACACTTTTTTTTCGTTTTGGTGATTTTTTCCATTTTTGGCAATTTTTTTCGTTTTTCTTGGCGATATTTTTAGTTTTTGTGTTTTTAGTGTTTTTTTAGTTTTTTGAGGATCTTTTTAGTTTGGTGATTTTTTGCGTTTTAGAGATTTTTTTAATTTTAGTGCTTTTTTTCTTTAAGCGGTTTTTTTCATTTTGGCGATTTTTCGTTTTGACATTTGTTTAATTTTGGAATTTTTTAGTTTAGCGTTTTTTAAAATTTTAAGATTTTACCGCTTTTAACGCTTTCCAAGATACAGCAAATTGTCTAAATTACATAGCCAAAATTACATAAACTGATAGAACACCCTTTAACTTTTATTGTTTTAAATATCGTTGTTAATTGGTGTAGTCTGTTCTACAGACTACACCAATTAACACTAACTTTGAAAATTTAAAGTGTCTGTATGTAAGTATCTGTATATTACATTAGTATTTCAAGATGTTTCGTTGCTCGCTTGCTCGTTGCTCTAACTGGCATATATTTATTGTTGTAGCGGCCAAAGTTTTACATATTCTGTGAAAATTTCAGGTCCGTAGCTCTTACGGTTCCCGAGAAAACAGCCTGTGACCGACAGACGGACAGCGTAGCGAAAACAATAGTATTTTCCTTTACACTTTTGGTGTACGGAACCCTAAAAAAAGACCTGCCTTAAAAATCACGGTGTAAATTGCGTGTAAGTAGTAGGCATTAATTGCCTGAGTGTTATTCTCTTAAAAAAAAGATAAAAGTTTCTTTCCTAAAATTCAAGAGATGTGCTCGTTAGGAGAACTGCATTGTGTGTAAATGAAAATTATTTTCATATATTCCTTTTTATGCACAAATAAGTCCTGAATAATATTTAAACATATGCATGCATAGATTTTGCAATTTTATTTTAATAGTCACGTCTACCATCCACAGCCACTTAAGTTCTCTCACTCCATATCACGTGCCATACAAACGCACAAACGCACTCCCATTCCTTTACATATTCTGCAATACGAAATATGCATCAGTGCCTGTGACAGAGAAATACTCTGCTCCTTTGGCAACATCTTTGCACAAATAAATTTGTAAAAGTGCATTCTTCCATTTATTTACACATTTCATTGGAAATTGTTTTAAAATAAATGTTTAGAATATGTGACTGCTGGCTGTGCTCCATCCATATAAAAAATAATAATATAAATAAAAAGGAATTGTAATAAAAATTGAAAAACAAAAAAAGTGTGCAAAAGAAAATCTATAAATAGAATTTTCTTGTTCGAAAGCTACTAAACCGTGTGCTCTTCGTCAATTCTTTTCCATAAAATATCTTCTTGGTCTTTCCTTATTTTCCTTCTTGGCTTTTTTTTAAAGAGTTTATCAAAATAAAATTTATTTTTCTTCTTTTCTTGGTTGTCTTAAGAAAATTATTGTGACAATTTTAAGGGAGTGGAGTCATGGGAAAGGAAAAGTAAGAGGCAGTCAGTCGTACGTAGTAGCATTTCAGTTTGTGTTTTGTGATAATGCGTAGCAGTGACTATTTACAACTTGCATTTTCTATAGAAATCGAAATAAAATTAACATTTTTATTACTTGTGCTGACAAATAATTTATTGCACTTGGAAAAGGAAGATGAGTTGTTGTTCAGGAAATAGCTGGTGTGTACTTTTGGCGCCCAATCCATGTACATACATACATACAACATACTATGTGTTAAAAATTAAAAATACAATAAATTGGTCAATAAAGAATTTTTCATTTGAATGGTAAATCGATGAAAATGATACATAAAAATATGATACAATTGTTCCAAATAAGGCAATTCAGCTTTCTTGGCACAGCCACTTCACCAAAAGTGTGCTTCACCACTGAGCAAAATACAGTCCGATAAGTTTCAAACATGAATTCGGCGTGAGTCTATTCATTCACCCTTATCGGGAAAAAAGTTCACGTGAAATGTGTTCCCTTTCCCTAAAATTGTACTAACTGTACTATTTTGCTCGTTTTGTTCACCACTTCTTGTTCATGGGAAATATTTCACGTGAACAAAATGTTCGCCTCTTATTCCCGATAAGGCTGATTATGAATTTCCCTAAACAAAGTAACCTCAAAACACCGAGAATTCTTGAATTCGCGAATAAAAAGTGAAATGTATGTTCCCATGAAATTTTCATTTCCCTTTGAAGGAATTTTGCTATCGTGAAATTCCCGTGAATATTTTTCCCGCTATCAGTTCTCAGTGAATGTAAAAAGGGAAGAAGCTTAATAAAAAATAAATAAATTAAAAATTAAAGAAATTTTTGTTTCAAAAGAAAAAATACAGTGCTAAGAATTGGAATTATGTATCTTTTCATTCCATGAGGAATCCAAACAACATCTAATTGTTCGTTCAGGTCTGCTAGATGCATCCAATTCCTTAGAGTTTCCGACCCATTGCAAGCAGCATACTTCAATCAAATAGTCTTTAGTGTTAAATTAAATTTTCTCAATAGTGAACAAAAATGTTTGTTTGCATATTTTGGACGCGTTGAATGATTCTCTGCAGACGCGGAAAAATAATTTGTTGTTCCATCACTGCAAAACTTGTGCCAAAAAGGTGTTGTAAGGAAATTATTATTAAGATAAATGTGTTAGCATTAAAATAAATGAAAACTATTTACTAATTTTGTCCTAAAAAAAATATTTACAAGTTGTAATACTTAATTGGAAAGATAAAATAGCAATTACATGATGTATTTATCCAGTTCGTCTGCTAAAATAAAGTGAACAAAAACAGGGGAAAAGGAAAAAAAAAATCTACGTTAAAAATATCATTCATGATAAGGGGAATTTTTTGAATTTTTATTCACGGTAGCAAAAGAAGGGAAAGGGAAAACATTACGGGGGAAAAAGTATTCACGATAGGGGTGCTAGAATTCGCAAGAAAATGTATTGAGCGTTACGTTAACAAAATTCTTAAATATAATTTATCTATAAATTTTAGGACGGTAAAAAAAGTGTACAGCTGCGGAAGGGTAGAAACGATATGGAGAACATTATCTGTTTAGAAATTTCTGGTTTACTTTGAAAAAATTTTGCTTCCTTCGCGCTGTGGGTGGTTATATTTTCGAAGAATGTAGGTCGTATTTTGGTTTGAATAATTATTTAAAATTTACATAACTATCTACATTGTCGGTCGATTTAATTAAAATGAGTCTTATTTGAAAGAAGAGTTAGCCTACTTTACGCTCATGTATAAATGTGTGTAAATAATTATTTTAAAACATAAAAGTTTTTTATTTTTCCATATTGTGAACCCAAGTCAAAATTGAAAAATTTTAATTTCATCCTGCGATTATTATAATTTTTTATTTTTAGAGAGTAGACGTATAGTGCTTTCAAACTATATACTTATTTTTTATAATGTATTTTTTTCGCAAAAATCATTCCTTTGACAACTGTGAAAGCAAAACAAAACAAAAATTAAAAAAGCGACAAATATAATATTATTTCAGGATCCATTGGCTGAGGCGAAAACTGTAATCTCATAAAGATCAAAATTGGCCGAACGCAATTAAAGTTTTTAAAATGTTAGTTGGTGCCATTGCTACCAGATATGTCTTCCCTCCTCCCCCTTAAAGAAATGTTAAAACCCCTAAATTCAATGTTCTTTTTTTTTGCTAAAAAATACCTATAGAAGTAAAGATGTATGTAGTTATTTAATTTCTAGTAAATTACATCGTATCAGCTTTAATTTAGGTACTAATATCATTGCCCAAATAGAGCGAAATCTCCGAAATACAGAAAATTCTAAAGTAATACCCCGAAAAATTAAAAAAATGAGTATCCAAAAGCAAGCGGCTTATCAATAAAGGTGTTGATACTAGTCTTTCAGGGAAAAAACCGTTCAGCTCGTTTTTACAAACGTTCTCCAGACAAATATGCTGATGTCTGTTTAATAAATTTAAAAACAACTCGAAAACGGCGAAAAGATTTTCCAAATCACATAAACTTAAAACATTTCAAAACTCGGCAAAAATTACTTTTATTGCTGAAATAACGAATATTTTGGGAAATTTTTTTTATAAAATAGTTTTGAGCTTAAAATTTTTTAAGCAGGATCGATCCTCTAAAAACGGGATGATGTCTGCTCCGGTTACTAATGCACCGTATCTCAGAATTTTTGATTTGTTTCTTAGAAATTCCAAATCAGGTGAGCGGTACCTCTCCCTTGTAATAACCCTGCGGAATTTTTTTTTACCAATTGTCTTCAGCGCACTTGTGCTACGGACTGGTGAAAATGGAAGTGTTCAATATATTCCCGAGTCAGAAGCGGTGAAAACACATTACTTAAATAAAAGAAAAATTTTAACAATATACTCTCACTGTACAAAAAGATTTTTCCCAAATTAAAAATATTTTGTTTAAAGTACTATACTGTAATTTCTCTAGTATGCATTTTATGTATCCATTATTTTTAACCGACTTCAAAAAAAGGAGAAATGTTATTAATCAATTCGCTATGTATTTTTTTAAGGATCTTCTTTCAAGACTCCGCCATTTATAAACCGATTTCAGTTTTTTTCTTAATTTTCTTTATTTTGTTCCAGATTGGTCCCGTTCAAAAACGGGCGGGGTCACGTCCATACGAAGTAAATACACATGCCTTTTCATATACTTCTACTCAACAGATTCCTACGAAACTGTGCGCACACATTAAGGATCTGTTTGAATACTACATCATGATTAAAAAGTGGGCAATTCCACGCCCATTCAAAGTAAATATTATTTATCAACAACTTCTGCTAAACCCATTCGTATGAAACTTTGCATACACATTTATTTATTGTTACAATACAATATTATGGCTAGAAAAGTGCTCAGTGCCACGCCCATGAAAATTAAATAAGCATTTTAACTACCTCTACTTAGCCGATTCTCATGAAACTTAGCATACACGTTTAGTTATCGTTAATATACAACATTGTGGTTAGAAAATTGGGCAGTGCCACTCCCATGAAAAGTAAATATTCATTTTAACTACTTCTACTTAACCGATTCTGATGAAACTTCAGACACAATTAGTTCTCGTGAAAGTACATCATTATGATAAAAATTATGAGCAGTGCCACGCTTAATTTGTAGTTCTTTTTTTTTCTTTGCAAGAATTATTAAATTTATCTAGGTACAACAAATTTTATTGAAACTTTTTTTAAAAATCAAGAAAAGTTTCTTTTTGTAATTGGAATATGTACTTTTGGATAATCCAAATTGCAGATGAAGCCAAAGAAACTTTAATTAGAAAAGAAATTGTGCCACAAAAAAAAAACAGATCAAGAATCTAACAAAATACAATCTTTAAATAAATATACGTATTAATTTATAGAATTACACATTTATGAAGATTTTTATATCCACACATACATACATACAAACATACATATTACATGTACACTCTAAAACATTACTTCAAATTTACGATCATATATTGTCTAAATTTGGATTGAAAATTTCTCCTTGTCTAAAATTACATCGATTTTGTAGTTATTTTATTAAAGAAAAAACCTTTCAAATTAAACATATTTAGTCCAAGTGGAAAAAATGTAATATAAAGATAATACGGCTATGGCTGAATGGTAGATACGTCAGACTATCAGTCAGGAGGTCGCGGTTCAAACCTGCACGCAGCCAGTCGCTTTTTTAGTACAAACATTTTGTTAAAAAATAATGCGTGTGTAATTTTAGGTCGATAATAATCTGTAATGTGTTGCCGACTATTATCGACCTAATTTTCAACAAAAGTGTTTTAGAGTGTATGTGTATGAAATTCGCCTCATCGATATTAGAGGTCAAGGCGTATTGTACTCTAATTACGTGATATAACACAAACTTTAATAATAAAAGACGCAAAAATAATGAAATGTATCTGAAAAAATGAGAACGTGTTATAAAAACAAAAAACAAGAATTATTTGTTAATACTTAATATGCCAAAAGAGCGAATAAGATTGGAAAACAACTTAACAGAACTATGTACATGTTAAACGAAATAGAAGATTTATCAAGAAAAAATAACACAAATTAAATTAAAACATTCGAGGGATTCACAAGGTAGTCATAAAGCTATATGTTTTAAAATAATAATGCGAAAAAATATGACTGCTGTGAGCAACCACTCATAATTTAGTATGCTATTTCAAATATGAGTCAGCTGAAAAAAGCAACTATAAATGCTTTAAATCAAAACTCCAAGTTCAAGTGGAAAGAAGCTAAAATAATCGGCCATGTCACAGAGTTCAATTCCGTTCGGAAACGGAATTCAACCTACCCCATTTTTGTAGCAGCTAGTGTCTACCCAGCAAAAATAAATTTGGTACAAGGATGCACTAAGATTAAATAGAAGGGCTTCGGAGATGCGCAAAAGCACATTGTGCATCCCCTCTGCCTTACGAGGTTGCAATAACGTAAGCGAATGAAGAAATTTAGCGCACACACGAGAAAGGTGGTCGGCTATTTATGTTTTTTTCATGTTTTTTTAAACCTGAAGTTTTTTTCTTTCAACTCAAACTTTTTTATAGTGCATCCTCTCTCGATTACGTGGATACAAATATGGATGCGAGTGTTATTTTTACTTCGTAATTTGATTTTTTATTCTTCCATTGAATTAGGTATGATAATAAATGTGCCTCGGTAGCTTAGTGGTTAATGTTCTTCCCTACCATGCGGAAATCGTGGGATCGATTCCTGATTCAATACGCGAGCAAAAAGTATTTAATAAAAGTAAATTGTAATGTAATATAGTTTCCAATTGTGTTTGTTCCACTTAATACATAAATAAATATAAAACATAAACATAAACAACATAAAATAATTTCAAATAAAAAATGTATCCAAGTGTAGGTGAAATTTTGATATAAAGAGCAACATTTTTTTAATTATATACATATGAAAGACATGAGGTTAATGCATTTAAGATGCACAAAAAGAAGCTCATGCCTCCAGACCTACCAAGTGGGACATCCCATACAAAAATCATGTAATACGGAAGCAGGTTGGTAAGGGAGAGTACCGAAATCTCTCCCTTACAAACCTGCCTCCGGTAGACGGATATTTTTGCTGGGTAAAAAAGAAAATTAAAATACTAAAATTTGTCAGCTGTGTACAGACTGTTGGCGGCGCTGCTATGCTGCGGTATGCTCCAACAAGGGCTTGATATATTAGGGTGGATTGAATTCCGCTCCCGAACGGAATTGAACTCTTTGACATGGGCGAAAGCCAGTTTTTGTTAATTTAGTTAATCTTGTTAATAAAGTAAATAAGATTCCACCTGAATATCTTTTAAGCACTTCATTTTTAATTAAAGTAAAAAAATATTTTCTTCGCACATGAATATGAAATTGTTCAAATACTCGTACATAAACATAAACGAAACCAGCTGTTGCCGGTGACTGAGCCGACTAATTTTCCGAACGGCTGCTAGTGAAAAAACGTTTGGTGGCTGCCAGCCGGCTAAAGATTACAAACAAAATTTTCTCACTTGCATATTTTTAAATGACTCAATTTTTTATTTGTATTTATTTAAAAGTTATAAAAATGCAATTAAATATGAAGTTATAAAACTGTGAATAGTTTTAAGGTATACTTTAATTCATATTACATACATATATCAATGGCGGCGGCCTGCAAATATTATCACCGGCTTATGATCTTAATGAGTTGTAGTATAACATAAATAGCATTGCAATATCAGTTGCACTTTTCTGCCCCTTAGTGTTGTAAAAAGTCGGACCTAAAAAATGTTGACCACACCAGAGAAGTTTTTATAAATTTTCATGATACTATTAGCGATATTAGTTCATTGTACGAGTATAAATTAAATAGTTTCGTTGTATCAATTAAATTATAGCATTGTCTCAATGAAACTTTTTCATATATTTCACGAAGTTTTCTTGAAAATAATTTTAACGAAACTTTTGTCATTAATCGAACGAAGCGTTTCGTTGGTTGAATTTTAATGAATTTTTTCAGTAGAATAATGATAAAATTCACAGAATTTATGAAGATAATTCTTTCAGTGTAAATGAATTTTACGTGACGACATGTCCATATATACACAACTTAATATATATAGATGATAAGTGTTTTGTAAAGAGCTTGTAAAATAAAACAAAACTTGCTACTGATCATTTTTAAAAAACTCATAAAAAAAAAGAATTGAATAGAAAGAAACAAGAATAATTTGTTGTGATAATCATATTCAATGGAAAGAAAAGAAGGAAACTGTTATTTTAATTTTCACATTACTGTATTTCTATATAGCGATCTATTGTGGCTTCATAGATAAATCAATTTTAATATGAGAATACATAATGTTGTGCTTCAAACAAGATAGCACAGTGGGGCGAATTTTGTTAAGACAAAGCTAATATACAAAATTAAAATGTAAAAAATATGTAGGTATAAAACCTACATAGAAAAAAGTAAAAACAAGATTCAATTAAGAAAAACAAAGATCCAATTAAGAAATTAATTAGTTTTCAACCAATCACGAAAATTGTAGCATAACAACTCAACAGAATTAATTGAAAATATTTTTAGATTTTTTTCAATTAAAAAAATATATGAATTAAAATAATTGAAATTTAAAAAAAAATAATCATAGAACAATGTCGCATACTCAGGAAAATTATTCTCACACATGCAAACAAAACTAATTTTTTTTACACACAATTGTCATGCGGTCTTGATTTCCCCAGAGAAAAGGTTGTTTACATTCCTTAATTGTGAAACCCAAACGTTGAAAAAAATCTTAATGATAAGTCATAAACATAAATTTGTTTCTATTTTATGGTAACTTGATTTAAAATCTAATTGAGAGCATTGTTTTAAAAGAAAATAAAACCAATCGAAATAAACGTTAATTCAATTAAAATATTAATTGAAAATAAAAATGTTTCTGAGTAAACAGTTAATTGGAAAATTTTGGGAAGTAATTTTTTATGTGTAGAGGATAGAGAACCTGTCACAATTCAAGTGGCTGGTTCTCAAACTCTAGCAACCGGTTCGAATTGTGGAACTGTATACAAACCTAAGGTACTTGTCTTGTGGTGCTTTCTTTAATTTAAACAAATATTTTTGGAAAAAATCTGCTTGTACAGTTAAGTTAAGTTAAGTTAAGTGATATGCTCGCTTTTCTCTGTTCACGATTCGAAAACATCTTGTATCACTCCCATTTTCACCAGTCCTAGGTCAAGTACGTTAAAGACAATTGGTATAAAATTTTACGCAGGGAACATTTAAAGAAACTCGAAAAAAGATGCAACTAACTATTTTAATATTTAAAGAAAAGAAATATTAAATAAAAAAGAAACCCCAGACGCTAAAAATTTTCTTAGTAGCATTTTTAACTGTAATGATCAAAAATGTAAAATAATGGAAATATTCTTATCAGAAAACTATTTTTTTATCGATCACACTGTGCACTGTGGTTAAGCTCTTTTATTAGGATGATGGTAGAATGTTGTTTGGTGTTTTAATTTGTATTATTGTTGTGGTTGGTTGTTAACGCAATTGCGAGTATTAACAGGTTTAGTCAACTGTAAATTGCTCTAGTTTTGGCCTTTTAATAGTTTTTAGTTTATTTCTGATGTGGTTTCTGTCAATGCTCAGTTTTTTCACCCGTTCTTTCTTTATTATTTTTGCTCTATAATATTTTTATTTTTTGTTTTATATCTCGTTTTGTTAGCTGGCATTATGACAGGTTTATTTATTTTGTCTTGTTCAGATTGCTTTTTGTTTAAACTATTTGTTTGCTCTGTGATACTCAGTGTTGTACACGAGTCAATTGTCTAGTAGTTGTTTGGGATTTTCAAATATTTGTTCTGTTTGTATAAGTTATTTAAATTTCAATTTTATTTACTTTTTTTTCTAAAGTTTTTTTTTGCATAACCTTAATAAATTTGACCTTGTGCTCTTGTTTAATGTTTTTACTTTCAGTATTTGTTTATTTAATTTCAATAATATTTTTAATGTAACTTAATGATTGTATTTATATATAATGTGATTAGTATTTGAACTATATATTAGTTTTTAATACAAACTGATTATAATTAGGCTAAGGTTTGCACTATTTTTAGAGACAAAAGAATTGGACATGACACAATATTCCAAGTACTAATGGAAAATGTAACGTTAATTAATTCCACAACCTGCAAGGCAGAACATAACAAAGTTTTTTTTTCTTAAGCAAATTTGTTTTGAGCCTTGGCATGTTGTTTACTGTAGTTTGTCACATAGTCAGTTAATTTGATACAATACATCAAAAACACAAATAGAGGACAAAACATGCGTACTTAAGCATTAATGAAATTGAATTTGTCTATCATGGTGGAGTTGAGTTTGCGTTAGAATATTCTATTTCCAGCCAACTGAACTGTAGCGAAAGACATGAAATACACATAAAAGGTGAAAAGGGAGTGTTGCGGCTTTCGAAAACAGCGTTGTTATGTTCTGGCTTGCAGGTTTTAGTTTTATGGAAATGTCAGAATTCCTAAGAAAATTCCAAGAAATCTCAAAACAGGATTTTTTATGGCTTTCCTCATAAAGTCCATATTTGGTTTAAGGTCCATTTAACACGTTGGCAAATAAATGCATACACATATGGGTTTTCAAAAGTGGTAATTGTTTTTGAATCCATGCTTTGGGATTTTAGAGTATATCGACTAATAAAGCAAAAATTTTTATGTAAAAAAGGTTGCATTCGGAAGGGCCCAGATCCAGCTACAGAGGGAAATTGAATTATTTTTTTAACATCGATTCATGCCTGTGAAGATATCATTCAGATAGTTGTATAGGATGTTCCACAATTAACGCAAGATTTAAATTTATCGCCATTTGTGCAGTAAAGTGTTGGCAACCCTAAAAAAATAATTCGACAGCTGACAGTTTAGGGTTAGTAAATATATCAATATCGAAGCTGTGCTTGAGAGTGTCGGTGACAATCCAGAAACCTCATTTTGGCGTCGTGGACAAGAATTACAAATTTCAAGAATTTCTCTACACCGTATACTCACTAAAGATCCATGCTTTATAAAATTCAATTGGTCCCTTAAGTCGTGTGATTTAACACATAAAAAGAAATCTAATGGTGTTTTCTTCTTGATGATGATACGACGTCCATATGATGACTAGGTGTCATCAATATGAAGACGATGTGTCACATTATCCTTGGCTTCATATTTTGCTTCTGCTGCTCTGTGGGCTCGTATATTTTACTTTTGGGTTTGTCACATAGTAATGATGAATACACATCCAATACGATGACATATTTTTTAAAATTGTAAAAAATTAAAACCAAAATAGTTTTAAATACAAAATACAAACATTACAACAATATTCAGTGGTATCCTTTAGACATATTTTTTCTGTTAATAATAAACAAAATGTAACATCAAGTTTATGTCGTTGCAGTCATAGCATAGATGAAACTGTAAATATGACAAAATTTTATGATGACGTTTGTCATCAGATTGATGTCAGATTTCGATTTATTGATAACATTTGTCTTAGCATTGATGTCACAATTCTAATGGCAGGATGCCATCAATACGAACACGAATTTTTCTATGGGCGCATTCTAAATGTAATAGAAATCGCTGTCGCAAGATTTGGTTACAAACCCACAGACAAACCAAAATGAAACTAAATTAAAGCTTTTAAACAGCAAAAAATCAAAACTTTTTTCTACAAATTTTTAAATAAATAGTTTAGTTTCGAAACCAGTTACTGCCTCTTTAAAAAAAAGGAACTGGTAAACTTTAAATTTTATAATGAGTTTTATAATGGAGTTTTTTTTTGAAGCATGACAGCAAATAATTATGCTGATTTACATAATTGATAGTAAATATTTGTGTTTGTATCTATGAATCACCGAATTCAAAGAATAATATCTACCAGCACTATTAAAAATAAATTAAAATGAAATACTCGTATTAAAAATAATAACATTCTGTTTGAATATAAAATTGAATGAATGCACTGCACTCACTGAAGCGTATAATTACAAAACAATATAAAACTGATTAAAATTATAAATAAAATAAAAATTTCGAATGAATATTTAAAAAAAAATATTAGCACACATACAACACATGGCCGGTCTATTTAATTTCATAACAAGTGTTTGAAATTTAAGCAAATTATTTGCTGAAAAGATTATGGTCAATGTCATTAATAAAATGAAAATGAAAAAGAATGTTTTATTTTTCCGATAAATTTTGCTTTTAGGTGTTTTAGGCTCAAATTCACAGTCTTTAGTTAACTACTGATAGTAGTTTAACCAATGATATTGCATATAAATGTCATTAGTTGAACTATCTATGAATATTAGTTAACTAAAGTCCATGAATTTGGACTTTAACTTTCCAAAGAATTAATTATATTTTGAAGTAACTTTCAAACTGTTTTCTTATAACTTGTCATAAGATATTTATTGAATTTTTTTCTTACTCTGAACAAAAGCTTGACATTTTATTTATAGGGTTTTTTATTGTCTTAATTATTTTTAGCGTTTTTTCAATGCACTTTTCCTTTTTTTTACACTCAATGACTGCGAATTCAAGCAATTAATTAAGCTGCTAATGAAGATTTAAATTCTCTTTTATTAAACAATAATTTTTCAGTTTATAATTTCTTTGTTTTTAGAAAGAGTCATTTTTCATTTGTTTATTCTTGTTTTTACTTGCAAAGGAAGTTCTTGAACAAGAAAGAAGAAAAAAATTACTACTAATTCCTCTAAGACGACATTGATGCCACTTATTACTCACAAGTAGCAGCAGCAGCAGTATGAAATAAACCAGACATGAGTGAAATTCATTTCCGTTTTACTTTGAATTAAAGTTTTATTTGCTTTTCAATGATCCCTCTTACTTAGTTTATTTGATGCTTGACTGTCTGTCTATCTCTTACTATTATTGTCTTTATATTTGTTTATACTAATACTACACGAAAAAAATAGACAAGAATTATGTTCAATAAAATCATGTTGTTGAGAAAATAATTATTTCAGTAACATTTGTCATTAACTTAATACAATATTTATCAAAGCAGCACATTTAAAAATAGCACGCAGTAAAAAGTGTTTGATAAAAAAAAGTTATTGAAAATTTGCAGATATTTAATAAATAGAGCCGTTAAATCTAATACATAATTCATTGTATGTATTTGTTTCCCATGCCGGTTATTTCTCTTCTTCTCATACATACTATGGGGTAAGTACTTTAAAACAAGTTGTATCTCATTAGAAAATAAGTGGGATGCGGCTCAGCTGTAGAGAGCATGCCCTACTTCTGAAAAACCCTGGTTCGTATCCCAGCCATGTCGACATTTTTTTAAAATAAATTCAAATATTTCTATTGCTAATTAAAATTAAGTTATGTATGGGCTTATATCCAAAGAAATTTAATTATTTTTTGGCTTGAGTTCCGCTTTAATTTAATTTTTCAATTAAATTATATTTTTATTTAGAGACAAATGTGAAACATGTAACAAAGAAAATTTTGACTGCGCAGAGGGTTGAACTGACGTTTCGATAGCTCTCGCTAATCTCATCAGAGTTCTTTACCGCTTAGACCACTCGACCAAAGTCGGTGGTTTGCAGTCAAGAGTTGAATATCATCTACTTTGAATCAATTCATACTGTTTGCCCTAGAGCTGTATTTCATTTGATAGTTATTGATATTCACTTTTTTCTTTTGTCTTGTGTGAGCTTATTTTTTTTTTATTTCTCTAGTTAACTAAAATATATTTAATGTTTTTTACAATTTTAGTTAGTCGACGTTTAGACGATGCAAGTCTTATTGATCAGCTTCTTATTTCCTGTGAGAAAGACAGAGAAATGAATACACATTTCTCTGTTTTTCTCACAGCTGAATAAGCATCTGCTCAAGAAGACTTGCATCGTCTAAACGTTGACTTATCAATATACATAGCGGAATTTTTTGTCACAGCAAATTAAAAAATAAATTAATTGAATACCGTTATCAAACTGGAACTTATTTTTTTCTGTGTAGTGCAGTTAGTAAATGCAACGGTTGTTAATATTGTGTAAATCGATGCTGCACAAAAATAGTGCAAAAGTAAACAATAAGAGTATTCATTTTAATGTAGAAAACAAAAAAGCTGCATCATGTGTTAGATTTTAATTTTACCCGAACCCGAGACAAAAACCATGGATAGAGTTTATCAGAGCTCTGTTACAAGGTTAACAGTGCTCTGTTGCCATATTAAAACGTAGCGAATGCATTAAAAATATGTATGCTTTTTCTCAGGATGAAGTCAACGTGCGCGAGAAAAAAAGATGTGGATTTATGGGCAAGGTAGTTGGACCTTTTAACA
Source organism: Panzeria rudis (assembly GCA_956483635.1). Taxonomy (NCBI): domain Eukaryota; kingdom Metazoa; phylum Arthropoda; class Insecta; order Diptera; family Tachinidae; genus Panzeria; species Panzeria rudis. The sequence continues at coordinate 179,409,664 of OY101448.1, forward strand.
GTTTGAGTTGGAACGAGTTGTATCCAATTTTTAAAATTGTTGAAAATATGGATTCTCTAAAGGATGACCACACTTTTTGTGGGGGCTTGCGGGGAAGGTAGACCTCTGTAAGCGCCTATAGTTGGATTTTTCAACAATTTGAGTTGGAACGAGTTATACTAGATTTTTAAATTATGGAATCTAAGGGATGACCACTTTGGCCAAAATTCCTTAAATAAGACCAAAGACGACGTATGACCAAAGACGAGTTTTTATGAGCTGTAAAATTTTTCAGAAACTCAATTCGGGGATTCTAACTATTATGCATAATAGTGCATATCCTAGTAAACACTCTCCATAAGGTGGAATTACATGCCAACCCTTCACTTGGCCACTTGGTCCAAAATCCCTCAGAGATGATACGTATGACCAAAGACGAGTTTTCATAAACTGTAAAATTTTGTATAAACTCAATTCTAGATTCTGGGTTAAATTTCCGCAAAAACCGAATCGCTTCGCGAGTTGTGTTTGTTTATAAAAATAAATAAAAGAACAAAAATAGAAAATTCTAAATATAGAAATTTCTCCTGTCTATGAATACCCCTATTGTTATCATATGCTTGCTTCCAATACTTATTTGTATGCTCAAAGTAATAAACGATTGAGTGAACAAAAGTAAAGAACAAATTTAAACGAATACAAGTCGCATTTAGTTGCTTCAGTAAAATAATGCACAAAACCAATTGAAAATCATGTCATGTTGAATTCTATTTACACATGTTAATTTCTTTTTTTTTTCTTTTCATTTTGTTTGCATATTTGTGCTGATTTTTTTCCTCTGCATAATGATGATTTTAAATATGTTAGAATCTTATTAGAAATCAAGAACGAAAAAAACAAGAAAAACAATGAAAAGAAAGCGGAAATTTTGTAGTAAACTGAAAACTTAAGGAAATCTGTGACAAAAGATTTTATTGAAAGAAGTTTTGCAATGAAAGATTCTTGACAAGTTGTTAAAGTTAAAATGACACTCAAGTAATTTAATGCTTTTTAATAAAATACAAAAGAGTTCGGTTATATATTTCTAGTAAATAAGTTGAAGCTCTTTTTTTCTTCTTCGGATTAAGGGAATAATTTAGCTTGTCATTAATATAATTTGTAATTTTTTTCTTTGATTTCTTTTATTTAAGTTTTCAAAGTTTTATGTTGCTATTTGGTAATTATTTTCATTATTTTTAGTTTTTATAATCTTCTTGCCTGCAAAAAAGAAAAAGAAATTGTGAGAAAACTTTTTCCAAAATTTCAACATCACGAATAATATTTTACCTTAATCAGCAAAAGAAATTCTGTAATTAAATTTGAAAATAAAAGATGCCAACTGATATTTCGTTTTAGAAAAAGAAAATTTTATATTTCTCTTTCATTGCAATAGTAAGACTGACTAAACATCAAAACCAGTGATAAAGTTTTTGTAAAAACTTGTTGAAATTTAATTGGAATTTTATTGCTGAGACGCTAATGGAGATTGTAATTATTGTGAATTTAATTAGAATTTGTTTGCTTTTTTGAAAATAAAGAAAACTATCTATAGACCAGTCAAAATCGGGTTTTTTTTAAATGAATATCTCGCTTCCTCTCCTTGAATACTACATTTGATCCCAGAAAATTATTAGTAAAGTCGTTGATAAACTTATTCAAAGTATTTCTATTTCTTGTGATTTATCAATGAATTTAATACCTGATTGTCATAGAAAGTGATCCAAAGAGCTGAACGGTATGCGATTAAAAGCTTGTTTAGAACAAATGTTGCTGACCACAGCTTTAGTTGTACTTCTGCTATGCCTTTGGAACAACTTTCTACTTCTTTTGTGCTGGGATGCTTTGAAAATTTTAAAGAATGCAATTTCCTAAGAAAATTTTTAAATACGTGGTATTTCGTAGGCTCCAACGTTTTTGATATAGCGCACAAACAATGAAAAGGGCTACACCGTATTTGCAGAGACCTGGAACTCTCGCTCCTAAAATAATCAACATGAAACATTTGTGCAGTTCTATTGGTTCGTGCTGAAATTGCAGGTCTCAACTATATTAAATTTTTCATATCTTTCGTAATATGAAAGTTATGCTATTATAACTGCTATCATTTGAAAGTATATTAAAATACCTTTCGATTGGTTTATAAAATTTAAAATTATTCATTCTATATATTATTCCTTTGTTCATTTCATACGGAATTCGGTTAAATAGATGATATTCCTACTTATTAGTATCCACCTAAAAAGTAGTAAAAACAAAAATTTAACAAAAAGTGCTGATGAGATAATGTTGCTACCTCAAAAGCAGTACTCTTCGTCTGATGATTAGATATTCTAATATTCCCTTCTTACACTAAAAGAAGTTTCACAATTTCACAAATCCAATGAAAATTGCATTAATATTGTGCTAGAATTTCATTGGTTGAAACAATTTTATTATATTTTTTCATTAATCCAATGACAATTTCACAAATCCAATGGAAATTTCATTAATATTGTGAAATAGTTTCGTTGGCTGAATTTTAATGAAGCTTTTCATAAAAATTCAATCAACGAAATTCTTTAACAATATTAATAAATTAGATTAATTGAAAAATCTAATAAAATTGTTTCAACCAATGAAATTCTTTCACAATATTAATGAAATTTTCATTGGATTTGTGAAATTGTCATTGGATTAATGACAAAAATCTAATGAAATTGTTTCATTGGTTTTATGAAACATGAAAATATTTTTAATTAATCACATAAATTCTGTATCGAACTCAAACACTATACAACAGATTTCAATTTACATCAACACAATTTGAAGAAAATTACGATAAATTGTGTAGATAAAATTTTTATTATCAGTAGATGTTCTGTGAAAATTTTATATTGTCGACAAACTTTCTTTGAAAAATTTTTGTTATCTATCAGTTTCCTTTGAAATTTTTTGTTATCGATAACTTTTCTATGAAAATAATTTAATATCAATGGGTTTTATGTAGAATTTTTTTGTTATTGAGAATTTTCGTATAGAAAATAAAATGAAGAGATACAAATATAAAAAATTTTTATTATCAACAAATTTTCTATGAATATTTTTGTTATCGATAAATATTCTATAAAAAAATTCATGTAGAAAATTCTTGTTTTGTAGAAAGAAAAATAAATTTGATATAGATTTTTTTTTCATAGCTGTTGATTTTTTTATAGAAAATTTCTACCAATCAAAAATACGATAAACCATTTATCAAACAAATTTTTAATAGATAATTTTTGTTATCGAGAAATTCAAGCAATTTTTTATAGAACATTTTTGTTATCGATATATTTGTTGCTATCGATAAATTTTAGGCTGAAAGATTTTGTTATCTATAAACTTTCATTAGAATAATTTTAGTCATTGTTAAGTCTGCAACAGAAAATTTTAACTCTTGATAATACTCTGATATGTTTTATTATATATCTTTTCCAAAAAAATCTATAAAATTATCTTGTGTATTTTTTTCTGGAGGATGGAATGTTATTCCTTAAATTAAGTTAAGTTAAACTTTATTTAAGATTAAAATAATTAAGAAGAAAGAAAAAACTAACCAAACTACTAGCTGGGGTAATCTGCGCACGATCCATCGTTAGTGCTCATGTGTATGTGTTCGTATCCAGTAGTTGTTAGGTGGCTCGGTTGAATGTGACCACAATTCTTATTTATACAAACTTTTTTAAATATTTGCATACGAGAATTGTATCATTACTAAATTGATGTTTACCTGATGTTTATCACAACAAACCCCGTATTTCCGTTAGTTTAATTTTCTTAATACCCACTTTTCTGATTTCAATTCTTCGCTGTAGTCTGAAAGGTTTTTAACTCGAGTCCAATTGAAAGTATTTATTGAGTTTATAAAATTTGTATGTATGTAATAAAATCTGACAATTATATATGTCTTTGATTTAATACATATACATAATTGTTTACTTTCGTTTTTTTACATTTTTTATCTAGATATTATTTCTGTTGTTAATAATATTTATAAGCGCTGCCAAACAACTTGATATATAAATGTTATTTTCCGTTTGGCAATGTTCCCAATTTTTCTTTTAGTTTCTAATTCGTTGGCCAATTTTTGTTGTATTTTTTTTTTAATTTTTTTTTATAAGTTTAAAGACCTCCATTTTTTGCCTGTCATGTTAATTTGGAGCTAAACATATTTCTTTTTTATTATTATTGTTATTTCTTTCAATTCAATTGCAATTTTTTAATGTTGCATGTTGGTTGCTGTTTATGTTTATGGGCAATTTTGCTTTTATTTTGTGCATTTTCTTGTTTCTTGTTATAGTTGTAGTAAAAGCAGAAAAGTGAAATTGAGTTTTTTTCTCTCCATCTTGGTTAATGATATTTTTTTTTATAATGTATTTTGAAAATATTTTGTAATTATTATTAATTATTTTAACGGGCATTATTCGAAGAGATTATTTATAATTTTAATTGAATACTAAAAATAAAGATAAATTACTTTTTGATCGATTGATGTGAATAATTGATTATAAAATGTATTTTTTTAATAACAAACACAACCCGCGAAGCGACTAGCTTGTCTGCGGAAAACACCCAGGGTCTATAGCGGGAATCGAACCCACGACCTCTAGACTGACTGGCTAGCATCGCTACCACTGAGCCACAGGGGCACCCTGTGAACATTTCAACAAAAATTTAAATCGACTTTAGCTGTAACTCGAAGTAACAGGAAACTGTTATTTTATTATTAATCAGAAAGTATTTAGTTGACAGTTTCTAAATCTGTACATAATTATTATTAATTCATTACAAGTTATTATTTGACACAAGAAGATAATGAGCTAATTAAATGCCACTAATTTAAAACAGCCACCAAAAATCTACTTCTCATCACCGAAATTACTAAAATTTTTGCTGGCTACTATTGTTCCATAATTAACTTTAAATACATATATGATTTTAATACAAATTATGAAAAAGCTTGTTGAATCTCTAAGGAAAGAAATTAGTTAAACTACAGCTAACGGTGGTAACGCTAAATCCAAATATATTTTGAAAATAAATCAACCATTTCTAAACGGATAATCCGTTCAATATAAAATTTCACATGGGCAAAGCAGAGGAGTATTCCTGTGTAACTTAAGAAAGATGATATCCCTCGATTGCTCAGGAGCGAAGCTATGAAGTCCCAAAAGAGTTGAAAAATAGCCAAGTTTTAATATAAAAATTTAAAAATTTTGAATAGTTGACAATTTCGGCCCTGATAAGCACAATACAATCAATATTTTCTCTATAAAAAATAAAACTCCTTAGGAACATGTAATTATTGTACATGCGTCTAAAAGGTATCTTAACAGACATGATTTTAGAAAAAAATGTATACAATCGAGTGACTTAAAAGGAAAGGGGTACAAGTGCAAAAAATAAAATTCTGAGTTATTAAGCTTCAAAGTTTTTTGTTCTCATGCATATCAAATATGTGGTGGTTAAATTTTATATGTGGTGGTTAAATTTTAAGGGCCAATGTTGAATGTGAACCACACCTCAACGCCAAGTTTTTTTCTGCATTTCATTTGACATTTCTCAATTTCAGACTAACTCAATTTGAACCATGGAAAGATACACAAGTTATACAGGCTTGTTAAGAAAATGGGCGTTCAAATCAAAATGCATATCGTGCACTTCGTGATTTTTTCGGTCAATTTAATCGTCCAAATGTGCGTACAATTGGAAAAATCGTGCAAAAATGTGAGCAAACCGGTTCTGTGGGAGATGTGAAAACACCAGTGCATGCTCGTACAGCTCGTACTGGAGAAAATATTGCTGCTGTTCGCGATAGTGCGGCTGAAGAGCCGTCCACCGCAACTCGTCGTCGTGCCCAACAATTGCACCTCTCACGCTCGTCGTTGATGAACATTATGCATAAAGACTTGCATTTACACGCTTACAAGGTGCAATTGACTCAGGAACTAAAGCCTCTTGACCATTTCAAACTTCGTCAATGGTCAGAATGGTGGCAAGAAATGGCAACAATGAATTATAAATTTTCGAAGAAAGTCATCTTCAGTAATGGGGCACATTTTCACCTCAGTGGATTCGGCAATAAGCAGAATTGCTGCATTTGGGCGAATGATAATCCAAGAGTGATTGTCGAAAAACCAATGCACCCACAAATAGTGACTGTTTGGTGCGGTTTATGGGCTGGCGGCATCATCGGGCCGTATTTTTTTCCAAAATGAGGCCGGTCAGGCAGTCACTGTGAATGGTGTTCGCTATCGTGAGATGATAACGAACTTTTTATGACTCGAATTGGAAGATATGGATGTGGACGATATGTGGTTTCAACAGGACGGTGCCACTTGCCACACAGCCAGGCGCGGAGCCAGCTTGAGCTTTTGGGGGGGTGGGGACTTCTAAGTAAAAATGCTACGCATCTGGGAAAGCGCACTTTAATATCAGCTTGAGAGTGATTTAATTCTCGTATTCAATTTTCACGAAAAAGTTGTATATATAGGAACTAAAATCACATTCAACAGAGCCACCTGACAAGTGGTGATAAGCAAATACACGTGAGCACTGACGATGGAAGTGTAGCGGCTTCCGAAAGTGGCGCTACTCTGTTCTGCTGTGTACGTTGAAAAAATTAAGTTGATGTTAATTTTTCCCTTGTTCCTTGGAATATTAATCATGCCCAATTCTTTCTGAATATAACGTTACGAACCTTAGCCTAATAATCAATTTGGATTCACAAAACATACTATTTTTCCCAACTTCTTTTAGAAACTTTATAGAAATTTACTCGTTTTGGGGGGATATCCTCTTCATTTATTTGCCAAAACATATTATCGGCCTTGCACCAAATGTGAATTTTATGGGCAAAACCGTAAAAAATTCCCTTTTTGGGATTTCTTGAAACTTTTGCAGGGATTCTGAGATTCTCAAAAGCATATCTTAGTTTTATTTGCATGCTTGGTATTTAGTACGTTAATTACTACATAACTGCAAAATTTCATTCGAAAATATCAATAATCAACGATCTTATAGCATTAAGAAAAAATTTAATGTGCACATACTACCACATAGTATGTACCATTGTTCCCCTTGTTCTGCAAGCAGTTTATCAAAATTTTTAAATTACTAAAATAAGAATACTCTTGAAAACTGCACATAATTTTGTAAATGTTTATATTTGTTATGTCTACCCTTCTCTTTTAAACGTGTCAAATTAAAGGACTTGTAATTAAAAACTGATACTGAAATAGTTTTACCTGTTATTTATTTACCATTTTCCTCCACACGTACGCATACTTGATATTTTTCTCAGATTTTGTGGAAGAAAAAAAAAATATGGAATCAGGCGAGAAACAAACAAAAATGACAAGCGTTGAAACGTTTTACATGACCGAGAGCCCTATTTTGGGACGTAAGAGCCCCGCTCCTAAGCAATCTTCTTAAGTTAAATAAGAATACTCCTCTGCTATGCCCACATGTAAAACTTTATATTGGTCGGCTTATCCGCTTAGACATAACTGCTTTATTTCCAAAATATTTTGATTCTGTCTCACTGTGTGTTGGCTGCTGTAATCAAGTAAGAAATTATTAGTTGGCAGCTCTCTTTTGTATCAATATAAAATGCAACAACATAATTTTACTAACACCATTAATAACTAATGGCTGACATTGTCATTTAAATGGCGGCTTTACTTTAAAATTGTTATTGCATTAAGATTTATTTTGCTACGTTTTTTTTCTCTTTCTTTAGAACAAACAAAAAATATATATTTTAGAAGTGGGAAAATCATATTCAGTGATGTTACACTTTTTTTTGTATTCATTCATTGATTTCGAGCTTTTGTTTAATATTTGAAGTGGATGCCACTTTCATGCGACAGAACGCACACCCACTTGATACTTTTTTTTTGTGGGTGAGTGTATGTACATATATCTGCCGAAAACCGTTTGGGGGATAAAATTAATATTACATATATCAAATCATTTGAAGTTAATAAAAAGAAAGAGAAAAAAATCAGATTACATCAAAATAAAATTGTTTGTGTGCATATGAAGAATGTGGCTGATTCTCATTTAAATGCTTTTTACGTGTCCGTTGAAGTAAACTAAAATAAAAATAAACGCTTAAAATTTTAAAATGAAAACTGCTTTAGCATGATTTCATATGTTATAAATAAATGTACATATGTAAATCTTTTTTATGTAAGACTGTCCATTATGTGTTAAAAACAAAAAACGAAAATATTGTTTATACACTTCATACAAAATGCTGTGTCCGTAATGGAGGCTGTTGATTTTCCACGTTAAGTCTCGGTTCACAATGTGAAAGTTTTCTTTCTCAAATTTTCTCTAATTCTCTTTTAAACTTTCATTTGTGGCTACACACTGAAATTTTCTTAATGAAATCCAAAAGAAAAATTAAGCTGCAGCCAATATCAGGTTGGCCATTACGAATTAGAAAACAAAAGAGTAGAAAAATTAACATCAACTTAATTTTTCATCGTACACAGCAGAACAGGGTAGTGCTATTTTTGGGAAGCTGCTACACTTCCATCGTCAGTGCTCACGCGTATTTTGCTTATCACCACTTGCCAGGTGGCTCTGTTGAATGTGATTTCAATTCTTATATATACAACTTTTTCGTGAAAACTGAATGCGAGAATTAAATCAATTTCAAGTTGAAATTAAACTGCATTTTCCCAGCGTTGCCATCGGTTTATATTTCTTCATTACCATTTGTCTGATTTTTGTTCTACTCAAGACAAACTTTTTTTGTTTGATTTTATACTTAAACATGTAAACGCGTGAAAAGCTCAAGCCAGTAGCTAATTGTTTATTAATATGATTATTTCGAACGTATTTGCTTATGAATCCAAATTAATTAATTAATTAATTGGGCATGATTAATATTCCAAGGCACTAGGGAAAAAATTAACATCAACTTGAAAAAACTAAGTACATTAGTACCTTTCAATACTCAGTTTAGTTATTAAAATTGCATTAACAACGTACACCAAAATAACAGCGTTGGCTTGTACTTCTAAATATTTAAAAGTTTTGTGAACTTTGTTAAATACACAGAAATAAATATACAACAATTATGTTCAATAAAACAATGTTATTGAAAAAAATATGAATTTCAATAACATTTGTCATTAACTTAATACAATATTTCGTTGTATATATTTCTTTCCCATGTCAGTTATTTCTTTTATTTGTACTTGTACTTAAAGACAAGTTTTATCTCATAAACAAATAATAACTGGGATGAGGCTTAGCTGTAGAGAGAGTGCTGTTGGCTGAGTAGTTAGCGCGTTTGACTACGAAACCTGAGGTCTTGAGTTCAAGACTAGTTTCAGGCAAGCCAACAACATCATGCATTTTTCTCATGTGCATTGGTGTGTTATTGTGTTTGTTGTTGTTCAACTGTTAAAGTGATGAAGGCATAGCACTGATCACTTTGGCAGTACCGGCAGCGATTAATACTAACATATCCTAATGCACTTCTCAGCACCCTCCTTCGTCGGTATTGTAGCAGAACCGTCGGCGAAGTAAAAAAGCTATCAAATGGCTACACAGCTTAAACAACTCGATACCTCTACTTGACACCAGAGGGGCTTGCAACACTTCTCTACATAAAAACGCGCCATAGCAGGGTTGTACATGAATTAAGCTTTCTATCTCTCTCTCCCACTTCACCACCTGTTCTCTCTACACTATCCCAAGAAGGTAACACATTAATTAGTTAATTGGTAGGCCTGAATTGTCTGATTGAGTTACTTCTCTTTATTGAAAAAAACATGATTTACGTCCGGGAAGCCCGGGCTCGTATTCCAGTCATGTCAAAATTTTTTTAGTTTATATATATGTATCTTTTTCTTTTGAAATAATTTTGTTATCAGTATATTGGAATTCTTTATCACAGGAAATTTAAAAAAAAAATTGAATACCTGGATTTTTGTATATCAAAAACGAAACTAATTTTTTTCTGTGTAGTGTTACATTACAAAACGTTTAATCAATCAATCATAGTTTGTATCCAAAAACATGTATTGATTGTTAATCATACTCTTTTATATTTTGTTATATTTTGAAAATATTTTCATAACTTTTGACATTGTTGGTGGTCGATTTCATTAAAATAAGTCTTATTTGAAAAAAGAGTCAGCTTACTTTTTGCTCAAGTATAAATGTTTGTAAAGAATTATTTTGAAACATATTTTTTTCCATGTCAACCCAAGTCAAAATTGTAAAAGTGGTCATAACTTTTAATTGCGTCCTGCAATTATTATAAAGTTTTGTTTTTAGAGTGTAGATTTATAGGTCTTTCAAACCCTATACTAATTTTTGTGGTGTATTTTTTTTTTTTTTGCAAAAATCACTCGCGGAACAACCGCGAAAGCAAAAGTAACGCTAAATGCTGAAAAAATCGAAAAATATGCATTGTATTTCAGAATCCATTGAATGAGATGAAAACTATAAGATGAATCCTACTTTCTCATATATCATTTAGTAACATTGGTAAATAAAAAAAAACACAAAATGTACGTTAAGAATGAGAATCACTCATGCATGTATGTGCCTATAAATTAATTCTACTACAAATTATATTCCTTAAAAGTTTTAAATAATAAATAAAATAAGGTATTTTCTTAAGTAAATTAATGGATTTTTGAAGATATGTGCCAACGAAAATAATGATAATCTTTATAAATCTAATAAAGCGTGTAATTTATTTGAATACATCATTTGGACAAATGAAAATTGGTAGGCGCAGTATTAAAAACATCTTTTTGTTTGAAAAAATTATTTTTTACACCGGCTAAAACTGATTTGTTTTGTTTAAAAAATTCATTCAAGAAAAGCATAGAGATTACTAACCATATTAATGGGAAAATTAAAAAAAAATCACATACATACATACATACCTACATACAAGCTACCCAGTTGACCATGTCTTTAAGACATCATCAATGACGGCTGCACGGCAATGTTAAGTCCTCGGCGGCACGTTAGGGACAGCGGAAAAAAGTCGTCAACGACATTTTCGAACAAATGTCGCGAAAATCGTGCATGATTCAATGAGAAACAAGGTACTAGATTAAAGTAACACACAGCCTACAAAAAAGGACTTAAGTTACGTTCACACTTGACAAATATTTGCAGAAAAAAAAACGTGACCAACAGACAAGCTAAAATTGTATTTCTTTTAGTTCAAATATTTTTTTAAATGTGAGTTCGTATTTATTAAAAATAATATAAAAATAGCTTTTCGCAGCATAATTAACTTTATTTTGTGATATAAAAACCAAATTAAATCACACTAACCCTTAGCAAAAGTAGTGGTTACGTTTTTTTCTTTTTGACAAATATTTTCCAAGTGCAAACGTATCTTTAGGCCTTCAGCTACTAATTGCCCAATTCAGTATGCTGGATTTGCATGTTGTCTTTGAGAATGATTTCAGTTCATTAGTGATTTTACTAATTATTTGTATGCTCTCTTTTTGCTCGGTCTAAAAATAGTCTTTAAATACTCTGATTTCTAAAAATGTCGACAAAAATATAAAATAAAGCTTAGCTTAAAATAAAGAATGATTAAATGATTCATTTTGGTCATATAAAAATCAATCGATTCCGGAAACTAAAATTCTTGTTAATTATTTTAGTACGTTCTTCAATTTCCGGGAATTCCCGGGATCCCGGAAATTTCTTTTTTATTTCCCGCTTTCTCGGGAAACAAAAAAGTCCGGGAATAAAAAAACCCTAATTTTATATGCTTCTGTTTTTACTATTAACACATAGTTCCTAGAAGCTCTTAAAAATGTCAACATTAGATAACGATAAAAAAGTTTTGGGAAGTTTCCAACTGGGCTGAATATAAGGCTTGATTTAGACCTTAAAAATTGAGTAGTGTCGGTCTATAGTTAACATTATTACCTACCGTTTTTCGTTATAAAAGGTAATTGGTAAAAAAAAGTGACACAAGAACTTTTATAAACAAACAATTCATATGTATTTCACATTTTCTAGTAATTTTCATATAACCTTTCTTTATAATAAAATTTACTTATTCTGTCTTTGCAGGTAATTATCGAAACAAAACACTAAAATATAAAAATAAAATTTTATCATCATTTGTAAGTATTCTATTTTAACATCATTTAAGATTACATATTTTCTTTCATAAAGTGCAAATATTACATGACAAGCTTTTTAGATTTTTATATTTTTACGTAAATCCCTTCGATTTACATTTTATTTTATTTACTCAGGAAAAATTTTGATGGCAAAGTAATGAGTTAAAATGCTAATAAATATACCCTTCACTACTTCTACTTTGGCATTTTAAACAATTACTTTTGCATGGCGATGTCATTGGAGTTATAAATAACAAATTATAAATTTCAATATTTAGAAGGCATTGCATACACAAAACACAATAAAAATTAAATGTCTGTGCTAAGCATTGAACTCATGGCGTTTTCAGTTATTGTGTTATTATATGACAACTGTTTTGCTCAATAGGCTACTACTGCACAACTATTTTGTTACGGGCTTAAAACTTGTTTTCACAAACATGAACAAAATTAAAAAATAAAAATCCATTTTGCTTCCCCAGGTGTTGGTTGAACTGTTTATCGTCTGTATGATAAGCAGATACACTACTACTCTGCCAATAAGAGAATAAATGGCTCGTTTAATTACTAGTAAGTAATTGACCAAATACTGTAAAGTAATTCAGACGGTATGTAGTTTGTTGTTGAAAAGTAATGACAGGACATTACCAAGTTTTTGCTGGGTACTTATTTTTTACTTAAAGCCTGGTACTCTGTTCAAATATGTGAAAAATGTTGAGCAACATTAATTATGTCATATGAAAAATTTTACATATACTCAATATTAATTAGCTCTTAAACTATGCTACAATCTCTTACGTTTGTAAAAAACTCCTTATGTTTGTTGTAAATTCCATGTGAAACAAAAGCCACTCATATTCTTTCGCATGAAAACTTAAAATGTTGCAGTTACATTTCACATGTTTTCCTTATGAAAAACAGATTACTACTTATGCAAAATTTTTCATGAAAAATTCATGCCAATTTTTTTTAATATGGACTTTGACAGCATTTCACGAGAAATGTTGAACAGAATACCAGGCTTAAAATAAATATATATGTTAATAATTTCTCTATTTAAAATAAAACCTCCGAAAATAGCGTTACGTAATATGTGAATAGGCCCTAAATCATAAAAAGTACATAACACATATGATCAATTATGTCACTTTTCAATCATTTCTCTGGTATAAGAGTCTTTAGATGAAATTACGAATAACAAACTGTGTTGACCACTAAGTAGAACTAAAGTCACTGCGCCAGCAGAATATTTCCTTTTTTCAAAACAACGTTTTTTTCCCCTAAAGAATGAATACCCGCATCAAAAATTTGCAAAATCGATTATATATTACTTTCTTGCAATAGGAAACTGATTACTACTTTTCTACTTTAATTTTTTATCTGGCTTTATTCTTTACTGGGTAAAAAACAATGAACAAAAAATTGTTGTGTATTCTTTCTTTAAGAGCAGACATCAAACATTAATCATTCGCAAATCCCTTTTTAAGGCATATATGCATTTCTATTCTCCTCTTTTTACAATCTCATTTCTCTCTACCTTTGTCTATGTTTACTCGTTGACTCGTTGCCAACTTTACATATTAAATAAAATTAATGGCAAGTTTTAGACCAGTGGTGGCCATTCTCTCAATTTCCTATGCTCGAGAGTATATACCAGTAGTGGCCATTCTCTCAATTTCCTATACCCATCGTATGTGAAATGAATTTAATTTTAATTCTAGATGATTTAGAGATTATTTAACATAAAACTGATTTGAAATTAAAGTTATAGTCATGTCGATTTAAAATGAAATGTAACGTTTATAACAAAGTTTGTTTTAATAGTGAAAAATTTTAAATCAAAGAGATTTAAGGTTAGATTAATAAAGTTTTCATTTAAAATTAATATGAAACAATGGCAGTTTTAAACCAGCGGCTGTAAATGTTCGCTGGTAATTCGTTATTTGTCGTCTACATAGCCGACGCATGTGAGAATAAACAAGAACAAGTCACACAACTAAGCACTGTAGCAACCCTTTATTTGTCTTAGCTGGTAAAACGTTTCATATGTGTTGACTAGAATCATTAAAATGCACTAGTGAATCTCTGGTACCAGTGTTTCCATATGGTCCCATAAGAACCACCTAGTCTATAGTAAGTCAGCAGTTCTGAGGTCAGAAGTGGAATCTCAATGGCAAGCACATGTTAAATGTCATTAGTACTGGTGACAAAGTCAATAGTGAATCAGTACAATTTTACTATCGAAATTTCCTGCAGGGAATCAACAAAGCAAATAACCACTAACAAACTTAAACGACAAATTATTTCTTATAAATTTAATATGATTTCAAATCACAATTGCGTCATGTTGATCTTACATTCCTTTTTATTTCTGTGTGTATGAACTACTTTGTTTGACGACTTTTTGTTGCATTCGGCAGCCAAGATTTTCTTGAAGCTTTTGCCCTTTTTTACCCTTTAAAATATTTTGCATTAACAGTTTTAAGTGAATAGAAAGAATGACATGTCTGTCATGTTTCTATCTCTCTCTCTCTCTCTCTCTTTTATTCCTTTTAAAAGGATGCTGCTACATGCAATTTATATCATTGACATTTAACTGAAATATATAATGAATGAAATGGAAAAAAAATCAACGTTTTTTCATTGTAACAAAACTATATATTTTTTTTAATATTTGAATTGACATGAGGGTGGTTGAAAACTATAAAAAATGAATGAGAAAAAAACACCAGCAGTACCAAAAAAAATTGTAACTCTTACTTTTTATTACGACTATTTTTGTAGTTGCTTTTGTTATTATTAATGGTCGTGTAAAATTTTTTTATGCTTATTTTCCTTTTAAAAGTCTGTTTTTTGGCATTGAGCCAACCAAACAAATATTCAAATATTGGCTACTACCGCCTCCGTTACAGCCATATTGTGTACAGCTAAATAAGAAACCTTTAGAGTCTGGCAAAATATTTACTTGCCTTTTATGATTCTTTTCTCTTTCATTTTGTACTTTATTTGCTGCTAGACTGTAAATTTTTTTTGTTCACTAAATAAAATAGTAAAAAAGCATGGCTCAAATACTATCTCCAACTGCTGCCATTATTCTGTACTAATATTCTCATGTGAGGTGCTTCGGAAACGGTTGTGTTATGGGCTGTAAGCCAAAGGAATGTCAATATAACTTCCGCATTAATGGTCAAATGTAATAAAATTGTGCATATGTATGTATGAATTTGTAGGCATGTATTAAGGAAAAATAACTTTATACATTTCTATTTATGTGTAGCTACCCAGCAAAAACTTTTGCCATTTTTGTAATCGGTAGTACTTTATTAATGGGTTACAAAGTAATGAGTGGTACTTATTTATCTTATACTATGCTTCTAATTAGAACTACTACCTAGTTTTTAATAACAGTAGCACGTATTTTTCTCATTATCTGAAAGTACTTACAATTTGTTGATATGTATTAATAAAATAAGTAGACAACCACTTTTTGAGTCAACATGTGTTTGTATATGAAAACAAATTTTTGTCGCTTAAACTTATAAGTCAACAATAGCTGAGTGGGTAAAGTACTTGTCTACAAATCTGAACGAGCATAGGTTCGTATCCCAGTTGGGTAAAAAATAAAAAAAATTTAAATATACATAAATAAAATATAATGTGTATAAAACTTTTTTTTTTTGCTACTTATTTCTTAGCTTCAAGTAATCCAAATAGTAACTGGTTAATTGCGCTGACAATGTAAATACATATGTAAGGGGTACCCCTTATTTTTTTGGACTTGTCAAACAAAAAAAAGTAGTTATCCAGTGAAATTGTAAGTAGTTGCGACTTAAATCCTCATATACTTTTTTGCCTACTAGTAAGAAAAGTTTTTGCTGGGATATATAAAGATTGCTAGAATTTCAAACATCTGTATGTACATAAATATTTACATGTACATGTGTATTTTATGGTCTCCATGTTACTCTTTGGTAATTGTCATGGCAAACAACTAATATATTCATTCAATACAGTGTGTTGTTTGTACCCCGCTTTAATTTCTTGTTTTCTTTTTGGTCTCATCTAGATGAGGCCAAGGTTATTGCACGTACTAGTGCATACGTTTGCACGTATCCCGACTACGTCAATAAGATGAGTATGTCGTAAATAGATACGACCGTTTGTTGTTGTCAACATCTATAGAAAACAGCAGCCAGCCAAATAACCACTATCCACCAATAATTTTCTCTCTAATGATTTTAAGATTTCAAGGATTTTTATTACACAGAAAAAACTATAATTCGTATTCTATTACTAAATTCATAAATTCAAATGTTTTTTTTTTTAAAGAAATGGGACCTGTCACAAAATTCGTAAAATTAAAAACTAAAATTCGTAAATGCTTAAAAATATTTAATAAGAAAAAATCGCATTTTTTCTATTAAAATTTTCTATTGGAATATTTTAAAATCACACAAAAATATAATAAAATTTAAAAACAAATTCAAACACAAGAGTGTTAAAATAAAAAACTATGATAATTTTTTCTGTGTAGGGACGTAACCGATACCGATATATCGGCGATACTTTAGATTTGCCGATATATCGGTATCGGCGATATTTTACTGTCGATACGACGATACTTTTTAATTTTTGTTTCAGAGCTTTTTTGAACAAATTATTTATTTTTTGTTAATTTCACCATGAATTCAAATTCAATTCATTGTTTTTTAAATCTTATTCCCAGCAAAAAAAAAATACACTCCAAAGAAGTCATGAAAATGTAGAATTTGCCATCCGGAAGTAGTGCAAATTTGGATCATTTTTAATGATTTTTACATATGCTTGTCATTGCAAGAAGTTTTTTCGATTACCAATCACCGAATTGGAAGCGATTTAAAAAAAATTATTATTTTTTGGCGTTCTTTAAAGATAATCTTTATAGTGAATAAAATCAACATTTATCCATTGATTTTCTATGTGAATAACCCCCTATGCTATCACGTAACAAGTTTTAGTTTAATTTTTCTTATTATTCTTTTTTAAAGTCGATAAATTTTACATTTTTGTTTACCGTTTGAAGACAAATAAAATTTTTTTGGTATTATTTTCTTTATTATCTCGCAAATGAATGACAAATATGTATTTATTGATTTTTTTGTGTCTACTCTTAATATTTATTTTGTTTTTCTTCTCTGCTCGATTTTAAATGTGTTTCTTTTTTCTGTACCCAACATATGACAAATCTTTTCATTCATGCATTCATTCCATCCTTTAAACATCCCAGGCAGACAGACAGCCAGTCATTGACAAAAGTCACAATAAACTTATAGTCAGTTGTCAACACTTTTACAATGCGCATTTAACCCTTCAGTGTACAAATGTTTATTATAAGGCTATTTGAAATAATGATAGCAAAAGTAATTAATTTATAATGCTCAAAAGTTTTCAAAAATGCAGTGTTACTTAAGCAGCTATTTTTTTTTTTTTATTTTTTTTTTGTAAACTTATAGTTACAAAAAATATATAGTTGCTCAATTTAAGAATAACAAAATATTTAAATCGTGACTTTTTTTGAAAACTAACTCTTAAGGGTTAATGTAGTAAGAGTATCCGCTACCAGTACATAAATATACATACGGAAAAAAACTACTCTTGTAGTAAAAACAAATGGTAGTGGTATGTTGAAACGAGTAGTAATTTTCATACTCTACATTTGTAGCCATTCATTTGTTTTATCCTTTAAAGCAAGAACAGAAAAATAAAGAAACTAAAATGCTCTTGCCCAAGCCTTGCAAATCCTTCCTTCCTTTATGCTGTAGTAAGTCAAGATATGTATGTCCACACATACATATACAATTAATTGCAATACTATATGCACATGTTCTATGAGTATTTATCCATGTAGTAAATGAATCCTTATAACAAAGGTCCTATGAAATTTATTTATTTTTTCTTCTTTCTTGAGCATTTTGCATTTGTTCTTATGACTGTAATAGAATAGAGGGTGGTTTCAATTGTAATTTTGTATTTAAAAATGTACTCGTCTCGTATTTGTCCGAATGAATGGCTTTAGTTATTTTTACTTTTACATCTATAATATCGTTGCTCCCTTGGTTTTTCCTTTTTTGTTATTTGTGATTAGAGGGTTAACCCTGGCATTTAGTGTTAATACCTTTATACGTTTTTTTTTCTTGTTTCATGGATTTTTCTTTTAGCCTTCAGCATATAGTTTTTCAAAAACCAATTAAACATATTGCTTTTTCTGATATTTGAATTTTGGTGGACAATGAAGGGGGAAAAAACAGAAAAGAAAAATGTAATAGAACTAGGAAAATCTTGTACGTATTGTAATGTTGTAATATCATATGTGCTCTATTGCACTTTCTGTCTCTCGATTATTTTAGAATTTTATATTATTTAATTATATTTGTACTTGTGTACTTAATCGTTTGTCCATATGATTGGTTGCAACGTGTGTCTGGTTAATATGTTTTTATCGCAGAGTGCGTTTGGGTGTACCCTTGTGTCAACAAAAACTAAAAGTCATCTGTGTTTAAGGTTTCAATTGATTTTTTCTTCCTCTTCTTTTCTAATATTTGTTGTAGGTTAATAATTTATTACAAAATAATGTTGGATTAAAAAGAGAATGACAAATACACACTATTCGATTACTTTCTTTCTTTAAACATTTGTAAATTAGTTTTAAATAAAAATTTTTAAGGGTTCCAGCCTTGAAGAAACAATACGATTGTATTGATTTATTGTCTTTAAAGAAAAATATCAAGATAGATTTTTATCAATTATTTGATAGTGATACAGTGAGGGAAATTTACGTATTTGCACTTGGTTATACCCGAAGTTAACAATAGTCTATCGAAATGCTTACGGATTTTTTATAACCCAATTGTATTAAGTTTCGAAATTTACAAAAAATTAATAAATAAAAATTCAGTAAAGTGCGACTATGACTCGCACACGAAGGCTTCCGTACGAATACCATATACATATATATATATTCATTTTGCCTTTTTAGTGATTTTTACTTGGTTTTGAGACTTTATTTTTTTCGTTTAAGATTTTTTTAAACGATTTTTTAAAAATTTTTTTATTCTTGTGTTGTTGTGGCGACATTTTTTCCGTTTTTTGGCGATATTTTTAGTTATCGTTCTTATCGGTTTTTTTTAGTTGGCGATTTTTTTGCGACTTTTTTGGCTTTTGGCAATATATTAGTTTTGTAGATTTTTTTTCGTTTTTGGCGATTTTTTTTTGGCGATCTTTGTTAATTTTGACGATTTTTTCGGTTTTTAACAATATTTTTAGATTTTTCGTTTTTTAGTTTTGACGCTCTTTCCGTTTTAGTGATTATTTAGTTTTATTTGCATTTTTTTCGGTTTTTGGCGATTTTTCTATTATTTGCGATTTTTTTAATTTTGGTGGTTTTTTTAATTTTTTATATTTTTAACTTCCCTCAATCAAAGATAGGAAGTTACAGACTTCACCCCGATTTTTGAAAATTCAGTTTTGACTAGATCTCGTCGTTTTGAGGTCATGGTAATCTATTCTGCTACGATATTTTGCATTTGCTCTTTCGCAAGACACTGAATACCGCCGATATGTACAATAAAAAGTCAGTTTTTGCTTTTTCTGTCTTGATTTTTGTATTATGAATACCGCCATTGTTTTTCAAAGACAATTTGAATATATTTTAGTTAATAATATTGATATAATTTTATTTATGTAGAGAGAGGTAAAAAAATTTAAGAAAATATTGAAAATGTGATGTGCACCTATTATGTTTTCCAACACTGTATTTCAGTTTTTCTATCTATTTCTGTATTGTTTTTGTGAGCTTTTGCTATACTATTTTCTAATTTCCGCAATATAGACTATCCGTGAAATTTATCTAAATTTTTACCCATATGGTCTTCATTTTCAAGACTAAGAGAAAATATTCTACTAATAGGGCAAAGTAAAATCTAAAATATTTGTATATAAATTTAAATAAATCTCTTAAACATTTGCTTTATGTTTTCTGACTAAATTTTTATGAAATCTGTTCATTTATTTTATTGTACTTTAAAACTTTTTTTAATGTCACTGCATGACAATAATTCTCATTTGGCTTTAATAATAAGAGACGACAGAACAAACCAAATCATTATAGTTCTAATTGTGTACATAGTTGTGATGTAGTTTTCCCTTTACATCTCTCTTCAGTCTGTCGTATCAGTTTGTTCCAGTGAAAAATCTCACGCCATCACAATTGTGATGATTATAATAATATTTTTACGACAACGGCAACTGATGATGAAAACTAGGTCATCATATTAATGATAAACTCATCTAAAAATATAAATAATTTATACATAAACATATAAAGAGAAAACAAAAGCTAACAAGTTAAAAACTGGGTGGTAGTAGGAATCGACTTCGGTGGCTATAAAATTTTCTTGAATGGAAATGAAATGATGATGACACACGTATGAGCAAAATCATTGAAAATATTTGAGGTAAATTGACGTTTAATTTGTGGTTTTTATTCATTTGCTTTAATTAATGTTTTAAATTGAATCACAGTTCATCGGAACATATGTACTATATGGAATAATACTTTATTTCCAGAATTATGCGACTATGTTCTGGGAGTTCCTTTGAATACATACACTCTAAAACATTACTTCAAATTTACGATCATATATTGTCTAAATTTGTATTGAAAATTTCTCCTTGTCTAAAATTACATCGATTTTGTAGTTATTTTATTAAAGAAAAAAACTTCAAACTAAACATATTTAGTCCAAGTGGAAAAAATTCAATATAAGGTATAATACGGCCATGGTTGAATGGTAGATACGTGAGACTATCAGTCAGGAGGTTGCGGTTCAAACCTGCACGCAGCCAATCGCTTTTTTTAGTAAAAACATTTTGTTCAAAAATAATGCGTGTGTAATTTTAGGTCGAAAGTAGTCTGTAAAGTGTTGCCTACTATTATCGACCTAATTTTCAACAAAAGTGTCTTAGAGTGTAAACTGTAAAACATTACTTTAAATTTACGATCATATATTGTCTAAATTTGTGTTGAAAATTTCTCCTTATCTAAAATTAAATCGATTTTGTAGTTATTTTATTGAAGAAAAAACCTTTCAAATTAAATATATTTAGTCCAAATGGAAAAAATTTAACATAAAGTATAATACGGCTATGGCTGAATGGTAGATACGTCAGACTATCAGTCAGGAGATCTCGGTTCAAACCTGCACGCAGCCAATCGCTTTTTTTAGTAAAAACATTTTGTTCAAAAATAATGCGTGTGTAATTTTAGGTCGATAATAATCTGTAAAGTGTTGCCGACTATTATCGACCTAATTTTCAACAAAAGTGTTTTAGAGTGCAGTTTTATAATAAATTTCTTGGTAATTTGGACGTTCTGCTCATTCGTGTAACTTGTCATGGTGATTTAGCACCAGTGGCTGAATAATAAGCAACAAAACAGTCAACATCGACCCGCCCTAATTAGAAAACTTTATTATCAAGCTTAAATATTAAATATTAACATATGTACATCTAGAATAAAATAAAATAGATTTTTATTCATTACAACAACAAAATAAGAACTTGATTGTTTATCATGCACTAGAAAAATAAAATAAAAGAATAAATAAACAAAAATTGAGCGCAAAACAATTTATTTGTCCTTGGTAATTTAAAGAAACTTTTAAATTTGCTTAAACAATTGCTCAATTCATAACCTGTTGTATGTGTTGTAGATCGTATAAATGTTGTTATAAATTTCAACTTAAACATGTTTCTAAACAAATGTTTATATGGAAATTACCAATAATATTGATACGATCTACAATACATACAACAGGTTGTGAATTGGGCAAATAAGAACGTTCTTTTAAAATGTCTAGATAGAAAGATACAATCTTCAAACTAAATTCCCTTTTAAATTATATGCGAGAATTGTCAATATGCTTAAATATAAATTGAAAACGAAAACAGAAAACATAAAATTTAAGTGCAAAAAAATTAATTTAAAATAAAAAATTTTAGACAAATGAAAAAGAATTTACTAAAATGACTTCAAAAAAATATATAAATAGGGATGATTTTTTTTTTCTTTTGGAGAAGTTTTGAAGTTTTCTTGTTGGTTTTTAAGTTAAAAACGAGTACAATGTAAAACCTACAACTTTTGTTTGTCACCACTTACTTACGCCTTCTACTCGCATACATATTTCTCTTGTTTTCTCTTGTTATTGTTGTGCAGTTTGTCAAAATATAAAAAAATCAAGTCTCCCCAATTCTGTGAAACAAGTAATAAATGTTGCTGTTGCTGTTATAATAAAAGAAACATAAATAATTTTTGAAATTTAAGTGCATATGGGCATTTCCACAGAAAATTTCATTTTTTTTCATATTACCTAACGAAACAATTAACTTTGTATTTTCTCCTTTCTTTTACTTAATTTAGATCTACTTACGTTCTACATAGAAATATATGTAAACAAGTAAAAAATATAGTTGACCTTCCTAGCAGGCTAAACTTTCCACTAATACGACGGCGGGTCAATAAGTACATGATTTATTGAACTTCACCCCTCGTAACTGAAAGAGAATCACTGATCCTGTTAGCAGGGATCTGCCAGTTGACTCCTGTCAATATTTGAATAATCTGCGTCGGTTAGTTTGTGTTTGACAGCGTTTGATAGCAGACTACAAAAAAAAAAACAAATACACAGACAAACTTGTAACACCCTTATTTTTTGCCCGGTCAAAAAAGGTCAATTATGCTTTGTTCTAGGAAAAGTTTCCTACCGCGACATTTTGATACTCGTACGTTATGAATCATAACTTATGATTTACTATATTTATTTTTTTTAATAAAAGATTATGATAGCATATTTTCTTGGTTAATCGCGATTAATTGCATATTTTTTAAATCGCAATCGCGATTATGAACATCTTCGATTATTTGCAAACCCTACTCGCAATGTCCCTTAAATTCTGCCAAAGCGTCCCGCTCTGAGTCTTAGTGACTATCCAAATATTGGTGCTGTGCTTTTAGGGTAAACGGCTACTTCGGATTTTGCAGATCTTGACCTTTTGCCGATTACCCTAAAAAACGGTTATGTTACTATCCAATCTCTGAAATAACAGAGCAACGGGATTACACTCCGCAACAAGGAAAAAGCTTCGGAGATCAAAATAACCCATCTTTATCTGTTTTCATCTGCTGAATTCAGAGATCACCATAAAAATTTCCGATTAGCTATAGTTTTAAAGATATCGTTTATTATATATTTTCATAAATTACAAAATTGTTTGTATTCTTTGCATCATATTTCCGGACCGGTCCTCAAAATTATAAAATAATTTATGGACTATTAATCTACTTTCATTGGATTGTAATTTTGCTGGTGTATGTTTACGGATACGTTACTGTTATTAGCAGGATATTTTAAGTTGTGTGTTTTTACATTAGTCTTCAAAACTTTGAACAGCTAAAGAAAATTATTATTTCAATGGTATGCACAAAATAGATATTCCAATGAAAAATTGTTTGTATGAAAATTAAAAATCCATTGAGAGTGTCCTGAAATATTTAGAAAACAACGTGATGTGTGAAAAGTTCATTGTTTCAACGATTTTTTCCATTAATTTTGACTTAACGTACTAGTACGTTAAATCAATGAACTGGCTCAATAATTTTGTTAAAGAATAACAACAATTAATGCTCTTCAATGTGCCGTTTTACATTGAATTTCAATGAATATTTTCATCGAAACAACGTATGCGTACATTGAGTCGAAGTATTTTTGGAAAAAATTAATTAATCTAAGTCAATGAAATACGTTCTTTGAATTTATGTAAAATAATTTTTTCAGTGTAATGGTAAATCAGTCCTGGCTAGTATACTCAGCTATAGTTTTTTTCTCTAAATTTAGCCATAATTTCCAGCATGGTGCCGATTTTTATGGTTTTGTTTTTAGTTCCTGTCGCACAAAGTCTGAAAGTGACTGATGGATGTAATTTTGTAAATCCTCTGTCTGGTTGTATCTGTATGTCAAATTGTTAAACCGTAGTTTTTTATATTATTTTTAAATATCTTTTATTCTTTTCTTTTGTTTTAGTAGTATGTCTGTCTGCCCCTCTCTCTCTCTCATTCTTTTTGTCATTTTGAAGTCGTATGCTGTTGGAAATGGGAGGTTTTGTGTTTTTTGTTTGTCTCATTTTGTGATATTTATTTGCATTCATTAAATTTCATTCATTTCCAGCAAACAACCAAAAAATATCTTAATTTTTGCTTTCAAGTAAGTTCTCAATTTTTGCATTCAAGTTTTGTCTCGTTTGTTGATTTTTTTTTTAATCACAAATATATTATGACAAAAGCAAGCGAACAAGTAAATGATACGGCTGCATTAAAAATAATTTAAATTTAGATAATAAAAAACAAACTAGCGGTTTTGCAGTACGAGAAGCGATTAAAAAGAAACTTCTTAAAATTAATTATTATTTCAATTCTTTTGTTCTTGCAATACTTTTATACATACTTATTGTCAAGCTCCTTAATGTTTTATTTGAACTGCATCGTTAAATACGGCAGATTCTAATATTGTTTGAGGATTCTTCCTGGAAATTAACATGATTTTCAATACCGCAATAACGAAAAAATGCAGGAAATCCCATAAATTTTTGCGCCAATTGTCAAATACGACTTTTCAATCCTTACTGTATACAAAAGTCCTTTAAGTGTTGCCATATTTTCCACTTTACTAGAATTTACATTTTTTCCAGAGTGTAAAATGTAAAAAGAAAGAATATTTTTTTTTTCTCAACCTTATAGTGCATTTACATTGCCTCGAAATCTAGAAGATTTGATTCGAAATCTATAGCGTTTACACCAATCTTTTTTCACATTTTTCAGGACTTTGTATCCAAAACAAAAACCACTGACTAAAATTTTTTACCTAAACTATAACCAAACAACTGAAACATAGCTAATTCACACACCTTTTAAAGAAAAAATCTTATGCAGCGAAGTAGTTTTTAGTACAATTTGGAATAAACCATAGTTGCAGCACTAAATACTATTAGATTTTTAGTAGATTTCGTCGAAACCTATTGACGAAGTAGATTTGGTTTTGTATGAGAAATCTAGTAAATAAAAAAAAAATAAATTCAAAAAATCAAAAAATCCGACAGCGTAAAAAACTAAACGCAAAAAACAAGTCCAGTGTGCGGAACATAGCGGACTAATTCCAAATATTTTCGAATCGGTTGTTGCATGCATGTCAACGGATCTAAATAAAACTTTGTAGACCAATCCCCCTTATTCCGTAACTATTTGTCGACGTCCCGTCAAGACAATACCAAAAAATTGGCACATTTCTACTCGTCATCGACAAGAATTTACTATTACTGACAGCCACTTACTATTCTCTAAGGCATAGAAAATTGAAAGAGGCTGTTTATGGTAGTAAATTTTTGTCGACAGCGAGTAGACAAGTGCCAATTTTTTGGTATTGTCTTGACGTGACGTCGAGATTACGCAATAAGGAGGAATATTTTACGTGCCTGCGGGAAGCATTATTGCAAAGATATGAAAATTAGATTTTTAATGCTTCCCGACTGTTAAAGTTCTATGTTCCGCTCACTGGACTTGCTTTTTGATTTTTTAAGTTTATTTATTATTTTTAGTTTTCGTACACAGTTTGGTTCTAGATTTTTTGTTAAAAGTTCACTTTTTACGCAATTGGCTTTTTTTAAACCGTTAACGAGAATAAATGGTCAATCGAAATGGAAAATGCTAAGAGAACCCTGAAGATTATTTTCAAATACCTGTTCAATGATAGCTATTTTAATATAGTTCGCCGATTTTTTTATTATTTTCGTTTTCACAAAATGGCGTCTGTTGGCCACCATATTGAATTTACTGTTATATATTTAGTGACACTCGCAGGATTAAGACAAATCCAATGACTTACGACTAATCAAAATCTGTCAACGCGTTCCGGTTATATAATGCCGCAAAGGAACACACATACAAACATACTACATATATAGGCTGATAAACACAGTACTCTCCTTTGCGTGGCGCAGTCGGGTATAAACAACTATGCACTCGAAATCTTGTATTTACTAAATTCAGTGCAATGTAAATGCACTACATATATTACTAAATCTATTTCGCTAGACCTTTCGGTTTCATTGCATTCAAACAACTTTTAAACATACATTATTTTTATTACTCAAGTTAATCTCTGTTTATTATACGTTCGTGAAAAAAGCATGATGTTTTATTTTTCTTTAGCATTTTAAATTCGTTTCTATAAACTCACCCACATTTTGTGACAAATGTACTCTTGATGGGCACTTATGCACACATTGCAATACACTAGATACAAAACTCTCCGCCAACAAACTCTTTTAGACATCTTAACAATAAGAAAAAATTAAGAAAATAAATGTAAATGTTTTAGCACCATAAAATATAATCATGCGACAATATATCAAGCACGTCTTAAAACACTTTATGCATTTTGCAAAAAAAAAAAAAAATAAAAAATTATAATAAGAAAATAAAAACTGTGAAGAAAATGTTATCAATTTTTTAAACATTATATTTCTTTTGTTTTCGAAGGAACGTAAAGAAAAGACGAAAAAAAAAGTTCAAGATAAACAACACAACGATTTGTTATCGCAAAAATATACTAAAACATCTCTTGCATACCACGTTCTAATAAAGTTTTTCATATTCCTGCATTTTCTCATGTGGCTCCATCATCATCTGTTTTTATATAGAGAATACGGATTTTTCTAAAAAGAAAAGAAAGAAAAAAATGTCAAGGAATATAATTCTTATGGAAAATGTCAAGAACATTCATGAAATGTTGAAAAAAAATTTCCATCCCTAAAGCAATTTAATGTTGCTAAAAAGATGAATGCATGTTGCCCCTTAATTTATGCTTTAAGTTTAAAATTAAAGGGTGTCTCAAAATTCATTCTAGAGTTAATTTTATCACAAAGTGCTAAGTCTAATATTAGCCCCTCCATTATGTTAAACAAATTATCAAAATTGCTCTTAACATTTTGAATTTCTGGGGGCCTAGAGAAATACTGGCGCCTTAGACGCTCAAAAAGTGCTTCGTGTGATATTTGACTCTTCTTAAAAAATTTCTTGTTAGGAAATATTTTGAGATGAAATTTGTATCACAAATTAATTTTATGAGCATGCTAATAACACGTATTTGGTTAGCGTTATTTTGCGCCTGGTTATATTTTAATTATGTTTTGCGTTTATATTCGCAATAAAGGAAGAGTTTTCTTTTAAATTCTAAAAAATCATTGAATTTTGAGCATATGTATTTATTTTTTTCATAAAATCTCCCTAGAGACCAAAATCTTACACTGTGTGGTGGTTAAGTTTGGTGTTTTTCAGCTGTATTCGGGTGTGGAGTCAGGTCCCTGTTCGGGCGCCATTTGTAACGCAGTTTTTTCGCTGATGTATGCTCTGGCCATCCAGGCTCTTTAGGCTATTTCCTTTATTATAAGCAAGAGATCACCGTGCTGTATTTACTCCAATTAATAGACAGCGAGGTATTGCTAGAGAATAGTCATCGTCAGTCCCTTAAGAACAAAATAGCATATTCTGAATCTCTGTGTTCTTTCTCCATAGCACGTGGGGAATGATTCTGTGACCGGCTATTAGTTGAGGTCTTCTTTGGGAGTCTGTGTTGAAAACAAAATCTATAAAAGGGAATGTTGATTAAATTACTTATGTTCGGATAGGGGGGCTAGTCGCACGTCGGCAAACTATATATGTACGTATATTTGCGCTATGGCAACAGAGCCTGCAGTAAGTGGAACTTTGGTAAACTTTTAGTTTGCCTTCTACTCGTTTGGTAATGCTTGGCTACTCCTATGTAGTCAATATCAAAGCTATACTTCGCTTTAAAGTAAGCATAATTAAATTAGGAACACCGGCGTGAATCATCTGAGGTGTGTTTAGAAAATTACCTTCCCTGATGATGAATTTTCGTCTAGTTAAATAGCTTTCTAATAGCTTGTGATTGTTAGAGGCTA
Organism: Panzeria rudis; assembly: GCA_956483635.1. NCBI lineage: Eukaryota > Metazoa > Arthropoda > Insecta > Diptera > Tachinidae > Panzeria > Panzeria rudis. The sequence goes on from OY101448.1 coordinate 179,437,896, forward strand.
AAATTTTGTTTTAATTTCTGGATTAATCCTTCATGCCATACTTTATCAAAAGCCTGAGAAACATCAATTAAGAGAGCAGAACAATATTTCTTTTCTATGAATGTTTTTCTGGTTGAAGTTATATAAAATAATTTTTTCATTGTGGGTTCCGATTTGTAGTGAAGGTATTATGCCAAGTAATAACTTGATCCTCATTTAGATCCCAGTACTATTAACACCCGAAATTTTTGGACAGGAACTTGATATTATTTTCACATTTATGGTTTTTGTAGAGATTTTACAAACTTCCTGCTTCAAAAATACTAAAAATTACAGCTGAGCAAAAGTTAACATATCCGCGAAATGAAGTTAGTCAAAAAGCTGAAAATGGCTAAAAGATCCTAAATTATTTAAAAGGAAAATATTAGTGCTCAAATCGGCCACTATAAAATGATTCATTAAAGACAAATTTATTTACTGGAAATATAGATAATCTGGATATTTTTTCTAACATAATTAACTTCATCTTTCAAAACTGAATATTTTAAATTACTAATTAGTTTATTTTTAACACAATGTGCATGAATGAGCCATCAAAATCTACAGCAATCAGGTTATTGACCTGAAATTAAAAAAATAAAATAAAAATAAATAAATATCTTTATATAGAGCAGTAATGTGTTTATGTTTAGGATTTCTATGCCAGTTTTTTTTTATGCATACTATACATATCGTCACAGAAAATGCAAAATGTCCTATCTGACATTTTTAAAAGTTTAACAAGAGAAGCATAAAACTTATTTACACGAAAAAGTATATTGACAATAAGTGCAAAATTTTACAATAAATATATAAATTTGTGGGTCCTTTTTTACTTGTATTGTAAGATTTTGCACTAATTGTCAATATAGCTTTCATTTAAACAAGCTTCTCCTGTAAAACTTTTAAAATGTTAGATAGGGCTTTTTGCACTTTCTGTGACGATATGTATATGTAGCTTGCTATGTTTAACATCAATCTGTCATTCGTTCATTTATTTATCTATTCAACCATACAATTTTCTATTTCAAAGATTTTTTTTAAATCACTTGCACTTAGGACCAGCTAATCATTTAAGAATCATTTTGTCTTTAGAATTTTGAAATACATTTTTATTTATTTTAGTAATAAAAAGAAAAAAATAAGAAACACTTTATGTAGATTAAGCTTCTTTTTAATCTACATAATATTGTTCATCTTTTTAATATTTTTGCATTCATTTTGAAACTTTCTGCACTTTAACCAAATAAACTTTTCAAGAAGTAGTGCGATGTGGTGCATGTGTTGTATGTGAGATTTTTCTTTATTTTTATAAATGAAATTTTCTACTTCATTTTTTTTTCATTTACATACATTATTCATATGTAGCTTAATATACTAGATACTTACATTTAACATTTATAATATACGAGTACTTCATACTAGTAAAGTCTCGTTCCATGTTTGTTCTTGCTAATTGTAAAAAATAAAAACACACATAAAAAATATAAGCTATTTTACAACGTTTTTTTCTCTTATTCCCGTTCTATTTTAGGCACACTACACAGAATACCACAGCGTGATACAGGAAAATATCAAATTAATTTAGGTAAAAATTAGCATTTAGATTAACACTGCACAATTTGTCTAACCTCTAATTATATTTAAGCTTTTAAGGCCATCATAAATTAAGAATGATTAAAAAAAAAATTATGCATACAATACAATGAACCAAGAATTCAAGGAAAAAGTTCATAGTTTCAACGATTCGTTCATTATTAATTTTGACCTAATGTAATAATGCGTTAAAACTATGAACATTTTCATTGAAACAATGTATGCATGCGTACACTGAATCAACGTATTTTTGCAAACAATTAATTAATTTAGTCCATTTAGAATGAATGCTATTCGTTGAAATTATGTAAAGTAATTTTTCAGTGTATATAAATTACACTGTACAACAAAATACATTTTTTTTCTTTAAATGACAACCGTGTAACAACTGATTCTGGTAGAGAGCACCAAAAAACCTACTTGCATGGGCGTTTTGAAATTTTACGTCTGGGACTCATTTTAAGCCGTGCTAGATTTCTCCTCCTTTTGCACATTGTTATAGTGACTCGGCATAGAAAATCTTGTAAGCCTTACGTTTAACGTGTAAGATGTGCTCATCACTTATACATAAAACGCTGCGAGGAACATTTCTGTAGAACGTTTTAACCCTCTAACGCTTCGCTGAATTGGTTTTTTTGTAACTTTCTTAAAAAAGGGACGAAAAACTAACTCCCTCTTCAGCAGCAATATATTTGGCTGGAATGTTCTACAAAAATTCTAGCCATAAAATTATACAAACAAATCTTGAAAGACTCCAAAACTCCAAACTCAACTTGAACGCCACAAATATTCAGAACTTAAAATGCTAATTTCGTACTTGTTCACAATTAGGGCTAAAATATACCACACAAATCCGGAGTCTATGAGTTTAGTTTGTATTCAAATATGCAAAAGGGGGGGGGGGAACTTTTACTCCCCCTAAAATGAATCCTAGACTTAAACTTTCAAAACGCTGACACACGTATATATTTGTTGGTGCCCCTACCATAATCAGTTCTTAGAATCTTTCAATTTTTTATTTTTTGTTGTCCAGTGTTACATATTTAAAAAATTTTTTTATATAAACATGAAAATGCATATTGCTAAAATTAAAGATGAGGCAACTCCCTAAAGTCTAAAGTGGCTGCTAGACGGATCAATATTTTAGCTTCAATATATATATGTGCGTTTGTTATAAAAATCAAAAGTATTTTGATATTCTTCAATATTTCCCCTCACAAACACATATGTTGAAACTGAATATTGATGTGTTTAGCACCCTCTTAAGAGAGTAAACAGAAAGCTACCACACTATCTGTCTTTGAATGCATTTACTTTGTTGCCACCTTCACTTGCTGTCCCAGACATAATTTGTATTGTTTAAAAATCAATAAAAAAAACAATATGCGTACACCAAATATTCAATTAAATTAACTGATTAATATTCATAATAGCAGATAAAAATTTATTTTATAATAATCAAAATTAAAAAATCCATTATAGTTTGAAAACAAAAAGTGGACTTGTATAATATTGAATAAATAACCTTTTGAAGTTTATTTATTATCAACTATTTCCACCAGACCTATTTATAAAACAATAAAAATAATGGAGGTGTATTTAATGCAGTGCACACTTGCATATGACTACATTATTATGTACATAGCAATAGTACAATTTAAAATAAACTTTAGAATAATGGGTGGTTAAACCAAAATTTTGTGCTGCTATTTCTTTTAAGATTTTTTATGACAAAAAGTTAAATATGAAAACTTTAATTGCACTTTTCACATTGTACGATTGAAATTTAATCAGAACTTTAACCTCAAGTTAGGCTAAATTGCATTTCACAATGTACGATTAACTTTTAACTGACACCACTTAACAAAAAGCTCGCTGTTAAATATAACAGACCGAAATTAAATAATTTTAATGGCTGCCCTTTTCACAATGTGTGAGTTAACGTGAACTTTAACCGCAACTTAGGCTAACAAAATTCAGCGGCTAACATACTGAGCTCTTACAATCAGTTACTACATTTATACGCACGCGTTATTTGCAAATAAAAACGTAGTGCTACCAAGTATTGTGTTTTATTGTAACTTACTAACTCACGAAAACAATTACTGATTAACGCGCTATTTGCAAATAAGAAGTTTGGGTTGCCGCCTTCACATATGTTTGTCAATTAAAATTAATAAATAGATAAATATATTAACAAATAGATGAATAATCGATGCTTTAAAAAGTTACAATAAAAACAATACTTGGTATCACTACGTTTTTATTTGCAAATAAGCTCTGCGTATAAACTAGGTAATTAATAGAAAACAAAAAGTATGAAAATTAATTTTAATTTTGTAACTCGCTGGGCTAATGCAGATCATTAGGGAAGCTTTACCAAAAAAAAGATCTCTTAGAAAAACTGGAGGTATTATATTAAACTTCTTCTGAAATAAATAAGAAGTTTAAACAATATCAAAGTTTTTCTTATATTTTACTCGCTTTGGCGTATGTCTATTCGGGTGAAATTTTTTAATTAATTTTAAAGCAACTTCCTGTTGAGCTAGGGACTTAAAATTTTACCCAATCATTGGGTTTCCGTGACAGCACAATTGCATGATTAGAAACGTGGGCAGTGCCACGCCCACTCAGAGTAAATGTGCGTTTCAAATATTTTTTACTTAACCGATTCCTGCAAAAGTTTGCATACACATTGCATTCGTTTCACAATAGAATTTTATAATTAGAAAAATGGGCAGAAAATATGCGTTTTGAACTATTTCTGCTTAACCGATTTCTATGAAACTTTGCCCACACTTTCGGTGTTCCTGACAATACAATTTTCTGGTTTAAAAAGTGAGCAGCGCCCCATGCCCATCATAAGTAAATTTGCACTTTCAACTATTTCCACTTAATCGACTTCTATTAAGTTTGTATACAAATTGGGTTTTCCGGGCAATACAGTTTTATACTTAAATAAAAGTGGGCAGCACCACGCACATGACAAGTAAATTAGCGCCTTCAACTGTTTCTATTTAAACGATTCCTATGAAACTTTGCCCGTTAATTTTATAATTTTTTATAATTTTTCTTTGAATGTTCAATATTTACATGCTTTAGAATTTCTTTCTTAAATAAAAAATAAAATAAAAAATTTGATCGAAAGATTAAATTAAAAATGAACTTAAGCCAAACTAATTTAATAACTTTGGATATAATTTTATAATTTAAAAAGTACATGAGCGTTTCTAACTATTTCTACATAACCGATTTCATCTGACAATACAATTTGAGGATTAGAAAAGTGGGCAGTGCTACGCCCATAGAAAGTAAATGTTAGTTTTCAGGTATTCCTATGGAACCAATTCCTATTAATTAAACTTTGCACACGAATTGGGCTTTTCCTGATAATATAATTTAGTGATTTAAAAACTGGACAGTGCTACGCCCATAACAAATAAATATTCCTTTTCAGCTATTTATACTTAACCCATTTCCATAAAATTTTCTACACACATTGAGTTTTCCAGACAATACAGTTTTATATTTAGAATAGTGGGCAGTACAACGCCCATAAAAAGAAATTTCCATAGTCAACTATTTCTATTTAAGCGATTGCTATGAATCTTTCCACATACATTGGGTTCATATGGCAATACAATTTGAAGATTAGAAAAGTGAGAAGCGTCACGCCCATAAAAAGTAAATGTTAGGTTTCGGATATTTCTATTTAACGAATTTTTATTAAACTTTGCACACAACTTGAGTTTTCCTGACAATATAGTTTTATGGTTTACAAATTGGGCAGCGCCACGCCCATAAGAAGTAAATATGCGTTTTCAACTATTTATACGTGACCTACATATTTCTATTGATATATGTGGCTTTACGGTCAGTGAATAAAAATGGTAACATTGTGCAATTTTCGATTTTTTTTTATTAAAAAAAAAATAAAATTATTTCGATTTTGCATAAAAAAAATATTTTTCATCATTGCGGTCGGAATAATTCCGAAACCAGTTGTTATAAAATTCTCATTATGAGGTTTTGATTATGTTGTACAATTTAACTTATTATACTATTTACCATATCCTGCTTTTATTGGTATAATAACAATTTTCTTTTGATGAGCGGAAAGATGCCGCTTTAGTTGTGTTTACACCGTAATGTTTCAACGCAAAGAAAAATGTGTTGCAACTATGAACAAAATATCTAAAACCACCCATTATATTCATCTAAGTAACAAATAGTTAACAATTTCAATATGTACATATATGTACATATATTTGAAAATATGTAAATTATAAATAAAACGGGTTCTATATAGACACAAAACGGAAGTTGTTTGTTGAATGTTTGAAAAACAGTTCCGTTGAAAATTAAAACAAAAATTTCACCTCTGTTTATAAAAAGTATGGCGTTAAAATTTATTGAAATGTTTAAATCAAAATAAAATAAAATGCATATAATAAATAATTCTTTAAGCATACTTTATAGGTACATATAGCACATATTTTTAAATCATTAAATGTTTGTTTTACTTATTTGCTCAAAATAATTTTTCTCTGTTAAAAATTGTTTATGGTTCTCGTCTGTTTTAATTGACCCGCTAAATACTGGACATACAATTTCAACAAACACAATCCCATGAATTTTTTTTATAGGATGTACATATGTGTATGTGTCTTGTACATACCCAGTGAACATTTGTTGCAGACATTGGTGATAGAAAAAAATCTGAAACTTTGCCATAAAATCCACCGAGCTTACTAAAATTCCTTTAGACATTTAGCAGAATAGCTGAAAATTTTCTAGTAAAAAATTATCCGATTAATATCAGACTAGTTTGAATATTGTTGTGAAAAATTTAATTTCCTATAAGTCTTACAATTTCTGGATTTATGTGCGAATTTTGTACAACATTTCTGATAGATGTCTAATTTTATGGCAGACTTCTTCGACATTAATACGACAGCCCGCAAAAAGTATCAGAAAAAATTGGAAAATTTTTAATATTGCAAGGAACAAGGGAAAAAATTTAAGTATAAAATCAAAGCAAAAAAGTTTGACTTGAGTAGAACAAAAATCAGAAAAATGGGAATGAAGAAAAATAAGCCGATGGCAACGCTGGGAAAGTGCAGTTAATATCAGCTTGAGATTGATTTAATTCTCGTATTCAATTTTCACGAAAAAGTTGCATATAAGAATTAAAATCACATTCAACAGAGCCACCTGACAAGTGGTGATAACCAAAATACACGTGAGCACTGACGATGGAAGTGTAGCGGCTTCTGAACGTGTAGCGGCTACTCTGTTCTGCTGTGTACGTTAAAAAATTAAGTTGTTGTTAATTTTTCCCTTGTTCCTTGGAATATTAATCATGCCCAATTCTTTCTACGAACCATAGCGTAATAATCAATTTGGATTCACAAAGCAAATACGTTCAGACATTTTTCCGATATGTTTAGATATGTCGCAAATTCCCCAGAAAATACCTTCAGAATTCGAACAGAATTCTCTCAGATATGTACCTACATATGTATATCGCGAAAGTTTTCAGAATTTCTTCAGACAAACAGATTCATTTTCTCATATGATTTTCAGTACATTTTCCAACAGACTTCGGATACCGAATTCGGCAATTTGTGCAATCTTTCCGACTGAATTCAGACGGAACTCTGTAAAAACTATTCGCTATATTTTTTCACTAAATATTAATAAATCTCATTCATTCAACTGGTGAAAATAGAAATAAAAAAAAAAAAACAAAACAATTTCAATTTATTCAATAAAACAGATTTAATGATGATGTGCATAAATAGTTGGATTCTTGAATCCCCACTCACTTCACTTTTTTTTAATTCCAAATAAATAAATAAAAAAGAAAAATAAATAAATTTTGTAATATTAGAATGATAAATGTTTGTTTAGAAATACGAGTATAATATAACACAATACAATGAAATCTTTACAATCTCATGCATATACACACGTACTCGTATGTACGTACATGCATATGTGGAACATTTAGATGAGACTTCCTAAGCGTCTTGTACAGGCAACTTTATAAGATCAATGATGGTCATATCCGTTTCTACATTATGTACAATATAAATATTAAACTTTTTTCTTTTCTTTTTATTATTTAATACATTTGTGTGAAAGATACTCGTATAAACTAATTTATACATTTTATTTCACATTTTTCCTCTTCGCTATGAGAAAAATGTATGAGAAATTATTTTAATAGAGGAAGTATCTTGACAAAACATAAAATCTAAGAAACACTGTGTTACAGATAATAAAAAAGATTTATATATAGTTTTGAATTGATCTAGCATAGATTGTAGCCCCAGTTGAGTAGATAACTTTTTATTTTTCAGAAATATATGTAAATACAAATAGCAACATTCTTCAGTTCAGAGATGGAAATCAAGGTACAAATGTAATTATTTTGGTTTTCTTAATTTTTTGAGAAAAAAAGCCTTCTGATATTTACAACGCTCAACATATTTATTCTTTCAGCAATCTTCAGTAAACAAACTTGTCACAATTTACATTTGATATTAATTGTATGAATTCGGATATTGCACACCTTATTCCATCAATGTTGTTGTTGTAATTTTTTACATGAGCACAAACAAGTGTTGTTTACTATAAGTTATGGTCTATAACATTTAATTTGAATATGACGCTTTTAACCCTTTCGGTATTTTTGATGCCATATGACATCATGGGCTTTTGAAGGCTCATACTTTCAATTGCGTCCGATTAAAATGATTTTTTTTAATGCAATATTCCACTTTTTAATGCAATATTCCACTTTGAAGCTTTAAAAACAACATTTGAAAAAATATATAAGTATTTCGTTCACTCTGCATTGAAATCCTACAATTTTAAAACTTTACTTAGCATATATTGTGTAATCAAAAAATATATAACCTAGCAGTAGGATTTTTTTTTTAAATTTGTATGACGCCATATGGCATCAAAAGTTACTCAAGGGAAGTGACTTTTTTCATTTGAGAAAAAAATCCTTACGCCATAACTTTTTATAAGGGCGCTCAAAATGATTTTTTTCTTTTTTTGATTTTTGCTACTATTGATCCTAGAAACAGTAATTTGATCAAAAAATGTTTCACCCCAAGTGCGTTTTCCCTTTTCATCTTTCAAAGAGTAAAAATATCGCACAATTTAACAATTTTGGAGTAACTGTTTTCAAATACATTGTAACTATAGATAATAGTAAAGGATCACCTTGTTTAAAAAATTCAATTCCTCTTCTTTACCCCGCCACCCTCCCCCCATCTTGGCTCCTTCTATAAAATAATGGACTGATCCCTCAGAGAATGCCACTTTGGAACAACTTAGATAATTGGAAAATGACTTTGAGTGTTGTGGTGAGTGTTATGTTTTTCTTAGAAAATTGACTTCTTCCAACTCAAACTGCTAATTAAACTTACTACAAATACAAATATAGGACCACCTCGTCGTCTAATATCCTTTACGTTTGTCCATCCGTGTGTATTTTGAACACCATTGAGTACAAATGATGCCATATGGCATCATTCTAAAAAAAAACACTTTGGATTAAACTTTTTGAACAAATTAAAAAAAACTTTAATTTACTAAAAATATTTAAGGTAGAATAATAACAAAATTGGATTTTTATAGCCTGAATCGAAAAACATGAACCTAAAGGGTTAAATGGGACTTTGTACAAATAGACGGGCTTGACACACATTGCGTTCGGAATGGCTTTAATGCTGTTCTTCTATTCCGATCGTTTTTATTTTACAGTCTTCAAATTCGATTTATTTTGTATATTGATTTTACAGTGATGAAGTTTTTATACCATGAGACGTATGTTTAAATTTCTTTTTTGGAATTAAGCTCGCATTAAGCTTTTGATTAATATGCAAAGCTCATGGCCAAATATTTATGTAACGCTCCTAAAAGTATGCACGTTTTTTATTTACTGTAAATAAAGATAGTAGAAAAAGTCTTTAACAATTCCATTTTAAAATTTAAAAGTGGTTTGATTACAAAGAAAATTTTAGTTTTCTTAAAAACCAAGTTACGGAATAGAATCCACTTTCGATCGTATTGATGTTCCGTCAACCGGCTGATAATATAAAAAAATGAAATAGAGAGTTTGAATTTTTCAGGAAGTTTTGTTTGGAGTTTGTGTCCTACATAAATAAAAGTCAAATAAAAAATCCACTACTACAGTAAAAAACAGTTACTGAAAATAAAATTTTATTACTAACACTCATTTGTGTGAAAAATGTTTGTAGATAATTTTATCTGCCCCTATAAATACACACACTAACATAATACGGTGCCAATATGGAATAACCGCTTAAGTCGGCTTAAGTGAATTTTAGAGTTCAAGCTGTTTTATACCTTAAATATTATTCCATTCAGTTGAAGCTTGCAGAGCTTACAAAGCTACCTAACAATTGAAAGAATCGCATAAAAGTAGAATCATACAAGTCTATGTGCACTCTTCTTAACAATAGCGTCAAAACTTTCAGAAAATATAGTTTTCTTAAGTCCGTTAAGTCGACTACAGTCGACCATATTGCTACAGCTTTATTAAAAATTTTAGGAAAGTATTTTTGAATTTAATTTGAAACAGTTTTGAAGAGAAGATCCAATGCGACCTACAGTCAATCAGCCATGTCACATAATGCCATTCCGATCGGAAGTGGTTTCAATTCCGTAAGTTGATTCTTCAGAAATCGAAAAACGAAAATTTTCTTCATAATTAAACCACTTTTAAATATCAAATTGGAATTGACAAAGACTTTTCTACGAACTTTATTTGCAGTGAATATTAAAAAATGTGCATACTTTTGGGAGCGTCAAATAAAGATTTCGCCATAAGCTTGCCATGTTAATAAAAAGCTTAATGTGAGCTTTGCTTCTAAAAACAAAAGTAAACAAACGCTTCAATGTATCATTGTAAAATCGAAATATAAAATAAACGGAATTTAAAGCACCAAAATGAAGTTTTTCGGAATGACAACTACCGAATCTGTGATACGGCTGATTAGTCCGGTTTATTATAAAATCGAGGTTTGGAAAATTTCGAAATTTTTTAATTAACAAAACGCTCAAATGGCATTCGAAATTCAGTGCTTTTAATAAAAGTCTATAAAAAAAAGTTAAAACCCGCTTATTGTAACTAAGAAAAAACATTCCCATTTAATAAAATTCTTACTTAAAAAAAAGCGAAAATAAACCTACATAAATTAACAACATTCCAAAGCAGTAATAATTATACTCACTCGTTCCTACTTGTGTGCAAGCAAAAAGGGCTAGAAAATGTGTCCGGTATTAACCCTTTATAGCCCAACATTTTCAACATCATTTTGTTTTGTTCTGGGAGCTCGTACCACAAGCTAAAACTAAATATTTGTTACGGACTAAACAATATATCCTGATTTTTTTTTAATCGTTACGAAGCGGGGAGGGGAGTTGGTTTGAAAACAGCGAAAATAGCTTTTCAACAGCCCCACATAACACTTCCTGTAGGCGTTGCCGTAGTCGGGTAAAAAATTCTTTGTAATTTCACAGCTACAATTTGTTATTAAAAATGGATTTGAAAATTGGAGAGTTATTGTTAATATACTATTTGCAATTGCTTTTAATGAAAAAAAAATGGTTTGGTAGCATATGGGTAAATCCGGTGTTTCGGACGTTCGTAAGCATTAATTTTTTGGTAATGTTAACAAAATTACGAGGAGGTAAAAACAGCGCGGATCGGTTCCTGTAATATACACACTGTGTGGCCGTAATTTGGCCTGCCACTCTACCGCGCGCCTAGATCCCGTTGTCGTTCTGAATGAAAGATTTTCATATAACCTTCAGGAGTACTTCGAAATGACATTTAATTATTTACTGAACTGTCAACAAAAATATTATGAAAAATCTATTAAGATCTATAACACTTTTGCGCCAGTATGACCTACATTTAAGACTAAATATTAATTATACGCCATGTTCTCCATTATCTCGCCGGCCATGTAAAGTTTTATTCGGTACGGATTTTTACTTAAAAATAAATTTTTCACGTATAAAAGAGAAAGGTAGACATATCACAAAATTTACAAAATTATGTTTAGTTTTCAATAATGTATTGAGATTTTAACAATTTAATGCCTTTTGAAAGAAACACAAGGGGAAAATTTTTGTTATGTGGTGTCTTCTGCATATTAATTTTTTCTTAATGTTATAAAATCGTTGATTGTTGATATTTCGGAATGAAATTTTGTAGTTATATAGGAAAGAAAAGAATAATAGTGTTTCTTAACAAAGTTCCAAGAAATCCAAAAACGAAATTCTGAACAATTTTGCCCATAGCATACACTTGATCCAAGACTCATTTAACACTTTACCAAGTAACTACGTATACATAAGGCTTTTCAGAAATGGCAATGGTTTTGGAATCCCAGCTTTGGGATTTTAGAACATGTGGACTAAATTCAAAATTTCGATCTAAAATAGGTCGTATTAGGAAGTGCCCAGGTCCAACTATAATAGGAAATTCAATTATTTATTTGCCAACGATTCACGTCTGCACAGATACGTTTCAGATAAGTATACATTTGCTATATGTTCCAAAAGAATTTTTTTATATACATATATGTAAAAGAGTAATGGTGCTTTTTTTTAGCAAAAATTTTCAATTCAATTTAAAAGTTGAATATTTTTCAACTCAGACGGCAGAATTTCATGAAATTTTTGTTAAACTCAAAATTTTTTTTGTTTAACTAACGAAAAAAAAATTATAAATCGGATGATTGTCCAGTATCTGGAAACTACTGGACAAAAGCTTTAAATTTTCAAATGAGTATAACTTACTAACTATAAGAGATAAGTATACAGTCAAATATGTATCTTTTAGATCTTATTACGGGCTATAATACAACAAAAAAGTGTTGAAATCGGATGAGAAACAAAAAAAAATGCCAAGCAGTAAAGAATTTTATATAGGCGAAGTGCCCTACTTTGAGACTTCATAGCTCCGCTCCTAAGCAAGTAAGAGAGCTGATATTTAAAACATAAATAGAAATACTCTTCTGGTATGTCAATGTGAAATTTTATTTTGATAAAACTATCCGTTTACAAATGTCTGATTTATGTTCCATATAATGTGATTCTGTCCCACTGTGCAGCGGACGTTCTCTACCACCTCCGACCTCGAAAACTCAAACTGAAGCTGACGGTCACATGTGTAACTAAACACACACAAAAATGCATCCCATATGAAATGCAAAGTTGGGTCTTTTACAAGGTTGGTGTAGATACGCATATTCCAGCAAAAATATCCATCTACCGGAAGCAGGTTTGTGAGGGAGAGATTTCGGTACTCTTCCTTACCAACCTGCTTCCGTATTACATGCTTTTTGTATGGGATGTCCCACTTGGTAGGTCTGGAGGCATGAGCTTCTTTTTGCGCATCTTAGATGCATTAACCTCATGTCTTTTTTATATGTATATAATTAAAAAAAAATTTGCTCTTTATATCACAATTTCACCCACACTTGGATAAATTTTTTATTTGAAATTATTTTATGTTGTTTTTATATTTATTTATGTATTAAGTGGTACAAACACAATTGGAAATTATATTACACTACAATTTACTTTTATTAAATACTTTTTGCTCGCGTATTGAATCAGGAATCGATCCCAAGATCTCCGCATGGTAGCCTAGAACACTAACCATTAAGCTATCGAGGCACACTTATTTTCATACACAATTCAATGGAAGAATAAACAAATCAAATTACGAAGCAAAAATCATACTCGCATCCATATTTGTACCCACGTAAGCGAGAGATGATGCACTATAAAAAAGCTTGAGTTGAATAAAAAACTTTGTGTTTAAAAGACATGAAAAAACATAAATGAACGACCAAATTCATCGTGTGTGTGGTAAGTTTCTTCGCTCGCTTACGTTATTGCATCCTCATCAGGCAGAGGGGATGCACTGTGTGCTTTTCCGCATCTCCGAAGCACTTCTAATTAATCTACCTGCTTCCTTGTACCAAATTTATTTTTGCTGGGATCCCTGCCATTCATAAAGAGATCACCGAAAAACTTTATCCCATATACTATATATTGAAGGTTAAATATATAATACATTATTTTGGGTGGGCCAAAAGTAACCATGGGGTTTAACAATTTAATAACTTTTTCGTTTATATATTTCTTTTTTTCGATTATAAAATATACAAAAACTTTTTTACATTAAGTATGGAAAATAATTTCACTTAAATGAACCCCGTTTTCAACATCGTGTAAAAGTTATTAAAATTTTAAACCCCGTGGTAACTTTTGTTCCACCCTGTATATCCAGTTTTGACAACTCTAAAATTCTGCCCTTGGTATAAATTTTTTCGGATTTGCCCATACCTATAATATGGAGCTAGAAAGGGTTAATACTTAACAACAATCCAGTTACAATATTTCTATATAACAAAACAAAAGTATTAACAGAGAGAATCATTTTAAACAAGTTTTTTTTTACTTTAAATAGAATTTTCATGACTTTCTTTGATACTTCTTGAAAGAAAAAAAAACGATTATTGTTAATTCTTCCTGCAAGTGGAAGAAACAAGTTACGCTTGATTTCACCTTGACGTTTTTCTTCCTCTACTATTCTCGCTGGTACATATTTTCTTTAGTAAATTACCTTGAAACTATTATTTCCACTTTTTTTTTTGTCATTTTTCAAGACAAAAAAAAATTGTTTTTCTTTCTTTAGCAAAGATAATGTGTTTAGAAATTTTTATATTTTTCTACTTTTCTGTGTTTTTTTTTTAACAATTTTATTATGTGATATTATGTTCCAAAGTATTATATCAAATTTTTTTTATGAAATGAGTATTCAAGTTTTTAGCTTTTAATGCTGAGTTAGTGCTGTAATAATTCTTATTTGTCAAAGTGATTTGTTAATTTATGTTTTTGCTTATTAAAAATTGGAATCATTGAAAATTGTTTCATTGAAATTCAACACACCAAGCACTCAGTTAAAGCATAATATACAGTGGTGCCAACTTTAGGGACACAAAAGACGCAGAAATATTTGAAAAAGGGGCTAAAAAGGGATAAATTTAAAAAAAGATACGTATAAAGCAATATCCAATAAAAATTTTCGATTAAGCGCAAAAAAGGGCTAACTTATGACTTCTAGACTCTTCTTCTTTTTATTACTGGTTAAGCAAACTAACAAAAAATAATGAGTAAAAACGACGATTCAACGTTAATTCTCAAGTCGCTATTGCTAGAAGAAATAGTTCGAAAAAATAAAAAAATTTACCCGTAGTGATCAAAAAGCAAGAAAAGGGGCTAAAAGAGCTAAAATAATTTGGATTCACAAAGCAAATAAGTTCGAAATAATCATATTAATAAACAATTAGCTACTGGCTTGAGCTTTTCACATGTTTACATGTTCACATATACTTAAGTATAAAATCAAACCAAAAAAGTTTGTCTTGAGTAGAACAAAAATCAGAAAAATGGGAATGAAGAGAAATAAACCGATGGCAACGCTGGGAAAGTACACTTTAATATCAGCTTGAGAGTGATTTAATTCTCGTATTCAATTTTCACGAAAAAGTTGTATATATAAGAATTAAAATCACATTCAACAGAGCCACCTGACAAGTGGTGATAAGCAAATACACGTGAGCACTGACGATGGAAGTGTGGCGGCTTCCGAAAGTGGCGCTACTCTGTTCTGCTGTGTACGTTGAAAAATTAAGTTGATGTTAATTTTTCCCTTGATCCTTGGAATATTAATCATACCGAATTCTTTCTGAATATAACGTTACGAACTTTAATTGTAAAAAGTGCTAGATTTCCGCGTTAATTTTTTTTGGGGGCTAAACATTTTTTTTCGCGTTTTGAGTAAGTAAAAACGGGCTAAATCTATCCCGAAAAGAGCTAAGTTGTCATCCCTGATAGTATGCAACCAGGCAGCACAAAGTCGTTTAAAAAAATAAGACATTTTTTAGTGGGCATATCGAGCCATAACCGCGACATGCTTTTCGAAAATCGTTTTTGGACGAAAATCGATTATTTACGATAAATTGGACTATCTGTAAAAGTTTCAAAGTCCTGTCCTGCACCGTTACGGAAATACAGCGAAAGAAATTTTAGCTTAAGTGCATTTTCCCCTTTAAATTTTTAATTTGTTTAAAATTTTTTTTTCTAACTTCAAAGTGTCGCTTAAGCAAAAATTCTCTTTTTCAAGTAGAGCAAAACTAGTGTCATAAACTGCAAGGATATCAATGAAACGGTTAAAGAACAGCTTGTGTTAAACACTGAGGCTCAAATTCACAGTCTTTAGTTAACTAGATAATGATGGTAGCTTATCCAATGATATTTATATGAAAAATCGTTAGCTAAACCACCGGCCTTAGTTAACTACAGGCTGCGAATGTGGCCCTAAGTTGTTGCATAAAATTAACAAGACCTGTAAACTATAATGCTCTCTTTTTCCTTTTATTTTGCAATTCGAATAATCGTAATCACTATTAAAGTTAAATATTATTTCTGACATGCACGTTTCATAGCAGCAAAAAGAGTTCATTGTGCACATTTTGATATCTTTTTTTTTATTCACTGAATGAGCAAATGGATTTTCATGATCACATTCCAAGAAGAAATTGTTTTTTATTGAGCAATTTCTTCTTTATTATCTTTTTTTTTTCTTGTACTACAACTCTTTAGTTGATGTGATATGAATTGAATGCAAGCTTTGTGAAAAAAAGTATTTTTTGTCTGGTCTCTAGTGAATTTTACTAAATTATTCATTAGTATTTTAAGTGAATCTGTTTTTGTTCATGTCATGAATATACTCTCAATAAAATACATTTCTCTGGGGTATTTTGTATGTATGAACGTTTGTATTTGTTAAAAAGGTTACACATATCAAGGTCATGTGCACAATCTTAGAAGAAAAAGACAGAAACGTGATGAAAATTTTTGACATTTTAAGAAGTAACTAAAAGTTTAAAGAAAATTATATGTATGTGATGTTTATTGCAATTTCTTAAAAAGTAAAAAATTTAACATTTGCAATTGTTTAAGAAACGAAAAAAAAATTGTTTTCTTTTTCGCGCACATCAACAGCGGACACTCTAGTCATGAACACTCTAAATTTAATTTAAAAAAATTAAAATACGCATAAAAAAGGCATTCTGTATTACAGCACAATATAATAATATAAAATTTAAATGTCTTTTTCTATTTCGTATTACATTTCAAGTTCCACTTCATCTAATGTTAAGCTCTTCTTTCTTAAGACAATATGTATCTATTTCCCAACTTGGGAAATATGCAAAATATAAAAGTTGTTGGGAAATATTATCAGTAACACCCTCTTACAATAAGTATTTCATGGTAAATCAAGCATGGCTGAACAGGAAAAAAGATATTATCAACCAATAAAGAAGACAAACATTATTTTAATACGACTAGAGAGACAACCAACAAAAGTTACAAATTGATACACAGTGAGTGTCACTAGTACGTATTCGGCTTACAAAAATTGTTTTTTTTTTCTTTAATATTACTGGGTCCAACATTGATCAAAGATATCAGATTTTTATGTACACAGAAAAAAATTTTAAATACAAATAATTTTTTTTAATTACAATTAAATAATTAATTAATCACCGAAATATTTTCAATTAAATTTTTTGTTATATCAGCAAAGTGAATTGTTGCATTTCCGAACAAAACTGGACTAACATTGTTATATGAACAATATGTTTTGTTGACTTTTAACACTATTCAAATGTGTTTTTTCTTAATTCTTGTTTGCACATAACACTACACAGTGCCAAAAACACCGACGACAAAATTAAAGGCAACATCAACTTCAATTTTTCTTAGAGAATACCCAACATATGTTGCCAGTTATCGATAAATGGCAATACTATCAACGGGAATACGGATTTACAACAAACGATTAAAAACGGCGTTGTCTAGTGTTGACGACGCCAAATAGAATAAGGGTGATTAACAGTTTGTTTTGTTAGTTTCATTTTGATTATTTTTTTTTCTGTGTACGTACTGCAAAAGTGAATTTCGAGGTACAGCGGACTTTATGGTTTCGTTAATCGTTTTTATTTTCTAATGAAAACTTTTAAACAAATCAACACTATTGTAAAGTAATACAATCGATAGAATAATACAAGCAGTGTAGCCAGATGAGGGGATTTGTCCCCAAATTGGGGACTTCAACTTCTATTTTGAGACAGATTTTCGTGGGGAGTGATTTGGGGATTTTTCATTATAAGCACTTTTAAAAAACATTCATTTTTTCCACTTACATATATTCCGATTATTTTAAAATAGTGTTTCAATTGATGAATATCATTTGATTAAATGCAAACGTGTGTGCAGACACTAGGCTGAAATTGATGTTGGTATAGGATGTTCAGAGGAATGATAGCTGTTATCACTTTCGGATCAAAAGAAATTAAAGGAATTTGATTACAATATGTATTTAGCTGTACTAGCAAAAAAAATGCTTAAAAGATTCGATGAAAGTTTTTTACATATCGATAGTCATATCGTCCCTAAAATGTGCAACTATTTAATGTACAAAATTCGCGTTTTAGATTCGTAACCATGGTCGTCCAATTTGTACGATACGCTTCGCTGCAAAATGCTGAATTTTTCATAGAGGATTGAATTAAATAGACATGATACGGGCTATATATTAACAACAAGTAACTAATTTTGTATTATTTTTCAGGAAACGCAGAAAATTTTATAACGTAAGTCGTTCAAAAAATTCCTATCCTCAAAATAAACAAATTGAAATTAATTAACATTCAGGTAGGTGATGGAAAACGATCCTTTTCAAAATGATTTCAATACGATTGTTTTGAAAAGGTGTTAAGAATTCCGAATTCCGACCGATTTTGACAATTAGTTTCGAGCCAAACTCAAACTACTGACTTTTCAAAAGTGCATGAGAAGATAAAATATTACCAATATAATAGAACTGTGAGAAGAAATTTAACAGAAAAGATTCAGAAAAGTATTAAAAACAAATTTGAATATTATTGACAAAAGGACTATAGCAAATATATTCATATTTTTTTATCGTTTTCAAATCGTTTTTGCGTCTAAATCGTTTTTCACCACATACCTGATTATATACTAATTAATTTTCAGTTATTTTATTTCGTGGTTGGTAATGCTTTTAGTCTAACTAAGGGATTGAGAAGCAAAGGGGTGCAAGTACAAAAAATAATAATTAAGCTTAATATTTTTTTTGTTAATATGCATTTTATAATTAATTTTTGGCTTTGTAATATATTCAGTTTTTTAAGATTATAATACAGGTCTGAATTTTTTTTAGAGAGATAAATATCAATATTAAGTGTTGATTCCTGCATATAACTATTTTTTTTTTTTAGTTTTGCACTTGTAACCCTTTGCTTCTCAGCTTTTCAATTATAATGTAATATCTTCAACTGAAAAGTTGTAGAAATCAGTTTCGTGTTGTCAACGTACGACCTACGATATATAAACTGACGTTATTCTACGTGCCTGGCAATGCCGGAAGGAGTGGGCTGACTGTCTAACTAGCAGAGGAGCCCAAAATAGATTAATAGGGCCGGAACCGTTCTTTGGCATCTCACGTGGATACGTCAAAGAGAAGAATAGTTCCTGAGTTTAGGTGGTGTTTACTCGCCATTAATTGTTAATGAACAAAAATGATCTCAGACCACTAACCGGGTAACAGTGGTTTCTAGTGTAGCCTTAATCTGCTTTAGTACAGATCTGGGCTGGGTTTTCCAGAATCGCAAAATTGTAACGGTTTCTTAAAACTTTGTGGCAGAAAAAACGAAAGCATTTATTTTATTTCTCTGAAATTTCATTATTACTTTTTCCTTATCATAGAGAGAAAGTGAATTAACGGCCCTTTTCACAATGTATGATTAAAAGTTAACGTGTATTTTAACTCAAGTTCGGCCTACAAAACTTCCCGTCAAAAAACACGTTAACTTTTAATCGTATATTGTGAAAAGGACCATAAATATAACAATTGTCAAAGTATTAAAAGTTGTTAGTTTTACTATACAGTGGAATAAAATACTAAGAATTTGCTTTTAATTAGAAGTGCAAAATGCATAATACGCATATTGCATGTTATGTAAACATTAGGTTCATATGTGGCTTAATCAAAATAATACTGTTATTTAGACGTAATAAAATACGCAGAGGACTTAAAAATGTTATTTTTATTGAATGATAGTGCTTATTATAAAAAATATTTTTGGGGATAAAATTGGGGATTTTTACTTTTGAAATGGGGATTTTTGGGGGACAACATTTTTAAAATTGGGGACATAAGGCAAAACCTTTCTGGCAACACTGAATACAAGAGTGTTAAAGACATATTTTTTGCTAAAATAAAATTTTGAACGAGGAAAATTCTATAAGTCTTGGGTAACACTCATTTTTAAAGCAATTTTTTACAACGATTATCCAACTATTGTAAGTAAGCCTTTCACATAGTAAGATTTCGGAAGATACTCAAAATAGGCAGATGAGACCCAATTTTTCACATGTTTTTAGTTTCGGGGCAGGAAAAAGTCGCCAAGTGTCCAATCTGGGAAAAAGAGTTTGAATCTCAACTCGCGTGGAAAGCTTATGATTCCACCCCGATTTTCCAAAATCTAATTTTCATCACATTTCAACTTTTGAAGTCATACGAAACTATTCTAACTATTTTTACGATTTCATTTGGGAACAAAATGGACATTTTGGTTCGGTGCAACGATAACTATAATTGATAAAACATATATGGGAAATTTCATTTTCAAAACTACCTTTCACTGGGTGTATATGTGTGTATGTATGCAAACCTCTCATAACTTATGAACGCCTAAATATATCGAAACGAAATTAGCGACACTCTAAAATTTTTACTTCACGTAGATATCTTGTGAGAAATAACGGATTCAACTGTGTAGATTTCGAGATTTTCGAAACTAAAATTGAAAGAAAAAATATTTTTCCAAATAAATATATCGTTCTATTCGACTCCAAAATCTAAGCAGCACACGTAAACTCAAAAATAACATAAATTACTTTGATTTCATTTCAGTTGAATGATCCGTTCGAGAGTTATCGTTCCCGAACAATTTCAAAAAAAGTGTTTTTTTCAAGTTCATGTCAAATCGATCTTCCCAATTCGGTCACTTTTTATAGCTTGCAAACCTGCTTCCAATACCGTAAATTTAATTTAAATTGGTTAAATAGCTGGAGAGATATCGTTGTCTAGAAAAAAATTAATTCCTCAAAAAATTTTTTCGAGTGTATACGCTTGAAATTTTCATTGCTTCAATAATTCTAAAAAAGCGAAAGCTGATCATAATCTTATCGGCCAATATTAGTATCTTTGTTTTATTCGAGGTGAATTCACCTAAACTGCGAATAACTAAGAAACCGCTGATTTGTTTGCCTAATTTATATTAAGATAGTTTTAAGGTAATTTTATCATACATCGCTTGGTATTTTGTTTGTCGAAATCGGATATACTGTTCTCGAGTTAAGATGAAATATAGTGGTGGACCTCGTAGAAATATTAGATAGAAATATTAGATATGTCTGTAGTTGATAGGAAACAAAAACTGAGGACACAGTATTTTTTAGCGCATCAGTCTGCTGAGAAAAATGTAATTTTGTTCAAAAAAGAAATGAAAGTTAAAATTAACCACTAGTTAGTTGCTACAACCGATAAAAAGTACAGTAAATTAGAAAGAAAATTTGTTTAGTTGCAAATACCAATAATTGGTACTAAAATCCAATTCATAATATATTATGCGGTTGTACTCATCATATTCACTACTTAGTCTTGACAAAAGCATACGGTCGGTTGATGTAATAAATTTTGCTCTTATGGTAATGAACATGGATTGTTTTTTTGGCGTCATAGAAAATTGGCAGCGTGAGTTGAAATATAATCTATTTAACTAATATTTTATCGGCCTAACTGTTTTCCAACCAATCTTTTTTCTGGATGTGGGAGTGTGGGGACTTGCGAAAACAGCATTGTTCTGTTCTAATGTGTAGGTTGATTTTCCCTTGTTTCTTCGAATATTGATCATGTCCAAGTCTTTCTGAAGTTTCCAAACTTTATTGTTTTGTATTAATTTCCAAAGACTTGTTGACTTCCCCTCGTATGCAGAAATAACAATTTTAAAAATCACCCACTCGTAAACACGCACAGCAAACAATTCAGGGTATTTGACATTTTACTAAATTTGTTGTTGTTGCTGTTTCTATTTTTATAGAAAATGGGTCCCCTTTGCGTGAACATCACTTTTACTAATAAAACAAAACGGAAGTTTTATATCATTTTCTTTATAAATGCCCATTTGATTTTCACCAAAATTAAAAATGCACATTCATCTACAAAATGTCATAAAACGATAATTTTATATTAACGGACGACATAAAGAAGAGATATTTATTGATGAGAGCAACAAGAACAACTGAAAACAGCATGTCTGCTGATAATATTTCAGAAATGCAAATGGGAATAAATGCAGGCATGTAATAGTGCTATATTCGGCTATGCCGAGTCGTATTTATAATTCACAAAGCCCAAAATGTATAACCATGCACACATTCACGAAAAATAATACAAGTACACAAGGTTTTGAACTGGAGCAACGGAAAGTTGTTGCTTATGTCATTTCGGGCGCTGAATTCGATCTGCACTCGGTTCCTTCAAATTGGTTCTAGTTTTCTAGACATACCGTTATGTCAAAAAGAAAGCAGTTGCATGAAAAATATTAACGTAGCTGGAGAATGGTTCGTCCTATTCAGCTAAATAAAAAATCCTAAATTCGACAACAACATTATCTTTAAGCCGTGCCAACAGTATTTTTTAATAATCTCTCAGTAGCTTCAGAGATATTGTGAAACTTGTGCTAAAAAAATTTATATAAGTTTTTGTTTTTAAAAAAATCATAAAAATAAAAACGAAAAAAAAACGAAAAAAAATGTTTATAGGCATATAGGTAATTATGTTCCAAAGAAAATGAGCCATACTTCATTAAAATCGATCCACAGCTTTTGATTTTATTCACAATATAATAAAACCCTTTAGCTCCCGTCAACATCTCCGATGCTCCCCCATCCATAAGGGAGATAACTGCAGCCATTACCAAATTAAAAACGGAAAATCTGCTGGCCCTGATAATATTCCTCCAGAAATATTTATTAAAGGATGCATGGACTAGCCAATTTACACCAAGGCGGTGGAATGAAGGCCTAAATATAGCTCTACCGAAAAATGGTGACCTTCGAGAATGCAAAAACTGGCGTGGGATATCATTACTAAACACCATCCAGAAACTACTGGCAATGATAATCCTAGAACGACTCTATCCACTGAAACAAACCTTAAGGCAAGAAGAAGCGGGTTTTCGCGAAGGTAGATCATGCATTGACCATGTATCGACTTTGAACGAGCATTCGACACCATTATAAGGCAGTGCATATGGAAATCCCTAGAACGCAAGGGGACTCCAAACACCATAACAAACTTAATTAAAAATATGTATTCCAATGCAGGTTTTGCTTAAAGGACAAACTTCAGATGCCTTCTTAGCATCAACACAAAGAAAACAAAGGTCATGAGACTATACACAAATAATAATAGCGCTCTCCTCCTAAATGGTATCATTATTGAGGATGTTCAATCTTTCAGCTACCTTGCATATACAATCTCAATAAACAGCGGTGTAGATGAAGACGTCGAAAATCGGATAGACAAAGCTCGAAAGGCTATGTACTCTTTGAGAAATGTATGGGTATCAAATGATCTGTCATGTGACTTCAAGTTAAGAGTTTACAATACTTGTATTAAGCCCATCCTCCTCTATGGATGTGAAACTTGGGGTCTGGAAAAGCTCGCCACAAGGAGACTCCAAACATTCACCAATCGCTGCCTACGCCGCATCATCCGATGTTTCTGACCAAACACGATAAGTAACTCGGATCTCCTTCGCATGACAAGGCAGATTCCAATCCACCAGGACATCTTAAGGCGAAAATTCGGATGGATTGGTACACGCTCAGATCAGAAAACACAATTGCAAAGGCAGCTCTGACGTATAACCCACAAGGTTCTCGTCGATGAGGACGCTCAAGAACCATTCTGGCGTACATCGACGTTAAACCAACTATCATCATCGCAACTAACATGGAACGAAGCTGTACAAATATCTCCCGACCGAAATAGATGGAAATCTTTAATTGAGGCCGTTTGCTACCAATCTAGAGAATAGCGGCACATCATCATCATCATAATAAAAAACTATGTAAAATAATAATAATTTGATTTTAAGTAAAACATACGAACAAAGAATGAACTGTTGCTCCACCCCAAAAAACTAATAAAATGTCAGTAATTTTTAAAAACGTATGTCTAATGCAATGCTAGCACACAAGTAAAAAAACGCCACTAGCTCTCTTAAATTATAATTTATTCCCTTGTGAGCTTGAAACAAAATTCAAATGTGTACTCGTACAATAAATTGCAAGTTGTCTGCAAAGTTGTTGAAAAACATATGCTCAACATTTAATTTAAATTCATATTTGTTTTGATTGAAACACAGAGGAAAAAAAATTACTTAATAACTTTTATCTCAGTATGTAAAAAAATTAATTAAAAACAAAAATATTTTTACGGCCTTTATTTATTAAATCAAATAAAAATTCAGTTATAAAATAATTGGCCAATTCACAACTTGTTGTATGTGTTGTAGATCGTATAAATGTTGATGGTAATTTCCAAATAAACCTTTGCTTAAAAACATGTTTATTTGAAAATTACTAACAACATTTTTACGATCTACAACACTTACAACAGGTTGTGAATTGAGCAAATGTTTTTTTTTAACTTTATGCAAACACTATTTATTACATTTTCGTTAACCTTTACTTTCAGAAGCTCTCTTACAATCCAGACCCCTGCCACATATACCAGCCGGTAGCACACTACTGGGTGGTGTACCAGACACAGCCGACCTTTTAGGTCAAAGCCAAGATGGCCTCTCGCTACACACAACACAATCTCATAGTCAGGGACATAGTTCGACGACATCGGGTTTTGAATCAGCCCACAGATGGACTTCCAAAGAAAATCTCTTAGCGCCCGGGCCCGAAGAAGACGATCCACAATTATTTGTGGCCTTGTATGATTTTCAAGCGGGCGGGGAAAATCAATTGAGCCTAAAAAAGGGTGAACAAGTACGCATATTATCATACAACAAGTCAGGTGAATGGTGTGAGGCACACTCCGATTCGGGCAATGTTGGCTGGGTGCCTTCGAATTATGTTACACCGTTAAATTCCTTAGAAAAACATTCCTGGTATCATGGTCCCATATCGAGAAATGCGGCCGAATATCTATTAAGTTCGGGTATAAATGGTAGTTTTCTGGTAAGAGAAAGTGAAAGTTCGCCCGGCCAAAGAAGTATTAGTTTAAGGTAAGTGTGTGTTTTTATATAATTAAATATTTTATTAGTTTGAATTTAAATTGAAAATTTTATTAATTTAAGATACGAAGGCCGCGTTTATCACTATCGAATATCTGAAGATCCCGATGGTAAAGTATTTGTTACAGCCGAAGCCAAATTTAATACTCTCGCCGAATTGGTGCATCATCACAGTGTACCGCACGAGGGTCATGGACTGATTACACCCCTTTTATATCCAGCACCAAAGCAAAATAAACCAACAGTATTCCCTCTAAGTCCCGAACCAGATGAATGGGAAATATGCCGTACTGATATTGTTATGAAACATAAATTGGGTGGTGGCCAATATGGTGAAGTTTATGAGGCAATATGGAAACGTTATGGCAATACTGTTGCCGTTAAAACACTTAAAGAAGATACAATGGCCCTTAAGGATTTCCTTGAAGAGGCAGCCATTATGAAAGAGATGAAACATCCTAATTTAGTGCAACTAATTGGTAAGTAAAGACTAACTATACATGCAAATAAAATATAGAAATATATATATATAAATGTACGCTTAGTTTTTGTTGCAGTTGTGCAAGTTTATTTCCTCTAATAAAGTTTTAACGGAGTTTAAGTAAATTTAAAAAGACATAATAAGTAGATGATAACTATAACAATATTACCAGTTATTGTAGCCAAGGGATTGAAAGATTTTTGCATTAACTTTTTTATTTTTAATTTGTCTTTAGCCAGATTTCAAAATAAGTGTATAAATAACTATGAGATAAAATTTGTTAGTAAAGAGGAAAACAAATAAGCCAAGAAACAGTAGAAAGTGCATTTAGAATGTTGGTTTGTCTGTCAGTTGGTACATAATTAAAACGTTTGCTTGTTTATTATTAAGTTTAGAGTTCTTGTGAGTAATTAGGCTTTCAATTTTCCTTTTATATACTTTTTAGCTTTTTCTTTGTCAGGTATAATAGTTTTTTTTATGGTGAAAATATCTCAAAACAAATTATCGTTATTACTTTTCTCAAAGCCTAGATAATTTTATAGAAAATATGAAATAATTAAAATTTTGTTACACCATTTGCTGAGTATAAAAGTGGCAGGGTATGCAATATAAATGACTTTTTAGTTATTCGATTAACAAATATCAATAGTACAGGGTGGCCCAAAATTAACGAAGGGGTTTGAATAGTCTATATCTCCATTATTTTTTTATTTCTTTGATTTATTTTTTCAGATTGTTGTAAAGAAGATTTGGGAAATTAAAACTGGGAAGGATTACTACTGACCAACGAACATACATCGAGTGAAACAATGGCGCTGTTACCGGACATTTTCGTGGTTTTCCATGACTTTTCACGATTTTCGAAGTCATCGTTCGAATTTTTCCTCGACTGTTATTATTTTTGGTGGGGTCATGGTCTGTGGCTTATGACGTATGCACGATCTTTAAAATAACCCAAAGAAAACGTTTCGAGAGCGGTTTAGTGCAGCTGATAAAATCACTGCTTCTTGAAATAATGCGTTCGCTGAAAACGCTCCGTAAGAACGTCATTGTGTCTCTTTCTCTATGATCGTTGTTCAATAGTAAATCTTTCCAGTTTCAATTTCCCGTGTCTCCTTTACAAAAGTCTGAAAAAATAAATGAAAAACATGCTAAGATTATGGATTTATAGACTTTTCAAACCCCTTCGTTAATTCTGGGCCACCCGGTATAAGTATGTATGTAGTTCCAAATAAACTACGTATTTGCTATCGTCGGACACGCACTAACTAGCGAAGACAAAAAAGAATGCACGGTGTCATGGGACACCGGGTTGAAATGAAGCTCCTTGCGTTTTATTTACCTTAGAAAAAGCTATGTCATATTAACATAACATGACACGACGCACAGAGGTATTTATGGGTCTGTTACCTGAATGGTTAGCGCGTTTGACTACAAGTCCTAAGGTCTTCAGCTCAAGACTAGTGTCAGGCAACCCAACAATATCATAAATTTTTCGGATGTGCATTGGTGTGTTGGTTGTTGTTGGACTGTTAAAGTGATGAAGGCATAGCACTGATGACTTTGGCAGTACCGGCAGCGATTAATACTAACATATCCTAATGCACTTCACAGCACCCTCCTTCGTCGTTATTGTAGCAGAACCGACGGCGAAGTAAAATAACTAATAAAAATGCCTACACAGCTTAGACAACTCAATGCCTTTACTTGACACCAGAGGGGCTTGCAACACTGCTCTACAAAAAACGCGCAATAGCAGCGTTGTAAATGAACTAAGCTTTCTATCTCTCTCCCACTTCACCACCTGTTCTCTCTACACTATCCTTTCCCAAAGAAGATAGCACATTAATTAATTAACTAATAGGCGTTAATTACCTGATTGTGCTACTGCTCTTTATAAAAAAAAACAATTTTTCGACAGTAACCTTTCTTAAAATCTAATGATGCAGTTCTATAGAGAACAGTTTTACTAAGAAAAATCCATAATTTGTTTTCGCAAAAAGCAATATTTTGTGCTAGAACAAATCTAGTGAAGTTACTTAAACACATCTTGTACAACAAAAACTGATAAAAAAAATTTCATGGAACTCAATAAGCTACCCATGTAAGTTACTTTCACTGATAAAATTTTAGTAGCGTTGCTATTGAAATATAATCAGGTATGTGATGGAAATCGATTTGAAAACGAAGCAATTTTAAAAGGCATTTTTAATACATTTTTGTTCAATTTTTATAATTTTTATGGTACATTTTTTTAATAAAGAAATATTTTTATAATAAACGTGATCAAATTCTTTTCGATAAAGAATATTTTCTTTTTAACATAAAAAAATTATTCGAATTACATATTTGGTTTAATAGATATCAGCGAATCAGAATGGCTTTATAACGTGTAGTATTTGCAGTTTTCTGTAAAAAAAAATGGATTTAGTTCCGTCTACTTCCGTCTTGTTACTGCAGTAAAATGAATGGTTAGAGTCTATTCCTTCAATTTACAAAAAAAAAATATACCAACTTTTATCAATCGCTGAACAAACTTATAAAAATAAGAAAACAATAAAATGCCCGCTCTTTTTCTATAATCGTATACGTAAACATGTTCCAAATAAGACAAGCCGTAATTCATTAAAATCAATTCACAACTTTTGATTTAATACACAATTAAGTGAGGAAACTCAATTAATAAAAATTACGATTTTCGTACATAGTAACATTTTTAAGCAAAATGTATTATTGCTCTGAATTAGACAAAATTTGGTCACAATGCTATGGATATCATAAGTAGCAATTTCTTTTTTAAATGCATATAATTATTATTTTACTAGTTATGATATTTTTCCATTTAAGGATAAATATATGAGAAATACAAAAATTTTGACTTTGTATAAGCCTTGCTAATTTAAACAAACGTGCCAAAACGTATATTTTTGCCGTGAAATTCATGAAACGATACCACTGTGCGACGGAATATGACATGAAATGACATGCCTTAAGATAATACGACACGACATGATATGAACTCAGATGATACGACCTGACATGATATGAAATAACGTGAGGAGACATGGCATGCATGACATGGTATGATATGACATGAAATTAATTGACATAACATGACATCAATTGTCATGACGCATGACACGATATGACATGAAATGACACGACATGATATCTTGGGACAAGACGTGACTGTCGTGATATGACATGACATGACATAAAATGACAAGACTTGAAACACATATTATGTTGTTTTATGATATGTTATGTTATGTTGCGTTATATTATGCTATGTTATGTAAAGGTATGTTATGTCAAACCATGTCATATTATTTTGCATTTTCGTTTCCAGAATTCGTTCCACACATTTTGTTTACATTAAAAAATTTTTTTACCCCAAGCATGGAAAACCTTTATATGCACAACGTGCCGTGTGTACCCTCTAATCGCAACGGTCGATAAAGAACTTCGTTGGAAAATTTAGCTGGGTTCAAAACTAGAAAACAAAATGTATTTTATATTTTTTTTCCATTTTTAGGTGTTTGTACCCGTGAGCCGCCATTCTATATAATCACAGAGTTTATGTCTCATGGCAATTTGTTGGATTTTCTAAGATCAGCAGGACGGGAAACGCTCGATGCAGTAGCTCTGCTGTATATGGCAACGCAAATTGCATCAGGAATGAGTTATTTGGAATCTCGTAATTATATACATCGTGACTTGGCTGCCCGTAATTGTTTGGTGGGCGACAATAAACTGGTCAAGGTGGCCGATTTTGGTTTGGCTCGTCTGATGCGTGATGACACCTATACGGCACATGCGGGCGCCAAGTTTCCCATCAAATGGACCGCCCCCGAGGGATTGGCCTACAACAAGTTCAGTACAAAGTCAGATGTTTGGGCGTTTGGTGTACTGTTGTGGGAAATCGCCACATATGGCATGTCACCTTATCCGGGCATCGATCTAACCGATGTCTTTCATAAATTGGAGAAGGGTTATCGCATGGAACGGCCACCCGGCTGTCCACCAGAAGTTTATGATTTAATGCGTCAATGTTGGCAATGGAATGCGGCGGATAGGCCAACATTTAAAAGCATACATCATGCTTTGGAACATATGTTTCAGGTGGGTGAAATATGGGAAAGTGGTTGTTTAATTGGTGGTGGTCGTGTTGGTGTTGGTTATACGAATAATTTTGATGACGACGATCACAATATCGACGGTGACGATGAATATGAAGATGATGGCATTGAGCTTTGATTTAGACATGATCCATGTGAGTGGGCAAATGAACAAAATCATGGCTATAACAACAATGCTATATGTAGACAAATTACTAAAAAACTAGATAAAAACAATTGTTGTTTAGATAGAACAAATAATAATAGATATAGTAATGGACAAGCACATCTTAATTTCTTCGATCTGCAGGAATCATCTATAACCGAAGCGGTCGAAAAACAATTGAATGCCACAACAACGTCAACGGCGAATATTGGTCAAAGTTTAACGCCACAAATGGCCAAAAAGGGTATAATGCAAGGCAATACAGGGCAGGGTTCGCAGGTAAATAGTGGTGGTGGTGGGTGTGGTGGCGGCGGCGGCGGCGGCGGAGGTAATAGTGGTGGTGGTCTAACTCCAGGTGGTCATCACGATCAGCAAGCTAGTACCCCCATGTCAGGTAAATTAACTTTCTTTAAAAATAATAAAAAATAAACATTCGCAAGCATCAAAAAATAAACTAATAATTCCCGTTATAGAAACTGGTTCCAGCTCAACGAAACTATTAACGTTTTCCAGCCAAGGCAAGGGTAATGTACAAATGCGTAGAACCACCAACAAACAAGGCAAACAAGCACCAGCTCCACCCAAAAGAACAAGGTAAAATTGTAAATTGTGTGTGTATTTTTAACTTCCGAGTTTGTGTAATAAAATTGTTAAATTGGACTTTTTAAATTCTGTTTTATAGCCTTCTATCGTCTAGTCGTGATAGCACCTATCGTGATGAAGAAAATTCCGCCTCAGCTCGTCAGCTTATAGATGAAATGCATACCAATGGTAAAACTGTTTACAAATCATTTACCTTAAGTAGAAATTGTAAACCCCTACATTCAACCTATTATTCTACCACTGCTACTACTTCTACAACTTTCAATAATACTGATAAAAATATTCCTGTTATTGTTAGTGGTATTAGTTCAATTACACAAAAATTATTAAAAAGTGATAGTCAAAATTATTCTTCTTCTATTACTACTACTACTACACCTACAAATTCCTATCGTTCCACAAATACTACGAGTTCTACTGCTAGTCCTACTCCTCCCGCAACGGGTTTTGCTATTAAAAAATCAACATCTTGCAGTAGTTTTCTAGTTGATGTATTATTTCGAGGTATTTGTCCGAAGCGCAGTAAGATTAAATGTATTTTTTATTTTTTTATATTTTTATATTCTTTCTTTTCTGTAATTTTTGTCTAATATTTTTGTTATTTCTGTAATTGATTTGACCTTTTTATGGTATTTTGTATGGTTGAGTATTTTGTTTTTAATTGTCTTGAATTTATTTTAGAGATACTTACTAAATACTATTATAATCAGGTATGTGATGGAAATCAAAAACGAAACGATTTAAAAACGAAAAAAGTGGAGATGTGCTCATTGTTTTTGGTTTTATGTAGACTTTAAAATACAATTTTCAATTATTTTTGATTAACTTCTCTGCACAATTCTTTTATATTGCTCATATCTTCTGTCTGATTTTCGAACGTTAATTGTTCAGTTCACAGTATGTTGTAGATGTTGTAGATCGTATAAATGTTATTAATAATTTTCACATAAACATATTTCTAAACAAATGTTTATAATGAAAACTACCATTAACATACATATATACCATCTAAAGCTAAGTACTCTGTTCAAATTTGCGAAAAATTTTGATCAACATTAGTTTTTTCATATGAAAAATATGACAAGTAACCAATTATAATAGTCCTTGAAAGTATGCTGCAATTGTGTACGTTAAAAAAAACTCAATGTGTTTGTTGTAAATTCCAAACGAAAAATGTGGTGTTTATATTATTTCGCATGAAGACTCTAAATGTTGTAGATACATTTCATATGTTTTTCACAAAATAAACGAGTACTACTTCTGCAACAATTTTTCGTTAGCAGTTCGTGTAAATTTTTTTTTATATGGACTTTTGACAGTACTTCGCACGAAATGATGAACAGAGTACCATTCTTAAAGCAAAGTCATCAGGTTGTAAATTGCCAAATTAATTTGAGGTGTTTTTAAAAATTCTATTCAAAATCGTTCGAAATTCATCACATCTTTTAAAACCGATCGATTTGGAATCGTTCGACTTTCATCTCATACCTGAATATTTATTTGCTTTTAAAAATTTTTGCTAACACAATTTTATATTTCTACGCCTAATTTTCAAAATTAAACCTGTTTTATTTATTTTTTTAAATTACTCTAGCATAAAAAGCGAGACGAGAACTCACTATTTTGCTTTAAATGCCGGTTTTAATGAAGAAAAAAAATTTTTTTCGGAAACTCGATTTCTATAAAGCAACAGAGGATTTTTTTCAATACATATCGTCGGTGCTCTGACAAAAGCAGCTATGTGTTTTTTACTAGATTTTCAGTAGAGCTAAAAGAGAGTTTTATGCAATTACCATGCGATATTATTTTAAAGTTAAATAGTTTATTTGAAACAATATTCCCATCACTATAATTATGTCGCAAAATACAACATAAATAATTGGATAGTGGCGAGCTATAATCAAATTGCTTAAAGAACTACACATAACTCATTTCGTTGAAGTATTTCTAATAAAATTATTTCTAAATTTAGAATACATATTTCTGAACATGTAACTATTGTTTTCCACAGGATTTAGTGAAAATATTCTTAAACTCTTTGGTGGGTAGATAGATGTATGACTAAGAAATGTTTAGAACGGTGCAATAAAATGTTTTTCGAAAATTTTCACATAACTCATTACGTCAGAGCACTGACGATATGTACATTAAGTTTATAACTGATTGCAGTTTTTGTAAATATGTATGCAAGGTCCAGTTCCAAAACCGTGTAGGGCATGAAAAAGAAATAGCTATTTCACTTTTTCAAGGTCCTGAAAAAAGTTCAGGCACCAATTACATTGTTGCACGTTTTTTTTTATTAAAAAAAAGTAATCCGCCTGTTTATAGAATCCGATATGGGATTGGATTGGAAACGGAACTCCAATCCAATTCCAATTGTGCATGCGCTCATGAAAACGTAACGAAATTGTTTTGATCAAAAAGTGTTTATTTTCGTTCAAAATTCAAAATCGTTTGCCAAGTTGTGTATTTAGTTATTAGAGGCTAGAAAAAAGCTATTCTACCTGCTTAATGCATAAATTAAAGGGCTCCTAAACTCTGGTTCATGAACAATTCATTCCATTTCTCAAAGAAAATTTCATCAATTGAAGTACAAACGGATTTCATGAACGAAATCAACCGCTTTTGTAGAGAAAACGATACCAAACCGTATTGGATTCTGACATGCTGAATATTTTACCGCATAAATACCTACTGCTGTGCCAAAACTGCCTTCCTGTACAAAGTAATCAGTAATTAACTTATATCTGGTATACTGTATCAGTGAGAGACTTCAAACTTGGTGTGAATTTGTTTATAGTCAATGCGCATAGGTCAGCAAGAAATCTAAGGGCTATGAGCGAGGGTAGGTTACTTCCCACACAAAGTAATAGCTAACTATCGTTTATCTAGACGAGTATACAGCGCACTTATTTCTCTAAAGGAGGTCAACTAAAAAAAAGTTCTCTCCCGTAATATAGTGGATAATGTGCTAGACTATTAACCAGGAGGTAGCAGGTTCGATTCCTGCCATGACCGTGGGTGTTTCTGCAGAAAAGCTAAAGAGGCTTGAAAAGCTAAAGAACCAAATATAATTAATTTAAAAAAAATGTTTTTTGCCTGCACTGATTTTTTTTAACCCCCTTTAGTGAGAGTCTTCAAAATTTGTGTGAGTCACTTTACGACAACATAACGGTGCTATTTTTTTAATTATCACTAAATTACTGTACATGCGTACCAACTTCAAGAAATCGCATATGGTTTTATATATTTTATACAATCTGTACATAATTTAACTTTTGGTTTAATTGGTCAAGGGTTGGGTGCATTCGTAAATGCAGTAAGTTTGTGTATATCTGCGGCAGTAATGCCATATTTTGTTGCCTATGCGTGGCAAGCTGTTACAAATGCTCACTTAGCTGCTGCATATAATTTGCTACTTCTCAAAATCTTCAAAACATCGCATGTTTTATCTTACTGTCAAAATTTTTTCAACGATTAGAATAGAAATTGTATTTGAAAACCTTGAAGTAAAAATGTTCTTCTCAATTTTTAAAACGTTGGTTTTACGACCGCTTAATTTTAAAACTGTCACAGCAATGCACTAATACTGAAACAACGAATGCACCCGTTTTTTTTTTTTCAAATAATTATCATTATTTTGGTTATTTTAATCTAAAAATATATATTTTTTTTATATTAATTTATGTGCATTATTATGTATAATATATTTTAACTTTTAACTAATTTCTTTGCGTTCTTGCTACGCTTTGGAATGTGGATATGGACATCATTCATCTTTTAACTGCTTCTCTTCCCCGTTCTTCTCTCTAAAAAAAATAAGAAACAAACTGACACGACTCAATTTTGTGCATTAAACTTCTTCCACCCAAAATCTTTCTAATATGCAAAAAAAAAAAAAGAATAAAGTAACTACATATATATATTATCTCTCTTCTTCTTTCAACTTCCTCTTTAAGGTCTCACACGTGATATTAATAATCTTAATCAACGTTATGACTCAGAAAATGACAATACGACCGGTGATCCTGATACCGATCATACCGGCGATAGTTTGGAACAAAATGTAACAACACACTCTAAGTTGCAACATTCCATGCATGTTGCCAACAATATACCACCTCGTGGTGCTCAAACGCATTCGTCTTTTAAGAGACCAACACCAGTTATGGGCAATCGTGGCCTAGAAACACGTCAAAGTAAAAGATCTCAACATGGCGGCAGAACAGATGCGAATACTGTAGCTGTCGCCACAACAGCCATAAATCAAATCAATCCGGTGGCTCAACCGATACAAGTGGGAGCTTTGGAGGTAATGAATGTAAAACGAGTTGTCAATCGGTATGGCACTTTGCCAAAAGTGCAAAGAATTGGGCAATTTCTTGACAGTTTGGAAGACAGTAATGAAGGCAATAATGTTGGCACAGCACCAAATGTGCTACCTCAGCCAGCCACAAATGGTCTTAATGGAAGACTAACAAAGAATACACCCCCTTTGGCTGCATCATTGCCGCAACAAATGATACGTAGCAATTCTTCAGGAGGCGTAACCATGCAAAATAATGCCTCAGCCAGTTTAAATAAGTTGCAAAGGCATCGCACTACAGCCGATGGTAGCAGCATGATGACATTTTCTTCCTTCCGCGGCAATAATTCCAGCAATTCGCCCAAACGCAATCAACAGCCGGCCTTGGCCAATTTAGAATTTCCACCCCCTCCCCTTGACTTGCCACCGCCACCAGAAGAATTTGAAAACATGCCGCCACCACCGCCGCCCCAGCCCCAATGTGATCTGACGCCTCCTCAACCCTTTACCGCTCAGTTGGGTATCAAAGCCAAAACTAGCTGTAATGATGTTTCTAATACCGCTCCCAGTGTCGAGGAAGCCAGCTCCAGATTTGGTGTGTCTCTACGCAGACGAGAACCCTCGACAGATTCTTGTAGTTCGTTGGGTACACCGGCAGCAAATGACAACGATAATGGCAATTTACAAAATCAAGAATTAACCATGAAAGAAAAGCTTATGGCTGAAATAAAAGATAGACAAGCTAAAGAAAACTCGTCGGGCACAGCCAATATACAAAACGGCAACTCCAGTGTAGATCCCGTTGCTTTATTGGTGAACGAATTGGCTGAGAGCATGAACTTGCCAAAACAAAAGCAATTACCGCCAAACAAATCCCCAGCCTCTACGAATGAGCTTAATTCATCAACCAACACAAACACATTTAAGGCCCAATTGAAAAAGGTCGAACCTAAGAAGATAGCTACACCTACTCAGAAACCAGAAAATCAAACCAATATAATAGATTTTAAGGCGCACTTACGTAAAGTTGAGACCAAAACTAACACTCCAGAGATAAGCGGAAAAGACAAAGATACCAAAAAAGACTTGGAAAAAGACACTTCATCTACAAATGCATCAACAACGACGACTGTAAACAAATTACCAAACTCAAATGCAAAATCTCTTACAAATATGTCGGGTTCATCGACTTTAAATCGCAAAGATGATAAAAAATTTTCCACAACACATTTAACACAAAAGACTGAAATTAAAATTGACCTACAACAACAGCAAACATCCCAAATACAAAATGCCAATAACTCCGAAAATGTTACGGACTCTAGTGCAACAATTACGACTACGGCAAACAATGAAGCGAATATGGAATGTGGAAAACGACGTAGTACAGGTAGTATTAATAGTTTAAAGAAATTATGGGAGCAACCGGGTCAAACGACTGGATCCGGAAATCAACCAGATTATGCCATCACACAAAATATGCAAGGGAATGCTACCATTAATAATGCCAGCACCAACAACATTAGCTCCTCTACACAATTGTCTCCTAAATTTGCATTTAAACCAACCACTAGTGGTGGTTTAACAACACCCACCTCTGGCATGAACTCCTCGCAACAACAGCAACAACAACGTTATCCCCTTAGTAACACCCAAATATCACCCAGAATTACCAATAATAATAGCAATAAACCACCACCATTACAACCTCCACCCCCACCACCTCCTCAACACCAGCATCAGCAACATTCATCCCATACCATTTCCAACTGCCATAATAACACAACAACATCCACTCATTTAACAAATTCTATTTCCACACAATTCACAGAACTCAACACAGTTAACTCCTCACACAAAACTACAGCAGCAGCAGCAGCAGCAGGAGAAGATTCGCAACAGCAGCAGCAACAAGAAAATGATCTCATGACTCAGTCCATGTTTGTGGAAAATACCAACTTGTCTGCCGGAGTCAACAACAAGCTCACCACATCGACTATTAACTCAAAACCAGCCGTGCCACTAAAACCCACCAAACTCACCATATATGCCACACCCATGGCTCAAAAGATTGCTTCAGGTGGCGGCAACACAGACATCACAACAACCACCAACAATACAACAAACTTAACCACCATTAATACTACGCCTGAGAACTCTACAAAAATTTCACGAGAAAGTATTTTAGAATTGGTGAGTCTTTTGGAGGGCTCCCTCAAACATCCAGTGAATACCATATCGGCTTCCCAATGGCTACAACTCAGCGATAAATTGAATATACTACAAAATTCTTGTGTCGTTTTTGCCGACAACGAGTGCATGCCGCCTCATTCGAAATTCCATTTTCGTGAGCTTGTAACGCGAGTAGAAACGCAATCGCAATCATTACGTACGGCTGGTACGAAAAATGTCCAGGACAATGAACGTTTGGTCACCGAAGTTGGTCAATCACTCAAACAGATAACGAATGCATTGCATAGGTAAATATTAAGAAACGGGGTGGGCGGGGAATTGTGGTTAGATTCAGAGGGGAATTTTATAAAAAGACAAAAATAACAATATTAATTAAAATAATAAAAACAACTCCAAAGATAAGACGGAATATTTATAATAATATATAATATATAACAGATGGTAACAAAACATATTACATATTTTCATACATACAAATTATACATAGAAACTTATATAGAAACTTAAATATAAAATTCTCATCTAAATCTTAGTGGAATTTGTTTGTGGAATTTAAAATGTTAATAATATTTTTTAAACGTAAGAAATGTGATCACCAAGTGATTAGAAATTAAAAAGTATTTGGAAGCATAATAATTTAACAAATCAGATGTTATACTATTTTTAAGCAAATTTTGTTTTAAACTTTTTTTAAACTCTAAAACAAGTTTCTAAACGTTTACATTTTTTTAAGCCAACTACCAGTATATTTCATACACATTTTAAACTTTTATAAACATTATGGACTAGTAAAAAAGTGGGAGTGTATTGAAATGTGAAAGGCAGAACTTGAACGTGTAACCCCCCAAGCTATTCTTATGAGATGCCTGTATCACCGTTGCCAGAAATTTTATGCTCTCTCTTTAAAACATCATGAAAGTCCTAAATTAAATGTGTTTAACCCCAGACCATTATAAGTTTTTAGTATGTGTCTGTGTGTCTGGCTGCACCATCGTAGAGTCAAAATGAGTAAATTTTGTCAATCCGTTTTGATGTTACCAACTATTTTCTTCGGGGGTTTTTTAAATAGTTAATTTTGTGTTATTTGAAGAAAATGAATTTTCTACCTTTCCCCTAAATTTTGGGGAAAGAAACAACTGTTATTTGCTCCTATCCAAATACATATTGACCTAAATTTGTAAAGTTGTGTAATTGAAGGGATTATTGGCATATAGTAATAACATTGATTATTTACTGATATATTATCCTTAAACATTTTTTAACTATTGAGAGATCTTTCTATTTTCAACTTATATTTTACTGTTAGTGGTGGGTATCAATATGCTATACCATTTTGCAAATGCAACGATGCAAGACCATTTGCACAAGATTGTGAATTGGGCTATTATTTTCTTTTATTTGTATGTTTCGAAAAAAGCAAGGAACATTATCAATAAACCTTATTACAGTCGTCAAATTGACTTGGTTGTTGAACTAGCTTAAAGAAACACAACATTTTTCTTTAATGTATTACAAATTCTTAGTCGATTCGACAACCGGTGTAAAACAAACTTGGTACACTTTTTAAAAATTTCAATACGTTAGCAATCGAATGCGGTAATCCATTCATTCGATACGTGATGAAATTTTATTCGATACGAACGCCTACTCGATAACGAATGCGTTAATTCGGCCCCTAATCTGATGAGC